>OX438933.1:15941666-17380000 GCA_949316025.1 Lapara coniferarum | reverse complement strand
ATACACTCCGAGTTTGAAAAACAGCGAACACAATGCGTTCTCTATTTGAGCAGACATTTCAATTCCTTTTGTTTTAAATACAATTTCGTAATTCCAATACGACTTTAGTAGGCGACCCTAAACTCGTGTAAGAAATATTTTAAGCATTGCAAAATATTATAACAGTACCAGCTTTTGCCCGCGGTTCCGCCCGTGTTAAAAAGTTTTTCAGGGATAAAAGTGCCGGTTTATATTTACCAGGGATAAAAAGTAGCCTATGTGGTAATCCAGGACATGATCTATCTGTGTGCCAAATTTTATTGAAATCCGTTGAGTAGTATTAAAATCAATTTTAGAAGTGGGCCACGCTATCATTTAGGGAAATGAAATAAATGTTGACCGATTCTCGGACCTGCACACAATGTTTCATGAAAATCGGTCTAGCCATTTCGGAGGAGTTTGGCAACAAACACCGCAATACGAGTATTTTATATATTAGATTTTAGTTGTTAAATAATTTGTAGTAATAATTTAAATTATTGTAACTTAAGATATTACCTACTGTATATTTTACCACACACATCTTTGAGGTGATGCATAATTATAAAGCTCGTTCCATGAGTCAATACACGTATGGGTACATCAAAGTAAACAATTATATTGCCTCAGTTCCTTACCATCATAATATGATAAGTAAGAAACATTTCCGCAGAATTCTCTGTCCGTATTTTACTAAAATTAAGTTTCTATGAGTGTTTCTTAGAAAAAATAAATAGGAATCGTTCTTCAAAGTGCCTAATGTTATTTACATAAACATGTTTGCGATCATAATATTGTCAAAATATCACCGATTTTTGTCGCTTGTATTTAAATACTGGTTGGGACACCAAGACTTGTCCAAATATACATAGTTGAAATTTGTATCTACCTACTTAGATATATCTTATTTCTAATGTTCTAACCGCCAAACGTAGATATACACTATTATATTCGTGTATTTTTCATATATCACCGCAAACTTTTACAACTATGAATCCCCATGATTATGTAACAAAGAAATTAATGTTAGATAGGAAACATAGTTCTTTGGTTAAAATAAATAAACTAAAATACATCTTGTGGCGTTAACGAATTTTTTTAATGCATTTTATAATTTTCCGAATGACCCTACTTAATAACTTAAGCCATATTAATTATTATATATTATGTTAAATAGATTTTATTATAGGTATAAAGTTTTTGCGTTGTTTCTTTCCCAATATCAAGTTGCATAATAACACCTATGCATAATCGGACATGAGTTGGATAACTTATTTATGTAATGTTACAGTATAATAATATATCTACTGTGTAAAGATGCACCGCTCAACCTCACAAGTAAAATAAAGAACTATCCTCTAGATATTTATTCAACATTGATTGAATATTTAATGGTGTTGAGATTTTGCTGTATGTAATAATAGCCCATGATTCTTTACATAGAAGGCACAGAATTCAGTGTCATATAAATTTATGTAGAGTATCTGTCTCAGGACATCGTGGTATTTACCATACGTAGTTTTCTTATTATTTTGTTTTTGAGACATTTTTTCCTGCGACGCGAATTTTGTGCGAACTGGTAAATTTAAAGAGTATTGAACTGTTTATTAAATGGTTGGTTTTACTTTTTGCTTCATATTTCCAAGCTGAGGGAAGTTTAACGTATTTCAATGAGTATCTTACTACAATAAGTTCCAATAAGCTCTAAATTACATAATCACTATTACCTACTTAGACATCTCAAGAATTCCGTTTACCAATTTAATATTATCTAACAATTAAACTTAATTTAAAAATGAATAATTTTATAAAGAAACGACTGCCTCGGTGGCGTAGTTATATTACAGTACGACTGCAAAGCTGAGGTCACGGGTTCGATCCCCGGGTTGGGCAAAGTGATATTGAGTTTTTCTATTCAGTATCAGCCCGGAGTCTGGAATTTGTGCCCGATATGGCGATAGGCTCGCCCCCTATCACATCATGGGATGGAATAACTGCGAAAATTGGGTGCACTAGTTGCGCCTCTGCTTACCCCTTCGGGGATAACAGGCGTGAGTGTATGTGTATGTGGGTAATTTTATAAATTATGCCGAGCAAATGACGAAGTTCTTAAAAATGGTCTTAGGAAAGCCGACAAACTTGTTTAGTCTATTAACCCATATCACCACGCTTCATGTTTGAAATGTTAATTATTTAATTATGTTAGCGCCGTATAATTTATATAAGAATTATTAATGTCTATGTCCAAAATAGAATTTATTTACATACATATAACGTATATAAGTGGCTTACATACTACCATACATTAAAATAGAGTTACTGAATCTAATAATAATTCTAATAACATTCTATATTATGTGAATTAAAGATTTTGATATCCGCGGAATAGAATACTTCAACTGAAGCATTCGATTGCCGATGGTTCATAGTATTTTGCTAAACTCGAACTGGGTAATGCTAAATATTGAAAGTTTTTTCAGAACTTACCTGTCTTTACTCAGGGTCGCGCCGCGTCGTCCCTATGTGCAAAGTGTGCGGCGCACACAGGCGCCAAGGCAATAGGGGCGACGGAATCAGGATAAAATGTTATATTTGTTATACTAGCAACATATTCTTTATAAGTGAGTAAAAATCACAGGCGCTTCATAAATTTCGCACACAGGCACTGTCTTGGGTAGGCGCGGTCCTGTTTTTACTTAGCCGCTGGTGAAATATTGGCTCAATAAATATAATTCACTTGGATATCTCTCCATCAAAATATTTTCATTTGTGCTACATGAGTCATGTACCTAACCTATAAGCCTCACGTCTTGGTTTGCTAGATACTCAAAGCTCACGTCACTTATAACGCGAACAAAACAGTCACAAAGATATTTTGCCTGTCTTCTTTTGATATCGTCAACGAGGATGTAAAGAATAAGTAGTTGCAATCAATACTTGTCAATTTGCCTATAAAACAATTGTATAACATTGAACATACTAGACAAAGGATACCCTGACATATGAGAGTATTCCATACCATACCATACCAGCCCTACCTTATATACTGCCCACTGCTGAGCACGGGCCTCCTCTACCACTGAGAGGGTTAAGGCTATAGTCCACCACGCTGCCCAAGTGCGGGTTGGCAGACTTCATGAATTGAGAGTATTCGCACGGATTCAAATAAAGTGCGTCAAATGGCATTTCCGTGAAAACGTCACTACAATGCGGTACATACAACTTTGTGCGCCACGATACGCAACGAGCCAAACGCGTCGGACGATCAATTGTCAGGGATTATCTCTATGCCTAATTATTACACGTAAGCTTATAAAAGGTAAGAGCTGTACAATAAGTAATGTCATCGTTTTATAGTGTGTGATATGTATTTTACAAGTGTGGTTATGTAGCTCATTTTTTCAGTCTATACACTTTTGTCCTGTTTTTATCGCCGCTGTGGTTTGGAACGCTGTTTGGTTCATAGCTCGGAAAACACTCTTTGTACACAAGTATTCTTACACAAATTTTCCTGCAATGAATAATAATAATTATTATTATAACCCTCTTACAAGAATGTCCCGCCTATATACTGAATTATATATAAAACATTCCGCACTTGATATACACACTCTAAAATATAGTACTTTCCGACGCTCAGTCAAACACATATTCACAGCACCAAAGTCACATACAACTCCCATATCGTTTGTCTTACATTAGTCATTATAGTTTCTTATTATAATTTTTTTTCTTCTTTATATTCACGCACCTGCTGCTAAGAGCTTAGCTGTTTGGATCTAATAACAATGATGTGTCAACATAGTACGGATTGCAATCTAGAGTAATACTTTATGTTCATGTATCTAACAATGTATTGATTGTTATCTGTTTTGTTGTCCAAACAAATAAAGAAATGAATTCCCTAGACTTTGAATTCGGGCTGCCTCGGTGGCGTAATTGTATTATGGTGCGAATACAGTGCTGAGGTCTCCGTTTCGATCCCCGGGTCGGGCAATATGATATAAGGTATTTCTATTCAATATCAGCCCGGAGTCTGGAAATGTGCCCAGTAAATGTCAAGAGGCCTATTACACATAGCTGGCGAAATTTGGATGTGATACTTTACTTACCCCTGAAAAGGGAAAAAAACATTATGCTATGTACATCATCATCATCATCATCAGCCTTTATCAGTCCACTGCTGGACATAGGCCTCCCCTAATGAGCGCCATAGCGCCCTGTCTTCAGCTTGCCGCATCCAGCATCTGCCTGCAGTCTTTCGCAGATCGTCATCCCACCTGGCCGGAGGGCGTCCTACACTACGTTTACCCAGTCGCGGTCTCCACTCAAGAACACGTTTACCCCAGCGGTTGTCGGTTCTTCATGTATGCTATGTATATAATGTGTATGAATTCCCCAGAGAGTATGACGTTTCGCAGTCGGACGGCAAAGACGAAACTACTTAAGCTAAATAATAACTTCGTTATTGGACAGCGCTAAGCAGAGGTGGAAACCAATTATTTAGCCCTACTTATCTTACAACGTCTCTGCACAGCTTCAGATATTGTGTAAAACAATTAAATGTAGAAACAGAACTCAACAGTAAGAAGGCTCTGTGAAATGACGCGTCGCTGGCTGAAGTAGGTATCTGCCGGCTTTTATTACGATGCCGGAGTTTTTTCTGGCTCTTGGTATTTTCTTTCACACAACTCTTAAATTGGATGTTGTTTGAAATCTTGACGCCGACAATGCCGATTCTTGACTATTTGGAATTGTAAAGCTCTGACGGATTAGTTTTCATTAATAGGTACTGAAGGACTCCACTCATATATTCGCGTTGATAAATTGAAATGTAATTTTTATGTACAGGGAGTATAACGTATAAAATTTTCCGGCGAAAAAGACGAAGACCTTTGTGACAGCGTATTATGAACGTAGCCTGTAGGTGAATATTGATCTTATTCAGTTTACACAATTTTTATTTTATACGCACACTCACGCCTTTTATCCCCGAAGGGTTAGGCAGAAGCGCAGCTAGTGCACCCACTTTTCGCTGTGCGTATTCCGTCCTATGACGTGATAGGGGGCGAGCCTATCGCCATATAGGGCACAAATTCCAGTCTCCGGGCTAATACTGATTAGAAAAACCCAATATCACTTTATCCGATTTGGGGATCGAGCCCGTGACCTCAGCATTGCAGTCGTACCGTAATACAACTACGCCACCGAGGCAGTTAATTTTTCTTTCATTGCGTATTCAAATGTGGCATTTCATTTCGATACCTAGTCAAAAATTGTTATTGTTCGGCTTCATTGCCGAGAGTATTAATATATCAGTGATATTATAAAAATATTGAGGGTGGCATGGTACTCTATATATAAATTAAACAAAAATTTAAATTTATACTAAAACCAGCTTTTCATTGCGACTTAGCCTACATAAGTCTGTGTGCCCCAGAATGGCAACATATACCTTATGCCGATTTCTATGTATGTACAAATGAGTCATCATTCAATAAAACCAATATGATAAGTGACTAGTGCGTATTATCATTATTTTTAACGTTACAACATTTGGGTGTATTTCTACTATAACATCATGATTATTCATTACAATGTAATTGTAACGTTTGTATTGTAGCACCTCTTATGGTTTTTACTTCAACTGCAACTTTCACCCCACAATTCATTAAGGAAGGCTGTAGACAGATATGTCGTCTTTTAATTAGGAAAATCTACGTGTTATTTGTGTCCACATTTCCGTATACGTAACTTGATATTGAATATGTTAATTTTAACATTAATTATATATACTGATGATGCATAATTGTTAGGTATTTGTGGTCAGTCATATTATATATTAATATTATAAATCTGAAGTTCTCGTTTTTTTTTCGTAAAACTTTACTATACATTATTAACAGGTCGATGTTCAAAAAAGGATTTAAGTATATCATGGACGCCGATGGGGCAAGCCTCGATTTTTATGGTGTTTTGGACACTCATGGAAGCGGTTATAACTTACTATTAATAACAATAGTGATTCAATAAGTTAGTGCTCTTTTAGAAACTACCTAACAAAAACTTCTAAAGCTATGGGTTCTAAAAGGTTAGCAATAAAAAAACACCTTTTCTACTACGCCTGACCATCTTCAATGCTTATGATCCTATATCAACCATAAAAAATAATCAGCCTCTCCAATTACTGAACCAGTTCGAAGAATGAAAGAAGAAAGCAATTGGTATTATTTTAGTCCTGTCAAAGGTCTAAATTAGCCTCTCTATACCAAAACTTGTAACTAATCCGCAATGTAAAGGCGTTAGGGGTACCTATAATCCGTGCGCAATTTGAATGGGGCCTTTCGGAACTGAGACCGCTCGGTAGCGTCAGCAAAGTGCAAACTCACGCCATGTTCGAGAGATACAAATTAAATAAACATGAAAAGAATTTGTTTATTTTGTTTATAAGTATAATTATATAATATAAACGTGTGTATTTTGTACACATGTACATAGATAGGTACGCAGAGAAAATATGCTAAAATCGCCACTTTTGGTTTTACAAAACAATAATAATTAAATTGAACTAGAAAATTTAATTTATGAATATTAATTTAGAAATATACGAACGCTACTTCTCTTCATTTTTTATTTATTGTGACAAGGTTCTATTTTTCTGTTTACGTTCCATACCATTCTCATAGCGCGCGGATTACGTATTATTGCTTTAGATCATTGATGTGTTGGTTTTTTAATACATCAATGCTAGATATTTAAAAATGTGCCTTAGCGATCGCTCTCAGTGTGTTAAGAATTAGGATTGGAGTTAAAGTTCGCCAACCTGAGCTCAATAATTTTAGAGCCCCGAAGATAGCGTCCTTGAACCTACCTTGTTTAGGTATAATCTACATAAATGAACTATGTGACTTATCGTTACTAATTTGTAAAATTATTGTGTATGATATGGACACGGTGCTACTAATACCAAGTAAAAATTTGTTACAACCGATTACGTACCAAGAAATCTCTATCTATTGTTGTGAACTAGTCAGCGCTTAATTTGTTCACCTTGATATCAATAAAACCAAATATGTGTGTTTTATATTAAAGTCCTATACTCTCCTGATATTTTTTTTATTACATTGATTGATACGACCACCCATAAACATTAAACAGTAGCAACACCATCCAGCACCTTGAGTTACAAAGTACTACTGTGTGGCATTCCACTGCGCTCCTCATCCTGAGACATGAGATGTTAAGTCTCATTATGTCAAGTAGTTACACTGGCTACAATGTCCTTCAAATCGAAACATAACAATGTGTGCACACTGCTGCTTGGCGGTAGAAATAGACATTGCGGTGGTACCCATCCAGGCGGACTCTTACACGTGGGAGACCTACCACCAGTGAATGCATCTTCACTGCTTGACTTTCTGCTGACGAGTCAGCCGACCGGGTATCGAGTGACTGTTAGTGCCCCTTCGGGCACTTCCAATCACTGCCTGGTTGGGACTTCAGTAACGTGCACTTCACCTCCACTTCCCATACAGAATCATCAAGCGAAGGATCTGCCCATGGGCGTATATGAAGGGGGGGGGGGGTGAATTTCCAGACGAATACGAACTACTGACGCTTTTAAATGTGTTATTTGAACATAGTCCGGGACCAAAAACTCGTACATTGAACGGAATATTTGATTTTGCTAAAGATAGGCCTCTTTTGAGCCATGTAATGCCTAAAGCAAAACCAGCCTTTTTGTTTGCTATCTCATGCCGTTAATGATTGATTTATATTATATTAGAATAACAAAAAAACAGGACTGCTTTACAATACTTGAATAAGTATAAACTTTGATGAAATATTGATCTATATTTAGTATCAAGGATGAGATACGCATTTCAAGTACCTACTGATAACTTCGCGAGAAAGGAAAATTCTATCTATATGACAAAGTGTTTACGGAGTAAAACACTGCATTAATGAAATGATACACAAAATATAATACGAACGATTTTAATATAAATGTCATTTCTTATTTTGAATTGAGCATGCCGTATAATAAGAATTACATTAATATTAGGTAATTACAAACTAAATATCTTCGTTGCATCTAAGTTCCATAATTTACAAACCCAAAATAGGTTTCATAACACATTCACAATGCAATTACGTCGAGTAGTAAATATTCTTAAATCAAAATAATAATACTAATACTAAACATAAAGGAAATGTCATGACAAAGAAAATCTGCAAACGGTCCGCGTGTGTCATTCAATAAATAATTATAATTATTATTTCTGAGATGCACGTGTCGGATAACGTTAGAAAATGGTATATTATAACACTTCTTGGCGTCGATATTGATTTTCTCGCTGTACCTTTGCTGGTGATGACGTGGTACCGTCAGAGAAAATTTTTAAACCGTACTTATTGTCATTAAAAAGGGGTAATTTGTAAGTCGTTAATTTCGATTGTTTAGTGGGATTTAAGTATAAATTGAATATCGACTGAGTCGTAGTAATTTTTGAGACAGGGCTACCAGTTGTTAGTTCAGTTTTGGGCAATGCACTTGATGATTTAATCTGGAAAGGTGATTTTGTGCTCCAAGGAGATTTGATTGTTGAAACGGTGTATTTCGGTATAAATGTAGTAGTATATGGTCGAAGCGTACTTGATGAAATTTGAGTAGAAAACAATGATTTCGCATAAGTTTTTGGTTTTGATGTAGGTGACTCTTGAGCAGAATGTAAGTAATTGAAAGAATAAGTTGCCGGTGTTCTCATAGTTGAAGAGAAAAATGGTGTAGGGAATGAAGAAGATAAGTATTTGTATGGTGTAGAAGATATTTTTTCATTAGATGATTTGCTTGTCGTAATTGAAATCTGTGGCCGGTATGTTGTTTTCGAAATAATATCTGATTTAGGAGTTGTTATCGCAATCGCTGCTTTCGATGTCGTCAACTTAGATACCGGAGGAGCGGATGTTGAAGTAAATGATTTAAAATATGTACTTTTCACTGTAGGCACCACATTTTTCACATTTATAGGTTTAGCCGTCGAGGTGAAACTAAATCCTGCGAAAGGTGTTGTAGTCGTTGTTATTGTTGTAGGCTGCTGGTATACTGTAGTCAATACGTTGGGCTTTAATGTAGTAATTTGTTCTGTTGTAGCTTTTTTTGTGTAACTTCCAAGCGCCTTGGTAGTTGGAGTTGAAGATATAATTTCTGTTGATGGTTTGCGACGGAACTGATCAGTTTCTATTGTGCGCCATGGCATCACAGGTGGTACATACGTCGTGGTTGTCGCCGGCGTTGTTGTCGTCGTTACAGTTGTTCCTGTTTCAAACTCCTTACCGATAGCAGGCAGTTTTAATTCATCTATGTTATCAACTTTGTAATTAGACCATTCAACATTTGGTTTATTAAGATCGATGCCTTTTCCATGTTTCGCTCGGAATAACGCACTCACTCGCAAATAAGATGGTGGATTATTTTCATTCGAACGTGTGTCATTGTAGTATAGAAAGTCATCCAAAAACGTGTTATAAGATCTATAATTGCTGGTCAACGTGCTACTCTTTGGTAGGATATTGCAGTCGGCGACATATTTCTTTGTATTATGCTTGCAATATTGAGGGTACACCACCCAAGCGAGGAATCCATTACCTTGAAGTCTATTGTGTTCTTCACGAATTCGGAGGGCGCATTTAAAGTCGTCTCTGATATCGTCGTCCTTGAACGAAGAACACGGTACACCGCAGGCCTTGCCAGTGCCGCACCAGTAGAGCTCGCTGATTTGAAAGATCCCATGATCGCCACTATAAGGGTTGTTAGCTGCGGTGTCGAGACGCGACTCGTGGAACGCGATGCACACCCACGTGGCGACATCGTCGTGGCCGGCGCCGAAGGACATGAGATCGCGCGCCAGTTCGCATTTATCGTAAATGCGCGCGGTGGCGAGTGTAGCGAGCGCGAGCGTCGCGACCGTCCACAACGCGACGCGGATCATCGTAACGTGCGTTTGATTGTGAAGCGCGCGCGCATCCTTTTTTACGTGTTGACTGTTGGCCTCCCGCCGCGCACCGCACTCAATCTGTGTCACACCCGTATTTTAACTGTAATCTTAATTGCTCGGGTGAAGCTGTCGTGCATCATGGTGAACAGATAAAGGTCATTGATTCAGAGCAGTCGCATGTGGGACGGGAGCTAACGGCCAGCACGCGGCAGGACGCGGAACAGTTTTTCGCTATTGACTTGCGCGGTTCACCTTGGCAGCGCGTCACCGCTTTATTTTACCAGAGGTATACAACTAGAAACCGACATTAATTTTGCACATTTATTCCGAGTTTGTGAAGAATACGTGATGAAAATTAATCATCAGAGGCACACAGTCGTCTTTGTGACAAATAACGCAGACGCGCCAGTCGCGTTCGGTGACCGGTTTTTAAAATACATAATATTAAAACATCTACTTAGCTATGTAAAGGTCAATTTTGTCGTGACCTCCATTATAAGGTAAATATGGAGATAATGTGTTATTAATTTCTAACGTAAAATATTGGAATACTTGCAACACTTGGATACTGTGGTTAGACATAATTTTATTGTTTCCCTTCATCATCATAATATATTGACAGTACTTAACTGATAATGCTTTATCATTTTTAGAATCAACAGATTTTTACGATTTTAATATTTCATTTACTGAATAGTAAATGAAATATTAAAATCGTAAAGTACCTTTATCCATAATTTTCAAATATAAACTTTATTTTTTTTCTATCTTCATACTTACTACCGAAAATAAAATTCATTTAATGGGTCAACCATTAAACAGATGTAGTTACATTCATTTTTATCAAACTTAACGACATCAACACATCTCCCACGTCTTTCGAAAAATCTTTGAATCGGAATCGAAATGTGATAGGCGCTGCACAAGGTTCGAATTAATATTATTTTTTTCTAATAGAACTGATTGAGCACCCCTGTTGTGTGTGTGTAAACATTACAGTTTGTTTCCGCCGCAGGTCAAGAGGTGAGACGATGGCCTCTGCTGCTCAATTCACGTTTAAGTATTACATTAAACAATCATAAATACCTACTAGATTAGATAATACAACTTATGACACCTGTAATTAAGTTGTAAAATCAAATGACACGTAGCAATCTACGTACACAATATTAATATAAAACGACTTGCTGTCAATAAGTTACTGGAATACGCAACGAATAGGTTTCGTTCAAAAAAGAAGCTTTAGTTTGTCAATTCAATAAATAATTTTCTATATAAAATTGAACACAAATAGTTGTACACGTTGATATTTTGTCCAATTTATAGCAAAGATTTTTCGCGACAACCTACCGTAAAACCTACGTGATAAGGTTACATAAACATATTTTATCATAGTCATGTTTAATTAATAATATTTATTATTCAAATGTCTAACAACTAGTATGAGGAACGTAGTAGAAAACAACAGCCTTACTCATTACATACTAAATAACTATTATCTTTCTGTTCATAAAATAATTTATAATAATAATTATATTTTTAGGATTGAACTACGCGTCACTCAGGGCCGTCAATGTTATTATTAATACAGTTTATTGCCTAAATATTATTGACGAAGACGTTTAAAAAGACGCTACAGTAAAGATACATTTTACATATTGTTCGGATAAAAGTTTTGTAACTGTATTTGTAGCGGGTTGCCAGTTATGAAAACCAGTCGAGACGTCAAAGTAATGACAGTTGTGTGTATAAAAAGGTAGCCGTACCGCTATTTGAATTCATTCGTGCTCAGACGCTCATTGGAGCTCAGTCTCATCGTCAATCTCGGTTGCGTGAGTTGAACATTGATTTTCATACTGGTCGGTTAGTTGTTGATACCTATATTTGTAAAAGTATTTCTGTTAAAAAGTGTTTATGTAAAATGAGTGATAAATGTGTTATGTAAAATCAGTAATAAATCGTTCTTATTTAAATCAAAATCGCTTCTGTTCCTAACTTTCTAACATCAGAAGTGAGATCGTAATCTATGCCCATACAAGTGGATTGTGTGCATTACATAGGTACCTACGCTATGTGCTACTACTGCATAGATATTTAGTGCCCGTATGTATATAACGCGGAGAACAATTAAGTGCACTGAAGAATACCGGAATAATTAATCGATGTCCATAGAAGTGGACTGTGTTCAGTACATATGTACGCTATGTGGAATCCATACATGGTACGATTGAGATATTTGACTACCCGCATTTACGTGAAGAAAAACAAATTGCGCTGAGTAATATCGGGATAAGAATTAGACTGCAATGTGAAATAAAAGTAGTTGTGTGGTGTACAACATAGCCTTCGTATATACGTTTGTGATGACGTCATGTGTATACGACTTCAAATGAACAATAAGTGTTTACGTGTACCACGATTGAACTGTTCGTGCTCAAGCGTTGTTTTTGGTGTTGAAACGTTCCTGTTGGCGTGCATACGTTCCTGTTGGCGTGCATACGTTCCTGTTGGTGTGCAAACGTTCCTGTTGGTGTGCAAATGTTCCTGTTGGTGTGCAAACGTTCCTGTTGGTGTGCAAACGTTCCTGTTGGTGTGCAAACGTTCCTGTTGGTGTGCAAGTGTTCCGGTAGATGTGCCGCTTATGGTGTCAGTTGGTGTCCTGGGCAAGGTGACTGCGCGGGTGGCAACTGGCGGTTGAAGCTAACTGCTCCAGCACAGAGAATGTTCATCGGTGACTGTAAAGGAAGTTTGGTATCGTATGACCCGTAATCCTCGTTTGAGGTTATGGCTTTTTTATTTTTAGTACTCTTAACGAATTTTGAGACCTTGTTTAATGAGGCATGTACAGACATTGATTAATTAACTATTCGTGTTGTAACTGGCCGATACATGTTATCTCTTCGTAAGTGGACCTGCTTGTAATAACAATGAGATGTTTGTTCGGATGTAACAGCCGTAGTGTTAGAGTTAAGTACTCATGTGGTCCAAATATTTTCAGTTAAGTAAAAAAAAATATTTTACATGGCAGCTTAAGTAAAAATTATTGTACATGGCTCTAATTGGTAAAACTTAACTTCAGTAGTTGCAACGATACTAAATAATTTTACCTACTTGGCATAAAAGTTTCTTATTTAAATTCGTTCTTAATTAAACGTTGTGATTTTTAATTCGATATTGAGGGTACTGGAAAAAGTGCCGCTGCGAGGACAATCATTACACATACCATAGTTGTGTGGTTACACCACATGCATTGTCTATAACCATAACTGCGGTTTACATGTGGACTATTTAGTGTGATGGGTAGTTAATGATGTGAATTGTAGTAGTGTAGGATTTAATGTAATGTCAGAATAGGCCGAGCGATGTGATGCTGCTGCGTATATTTTATGTTTGCAGTAATTGAAAATCGCTCCTGCCGATGCGGTGCGTTGCTGAACTGCGCGCTCCTGGTGATGCGGTGCGCTGCCGAACTGCGCGCTCCTGGTGATGCGGTGCGCTGCCGAACTGCGCGCTCCTGGTGATGCGGTGCGCTGCCGAACTGCGCGCTCTTGGTGATGTGGTGCGCTGCCGAATTGCGCGCTCCTTGTGCTGCTGAACTGCGAGCTCCTTGCGCTGCTGAACTGCGATAATGCGGAACCACGCGCTCCATCATGCTTCAAGTGGCATGGATATCAGGTGATTGCGGAAAAGCGCATTGGGTGCTGTATATTTTTGTATGGAAAAGTTTCTTAAGGGGTGAACACATTTTAAAGTTTCTTAAGGGGGTGAACACATTTTAAAGTTTCTTAAGGGGTCGAACACATTTTAAAGTTTAAGGGGGTGACACGTTTTGTTAAAGTTTCCTAAGGGGGTGAACACATTTTGTTAAAGTTTCCTAAGGGGGTGAACACATTTTGTTAAAGTTTCCTAAGGAGGTGAACACGTTTAAGGGAAGTTTAGTCTTGCGGTCGGTATAGTCTTTGTCTTATGTCAGGCATGCTATCCTGATCGACGGATACACTTCAAGTGAGGTACGGTTTCATATTATTGGATGCTGACTTCGACTGCGCTCGGGCATGCGATCCTAGTATATGGGACGTACTTTGTGTGGTTGTGTGCTCGGACACTGTCGAGGATTGCTCAGACATGTGGTCCTGGAGCTCGTAGTACACGCAGGGTTGTATCATGGACGGGTTTCTGGCGTGTGAAGTGTTCGTTTGGCAAGCATTATTAGTCTTAGATAGAGGTTGGGTGGAAGCATGTTTTTATGTGGGACCGATTCACAACGCAAAGCTATGTCTCACGTATGTTTACGTAGACCTCTAACGAGTCGTGAGTGGCACTCCCCCGACGGGAACTGCCACGGGTGATTGGTACAGATATTAAGATGTTTCATATCCACTGTGCTTAGATTTTGTTATGACGGGAACTGACACGGGTGATTGGTACAGATATTAATGTTTCATATCCGATGTGCTTAGACTTTATTATGAGGGGACCTGCCACAGGTGATTGGTACAGATATCAAGATGTTTCATATCCGATGTGCTTAGATTTTATTATGACTGAACTGCCACGGGTGATTGGTGCAGATATTAAGATGTTTCATATCCGATGTGCTTAGATTTTATTATAAGGGGACCTGCCACAGGTGATTGGTACAGATATCAAGATGATTTATATCCGCTGTGCTTAGATTTTATTATGACTAGAACTGCCTACGGTGATTGATACAGATATCAAGATGTTTTATGTCCGTTGTGCTTAGATTTTATTACATTGAACTGTTGAGTAATTTTTTCTCAAGTCATATGAGCTGTCTTACTTTATTTTGTTATCTTTTGGACATGTTTTTGTGCTTTGTTTTATTTTTGTACGCAGATGCAAATGATGAACCTGAGGAGGCTGACTCTCCTAGCGTCGCCCAGCCTTCTGAAAAAGAAACACCTGGTGGCGACGGTGAGCATCAATCAAGCACGTCGTGGACGCAGAGCTGCATTGAAGAGCCTGCTGCATCATCCAGCGTCATGGCGAGTGAAGAAATTATGGCGACTTCGTCAGTTCTGGAGACTGATCTTCAGAGCTAGAAGATGGAGCCCGAGGACGGACTCCTGTCAGGAGAGGCCGTGTTCGGATAAAAGTTTTGTAACTGTATTTGTAGCGGGTTGCCAGTTATGAAAACCAGTCGAGACGTCAAAGTAATGACAGTTGTGTGTATAAAAAGGTAGCCGTACCGCTATTTGAATTCATTCGTGCTCAGACGCTCATTGGAGCTCAGTCTCATCGTCAATCTCGGTTGCGTGAGTTGAACATTGATTTTCATACTGGTCGGTTAGTTGTTGATACCTATATTTGTAAAAGTATTTCTGTTAAAAAGTGTTTATGTAAAATGAGTGATAAATGTGTTATGTAAAATCAGTAATAAATCGTTCTTATTTAAATCAAAATCGCTTCTGTTCCTAACTTTCTAACAATATATTATAAAGATTTCGCGATGTTAATTAAATAAAAATCTCTGGTAGCTCTTCATTACCTAAGTGCTTATTGCAGATACAAGGAACAAGTTTATATCTTAAGTTTAACACGTGTTGCTTGATGTCAGTGGGAGTGTGAAGGGCAATTTGTGGCCTAATTAGTTTTTTCACAGATACCGTTAAACATGTACATAGTTCTAATAGTTGATGTCACTGGAGGCAGGTCTCACATATTATGTAAGAGTTCGTCTGGGTGGGTACCACCGCAATGTCTATTTCTACCGTCAAGCAGCAGTGTGCAATCACAGTTATGTTTCGGTTTAAATTACATTGTAGCCAGTGTAACTACTGGACATAATGAGACTTAACAGGATGACGAGCGCAGTGGCATGCTACACAGTACTTTGTAGCTCGAGGTGCTGGATCGTGTTGCTACTGTTTATGGGTGGTCGTATCGCTTACCATCAGGCGAACGGCATGCGTGTCTCATCATTAAATGCGATAAAAAAATTAAACCCCGAATACAATGCTATTGCAGCGCATATTGTATTAATTATAACAAGATGCGTGCATTTATTTTCTTATCAAAGAAGAACTCGACTCAAGAGAAGAAAATAATGTAAATCGTAACTTATCATCTTGTTGTGTTAGTATGACACTGTAGAGATACAAATTACCGAAGGGTATAATAAATTTCCGCCCCCTTCTTAAATTTCATTCCATTCCCTTTAACTGCAGGAAGTGCATTTACCAGGGTGGGTGCTGCGGGGCGGTGGTTACACCTCCCCAACAGAAATTAACAGCTAGTTGACATACTTTCAGCTGTAAATTGAATATTCTACTTATTCGTGCAATTTGTTGGCTCATCATATTATGGCCAATGATAAACCGCAGGTTTTGAATAAACATTCCCGGGAACTGGGTTTTCATATTATTAATGTGCGTTTAAAATCTCTTTGATAGATGTTATAGCCGAAAATGCGTTTATTATTTGTCCTCCACAAACAAATGATATCATAATATAGGTTGGCATGTACATATTAACTAGCACTCGAGCCTTTTAACATAGTTTACAGATTGGATACAATTTATCTGGTGATTAGTTTAGAAATGTAGCTCAAGCAACCATTAGTTTAAATATAATGAGAGCAAATTGAATCGCACTAATTGTTCCCGGAGGTTTTAGTAGTATTATAATGCTCTTTAACGTCAAGTATGGAGTTGATGGACCAAGGACTGATGATATCTGACATTTTATTCGTGTCAGTGTCACTATTATTCCATATAAAGGCGAGTATATTAAAAAAGTGTAGTGTCAAATATTAATACTAAAAAAAAATAGTGGACGTCATTGTATGAAGATGAATAATTGTCGCTACTTTGAGTGCTGACGTAACAAGTTGACAACCATCCTGTGGCATCTAAACGAATTATGAAATGAAATATAATATTATACTTACCGACGCATGAGTACAATTCCATAGCGCCCTTAAAAAGGCACCCGTTTTCTTGTGTTATTCCTGTAGTGGTATTCAGACAGAAACATCCGTCGTCATTGTCCAGGAACCACTCATTGGCGGAGTACCTGTAGGCTGGTATGCCGCCGAACTCTACTTCTCTTTGGAAGCGAAGTTCAACACTCCTGAAGTGAAATATATATCGTTATACATACATTGTATCATGTACGTAAGCAAATATGTTTGTTATTGAACAAAACAAGTACGGATTTCCCTGATAAGAGGACTTTTAGCTTAGATTAGTTTGGTATGTAACATTGGAATTTATGTCAAGAGACCCTATGTAAAAAACTAGAACGCGAGAACAAAGATTTTATGACCTAGACTTCATTCCTGTGATATGCATGGGCGTAGCTATAATAATTTTCCAGGGGTCAGTGACATACAGTGAAAACATGAAATGACTTTAGTGTACTTGCAGTTTTGATAATTTTTAAAAATTATGGTAGTAAGACTCTTCAGAATCCAGTGAGTGGTAATTCTGGAGTGGACTCGTCTCACTCGCCAGCCCCCCTCCCCTTATTTACGCCTATGATAATGTGCATGCGTAGTCCATATAATATATATAAGAAATACATATCCAATAGATATATCCATACATATAATAAAGCCATAGAACCGGTGTGTCTGTATATATAAATAAATGTGATAAAAATGAAAGGGGGCGACTAAAGAAGAGTAAAAGAAAACAAATCAGCTATTTTTTTTTATAATTCTTTTCTGTCCGTCTATTTCTCTATTTGTTTGTTACTGCACGTCTCCGAAACTGCAGAACGGATTTCGATGAAATTGGGCACACGGGCTGATCTTGTCCTTGATTAACATATAGGCTTTTTATCCCGGAAAAATATAAAGCGGGGATTTTATCCCGGAAAAACTTTTTCAAGAGGGTGTAGCCGCGAACAAAAGCTAGTGTGTAATAAAAGCAGTTCATGAATTTAATTATGAAGAAAAAAAATAAAATTACTAGACATTTATCATTAAAAATTTGGACATCGACTATGAGCTTAAGTGGCTTTTTTTATTACCTACCTTTGTCTTCCTCTACAAATACAGGAGAGCAATAAATATTGTCTAAGATGGAAACTTTTTTTTATGGCATCGAATGACGACACGAGCATGCCGTTCGGCTGATGGTAAGCGATACGACCACCCATAAACAGTAGAAACACCATCCAGCACATTGAGTTACAAAGTACTGTGGGCCATTCCACTGCGCTCGTCATCTTAAGACATAAAATGTTAAGTCTCATTATGTCCAGTAGTTACACTGGCTACAATGCCCTTCAAATCGAAACATAACAGTGCATGCACACTGCTGCTTGGCGGTAGAAATAGACATTGCGGTGGTACCCACCCAGACGGACTCTTACATATGAGAGTCCTACCACCAGTAGTTAAACTATGGGCAGATTGCTAATTGTTATAATTTATAGAAAATTAGATCTAAACACAAAACTACATAGAGCTATTCTGAATTATCTGGTAAAAGCTTCAAAAGTTAAATGCAACATAAAAAACGACATGTCCAAATTTTAACCAATATACTTTGTATAATATTTGTATAGTATTCGCAAAAACTAGGGCGTTGCAGTAAATGCTATAATTTTAAAGTCCTACGATTTTGAGATTTATGTAATTATACTTTGCTTAAAAATTATACTTAAAATGAAAGTTTTTAAAATAGGTATAAATGGAGAGGTCTAAAAATAGTTTTTATAGATCCAAGATTCATATATTTGCCTCTTTAATATCCATAAACTTTGAGCCTGGTCAGATTTTGAGGACCAGCACCCATACAAATAGCGGATATCTCCTTTAGGGCCGACTTCATCGCTTCCTGATGAATTCTTCTCGTCACATAATATAACCCGGCCAAAAACAAAAGTCACACTTTAAACTACGCTCCCAAATAAATACTATAAAATGAGACCTATATACAGTAGCTGTTTAATAGGATAACTGTCGAATTACTTACTCGACACCTGTGAAACTGGGCCTTACAAAGTCATTTAATAGTATAGTTGGTTATAGTTTACAAAGTCATTAAACAGTATAGTTAGTTATAGACCCGGCATCAGGACCAAATTTTTCATCCAAAAATTATTACCAATTGCTAATAAGTGGCTGTCTTACTGACACGTTCGACGTCCGCTCAGTATAATCTTAGAACTCTTTGAGCCCTTACATTATCATGTGCATGAATAAAATTGGTGAATTGTTTTACTTGTCATTGTGTTCCATTAGGGTGTAATTTAAATGACTAACAAATCGGAAAGTTTAATATTGAGCCCTTAAAGAAACAAAAATGCAATGGGAAAATGATCAGCCCAAAAAAATCTAATTTGGAACAGCTAAGTGTTTTTAAATTCCTTTTATAAAGACGGTTAACTTACTGAATCAATAATATGGAAATGAGCGTGCAACGGCAAGCGGCACTCAAGCCTAAACTTAAGGAAGTTATTTATCGTTACGAACGAGTTATCACATAAAAAGTCTAAAGTAATGTAGGTTCTTTTCATCTTTAGGAAATAAGACCCGAACTCTCCAGTGACAATTTTAAAGTTCACATTTTATTCTGGTATTATAAAATATCGTTATTTTGTATTTTTTTCTAAATAGCATTGTTTGTAAACGAAAAATCTCATGCCATCTGTCCTCATGCCACTCCTGTGTAGGGTCGGTGCAACTCAATTTTTCTTGCATTATGCAGTTTGTTACTTCATAGTCTCTACGACCGGCCTGTCATTACAACAACTATTGAGGTATCCAATTGCGCCCGATCCCAAACCTCGATCCCAAACGATATCGCCCGCCCTGGGTTGTAGTCGAACCCAAAAACTCCTAGTCAATGTCCATACGCTACCGCCTACCACCAGAGAAATGAGGTCTCCGTGTGACAGTGACACGAGCGATGTGATACTAATCGAAAGACGCGCACGTTTTGTAAATTGTGCATCTTTGTCACCCATTCTTCTTTGCCAAGCTGATATATGCATCTTGAGGTTTTTAATACATCAATGGTTATAACTTATTTATTATATTGCGCCGATTTTGAGACCTTTTTCTGTTAGATTTTGGATAGCACACTTTTTGGATAAATGTATTTATATTTATTACTAACACTTGATTTTTTAACACTTTCACTGCGTAGGCGCCTGAACCTAGTTTTACTACCAGTGCTATACGAGTCATATACTTCCCGTATGAAGAATACCAATCTTGCGGTACGACCTTTATTTTCCCGTATCAGGTCCTGATTTCTAATGTCTTTACAAGCGTGGAATATTACCATTTTTATTTATTTTTTATACTAATCGATAGACTATATCCCTGCGTATATACATCTGCCGTAGCACGGGGATCTACGTAATATAGTAAGAGTTATATTTTTTTTTCAAAATCGGTCCTTTTACGGGTAATTATTTCCCGTCCCGCATATAACATATAAAATGCTAGGGATGAGGGTAAAGTTAATAATTAATACCAACTTTTGAATTGCACTTTGTTTATTGAGCATAAAAAATTGTATCCCTATCGATTTCCATACGAAACATAATAAAAAATTAATAGATTCATTAACATGCATAATCATAATCAACAAAAGGTAAATGAAATTGAACAAGTATACACATTGTGCACAAACTGTTATTATTTATTACTTTTGTAATAAATTACATATATCACTTACAAACAAAAATAATAAAAGAGGTAAATATATATTTGATTTTACAAAAATATTAAAAATTTATCAAATTAGGTAGGTATTTTTCGAATATTTTCGTTTCTTACCTTATCAGTAGTTAAAAATTCACATGAGATCTTTACTTTATAAACCACTAGCTTTTGCCCACGGCTTCGCCCGCGTTAATAAGTTTTTCCGGGCTAAAAGTACATAAAAACCTTCCCGTTGAATCACTCTATCCAACACATTTATTTGGATAAAGATTAATATTATGACGTTGATACAACTCTTAACAAATAATGCATTAATTTCGACCAAATTTGATTACCATAAAAACGGTTCTAGTGAGTTAATCTTAAAAGATAGACATACACTGTCGCGGACATTTTTTTAAATCATTTCAAGAGGAATAATTCTTTCATATTTTTGGTATCTTGAACCGTTGTCGCAGCGCACGCAAAGGAAGTCCTCAAGGATGAATAATTTTCCCCGTTTTTTTTCACATTTCCCATTATTTCTTCGCTCCTAATAGTTGCATCGTGATGTTATATAGCCTAAAGCCTTCCTCGATAAATGGTCTATGCAATACAAAAATAATTTTTCAATTCGAACCAATAGTTCCTGAGATTAGCGCGTTCAAACAAACAAACAAACTCTTCAGCTTTATAATATTAGTATAAATAGTAAAGTAGGTATATAAAATTCAAAATGTTTGTAAGAATATTTTGAATTTTCATTGAATTTTCATTTTTTGAACAAGTATCGCGTAACAAAAGTCCCCAGAAACGTTTAATTATTTTTTATATAGGACCAACTTCGAACTATTTCAAAAAACATTTGTACCTCTGCATATAAGTTGTTCCAATTCTTTCTGAGGTTTCGAAGTTCGTCCCTTAGAAAAAGTTGTTTATATTGATAAGTAGGTATAATAACACCATTATAATATATTTTGCCGGTATATAGCTATTATTTTTCAAACTAAACAACATTCCCTAAGGAACTCTTCTTCTTCAACTTCTCAACTCAACTCTTCAACTTCAACTTCTTTCTTTTTCTTTCTTTGTTACTATGTCGACCTATAAATTGCTACATGCGCAACTTAAGCTCACGTTCTTACACGTAGTACCTATCTATGTGAATTTACTTTCCAAAAAATATCACAAAAACACATACCTAAATAATATTTTTTTTTACTAACAGGCATAATCAACAATAATAATAGGAACTTCTCAAATTTTCAAAAAAACATCACAACAATGAAACAAAGTCTTTAAGTCTTTATTTTTACACATACCTAAATAATTATATTTTTTGACTAACATGCATAATCGACAAAAATAAAAGGAACTTCAGAAAATTTCAATGTTTAAATTCATTCATTTCATTTCATTTAAAAACTATAGGGTGAAATTGAACTTCGACAAACCTTAGAAAAACTTTTAATTATTGATTTATTAATTTATAATAAGTAGTTACTTGTAGAAATGTTAACTATACGATCCACAAATTATAATATACTACGTATAACAAAAGCCTCCAGTATATTAAAGGTTGTGATTATATTCATCAATACAAAAAAATACTTTTTCTATGGGACCAACATTGAAACTTCAACAAAAATTTCGACCTCTTCATACAAGTTGTCCGATATATCCCATAGTAAAAGTTGTTCTTATCGATGAGTTGAATGAAACACGCTCTTAAATATTATTGAGGACTTTGGTTAAACGTTGTATAAATACGAGTTAATACTTATTCTAAGGTCGACATGTGTGAACTGCGCACAACACTATGGCAAACTAAAGCACCGCGCGCGCACCCCTCGGTGCTATACGGGGTTTCGGCTACGACAAAATAGTTCCCGTACCGCACCAAACGTAAAAAAAATAACTTCTGTGCGTTACGACAAAATGCTTCCCGTATTATTTTTCTTTTTTAAGTGATACTAAACGAAGCGAGAATGACGGATATATAATTATCTTTTTTCTACCTTCACGGGATCCTAGAAAAATACCCCCCGCACCGAGCGCAAAACAAGGATAGTCAGCTGCCGCACATTACAAGACTCAAGTACGGCCAAATAGTTCCCGTAACGCAGGGAAAGTGTTAACTAACATTTTTCTTTATTGAATCTGGCGGCCTGCGACACAATTTGTACCCGGAGAAGTTCATCCGTTACTGTTTTAATATTATTGATCGATGCCGATTCCTATAACGGACTTCGCAGTCACCTTCGGAATGACAAACGACTGACTCAATTGTTCATTATGTTTGAATGCGTTGATACACTCTGTAGATGTTACAACCGTTACACCATATATAAAGGTCTCCGAACTTTATGTAAACTGCGAACCTTTTTCGATGTTGATTAGTTTGTTTTGTTATAAAGCTTATAAATAATGGTCCCCGAAAAATTCGGATATGTACACAATACACATTTAATCTTAGATACATATGTTTATGCTTGACAATGTACGTGCAACATAATAGGCGCATAAAGGTACCCGTTTCCTGAAGTGAATTATATACAGTGTCATTTCAACATTGCGTTACTAAATGAAACCACATATTCAGCGTGACCTCTGCTAACATCGTGCAAAATATTATCCATGGGAAACGCATACTTTCGCCAATAATCCCGATTATAGTTTTATAGTTTTTTGATCACGCTGTGTTTTAGCGCGCTTGACTTTATTCAGTGAATCACGTCACAGCTGACGATGTTATTACAAAACCTATAGGATTAAGAAGGGCAACTCACAAATTCACTTGCAATACATTTACTCACATAGCTGCAGCAGTACCGCTTGAGACGTGGAATTTGAAATAAAATAATTAAATTGCTACTAGAGCAGTCCCTACTCCCTAACTAATACGTTATAAATATCAACATGAAATAAAAAATTGTCATGTTATTGTATGAAAAGAAACTAATTATTTTTTAAGTGTTATGCTGTAAAGAAAAGTATTAATTCTTTAATAATAAACTTTGTTTTCGTTAATAAATAAGTTTACCTACCGAAATAGGTAGGTACTAAACAACTCGCAGTCGGGTTATTAAAAAAGTTACAGGATTTTAATCTATTGATATCATATTTTTTAGATTCCGTATGATATTTCAACGTTCATTTTAATTTTAACATCAATATTTCTGGACGTCATGCCTAAAATAGGTTTACGTAAATACTTTATACTACCAAAGGCCTTATTATGCCTTCTGTACCTTCTAATCTCTAGCTACATTTTGTATCGCGTCAGAGTCGTTGATCTTGTTACCAACACATTGAAACTAACGTGCAGATACCAACATGTTATGTCTCTTTCGCACGCCATTCATTACAAACACGCACTCAAACACGCTGTGTTGCCAGTATAAACATTTTAACCGACAAGTTTGCTAAAATGACACAGCTTTTCAAAGAATCGGATATTAGTTTATTTATCACATGGAATTCTAACACACTTAAATAAGTGTATTAAATAATAAAATAACTAGGGTAATTATGCTAATGAAAAGCCTACTTAAACGAATATGCAGCAATATCTTTGTATTGTAAAAATAACATTATTTTAAGCAATAAAACATACCAGAGCTCTAACATCATTTAATTTCAATATGCATTGTGGTACGGTTTAAATAGCCTAGAACAATGTAAAACTAAAATTGCAAGATATTGCAGAATAAGGTAATAGTACCAAAGCTTGGTATCCCTGTGGGAGCACGTGTAACACGAACATCAGCTGGCGGGGCCAACGATCGCGCGCGCCAGCGGGCGCACGGCGCACTTGTCGGCATGTTCTTTGTATAGGGCTGCCATTACCTAAATTGCCGACGCCGGACAAACACGGCAAGAATCCCGGACATTTGGGCGAAATATGGGTTTATTCCCGGACACCTCTGACAGAGTACCCCAATATCTCCGCACCGCAATAACAATCGCAATTTTTAATTGTTCCTGCCTGAGTAATAATACCTGAAACTGGCGTTATTTACTAACCCCTTATAAAGTGACTCGACAAAGTGCATAAAAATCCTTCTAAATACCTATGTTTTACCTACTTACAATAATTTTGGTCATTAGTCAATTGAATATCCTGGTTATCTTAAATTAAGTTCAGTCATTACTCACTATTGGAAGCTGTAGTTAAATACTAAAGCTTCCAATACGTACGTAAATGTTACTTATTCTTGACAAAAGTGTGCGTGTATTCTATGAAGTGGTAAAAAATAAACGTTTTTTACCCTACTAGTAAATTACGGCAATTCCAGGTTATAGCAATAAGTACAAGTGATATTTATCAAAATGTGTAACGTGTCGAAATACATCGAGATTCGCGGTCCGGGATTCGTGGACTTCATGCCTATGGCCCCGCACTGGCTCCTTCAGGCGCATGCGCCGCGGGAAAGCGGGGGACGGCGCGCGCGTCGCCCGCCAGTCGACATTCGGCCACAGTACTCGGCACTCGTCATTTTGCCAGCGGCCACTCGCCCGGCAGCAACACGACGTGGCGTATGTTGATTTATGTACCGAATGTTAGGCCGATGCGCCCTATGTACTTACTCGTAACTATTGTAATTTTATTATTAAATCGTTTTGTATCAATCCGAGTGACCTTGCCTTTGACATCGCTTCGGGAGACGCGAGCCATATTTAGGTTTTTAGTTTAGTTCTTTGTCGGCTTTTATGCGCACACGATCAAATGTTCTCTAATTGTAATTATTATTCTATTGTGTTAATTTTTAAGTTTCTGTTGTGGTAAACTATGATTTACATTTACAAAGCTCGTGAATAAAGTGTTAATGTTTCCGAGAAGGTCGTTGAAATGTCTTTTGTACTTTTAGGGATTACTGAGTAAATGTTCAAAATTCCAATTTTCCAGAACCTCGCTGACACTCGTATCATAACGGTAGCATCATAGTCGGTTTCACGAAATCGATCGACGAATTTGACGGCTTGAGCGTGCGATTCTTGCTGATGTATCGTGTGATAGTTGATAGAATCTTACGGTTGTGAGGCTTTTTGATAAGCTACGTGCGGTGTATGGACTGTGACCATTATCGAAGATGCCACAATGATTTCAGTCTTCTAAAGGAGATATAACTGGCTCTGACAGAATCTAGTAAGTGACTGTTGTTTAGATTGACCTATGTGACCTCACACAGAAGCATTGGTAATAATAGCGACCTCATCTTTTCGGTTTGGAATAAAGCTTCTTGGTTACGATGGCGCGATGTGACAGCTTATCGTTGCGCTCCGTGTGTGCATCTCTTGTTCGCGTGTGCGTGAGCATATTATCAATGAAACACACAGGCCTCAGTGCGATGTTGACGCTCCGACGATTTCTCGTTTACTAGTAGTGGCAATAGGATGTCTAAAATTAAAAGACCTTTTTTGTTATTTATTTTGTTTGAAAAATGTACTTCTTTATTTTACACTTATGGTTAAATTTATTAACTGCATGGTGTTTCTTTCAAATTGATTTTATCGCAGTTAAATTTATGTATTCGGTTACAAAATGACCCTGTATAAAGCTCAAAGCATGTCTAAATTATAATTATTAGCCATTAATTCTGCGAATTCTGGGGCTTGATCCCCGGGTCGGGCATAACGATATTATTTTTTTCTAGAATTCAGTCGTTCGCCCGGAGTCTTGAATTTTTTGTGCCCGATATGGCGATAGGCTCGCCCCTATCACATCATGCGGCGTAAAGTGGGTACACTTATTTACGCCTCTGCCTACCCCTACGGGAACAAAAACGCGCGCGCGCGTGTGTGTGTGTGTGTGTATGAGTAATTTTGCGGAAGTGCATATCATGTTAGTTGAAGCACTTGATTTTAGTCTAGGAACACACAACAAATATATTCCGGTTTGTCTAGAAGATATCGCTTTTTTGCAATAAGACCTCCCGTTGTCGCACGTATTGTCAAAGATTCATATTTGTATTTATTTCACTGTATATAGTGTGCAATAAAATATTCATTCATATCATATACAATCAAATGTAACATAATTTTAATGTTTATTCAAATATAGAAATCAACTTATATTATCGATCTTTTCTGGAACGATATATAACTTATTGTAATAATTGGAATTGCAGCGATATTTTAATAACCATTTCAACATGTTTGAATTTTTTGATTTTCTACTTATTATATTACAATGAAAAAAGAATCATCATTGCCCACTATAAGTATATGCATAAAAGAAAAGAACAATAAATAACATGGGCATCGTTTTGGACACCTCCTTTCTTTTCGATGAGTCGTACTAGTTTACTCACATGTTTACTCAGGTTTTCCCTGAGGCTACGTTCTGGACTTTACAAAAATTCACCACAAAAATAAATATATTTCCTTGATTCAACGTTAAGTATGTACATACAACAAAATAGAGGGAAGTGTCACAAAGTTTTTTTTATAAAAATCGTTGTATAACATAAATTTACTTTGATAGTCTCTATGTCGCTCTAGATGATAAGTCAGTTGCGAAATTACTACTGGTTCGGTTCCCGTGCCGCGGCAAATGTTTGTGTATGTGCTATAAAATAATAGACATTGTCCATCATTAATTAAAAATGTTACAACATCTCTATTCATATACAACTAATGCGTTGCTTATTTCAAAATAATGATAAGTATTCATTTTACTGCCTCGGTGGCGTAGTTACGGTACACCTGCAATGCTGAGGTCTCGGCTTCGATCGCCGGGTCGGGCTGAATGATATTGGGCTACTCTAATCAGTATCAGCCCGGAGTCTGGAATTTGTGCCCGATATGGCGATAGGCTCGCCTCCTATCACATAATAATAGGGAATACGCACGGCGAAATTGGTGGCATTAGTTGTGCCTCTACCTACCCCTTCGGGGATAAAAGGCTAGAGTGTGTGTGTGTGTGTGTGTATATGTGTGTGTGTGTGTGTGTGTGTGTGTGTGTGTGTGTGTGTAAGTATTCATTTTAACTTTTCCAGTCTGACCGAAAACAAATCTTTATGATACCTAAAAATTAAAAACCAAATCTTTTATTATACTAGCACTTGTCCCACGGCGAAACGTGGTCGGCGGAACACGTTTTTTCAAACATGTTGCAGAAATATTGGCTTCGTATATGAGACAATCAGGCCTACCTGACATTAAAAATTCAGGGGCCATCAGCCCCCACGCAAATCGTATTATAACGCAGAAAATTCACACAAAATGTGGTCTAACAAGTGAGATCACACCTAGAGCCCAAAGAGGCTTTACTGCTTATACGCCACTAGACCAAGTATTATACTAGGCACTTTAAATTTAGGAAGATTTCTCTTTGAGTTCCTTTATCTACCAATACTCAAAGATATGCCTGGAAGTTAGTTGAAAGAAAAGTCCCGATTTCAACAATTTCGTTCATAGCTAATATGCTACTCGTCTTTTTCAAATCGTCGGTCCATTATGCAGCGGGGCGTCCTACACCACGTTTACCTAATCGCGGATAGATGCGGGCTGCTCAAGACCGGGATGGTTGGGGCTCACTTGGGGATGCCTACGGTCAGCAGTGGACGGCGGCAGGCTGATTGATTATATGTTTTATTAATAAACAGGATGATGACTAAAACAATCCTCAGATAAGTCACCGTGAAGCCCGCCGTACAGCGTGAGGTCACCCGGGTGCTTGCCCAGTTGGTACCCCAAAGGCAGCCACTGGATGTCACCCAGCGAGACGTTTATATCGGAAAAGGACTTGCACACGGGCAGGTGCGAACAAAGTTAATAATACACGAATGAATTAATAAATTATGCTCTAAAATGTTTATTTCGAGTTTTATTGGTTTTAACAACTATTGAGGAAATGTAAAACCCAATTTACGTTTTTCGAGTTTGGAGATTTACCTTTTTTATTCGGATTTGGAAGGCTGGTGTTTTTTTCTTATTGTGTGCACTGTATAGCATTATCTAAACCGCAAAAATTTACATAACATGTCCGATTTCAATCTGGGAATGGGAACCAGTTGACAGTTAGAGTTCATTAATTAAACAGTTGGGAAATACTATAACACGGATTTATTAGTATTAATCATTATAAGAATAACATTGCAAGATGATGTTTGTTAGGTTCCATAAACTTTCCAACATGGAACTTTACTACAGGAAATTGTGGCATAACACTGAACTGGGGCACGACAAAACGCTACAGGTGTTGGAAAGCAACATACGTTTGAACTGATTCAAGCTATGTAAGGTGCATACGTGAAGATGTATCATATAAATTTCAAAATGCTTAACATCATTAAATTTTCACATTCCTCCAGCTTCATTCAAACGTTTCAAATATTTTTGTGGACTGACATTCCTTTAACGTGCTGCTTTGAAATGCAGATACGGTCGCCTGGATAAATACTAATGTAAATTACAAGTTACAGTATATTATGTTATTACCATATTTTTTACAAAGATATGTCAAAAGTCTGCCATAAATTTCATATATGTTTTAAGTAGAAAGAAATCAAATTATGTAAAGATTATGATGCTCCAAATATTTTATTAAGAATATATTTTTAAGTCAAATGTCACCGCAATTATAAAGGTCATAATATAACCATGCCTATAAAATATTATATAGGACGTAGGAGCAAATAATGTCTATTATTTCATTTTGTTGTTTAAGTATACATTTTTAATATGTCACGTATATAGGTATTTTTTTGCATGTAGTCATTGATGTGGGTTATCAATGCATCATCATCATCATCAGCCACATGACGTCCACTGCCTGGACATAGGCCTGCCCCAAAGATTTCCAGATGGACCTGTCAAAAGCGGCCCGCATCCAGCGCGTTCCTGCGGCCTTTACCAAGTCGTCTGTCTACCTTGCACGTGGACCGCCGACGCTGCGCTTGCCAGTACGTGGTCGAGAACTTTTTGCCCTATCTGCCGTCATTTCTTCGAACTGTGTGCCCTGCCCATTGCCACTTCAGCTTGCTTATCCGTTGGGCTATGTTAGTGACTTTCGTTCTTCTATGGATCTCCGCATTTCTGATTCGATCGCGTAGAGATAGCCTAGCCCTCTCCATAGCTCGCTGAGTGAGCTTGAGCCGTCTTAGGCGGCCCATAGTCAGAGGCCACGTCTCAGTGCCGTATGTCATTACTGGTAACACACATTGATTGAAGACTTTTGTCTTCAGGCACTTCAATGCATATAATTATAAAATTAAATGCAATGCAATCAGCCCTGTATTATATACTACCCACTGCTGAGCACGCGCCTCCTCTACTACTGAGAGGGTTTTTTTTAGTCGATCACGCTGGCCTAGTGCGGGTTGGCTGACTTCACATACCTTCGAAATTTTTATAAAGAGCTTCTAAAGTATGCAGGTTTCCTCACGATGTTTTCCTTCACCGTTAAAGCGAACGATAACTGATAAGCAATAGACACGTAACTTCGAAGTCAGTGTGTGTCTTGGGTTTTGAACCTCCGAACATTGTCTCGGCACCGTTCGACCGTTCCACTCCCAATTAGGCTATCGTCCACTTCTATTCTTCTTAAAATTAAATACGCTAATATATTTTTAAAAGATGTAATTATAAAAAGACAACTCTATATATCTTACTGCAGGCGACTGTAAGACTATATGGGATTGGGTAAGAGCGCAACGAAAATATGTCGGAAATATTTTATAGATCAAAATATCTTCGAACAGAGTTTAACGCTGCGCCTTGATATTTATTGTAAGTTGCGACATGTAGGAAAAAGTATAAGTCAACACAAACACCTACAGTTCTTATATTTGGAGTGTACCTGCGACGTTAGATACATTATTTAAATGTATAATGTCACTATTGATGTAGTTAAAGACCCCATCAATATATGTCATTAATAAAGTGCTAAGATATTGGCGACTGCGTATTAAAACAAAACTGAATCTATGAAACGTAATTGTAGCAAGAAACTCACTGATTGGTCTTGTTTCTCAAAATTATTGCACTGCAAATATGTATGTTTATGGGAAACCAAAACTAATCGCTATAAAATTGCTTTCTGTATGAGATCTTTTAAGATCAAAAAATCTTCGTGCCTATATTAATTTAGTGTTTCGGTTTTGTAAAATACAAGTGCGTCTTTTTTCTTTCGTTCTTAACACCAAATGCCAATGAATAACTGCTTAGTTGTATAAATATTACGCAATAAACAGCTAACAGTTTCAAATAAAGACTTCAATAATGAAGTGATGCACTGCTTACATTGCTATCAGTGTTTTAGACTTAAAAAATAAAATGACGTCTGTGTATTTGCCGATTAAAATTTTATTAGTTTTTAAACAGTTATGGTCGTAAAAGACTGCCTCAAAAGGAAATTTTAGTTTAAAGACTAAACTTTTTATACCTACTTCAGCCTATTTGTTATTTTCTATGAAAATGTAGTAAGTATGATATTAAAATACCTCGTGCAAACAACTTTTTTGCAGCAGAATGTCTCCGTAGAGGCCTGGATAACGTTATTACTTATCACCGTCCAATTACGAATGTAGCTAAACACTTGAAGGCTCTTTTAAACTAGATCAAATGTAGGGGCTGAATACTTTTTAATGCGATTCCTCTAAACGTGTTATTAAAACACTTGAGGTTTTGTCAATAGAAACTAAGTTCAACGTGTTTTCCATCCAGTCAAATCTCAGGCAGGACGCCGTTAAAGACAAATCATTGAAGCCAAAACAATATTATGTTGATCTGGTTTTGAAGTAAGATAGGGAAGTAAAGATTGATAATTTGGTTAATACTGGTTGGTTAGTTTGATAAAACATTTGCACTAGAAAGTGTATGCATAGCCAAACCATATTATGTTTACGTAGGTGTGACTTTCATCATTATCTTTCGAGTTTATAGATACCGGGTGGAAGGGAAACGCTCTCGGAAACGAATACAGGTGATAGTATTGGTGATTGCTGACGTGATGGCACTAAAAAAATCGCGATCGCATTGTTACAATTTTAGTAGGATTTTCTCAAATTTCTGTACAGGTTCACGTATGGATAGATAAATCAAACTATTATTCTGGAAAACATAGTAAAAAAGGTCAATATTTCAAAAAAATCGTAATGAAACACGTACATCAGCTGACGGGCTAACGACCGCGGGCCGGTGCCGGCGCAGCGCGGCGGCCGCCCAGTTTTTTGTACGCTTTATATTGCGCGCGCATGAATTACGGAAATACTAAAATCGTAAGTATTATCGCTTAGCTTTGCAAATGAATATAGTTTTTCGTTAATGTTATGGTTCTTCTCTCTTACCGTTCCGGTATAGAGAGCGTTCCCCTTCCACCCGGTATATCTGCATTCTGTAGTTGCTATTTTTTGCTCTAAACGAATAGGAGACCGTCAAGTAATTCAGACTTTTTCCTTCTAAGGTTTATAACTCGCTAGATGTTGCTCGCGGCTTCGGTGAAAAGCCTTTCCTGTGACAAATGTTCATAAAAATCAGTGCCAACTATTTAAAAATTCAGATGAAAATCTATTATGTTCCATGGGAGCAAGTTACCAGGATAAAAGCCTATGTTTTAATCCAGGTCATGGTGTCCCCGTATGCCAATGTTCAGCCAAATTCGTCCAGCTGTTTCTGCGTTTACTTCTAACAAGCAGTTAACATCCAAACATTTTACAAACTTTCGCATTTATAATATTAGTAAAAAATAGACGTAAAGATTGGTAAGGCCCGTTGCATTTACACCAATCTAACCATAATTCCGTTAGTCCTATTCTACCTAAGTACTAACTTAAATCCTGTTATTCAACTTAATGCCACCACCATTTTACTAGATTATCAAAAACTCACCTGCAAATATCTGTGTTGATCGCATAAATAAAATTAGTTTTGTCCAGTAAAGGGGGATAGATGCCAGAGTCAGTTCCATTGATATCATTGCATCTGCTTTTGATAACTTCTCCGTCTTCCCTCTCATAGTCGGTCCAGTAATTAAAATATGGTAGCTCGTTATAGCGCCTTATTATTCCGAGGTTTCTGGGGTCTGTCAGCCCTCGGTACACTTCATATTCGAAACTTGGCTTGTCGTGTTTCTGTTTGGAAGTACCAGATAATCGTGAATGACAGTGGTTGATAATGGGAATATATAGATCGAATTATAGACAGGTTTATCTCTTTATTTGTGCTTGCAAAAAAATACTGTGGAGATTTATGTGATATTTTCTTACTTAGATTTATGGTCTTAATGTAAATATTGAATTACCTGTTTGAAATCGGGTTATTAAAGTTTTTTATAGGTAGACGATGAGGTGGATGACCACTGGTAAGATTTGCACAAGTTAATTATAATGCTTTTTTATTGCGAGATTTTATAAAATATTATTTTATGGCTTGGAATGATGAGACGAGCATGCCGTTCGCCTGATAGTAAGCGATACGACCATAAACAGTAGCAATACCATCCAGCAGCTTTAGTTACAAATTACTAAGAGGCTGAGCACTGCGCTCGTCTTCCTGAGACATAAGATGTTAAGTCTCATTACGTCCAGTAGTTACACTAGCTAGAATGTCCTTCAAACTGAAACACAATAGTTCATGCATACTGCTGCTTGGCGGTAGACTTAGACATTACGGTGGTACCCACCCGACGGACTCTTACGTATGAGAGACACCACCAGTGAAATTATTTACGACTAACTAAATAAACATGTACCTACGTACGCGAAATAAGCTAAGGAGGTAATTCACGCCAGAGAAGGACATTTACAACCAGAATAGATACGTTTGTCTTAAATTTAGTTTGTTGCGTTCAATGGAACGAAATTATGATGATCATACAAGATGTTAAACTTGATTCTAGTAGATAGAGCCAAACGTCGGAATTTCCTTTTCGTTAACATAAATAGTTTTTATTTCTTAACAAGGTACAGTCAGCGGCATAAATATCTGTAAAGTTTCAAATCGCCTATATACGCGTTAAGTTAAACTGAAAAACATTTGAAGTAAAGCAGTGAGGCTAGGATGTGAAACAAAGCACGATGCGTCTCCGCTTCGTTTTATTGTGATTGGTTGAGAGACTGACGTGTCGGTATCTCAATCAATCACAAACATCAAAATACCGATACGTCAGTCAATCAACCAATCACAATAAAACGAAGCGGAGACGCATCGTGTTTTTTTTTCACATCCTAGACCCACAGATCTCTTTTCATCAATCAACCAACTTAAATGAGAACAGTTTGCACTTAAAGTTTTCACGGTTTGAGGAAAACGGCGATAACTAGTGACCGATACTTCCCGCCGAGTTTATGCAGCGCGATCGCGAACGAAATGTACTTCAATAAAGTGCATCTCTATCGTTGATATAGTTCAATCGTTAAAGAGTCTGTTTAAAATTTAAGGGCTCATTTCTCTTTTTTTAATAAGCTTTTGTCCGCGGCTTTGCCCGCATTACAGAGTTTTCCTGTATAAAAGTCACTTTATGCACAAGCTATAATTTTTTACACTATCTCTTTATAATTGCAAGTACCAGACGACAATAAACTGATACAGATCTAGAGATCTTGCAATATGGTCGGTCAGTGACACTTTGGTATGTACAAAACGCCTTTCCGTCTAGTATAAGTAGATCGCCGACTTTTGTAATTAAGTCACAATAGAACATGTGTAAATTATTTCCCTACTATATTATGGATATATAATACCTGTAAACCTTCCCATTTAATCACTTTATATATTAAAACAAACCGCATCACAATCCGTTACATAGTTTTAAAGATCTAAGCATACATAGGGACAAACAGCGGGAAGCGACTTTGGTCTATACTATGTTAAGATTAAGATAATCTTAAGTTAGGCTCCTAAAAACTTGTATGTAGTACATAACAGACTCTACGTGTATATCAGTATAAAAATTGTTGTAACTAAAATTTCTTTAAAAATATAATTTCTTTCTTGTTCTTCTGTAATTCTTAAAAAATTTAAAGATTTAAAAATATAAGAAGAGACATAAAACTTGTTGCAACAAGTCAAAGGCAGATCGATTTTTTGTTTGTGATGATAAAATTTTGTCAATAGCATAGCATTATTGATAGGTTGATTTGAACTGCGAGCGATAGTTATTTAGGTATTCGTTAGAAATCAGTAGGTATACTAGTCGGAATTTTGTTACTTTTTTGTGTAATTTAGCTTAGACCATGCTTTATCTAAATAGATATCAAGACAGAAAAAGGTACGTTTGCTGGGCAATTTTTTTATTAGTTTTGCGAGCTCAAGAATCCATTTAATTTATGAGTAGTTTACTGTAAAATAAAATCAATAAAAAAGATCAACTTTAAAGAAGACATACAAACGCTATGATGCCCGTTTTGACGTTTGTCTGCTCAACAAGTTTCGTATCGCATTAATTCATAACTACGTTGATAGTTATGAATAACTTTACAACACGACAGTATCTAATAATAGCACTATAGACGAATCTGATTATATGTGGCCTTTTGGAGCACTTTTTTCCGTCTCTATTTGTATTATTTTTTCTCTCGCGTGCAAATAACATTTTCATTGCAATATGTGGCGTATTACAATATTTGAAGCGAACATTTTTGTTTTATTCAAACTTTTCAGAAAGCTACCCCTTGCAATACTAGTGATAAGTCTAAAAATTTATCGATGCGACTCACATTTGATTATATTGTTTTCGAGGATGAATCGAGATTCCACCTCACTATTGTAATCTGTCAAAATGACCATTATAGCGTGCCTGTGATTGATTATTAGGAAGACACATATTTCGTTCATTTATCTGTTCGCAGCGTCGGCAGGGCTTTTCATACTTTATGAGGTAAAATAACTGTGGACGCACTATACATTTTATGTCAATCTAACTTTCCGAGAAGTCTTTGCTATGCACAGTCAGCCACATAAATATCTGAACTAATTCAAAATTCCAAATCGCCTCTACACTTCGTTCCATTAATTAGTTGAAGATGCAATGAACAGAAACCGATAGAGACAAATAATGCGCTCTAAATGCTGTATCTACATCCAATGATGACCACGATCCTCAGTCATGAGCCGTGCCGGATTAGCCCATAAGCAAATTAAGCAATTGCTTACGGCATCAACCCTTGGCCAGAAACAGCACCAAAAAGAAATATTTGCTAATATAAAATAAAAATGAACAACGATGCTACAGGAAAGGCTCGATGCTTTATTAAATAGTGTTATATGAATGTAGCCTGTAGGTATGCTTATAACGTTGAACTTAAAGACTATTTTCCGCGTATTGAATGCCTGTAAAAGTTGTAAGTCGCATTTTAATAAGTAAAAAAAGGCTTGTTTTTTATTGCTTGGTAATAAATAACTAAAATTATACATAAAGACCAATACTTGTTTACTCATGGATGGGCACAGGCGTAAATTGCTTAGGATCAAGTAGTTTTAATCCGGCACTTGTCATGAGGGACCTAATACAGAGTGAAAGATGATGAATTAACTATTTTCATTATATTATTATCACGTATTGGCTTTCAAACATATTTTCAGGCTAAGTTGTTGCAATTCAATTTATTTGTGTACGCGCTTCGAAATAACTGCTACACAACGCGACGTCTGGTTAGTCATTCAAAATCATAAAAGCCTGGATTAGTGATTTTTAATGCGATATATAATAGACTAGCTATAAAAGCATAAAGATAGTTTGTCTGTGATGAGAATTTTTAAAAATTTTAACATGAATAAAAAAACAAAATAAAGATTAATTAAGAAAAACAAAAATACCGTAGGTCCTTGTAATTTAATAATATTTAGGTTCTTATGTGGTACACTACGCTGAAAGACTAACAAAGTGAAAAACGGCATCACTATTTACCACGCTAATAGTATCCACATACGATGCGATTTGGTATCATGCGACCAATTCGTCACGGTACAGTCGTCACGCCACACGATCGAACCGTACCATGCGACGTCCAGTTGTATGCAACCAAGTTTGATGGACAAGCCATCGAACCAGCCGTACCAACAATAATAATAATAATGTCCATCGAACCGTGCCCCACACGATGCGATATGGTTCGATGGCATACCATTTTAATGGTTCGGCTGTACCAAATCACATCGTATGTGCCCACTTTAACAGTCATCCTACGAGATAATCAAAATTGTAACCTTTTTTCCTTCGTCGTAGTCGGTTAAAAAGGTATACTATGACCCATGACAAGTATTTACAGATAAGTACTGCGTTTTTGCTATAAATTGAAAGTGTCTGACAAATGACAATATTGCCTATGCAGATTTTGTTTTATCCACACTGAAAAATATTACTTTAAGCATAGTATAGTCAGTCACATAGTACAGCTGAACAATTCCAAAATTTCAAACCGCCTATAATACGCGTTGAAACGATTTTGTTTCCTATTTCTGCAGTAAAGAAAGTCCATTTTATAGTTTCTGAAGAGAAACAATTTTTTGGTACGAACACAAAGTGTATTGCGCCGTGCAGCGTCGCTTATTGAGAATATGAGGTTGTTCTACACTTCCCACGAGAATCTATACTCATAATATTCTCAGTGCCAGTACCTATCAAGCTTTGCCGCTAAACAAACATATCTACAGAAATCGGGTCTGTAATTACTAATTAATTATTATACATTTCTACATATTTAAAAATTTTTTTTTGCATTACTTGTTCTTAATCGTTAATTGCTTGGCTATTTCTTAAATGTCGGGTATTTTACAAAGAGTCTTGAAAATCATAGCTAGACTACGTAACTAGAGTGTAGAATGCGTTCAAGTACTCGCTTGCCTCGAGTTCTCAGAGATTCTTTCGATAAGTTTGGAGCGGAGTTTGGAAGTGCCCTTAATTACTATCCACCCGAAGATACGATTTTGAGCATCTGGATTAAAGTTTTAAAATCCATAACGGATTACGGAACTACATAATATTATGTATGTGCGCTGACAATTATATCGATATACATAGGTGCATTTTGCATTTTTCTATCGCCTATTTGCTACCAGATTGAATCAGAGCTACACTATCCAGAGGCGTAATTATATTATCGTAAAGACCCATGCAAGACAAAATGGTGCCGCCCTAAGATGAAAAACCTGTAAGTATAAAAATTCTGTTGTTCTATTTTTAGGTACTGCTAGACTTAAAAGTTTATCTTTGAGGATTCTCCTAAACGCCCGAGGGTTTATGGCATTTTGCCCGTCATGCCATCTCATAGCTAGGCCACTGATATTGTCCCTACTAGAAAAATAAATTAAATATTTACCTTGCATTTTATACTCACGTTAGCTAAAATTGAGAACGACAATGAGCCGTCATCGTTGACTTCGATGTTGGCTGCAGTAGACGCTATTTCTCTGATGGCTGCGCAAGCTATGCTTCCGATGATTCCCGGACTAGTACACATAGGAATTTTGTCTTTCACCAGGTCGCCTACTCTAACATTCACGATCGGAGTATTGTACTGCCCGAACACACCATTTAGGGCTAGAGGAAGCACCGACATCAGTTCCGGGAAGTTTCGTTCAGCAACCTGGATGATAGCCTGAAATAAATGTTGCTAGTGACTCATTGAATTTATGCCATAAGTTATTTTTAGTATTTAATGAATAAAATTTACACTGGCGTCAGAATTGTTTAATGTACAAATTTGTAATCACTGAAGTTTGAACTAGAGGTAAGCATGACAAAGCCGGCACTGGGGGGAAGTTCGACAGCACACGGTAGTCTACATTGTGTTGGGGGTCCGGGCCACAGCTTTACGCCCGTACAGCTGTGTGGAATGGCAGGACAGCGCGCACACGTTCAACTTTGATTAAGCGTTGATGGACTGCTACCGGCCACGGCAAATTGATTCGCTTTGCTCTCATTGTTGCCCTGTTACATTCATATAAAACATTACATGCTTCACAATTTTAGGAACTATATATAGTACATATATACAATATTTTAATCGTAAGCTATGGCTAAATATATTTCAATCAATCAATTAGCCTCTCGCCGTCCACTGTCGAACGTAAGCCTTCCCATGTGAGCTCCAATCATCCCAGTATATTTAATTAATAAGAACTGTTGACTTCTGTATCTAGGTATTATTAAACTTCATAGATAATACAAAAATATCAAATTTATTTATTATCCAATCTGAGTAATTACCATAACGATAAGATCTAATTAATGCAAAAATAAAAAAAAGTCCCGACACAAAAGCATCTAAAAAGTAAAATAATAAAAGTGTCTGTCGTTTAGGGACCGAACTTCGGACCAGGAAGATGAAAATACTTCTTTCGCGGTATTACTAGTTACAACGACATTATAAAGGCGAAAGTTTGTAAGAATGTATGGATGTTTGGATGTATGGATGTTTGTTACTCTTTCACGCAAAAACTACTGAACGGATTTCGATGAAATTTGGCACACGGGTAGATCATGTCCTGGATTAACACATAGGCTACTTTTTATTCCGAGAAAATATAAAGCGGGACTTTTATCCCGGAAAAACTAGTTGTTTTATATTTTCCTAAATTGTTTTATTTTGGTCATGACTAGGGCTGCCATCATCTAAATTGCCGACGCCGGATAAACACGGCAAAAATCCCGGACATTTGGGCGAAATATGGGTATTTCCCCGGACACCTCTGAAAAAATATTTGGCCGTTCCTTCTTGAATGCGGGGAAATGCATGAAGTTTTAACTAAGATTTATTTCAACTTGTCGCTCATCTATAAAAAATGGATTTCCCCTGACAACAAAAGTGTCCGGGTTTTGCCCGGACAATTTTTAAAACCCCGGCCGGACGGTCCCCGGACGCCCTTGAAACTAGGACAAATCCGGGGAAATCCGGATGGATGGCAGCCCTAGTCATGACTCAACGTATACGTACATGATGAAAATTTTTTACGTACTAGGTGTTATTCGCGGCTTCGCCCGCGTGAAAACTCATTCCCTCTACCAAAGTTCCAAAATACAGTACGATGCCAACGCCATCTACTTAAATAATCAGATTAAAAATATCCATTATTTCCTAATGGTGCCTGCACACACACACACAATAATATTGTCAATAAAGTGCATATTGTCAATAATATTGTGTGTGTGCGGCGCGTATTGCGGTATTGTTCAATATTAAAAAAAATATTGACAATATTGTATTGACAATATTATTGTGTGTGTGCGGGCAGGCTACGGAAGCAAATTACCGGGATTAAAAGCACCCTATATGTTCCAGGACATACCCTACCCGTGTGCCAAATTTCATTCAAATCCGTTTAGTTGTTTTTGCCTTTACTTCTAACAAACATCCAAACATTTACAAATTTTCGCATTTATCGTATTAGTAAGATAAGATAAGAACTAAGATTATTAAATTAGGAATACCCATTACCAGATTATTGGCCAATAATTGAGGGAGGATTTTCTGGGTTAAGGGGACTTTGATTTATTTATCGTATTATGTGAGTGCACTCGTAGGTAATAAGTGTATACACACTAATATACCTATATATAAATAATATTATTTATAGATCTAAAACCCAAGTGGAATGTGGTACACTTGCAGTTAAATTGATTAGGGAAAATAGAAGGGCAGGTCATCGTGGATCAGGGGCGGTTGCGGACGACAACTTAAACGTGAGTCGGAGGAAGCCCGCAGCCGTCCCTAATGCGCCGAAGATGGCCATAAAAAAAAAAAAAGGTCATCGTGGATGACATTATGTATTGTGTCTGCAGTTACTCAATTGTTTGGAAGGCATGTAATGTGGGAGTAAAGGACGATACTTCAACGAACTATTGCAGGTTACTCGCTCCGATGTTCGTGGTACAATATATTATGATATGTGCGAGCGTATGGTGGCGTCCGGGCCGCCGGACACCTGTGTGAAGTTGGCAAGTGAGTTTGAAATATCCTGTTTTAACTATTTCCATAGGATTGTACTAGGTTTGTACCGGATTGTACCGTTCTTTAATTTGTTTGTACCTCATGGGGGCAAGAGATATGGTATAATTAAAATTTGGTCAATCAGCGCCTTGGGTGCACTTACATGAAATCGCGAAATATTAAAACCTACCATCATTTTGATGATTTTATGACCGCATACGATATAAAAATATATTCCGCAGAAGTATAATCCCAACCCATCATTGTACTAGCCGAAATCAACGAGTACAAATGACGGAAATGCACGAAATTCGTACAAATTGATAAATTTTCCAAAAAGTACGGCCATTTTCAAACAAATCATCACTGTGATGATTTCATGGCTGGATTTAATTTATAAACATGTTCCTCAGAGGTACAATCCCTCTCCATTATAAAGCAATCCGAAACCTGGGAGTACAAACAATGGAAATGTACGAAACTCGTAAGAATTTATTAATTTTCCAAGAAGTAGAGCCACTTTGAATCAAATAAACATTCTGTTGGTTTTATTTCTGAATATGATAGAGTAACATGTCCCTCAGAGGTACAATCCCTCCACATCATGGTACAATCCGAAACCAGGGAGTACAAACGATCGAAATGTACGAAATTTGCAAGAATTTATTAATTTTCCAAGAAGTACAGCCATTTTGAAACTGATCATCATTGTGATGATTTTATGGCTGAACCCAATGTAGAAATGTGTCCCTCAGAGGTACAATCCCTCTCTATCATAGTGTAATCCGTAACCAGGGAGTACAAACGACGGATGTGAAGGAAAATCGATCTCAATAATATTATATTTCGATAATGTAATTTTTTTTTTTAAAACGAGTGTTATAGTAATGATTTTATTTCTGAATATGATAGAGCAACAAGTCCCTCAGAGGTACAATCCCTCCAGATGATAGTACAATCCGAAACCAGGGAGTACAAACGATGGAAATGCACGAAATCCGTAGAAATTTATTGTTTTTCGATAAAGCGCAGCTTTTCTCAAACGAGTGATTAAAGTGATCATTTTATTTCTGAATATGATAGAGCAACATGTCCCTCAGAGGTACAATCCCTCCACATCATGGTACAATCCGAAACCAGGGAGTACAAACGATGGAAATGCACGAAATCCGTCGAAATTTATTGTTTTTCGATAAAGCGCAGCTTTTCTCAAACGAGTGATTAAAGTAATCATTTTATTTCTGAATATGATAGAACAACATGTCCCTCAGAGGTACAATCCCTCCACATCATGGTACAATCCGAAACCAGGGAGTACAAACGATCGAAATGTACAAAATTTGCAAGAATTTATTTATTTTCCAAGAAGTACAGCCATTTTGAAACTGATCATCATTGTGATGATTTTATGGCTGAATCCAGTATAGAAATATGTCCTCCAGAGGTACAATTCCTCTCTATCATAGTGCAACCCGTAACCAGGGAGTACAAACGACGGATGTGAAGGAAAATCGATCTCAATAATATTATATTTCGATAATGTCAATTTTTTTTTTAAAACGAGTGTTATAGTAATGATTTTATTTCTGAATATGATAGAGCAACATGCCCCTCAGAGGTACAATCCCTCCAGATGATAGTACAATCCGAAACCAGGGAGTACAAACGATGGAAATGCACGAAATCCGTAGAAATTTATTGTTTTTCGATAAAGCGCAGCTTTTCTTAAACGAGTGATTTTAAAGTAATCATTTTATTTCTGAATATGATAGAGCAACATGTCCCGCTAATATAATCATGTAATATAATCATAACTATAATCACTCATTTAAAAAAGCTCTACTTTATCGAAAAACTATTAATTTCCACAATTTCGTATATTTCTGTCATTTGTACTTCCTGTGTTCGGATCAAACTATGCTCGAGAGGGATTGCATTGATTCAGCCATAAAATCATCACAATGATGATCAGTTTCAAAATGGCTGTACTTCTTGGAAAATTAATAAATTCTTGCAAATTTCGTACATTTCGATCGTTTGTACTCCCTGGTTTCGGATTGTACCATGATGTGGAGGGATTGTACCTCTGAGGGACATGTTGTTCTATCATATTCAGAAATAAAATGATTACTTTAATCACTCGTTTGAGAAAAGCTGCGCTTTATCGAAAAACAATAAATTTCGACGGATTTCGTGCATTTCCATCGTTTGTACTCCCTGGTTTCGGATTGTACTATCATCTGGAGGGATTGTACCTCTGAGGGACATGTTGCTCTATCATATTCAGAAATAAAATGATTACTTTAATCATTCGTTTGAGAAAAGCTGCGCTTTATCGAAAAACAATAAATTTCGACGGATTTCGTGCATTTCCAACGTTTGTACTCCCTGGTTTCGGATTGTACTATCATCTGGAGGGATTGCACCTCTGAGGAAGATGTTGCTCTATCATATATAGAAATAAAATCATTACTATAACACTCGTTTTAAAAAAAAATTGACATTATCGAAATATAATATTATTGAGATCGATTTTCCTTCACATCCGTCGTTTGTACTCCTTGGTTACGGATCGCACTATGATAGAGAGGGATTGTTCCTCTGAGGGACACATTTCTACATTGGATTCAGCCATAAAATCAATACAATGATGATCAGTTTCAAAATGGCTGTACTTCTTGGAAAATTAATAAATTGTTGCAAATTTCGTACATTTCGATCGTTTGTACTCCCTGGTTTCGGATTGTACCATGATGTGGAGGGATTGTACCTCTGAGGGACATGTTGCTCTATCATATTCAGAAATAAAATGATTACTTTAATCACTCGTTTGAGAAAAGCTGCGCTTTATCGGAAAACAATAAATTTCTACGAATTTCGTGCATTTCCATCGTTTGTACTCCCTGGTTTCGGATAGTACTATCATCTGGAGGGATTGTACCTCTGAGGGACTTGTTGCTCTTTCATATTCAGAAACAAAATCATTACTATAACACTCGTTTTAAAAAAAAAATTACATTATCGAAATAAAATATTATTGAGATCGATTTTCCTTCACATCCGTCGTTTGTACTCCCTGGTTACGGATTGCACTATGATAGAGAGGGATTGTACCTCTGAGGGACACATTTCTTCATTGGGTTCAGCCATAAAATCATCACAATGATGATCAGTTTCAAAATGGCTGTACTTCTTGGAAAATTAATAAATTCTTGCAAATTTTGTATATTTCGATCGTTTGTACTCCCTGGTTTCGGATTGTACCATGATGTGGAGGGATTGTACCTCTGAGGGACATGTTGTTCTATCATATTCAGAAATAAAATGATTACTTTAATCACTCGTTTGAGAAAAGCTGCGCTTTATCGAAAAACAATAAATTTCTACGGATTTCGTGCATTTCCATCGTTTGTACTCCATGGTTTCAGATTGTACTATCATCTGGAGGGATTGTACCTCTGAGGAACATGTTGCTCTATCATATTCAGAAATAAAATCATTACTATAACACTCGTTTTAAAAAAAAATTGACATAATCGAAATATAATATTATTGAGATCGATTTTCCTTCACATCCGTCGTTTGTACTCCCTGGTTACGGATTGCACTATGATAGAGAGAGATTGTACCTCTGGAGGACATATTTCTATACTGGATTCAGCCATAAAATCATCACAATGATGATCAGTTTCAAAATGGCTGTACTTCTTGGAAAATAAATAAATTCTTGCAAATTTTGTACATTTCGATCGTTTGTACTCCCTGGTTTCGGATTGTACCATGATGTGGAGGGATTGTACCTCTGAGGGACATGTTGCTCTATCATATTCAGAAATAAAATGATCACTTTAATCACTCGTTTGAGAAAAGCTGCGCTTTATCGAAAAACAATAAATTTCTACGGATTTCGTGCATTTCCATCGTTTGTACTCCCTGGTTTCGGATTGTACTATCATCTGGAGGGATTGTACCTCTGAGGGACTTGTTGCTCTATCATATTCAGAAATAAAATCATTACTATAACACTCGTTTTAAAAAAAAAAATTACATTATCGAAATATAATATTATTGAGATCGATTTTCCTTCACATCCGTCGTTTGTACTCCCTGGTTACGGATTACACTATGATAGAGAGGGATTGTACCTCTGAGGGACACATTTCTACATTGGGTTCAGCCATAAAATCATCACAATGATGATCAGTTTCAAAATGGCTGTACTTCTTGGAAAATTAATAAATTCTTGCAAATTTCGTACATTTCGATCGTTTGTACTCCCTGGTTTCGGATTGTACCATGATGTGGAGGGATTGTACCTCTGAGGGACATGTTACTCTATCATATTCAGAAATAAAACCAACAGAATGTTTATTTGATTCAAAGTGGCTCTACTTCTTGGAAAATTAATAAATTCTTACGAGTTTCGTACATTTCCATTGTTTGTACTCCCAGGTTTCGGATTGCTTTATAATGGAGAGGGATTGTACCTCTGAGGAACATGTTTATAAATTAAATCCAGCCATGAAATCATCACAGTGATGATTTATTTGAAAATGGCCGTACTTTTTGGAAAATTTATCAATTTGTACGAATTTCGTGCATTTCCGTCATTTGTACTCGTTGATTTCGGCTAGTACAATGATGGGTTGGGATTATACTTCTGCGGAATATATTTTTATATCGTATGCGGTCATAAAATCATCAAAATGATGGTAGGTTTTAATATTTCGCGATTTCATGTAAGTGCACCCAAGGCGCTGATTGACCAAATTTTAATTATACCATATCTCTTGCCCCCATGAGGTACAAACAAATTAAAGAACGGTACAATCCGGTACAAACCTAGTACAATCCTATGGAAATAGTTAAAACAGGATATTTCAAACTCACTTGCCAACTTCACACAGGTCCGCCGGACTCGCGGTAATTAGAGCTTACGCCGGCCACACCCCCGCCGCTCCAAATCTTGTTAACTAGCATCGACGGTGACACGCATTTTAATGAAACCAAGCGCTGAAACTCACCGACTCTTTGTGAACAACTGAATTTTCTATTACTGTACGTCATTTCATCAATTAGTGAGACAACTTGGCAAACACATCCGTCTTTCTACCGCCTTCCGTAGCGAAGCAGGAAATAAAATTATGAACGAAACATATAATTAACTTTAGATAGCGACATTTACAACTAAAGAAACTATGAAGATTAGGCTACATTTTTTCAGGGCCAAAAATGATCTCTTATACTTGTTCAGTTACAAAATGGTAGAGCAATGGTTAGATAAGTCTTGTGTTACATATAACGTAATACGTACTCGTTAATTTACAACGTAAGACACAATTTCGACTTGTAATACCCAAAGTAACTGCCCGCATTAGTGTGAGAAACTTATACTTAGTTTACTACACAGGTGTTGAGTTTCCAATTTATAATATAAGAGTTTACTAACATATTTTCAATGAATATTAAGTTATTGAAGTTATTCCAGTTATAATTCTTTAGACGCGTTATCAAAATATGATGAGAGTGAAATTTTCAGATGCGCCCGCATCACTGTAACGAAAAAGTATGAAGATGTTTAATGAAAACTTTTTGATAAAATGAATAGTGAATATTAAATTAAGCAAATAACAAATACTTAAAAAATTAATAAACTTAATTTAAATTTTTTAATTTATTATTAGATGAAAATACTTCTTTAGTGGTCCCCCGACGTGACGACGCTTGGGTCAAAATATTACTAGGTACTTAAACGACAAAGACATTATTATTATTTTACTTTTTAGAGATTTTTTGTGTCGGGGGTTATTTAAATTTTTATTAAATTTTTTGAAGCATGAAGTTTTCAATTCGAAGTTGAACAAAGCTAAAAAAAAGCTTGGGTGGCTTTCGTTCTTCATTTTTTTATTGGTAACACAAAAACTGACAACTATCGACAAATCATTCGAGAGCTTCTTTCTGCTTATAAAGCTTTAGGTTGCAATAATGTCACTCAAAATTCATTTTTTGGACTCGCATTCAGATTTCTTTCCGGAAAATTTCGGTGCCGTATCAGAGAGTATGGTGAAAGGTTTCATCAGGATATTATGCATATTGAAAGACGCTGAAATGGGAAATGATCGGAAGCAATTCGTGCTGATTTCTGTTGGTCTTTTCGCCGAGAACCTTCGATGGCAACGATGAAAGAAATAATACTAATAATACTACAAAATAAATTGAATTATATTACCATAATAAGATAAATATACTGATATTTCTATCACTTGTGACTGAAAAATATTCGTTTTTCCTTGTAAAATTTAAACCGTAGTCGTTATCAACTTCTTGTAATTGTTATTACTTACAATATCGCTTTTTAATTAAATGAACATTATATTTAAATCTATGTGCTGTATTTAATTGCATATTAAATTCCGTGTTTATAGCACCAAATATTATGTTATCATGCATGGAAACAACGAGAAAAAATTTTTGTTTGCTGTTCAGTGTAATATAATCCGACATTTAATTAATTAATATTTTGTTCTATCTTGCCAAATAGAAGCACTATCTTAATTTTGATTTATTATTCAATAAATTAACAAAATACTCGATTTTATAAACAATCTTTACGCATGCCAATCATTTTCACCATGGTTTATACTCATAGTATACGCTCAATGAATTTTCATATTGATGCAACTAAGAATATTCTTTCACTTAATTCAAAATGTTATTATAAAATTATTTAAGAAAGAAATATTGTGTAAACCTAAGCGCAATACCAATCTGAAACTTGCAATTAATTGCTTGTAGGATTCATTTTGCTTATAAGCCTCTCAGCCTCAAATAAAAAGAGTAAAATTTCCTTTGAGTCTGTTTCAGCGACACGGATCGTCGGGGCTAGCTGCGTAATACGCTTTCAAATTGCCTGTCAGTTTCAATGCATCTAGAAAGAGGTTATGACGTTGCAATTAAATATTATATTTAGAACTTGTTAGTTTCCTTAGTGTAGGTACTTACAAAAAATAGAATTTAAAAATTAATTACAGGAATATTCACTATAAATACTTCCTTTACAGCTAGTATTTTAGTTGTGACCGCATATTTATGACCTCAATTCTGCAGTCATTCTGCATTATACCTGTTATGGTATGCCTTTTGACTGGACTCTGGCAGCAGACACCCGTAATGGCTCGTCTGGTCGTCAGCGCTGTGGGCTTTAGCCCAACATAATTTCCTAGTCGCCGAGGCTGGGCGACAGTGGTAGTTAATTGCACTTTTCTTGCGTAAACAAGAAATAAAAATATACATACATACATATACACTCACGCCTGTTATCCCCGAAGGGGTAGGCAGAGGCGCAACTAGTGCACCCACTTTTCGCCATTATTCCGTCCCATGATGTGATAGGGGGCGAGCCTATCGCCATATCGGGCACAAATTCCAGACACCGAGCTGATACTGAATAGAAAAACTCAATACCACTTTGCCCGACCCGGGGATCGAACCCGAGACCTCAGCTTTGCAGTCGTACTGCAATACAACTACGCCACCGAGGCAGTCATCATCAAAATAAAAAAATTACCTACTAAAAGAGCTCTTAGAAATATATCAAAGGAACAAACTTTTATTTTGGACCTGAGTTTAACCAAGCATAGTTACCTTTAAAAATTGTTTTAACATAAACAAAAGGGTTTATTTCGAGGAAGTCAGAGGAAAGTTACTAAACAACGTTAAACCTCATACATTTATATGGGTGCATACAGATACATGTGCTTTCCCGTCATGGTTTATTTTAGTTTAGAATGACTGTTTTATTTTTCCACTGCGTATATTTTGATGAAGTTATAAATTAATATAAAATATTATTTGTACAATATTGAATATCTGTAGATATTCAAGTATCAAATACAAATCACCCCCATTTTACACAGATATTATAATACACTTTAAAGTCACTTCACAGACTCTTCCAACTTGTTGCGGAGAAACGCTAAACTTATACAAAATGTATAAGTTGCTGAAATTGCCGAAGCAACTTGCTCAACAATAAATTGACAGCGTTATCACGAAACAATGATGTTCAATATAGAAATATAGGATTATAGAATTTTTATATAGAAATTATCATAATAGATATATTCTCAAATATAGGATTCGCTCGCTTAGCTGATCAGACACCTTGTGTTACTGATTGTGCACAAAGTTACACAAAGAACTAATTACACTAGTTTACAAAATTTTACTTTTTGTCTGTTGCCGCGAATTTAGTTGATAATGTTCAATTATGACTTGTTTTTGTCAAATGTACCATCGAAATTTTATTGAGCAGCTCGAGTTACTTGGTTTTTGATTTTTATTATTTAAGCGTATATATTAATCGATAACAGAAAAGTGAGAAACAACTATTAAAAGAAGTGCCTTTAAATTTGAAATACCGACTATTTGGCGAGAACCAGAAACGTAAACGGTTTAAACATTAAAATTAGAGATAAAAGGCAGTACCCAAGTACTAGTTGTGTTCAACTTCAAGGACAGTGTTCACTCTGACTCTTCAGTGGCTAAAATATATCTGAACTCTTAGAACAAGGCATTGAAGGACCAAGCTCATCACAAAATGATGATGATTTTGATGGTACATCAAAGGACCCAAATTGCTTGTTCCAAAATGAGTTACAGAGTGATCTTGTAAGAGATTTGAATCTTTCTAAACAAGCTTCAGAGTTAACACTGAAAGACTGAAAGAAAAAAAATGGTATCAACCGCGCTCAACATTCATAGGAAAGGCGCGTGTTACATGTCATATTACAAACTCGAACAATCGAACGGGTAGGATTATTAAATGTTCCTCATCAAGTTATAAATGCGCATCGATAACGACTTGCGTGCCAAGAGATATGCTGAATTATGAAACATTCATTAAGGTATTTACGGGGCTATTATCTTGATAAACAAGCAATTTACGATTAATAACCATTAGATTCTGTATAGATGTCAATTTTATTGTTGAAACACTCACACACATCCCCTCACTCCCGCCTTTTATCCCCGAAGGGGTAGGCAGAGGCGCAACTAGTGCACCCACTTTTCGCCGTTATACCGTCTCACGATGTGATAGGGGCAAGCCCATCGCCATATCGGGCACAAATTTCAGAGTCCGAGTTGATACTGATTAGAAAAACTCAGTATCACTGCCCGACCCGGGGATCGAACCCGAGACTTCAGCATTGCAGTCGTACCATAATACAACTATGCCACCGCGGCAGTCGGTATATTGTTGAAACATAGGGCACTATACAAATTGATGCGTCTAGTTTCAACTATGTGCAACTGTCTTCATTTCCCGCCATTGCTTACATTAATTCGTCCATATTATTATGGACGAATTTCGAAAGTAGGTTTTTATGAAAAGTTTCGGGACAGTAGAAGGCGCAGTGAAATTGATATTATTATTTTGTGTTCGTCGCAGGAAATCTTATCGTCAACGTTGCGATTGCTAGCAGTAAGTGCCGCGTCTGAATGAAACTCAAATTCAAATAATACATGCCCTAAAACTGTTTATATTTGGATTAACGATACTTAATAACATGAAATAATTACTTTGTCAAATGGTCGATTCCTAAAAACTATCCCGGCGGGTCTGTAGTCTGTACTATACCGAAAATAAACCAATTAGAATGAAGTTTGTTTACAGTTGCGTTATTTTACTTGGTTTCTTCTTGCTATTAAAGCGTAGTGATTGGGATAGGTTATTGAAATCCGACCGTCATTCCATACAGTTGTCACAGGCTGCGAAAGGCTACTTTAAAATTCCAAAGTGTAAACCTTTAGAGCGGCGAAGAGCTTATACTAATTAACACACACACACACTCACGCCTGTTATCCCCGAAGGGGTAGGCAGAGGCGCAACTAGTGCACCCACTTTTCGCCGTTATTCCGTCCCATGATGTGATAGGGGGCGAACCTATCGCCATATCGGGCACAAATTCCAGACTCCGGGCTGATACTGAATAGAAAAACTCAATATCACTTTGCCCGACCCGGGGATCGAACCCGAGACCTCAGCTTTGCAGTCGTACTGTAATACAACTACGCCACCGAGGCAGTCATTAAATTTAGTTTATTACGCTTTTGAATTAAATTTATACCTACACGTTGGATACGTTAGACTTGTATCTGTTGGTTAATGTTTAACTTCTAAAAGCAATGAAGAATATCATATTCCATTTTGTGCAAATTCAAACGGGAAGTGCCCCAGGCGCTGTGCATGTTCTCATATCATATACTAACTAGGCACTTTTATTTTTCATTACAGCCGCTTGACTTCATGTGGTCAAATATTAATATCGTGATGTTTGTACATTGCACACGTACGCGGTTTACAACCACGCCAGGCACATGTGGTCATGTCTTCCCATCGATTGAGTAAATTCTAAGGAGCAACACAACGTTTCGATAGCAGTCATTAATACTATTTAATTTATGACGCTCTATAAACTCGAACATACTGATAACGACAGCAGTATTGTAACACCTGTATTTATTAGAATAAAAGCCACAATTATCAAAACCATTTTACGTAATACAGAAAATCCACATTAAGTAATTGTCTTGGCATTGATAAGATATACTCGCAATATTAGCAAATAACGCTACCAGCAAAAATTCGCAACGCAACATGTTTAAGGATAGCGCACACAATTCTCATTTACACGTGTAATATTTTCGATTAACTATTTCAATCAAATTACATACATACTTTTTTATCCCCGAAGGGGTAGACAGAGGCGCAACTAGTGCACCCACTTTTCCCCCCGTGACGAGGATGTATAATATTATTATATTTTTAGAAAAGACTTTTTCCCCGACTTATTCTTATAATTATTGTTTATTTTAACACCGAGAAAACTGAATCATGAACGAGAATACAACGCTACACACTTATGGCAACTCTAGCCTAGCTTCAATTTTTGTTTAGAGACAGTCATTGATGTATTAAAAAACCCTAATACATCAATGGTGACAGTCGAAGAAAGCAGCTTGATTGCAATGTCGGCTGTGTGTATGTAAGAATATTTAACAAATACGAAATTAATAAAAAATCTCACGTGATAAGGGACATTGATGATGGTGACTATATCATCTTCAGTGTAAGGGTAGGAGGCTTCCGGGTCGAATTCGAAATATTCCACCGTACGATAGGTAATAAGGTCCTCTTGCATCCGACTAACGTTTCTTACTTGGTACAGCCTATAAGAAATAAAATAAGTGTAACATAAAAGAAAAAAATAGGATATCAGATGGTACATAAGCTGGTTATATTTCCTGAAAAACATTAGAGGTTTAAGTTTATGTTCATAAAATTATTTGTTTCCAAATAAAACATAAAAGGAGTCTCATGGCGTTAAGCCTCATTCGCATATGCGATTCTTGAAAGTATATAAAACGTTGTCTCGCTGAACTTGTGCAATGACGAGGCTATTCTTGCCTGCGTTGACACGCAATACTCGCATGGCCTAGACAATAACCGGATACGAGTTTTTGACAAATATTCGCACTTTCGAGAAATAATTGCAACAATAGTGGGAGAGCACGTTGCACAGGCAATTATTATTACAATTATTATGACATAATCGCATGCGAGTTTGTAGTTCTCGCCTGAGTAAACGTATGATGCGATAATCATTGATAGCAATGATTGCGTACGATTCTCGCTTCCAAACGCATACAAATTTGCATACTCGCGAGTTTTATCTGCGAAGGGGTAGGAAGAGGCGTAACTCCAAACGGGCGCTATAATTACTCTGACTAGTTGAAGCTTGCGCCAAGCAATCTCAGGCTAAGGTGTTAGAAAAAAATATAAAGTGGGTCTTATTAAACATATACTATAGCATCTGGCGAAGACGTAGTCATACGCAGGTTGACAGTAACTTCATTGTATAAATTGTTTTATCAATTAGATAAGCGTACAATGACTTAATCTACGTAACTGATTCAATTGATTTTTGTTGTTATATAATAATATTATAGTCCTATTAACTCCAATTGATGGTATTAAATAAACCTATGTATATCGTCGGGGATAGTGCAATATCGCGTAACTAGCATTGGTAAATACCGTGTAAGTGACGAAGCGAACGAAAAACTGTTATTTAAAAATGTGAGATCTTATAGTAGGTTAGATTTGACTTGGCCAATTTTCATTACATCAGTCATTTTATATAGTTATATATTTTAATTCTTATAAAAACTGCCTGAGTCAATTCTAGCCTACTTGAAGATCTCACATTTTTAAATAACAGCAATTGTTGTAGGTATCCAATAAAGCAAAGAAATGAAGTTAATAATTGGTCATAATGTTATTTTATTCCTGTAAATACATATTTGGATTTTGCATAGAACTTGGCACTCATTTAGATCTCCATTCTTTTTGCGGCGAAGCCCACAGCCAAGCATAATTTTTGTATTTAACTTGGGTACCCTTTTTTACATTTATGTTTTTGGTGGGATATTATGTAATTACAGCAATGCGTAGACCGTTGTATGATATTATGTAAGGCGTTTTGCGAGTACTGGCAAAATATTTGTCAAAACATTTTTCAAACGCACTGACATTCTTAAGTAGGTGAATTGGTAATGTTATTTGATACAGCTAATGCCATATTATTTATTAGGAGGGGGGGCTTTTAAATAATTCTTTGCCAATTCTTTATTAGTAGTATGTAAAGCTTCGAAAAGTCAAAATCTATTTTAAGGCGTAATTAGCATTGGCCACGATAGGAGTCAGAAGAAGTAACACTTAGAATATATTACAATCATGTATGACTATGATAAACGTAACATTACATGACTGTCTTATGTTTTAAGTTTTACAGAATCCCCTCCAACAGATGAAGCTAATTATACAAATATTATTCCAAGTCTATCTCTACCTTCAAAATATATGCCAATTATAAAATTATTGTGATTTACGTTCTGGATTTCCTATACCTATTTTATAAAATTAGTACTCGTCTTAAGGCAATGAAAGTTGAACTAAGTACCAGTGCAATGTAATTTACTTGGATATAATTATGAGAACGAACATGTAAGCAGCTTCTACAGTAGTATCAAATGACGGCAGCCTATCTCCAGTAGATATTATTACGCCCCTATGTCTGTCTATTGGATAAAACTATGGAAACATTTACAGATTTTTTCAAGTAGTTTCAGTGTAGCTTCTAGTATTACAGAACTATTTTTAATTTAAAACTACAAACGAAAAATAACGCCAACCTACCTATAAACATAAGGTCCAAATTCGTTGACCGTCGCCACGCCACCATTGAGTACTTCATTGGCATTGCTTATGTTGTAAACAGTTACGGAAAAGTTTAAAGCAAATGGCACCTCCTTAAACCGCTCCATTTGGATCGTATCGTCCAATAGCACGACGGACTGAAAAGAATATTTTTTAAAATATATTTTTCTCTCTACATAGACAACAGACCGTCACATAGGTTGTTACCTACACTTACACACAATGTAAGTCGAATTTTTAATCTAACAAAGTAACTTTTCATACATTAATTGTTCGAGCACTACCGTCGAGTCCTCAGCTAATAAGGAACACACACAGACTCTCACGCCTTTCATCCCCGAAGGGATAGCCTGAGGCGTAACTAGTGCACCCACTTTTCGTCGTGCGTATTCCATCCCATGATGTGATAGAGGACAAGCCTACCGCCATATCGGGCACAAATACCGGACTCCGGGCTCATACTGAACTGAACTTACTGACAGATAACATACAGTCAAAATGCTTACTTTTGGTAGTTATCTGTGTTTCTTAAAACTAAGGGCGGTATTAATAAATCAATCTCAAGTTAGAGCTACATGTCAAGTAGTTATAACATATTAATAGTTCAATACGTTATTTCTACTTGAGATGTAGCTTAAACTTGAGATTCATTTATTAATACCCAATTAATTAGGCTTTACAGGTGTGTGGTGGTTTTATCTTCGTTGTAGATGTTTTATGTAGTGTAAGTAGGTATAACATTAACATGAAAAATATTATCTTTTTTCACATCTATTTCCCATACATTAATTGATATTGAGAACAACATGGATTTCCTTCAAAGCGTAATGGAAAGGTAGCCTACATAAAAGTCAGATTGCCTTCTAACGTATCATTCATTAGAATAAAGACTACTGGAGAGAGAGATGCGGATAAATCAGTTTCTCCAGGCTTCGGGATTTCCATTTCCCTCAACTAAAATATGTTTTCCTCCATTCAGTTTTTTTAAGATAATTATTTGTACCTTGTTTTATGTAAATATGGAGGTACAGTTAGCCGCATAAGTAGCTGAACAAAATCAAAATTTCAAATCGCTTCTACGGGGTAATTTAAAATGAAACAGTTTTTTTTTCGTGTGAAGTAAATTAGATCTTTTTTATTTTATTTCTGCAAATTTTGAATTTGATCAACTACGTATGCTGCTGATTGTAGGTACATATGGTTTTTATTTTTGTTCTAGAACATCGTTTTAAGTATTAATCCGGACCCCTGCCACCCCCCCCCCCCCCCCTTATATACGCCCATGGTAAGTAGCAGGCTTGAAAAAACACGAAAAAAAATAAAACGCACCGACAGCTGCTGCAGTTTGTAATTGGAAAATTAATAACTTGTAACAACAAACATACAAGAGTTTTGACGAATCTTTCAAAACTAAAAGCTGCCGTGCCACCTTGTCGAGATATGCATCAATGGCGGTAGGTTTTATTGAATTGCCCACACTATAATTTTTAACTAAAAGGGGGCTATTGGGAATTGCGGCTGCGCAGCGGGAATACGCAGTCTCAAGTCCACGGCAGCACGGAATCATCGTGCTGCCGCTACAGATGGGGGCCTCTGAGCCCAAAGATGAGCCGCGAAGGGATATTGCGCGGAGACGGGGCCGGCGAATTCGGATGCATTCACTACCCCCCGGAACCGTCTCACATGCGCAGAAGCAGGCCACCGCGGGTTTAAGTCGGTATGCCGGCATGATTTGAGGGACCCGTTCCAGAGGTCACTTAGGTGGCATCTGGTTCGGAAGGCCGGTGAGTCCGACATAACTATGCTTTCCCCCCCAGGCTTAGAATAAGTATCCAGAAGAAGGATTTTTCCTGCGGGATTAAAAAAAGGCAATATAATTCTGTTGTACCCACAGGATATAGTACGTCTTTAGCGGTGGAACTTTGGCCAAAATTCTTTGATTAATTATCGACACTGTATGTTATATAGCTATATTATTATAGGCATCTTTTTGCTAAATGCTAATATTATACTTACATTTATTACAGTATTTTCAATTAAACTCGGCACAGCTATAAAAGTCACTAAACAACTAACTACAACTAATATGGCACCTGCGGATAAGGTAACAACGCTGCATATTATACCACACATTTTTTAATCAATTAAACAATATTTAGCAACGTTTGTATCCGACTGACATTATCATCGCAATGTAGATATTATTACCCACCACACGGAGTTCATATCTTATTCAGATAATACCTCGGACCGGAGTCCAGTGGACATTAATCTTTATTAGACACCCTATTGCATCCATTAGCGTAAACCTCTTATGTTTCAGTAAGAATAGACTCAGGTAGTACCATCGAATGATGGCAACTGAAGAGGCTTAAATAACAAGTCTATAGTAATATTATAGGTGATTCGTGAGTAACTAATAGCTTTCGAAGTTACATGCGAGTTGAAAATTCGAGGCATACTTCACGGTTTTGCTCCGAAGTTAACTTGTTTCGCGGCTCTGCACTTTCTTGAGGGATTAAACTAAATTCCGCCTGGAGAATATTCTAAGCGGGGACAGCGCGGTCTATGGCTCGTTGTCTCGTTTGTAAGACTCCAATGTAGGGCGTATTGGTAGCAACGTTACTTACTACTTATCTTACTAATAATATAAAGGCGAAAGTTTGTAAGAATGTATGGATGTTTGCTCCTCTTTCACGCAAAAACTACTGACCAGATTTCGATGAAATTTGGTACACGGGTAGATTGTGTCCTGGAATGAACACATAGGCTACTTTTTGTACCGGGAAAATATAAAGCGGGACTTTTATCCCGGAAAAACTCATTCACGCGGGCGGCACCGCGGGCAAAAGCTAGTTTTATATAAAGATACTGATTTTGCACAGCAATTGAGTTGTTAAGTATATAAATCTTGTAAATATCAAGTCGTCTTACAAAAGGCATTTTCTGTCCTTCAACAGCCGCCCAAATGACGTCACTTTATTTTACGGTATTTAATAGCTGGTAATAACCAGGTGATTTGGAAATGCGAACTGTGAATTCCGTTTGAACGAGACTCTGTGGAATGTGGCGGGGATTTCACTTATTTTCAGATGAATCCAGTGGTTATTAAATGTTATGCAATAAGTTTGAAAACTAGCCAAAAGACGAGTGAGGCAGGGCCGCGCCGTCCCTATGTGCGAAGTGTGCGGCGCACACAGGCGCCAACGCAATAAGGGTGCCGGAATCAAGATGACATGCCAACTTTAATTAGTGAAATTATATTTGTCATACTACAACACCTTCTTTATAGCTGAATAGGTAAGAAAGTAGGTACATGTCTCCCAAGACAGTACTCACGCCTGTGGTTTAAAGGAGACGGAAAACAGTGGGCCCAAAATGTAATAAGATGAAATATGATCTAAAAAATCAGGCATATTTTTTTATATTAGAAAATGAAAAATCCCCTCAATCGTCAATCTGGAAGCGGAGAAATATGAGAAAGAATGTTTTTGTAAAATTATCGATTTTGAGTTATCGATTGCACAATAACAAAAATAAAACTTTTTCACTCGGTAATTAACTCAAAGTAATTAAATGTACTGTATATACGTATATGCAACATAGTGTATTTAATTACAGTCATATTAATAAATAAAATACCCATAAGTTACTGAAAAACCAATATTATGATTATCGATTTCATATCGATTAATATAATCGATTAATCTTTAAATATTTTTAGTCTATCACTGGTACTGCTTTTGCTAGTTTTGTCACCAGTGTTGACAACTTAGTGGATTTCCCTCTAAAACTTGTCGTTATTTTAGTGGATTAGTTTTTTAGTCAGTGAGAGGAAAAGGAAAATCCACTAAAACATTTTACTGGTTTTGATATATAATATAGGTAAAATAGCAAGAAACACTATTGCAAAACTTTTTGTTTTGCAATAGTGTTTCTTACTCGCCAAAAGAAATCCGTGCACAAAAAAAGCTCACAGGAAATTCAGTTGTAGTAGATTTGTGGTGGATTAATAGAAGATCTTACTTTTAGTGGTTTCTCGTAGTTTGAACTTTGAAGCAATTTTTAGCGGGTTCGATAAAAGAAATGTAGGCAATATTTTTTGTGACTTGTAATTACTAATTTGTAAACAGATGGTGTCATCCTCTTAAGGCTGCCATATCCCAAAACACCTTCTTTTCTATTCAATTTTAAACCAAGAAATAATCAACATTTCGGTCCGAGAAAAATATATGTTATAGTTAAATAATCATTCTACATTGGTGTGGATTCCAAAACACGATACTTACAACTTCGCTCGATCATAAAAAATCACGAAAACAGAGAAAATTCGGATTTTATTTTTAAAAATTAATTATAGTATATTAAACAATTACTTTAAAAATATAAGTCAATAAAAGGGTAATAACATTTAGCAGATTGCTATGCAAAAAAATTTTCACAAAAGTAATTCGCACTTTTCAAAACTCAAAAAAACACGAATTTTTTAACAATTCCGCACAACGCGTCTCGTTTCAGATGCGCCCGAGGCGCCGTGGAGGTCGGACCTGCGTCAATTTTTCGCGCTTGCTGCCACTAATTTATCGAAGTATTTGACAGCTTTTGTTTATAGTTGGACCGCGTTATGTAGAAAAGGAACCAACTACTTTTGAACAACAATTATGGATTCTTATTTGTAATAGATGGATTTTTCTATGAATCTTTCCTATTCTTTTTCTTTCTTCTTTAAACACGTTGTCATACTTGTTTCAACTGTTGTTTGTTTTTGCTGAATAGTAAAGGATCACATTTGAATTTATTGCGTGTAAAATTGTAAAATAATATATTTGCATAATTTGTGGATAATATTTTGGCATAATACCTCCAATGGAAAATAATGTAATTAAAAAAATGTACTTTATTGTAAAAAAAAGCGTGGGGTTCATGGTGTCAATAGATATAAATATTTTACACACACACACACACTCACGCCTGTTATCCCCGAAGGGTTAGGCAGAGGCACAACTAGTGCACCCACTTTTCGCCGTTATTCCGTCCCATGATGTGATAGGGGGCGAGCCTATCGCCATATCGGGCACAAATTCCAGACTCCGGGCTGATACTGAATATAAAAACTCAATATCACTTTGCCCGACCCGGGAATCGAACCCGAGACCCCAGCTTTGCAGTCGTACTGTAATACAACTACGCCACCGAGGCAGTATAAATATTTTATTGAGAGATAATATGAGTAAAAGGATTATCATTTTGATACTACCTTAAAAAGCACCCCACGCTTTTTTTACAATAAAATAAGTACATCTTTTTCTTATTTGCACTATTCTTAATTCAAATTTATTTTCTATTTTTAGTTGCATTTCCTATAAAGCATGTTTTTTAGTTTTTTTTTTCTAACTGTTATTTATTTTTCATTTTTTAAGCTTGTTCTACTATTGTCCAACAGATGTCACTAAAAACAAGTAAGATTTTTTTTATACATAAGAGTAGCCAGTTTAGTTATAACTCTACTATGGTCCAACAGATGTCAAAAAAAAATGAGCTATCATTTACTCATTCATTTTGAATATTTATTCATTATTAGTTGGATTTTCTATAAAATAGTGTTTTTTGTTAAAATAATGAATTGTCTTCGGTTCTTGATAAATATGCCAAATTTTCATCCGACGTTTTGAAGGCGGTCAAAATCATGTTCAAAGTTTCCGTTACATAGATACATTTAAATGTACGTTACATAGCTTAATTTAAATTTATTTTCTATTTTTTAGTTGGATTTTCTATAAGGCTTGTTTTTTTGTTTTTTTATTTGCTATTTAATATTATGGATAGAATATCATAGTACAGAATAACACAAAGCCAGCTACCTTATTATTGATACAAGTAAATCCCAATTATTGCGATATCAATATCGGTATTTTTAAGTTCTTCATTTGGTCCAGTAGCCCACATTTTCTTGAAAAAATCCCGGTTTGGGTCCCCTAAATTAAGTATCTGCTTATAAATATGCATACGAGCTCTACAGACCCTGGAGGTATCGGTATAGGCTTCTTTGTGTAACATCTATAAAGCAGTACTAGAACCTGGTGTGTCTGTACATAGAAAGAAAAAAAAAATAAAGGGACGACTAATAAGAGTAATAGAACACAAATCACCGTTTTTTATTTCATTCTTTTCTCGTTGTTTGTCTGCGTATCTGTTTTTCTGTTTATTTGTTAGCGCACATCTCCGACACTACTAAACGGATATCTATGAAATGGTATGGAGATAGCTTGAGTCTCTGGGTAGAGCATAGGTATACTTTTTAACCTATAAAAAATCTTTTATGCGGGCGACGCTGCCAGGAAACAACAATAAAATAGTATGAGTGACAATAGTACATACTAATACAAAATAATAAGTTATTTTCAGGATTTTACGGCAATTTGGACTTGACTGCAATTTATATGAAGACCATACTATTATGATTTGAAAAAATACTGTCCGACATATTTATAGGTATATAGAGTAAATTTTTCAGATGGGACAGCAAAGTCAATATTTTCTATTATGAACCACAGTTCAAACTTTAAAGTAGGTAGTAAACAAATACGAAAATATCATTTAAAAAATCGCGATAAAATAAAAAAAATGGTTTTATTTCAATGTCTTACCAAGTTTTTTTGTACGTCGGGTAATTCCTTTTTATTGATCTCATTGAGGGTGTCTGAATATATAACGTCGCGTAAGATAAAATAATAACCGTGAAACATCCATTTGAGTTGTCAGACTAGTAGTAGTCGCAAGAGTTGGGTATATAATAAGGCTGCCAAATCATATGAAGCAACTACTCCGATGCAGTTCAATACTAAGTAGTAACTATTGTGGTTTTCATATCGGTCAGTGCTTAGTTGAGCGGTTACTATGTTAACCATTTCATATTCGCGTCTTCCCCGGCGAACAAGACGTCACTTTTCATTCAGTGGAAATCGTCTTTACGCGCTTACCCATAGGGTTCTAATTAAAAAATCTGAAATGACACCTGTCAAACTTGGAATACTGAAAGGGTTTCGGGTTTAAAATTGAGGTCATATTCAGGTTACTAGACTAGTCGATTATTATAGTTAATATTGGTTAAGTAATTGTCTCAATCACCAATATTATGTCACAATAACTAAAGATAATAATGAATCTTGACGTGGTATTGTACACTGTGAACATTTGATTACGTAATCATTGATCAACGAACAATAAATCGTGATATCAAGACATAATTCATAGGTAACTTTTATTATGTATGCCTACGTATACCTATTTCAGCTGCCGCTGTCTGCGACATACATATGTTTGGATAGTACTCCCAAAAGTTAGACCTTCGCAATAAATCGTATAATTTTAAAGTCCTCCAATTTTGAGATGTATGTAATTTTATTTTGCTTAAAAACTACATCTACACTTATCTATACTAATATTATAAAGAGTAAAGATTCAATTGTATGTTTGTTTGCATTGAATAGGCTCCGAAACTGCTGGACCGATTTGAAAAACTCTTTCATCAATATAAAGGTCCATTATCCCAGGGATTATAAAGCGGGACTTTTATCCCAGAAAAATTCATTCACGCGGACGAAGCCGCGAGCAGAAGTCTAGTTTAAAATATAATAGCTATCGATGGAGGGGTCTAATTTTTTTTATGGATTCAAGATCCATATTTTTGTCCTTTTAATATTCGTAAAGTTTGAGCCGTGTTAGATTTCGAGGCCCAGCACCCATAAAAAAGCGGACATCTTTTGTCGTAAAATAAACTGCTTCACTATTGTTTAATTGTTTATTGTGACGTAGTCGCGGCTGATTGGTGTCAAGCGAGTTCATTTGAAATTCAACATCGCGGTACCTGACGCGCCGGTACATTAGACAGCTGTAAATGCCAACAGCGCTCAGATATCCTAGCCTTAACTCCATGAAATGATCATTGCTTAACTCTATCTCTATCTACAGAAATCAGAAGCGCTTTATAGAGTTCGCACACAGGCGCTGTATTAGGTCGGCGCGTCCCTGGAGTGAGGTGACTGTCTGGAATTATTGAGGATACTGACCATCATTTTAAGTGACCGTTTATATTTGAAAACCTATTAAGCGTGGCATGATCGGCGAAAAATTAGATTGGTTTAAGCTTAATGTCTGTTTTCGTAAAAATTATAAAAACAAGTTTTGTGTAACGCAGTAGTAGGCAATAATAGGAGAAAGATTTACGTATATTGATAACTTATACTGTACCATGGTATGTGAAAGCAATAGCTACGCTCCTGCACTAGCTCATTAGCTCATATTACATCCACATATATGTAGAGATACTCTATTTCTTATTAGAACTTAAGTATTCTTATCAAAATCATCGTTATAATAAAGTAGAAAAATTGGGGCAGTAATTGTATTTTCGTAACACGCCTTAAGGCATGATTAGATTAGTTAAGATTAAATACACATATTTTTATAAGTTGATTATAAATAACTGGGTGATACTTGCGGCTCCGCCCGCGTGGAATCGTTTTTCCGGGATAAAAATATAAAAAGTAGCCTACAGCACTTAGGAGTAATGTAGCTTCCTATTAGTGAAAGAATTTTCAAAATCCTGATCCTATAGTTAGTGGTATAATCCTGTAGTTCCTGAGATAAGCGCGTTCAATCAAACAAACAACCTCTTCAGCTTTATTATATTAATATAGATTATCCCGTAGTCATTGGAACAATGCAAGCTATCTGTTTACATACCTACGGAACAATATATATTCGTATTTTCTATGTCACATAGGAGTTAATTAATTCAAGTAGCTAATTTTCACTATTATATTTTAAATTCGTATTTATAATATTAGTAGGATATTATGTTTTATCTTGGCAATTTTTGTCTTCCCGCCATGGTTTTTACACGACTTGAATTTAAGAACATCACGCCTAGATTACAGCCCAACATCTGACTTTGTGCTTTGACCCACAGCTGTCCTTCATCACTGCATTACCAATTTAAAATAAACCGACTTCAAAACCACTGCAAGCTAAAAAATAATTCAACTTTATATTCGCTTACTGTAAGTATATTTGGAGTCGATGCCTAATTTAAATTTCCAGCTAAGCCAAGGAAATACAAGATCAAATATACGAAAACATTGTTCAATTTAAATTAGGCAACGACTCCAAATATACGTATATACTAAGCGAATATAAAGTTGAATTATTTTTTGGTTTGCAGTGGTTTTGAAGTCGGTTTATTTTTTGTTAAAAAGTTTTTATTTATTGCTTTTTTGTTAGTTAATTATAGAATATTGTAAACAACATCATACATATACGATTGCATCACTTGCGAGTCATCTGCTGTTAGTTATTGAAGAGTTCCGTTGTGTATCTCCGAAGATCTTCATCAGATCTTCATAAATTATATACTAAAACCTTCCCTAAAAACTATACATTTGAACATCGAAAACTACATCCAAATCGGATCAGTAGTTTTTGAGAAACGCGCGGCCATACAAATTTACATACATACATACATACATACATGTACGAATCTAATACAGAACCTCCTTTTTGAAGTCGGTTAGTTATTTTGTACTAGCAGCCCGCCCTGGCTTCCACATGTAGCTATGCATAATATTATGTACCTACACTTATTTTTCTGTCGTAGGAAAAATATTTATGAATTATACGCATCACCGTGTCTATTGGTGAAAAACGTATGAAAATACGTACGGCAGTGTTTGAGTTTATCGCGTTCAAGAGACAAACAGATGCGATAGGGGACTTTGTTCTATAATAAGTAGTGATGTAAGGATATATATTTAAAAATAAAAAGATCAAAAACCGCAACATAAAATAATCCGGGATAAAATTCGCGATTTATATTTCTCCAGGATAAGCAGTAGCCCACACCCTTCCCTGGATCTCAAACTATCTACTTATTTGTTTGCAATTCCACCCGCTAGAAAATATTTTCCGGAAAGTCCCGATTTTTTTCCGGGATAAGAATTAGTCAAAGTTTTCCCAGGGTCTTAAACTATCTCCTTACAATATTTCATTGAAATCAATTCATTTGTTTGACCGTTACGGCTCCAAAAAAAAATCCGTATCAAAATTCCCGGTGTATGTTTTTCCGGGACAAAAGTAGCCTTTGTCCTCTTCTAGATCTCAAACTATCACCATACTTATTTTCTTGCGGTTTTACTTGAAGGAAACTATTTTCCCGAATAGAATTCCCGGGTTATATTTAACCGGGATAAGAAGTAGCCTAGGTCCTTCCCAGGGTCTTAAACTGTCTCCCTACCAAATATCATCGAAATCGGTTCAGTGATTGGGCCGTGACGAATCGCGAGAAATAAATCCGGGATATAAGTCCCACTTTATATTATCCCGGGGTGAAAAGTAACCAATGTTACTCGCTGATAATGTTTATATTGGTGAAAGAAATTTTTAAAATAGTTCCAGTAGTTTCGGAGCCTATTCAATACAAACAAACACAAATCTTTCCACTTTATACCGGGTGGAAGGGAAACGCTCTCGGAAACGAATACAGGTGATAGTATTGGTGATTCCTGACGTGATGGCACTAAAAAAATCGCGATCCCATTGTTACAATTTTAGTAGGATTTTCTCAAATTTCTGTACAGCTTCACGTATGGATAGATTAATCAATCTATTATTCTGAAAAACATAGCAAAAAAGGTCAATATTTCAAAAAAATCGTAATGAAACACGTACATCAGCTGACGGGTTAACGACCGCGGGCCGGTGCCGGCGCAGCGCGACGGCCGCCCAGTTCTTTGTACGCTTTACATTACGCGCGCATGAATTACGGAAATACTAAAATCGTAAGTATAGCTTTGCAAATGAATATAGTTTTTCGTTAATGTTATGGTTCTTCTCTCTTACCGTTCCGGTATAGAGAGCGTTTCCCTTCCACCCGGTAATATTAGTATAGATAAAGAGTCCGAGACGGTATCGCAAACATTGTTATTTTCTACAGTTAACGCAATATGCCTACACCACACACGTTTCTCCAGTAAAATTTATTTGTTTTTGTATTTGTTTAAATCCTTCTTTTAACTTTTATACGTTTCTGAGAGGCGGATGTGGATAATTGATTTAGAACCTTACAGCATAATCGGCATTAAGCAACCTCTTTGGTATTAACCAAAATATAGTGTAATCGTAGTTAGATATTCTTAACTCGTTTACCTAAGACATACTGAGAGCCTAAGCTTGGATCTAAATCCATTAGAAATAAAACCAATAAGCGATCCATTCTCATCCCACGTATTTTTCGCCAGCAGACACATCCGGCGCTCCATTCAATACGATATTGTATCTATTGTTGAAAATGGTACCATCATTGCACGCTCACTATCTTATTATTTTAATAAATCGTTGATAAATAGTAAATTTTAGTGTTCAAGATATGATATTTTTTTTATCAAAAGTGACATGTATGGCGGATTTGAAACAAACTTATTTGTTTAACTTTATATGAATTATATAACTAGTATCTACTACATCGTTGATGTTGAACATATAATTCAGCTTTGAGGGTCGTTCTTAGACTCAGAATGAGGATGCTTTAGTCTTTATTCTACGTTCTTAGACCACGGTTTTAAAGCTGACAGTTTGGGCGGGTGACATTAATGTCTATTGCCGAAGGGAAAGGGTGTTGTACTCGTAGAATTTTATATGTTTTTATGGATGACGCTGCAATTACAAAAGGGTAGAAAACCTTGGTCATGGCATGCAAGAGACTTTTAATGCCATTGCAGCTTTATCATTCAAGTGCCAATGTTTTAATATCAGTTTAGTAATCAATACAATTTCTAGTAAACTGATTTCTTGATAGAACTAACAATATTCAATGAAAATTAAACTATAGTACAACAAACTAAAAGTAGTCTTACTCAGCCGTGTCCTTGAAATAATTACCTACAGCCGCGCGGTACGTAAACTTTACACGCCATACTCTTATTAGTCCATGATAGGGCTGCCCGTCTACAGTATTTTAATTTAACCCGTCAAGCCCCGCTTATATATATAGATGTATCGAAAATCCCTATATGCACGGACACCGGTGTCCATCGCGGGCCTTGACAGATTAATCTAAGATACTTGATTTTCTTTCTAGTTTTGAGATTGTACATACATACACACACGCCTTTTATCCCCGAAGGGGTAGGCAGAGGCGCAACTAGTGTACCCACTTTTCGCCGTGCTTATTCCGTCCCATAATGTAACATTGGGCGAGCCTATCGCCATTTCAGGTACAAATTTCAGACTCCGGGCTGATACTGAATAGAAAAAGCTAATAGCACTGTAAAAAGTGGACGATTAGCCTAGTTGGGAATGGAACGGTCTGTCGAGACAATGTTCGGAAGTTCAAAACCCGAAGCACACACCTCTGCCTTTGCGAAGTTATGTGTGTATTGCTTATCAATTATCGTTCGCTTTAACGGTGAAGAAAAATATCGTGAGGAAACCTACATACCTAAGAATAATCTGTAAGAATTTCGAGGGTACGTGAAGTCGGCCAACTCGCTCTAGGCCAGCGTGGTGGACTAAGGTTTAACCCCTCAGTAGTAGAGGAGTCCCGTGCTCATCAGCGGGCAAATATATAATACAGGGCATGTTGCATTGCATTGCAACATCACTGTGCCCGACCCGGGGATCGAACTCGAAACCACAGCATTGCAGTCGTATCGTAATACAACAACGCCACCGAGGCAGGCAGTTTTGAGATTGTAAAAGATATTATTTAAAAAATGCATTTCTTTACGAATTAATTAAAATACATGTTGAGTTTTTGATTAATAGATTTAATAAAATAAAACACACACACACCTTTATAAATTTGAGACTGAAAAATACTTGCGCCTCAACTGAGACGTACTAAAAGCTTTATTGTTAAATTAAATAGTAAAAAAATCCGCTTAATGACCCTGTCTCATAAATCTATCCTGTACAAGTATCACATTTTTTTCAACATATTCATTTACTTGTGTAAAATTAAGTGGAACATCGTATCATTATGTATTAGTAATGCTCTGAAAATATGCACACAACTTCTAAGTTCCATAAAGTTTAACAAAACTCACATGGTGTAACTAACGCCATCCATTTCACGCGTACGAAACTACGGTACGCCCTTGTAACCTACATAAAATCTAGACCGCAGGCGGAGGGTAAAATCGATGGCTGCCAGGGCACAGGGCTCGCCATAGGTACACACAAATTTAGACGATACGCGTGTACATAATTTTATTAGGTATATGCAATGGGCTTATTATCATTTTTGTATTATTTATATCCTACTATCACTACATAGTATAAAACAAAGTAGCTTCCCGCTGTCTGTCCCTATGTCCCTATGTATGCTTAGATCTTTAAAACTACGCAACGGATTTTGATGCGGTTTTTTTAATAGATAGAGTGATTCAACGGGAAGGTTTTTATGTACTTTTAGCCCGGAAGAACTTATTAACGCGGGCGAAGCCGCGGACTAAAGCTAGTAATATTATAAACGCGAAAGTTTGTAAGAATGTATATGGAAGTATGGATGTATGTTTGTTACTCTTTCACGCAAAACTGCGGGCGGATTTCGATGAAATTTGGCACACGGTTAGTTAATGTCCATATATAGGCAACTTTTTATCCCGGGAAAATATGAAGCCGGGTTTTTATTCCCAAAATACTTTTTAACACGGGCGGAGCCTCGGGCAAAAGCTAGTTATCTTAATAGATGGATACATTAATTTATACCCAACAGTTAGTGCAAAAGCGTACTTCGTCTCTAACCTTACATAATAAGTATATAAAACTTTTTAACATTTTAGCGGATGGAGTCTATTTTCGATTCGATGGCAATCAAGCTAATAGATATCTTTCAGTCTCGGGACAGGAGCGAGCGCAGAAGAGGTTGTCACTACTTTTAGCTCAGCGACCCGGATGTACAAATTGTATGTACCGGAATGGCGCTGCGTAGTCCCTCGTCGGTTTTGTTAAGGATCCCTGGCGTTTAACCTGTTCCATCCTATTGTTATGCCATTGTCCCCAAGAGCAGTGTTCAAGGGGTCTTCTCAGGGCCGCGCTGTCCCTACGTGCGAAGTGTGCGGCGCACACAGACATCAGGGCAATAGGGGTGCCGGAATAAGGATGACATGCCAACTTTAATTATTGAAATTATATTTGTTATACTACAAACACATTTATTACAGTAGGTAAGAAAGTAGGTACAAGCCCTCCAAGATAATACTCCCGCCTGTGGTTTAACTGTCAATTAAATCTTAGTTGACAGTGTTCACAAACGCAGTCAGAGGCATCTACTCACTCTGTTGCTCTACCTATATCAACAACCAAATTACGAGAAGTGAGCGTGTTATGCGTTCGGCAGCGTTGGTGATCAAGATTATTCAAAACCAAAATAAATTATTCAAATTAAAATCTTGTTTCTATCTTTTCAGTTTAGCAATGAATTTAATAAAGATGGCAGGTTCTGACGCAGTCTGTTTTTTTTTATTTTTTTTTTAATATATTTTTTTATTATAACATGATATTTCAGAATACCCGTGTAAATAAACTCGAGACTTAGTACCTACTAAAAGTTATGCAGATTCATAAATTCTTGAAATATCCAAAATACTTTATACTGCTTATATGTATGTTATGAAAACGAAACCATTAGCTTTATGCGTAACGCTTGAAGGAGTGTGTTGCATGGACTAAATTAAAGCAGCTTAAGGATAGGAAAAGGGCAATCAAGCATTTTCCAACATAAACGATTAAAACAAATGTTAGATTAAACGAATCTTTATTGACCAAGAACATGTTCAATTAATTCAAAATAATATTTGATTAATTAATTCTAATTACACACAATCAGTCATTATCAGTTTATATGTAGATTGACACCCAACTCTGAGCTTTCCTGCGGTAAATATAAATAATATGGAAAAATCTTTCCGAAAATTCTCTATAACATACGCCCATTATAATTAATCGATCCCGCAAGTTTATCACCAACGGAAACTCCTAAGATATATATGCCCTCGGTAGAACAATCCCACCATACGACTAAATACTTGTTGGCCAAAAATAGAACTCTCAAAAAATACGCGTGCGGTTAAAAGTCGATGATTTTCGTTGGATCCTATTCACATGCAATCATAATTTAAGCTCGCGCCAATCCATTTCCCTTTCAGATCTTCTCGCAATACCTATGTCACAAACCCTGTCACATTTTTTACAACACAATTAGAACAGATATTTGACCTATACAATATACTCTACAAGTCATACAGCATTCCGCAGGAATAACTTGAATTAATGTCCACTATGTAAATCAATTATAGTGCAAGTCGTAAAATATGAAAATCAAACGTCAATAGTAATTTAATACGTCGCCCGGCGGGCACGTACACGCGACGGGGGCCAAAATTAAATGGTCAGACATATTGACGGTATTTTTAACCGACTTCAAAAAAATGAGGAGGTTCTCAATTCGACGGTATGTTTTTTTTTTACGACTTATACCACAAAAGTGAAGTAGATATGCGTGGGTCAATCTACAGGAACCACTCCCCCACCCGTCGCATTTTGACTGTGGACGCGAGGTGATACATAGTGCGCGACGTTTCAAAGGCGCCATGTTTCCACACCGCTCCGCCCCAGTGAAAAGTCGACGTTGTCCAATCCGTCAGTACAATCGACTGAGATCACTTCATAAGAAAATACGATGGCCTTAACTAGACTAATACATTAAAACATTTCGCTAGATACTTGTTGATTTTGTTCAGATTCAGACCTTAGCATTGTAATGAAAGAAACACGCCGCAAATTTCACCAAGATACTTTTAAAATTTACCAGTTAAGAGTGCAATAGTTAAAAAGACTTCAAAAGAGATTGTATATTCTTAGATAATTTTTAAAAATGTTTTCATTTAAATTATATATTATGATACACTTGGTGTGAATCTAAACAAATCATCCTTAAACAAAATAGTACTTATTATGGTAATACCATTGACACTTATAAATATTAACATTTAAACAATTTAGATTTTTGGAAATGCGAGTCAACGTAATTTCGAAATTAGATGACAAATATGATTACTGCTTAGGGTCACTTTCACTTATAAATGTTGACGCCTCCTTTGTACTCAACGAAACACAACAATATTCCGTTGAAACTTCCTTTTAAAACTTTATCTTTGGTCTTAAAATTCTTTAACCCCATATTTCAATATAGTTTTCTCTTTATTCCGTAATAAATTACTAGTCGATATGTTTGACGTGACTTATGCAATATATATATAGTAATATAATAATAATTGGACATAAACAATGCCACTGACTCAATATGTAAAGATAACTAATTCTTGGTCATAATTCATCGCGTCTACAATACACTAATATACATTTTACATTTATAAGTGAAAGATCTACATTGTTTACAAGTAGGATGATCAAACTCATGAATCCCATGAGGCGGTAAAATTATTTATTATTGAGAAACCACTGTAATTAGCTGTGCAAATTGAAAAATTATACAACAAAACATTCGGATATGTGCTGTAGTATGAACTGAAGACATTGCAGTGCGACTGCATTTCTTAGGACAGATTTTAGGCACAGTAACGTGTCCCTGAAATAATTCCTCAGACATTAATCTATGAAGCTGCGCAGAAAATTTATTTTTATGATAATATTTGTTGCAAGGGCAGGGCCACAGACGTGTCATGGCGGCGGTAGCGTAGCGTGGGTCTATGTTTGCTCGCATTAGTACCACTGTGTATTTAACATGTAAACTGCATTGATAGCGCATCGCTCTCACTCGCTGGGGTTTTAGATAAGGTACCTGTTTACAACCGCTAATCGTTAAAATCCTTGTGATAGACTTATCGCAAGGATGTCATTCCCAGGTATTTTTTTATTTGCGTTGACTCAAGCCTCGCGACGGACACCGGTGTCCATATACATATATAGGGTTTTCCCATACATCTATATATATAAGCGGGGCTTGAAGGGTTAATGGTTGTAGAAAGGCACGTGAACACACTGCAAGGATCACGTAATAACAAGGAGAACGCGACAACACACCGCCACAGACTCCTCAGTGGCCTCGCTCTAAGTACATTTATTTGCGCCTATTTTCATAATATATTCTGACAACACATTGCTTCCATACATGAGAATTTAAAAATATTGTATATCCTACACACAAATTACAATAACATCAGTTTGATATACACATATATAAAAACAGTTTGAAATAAATGCAAATAAGCTATGAATTACAATCATAGACGCAAATTAGATCCGCCATCAAATGAATTCAAAAGATCTAGATTAGTAAGTACAGAGGAAAATAATTATCTGAATTCCTTTATCAACTAACTACCTGTTCTGACATTCTTAATAATTAAAATAATTATGCTAAAGCATGATAATAATTGGCCATCGACATCATTTATAGTATCAACGGCTTGCATCGTTTAGTTCTTTTTACACATACAATTGGCAATATAATACAATGATGGCCTATTTGTTTAAGGTGTATTCACTAGCTTTTTTAGAAATATACATAAATATCTTCCAGATTACCGCCGGTTTAAAATGGATCCTAATCCATTTTTGATTCATCTCGAAAATTTACGAATCAGAATAATGTATTTTTGACATACTTCCGAATGATTTATTTTGATTGGTTTATTATCATGATCTGATCAAAGTTTAAGATTGTTTATTGTAATCCGCTGATGACAATACGCTTATTAGCTTTCGTGTAATTTCATAAATTGTGTAAATACGTGACAATCCTAATTACGTATTTTATAGATAAAATATGTACGATTGTCTTATTTAGAAAGCCAAATTTCTCAGATGTTAAAAGGAATTAAGAAATTAGTAAACAGTACCATATAGCCAGTGAATACAACTTACAACTACGGCGTTAAAATTATGGAATACAACTGTACAGAACGTAATAAATCAACATTTGTTTCAAATAATATTGAAAGTGGACGATAGCCTTGTTGGGAATGGAACGGTCTGCCGAGACAATGTCCGGAGGTTCAAAACCCAAGATACACCTCTGACTGTTCGAAGTTACGTGTGTATTGTTTATAAATTAACGTTCAATTTCATCGTGAGGAATCGTACATACTGGAGAATTTTCCCTAAGAATTTCAAGGGTATGTGAAGTCTGCCAACCCGCACTAGGCCAGCGTGGTGGACTAAGGCCTTAACCTTCTCAGGAGTAGAGGCCCGTGCTCAGCAGTGGGCAGTATATACAGGACTGGTTGCAATGTTGAAAGCCACTTCTTACATTATCAATTTTATTGGCGTTTGCGCAATAAGCCAAACTGACGTGAGTATTATGAAACCGTTACCTTTAACGCTTTCACAATAGTCAAGTCAGTTTGCTTGAAAGGAACTATAAGTTGAATTAAGAAATGTAAGAGTCGAATTACTTGATATTAAGATAGATTTGAGAGTCCTGTACTGTCAGTTCATTTCATAGTGTCGAAAATATACGCATACCTAATTCGAAGGTATATGTCGGCTACACATGCCTATGTAAAATACTTTAGAAATTAACACAGCATTGAATAGATAAACGTCTCGCTCGTGTTAAAAGCGCCTCGTAAGTTACGCAGTAGCGTTAAATATTTGTAGTCAACTAAACATTTAATACTACCGGACACTTGTCTCCAGCCAATAGCAAAGTGGATTATCGTATTATCACATTTAACATTAAACATCAATTAATTATATTTATCTGAACATCGAAAACAACATTAAGAATACGCATAAATATTTTTAATTACTGTTAAGACCCAAACTTAGTGTAGAATTAGTTATGTTCATACAAGAGTGGACTGTGGGAAATATAATGCCCAATAGGATAGTACGTATCCATTTATTTTAAACCGTACAAAGTGCCTATAAATATGACATGACGTAGCAGTCCAATATAGTTTGTTCCAATTTCTTCGTTAATTATTATTATAACATGCGAGATGGCACGCACTCAGCTATACTGATGGAATTGCATTGTACCGTATACAATGGCTTAATTCTAATCATACACAAAATGCAACAACAGTTTTCTTTTTATACACGGTGTTAATAAATGAGGAAACAAGTTACATGATAAATAACTTCTTTTTTTATATGGTTTGTCAAATATTTAAACTATGATATATTAACACCCTGTATAAATCTATCTTCACTCATAAAATACTGCACATAAACATGATTTACAACAATAGTGGATAATATGATTTAATAACAAGTAGTTTGAAACTTAAAGTGGGTTGTTTCAACTTATTTGCTATATATAATAATCATTTAATCATCACAAGTGTGGTTTCATGAAACAAATTAAATACTATTATAAGGTTCTTTCACCAATTATTATTATTACTAAACAATGTACCAATTATGTAAAATCTTTTATCATATATATTTAGTTTAAGGTAATAGACATGGATAATGTTAGCTTGACACAACCCACATATTTTTAAAATTATAATCAAAATGCACATTTTCAAGTTGAATTTAAACAATTATGGAGTCCTAAGCCCAATTTGGCACGGCTAATAAAAATTTACTATTTCAAACGCCACATATACAATTAAAAAAATAAGCATGATCGTGAAAAAACCAATTACGCACATACATGACACAATGAAATGAATGAAAATTTAATATAGACAAAATGTTGTCTTCTAAAGACCATGGCTGATCCAGTCGATGGAACAACTATGATTTATTTAAATACTTCCATTGTACAATGAGATATATCTCTGTAAAAGTGTATGCGAGTAGGTCTAATCACGTGATGTGAAGGCGCATGCGCCGGCAATGGATTCGGTATCATTATTGTAGCAATACACGTTACAACAGCAAGCACGCTTGTGCTTTACACTTGAGTGAAAATATTTCACTCAACACAAAATGTCTTGCTTTCCTCAGTTAATAACTGTCCGTCAAATATGTGTACACCTGGTTAACTCTATATGAACTACAACCGAATTAGGTTCTTGACTATATATATGATTGGTGTCGTAGATGTAAAAATCTCGTGAAGCGGTGAACTGTCGAGTCTTCTCGTGTATGTCTAGGCCGTGTATTGTGTGTAGTTTTCGCCACGTAATTTCGCCGACAATAGCAACATACTAAGTCACTTATCGAACTAACGTACTAAATTGTTTTTAGAGCCATTGCATGAAATTGATCGACGAAGTTAGATGGCGTCATTAGCACGCTGTAATGGCGTTAGGTATAGACCGTCTAATGGTCGAACTTGAGTATAGAGTCTATGGAGAAATCGCCTCGGTGCCTTTGTTCGAGCATGATGAACGTCTGGACGGTACGGAGAGCTCGTGGGTCGTTGGCGGAGGGGGCTGGCGTGGCCGGGTCACCGCTCCGGGGGCCGGTCGCCGCCGTGTCCGTCGCGCTGGGCGCCGCGCTGCTCGTCGAGCCGCCCGCCGTGCCGCTCGCCAACGGACTCGTTGTGTAGCTGGCCACGCTGCCGCCCGTCATGCCCACCACGCACGGCATGCCTGTCGCGCCTGCTATGCCTGGCACGCTCGTCATGCCTGGCACGCTCGCCATGCCTGGCACACTCGTCATGCCTGGCACGCTCGCCATGCCTGGCACGCTCATCATACCTGGTACGCTCGTCATGCCTGGTACGCTTGTCATGCCTGGCATGCTATTCATGCCTGGCATACTCGCCATGCCCGGTACACTCATCATACCTGGCATACTCGTCAAACCTGGCAAGCCTGCTATAACCGGCATGCCCGCAATTCCAGCGCCGTGGCCTACGGCGCTCGTCGGCGTTCTCCGGGGGCTACTTACAGGGCTATGCATAATGCCGTTCATGGGATAATTCAAGCCTGTCAACATAGGATATCCCATGGCAGGGTTCATGACAGGGATCATACCGGCGCCCATCGCTCCGATCATCGGCCCACCCATAACACCGCTGAGCGCGTGGTTCATCGCGTAACTCATGGCACTGGTCATCGCACTGTTCATCACGTTGCTCATGGCGCTACTCATCGCACTGTGCATCGCGCTGCCAGTAGTACTGGCTGCAACGGCGTTCCTGCCGGCACTGGCCCGGCCCGCCGCGCCGTACCCAACGACACCCGCGCCGCTGCCTCCTCCGCCGCTAGGCTCCTTTCAGCTAGGCTTTTGCTGCACCTCTCGCATCATCAGCTGCGAAACGCATTGTTAATTAACATTACAATACACAGATATATTTGGCTCGGGAACGTTGGCTGAGCAGTACGCTAATACATATACATGGAGTATTTTTGAAATCTGTGAATCTTAATGACTTTAAAAATGATGTACAGTCTCCTAAGAAAGTTTTCTTGTAGCTGTTACAAAAGTAGCCATATTAACCTGATGAGAGCGATCCGAGGTGATGGTCTCGGGGGCGCGCACGGGCGGCGGCGGCGGCCGCACCTGCGCGCTGGTCTCGCGGGGGCAGCGGGGGGGCTCGGCCGGACCAGCTAACGAAAATAAAACGTTATGCTCGTATTCTTCAATAATGCAAATAAATACTACAAAATGCACAACTTTATGCTACACTACATTTGTAATAATAATACATATACGTAGATATGACGTTTAGAAATAATATTAAACAAACTAATTATTTTGTGAACAATGTCGTGCTTTAATGTCTGGTTGAAATAAATGGACGATATGAATAAAACATACAACGTGCCATCAAAATAAGATCTGGAAATGGACATATCGACGAGTACGTTACAAAAACAACAAACAGTTCATAAAAAAACATTAAATCAGATGATTGGTGGAATGTGACGGGAAAAGAAAATACGAATAATATACAAAGTATAAGCTTAAAATTGGCTATAAGGAGTGAATTTACCAGTGGTGAGAGGAATGGCTAGCCGTGCGTTGACCGCCAGCAGGTGGTCGCGCCGCTGCAGCAGACTGCCTACGTGCTCCTCTAAACGCACATTCTCTGTACGCAGCTGATGCAGACACGACAGCAGCGAAGCTACTGCAGGCAAACGCTACGATTATACACCCAACGAGCCTAACGTTTTTCCCACCTGCATCCATGCCTTCATAACTTTTTTAACTGTAGTCAAGAAAGTGTACGCTCGACCACCTTAAGGTTCTAAATAAGTCGCTTGAGCGTCGTTTGTTAGCAACATGCAACTTACAACTTAAAATAAGTATTATCTACTGTTTCCTTTGTACATCTCCGAAATGATCGCATCTGCTTGGTAAAATATGAAAAATTACAAATAAAATGTGCATTTAATTTTGACAAAATGTATTAGCACCAAATTGGGTTAGTGCACACAAAAATGTAAACAATCTCCAATACAATTTCATTATTGGCAAGAAACTAGATATGACTTTTCGCCCTATTCGTAATTTATTTATAATCTGTGCATTCAAAAACTCAATTTGTAATCGATACAATATGGATACGTAGTGGCGATACTTTGCTTATTGAATCGATGTTTAGTAAAAGCCACCACTCCCGTAAGGTAGGTAGTACAGTAGACTGCATTAGGTACTTACATTATCGTTACTAATTAAATTGGTCGAGTTCAAAGTATTAGTAGTCCAACTAAAAACATAGGTACTCGAAAACGAATTTTTGTTTCTTAAGTATTTTAAGGTTAATATTACCTAGTTGCTGTCTATGGTCTTAAACTAACATCCCATGGCTTATCTTGCGCTCCAATGTGTTTATAACTCCAAAAACCATAATCAAATAAAATACTAATGTTTTAAAAGCAGTCAGCCCACACGTAACATCCACTAATTACTAACATTTATTGATGGACATAAGGATATAACAAAAATTAAAGTGGTACAATAATTTCGTACTGCCAGTATAAAATTATATGATATAAGTAAAAAAAAAATGGATTACTGTCGAAATGTTGTGCTTGCTCCATGAGGAACTGTGAGCCCTGCTCCCACTGCCGCTCCAGGAGTTGGTCGAGGCTCTGCGCGCTGGACGAGCTGCGCCCCGCGGCGCTGTTTGCACCCTGCGCATCGGTTACATATGCAAGTCAATTAATCTATACTTAATATTATAAAGCTGAAGAGTTTGTTTGTTTGTTTGAACGCGCTAATCTCAGGAACTACTGAACCGATTTTGAAAATTCTTTCACTAATAGGAAGCTACATAACTCCTGAGTGCTATAGGCTTATACTTTTTATCCCGGGAAAATATTTTTGTCCCGGAAAAACTTTTTCACGCGGGCGGAGCCGCGAGCACTACTAGTTGTATATAATCGGCTGTTTGATAGTCACAACGAAGCTTTTAATTACGAAAAAATAAATATTCGTATGATTTTATATTTGTTTTTGTTGACTGCCTCGGTGGCGTAGTTGTATTACAGTACGACTGCAAAGGTGAGGTCTCGGGTTCGATCCCCGGGTCGGGCAAAGTGATATTGAGTTTTTTTTTTTGCGCACTTACAATGTACAAATTTCGTAGTATGTGAATATATAGTACATTAAATAAATAGTATCTAATTTGTACATCTATAAACACCGCGCACAACATTTGAATAAATGTAAAGCAACTATGTAAGACATACTATTTACTACTATTTAATTTCTCAATTAATGTTGTCACTGTAGCTTTATATTGGCTTATACTGCAATTAAATATATCAACGTCCTTCGATATCTGATTGTATAAATGGCACATACGCGGCAATTTTTTCTATTCAGTATCAGCTCGGAGTCTGGAATTTGTGCCCGATATGGCGATAGGCTCGCCCCCTATCACATCATGGGACGGAATAGCGGCGAAAAGTGGGTGCACTAGTTGCGCCTCTGCCTACCCCTTCGGGGATAACAGGCGTGAGTGTGTGTGTGTGGGTGTGTGTTTATATTTGTTTTGGAGATTATTATATGACACTGGTGGTAGGTGTCTCATATGTAAGAGTCCGTCTGGGTGGGTACCACCGCAATGCCTATTTCTACCGCCAAGCAACAGTGTACATGCACTGTTGTGTTTCGGTTTGAAGGGCATTGTAACCAGCATAACTACAGGACATAATGAGACTTAACATCTTATGCCTCAGTATGACGAGCGCAGTGGAATGCCACACAGTACTTTGTAACTCAAAGTGCTGGATGGTGTTGCTAATGTTTATGGGTGGTCGTATCGCTTACCATCAGACGAACGGCATGCTCGTCCTCATTCAATGCCATAAAAAAAATTAGCCTAAAGTCAACCATTTCTGAAAAATCTAAAAACGAAACAAGGAGTATTAAAAAATACGATTTCGTTCTATGTTAGGTGACAGATTTCCAAAAGAAATACACAAAAAAACATAATTGAAATTTTTATTCTAGAGCACTTAAAAGTTTGGGAAAAAATGTGTAGTTTATTAACTTTCGTAAAGATTATTGTTTATTTCTAAACGATTATTGTAAATTAAAAAAATATTATTTAATTGTTAATTAAAGATTGTAGTTAATTAAAAAAGATGATTAAAGCACGCGTGTGAGTGTTTATGTTTATTACACAAGTAATTTCATCCTATGGTTGTCTGGAAGAGATCGCTCTTAGCGATAAGACCACCCATTGTTACACTAGCTATATTTAGCTAATAAGTATATTGTTTGTTTTTTTTATTTCTTCGTATGTCAGTAGTGTAAAATAAAGTGTTATCTATCTATCGCACCTTTAGAACGAAAACGACAAAATTAAAAAAATGGAAAATTGAGTTGTCATTTTTAAATGACTAAAAACTAGTCCCTTATTTATAAAAAGCGACCGATATAACAGCTTTGTCCTTTTTCTGCTTGAATATGGCTGTGTTTGTACTATTGTTGTATTCAGAACTTCGTTTTATGTAATTTTATGATAACCCAATTTTCTGACTGCCTTGGTGGCGTAGTTGTATTACAGTTCGACTGCAAAGCTGAGGTCTCGGGTTCAATCCCCGGGTCGGGCAAAGTGATATTGAGTTTTTCTATTCAGTATCAGCTCGGAGTCTGGAATTTGTGCCCGATATGGCGATAGGCTCGCCCCCTATCACATCATGGGACGGAATAATGGTGAAAAGTGGGTGCACTAGTTGCGCCTCTGCCTACCCCTTCGGGGATAACAGGCGTGAGTGTATATGTATGTATGTACCCAATTTTCTATCTTTTTGAATTGTGTCGTTTTCATCGTAAAGGTGCGCTATGTTTGTACCGGCGCCGCCTTGTTGATGAGTGGGGGCGGCACGAGCGGGTCGATGCCGACGGAGCCGGCCGCGTGCGCCGCGAGCTCCGCGCTGAGCTGCTCCTGCAGGCGCGCCGCGGCGCCGCTCTCGGGGTTCAGCTCGTTGCCCAGCATGTGGGGCGCGGTGCAGCTCGCGCCGATCCTGGGGGGATCACATTGTTAACTCGGTGCAGGCTAAAAGTGTTCCGCCCTGTGGTTTGGGGGCGTTTGGAGAATTCCACCACGGTATCCCCTACCTGTCGTAGGAGGCGACTTATAGGGACTAGGGAGGGTTGGGTCGGTCGGCACGAGTGCTATCCGCCGCGAGATAGTATGTGATAGTATGATAGATAGGGGCGGTTGCGACGACAACTTAGACACTTGAGTCAGAGGAAGCCCGCAGCCGTCCCTAATTCGCCGAAGAGAAAAAAAAAAGGCTAAAAGTGTTTGCGACGCAAATGCTTTTTGATAGAATTATAGTTTTGGTTTTATACATATTTAAATACAGAATAGCGAATTAAAAAAATGATATTTTGTTTTAAGATTTTCCTCTCAGTCTTGTATGATTTATGTCGTCGTATGAAATGTAATAAGCAAATTTTTTTGGAGATTTTCTAAAGATAGTTTTAATTCACGAACCGAGAACCGGGACAGCAGTACATTTAACCAGATATCTAAGAGTGGGAGGATAGATTAAAACGTTTACTTCATTGGTCCCAGTGACACTATTTCAGATTAACTCGTCAAGCCCGCTTATATATATAGATGTATGGGAAAACCCTATATATATGGACGCCGGCGTCCGTCGCGGGCTTGAGTAAAATGGGACAATAAGAAGGAGCGTTAGTTCCAATATTCTGGTGACTTCCATTGATACTTCATACATGAATATTATTCACATCGCAAATCGGATAGATGAAAAAGTTTTTAACGCTAACAGTACTTACTTTGATTCCATCTTTGGTTTTAATGGCCTTTCCGAACCTGGAAGAACAGTATTTTGGTTATATGTAATGCACGTCAACGTATTATACACGGTGTATCACGATAGAGTGTTTAACTAAAACTGAGGCATGATTCTCTATGACATTGTTAACTCGTAACGCGGCCGCGTCACGTTCACTTCGTGTAATGTGCGTAAAATGGTATTCTGTATGCCAATTTCCATAGTGATAAACGCGACGAGTTACGTTAAGCGCTTGTTACGAACGGTGAAAATAACGCGTGTCATAGAGAATAAGGGGGCAGGTCGATAGAGGGCCTCAACGTGCATCGTTTGAACACCCGTGTATACTGCTCGAAATTTCATAGTTTAAAAGTTATTTAGAAATTTTTACTTCGCCACTGAAGTTCATAATTCAAACTAAACTATAAGATCGACAGTCATGATATTGTTACACAAATAAGAGTAATAGTTGGCCTTTCTAATAATCATAATAGTTAGAAACAATGTTTTATAAATTTAGAAATAAACAATAATCTTTACGAAAGTTAATGAACTACATATTTTTTCCCAAACTTTTAAGTACGCTGGAATAAAAATTTCAATAATGTTTTTGTTGTATAATCAGTCACCTTACGAGGCATTTGAGACAAAAATAACAAGTTTCGATTTTCATTCTTCATCGTTTCGAATACATTTTTAGGCACATTGCCCCACTTTTTTAGCGAAATTTGAAAGGCAAATTCACCATGAACGCAGGCATTTTTTAAAAAAGGATGTAGAAAGAAAACATCGTTGATATATTTATTCCTGAGCAGTTTAAAGTTTGGGAACAATTATAAAGTTCATTAACTATAGGAAAGATTATAATTGATTATTTCTAAATTTATTTTTTTAATTAAGACATTGATTCTAATTATTAAGGTTATTCAAAAGGCCTACTATTACTATTATTCGTGTAAAAAATAAAAATATCATGACTGTAGTTCTATTCGTTTAGCTTTAATTACGAAGTCAAGTGACAAAGCTGACTTTCATAAAGAAAAGTTACAAAAATCTAAATAACTTTTAACTTCCAATATCGGTGAACATACATGGGGTTAAATCAATGTACATTGAGGTCTTCTATCGACCTGCTTTAGTTGAAAACTAACGTGATACACTACGGAAAATAACGATAGCTATTGCTTTAAATATGCTAAAAAATATTTGGTATTTACTTGGCGAGCTTGGCGGTGAATCTTTGATGGTCTCCTGATAGATCGGCGGAGGCGTCGCCTGCGCAGGACGACGGATGCTCGCCAGAGTTTGGCTTGTCACTGTCTCTGTAATAACATTATTACTTAACAAAGGGCACAAACTTGACTAACAGATTCTGATGGTATCTATTTAAAAATCGTCGTTTAGTATTGATTTTCAGCTATCAAATACGTTGGCTTTTAGCACAAGCAGAGTTCAAAACACACTGAAGAGAGTAAAGACAGCTACCGTCTTTACTGTCAGTACACGCTACCGTCAGTGTCATATACAGCATTCAGACATAACGTCAAAGGCAGTAAGCGAAGACGGTAGCTGACGAATTCAACTCCTTCATGGATATGTCACAACCGGATTCATCAATCCAGCAAATATCGCTACCTGATGGTAGAATATACGTATCCGTTCAGATAACGACCACCATACACAACGTAGCCCAAGTGCGTCGCGTGACGGTATCAGCTTGTGTATATGCCTTTTCAAAGAACCCGGCATAATTATATCGACATGAGAAGGATAATTATCTCTTGACAATACACTATAAGACTGCCTCGGTGGCGTAGTTGTATTACCGTACGACTGCAAAGCTGAGGTCTCGGGTTCGATCCCCGGGTCGGGCAAAGTGATATTGAGTTCTTCTATTCAGTATCAGCCCGGAGTCTGGAATTTGTGCCCGATATGGCGATAGGCTCGCCCCCTATCACATCATGGGACGGAATAACGGCGAAAAGTGGGTGCACTAGTTGCGCCTCTGCGCCTTCGGGGATAACAGGCGTGAGTGTATATGTATATGTACAATACACTATTTGGACCCCAATTCGTTTACCATCAGGAGAAGTTGATCACTTTGTCGTACCCGAATAAAGAACAGCGTCCATGAAATAAACTTACGTATAGCCGACGGGGCTGGCTGATTTGCCATAGCGACCACGGATGTGGCCATGGCCGCACGCTTCTTATTCCTTATAGGGGCCGGCGGCATCGGCGCCATGTTGTTGGTCATCATGCCCACATCCTTGCTGGAGCCGGCAACGCCGCTAACTCTGTTGAGCATACGGTCCGTTCAATAATGTTTCAGTCACCGTGTTTAGGTCAACTTGGGATAATCAATTGTGCGAGTTGCTACCCGTTGGAAGCAAGTAGATATAGTACTTTACGTCACTTTTGTAGTGCAGTGGCTACGGTGCTCATAAAGGACAATAAAAACAAAAAATATGATATTTAAGCACATCACGGCTCATACAAATTTCAAATTATTGTGCGCTTAACTTATACTAGATTGCAACAGGTGGTACATCAATTCATAAGATGGATTCTTATGAATACCTACATTTTTTGGGGTACTTATGCGTCAAACCCTGTTTGACTTTAAGTTATAATTCCAACATAATAAGATTTTTTATGAATATTATAAGCATAGATATTCTATTGCAAAAGCTTACAATTATAATATTACGTATTTACGCACAGCTGGTAGGTAACTTGCAAATCTCATAGCTAGCTTTTGCAACAAAACTATTAGCATAGCATGCCCCATTATATATTGAATGCTTTTACATGACAAGACAAAAGAAAATCACTTTGTTTGCCACTTCATAAGCAAATTTTATGCGCACCCATTTATTAAATATGAGGTGTTGTGTCGAGCCGTTTCAATCGATACGTTAGTCCAAGGCTGACACATATTTTGCTTGCGCTGACGTCTGTCCTGATTTTAAAATTCGAACACATTGGTAGTGCCTGACTAGCGTTGAAAATTCTGAAAGAATCGAATTGTTTCTTTCACGAAAAAAAATCGTTTTTTTTTCGTTCCGAGCGTTGAATATTTCAAACCAGGTGACTTGATGAAAATATTTTTTTTTTGTTTGTTACTCATTGATGAGATTTAGTGTCATCAATAAAAAAAATGATATCAGTGATTCTTTTTGTGTTGGGTTCAATATTGACTGCAATGGCAATGTTGACTTATGTGAAAACATAAATACACACATAATTTTTATATACTTATAATGATAAATTTCGAAAAAAACCTGGTTTATTTCGGTTACTTTCGTTTTTTTCCGAAAATAACTCGTTTTTTTTCCAGAAACATTCGTTTTCTTCCCGATCAAACTTATGTGAAATTTTCGAATGTTACATTGAAAAAAAAAACGATGGATTTTTAAAGAAACGGGAATATTCCCAGTTTTTTCAACGCTATGCCTGGCGCGGCTTCGAGGAGTATGCTCACTGTCCCAAGCTATGGCCACCTGTTCGTCAATAACGCTAAAACGACGCCAAATGATTTCATGCTGAATTCAATTAACCCAAATTATTTGGGATGTGATTTATTTACCATTTATCTTCATTACATTCATGAGTGCAACATGTCACAAAACATTATGGGTGGTATTAATAAATCCATCTCAAGTTTGAGTTATGTCTCAAGTAGATATAATGTACATACATACATATACACTCACGCCTGTTATCCCCGAAGGGGTAGGCAGAGGCACAACTAGCGCACCCACTTTTCGCCGACATTCCGTCCCATGATGTGATAGGGGGCGAGCCTATCGCCATATCGGGCACAAATTCAAGACTCCGGACTGATACTGAATAGAAAAACTCAATATCACTTTGCCCGACCCGGGGATCGAACCCGAGACCTCAGCTTTGCAGTCGTACCGTAATACAACTACGCCACCGAGGCAGTAATGTATGAACAGTTCAATACATTATGTCGATGCAACTCAAACTTGAGATTCTTTTATTAATAACGGTCTATTAGCTTATGGCTTATTTATGAGTAATGTGCTCTTTTGTCTATGAAAGTGATTTTTATATTTAGGTTAAATGTATCAACGGACAGTTAGTTTTGTTTAAAACTTGTACAACCTGCATTGACCGATGTTTTCATATTCAAGCATAATAAAATTACATCACTAAGGCAGTTGCATACATTGGTTAGATCAATATAACAGAAATTAATCAATATCAACTGATTCGCACAGCTTAAAATGTATTTGAAATTCGCTGAGCAAACAAATTAATCGCTTCTGGCATGACTTTGCAAAAGTAATTAAACAGCGTGTATAGATAAAAATATCGCAACAGCTTTTAAAACTAACGCGACAGGGCGAGAAGCGTGTTTTTCTCAAGTGTTGCGCATATGGTCATTCATACATCTTGTACTACATTGTCGTATGTATAATACAATTTAATAATTATAGTCTAAATAGCATTAGTTGTCTAGAGTTTGTTCTCATTAAGTGACATATTAAGGTCGAACTAATAATCGCTGTATACCGCTGATACTCTTACAATGATTTGTCTCGTTTCTTCTGATGGTAAATGGTATTCAACATAGCAAGATAAAACACTGAATCACTATTACAGACGTATAAAACGTTTATTAGTAAGGCATTAAGTTTATCTAACAGGAATATTTATAACGATTCAATAAAATTCGTCGTTTAATATTTCTTTGACAGCGTGTGCACGTTTAACAAATGAAAACCCTAGGGATATTTAGCGTAGCCAGCTTTTAGTAGCGTAACGTGCTTAACTCTTTACGAACACTCATTTAACAGATTTCATATAGTGACCAGATTTAAACATATACTAATAAGTTTTTCTGAATCTAAATCATCGTCATTGCTATCACATAAAGTTAACTTCGTTTAGAAACAGGTTAGGTTTTGTGTTATTAAATAATATTACACTTATCAGTATCGTTCTATTGTTTACTTAGAAATTGACGTGTTCAGTTAATAGGAAATAATATAATCTTATTATCAAACGTTTCTTAAATTGCGTATTGAGATAAGAAATCCATAGAAATTTTCTTTGGAGGTATGCAAGTTACATTACATTTAATGGTTTATTAGTCAATTTACTTTTGAAATAATCTGTATAAAAATATCAATTGAACGACATTCTTTTTATATGTCCTAATGTAATCTTGTTCTTAAGACAATACCAAGCTACTATTCTAAACCTGATCACAGTTAAAGCCATCGTTATAATAGTACAGTGGCGATTAAAAATAAAAACAATTAGCTTTTTTTTATGGCATCGAATGACGAGACGAGCAAGCCGTTCACCTGATGGTAAGCAATACGACCACCCATAAACAGTAGAAATACCATCCAGCACATTGAGTTACAAAGTACTGTATGGCATTCCACTGCGCTCGTCATCCTGAGACATAAGATATTAAGTCTCACTATGTCCTGTAGTTACACCGGCTACAATGCCCTTCAAACTGAAACACAACAGTGCATGCACACTGCTGATTGGCGGTAGAAATAAACATTGCGGTGGTACCCACCCAGACGGACTCTTACATATGAGAATCCTACCACCAGTATAGCTTAACCTAACACTACACCACAATAATTTGTAGTGAACGACAACTAATTTCGATGGACTCCAAACCTACGTCAATTACATTAAGGCACAAATTGGTATATACCGTATAGTATAGCTGTCAAACAACTTGACCCAGGTGAGGATTGAGCCAAGTGCGGGAGGTAAAACTTACCAATAGTTCGGTCAGACACCTACAAACGATGGGTCAAATTATTTGGCGTCAGCTATACAGCAATGGTAACATAGTACTTACCCTGGCTTGTTAGGGTCTTGCATTTCATAGGACACGTTGAGACTGCTCCAGGACGAGCGGGTGGGAACGGCGTGCGGTGAATGCCCTGGGATGCCAGGCTCCATGGCGGCCTAAACACACCGACACGTTGCATCAACGGACTCAACATAGTGTATAACATTCTTTTTATATCGAAGACTTCACCGCAACCTCAAGTGTGATGTCAACATGACTAAAGTACGAGGGCATATATTTAAAAAAAAAATATGATCTTTACATTGTATTTATCTTTATTATTGCAATTTATGTATTATTTGCCAATAAAAAAAATGCAACCTGTAGTCGAAATGGACGGAATCGGAACTTTTCATATACTTGTAAAACTTCTCAATTATTATAATTAGAAAAAGTTTCAAGATATCAATGTCCACTTATTGGTGTGATGGTTGTCATACAATTATGACAACCATCGCACTTCATGCCTGGTGTAAGAGTGTTTTGTGCAAACAGCTCCCTTTAGTGATTTGTCCCGTGTTTTTCCCGTACAGCATCTTTTTAACCGACTTAATAAAAAGAGATTGCAATTCACCGTGTATTTTTTTATGTTCATTACCTGAGAATTTTGTCATTTCTTAACCGTTTTTTTTTATTTGAAAGTATATAAATTGGTCCCATGGATTTTTATTACAAAATCGGTGCAGTAGTTTGGTTTTTAAATTAAAATAACTGAGTGTGTCGTCCAAATGAACGAAATTGCGAATTTTAGTTTCCTGTGACTGTTTCAATTGTTTTTGCGTTGGGTTTTGTTGGGTCTATTTCATGTATACATACACAGCATCGCGCCTTTTCCATTTTGGGGTAGGCTGAGCTGTAATATCTTAGCGCGATACTCGTACTGCGTGCGCAATACAACTTCGTCATTGACAGTCTAAATCTTACTAACACAAAAAAGAACAATATAAAATTATTATTAAAAGTTAAACCCGCCGTCAAAAACTACTAAACACCGAAAAATAATTCAGCATTACCTATATACTTATTAGTTATTACCAATTTTTGGACTCGGTGACCAATTAATATTGCTAGTCAAGCCAGATAACTAAATCAAATTTACCAAATTTGATATGATTTAAACAATCACGTGTGTGTGTGTGTGTGCGCGCGCGCGCGCGTGTGTGTGTGTGTGTGTGTGATCATGTGTATGACGAATGTATGTTTATTGGGAATGGAACGTCTCGGACTTTTCAAAGTTACGTGTGTATTGTTTATTAATTATCGTTCGCTTTAACGACGAAGGAAAACATCGTGAGGAAACCTACATACCTAAGAATCTAGAGGGCATGTGAAGTCTGCCAAGTGCCAATAACCCGCACTAGACTAGTGTGTTGGCCTAAGGTCTTACCCCTCTCAGCAGTAGAGAAGGCCTATGCTCAGCAGTGGGCAGTAAGTAATACAGGGCTGATTGCATTGTATTGCCTGTGTATAGTGTCATGTACATTATTAATGTATAAGTGAATAGTGAAGTAAGGACTTCTAGATGGTCCGACTTAAATGGGTACCTCCTGAGTAAACTTTTTTAACACACCAAAGTTAAGTTCAAAATATTAAATCTGTTATCGAAATTTATGGATTTTTAAAGAAACATATTCACAAACGAAATAAAATTTATCAAAATAACGTTCAGTAATAAGTAGGTACTTACTCCGTAAACAGTTAATAAGTCTCATTCAGCGACCATCATTGCATTTACTATGCCACACTTAGATTAAAACTAGTAGAACTCTGTTTTAAGAAAGAAATAAACGAAATTTGTCTGAAAAACTCGATTCAAAACATAATAGAAATTTGTTTGAAAAAACTCGCGTCTGCTTTCAATCAGAGATTACAATGTTATAATTTGATCGCACAAATAATTTGTGAACGTCATAAATATATCATAAGATGGGAACGGAGAATGTCTTTTTACGTTAAGAGCCAATAGTGTATCATAACTGCATAAATATGCTGTTGGGGTAGCCACATAATGGAGCCGTTGAAAAACTAAAATTCCTGTGAGGAGATTTAATCGTTTTTTTTTCCAATAAATCCTATTCTAGAAAAAATACTAGATATTAATGAAATGCTCAACCAAAACAAACATACAGACCGTTTTGGAGCGACAACAGGCCCAACACTTTGTTTATTAGTAATTGTCCGTAATAATTTCAGCATTAATTGAAATCAATGGTCACTTGTATGACATTGTCGCCGAGATTCACAAACTTGTTAATATTTATTCCATCACATTGTGTTATGTTCAGATTATATTGATTATACGGTTCTGTGTTCACACTATTCTACTCATTGGACATACTGCAAAAGTAGGACGGCACAGATCGTCAATCTCCGACGAGTTTAATAAAACAACGTGTAAAACGACATTTTAACCGTTCTCCCTCGTTGGTAATCAATTCAAGAGCTCGTCTGAATATACCTCATTGTCATCATTGGTCTTTAATAAAAAGTTATTACGCGCACTGTCAACTATGTTTGCATCGCGAGGACTGGAATTGAAATCGATTTACATGAAATATGCACCTAATTGTGAAACCGTACAGTTTCCCCGGAGTAGATTTAACGCTAAAAATGGCAAGACTATTATTCATCTTAAAATGACGTGTAAGTATATTTCTTCGTGTAAAATGCCGCCTTCATTTTCTATAGTAGTATACAGTATAGTGTTTCCTCAACTAACTATAACACCAACAAACATGTTTCTTGATTATTGTAAACTAAATCATAGTATAATAATTAGTTACCCACTCCAAAATTGGTAATCAGTGCGTAGATAATGGTTAATTATGTGTTCTGCGTTAGTAAAAAAAAGTCAGTACAAGAAAAACATTGTGAGTGCCTATAAAATTTGAGAGATGCCCTTGATTTTGAAGTTATCCCATCATCAGATCTCGACTTATACTTTCTATCATCATCTGAACTACATGAGATGATGACTACCAGGCACCAATATCTGAATTTCGTTAGTAAGTATATGAAAAACATTATTTGTGCATGTACAATTTGAGGGATGCCTTATTTTTTCCTGGAATCCCATCATCGAATTCTATTTTGGTGACAATGGGACAATCGCAAAATATAAAATTTCGAAAAAAAAAAAGAATTTTGAAAATCGGTCCACCACTGACGGACAAATCGCTGAATATACATAAAAAAACATACAGTCGAACGTAGAATCTCCTCATTTTCCTCATAGCGGTTAAAATATGTCTAATAAAGGAATTAATTTGCAATACATTAGAAAATAAGATATATGCCTATGTGTATAATTGTAGTAATATGATTGCCATTGACATATATTATTTAAATAAATAAAAATAAACGATGGATGTGTTGTAATACTAATATAACTATTGTATGATTGAGCTATCGTACCGCGTATTTTTTACGTCATTATAAACGATATTGAAAAATAAATATTATAATTGGTTTTATACATGTTATATTTATAAGGCAAAAATCACACGCTAACAATAATTCCACAATGCAGTATTAGGACGTCCAATTTCATTAATTATCTCTGTATTATTTACAACACAAAACACATTCTTTGTTACTATGAATCGCTTAAACATTTTAAGAATTTACTAAATAACAAACGATAGAACTTCAATATACGGTACGAATACGTATCTGCAAATAGTTCGAAGAATTGTTTTATCTGTATAATGCTGGTCACAGCATATTATGTACTTCGTTCAGCGCCAAGCCTTTCAACAAGTTCGCATGTGTTACTTTTATACAGTAGACTTGTCGAAGTTTACTACGTTACGAAGTAAAGACAAAACTTTACTCTCAATTTATTACCCGGCCTAGATTGTTAATTTTGCATTTCTTTGACAGTTATTACTGTTTGGCGTTAATGCAGAAAATACACACAAATTCGGCCAGGACAATGACCGAAAACAACACTTGGACATTTTTAACACAATCTGAGTCGGCATATTAGTAACAAAATAACAGGTCACACTCAAAAACTTACCATTTTACGGCGAGAAATATTTTTTCACATCAATTTATTAAACAACACACGACATCATTGGTAAGTCTCCGAGACGCGGCGCAATGTATTTTTATTATTACAAATGTTACTATCCGACGGCAGATGTTGCCAAAAGCAGCTTGCTTGCGACACTGAATGGGCCTATTTCTTTTAAATTGTCGACATCTTGTCAGGGCGGGACAAATAATACTATCTTCTTTCCGCCCGTTGCCAGAAAATCGTAAGAGCAAAGAAGATGGATATATGACTTTAGGGTGAGATCGTGCCGCGAGCGTAAGAATCAAACCCCGATAGACGAATGGCAACCACGTGTTGGGACGTCCCCGCACGCGAGAGCCAGGGGCAGGTAGACAGAGGGACACGCCACGGCAGGTACCTAACAAATGGCAACTTTAACTGATCATTCCAACAGATTCATATATTTTGTGGTACATTCGAGCAAAATACCATCGCTTTGAGGTTACTTTGCAAATTGTAGGCAACATCATGTTTGCCCATTCTTAGACTTTTTTAAATCCTTTAGTAAACCTCTAGTCCTGTTAAAAATAATACAATAGGGCAAATGTTAAAAATCATTACGCAACCCTGCATGTTTGTCTAGGACAGGTTCATTGTGAACAACTTTTGCCACAATTTTATAGCACCCTATTTTTTGAGTCGTGTTGGTTTATTATAGGTCACGTGGTCTTTTATGCTTGCTATTTATTTGACACTAGTAGTGCTCGCGGCTCCGCCCGCGTGAACAAGTTTTTCCGGGACAAAAAGTAGCCTTTAGCACTCAGGAGTTATGTAGCTTCCTATTAGTGAAAGAATTTTCAAAATCGGTTCCGTAGTTCCTGAGATTAGCGCGTTCAAACAAACTCTTCAGCTGTATAATATTAGGAGCTATCTATACTAATATTATAAAGCTGAAGAGTTTGTTTGTTTGAACGCGCTAATCTCAGGAACTACTGGTTCGAATTGAAAAATTATTTTTGTGTTGAATAGACCATTTATCGAGGAAGGCTTTAGGCTATATAACATCACGATGCAACTATTAGGAGCGAAGAAATAATGGAAAATGTGAAAACGGGGAAAATTATTCATCCTTGAGGGCTTCCATTGCGTGCGCTGCGAAAACGGTCCAAGATACCAAAAATATATGTATGAAAGAATTATACCTCTTGAAATGATCTAAAAAAATGTCCGCGACAGTATACATATGTCTATCTTTTAAGATTAACTCTCTAGAACAGTTTTTATGGCAATCAAATTTGGTCGAAATTAATGCATTATATATTTAAGAGTTGTATCGTATGTACGTCATAATATTAATCTTTATCCAAATAAATGTGTTGGATAGAGTGATTCAACGGGAAGGTTTTTATGTATGTACTTTTAGACCGGAAAAACTTATTAACGCGGGCGAAGCCGTGGGCAGAAGCTAGTGAACATTATAAGGGACGAGTCGAAAGTGTAAAATACGTAAACTAAATGAACTAATTTGGCGCTACACACGTTTTACTTCCTAAACAGAACTGATATACTATTATCTTACTTCTTACTTATATAAATGTAAAAGTGTGTGAAATGTTTGTATGTTTATTAGAAGTGAACGCAAAAACAACTAAACGGATATGGATCAAATTTGGCATACGGGTAGGAATTGTCTTCGATTAACACACAGGGTACCTTTTATGCCGGTAATTTGCTTCCATGGGAAATAATGGATATTTTTAATCTGATTTTTTAGGTATATGGCACTGACATCGTACTGCGTTTTAGGGACTTATGTAGCGAGAAAGACTTTCATACGGGCGAACTCGCGAACAAAACCTAGCCCTATATAAATACATTATTAATCGAATACATATTTTGTGCTATAACACAATAATTCATTATAACACTTTGTCATCCCAGGACAAAATATTAAAACAGAAAATATTTCTACAGAAATAATGCACTTAAAGAGAAGTTTGATTAGTAACCTACACATTTATATACATAAATAATATATTATTTTTAATGAAATAAAACAAACTTACTTGTTTCGGCGGCTGAGGGAACATGTAAGGCGAGGGTGCGTGCATCTCCCCCGCGCTTGACACCTAAACACGAAATTATTACAATTACGATAAAATACCTCCTGCGGGTAGTATGTACGGAAGTCCTCAGTCACCGGCCAATGGTTGGGTCTGATTATATTATAATACCCACAAAACGTAACTAAAATAAAGTTTCTGTGCTCTTTTGGCTGTTGAATAAGTCATATATTTTTGTTTTCTTAAATAATATGTCAATCCATCATACTCTAAACTCTATGCAGACAAAAATAAAGGGCACGCAAAGTAAATTAGAAATTACAATATAAAAAGAACAAGCTGTATAAACTAAAGAAACAAAACATCCATCATACTATTTACAATGAAAGTCCATTGTGTGGTTAACATTTAATATTCAATAAATTTTGAACTATATATATTGTGTAGAACAGAAACCGTACATAAATATCGACTCAAAAAATATATATCTGTTATAAATAATTATAAGTTACATACACTATAAATATATTGACGCTGAAAGTTAACATAATAATTATGATTGTATGAAGGAAATTAATTATTACAATAACTTTGACTTTTGTATTTACATGACACAGGATTCAAAATTATTTGCTTGAATATCTTATTGATGGAGACAAAACGTGCATATAGCATGTTTTTGCTTCTTATTACTGATTTACTTACAAGTTTTATTTTAATGGGATAAGATTCGACACCTATGATCTCATGGTTTAGACTGTAGATGGTACGCATATGGCGGAATTTCGGGCCATAAAAAATATTATGTTTCCATCCGTGACACTCGAGAAAACATACAGAGCTAAGGAACTACGCAGTATTAATGATGTCACGTGTTACAAACATGAAGGACCAATTGCGTTAAACATTATTGGGTATGTCCTCTATAGGGAACGTGCACGTCGTAAGCTCTGCCATCTGGTGGCGCAATCTGACTCTTATTCAGCCCATCGATACTTGGCATTGACGTAAAATATTCATATTAGAAGGATGAAAAATAACATTTAATTTGTTGATAATGTATTGCTGTGTATCTAGATGCTCCTAAACATAAAAATAAACAAATCAAATGGTGTGAAATTCTATTTTGTTCCCAATAATAGTACCTATACTCCGTCCAACTATTTATTTAAATTTTGAGAGTTCGGTTTCTCATAAATTGGGGATGTACTAATGCGTTACCGGTTGGATTTCTTGTAACAATCGATTTAATTTATGAAGAAGTTTTGATCGATAAAACACATTGAAATGTTATTTCTGCTCAACATTTTATATTGTTTTATATAGGTTAAAGAACAAGTTTTGAATTATCTTTGTTTCACAATCAGTGGGCTTAACGAATATAGGTCGATAATTTAGGAGCTGAAGAGCGAATCGCTGCCCAGTGAACACATGACCTTAAAATGATGTCTTACATAGATCATACAGAGAACTTCAAATTTTACGTAAACATGACGTAATGGTGACTTTATTTATGACCTGCCACCAATAATTCGTCCACGTTCCCTATAGTGATAGTGAGATGGTTGAAGGTTGGGTTCACATTAAGCGCATCATTTACTTTAAAAAAAATATATTAAAAATTTACTCATGTGAATTTTCAAATTCGTCAATGTATCAGTTGTTTTTCTGGATTTAGCTGTCCTAAGGGCGTAATGGAATCCATATATTTCAAACATGGCCCATTTCCGATTTAAGGATAAAACGCTCTAAGTAGATGAATTTCTTTGAAATTTCAATCATGTATACGTCATGACATTTATATCAACGTTTAAATAATACAAATCTCGACCAGTACTTATTATGGTACAAAGTTGACCATCTCCCCAATTTAATTTGTATTTATGTGCTTGAAATTAAACGACCTAATTAAATAGGAAAAAAGACTTCTTAAACTATATTGTCATCGCGGATTACTTGTCGGGTCCCATGTAGTCCGTCGTCCGCACAACGCCTTATTTATCGAAGATTTGTAACATTGAAAGATTTTAAAATTGTATTATCCTAAATGAGGTGTGAGTTGTCTGGGTACTGTTTACATCTATTCTCACTCCGCTGGTAGACAAGTAATGTGTAAGCATGTACTTTGTTAGTAAATGTGTATTTATAAAACGAAAGCATTTTAGCCGTGAACACACAATTGTCTTTATTGTGAATTAATTGTAAAATATTACATTGTAGGAAAGCCCAAATAGCGCAATATTATTATTTCTTGCTCAAACTATTGTTATAATTTATTATATTGTTATTATCTAATTAAATAAATTTAGTTAATGATACACTTGACAAATATTTAACCATGGCAACGCAGTCAAACCAGTATGTCGATCAGAGAATCATCTCATCTCTGGACGTGAATGGACTGAGTAATTGCTGACAAAATTTAATATCAATGGAAAATCTATTATTATCGAAAATTGTATTATATCTCGAATGTATATATATAAACATTTAAGGTTAAAATTAAATCAAACAACTATTAATGGTTTTAAACTAGGCAACGAATGCTATAATACTTGCATCAATCCGAATACTGCAAATTTATCGATAAATCTAATCGAATAACAAAATAATCAAGTCTGTTTTGAACGTACTTTATTTTAAAGCTTGAAGAACAATGTAAAAACCGTTGAATGGATAGGGATGAAATTTGGCACACAGGTCATGCCCCAGATTGTTCCGCCTGTATCCTCACAAAATGCACAATGAGATAATAAATACCCTGGCTAGCATGTTTCTTCATGCGAGAGGGATGAACGAGTATGATTATAATGAAAATATTGCCATATAAATTACAGGTAATTAATAAAATAAAATACCATATCTATAAAGAAGTAAATTCAGTGAATAATGATTACCGCAGCTATTATTGAGTTTACTTTTGTTATAAGCTATATTATACAATTTTCAGTTCCTTTTATTTTTGTTAGTCAGCAAAACTAACGAGTTAAAGATATGTACAATGTACATATATATTATATATGTGTATATGTAGGAGCCTAATGTTTTAAGTAGTCCAATATTAAGTGGAATGGCCTCACATAAGAGGTGTCCACGCGTCGAAAACAGGGGGCTTAGAATGTGAAAAAAAAACACGATGCGTCTCCGCTTTGTTTTATTGTGACTGGTTGAGAGACTAACGTGTCGTTCTCTCGATCAATCACAAACATCAAAATACCGATACGTCAGTCTCTCAACCAATCACAATAAAACGAAGCTGAGACGCATCGTGTTTTTTTTTGTTCACATTCTAAACCCCCAGTTAAACTTAATTATCAGTATAATATAACGTATATCGGTTTAGGTAAATATAGTTATATAGATATTTTATTGGTAATATCAGCGAATAAATGTCTAGACATTTGTGTGTTCTCGTGACGGTTATGAACCTGTGAGTGCGCGGTGAGGTTGAGTCCGTGGCTTGTGGAGGGCAGAGGCACCGACACGACCAGCGACGCCGGCGGCTCACGCTCGCCCTTCCCGCCCTACATAACCCGCGCGATTAGTAACGCTCCAAACTGCATTATACTCAAGGACCAACTTCAATAGACACCAATCATTACATCGACGGCTGGGAGGTTAATTGACTTAAAAGATTTTTCAAGACATTGAGCCTTATAAATATTTGCAATCGGTACACTATTCAATGTTATTTAAATTAGTAAAAAAAATCCGTTAGAAATGTCACGTCAATTAGTCTCACACTCGTCGAATTATTATGGTTATACTATTCAAAAAGTAATAGTAGACAATTAACGGCCTGTTCCAATAAATAATTCCAACCGATACTCACGCGTTGATGGTCAAAATAAGCCAAAATAACTCATCTGCAAGTGTCGAACTTTTGCTCATTGGTCCATTTTCGCTATGAATCCGAATTTAACGCTTATAGAATCGACCATTAACGTTACTACAGTCTAAAAAGGACAGTGCATTAAAGTTTGATACTGAATTTTAATAACTCTTGTATTGTGGCGTCTATTGAAGATGGTCTATGATTATACCGCATGCGATGGCATTAAGATATAGTAAGCGCAATCAGGGTGACCACTTTATTTAACCGCATTATGTTTACTGTCAGAAAAGAGGGGCGGTTTGGAGACAAACAGAACACTAATAATAATTATAATTATAATTAAAACTATTACTCTGACTGCCTCGGTGGCGTAGTCGTATTACAGTACGACTGCAAAGCTGAGGTCTCGGGTTCGATCCCCGGGTCGGGCAAAGTGATATTGAATTTTTCTATTCAGTATCAGCTCGGAGTCTGGAATTTGTGCCCGATATGGCTATAGGCTCGCCCCCTATCACATCATGGGACGGAATAACGGCGAAAAGTGGGTGCACTAGTTGCGCCTCTGCCTACCCCTTCGGGGATAACAGGCGTGAGTACATATATATATGTATGTATATATATATATGTAAAACTATTACTCGTCCGCTTTGGTATACGGCATAAATCAGCATAATCGGTAATACATCACAACATGTATATGGTAGGTATTGATGAAATTCGTAATTTATTAGGGTATACTATCATCACAATGTGCTCAGCCGTTTGGTCAGTCAAATTAATTTTTAAAATCAAGATTAAAACTCAACACTGACAAGGCCATAATTGTTCGGCGGTATTTACCAGGCCTCTCTATATTATAAATAAACTTTTCTTATTTGTATTTAGGTCCAATTGTAATAGGAAATTTAATAACGCCTTGTCGATTACCCCAACGATATTTATTACAATCTAATATTTTAAGGAAATGACAATGTGCACCTTGTTCGCTGTAAGCAAGACAGTTTATTTCATTACACATGGACCTATCGAAATATTATTTAGGAAAAAACATTAACGTAAAACTGAAGCACTATTTGGAATCACGTTAATTAAATATTTCATGGCAAAGCAAAAACATTATGGGATATTTTTAATCAAGCCTTATCTATATTATGTATAGGATCCCACGAGGAATAACTGTTTCAATTACAATCTAAAAGTATATTAAATTATTGCTTTGGGTGTAATATAATACGGTGTAATCAATTTATGTCGGTACAATTTTAAATGCAATATTAACATTATAACAACGGCATTGTTATTTGAAAGCGTCTCAAGCGATGCATTGCTAGACGCAAACTGCAGCTGTATACCAAGCGAAGCGGGTACATTATATTGTTATTGTGTGTTTGTGACGATTACTGTACTATATTCCTTGAAATTGACGTATTTGTCAAAATATTTTGCACCTTGTGGGTAAAGGAATATAGACTTAATGATATAAAAAGTTGATGACGTATTAACCAAACCTAAATATTCGCTTAAATACCGCCAAGTGTACTATCGTTATATTTTTACGCTATTATAATCTTTTTAGCACACTAATATTGGTAAAACATAATGCAATAATAAACCGACCTGAGGCTGTGACGGCGACCGGATGTTGGAGATTGGATTCAGACCACTTGGACCAGGCATGGGACTTGGTAGGTGTCTGTGAATACCATTACATACATTAGTGGTGGGCAAATAGTAATAACGATAACAATCAATTAACTGGTTGAAAACTATACAGTCGTTTTTATTGATTATTTCCACACAATACACTTATTAAGTTCGCTATACGACGAACTAAAACACAATGACACATGATTATATTGAAACAGTACCTTATAAAATACTATAAGTAATGTTTCATAGTATAATTTTTTTATTGGATCCTCTTAAATGACATAAAGCATCGCGTACTCAAGACATTAGCGATCTTCTATTGTTCACTAATCTTTTATATTAGCTAATAGGGAAGATGCAATATTTATATTTTTGCATTCATTTGAATGAATTTGTGTAGAATAGACAAGTAGTATATTAAATTTATTGCTAAAAATTGCGGTTTCAAACTGACAATTCATATTGTCGCGCAAACGTCGCTACACGCCCAGTGACGTCACACTGGTCATGTTTGTTTGCCGGTGGCATTCATAAATTCATAAGTTTGGCCTTACGAGATGTTTTTTTGAATATATACTTCAACTAGCTTTTGCCCGCGGCTCCGCCCGCATTAAAAAGTTTTTCTGGGATAAAAGTCCCGGTTTATATTTTCCCGGGATAAAAAGAAGCCTATGTGTTAATCCAGGACATGATCTACCCGTGTGCCAAATTTCATCGAAATCCGTTCAGTAGTTTTTGCGTGAAAGAGGAACAAACATCCTTACATCCATACATCCAAACATCCATACATCCAAACATCCAAACATCCATACATTCTTACAAACTTTCGCCTTTATAATATTAGTAGGATGTTACTATGAACTAATAAAAAAAAAACAAAAAACTCGACGGCGACAATATCTGTTTTGTTTATTAAATTCATTGAAGAACTGAAAGGATAGAAACTAGATTTTAATTTGAATATTTTATTTGGATTTTCAATAATCTTAGTTGACAATGTTTATAAGCGTTGTTATTAAAGAACATCGTAACCGACACTTCGCACTTTTTGCTAAAATTTAATTTTTCCTTATTAAATCTTATGTATTTATGATAAAATAATAAATTTATAGCTAATCTAAAAATAGCCATAAAAAAACTGGAAAATACAATAAGTACTGTAGAATTTGTAAGTAGCAAAGCCGCTTTAGTAATATGTACAAAATATCGGTTACGATGTTCTTCCTGAAAGGTCTTCATATATATATTTTTGAATAATTGTTGAGTTGTGTTACTGATAGTAACGTACCTAGGGCTCGGTTGTGAGGCGGGACTGTGAGCGGGCGGGGGCGGCGGCGGGGGCGGGGCGGGGCTCACACTCGAGAAGTGCTGCAAGTCTTGTGTACCTTCTGTCTTTGCCTATTGACCAATCAAATTAATTTATAGCACATGACAAAGCAGTAACACAAATACTACATAGAAATAACACTAGCGGCTAGATGCAGCCGACTTTACTGTGTTCATTTTAATAATCCTATTATTGTGTCATGATATATTGTCGAAATATAACATATCAAGATACAGCTGTGGGGCTAGGATATGAAAAAAAAAACCACCATGCGTCTCCGCTTCGTTTTATTGTGATTGGTTGAGAGACTGACGTTTCGGTCTCTCGATCAATCACAAACATCAAAATACCGATACGTCAGTCACTCAACCAATCACAAAAACGAAGCGGAGACGCATCGTTTTCTTTTTTCACATCCTAGCCCCACTGTTTATTTTATTTAAACACTTTATGTGCCTTAAAGACTTTTATATGCCATACAGTTTAAAAGCCAATAGAGAGTAAGCCTACCTTCTTGATGACTTTCTCAGCTCCGTCAAGCTGCGCCTCGGTGGGAGCGACCGGTGTCTCCCAAGTATTGCTGCTCTGCGAATTGGAACCCGACGGCTGAATAAGGGAGTTTTTCAATTAAATTCTTTTTCATTTTTCATTTCGATGTAAAAAACGTCCGTTGCGGTGTATTTTTGTTCGTATAATCGGTTTTGTGGTCAGATATTATGTGGCTTTATTTTTAATAAAGCACTATGCACCCAAATACCCAAAAATATTTAAACAGCTCATCTGCTCATTTCAATGGAGCTAGTTGCAATTCGAACACTTTGGCTTTGACATTCCGGGTATATGCAGCAGGAATAAGTGCTTATAGTCGTTTTTATTTATTACGTCACGATTAAATATACACTAAAACATCAATTTACAATTGCCTTTAAACTCAAAATATATTCTAATTAATCCTTGAAACTAATCCATCAAACCTCTTGCTATTCAGTGTAGAACGCTATACACCATTAGATTTAGATTAACAAAAATAAAAATACAACGCGTATCTGTTGCCATTAATGAACACATATTAGAAAAAAAGAAACAAAAACACGATGTCTTAAATTGTGGATACAATATAATTTTAATTCAATAAATGTTTTGATTCATAATTCTGGTATTCTAGCGTCTATTAATAAATTTGTACAACTTAATAGTTATTACTGTGTCTTATGGTCATTCATTCAATAATCGTTTCTTGCGCACTATTCAATATTCATTGTTGTACGCGTATAAGACGTGTGATCTACGTAGTCTTTGTGTCCTACTCCATAATTTTATGCGGAATTTATGAAAAACTAGCTTTTGCCCGCGGCTCCGCCCGCTTTAAAAAGTTTTTCCAGTATAAAAGTCCTGCTTTATATTTTCCCTGGATAAAAAGTAGCCTATGTGTTAATCCAGGACATGATCTACCCATGTGCCAAATTTCATCGAAATCTGTTCAGTAGTTTTTGCGTGAAAGAGGAACAAACATCCTTACATCCAAACATCCTAACATCCAAACATCCATACATTCTTACAAACTTTCGCCTTTATAATATTAGTAGGATTAAACTCGTCTTAGCCATTTATTGACCTTTACAAATAAAGAAAAATTCTAACTACACATTTATAATGTCTTATGTCTTTTACATACTCCTTTTTTTGTAATTAAAAGCTATTAGTGTAAATAATACTTGAATGACGTTACCCGCCTGTGCCTGTGGAAATAAATTTATTTTTTAATTAATGATAATTACAATAATTTGTAACAGTACCCCAGTGGGCGGTGTGGTAGCGGCGTAGTCGATCGGTTGGTTGTTGTTGGCGGCGGCAATGGCCTTCCTCTTCTTGGTGTGCTTGGTGTCCACCGACTCTGTGTTGGTGATCACTGACTCCTGGTACGACGTCTTGGGCGCGGGCGCCTGCACCACTGAGGTGTTCGATGCAGTGCTATAGGGAATGGGGTTTGAGTTTACATGGAGAACAAAACGTAATAGGGCAGTTGACTATTTTTTTTAAAATACAATTATGAAAAATGTATGCTATCCAAAATCAAATGTGAAAAGAATTTTCAAAATTGGCGCAATAAACTTTGAAATCTTCTCTTTATATTTGGTGGAAGGGGTAGCTGTTATATAACAGCCATACTAGGCTGTGACGTCATCAAGCGCCGCCAGCTATAACGCTGCCTGCGTGCGAAAGAGATAGCGCGAAATCCCCGCCACGCCTCCACTTTTGTTCACAAGAATATTTCAAAATTGAATAACTACTTTATTTTGATGCTGATTCCACAGAATAATATATTATTCGTATTATTTTCTGTACATCTTAAATAATGTACTCAAATCAAACGTAGCAAAATACCCTATTGTTGAAGGAAAGCGCCTGGTATTTGATGTATCAACCTAGCCTGTCTAACTTGAGCTACCTGACTGTCTGAAAAGTTTATCTTAGTAGTCTTTATAAATTTACAGACGATGATTCTACATTGTATGATAGTGACAAAGATCAAGTATTACCTGGTAGCTGTAGCGGCGGTGGCGGCAGTGGCTGCGGCAGAGGCTACAGAGCTTATAACTCCCACCGACTCTGGCGCTTTGATAGAGCTCGGCGAAGCGGCTGGCGGAGTAGCCTTCGAACCGTTGGACGGCGTCGATCCGCCTGCAGCTGCAACAAATGGATTTAATATACCTGCGTGACGCATTACGTAGTACGACCAGTATTACGTAGTGACGTACTAGGCTGTGAAAAAAAATAGGAAATTATAATGAATTAATACCATACCATACCAGCCCTGTATTTTATTATACTGCCCACTGCTGAGCACGGGCCTCCTCTACGTCTGAGAGGGTTAAGGCCTTAGTCCACCACGCTGGCCTAATGCGGGTTGGCAGACTTCACATACCTTCGAAATTCAGAGAACTTCTCAGGTATGCAGGCTTCCTCACGATGTTTTCCTTCACCGTTAAAGCAAGCGATAATTCCCAAAGAATACACACATATTTTTTTTAGAAAAGTCAGAGGTGTGTGCCCTTGGGTTTCGAACCTGCGGACATTTGTCTCGGCAGTCCGTTCCACTACCAACTAGGCTATCGCCGCTTATTATAATGAATAGTACGTTATAGAATAAAATATTGTGGTTGATGAAAACCAAATTTTGTAGACTAACGTTTTCCACCCTGCGTTTGTGGTGTGTCTGAGTTGTGCTGCGGTGAGGGAGCCGGGGTGCTGGCCTTGCTCACTGAACCACCTCCGTCTCCTGCAGACGAGCCGCGGCGCGAGGGCGAGGGTTTCTTCTTGTCTGATGAGTGGTGCAATTTGCCGCCTGTACAGGGTCGGTTAACGTAAGTTTAAGCGCACAATAACAAACTGTAGTTTTACTACGGATTTCGATACATGTATCTAAACATTCCATTCAAATAGTAATGAAGTGAAGACAGCGAGTATGCATTATAACTAGACAAAATATATAGGTCATGCAACACACTATACATTAATATTATACTATCATCTATTTACGAAACGAATCACTTAAAAAATCTAATTGGCACGTTAACCTCAGTGTACGGAATGTTTTCTTTGGTCATATTGATTGTTACGAGGAATTGTTAATTAAATTAATTGCTTATTTTACATATTTATAACTTTATTGTACACTAAAAGATACTGTATTTAACATGATAAAGGCAGAGAGGAGGTACAATTGGCGGTCTTATCACTCGAGGTGGTAATCTCTTACAGACAACCATGTAATTTAGTAAAAAATACGCAGTTATAGCTATTTTGAAGATTCACAGAGTAAGTAAAACGTCAGCCACCATTTTCAATTACTATACGCTAGCAAATGCCTGGGGCGTTTGAAATTATAATATTTATAATAACTACAATTTCATAGAAAGTAAAAAAACTGCAAAATCGTCAATAACATAAAACAATATACGAATTAAGATTGCAGAAAATAAGTTATTTATATACTAAATAATTTTCTTTCACAGAATAAAAGCGATGATAAGCTTAGGAAACAAAATGATGTGATGATATTTCAAGTACACATATAATTAATACATCCAACAATCACACACATAGTCCTGACTCTGTCGTGGGTTTCGAGAGGCTCTCGGTCTCAACACACCCAGACCGGAGCCAATATTTGCGGACGGATCTCGTGGCCTCGGCCATCGGCCTGCGGTGTCGCTTTCGTAGCCGGCTTATCGCCTGTTGCGCTACGGACCACGGACACATTACACTTACGGCTTTATTCATAAACAGTTAATAAACCTATTTTAGCTATCGAATGTTTTGTCTTCTTACAACGAATTTCGAATTGTGTTTGAAGGAAGAAGACAAAACATTCTCAAAAATAAGTTTATAAACTATTTATGAATAAGGTCGTTAGTTTCCCGAAAAAAGCATAACATACGCATTATTATTGATGATTATAAATGAAATATATTTTGAGACATATATTTTGTATCATATGCAAGGGAAACTCTGATTCTAGTCTGAAAAAGAAAACACAAAACACAGAAGACGCCACCAAATGCTACATTTAATGAATAATTTTATTTTTTTTTTAGTTTTATAATTATTAAAGGTTTTCCTGAATACACAAGATATATATTGGCTAAAACTACTGTCCTTATTTCAGAGAACGAGTCTCACTCTCGATTATTTATACACATGGTCGGTGCGTAATAATTTAAAATTTCCACATCTTGGTGATCGCTATTCTTTAATGTTTGTAGAATTTGCTACTAAGTAATATTAACGATTACGTTTCATGAAGAAAAACAAGTCTTCGAATTTAACTAACTGCCAAAAAAGCTGTATGATTCTAGTATGATCGCAATAGCTAAAATCAAACAACATATACTAAATACATGCGACAAAATATACAACAAATTTTGCGACACAAACTTTTATCTCCGCTTTTGTGTTTTCTGCTGACCGGGGACCGCTCTGGCGCATCTTGATTCGTCTCTGTGCCGATCACGTGCAAAAAAATACCGTTAACCTATCATGAGACATAGCACTAGGTCTAATCCACATTATATCAAACCATTATGAGAACTTCGCGTATATTTACAACTATGGCAAGAATATAAGTTAGCAACTACCACAGACAATACTATTAAAACAAGCTTAGTCAATATTTCATGAACATAATATATTATTAGGTATGGAGGACAAATGCAGATATATTAAGGGACGTATTAATAAACTACATCTTTGAGTAGGATCTTAAAAACATATAACATATTGAATTATTCAATAAACAAATCTAATAGTAAGGTTAAAATGTCCAATTAATTATAGAAAAAAAATACAATCAAAAGTCGCTTCTATAATTTTTTAGATTTATAACTAGTAGGTATTGCAAGATTAACCCCCGAATACTCAAACGCTACTCAACCAACCAAGTCATCTGAGGCCTACTTAATTTTTATTTATTTATTTATTTATTTATTTGGTAATCCAACAGCATTTTACATATACATATTATTTTAACTAAGTAATAGCTACATATTCAGCCAATTACAGGATTACACCGTATTTTTATGTATAAAGTTAGTTGCCATGTTACATGCATTATTAAAAAGTAATTAATTATTGGCTAGACAATTAAATGCGTGTGTGTGTGTGCGTGTGTGTTTGTGTGTGTGTGTGTGTGTGTGTGTGTGTGTGTGTGTGTGTGTGTGTGTGTGTGTGTGTGTGTATGTGTTGTATGTTTAAGTGTTTCGATGAATATTAATGATTTCCTTCTTAATTTTAATTTTGTTTAAATGAAATAAGTCTAGATTTGCATAATATTTATTAAAGACTCGCGATATCCTACAAATTATTGAGTTCTGTGCATAATTACTATTTACTTGCGGTACATCTAGTAATTTAGTGTGTCGCACACGGTATTTAGGTACCCAAAATGAAATAGCCGATAGCAATTCATCGCAGTCAATCAATTGGTTTAAAATAGCATGAAGAAACATCACGTCGCATTGACGACGTCGCAGTTCCAAAGTATCAATTTTGTAGTGTATGCAGGCTTCATGATAGGACTCAAATATTCTGTGATCCTTATAATTTAGAAATGTTATGAAATGCTTTTGAATACGTTCAATTCTATTTATATGCACTACATACTGGGGGCACCAAATGCTAGATGAATACTCGAGTATGCTACGTACATATGCAAAGTATAACGATTTTATGCAGTCAATATTTTTGAAAGACCTACACACCCTTTTAATGAATCCTAGTTGTTTGTAAGCTTTATTTGTTATTATATCTATATGTTCTATCATTGTCATTTTATAGTCTAATTTGACTCCCAGATCTCTAATTGACTCCTCTCTTTTTATACTTTTGTTATTTATATTATAGTCATATTTGATATAATTATTCTTTCTTGTGAAACTTATAAGTGCACATTTATTTGTATTTACGGTTATTCTATTTTTTTCATAATAGGCTGCTAGTCTATTTAGATCATCTTGTAATTTATAACAATCTTCTTTTTGTCTAATAGAAAGATATATTTTAGTATCGTCTGCAAACATAAGATAACAGGAATGATTGAAGCAGCAATCAATATCATATAGATAACCATTATAGAGCAATGGACCCAATATAGAACCTTGGGGTACGCCAGAGGGTATATACATATACCGGCTCTTTACATTGCCTATTTTTACTGCTTGCTTTCGGTTCGTTATATACGAAAACAGCCACCTGTATAGATCACCCCGGATACCAAGAGCCAAAATTTTTTGCATTAGGATAATTTTAACAGGCTTCTTATTTTAAATGGCATTCTCAAACGTACTTTAAACGATTTGATGGAAAAATCAGTTGAGGAGCAGTAATTTTGCTACAGATTATAAAAAGTTTGTTTTCGATTACAATTTTAATAAATTTGATATTTATGTGTCGTTTCAGGCAGCATAATTTTTAAGATGCTAAAAAATAAATAAATCGAATAACACAATGCGTAGTTTAAAAATGATTTCCAATGTTATATTATGTATATTATATTTAATTTTCGTGTGTATTTTATGTACTGTGCTGATGCTACACAGTAAAAATGGTAAGTAGGTACGTTTAAAAAACCATCCTAGGTTTTTAATGTGTAGGAATGGCATATTCATTATTAGAAATAATTTATTAATTATTATATTCTTAACATTGATGTGATGAGCTTATATTGGCATTATATTGTCACTTGGCAGTATGGTCAGGGTTGACATTAGCAATTTTGGAAAAAAAAATAAAACAACTCAACAATAATAATATTCGTAATTCTTATTTCAGTTTTATCATCAGAAGTAGGCATATTTATAAATGATGACACAACCGCCATATTACGCACAATACGATGTACTATCGTTGGTTGTTTCCCGTGAAAAATAACCTCGATGACCTTGGGCTATCGGTTGGATTGTTTGCCTTTCTTTTTGTGTCCGGCTGGATAATGTCCCAATTTAAAGAACATAAATGAAGAACAGTTTTCTTGATTAGTCGGAATCTTCTTTTAAATTCATCATAATTGTATTCTTCGAAAGCGTTTAATTTATCTCGATTTCTACCATTGATACCTTTACTATTACTATATTCCTACTCAGATGATAATAGTGAAGAATAAGACGACTTATTAAAACTAAAGAGAATATAATAAGTAGTTATTACGCAATAAAATCATTAAAGATTTGAACATAAAGATTTGAGACTAGTCCGATGCACTCTCAAATTAATCTTGATTAACAGCCATATGACGAAGCCTTACATAGCTGTCAAACTTTAATCAGTGTTTGTGAATACCGTTTGAATCAATAAGCAGACCTTAAACTAAGTCGCCTTAAATTTAAGGTTAGAAGATAAGTAACGTTTCAGTATACCAATTTCAACAATAACGAATGCTTTAATCCGTAAGGCCATCTCAAATATTTAAGTAGCGTTTGAGTATTCGGGCGTCAAAGTTTTATTGGCATTTATTTCATCATCATCATCATCATCAGCCTTTATCAGTCCACTGCTGGACATAGGCCTCCCCTAATGAGCGCCATAGCGCCCTGTCTTCAGCTTGCCGCATCCAGCATCTACATTTATTTATTTATTATAAGCATTCCACGGGAAAGAGGAAAATCACGAAATTATTAAGAGTCCGTATGCGATATTGCGCTGCACGACAATAGGCATTTATCGCGCGACGGGGACAGTGACCATTACGAGGTCGTATCTAAATTTCAACTATTTCAGTCATCTCTTCATCGTGATAAATTTCGACTATTTCAGTCATCTCTTCATCGTGATAAATTTCGACTATTTCAGTCATCTCTTCATCGTGATAAATTTCGACTATTTCAGTCATCTCTTCATCGTGATAAATTTCGACTATTTCAGTCATCTCTTCATAGTGATTATTTAAAAAATAAACTGATCTGATTAATTTATAATACATCATCGGAAAGACTATTTCAACACTAATGTTCAACACACAACGGGTCATATTTTTCATGCAATCGATTTTTCATATCTTTCTTTAATTTCAATCTATGCCCCAAGTTACGTCTGTTGCAGATTTTTTTTGTACGGAGATTCAAACTTGTAGTCTTTTTCAATCAAAATTGTGCTTGAAACTAACTAACGAAAATGACTGGTTATTGGTATAAAAAGTCGCCTAAAGGCTAAATGCGACAATTTAATTATTTTGATTATAAAAGGAGGAGAAAATAAGTGCGCCTCCCTTTATATCTCGATCCAAATATACGTATATAATACTAAGCAAATATAAATTTAAATTATTTCTTGGTTTGTAGCGGTTTTGAAGTCGGTTTATTTTTTGGTAAAAAGTTTTTATTTATTGCTTTTTTGTTAATTAATTATGGAATGGTGGAAACAATACATTATAGATATACGATTGCAGCATTCCCGAGTCATCTGCTGTTAGTTATTGAATAGTTCCATTGTGTACCTCCGAAGGCCTTCATCAGATCTTAATACATTATGCACTAAAACCTTTCCTGAAAACTATACAATTGAACATCGAAAACCACAATTAAATCGGTTCAGTAGTTTTTGAGAAACTCGCGGCCATACAAATTTACATACATACATATGAATCGAATAAAGAACCTCATTTTTTGAAGTCCGTTGATCAATTAAACTCAACAAATGTACAAAGATTAAAATGAAAATGTCAATGTATTTATACACAGACACAGAGAAAAGCAAAGACTATTGAGCGCGACATGCCACTATAATGGCATACCTCTTTCAAGTTTTCTACATTCATAGTTCTCATTATACATTTAGCCGATTATTAACATCTCTTCCATCCGTACCATCCACATGCACTCGATAATTTATTTAAAAATAAAGGTATACCTTTCGAAACTATTCTTGCAACCATCCTCTCTACGTGAGAAAATTATCTCAGCATACCTACTTCTCATCATCTATTTATAACGTTTGCTTACACACTATCCCCATGCGATAAGAAATAGTGACTTCACATAATATAGTCTGGAAGGAGTACATTTTCACCGAATTTGGACATTCATGCTTTTTCAGCCAAATCACCATTCACTTCTATACATAAGCGTAGGCACAGTACAGCCACTTCTTATTCTGCTCCTATTATTCTAATACAGGCTTTGGAGTTCTAATTAAAGAGACTTCAATGCCCTTACCACGCGACCTTCAGTACCAAGCGTTAATGACAACATTGACGATAACTTATTCCTTGGCACAAGATTATGAGCCTTTTCCAAGTATACGCCACGTACTTTACGGAAAAGACTTGATCTTATTTTTCTAATTCGCGGTATTGAAAATAAGAGAAATATCAGAAAAATCGTATGGAAACAAATAAGACAAATTCAAACGTAAACACGGTCGAAAACTGAATAAAAATTGGTGAAAACTCAGAGATACTAATTAATTCCGTTACGGTTAAGAGCAAGAAGTTTATAATATTATCTAATGGAGAGAGCGGTACACACATTTTTGTGAAGACAAAAAAATTACCTTTTGTGTTGTATTCTATCTCACTCACTCTTTAACCTATGTTGCCAAAGCTTACGGATTATTTCCCTACCCATAAAAAAATATCAATACCGTTATTGTCGTCTCAATCATGTATATATAAATATTTCCAACATATCTTATATAATGATATAAGTACTATTTTCATTTCAGAATTATTCTTGTTGAATAAGATATCCTTAAGGTTTTTTATCCTTATTAACATTTTAGTTTAAAAAATTTCCTCATTTAATTGGTAATTGCGAATACATACTTCGGCAACACTGTTATAAAACGTTAAGTTCGATGTCAATATAGTTGTCAAATAAATGTTCACTTCGAAATTTTCTCCGTAATTATCTACAATAATAAGTGTGTTTTAGTGATATTTTAATGTGAATTGTGTAGTTCCCGTTTGCAGAAATATTTGGTATCCATCATTTAGTGTGAAATTCTACAGGTAAGTTCATTGTCATCAATATTGTGTACATATTATAATTTTATCAATATTTATACGAATCGTAATAAAATACATGAATATTTTATAAATGAACTGTAGAAAAACCTCGCTTAATGTGATTTGCTTTATATATGGCTACTTTTTTCATATTAACGTAATGTTAAATGTGATTTTTTGTATTGTAAATAGTGTATGTAAACAAGAGGCTAGGGTGACCATGGTGTAAGCTTTGGTGGACCGGTTTGTCGATGGTGCTAGAGTATTTGTAATACTAGCCGCCTTACTAATGAATATTATAAAGCTTATTAATCTTTAAAAAATCATCGTAAATAAAAACTGAGGATCAACAGTTACAATCGAGTTCTCAGTGTATCCAGCATTGATTTATTGAAACTTTTATTTAAAATAAAATCGAGTTTGTATTTCTCTTTACAGATTTCTTAAAGATAAGCAAAAACGTGGTTAAATATAAATACCATTAAAAGGTCAATTTGATGTCTGCAAGAATTACTAGTCAACATTTAAAGACAGAAGATTATGATTCTGAATGTGATAATGTGTCTTCTACTTCTCGGAATATGGCAGTAGATGTCAAAAATAATTATTTATTACCAGAAACTCATGCTGTAAGTATATTATTTTTTATCATTTCACTGGTATAATTATGATCCACTTAGACTTTATTATTTACTAGCTTTTGCCCGCGGCTCCGCCCGCGTGAATGTGTTTTTCTGGGATAAAAGTCACTGTTTATATTTTACTGGGATGAAAAGTAGCCTATGTGCTAATCCAGGACATGATCTACCCGTGTGCCATATTTCATCGAAATCCGTTCAGTAGTTTTTGCATGAAAAAAACATCCATACATCCAGACATTCTTACAAACTTTCGCCTTTATAATATAATAAGATTAGTAGGATAGGGCATTAAGCTTGCGACCCACCAAATTTTATAACGGCGGTACATTGGATAATATCTGAGTGTACTAAATGGCACCTCTGCCTCTGTCTAAAATGTATAGGTACTTAAATATATTATTATTGATTGATATTTACTTTTTACATTACATGTCAGCGAAATGAATATGAACCACCATTGAAACGTCAAGACTTGAAAGATTTCAATATATCAGTTAATGTGAAGACATCCAGTGAAATAAGTTTAAAGAAATAAAAGAAAGTATTGCAGCAGAAGATGAAGAGATAAAAGAAGAAAATTAATTACAAGTTATTTCTTATTAAATTTGTTCATGATTATACAGTCTGAAATTGAAAATATTTTGCAGTGAAATTTTGCTAATATTTGAGATTTTTTTTAAAAGTATATTCCAAGTAGCAAGCAAAGAAAAATTACATATAGTGATGACATAAAGACTTTTGCTTTAACATTACACTTTTAGTCGCCGAAAACATTTTTGTTTTATAAATTCAAAGATATATTTGCCGAAAGAGAGCACATTATGGTGATCTTTAGCAAACTTTAATTGTTTTGTTGGCTTCTTCACAGAAGTTTTAGAATATTAAAAATAAATTTAAGGACGAAACCTCACCCGCAGAATGTAGCGTTAATTTTTGATTCCATGGCTCTCAAACAAGAATTTATTTGGTATTGTAATTTGTAAAACATCCACGTGTTTATTGTGTTTAGCAAAAGTATTGCTATAAATATCTACACAACTTTGTTTACAATCAACTTACCTATGGAATTTCACACTAGATGTTGGATTGCAAATAATTCTGCAACCATGAATTACACAACTCATAGTAGAATATCTCTAAAACACAATATGTATTATTATGGATAATTACAGAAAAAAAGTTCGCAGAATACTTGCAAAAATTGTAAAATCACACAAAATAGATATTCGTAATATTTCAAAATTACTTACTGAAAATTAGGTTATTAACTTCCTAAATGTGTATTATTTTTTTATGTATGATTGTTTACTTTTATGAGTATGTTTTTTATTTTTTTTTATTATATTTAAATTTAGCAATAACTGTAGTTTTCATTTTTAAATATCCCAATGTTTTTCTGTCTAACCTTACAGTCTCCATATTTGGTTATAAAGGCCGGCAAACAACGTGAACATATCCAGTCGCGGGGGAAAGTAAAACATATACAATGTGAGGCTGTGTGCCGAGCAAAAAAAAAGCACGCGGGGCCCCGTGCGAAGCAAATAATTTTTTTTAACAGCTTTGTAAGTAAGGTGCCAAAAAACGGGCCCCCAAGGAGCTGCAAGATGCCCCTGTAACTGCGAGGCCCCAGGCGGTTGCCTGGTTCGCCCCCCTCCTCCAAGGCCGCCACTGAATTCACCACCGCGTGGTGAGGTATTTTTTTTATGTAAGTGGAACTAGTAGTTCCGAACTACACATACCAAAAAAGTATGTAAATATGCCAATTTTGTTTACTTAAATAACAATAAACTTTCTAACTCAAATTATATTTTTTAAATATCAACTATTACTAGCCGCTGTAGTTGGTTTTCATAATTAATTTAAACCGCATTACTTTATAGAGATAAAAATAAATATTATGGTGCGATATCATATTATTACACACTCACACACTCACGCCTCTTATCCCCCGGGTAGACAGAGGTGCAATTAGTGCACCCACTTTTTGCCGTTATTCCGTTCCATGCTGTGATAGGGGGCGAGCCTATCGCCTTATCGTGTACAAATTCCAGACTCTGAGCTGATACTGAATGGAAAATAATCACTTTGCCCGACCCGACTAACCCGGGGATCGAACCCGAGATCTCAGCATTGCAGTCGTACCATAATACAACTACGCCACCGAGGCAGCCATATTATATCATATCATATTATTATGGACAGTTAATTATGTTACGTCCTGCTGGGTTACTCTTGACGCCAAGATAATTCTAATACCAATGTCAATCCAATTCCAATCTCAATTTTTACGTCACATGATTTCGTACTCTTGAAACGCAATTTATTGTAATTGGATTAAAATTAGAATTGCATTGTCATTGGGTAACGGGTTCGTCGTTAAAAATGAAGTTAGCTGACATTAAAGATGTCAGAAGCTTCAAAGAAATCGGTAAAACAAACATTAAAGACAAAAATCTTAGCAATTACCGGTTGAAATCCTTTATCCATAAGTAAAATTCATTTCTCTTCCAATATTTAACATTTTCACGCACGTCTCATTAAAAAAATATATTAAAATGAATGTATTTGAAAGATTGAGGCTGTATGCTGTTTGTCCTTTGCCATGGACGGTTTTTTAAAACGTCAAATATTTACGGGAACTAAAATAATTATTTGTGATATTTGATTTTATTGTTTTACTCCCAATTTTATTTAGCATTATTTATTCTACACATTCCACATAAAGTTTCTTAATAATCAAGGTATGCTTACTTAAGCGCCAACGTTGTTGTGTTATCATCATTTGGCGCTTTGGTTAAGATTTAGAGTCTTGTAACAGGAGTTTGAGGTCATAACTGGCATTAGTTGTATTAGTTTCTGTTTTAACTTATAACAAAACCATTTTCGAGCGTAGAAGATGTTGTCTCTAATTTTATTATGAAGGTATAGTGTTTTATGTTTGTAAAGTTCCTTCAATTGGATTATATCCTTACTAGCTTTTGCCCGCGGCTCCGCCCGCATTAAAAAGTTTTTCCGGGATAAAAGTCCCGGTTTATATTTTCCCGGGAAAAAAAGTAGCCAATGTGTTAATCCAAGACATGATCTACCCGTGTGCCAAATTTCATCGAAATCCGTTCAGTAGTTTTTGCGTGAAAGAGGAACAAACATCCTTACATCCATACATCCATACATCCAAACATCCAAACATCCAAACATCCAAACATCCATACATTCTTACAAACTTTCGCCTTTATAATATTAGTAGGATTTAACGGTGATGTGTGTGCATTTGCTTATATAACTAATCTGACTGTGTGCATTTTGTTTTTATTTAGTTAAAATAGGTAAATAAATTCGCAAAATACTGAAAAAGCAGTATTTGGTTGTTAAAATTCGTTATGCGTGAATTTTTACACCTAGAAAGGCGAAGATATTCGGTACCATATAGCCTAAAAATGTTTTTTATGTACATGAAAATATCTAGACCAACTTACGTGCAAATTGAAGCCTAAGTAGATTTTTTGGAAAGCCACCCGGGCATGGCAAAAGGGCTTTTAAAAAGTGCGCATGCCGTCACCTGCTTTATACACCGAGATACCGGCTATTGGGATACAATGAGCCCCTTAGTACCTCCAACAAGGCGCTGGTAGCTCCCGGTGGTGTAAAAGGACAACGCTACTAATATCTAAACGTTAAAATACGAACTTTAATTTAGCAAATGGTACTTGAGAAACAGTTTTTACTCAGATTATTGATTTGAAATATTTAGGTTACGTTAATGATTATGATAAAGATAGATCTAGAAGTACTAGTTTTAAATTTAGGTTATATTTCACTTTTTCTTTTGGGGACGGGTAGATATGGTTTCAACTCTATGTACAAATTTTCAAATAAAGGTTTTTTTTTATTCGAGAAATTGCTCGAAATTCATCGTCTGGTAAGGACAATATTAGGTATTATAGGTAGAAATATATAGATATAATAAGGTATTGAAACGCCTCGACATAATTCCCGTAATCGGGTATTGTGCAATAACTTATAGGCGAACACCAAAGTTACCATTTCAATACATTATTCTTAAAAATTTATAATGAAAATTTAATACAATAAAAGTAAATTTAGTTACTATTTTTTTATTGAAATTTTTTCTTTGACAACGCAATCACACCGCAATCTAATATCAATTTGAAATGTCAAAATCACGTCAAGAGTACCGCTAACGAATTTTCCAATGTCAATCCCAATTGAGTTTAGTTCATTAAATAGCCACCTAATATTGGTCCAATGTGGCGCTGGTGTGATTTTCAAGAATACCAAATCCGATTGGACAATATCCAATCGATCGGTATTGGCGTCGAGAGTAGCCTAACTGGTTTTGAAAATAAACCTTTGTCACTCTAAAGAGAGAGACAGCAGATAGCTGTGACGTCACATTTTATTCTTCAGTTTGTTAAACGGAATGAAAAATCCATATGGGTATAACATTCTTGGTTAAGAGCAACGATGTGCAATAAAAGGAGGTAATATGACAGTATAATATTAAACTTTTTGCGACCGCCACAGCGACTGCGCAACTGAAGCAGCTGTCAAAAGGAAAATATAAGCAACGCCATGTAAATTTTTAAAAATTACAAATAAAATGTACGAGAAAATGAACTTTCTTCATAATTTCCTTGATCGTGAACTTTTTCCATACATTTATAGATATTCTGCTATTCGGAACGTATACAAATCCAAAAAATAAAATATTATAATCGGTTCGGCCGCTCTCGAGTTGTAAATGGTGTAACTAACACAACTATCTTTTATATATATATACAGATTTAAATGTTTCTTGGAAAGAATACAGTAAAGTATTTTACCTGCTATCTTGAATGGTTTGTCTCTATGAATAAGTGTCGTGGATATAGTTACAACTTAAAATTAAGCAAAATCTGGGGTCAAATGTTTCATCAGTCACAATGGAATACCCCTTTAAATGAACTTCTTTTTAATGAACCGAATGTTGCATTGAAAATAAATACACTATGCATTATATACACTCAAACAAGAAATATATACAAAAATATATCGGTCAACAATACAAAAAGACGGAAAAGAGAATTATACAAAACGGCATTTTTAATCAGATTCGTCCATACTACTATTTCCACTGTGTGTCGTGTCGAAAAATAATACATTGAATACATTTTACCGCACGTCACTATTGACAATACTGTACAGTAATTATCGCCAACGTTATAAATTAATACGAAACTTGATGAGCGGACAAATTCAAAAACAGCCATCACATAATGACATATTATCAGAACTTTGAAAAAAGACAATTTAAATGAAGATGTTGTTTGACATTGACTTTGTTTATTAAATCGCGACGATCTCACGATACTGACTTTAAATGGACATTGTCTCAAGTCTCGACTGATATCACATTTGTGTGCGAAACAGAGTGGCCTTTATTAATACGTCCCTAGGAGTGGTTATAAGATTTGCAAAAGATGTTGACTCACCCATGGGCTGCGCAGAGCTGACTGGAGTCTTGGACGCGTTAGGAGTATTTTTTCCTGAAGCCGTACCACTGCTGTGTGACGACTTTCGTCCGGGCTACAATATAAACTTTTTGAATACTTTTCACAAAGAAAATTATGTGGAAATTGCCGCGTTCAATTTTAAATACTTGGTTTACCCAATTCAACTAGAGCAGCGATAGTCAACCTTCGCTCCGCCGAGCTTTTGCATGCGGCTCGCTAAGCCTCTGCAAGTGGCCCGTCTGAGTAAAAAAGTCTCCTTAAAACTAAAGAAATTTATCCCAAGAACCCTTTAGCTGTAAATCAACGCTATTCAAATATAGTTTTTTTTTGTTTTTTTTTTTTGTTGACGCAGAGAAAGTGACTTATTACTACGGCCCAGTGTTCAAAGGGAACGACTGAGCGGTTATGTTGGGTTCACCGTGCCTTACGACCCGACGTTGAGCCGCCCGGAGAGATGGAAAACGTCGGGTGACCGCCGGGTCGAGTCCCTAACCTATGTACACCGCACAGCATACCAACCAAAACTCCGCGGTGGCCATCTTCGGCGCATTAGGGACGGCTGCGGGCTTCCTCCGACTCACGTCTAAGTTGTCGTCCGCAACCGCCCCTGCGCGTACCGCTGCTGCGGTCCGTCTCCTGTTGTTACGGGGGCTCAGAAGCCCCCGTAAACAGCAGCACAGCAGCGTGAGACACGCTGCCGTCCATCACGATTCAAATATAGTTCTTCAGTAAATTGTGAAAACATTTTACTTAAATAAATAACTTTGCATTGTAATAATTTTATTTGTATGAGTTTTTAGACCCTTATGTAAGACAACAAAATTATGTCCTGGCCCGAGGCACCGCGTTAAGAAAAGGTTGAACATGGCTGCTCTAGAGTCTTAGACAATTGTGTTTTACTAACACGAAGGTTCCTTAAACGTCGAAAATGATCACTAAGAAGGTATTTTAGAAATTCATCATCTAGGTGTTAAAATAGGGAATGAACCTTTGTATGCAACTCAACTAGTTAACTGATTTTTAAAATAGACTAAAAGACTATTTTATTCAAGGAACTAGTTTTTGCTCAAAGAACAGTGAACAAAAGCTAGTATATAAAATATTAGCTAAATGAAATTCTTAACAATAAACAGCTAGCATTCAGATTAAACACAAGTTTCCAAAAGCACGAAAATTCCCACACAAGTAACGCTAATTAATGGAGACGCGGCGCATTGTCGTTGCGTGGGGCGGCGCGCGATTCTCCCATAATCTCAGCAAGAATAACGTACATAAAGTGCAACAACTTACCCCTTTAGTTTTAGAATAACGTACATAAAGTGCAATAACTTACCCCTTTAGTTTTACCGGTGTGGGTTGGCGTGGCACTGCCACTGGCTCTAGGCGAGGACTCGCCCTCCTTCTCGCCGCTAGAGTCGCTAGACTGACTGTCGTGGGATACTGGCTTGTATGGTGGGATAGTCTTCACGTTACCGCCCTTTTTCTGCGTAATAAATATACCCATGCATATCGTATATCCTGCTTCAAAACAACATACACGGACAGCACATGTGCGTCTAGTAACGCAACTTTGAACTTCTCGCTACATTCACAACTTATTCAATTGACACACGGGTATACGTAATACCCCAAAAACATATCCAATAACGCATGTCAAATACGGCAATAACACTATATGACATCCATTTATTTATTTAAACACGACTTTAGTCAAAGATAACATATTTAGTAACAAAGTTAAATGCTCCTTCGTTGTGTGAACACACTGAATGTATTCTCAACTGTATACTGATGGTGTCATGTTATTAATACATAAGCCACTCTATGAAAAAGGATATTGAACATAATAAACGATAAGCAACGAAGGAGCGATTGAGCGTTTTATTAATATGTTTTCCTGTAAATATATGAAATGGTATGTACCTTTGCGACCGTGGTGACTTCGTGATTGGTAAACTAAAAGAAATGCAGTGTAATAATGATTATAATGAATGAAAAAAAAAAATAAACGTTCATGCAAACAATACGATGATCGTCTAAACTCTAAAGGCTCTACAGACCAGTAACAAGGGATTTACCGATACCAGAGCAGCTGTGACGTCCACTCCGTCCGCATTCGCCGGCATTTCCGATTGCTGCAGATTCGGCGCGCACAGCCCACGGCTTAATTTGATACCAACCGCGAATTCGTTTCATATCATCTGCGAGATAGATATACCACGAATTGAAGTTTGCTCATGGTCTACGGTCCCCTCAAGCTGCTGCCTTCTCAGCGATCTTTTTTAATTTGAAACATTCAAAAATGCTTCAATTCATGGTATATCTATCTCGCAGTTGATATGAAATGAATTCGCGGTTGGTAGCAAATTAAGCCGCGGGCTGGACGCGCTGAATCTGCAGCAATCGGAAATGCCGGCGAATGCGGAAGGAGCGAACGTCACAGCTCCTCTGGTATTGGTGGATCCCTTGCTACTCCAGTACAGACGCACAAAATATATTTTTATATAAGTCGAACACCGGATGACCGAGTGATCGAATACCGACCGCATTGTTCCATGCAGTGTCATTAATAGTTACATATTTATAGCTCATGCGGGAACAATAGGTCGAACAAGTAATCCATTTTTATTATTGATTATGAACAAATGTCTATGGAGCCGTTAAAAAAAATATTACGACTATAACGCTACATGACAAATGTAAATAAAAAGTAGCAAAACACATCAAACAATGACAAAGGGGGCTGTGGCACGTCAGTTTTTATTCTTAAGTTATTTTCTATATGGTATAGGAGTGACACCAAAATATTGTCTAAAGCCCGTATTCACAAACGTTACTTAGTACGGAGTAATACTGTGATGATAATTTACTCCGTTTCTCAGTATTCATATCATGACAGCCTTCCCAGTGTGTAGGCATAAGGGCGCTGTGATTGGCTCTCAGATAAGCAAAGCTAGACAAAGCCTGAATAAGCTATGAAATTGTCGACACTGTGCGTTCGGGCGCACTGTGTGTTCTCATAGTATTGTTTCTGAATACGGGTGCATAGTACCGACCATTTTGGTCTAGAAATCATTCAGTGACAACTAATAAATTATACGGCCATGAACACATGTTTAGGAAAATGATGTGAAGTATGTACTGTCGGAAGAGCCACACAAGAAAATTCAGCACAGTTCGTTGACAAAGGCTACACATTGAGCTTACCAGTTTACTGTAGTGGTGCTGGCAATAGCCGCAGTATTTTACATTATCCAAGTAATTGCCGGCTTCTTCGCAAAGCAAGCCGAGACTTTGTGCACAAGTCACGTGGAATTGTTGTTTGCAACCTGATAAAAAAAATTACTTATAAAAACCGTAAAAGACTTACGTCGCCCTCGTTCAAGTTTCCAAAAAAAATCATAACTTGTTTACGAAACACTTTTATGCACGAAGAAAAGAAGAAGAGCGGAGGTGTGTCAAGCCAAAATCTCTTTAGAACGTAGCGTCGCTAAATGCGGGGGGTCGGGGGATGAAATATAACAATAGCTCCTCCCCCCAATCAAAATCCATCTAGCGGTGAATGGCATTATTACAACGTAACAGAGCTAACTTGTCAATAATTTAGTTCGTCTTTTCAACCCTACGGCGTAACAAGCAAAAGTGTTTGTTCCAGACGATTCTATGTGCGTTAGTATGGCGGACCACATTATTTATTATTCTACTGGCGCTTAACCGTTTTTTCAGCATATACATTACATAGGTGATAAAATAATTATATATGTCTATAATTATTTTATCATACATACAGGAAAATTAGGGAATAAAACAAAATAAAATAAGTTGTTAAAGTTCTTGATAAAAAATCTTTATTGATTAAAATTAATAATTACGATAATCTTACTAATATCTACTTCAGTATCCTGTGATAATATTATAAATGCGAAAGTTCATAAAAATATTTGGATATTTACATGTGTGTTAGAAGTAAACACAGAAACAACAAAACGGATTTAGATGAAATGGCACGCTAGTAGATAATGTCTTAGATTAACACATAGTCTACTTGTTATCCCGGTAATTTACCCCCATGGAAATAATGCATATTTTTAATCTCTTCATAGGGACTTTTTTTAGCGGAAAGGCTTTACACGCGGATGAAGCTGCAAGAAACACCTAGTATTATGATAAAAATGAATGTATTCCTTATTGGCCACTGAACAAACCGCATCATGCACATAAAAATGAAATTCAACCGAAACAACGCAACCGTTACGCCCAGGTTCCCGCCAAAGTCCGTAAAATATTATAGTTGCGATCAGAAATTGTTGGTTGTCAATGTCAAACGTCAAAAACAAATAAAAAGAACTAAAGTATTCTTTTAAATTTAATTTATTTCTAAACGATGGGACGAATATTAAACGTTGGACATTCAAAACCAAAACAAGAAGAATAAAACTCCACTTTTAGTGATATTTTAACTTGTAAATTTAATTGATTTCTAAACGAAGGGACGAACATCAAATGTTTGACAGGTAGGAATATTTTCTAAAGAAAAGCAAAATTGTTCTTTTTACTATATTCCAAGCATTTTTTTATATTTTCGAATATTTTGTTGGCGTCCAGTTGTTGCGTCTATTCATAACACGTATTCATGCATTTCTATTTTCTGTATTTACAGCATCGGTAGTAATAAGTTACTTTCTCCGCAAAAACAAAAAAAAAACGGGGAATCTAAAATGATAACAAATAACTCAATAACACGAAAAAAACTTACAAATACAACGAAATTAATAAAAATAATATCAACACTTGAAAGGCAATCATATCTAAGCGACATTTAGCAAATTTTTTTGTAGAGCGTTTTAAAGTTTTGATTTTGACAAAAAAATTATAAAGAAACTATTTGCTGCACAAAAATAATTGTAACTGTTTTAGGAACTTCTTAATTTTTGTCATTTTTTGACCTAAATTAACAGCCTTGACGATTGTAAATTAAAAAGTTACCGTCGCTTAGTTAAAAATTACCTTAATTTACAAACAGGTAAAATCATCTAAATGGATAATTTTATGGATACCGTAACAAGTAAATTTAAAGAAATATCAAATATTTAAAAATGCGCAGTTGGTAAGAATCGTATAAGGATAACTAAACATATTAATAAAATCAACTAAAAATATCTATAGCTAAATTACTGGGTCGCACGAATGTAGAAAAACATAAATATGTGCACAATATTGTAAATATTGTTATTCCCACCAACATTAAACTATTTAATAAACAGCAAACTTTAATGAAAACCAAATTTTATTGTTACATAAACATACTTACATCCAAAATATAGCATATTGATATAGAATTTGTTAATAGTTAACAAATTTCGTTAGACGGAGGTTCTCGCCTCAAGCAGAACTAGAAAACAATAATATTATATATTATCATTTATTCATTGTGTTGGAAACTCGTAATTTTCACTCAAATTTTATTTTTGCTGAAAGCACACACATACAACCTCACGCCCTCATCCCATACGGGTAGTCAGAGACTATGGAGCACCACATTCTACGATTTTGACATACGTCTTCCACAAAGGATTTTCATAGTACTTTGCAAACACGAGAAAGAATGTGGGACGATGTAAAAGAGGCCATGGAATATAAGAAAAATACATGGCTAGATGAGAATAGCCAACGACACTTTTAAAACACTAGGTGGTTCGCAAGCGGGTGTATTTTCTTTATTACGAAGAGGTGAATATCTCCTAACAATAAGTATAACCACCTGAACATACCCGGTAAAATTAACTATGCGACATCATTGAAGTTAAAGGTTGACAAGTAAAAATATCTAAGCATAAAAAATAGAACTTATATTATTCAGGTAAAACTATCTAACCGATTAATCTCTTTTTATTTTGTTTTATGTAAAGTTGTATATATGTACTATTAACAAAATATTTTATTAAGCTGAAAATATCTAAGCACATCAATATGGTGAGTATGGGTGCAGGCAAATATATATCTACGCCAATGCTATAATTTTGTTGTGTATGTAATAAAAAACTAATTAAAGAGTGAGCATATTTTTATTTCAAGTAAACATATATTAATGCAAAACATGTAATATCACGATTTCAAGTAAGACACGATAAGTTCAAAATCAATTTCCTTAAGTGTACCAACTTCTATAAATCCGAAAAGTCGTAAATTTCTTGTCGGTAAATGAGAAAAAAGATGTGAAATTTACCGGAATCATCTAATACCTAACCGCCAAAAAAGTTGTCCTAGAGCTACGAAACCCGGATCAATCGACGCAAAAAAAATTTGGCGATTCCAAATATGTATATAACTCATTTTCGGTATATTTGTCGCTTAGATATTATTGCCTTTCAAGCGTCGAATTATATTCGATGTTGGGTGTCGCTCGCATGACGCACATGTTTTTCGCTATCCGTTATTTCTGAATACTTACCCACAGATGTCACTACATGTTTCAATATATTTTTTCACATTTCCTGTAACTAAATAATAAATGATTGAATAATGAATATATTTAGAGGCAAAATGAACTAAGTTTACTTATTTCTGCCGAAAAATTATTGTAATATGCGTTTATAATGTTAAAATCAAGATATCGGTGAGAAATATGTAGAATGCAACTTTTCGACGATAGATGTCTCTTGGTAATGCAACAAGAAAATATGTTTCAAAATGCAAATAAACATAAATTTAAACGACTTACACATAAAATGTTATGCCATCTTGTTTGATTTTTGATCCTGAGCAACTTCTACTCTCATAAATATCACATTTCATGGTTAAAAGAATTTAATACGTATTTAAACGTCAGATGAGGCCGAACCGAACGCACTGACGATTCACTCAGAACTAGGCCCCGCCTACTGTGACGTCATGGCCTAATTGATGGTGACATGACCTATGTGCCTTGAGGCACCTCCGCTCTTCTTCTTTTCTTCGTGCTTTTATGTTTGCCTTTTAGCCCCCTCGACAGGTGATTGAGCAACTTGTGCTATTTTTATGAGGGTCCGTTTCACAACTTCAAAAGAAATTTCATTTGCTAAAGGGGTATATGGAACTGAACTTGGAAAGTTTCCATTCGTCATTTACACTCATATTGCGAAACAGGCGGCAAGTATATTTAATTACAACTCTGTTATGAGTACTGACCAGATTTATTGCATTGCATGCAAGCTCCAACAGTAGCACGGTGTGTTTTACCCAAATCTTGGCAAATATAACACGTCTGAAAAATATAATTTTATTTTCAAACAAAACTACTTTATCTACACGAAATATTCGTTTTACTCTATCAGTTAATATATTCACAGTACAAGAATTAATATATTATGAAACATTGATAAACACTATAATTAAATATTTTAAGATTGGCACAATACAATTGATATGGAGCTTGATACAACGTATGGCACATAATTTTACGGGCAATAATTCATAACTGGCTGGGTGTCGCAACAGTAATTATTACTTTGGCAAAAATTGCAGATATATAAAAATTGATAATTAAAGAAAATACACTGATTCAACCTGTTACTGTAGTCAACTCTCTAAATGTAAATATCAGTATTAGGTATTTACAAAGACATAATTTTCAGTCACGAATCTATCAATCCATTTAGCATTTATCATTTGCTACGGGACAATCTCCAAATGAAATCACATCTTTTATAAAGAAAGTAAGTAAAGGAGATCCGCATTTGGATGGGTGCTGGGCCTCAAAATCTGAACAGGCTCAAACTTTAGAGATATTAAAGGGGCAACATATGGAGCTTAGATCCATTAAATAAATATTTTTAGACCCTCCATTCATAACCAACTTTTTTAAAAACATTCACACTAAGTGTAGTTTTCAAGCCAAACAAAATTACATAAATCTGAAAATCGGAGGTCTTTAAAATTAAACGATTTATTGTAAAAGGCTAGTTTTTAGGTGTTCTATCCAAATATATACAAACCGTCTTGTTTAGATTTTCAGGCCATTTTCGGACGTGTCCTTTCCCAAAGAAGTACCCGTATCTTATTGCAAAGAGGTTACTAGATAAATGAATAGTAGCGACACCCATTATCAAGAAGCAGAACGACAAAAGGTGTGGGGAAGAGAACAATGCGTGAGCGGTAAGCGATGCCAAATGCACTACCATAAGATAGTTTTACTATAAATAACAGAATAAATGTTATTTATATAGTAACGAAAATATATTGCCATCAACTCCGTGCGCTTTTGATTCCACAATTGTATGCTAACGTGTAAAAAATAATGATTAATCAAGTTACATTTTAAGTTAAATTACTATTGATACTCTACTTATACTACAAGTTACCGCAAAACGCTTCGGTTCAATAAGTACCACGCGAACGGAGTCGCGAGCAAATGCCGAATATATCCTTTATATGTAAATGTTATTCACCTTGTTATAGCGCTCTTGTGGTATTAGCCGGAGTACTATGGGTTCCATAGAAGTGACATTTCCGAACCTGACTTCAGGTATGTAGAGAGCGCATACGACGTGCGCCCATCCATCAGTTTCCGTACGTTTGAGGGCGCCCGACTTTGACGGGCAGAGCTCACATCTCTGTAATATAGCACAGTATTGTTTGACAATAACTGCATGGGCTCTGCAAAATAATCCTATATATTACATTACATAGCTTTCATGCGGTGAATCAAGTACATTAATGTTTCAAACATAACAGGTCCTTATTATCTATGTTCGGAATAAGTATTGCCATGGAATACTAAGAATTTCATAAAAAGCAATGTAAACTCACTTATTGTACTGCAAGTGTGGTACTGGAAGTTTGTTCGAAAAGCGTAAAGAAACCTGTGTTATAACTTGTAACTTTCATCGACCTTATAGACTTCCAATTTTTTGCCAGTTACCTAAGCGCCCAATTCTACAAATTGTATGTGACATTCCTTTTTTACAGGATCAAACCATCAACAGTAAATTGTTAAACAGATTCTAATGAATTAAAATGTTTGCCAATATATTATATCGTAGGTTATTATTAATTGCATGCACAAAGAATCTTTAAAACTGAAACCCTAAATTGGACGTTGACTCGTCAATCCTCGCTACGGACGCCGGCGTCCTAGTATATAGTGTTTCCCCATACACCTATATTATATATAAGCGGAGTTTGACAGGTTAATTTCATAGGTGTATAAAAGGGGCCGTGAAAAAAAATAGCAACTTGGAAAAACTGCATAGTCGTGCAGGATCATTAACGTATAGTAGACAGAGGGAACATAAATAACTGACGTAATTTTTTATTTTATTAAATCCGATAACAAAATTTGGCCCATATTTACAACCGTACCGCCCATATGTATGAACGTCGATAAAAATAATAAATCCGTAAGCATTATTTCAGTTTTAAATTTATAATAGTTTCCAAACCACTGAAAAATCTCTTTAAACTTAATAAAAGTGGCAATGGGTATTAATATTGTATTTTTATTATAGTCTGATCACGAGAGCTGTGGGGCTAGGATGTGAAAATAAAACACGATGCGTCTCCGCTTCGTTTTATTGTGATTGGTTGAGAGACTGACGTATCGGTTTCTCGATCAATCACAAACATCTAAATACCGATACGTCAGTCTCTCAACCAATCACAATAAAACGAAGCGGAGACGCATCGTGTTTTATTTCCACATCCTAGCCCCGCTGTACTGCGCCTTGGGTAGCTACACGGCGAAGGGCAGGATGGAATAGCCCGCTGGATTCTGTCAGTTTTAAAGGTGGGTCGTTATGTTATATGGCAATATCGTATCGCTTTATTGGTATCATTATCAATAAGTAGTAGGAGTAGGTGATACAAATCGTATATAAATATTGAAACGATATATTGATGCAATATCTTAAATCGGATAACAGCCTAATCTGAAATTATATCAGGCATATATTGCGCATTATCGAGTATTCCTAATTGGTTTCTCGATACTACTATCGTATCAAACCAATTTATCGAATGTATGCAGATAGCCAAGAAGATACGATACTAATACCAACTAGTGGTGTAACGAATATTAGCATTCGCAAATATTCGCATCTTTTATAATATTCGCATTCGCAATAAATTATGCGAATATTTTTGGCTATGACATGTGGAAAGAATTTATAAAACCAACAGATTATGTTTACAATGTATAAATAATAATTTTATTAGTATTTATAGTACTCACACAAAATAGAATTTATATATCTAGATAATAATAAACTTCCAATTTTCTAAAAGCACTTATGTAACGTGTATTAATGCATCGCGTTGAGACTTGTATGCTCTGTGCCTACCCCGCGCGGTTAAACACGGGCGTAACGATACCTCGCCCCGCGCGCGGCTCCCCCGGAAGGGTCGGGACACCGCCGGCAACCGGCAAGCGCGAGAGCCCTACCCGAACCCCATCGACCATGAGCTGCGCAGCTTCAACGAGTTGTTCTAGAAACTTTTCACGATGTACAGCCCGATTCGACGGCGCCGCCCGGAGCGCCGATGAATTGGAAGCCTTCGTGGACAGTGTGGTCGTGTATAAGGAGTGCGCGTCCGTGAGCGACGAGCACGCGCTGCGTGGCCTCGCCATGCTGCTTACTGGAGAAGCCGCCGTGTGGTGGCGCGGCGTCAAGGCAACGGTGACGACGTGGTACGAGGCGATCCGTCGGCTACGAGCGATGTACGGCGCGCCACGCCCGGCCCACAAGATCCTACGCGAGATTTTCTCCCGTGAACAAGACGACGACCGCGTGGACACATTTATTTCGCGAGTGCGCGCTAACCTCGCGAGGTTACCTTATAGTGTACCCGAAGTGATGCAAATCGATATTGTGTACGGATTATTAAACAGAAAAATTAGGAAACGTGTAACTCGCGAAAGTGTTACCGCGGGACTCGACGGCCTGCTCGAGCAAGCCAGGTGCGTGGAGGAGTCGCTGAGCGAGGTAAGGTCTCTGTTACATAATCCGAGCGGGGAAGGCACGAGCGATAATAAAAACGCGAGTAGTTGTATTAGTGTTTTACCCGTGGTTTCACCCGCCACACACACATCGGATGTTTTTAAAGATGTTTGTACCACCCGTTCTAATTCGAACGATATTCATAATTCGTTTCCTAAACGCATTAGGCCACGTTGCGCTTTTTGTAGGCGGTTCGGCCACTCAGCAGGCGAGTGCAAAAAGAAGCCGAAAACCGATGATAGTGAGACACAAAAGGTACCCCTGTCATGTTATGGGTGCGGACGACAGGGAACGATTCGTTCTAAGTGCCCTCACTGCAAAGGCGCAACCTCCGATAAGGTTAGTTTCCAAACCGTTTTTACCCAGGTAACCCAGGACTCGGACCCGGTTCGGCCCATTATAAAGATACAGGTTGCTTCTTTAATGGGCGTCGCCGTGCTAGATACCGGTGCCACCGAGAGCCTTGCCAGTCCCGGCTTATATAAGATATTGGTGAATAGTGGAGTCGTTTTTGAAAAATCGCAACGTTCCATAGGACTCGCCGATGGTACACAGCAGGTACGTATTGTTTTGTCATGTGATACGACTGTCACTGCTTGTGGACGTATTATCGCCACGACATTCTTAGCGATGCCAGAAGCGAATAATCGTACGCTCCTGGGCCAAAACTTTATTGCTCAAGCAGGCATCCTGCTTGACCTCGCGCAGAACTGCTGGTACTTTTCGGACTTACCACAGCATACATTTCCGTTTACGCGCTCGTATAGCCTTACGACCACGAGTGACGCAAAATTGATGCAAGCCGACACGAGTCACCTTACACTAAGGGATGACGAGGGATCCAAACTGTCACCCTCCCAACGGACACAGCTGAATCGGCTTGTAGTCGGGAGAGCTAAGCGCTTCGACACCGAAGGACCTTCCACCACGTATGCTATCCATCGCATCCGGGTGGATAAGAAGCAGGAGCCAACCGCTTCACCACCGTACCGACTGTCTCAAGGTAAGAAAGAGCTGCTGGATGGCAAGCTCGAGAAACTGCTGCGTGCGGAGGTGATAGAAGAGTGCGAGTCGCCTTGGGCGGCTAATGTGGTTCTAGTCTCAAAGAAGGACGGCGGCGTCCGGCTGTGCGTGGACTACCGCAAGCTCAACGCCGTGACTGAGCCCGACCGGTACCCACTGCCGCGTTTGGAGGATGTACTCCATGCGGCCAAGACGACTAGCTACATGACGACGCTCGACCTCCACTCTGGCTATTTTCAGGTTTGCGTCGCGGAAGAGGACCGCGACAAAACCGCTTTTGTTACACCCTCAGGTACCTTTAGATTTATAAGAATGCCCATGGGTCTACGTAACTCCGGTGCCACGTTTCAGCGGCTTATCGACAGGTTCAAGTCGAACCTGAACGTCCACCGACGAGCTTCGAAGTCTTACGATGGCAACGTGACCGGACAAGACTTCGAAGGTAGTAGGCCCGTGACGATATTAGGATACCTCGACGATCTAATAATCCTGTCACCGTCTTTAGAGGAACATATCGAGGACCTCGAAGCAGTTTTCGATAGACTCGAAATGTTCAGTTTGCGAGTCAATAGGAAGAAAAGCTGTTTCGCATGTGACTCAGTAAAATTTCTGGGGCACATAATCGTTCCTGGTGGGCTGCAGGTGGATCCAGATAAGACTCTGGCTATTGCTGATATGCCCGCTCCGAAGACCGAGAGGCAGCTGAAAGGGTTTTTGGCGACCTCCAGCTGGTTCCGGCGCTTCGTACCCGGGTACACTTCCGTCGCAAAACCCTTGACGGATCTGCTGAAGAAGAACAGCAGCTGGCAATGGGGAAACGCACAGGAGACCGCTTTTGAGCATATTAAACAGCTCCTGGTCACTGCGCCTATTCTCCGCCAGGCCTACGAGTCCAAACCTTTCTCCCTCATGACAGACAGTGGATACTGCCTCGGCGCGGTTCTGATGCAGGGGGAGGGACCCGACGAAAGACCCATAGAGTACGCCAGCCGCCTCTTGGAGCCGGCTGAGCGGAATTACACCACCACTGAAAGAGAAGCCCTCGCCGTTGTCTGGGCAGTGACAAAGTTTAGGGGATATATAGAAGGGTCCGAAGTGGTGGTGAAATCCGACCATCAGCCGTTAAGATGGCTGATGAGCCTCAAATCTCCCAGCGGTCGCCTTGCGAGGTGGGCCCTAACTCTCCAGGCCTATAACCTACGGATGCAGTACACTCCAGGTAAGGTCAACGTGATAGCTGACGCACTCAGCCGCCCCGCCTGCTGCGAAGCGACCACAGGTGGATGTGAGGTGTGTCTGGTGACCGTTGATGTGCCGCACAGATCGCCTGTCGATGTACGCGAGAACCAACTCAAGGATCCCGAGCTGAAAGGTATCATAGAGAATTTAGAGGATACCGACGATTTGTTCAGGGGGAGGAGTTGGTCAAATCGCGGATATTTGATTTCTGATAGTGTGTTATATAGGTATATACCCGAGGCCGAAGACCAAGATTCCGCCTGTCTGGTTGTCCCAAAGCACGAGAGAGACAGTATCCTTGCTGATTTCTATGACGCTCCAACTGCAGGCCACTTCGGTGCTGAGCGGACACTGCAGCGTATCAGTAAGAGATACTACTGGTCTGGTCTGAGAGCTTTTGTTAACGATTATGTTAAACGTTGCTCAGCTTGTCAGCGATACAAAGCTGATAATAGGAAACCCACGGGGCTGCTTCAAACCCCCGCATCAACCCGACGGTTTGAAGTACTGTCCGTGAATTTGTTCGGCCCTTTGCCGAAGACATCCAAAGGGTCGCGATGGATTTTGATCGCAGAGGACACCTGTTCTCAATGGGTTGACCTTTTCGCTCTAGAGAACGCTACAAGTGTCGAATGCGCTGAAACACTTATATCCGAAGTCTTCCTGCGCTACGGAGTTCCGCGCCGGATAATCAGCGACAACGGGGTTCAATTTGTTGCTGAAGTGATGCAACAAGTCTGTCATGTGATGGGGATCAAGCAGTGCTTGACGCCGTTGTATCACCCCGCTGCAAACCCCGTTGAGCGGAAAAACCGCGACTTAAAAGCAGCAATTGGCTATATTGGTAGGGAAAGACCACCTGTCGTGGGATAAGCACCTGGCAGCTATAAGGTTTGCGATGAATTCTGCCGTTACGGCAAGCACCAGCTTTTCGCCGGCCTTTCTCACGTTTGGGAGAGAGCTACGCGCACCATCTGACGTCATGGCTGACATGAACACCATCGTGGACGACGACAACTTCGTTGCTAACATCACGCCGTACTTACGTAAGTTGTCGACAGCGCTCCTCAACGCTAGGGATGTTCACGAGCAAGCTCAGTCATTCCATAAGAAATATGCGGATGAAGGTAGGCGCGCGCCCCCAGATTACAAGGTAGGTGATTTAGTTTTGTTTAAGACGCAGGGGATGAACGACGTGGATCCTGGCCAGTCTGCCAAATTCATACCACGGAGGGACGGCCCTTATAGGATCAAAGAGGTGATGAGTCCTACTACCTACTTGATAGTGAGTACCAGCGGAAGTGAACAGATTGGACGTTACCATGTGTCTCACTTGACTCCGTTTATTGGCGACGTCGAGACCCCCGTTAGAGGAAAGCGCAGACGTGGTAGGCCCCGGAAAATCGTAGCAGGTTCTAGTCCGAACGCGAGGACGCCCCGTTCGAACTAGAGGGGCAGTATGTAACGCGTATTAACGCATCTCGTTGAGACTTGTATGTTCTGTGCCTACCCCGCGCGATTAAACACGGGCGTAACGATACCTCGCCCCGCGCGCGGCTCCCCCGCGCGCCTGCGCCGCGTCCACGCGCCGGCCGCCGCACGCGTCTGCAGTCGGCCCGCGGCAACACTGCGCGACGTATGTAGTTTTAAGCATTGTATGTCATGCCTATGCGCCCTATGTTCGTAGTTCGTACCCTCGTTGTAACTTCTTTCATTAAAATCGTTTTTGTAGTCGATGCGTTTTTCATTTAACGCCTTCGGCTATATTACAATTATTAATTTATCGAGATCACAACGTGTTAGGATTTATGTTGTTATTTATACGAGATTTCTGTATACCTAATCTATTATTAGTTTTTAAAATGGAAAATATTATAAGAATATAACGAACACATTTTTTTTTTTAATATTACAAATTATTCATGTTTTTCTTTCAATGTCAGCATTCCTTTTAAATCCTACAGATGCATTGATGACTCACTATTTACTTAACCCGAATGTACTAGTTATATATTTTTTACCAGTTAGTGTTTGTTTCTTAAATTGAAATGATCATGTTACCAACGTCGATTTATGGCGTTGCAGTCTTCGGAGGACGCTGAATCATATCGGAAGCTTGATTGACAGACAGGGAAATCCTCCTAACACGACGTCCGTGCTTACTGTATAGAGAGCAGCCAGAATACGATCGTACGGAACAAAGGCTCTAAAGTGTTGAGGGCCACTTTGACTATTGGTACATGCTCAAAGACCTCAATCGAGTTTCCCGCCTGGTAGGACTTAAAATGACAAAACCAAAATCTTGTACAATTCTTATTTTGTGCATATGCCAACTACTGTTGAGAACGCATCTCTCCAAGTTGTCGACGAATCTGTCTATCTAAGAAAAGTGATCCAGTTACGCAAGTCCAACTTTAATATGGAGTTCAAAACCAGCTCAGTTGAGTAGCGTTCGGGAAACTAGGCAAGGTAGGCATTTTAAACGAGAATCTAAAATACCTCAGTGCTTTAAGGCAATAATCCTCAACCAATGAGTGTTACCAGTGATGACGTATGGCTTTGGGGTGTGGCCTGACTATGGGCCACCCAAGATGGATCACGGTCACTCAGCAAGCTACGAAGACGCTCGGTGTTTCTATACACAATCTAATTTGAAGTGAGGAAATTCGTAAGAGAACAAATGTCTCCGACATATTTTAAACAGGCCACTCTATCTGGACTTCACGACGCTTACTATCAGGTGCAGTGGGGTCACTTTGTAGCATTATAATTTCACGTATCGTACGATAAAATCTTTTGGTTCCATAATAATTCCATTTTCGCATTCGCGAATATTGGAAAATAGACAATCGTTACATCACTAGTACCAACAAAAGATGTAGCAAACCGAGGCCGAAACTGCGAACGCGCGATAGAAAAAATCCAAATAGCTATACGATCCGTTCTACTTTGAACCTTCACTTAAATGTAATAAGTCTGCTGGAAGAATTGTTTTTAGTATTCTGGCAGGATTGCGTTAAGGATTTTCGACTTTCATCAACGCATGTGCAAAAACAATAAAAAATTACAATGCTGTCAATTGTAAAAGTGCTAATACGACAGGCACGATTTGCAAAAGGTCGCTGGCAGAAACTGAGAACGTCAGGCAGAAGACCGGGTGAAATGGCGCGTATTGGAGACCTATGTCCAGTAGTGGACTAAAATATAGGTTGATGATGATGACCGCTTGAAACTGTTATAGTTATATAATGCACCCTTTCCTGCCTATCCTGCACTATCCTATTGTCCACTCAGCTCTCCCATACATGATATATACCGGTCCCCCTTGGTCCCAGTCAGTCTCTTCCCATCCTTCACGCTAGACGGCTGTCTTTTAAAATTATTCCGTATTTTTTATTTTTTAAAAACCCATTTACAAAGTCCTGTATAACATTTGGTGGCAGCGTAAAGGGATTTCTTAAAAGAATCCCCGGACGTCTTCAACAATAACTGCGGCAGTAACCATTCGGACAAAAGTGCAGTGAAAAAGTGTACAAGTTCGAGCCGGCCCACTCCGAATTATTGTGTAACCTGCAAGGAAGCCATCACTGCGACTGTTCGTGCTGTACAACAACCAGCCAGCAGCCAATCTCCTGCGATCCTGTGTTCCTGATTAGACGACTCCTTGCGCGCTAGCAAGTAAATCCAGAGAGACTCCAAGGAAGAATTATGTTCATCGCAACCATCCTCTCAGCATTCCTGTGAGTAATTTTTTAAATTCGGATTTTGGTCATTGCTATACTATAATTGTTTCTTGTGTTTATAATTTCTACACTGTGTATTGTCCAATTGTACAAATTATTGATAGTATTATAATTCCACTATGGCTGAGAGATCACAGAGCCCAAAATTTGAAAACCCCGAAATCGCGGTAATTAATACAGAAGAGGAAGTTTACTGTCCTCTTCCTCAAGGACCCACCACGAGGTCGAATGCTAAAAAGAAAATTGTGCCACAAAAACCTGAAATAGATCTATCGACCCTTTTAAAATTTATAAAACCCTACGATGGGTCCAGAGAAAAATTAAATTCATTTCTCGTTAATTGTAACAACGCTTATGAATTGGCATCTGATCTTCAAAAAGACATCATTTTTAAATACATTATTTGCCGGTTAGAAGGCAAAGCTGAAACCGCTTGCTCTATTAAAGAATTTTATAACTGGCAACAGCTGAAAGATTTCCTTAAAACACAGTTTAGCGAAAGGAAACACTATGCTCATTTGATCACAGAATTACAAGAGTGCAAACAACAAATTAACGAGACTGTGAGCCAATATGCATTGCGAATAGAAACTTGTCTCTCACAGCTATTAACCGAAATATCTATCACACATGGCAATAAAAATCGAGAAATGATTGGTCGTACAGCAGCCATGGAGGAACTAGCCCTCCATCACTTCCAAATGGGGTTGATGCCCCGCATTTCTAATATCGTTAGGTGCAAATCCTCAAAAACATTAAATGAAGCCATTAATATGGCAATCTCCGAAGAAAAAATCCAAATATCCCTATCTAAACAGAATCAGGGACCGTCTAGCGTGCAACATCCACGACAATTATACAGGCCAAATATTCCAAAACAAAATACTCAACCTATGCGACGCAACTCTTATCCCAATTTTAATCCAAATCCAAGTCGCTCGAATATTAATCCAAGTCGACCTTACGAGTCTAATAATTCCTTAGTAGTTTGTAGATATTGCAAACTTCCAGGCCATAGCCTAGAACAGTGTCGAAGAAGAGAGTTCAATAACAATCGTTTTAAGAATTTCAACCAAGGTCAATCAAGGATGCCTCAACGCGTCCATTTTATTGCTGGCGATACTACGACACCTGATGGTAACGAGTATCCAATGGACATCGCCGAAGGTTACGACACTGTTGACGCAGATTCAAAAAACGAATAAACGTCTCGTCCCAATGCCGTGCGGGACTTCATGCGCCAAAAATCGGCATTTCAAACTATGTTCCAAAATCCACTGTATCCAGGTCCACTAACAAACAGGGTAACCAGCCCCAAACCTATAGTGGTCCTATTTCAAAATCCAGGTACACTAACAAACAGGGTAACCAGCCCCAAACTTATAGTGTCCCTAATCCTATATCCGGAATCACTAACAAACAGGGTAACCAGCCCCAAACTCATAGTGATTCTCTCTCTGTATCCAAATCCACTAACAAACAGGGTAACCAGCCCCAAACTTATAGTGGTCCTATCTCTAAATCCAGGTACACTAACAAACAGGGTAACCAGCCCCAAACTTATAGTGTCCCTAATCCTATATCCAGAATCACTAACAAACAGGGTAACCAGCCCCAAACTCATAGTGATTCTCTCTCTGTATCCAAATCCACTAACAAACAGGGTAACCAGCCCCAAATCTATAGTGGTCTTATCTCTAAATCCAAAATCACTAACAAACAGGGTAGCCAGCCCCAAATTCATAGTGATCCAATTGTATCCAAGCAGCAGCATAACAAGGTTGGTCTGCAAAATCCTTCAAATCCAAACGTTTATGAAATAACGAGTAATCCTGCAAAAACATTGTTGCCTCATGTCCTTATTCAATCCTCTATATCCGACATCCCATTGTCCTTATTAGTAGACTCAGGGTCTTCTGTCAGCCTATTAAAATACTCATGTATAGAGAAACATCCCAAACTTATAAAAGAATTTATCCAATTAAAAGGTATTGATTCAACAGAAGAACCTATTTGTACCCGCGGCCATTTCCAACTTAAATTACATATTCCGAAATCCACAATATCACACAAATTCCATGTCATTGACATCGTACACCTACCCTATGATGGAATTATAGGCTCCGATATGCTCAACGCCCTAGGGTGTAGTATAAATTACACCAACGATTTACTTTATATCGGGAAATCATCCCTAAAACTACATTTTCATGATCCTGCTTATATAATCCCTGCTAGAACAGAAACTGTAATAGAATGTTCTGTGTCCAACCCCGAAATTAAAGAAGGGTTAATTCTAGACCAAAATTTGTCCGAACATCTATTAATCGCGAATTCTCTCGTGCGAGTTAAGGAAAATAACAGAATTAATATTTCCGTTCTTAACACTTCAGAAAAAGCTATGAATTTAAAATCAAACTTAAATCTGAAGCTTGATCCTATCGAGTCTGTACAATTTAAAAACTACCCTTCCGGTACTATAAATCATATAAGCAATTCAACAAACAGTTTTAAACGCACTGAAGAAGTATTGCGACAACGTCGCACCTCGCACCTCAATGATGAAGAAAGAGATGTTCTATTACAATTATGTTCCGATTTTTCCGATATTTTCCATCTTCCAGGAGAAAGCCTTACTCACACAAATGCCCTTAAACATGAAATTAAAACTACAACAGAAATTCCGATACATACTAAATCATATAGGTTCCCAGAAGTCCATAAATCCGAAGTTCGCAAGCAAATAGATAAAATGCTAGAACAAAACATAATTGAACCCTCCGATTCCCCTTGGTCATCACCCATATGGGTTGTCCCTAAGAAACTTGACGCTTCCAATGTACAAAAGTGGCGAGTGGTGATCGATTATCGGAAGCTAAACGATATAACAATCGGCGACACTTACCCTATCCCTCAGATTACTGAAATCTTAGACCAACTCGGGAATAGTAAATATTTCTCCACCTTAGACTTAGCATCGGGATTCCATCAGATTGAATTAAACGAAGCCGATAAACCTAAAACAGCTTTCACCGTTCCTGAAGGACATTACCAATTTCTGAGAATGCCATTCGGGCTCAAAAATGCCCCCTCAACATTCCAGAGACTCATGAACTCTGTCTTGTCTGGTCTTCAAGGCATTCGCTGCTTCGTCTATCTGGACGATGTAGTGTGTTATGGCTATGACCTTAAATCCAGCATTTGTAATCTAGAAGCAATTTTTCGAAGAATCCGAGATTTTAATCTCAAACTCCAGCCAGACAAGTGCGAATTCCTTAGACACGAAGTGTGCTATCTCGGGCATATAATTACCGAACAAGGTGTTAAACCAAATCCCGAAAAAATCAAGGCCGTTACCGCATTTCCAATTCCAAAAACCCCCAAGGATATAAAATCCTTTCTAGGCCTTGTCTCTTACTATCGTCGTTTTATTCCCGACTTCTCCAAAGTCGCGAAACCCCTCACCAATCTCCTGAAAAAAGATATATCATTTAATTGGGAAAACCAACAACAACTTGCTTTCGAAACGTTAAAAAACAGGCTAACATCTGCACCATTACTTATTTATCCAAATTTTTCCCAACCATTTATCCTCACCTGTGATGCTTCAAATTATGCCGTCGGCGCGGTCCTTTCACAAGGATCTATTGGAAAAGATCAACCAGTAGCTTTCGCTTCTCGAACACTTAACAAAAGTGAATCCAATTATAGCACAACCGAAAAGGAGCTATTAGCAATATTATACGGTTGCAAAACTTTTCGCCCCTATCTCTATGGGCGCAAGTTTGTTATAGTCACCGACCATAGGCCCTTAAAATGGTTGTTCAACCACAAAGACCCCAGTAGCAAACTCCAAAGATGGAGGCTGAAACTGGAGGAATACGATTACGAAATAGTTTATCGTAAAGGAAAATTGAATTCCGCCGCCGACGCTCTCTCCAGACATCCAGTGAATCCTATTTTCCCTGAAAATAATGATCCAAGTCAATCTTTGCAAAATCCTTTTCCATCCTTATCTCCGCCATCTAATGTCCTAGCGGAAAATCCAAACCACGACCTAGATGGAGATCTTATAGATTCATTAATCTCACCATCTTTTGACCCCAACGAACTATCAGCTTTAAGCCCGTCAGATTTAATAACATTGAATGATATTCTTTCGTCACCGAAAGCCAATCACACTTCTTCCTCCAATGTCCCTGAAAATGAAAATAAAATTCGTAACTTACCTCTCCATGAATCCGAACCGGAACCTCAGCCTTCCACCAGTTGGCAAAATCCTGAAACCTTACCCAGTTCATCTCGCCCGGAAACGCCTTGTCCAATACCTGAAAACTTACCTTTACACGATGAAACCTATACCAAATTCCTCAAGTCATCCACAAAGCAATATGACACCTGCATTGTAGAACACAATGAAAACCTGCTTAAAGGAACACAGAAATTAATTATCATACCTACCTCAATAGACACGGATGAGTCTATGCCCTATGTCCAGGAAATCCTTGCAAACTGTCCGGAGTCCGATCGGGAAGAATTCCTGAAATCAGAAAGAACATTACACACATTTTTACCACTGAAAATTTTAGATAAAACTTACCTGTTTCTCTTCACAAAAGTACATCATTTCGATGATTGCCCATATCCGGATATATTTAAGTCCCTAAAGTATACGCGAGATGAAATAATCATGTCTTATCCTACAACAAATGAGATAAGTACATCAGATTTCAAAAATCCATTCGATAGACATTCCTTTATAAAAATATACAACATGTTTTGTTATCTGTTCGACGGTACTAACATTAAGGTACATATCTATCATGACAACATTATATATCCCACATTGAGCGAAATCCCAAAAATTCTGAAAGATAACCACGACCTGCCCATTGCGGGACATCTTGGCTCTATTAGAATGCTGAACCGCATTAAAGAAAAATATTATTGGAAAAATATGCGTAGCGACATAGATAACTACATTAAAAAATGCCAATCATGCCAGTTAAACAAAGCTTTACGTAAAGCTAATAGAGCACCTATGGTGATAACCTCTACTTCAACGTCTCCATTCCAGAGATTATCCATAGATATAGTAGGTCCTTTACCCGAATCCGGCACAGCCAAACTCAGATACATCCTAACCATGCAAGACGATCTCACGAAATTCTCATTAGCTTATCCTCTTCGCAATAATACAGCTGAAGAGTCATGTGAATGCCTTTTACATTTCATATCCCTATTCGGGATTCCTAAACACATACTTACAGACCAGGGTACAAACTTCACAGCTGACCTTTTTAAGAAAACCTGTGAGTTCTTAAAGATCAAGCAACTGTGGTCAACTCCGTATCACCCACAAACACAGGGTGCTTTGGAAAGATCACATTCCACGCTTAAAGAATATCTAAAGCCCTACGTAAACGAGAACCAAGATAATTGGCCTCGATACGTATATACAGCTATGTTAGCATATAACACCACTGTACACTCAACAACACATTACTCACCTTTCGAGTTATTGTTCGGGCACAAACCACACATACCAGATTCCGTCTATGAAGCATCCAATACAACTTACCCTGAGTATGTAAAAATGTTACAACATCGCATGAAACACGCTTGCGATAAAGCCATAGAATACATTGAAAAATCAAAGTCGAATTCAAAAACTTATTATGATTCACATACTCGCCCCGTAACATACCGAGTCGGCGATTATGTTATGTTAAAAAATCATCCTCGACTAAGAAAGGCCTTATCGCCTGTGTGGAAAGGTCCATACAAGGTCGTCAAAGTTCACGGTAACCACACGTTATCGCTACTCATAAATAGGAGACATGTAAAACATCATTTTGACGAAGTCAAACATGTGGAGGCCCGAGACGCGCCTGCCGCAACTTAGTTTAGATTCTCATAATATTATATTGCATCCATACATCACGCCTCTATCCCAAAGGGGTAAGCGGAATCTATGGATTTATATTAGTTCATTTAATCTCTTTTCTATTATGTCCCTTATAATAATTAATATTTTTTTTTTCTTCTCGTTAAGTATAATAAATAAGGCCATAGCGCGTTTATCCAAGTATAACTTATTAGATATATGATATTTTATTTTCAGCATACTGGCCCATGGTCACCCAGAGTTCGTTCAACAAATCAACACGAGCTCCGGCATATATTTCGATCCGATTGGCGAACTCAAAATTCGTGCAAGTTACCTAGACGTAGTGACTCCTTTCGATATTTCGCATATAGAACCTCATATCCAAAACATTAACTCTGTGCTAGGCACAATACGTTTCTCTTGTAATCAAATCGAGATAAAAGCATCCATTGATTTAGAATGTAATAATGTTTTAGAACCATTGACTATAAGATATAACGATATGGTTTCCGAATACTCTGCTATCTCTCACCTAGTAACTAAAAGATCCAAACGAAGCGCTCTTATAGGTGGTATTGGCACTTTATCTAAAATTATATTCGGTACTCTAGACGAGGATGACGCTATCAAGTATGATAACGCCATTCAAGATATTCAAAATAATGAAAAAAGACTGGGTTCATTAATGAAAGAAAATATCTTAGTAACAAGTTCAGTTCTATCCAAATTTAATGATACTTTGCATAAAATAAAACTTAATGAAGCCAGCCTCAATCAAGCTATTGACAATTTCGTATTGAGATTAAATAATATTACAATAATATCTAATGAATTATTAATTAAATCTAACATTAATTCAATCTTAAACATTTTAGAAGCATCGTTACTTGCGTTATCTTTCCAGTTGGCAGACATAACAAATGCAATCCTATCATGTAGTCATAACATCCTGCACCCGGCGGTTTTACCACCCGTGCAGTTATACCAAGAAATTGTCGATAACTATAGATACTTACCTGTAGACCTTAAGTTACCTGTCAGCTTAACGTTAGGCAATATTCATAGCCTATCAAATATTTCTAGTGTAATGTGTTATAGCCTAAGCAACAAGATTGTTTTTATTTTAAGGATACCATTAGTATCTCCTAGAGAGTATGACCTATTTCATAGTATAACTTTACCTACCCCTCATGATAATGTAAACCCAAACTCTTTTAGTTTTATAATACCTAGCACTAAATACATAGCAATGACCAAAGACAGATCCGAGTACTGCACTCTAGACTCACTGAGGGAATGCATAACTACAAATCCACGTGAATACATCTGCGACGTGACAACAGTGTTCCCGTCCAGTGCAAATCCGTGCTGTGAGAGTGAAATCATATCAAGCGTAATAAGTGCATTACCAGTGCAGTGTAAAACTGACTTCATCCACGGAAATATAGACTTATGGACACCACTTTATAATAATAATTGGTTGTATGTGCAATCCCAGGACAACAAACTATTCATCGAATGTCCCAATCAAGGGATAACCAACATCAATATTGTCGGTACAGGGATATTGACTGTCCCAAACAATTGTGTAGCACATTGTAGAAATACGCAATTGTTACCAAAATTTAATAGTATAAAAATCAATGTCACTGTAGTCAGGTCAGATTTCAACATACTAAAAGATTCATGTTGTAATTTAGCTAAGATTAAAAAATTAATAAGTAATGAGCCCCCTTTGATATTAAAAAATATTGATTTCGACATATTTACCGCAGATACTAAATTAAAATTAAAATCACTATCTGACGACGCAGATAGGGTTGTGGACCAACCCAATATTATCAAATACGGGACTCATTACTCCGTTATAACAATTATATTAGTTATTATCATTTCTGTATTTGTTAGTTTTAAGTTCATTAAATTTATTAAATCGAACAGCCGCCTATCCCAACTTACACCAACATTTTCCCTACCTATCCCTGTTAATCCACCCACAGATCCAACACCAGATCCCGAACCAAGCATCATACCCATGGAGACCTTTAAACCCCGTTCTGATGTTCAAAATCTCCCATCTCCTAGCATCAGAACCAAAATATAACTTCCACATCCTTCATCCCCTAAACATCGAAATTCAACCCCGATGTTTAGTCCACCCCAGGGAGGTGTTATAGTTATATAATGCACCCTTTCCTGCCTATCCTGCACTATCCTATTGTCCACTCAGCTCTCCCATACATGATATATACCGGTCCCCCTTGGTCCCAGTCAGTCTCTTCCCATCCTTCACGCTAGACGGCTGTCTTTTAAAATTATTCCGTATTTTTTATTTTTTAAAAACCCATTTACAAAGTCCTGTATAACAAAACGCACACTCTGTGTCGAGCTGTATGTGCCCTATGTACAGTCAGTCACATAAATCCCACTAATATTATAAAGGCGAAAGTTTGTAAGAATGTATGGATGTTTGGATGTATGGATGTAAGGATGTTTGTTCCTCTTTCACGCAAAAACTACTGAACGGATTTCGATGAAATTTGGCACACGGGTAGATCATGTCCTGGATTAACACATAGGCTACTTTTTATCCCGGGAAAATATAAACCGGGACTTTTATCCCGGAAAAACTTTTTAATGCGGGCGGAGCCGCAGGCAAAAGCTAGTGCTAAATAAAACTTAAAATCGGCTCCACGTTCATACTCATTTTCGTCTTATCTTCTGTATTAAGGAATTATTCCGTACTTGGTGTTATAATTTTCAATTTTTTAATTGGATTTTCTATAAAGTGTGGTTTTATTTATTTTTTTATTGTACAATATGTCATGTAAGGATATTAAAAAAAAAATATTGTAGTATTTTCTTATTTGTTTTGAACTATTCTAACTGTATTGACCTCATGTGAAATTGTGCTTTTGCTTTCTTCCCCACTCATTTCAGTCCGCACCTAAGGCGCGGACAGTAGTGGCGGTCACACTATAATCGCGAATATGAATAAAACAAAAAAATGGCAACTATAAAATCCCAAAAGAAATAAAAGCTATGCAGAAAGAAATACACACAATATTATGCTATAGATGTCGGCAACATGATGGGTTACCTCAAAACATTTACCAACCCAGTAGGTATGTTACACTGTAGCCTATAGGTGACCTACATAATAACCAGGGAAGTTTTATCTAGGGCACCAGTGGCGTCATTGTGCAGTTAAAATCTATAACTGCCTAACGCGCCCTAGTTCCATACAGCGCCATCTGTCCGAACTAGAATAGTACTAAGCAACTCCAGGGTAAAAATATGTTTTAGGTTACCAATTTAAATATTTTAATAGTTTTTAAACAGCATTAAATCTAGAAAAGCTTAGGCAACTTAATAGTATTCTCGTTAAAACCTGGCCTAGTTAAAAATCGTAGCAGGGAGGTAAAATACTGACTTTATATATGAAAAATCATTTAGTTATGACAATATATTATCAATACATACCTATGATGTCAAACATGGTTTTACGCATTCACCATTTAATTTGCCTTTTGCAGTCAGTTTAAAGACAATTACTTACTCCGGACCAGCTACATTTATTCCCACCACACATGCTGATAAAAGTAAAATTGATAATTGATGTTATTTTATTTTATAGTAACTTTACTTACAACTTTTCCCTTAGAATCTGGACTCTCGCATTTCCTGCAATACCAAGGTCCTGTTGGAACAGTAACAATCCCGTAACACGCTAAAAACAACAAACATAGCATTGAAATACTGCACCACACTTAACTACAAAAGTCACATCCTAACATTTATGTAAATTACCTTGGTGTACTGCAACGGTGCATCCGTTTCCGTCGCAGTAGACCAGCGGGTTGTCTGGCCAGCCACGCTCGTCCGAGCACACACAGCATCCTCCTACCATCTCCTTCATATTGACCACCTCATTATAACTTCAAGCGCTAAAATTAATATTTTGTTAAAGTATTGCATACATCAACACAAAATGTCAACAACACATTTGTACTCAGCAATTCATAGGTGACATGAACAACTTGTAACATGATAAAGCTGTAATGGTCTGATGTAAAAATCAGCATCAAATAACACATTTCTTTCATACTTCTTCATTTTTTCTTCTTATTGGTCAAGCATAAGTTTTCTCATAAAACATGTGCTCCTAATGTACTGTGAGCTAGAGGTATGTCGGGGACCAAAACCAAAACAATCACCTCAAATGTGAAACTATAAAAAATTATGAATTTATACCATACAGTTGCTAATTTTTACATTCCAGTGTTATTGTTAAATAAATGGACAAATAACCAGAATTAATAATAATAATGGAATTATTGAAAGGCAATTTTAATCTCACTGAAGCTAGAAATGAAGATGAAAAGAAATGAAAGGTTGTCAAATAAATAAGAGGCTTTTGTGATATTTCATATTGTATTGATCTCTGTAAAAGAGCAACATTTTCCTTGCGTGATGCGGATAACTTGCAATTTATTCATTTATTTGATATCTATATTATAAGCAACTTTCTTTTCAATTGTATGATAGTATAAAGTTAGTATAGCTTTGTGCAGTCAATAATTTTTTTCAGACAATGGAAGGAATACCAGATTTTTTCTTGGGAACATCACATATTGCTTTAGAACTTCCTAGGTAAAAGAGTATTATGCTACTTTCAATCTCTTTAGCATTAAATTTCTTAATTATAAAATGCCAATTAGCATGTTACACCCACCTGAAGGTGAATCTCTTTTCACAAGTAAAAAATCAAACAAAATAAAATTTAGAGGCGACAATCGCATTGTATGTACCCACAGTAACACAAGAAATTTTAAATTCAAATCAGATTTAAAACTCCACAGATATCCTACCCACAAGCACCAACTTGTTAGAGTGTAATTATTGATTACTCTCCGTCTCCCATAACCCATCTTCTGATCAAAGTGAAATTAGTCGAGAGCACTGATAGGTGGATTCATCAGTGCGCGATGGAAAATATAACACCTCTTTGTCAGTAAAATGTAGTATTGATTTCCCGCACACGATAAAAGTTACTTAAGCCTACTAATTTTTCTTTGCTAGTCACGATCGCTGCGTAGAGCTAATTACCGATACATTGCAACGCGTACTGGACAGAGCAATACAACGTGAAAAGTAACACATAGATAATGCTGCGGACATCGAATGAAATGACAATATTACAGCTCTTATCTCATATTTACCGAGAAAAAGGTATCCCTTCATTGTTGAATTGAAATTAATAGCCGGCAACAACTCATTCATTCATCTTTATTTGATTTATTGACTATTTTATCACCTCACCTGCCGCTTACAACAACGATAAGAATTATTTGGATACACTCAATTGAATCTAATCAAAAATTGAAATTAGAAACTATTACAAAACAAAATAAACACTCGGAAATCGAATGCAATTGCAACTATAATTATTAAGTAATATAACTGCCACAGGTATTTCTGATTCACAACTAGTCTGCCATTTGTGGACAAGCGAAGCAAAAGCCATGTTGAATTTGTTTGGATGCAACTCGGTTCGATACGTCCCGCGTTCCGTATGGCGGAAATATATATTTTTGGCATCAGAATCGGAAATACATAATAATATTATATATTTTAGATCTATTCAATGCATTATAATTATAACAATGTAGGTACTACAAACAAACGTGCACATAATAATACTACTGTGTTTTGGTAAAAGTACCTATTATTTGAATTTTCATGTAAGTAGGTACCTAAAAAAAAGGCATTCGTAACAAATTGATAGTATCATTTTTTTATGGCATTTGTGCATTTTGCCAATTTCAAGTTATGGAAAAGCCTCGTCTTAAATGATATATTTGGTTTTCTTATACACTATAATGCTCTTTCAGTATGTCGCAGTAAAGCAGTAACTACCTTACCAAGATTTTATGGAGGAGTTTTGGCGGCAACAAAAAAGACACTTGATTACCACAGTTATTTCAATTCACTTTATTTGAGCCCTTTAATAGAACTATATTAGATAATAAACCACCATATTTATGCGATATAACACTAAGTGTCATGTCCAAAACAATGAATTAAACAAGAGCACCTCGTGACACTTCCAAGTTCCCGCCAAAAATAAAAAAAAATATTTTGTACCTTTAGGACCTCTAGCTGTAAATTTAGCTCATTTAGTCCGTAATCGAAAAATGACGAATTGTAAATATCTGTATAATTATTTAGTTTTGCAGTTATCTGCATTAATTTCTGTGATTTCATATCTGCATGAGATTAGAGATTATATTATAATCTTCTCGTTAGAGATACCTAAAGTCTATCTCACGAAAGAAGTCCCGCGGCAATATGTGGAACTAATCATGACAGATGTCACAGAATATATCACCCGATCTATTGTGTTTAAATAAAATATTGAAATTAAACTAGTTATTAAATTTTCCCCCTTTTTTTTATATTCCACTAGCTTTTGCCCGCGGCTCCGCCCGCGTGAATGAGTTTTTCCGGGATAAAAGTCCCGCTTTATATTTTCCCGGGATAAAATCCAGGACATGATCTACCCCTGTGCCAAATTTCATCGAAATCCGTTCAGTACTTTTTTTGCGTGAAAGAGTAACAAACATCCATACATCCATACATCCAGACATCTCATCGTCAATCTAATCTCTAAATTACATAACATCATTAAATACGACACTGACACGAAACTCTACGTGCCCTATCGACAATTTGTAATAGATGTCAGAAGATTACTAACGCGCACGCGAATTTGAACTTTATGCAGCGGTAATAAATTACACCATTTTATTTAGAAAACGTTTGTATGGGAAATAGAAAAATGCTGTTTTGAGGATTTTCCCGGCAATTATTTGAATTTTTCCCACCTTTTAAACCTTCCCTAGACCTTCACGAATAATTCAAGACCAAGATAAGATAAATCCGTTCAGCCGTTCTCGAGTTTTAGCGAGACTAACGAACAGCAATTGATTTTTATATATATAGATTTTATATACGACGTTTTCAAGATTTTGCAAGCTTGCTCCATTACTATGAAATGCTGCAAAACACTCAATACGTCGGGAGTACCTACCCTAAATCCGCCGTAACGCAGATTCTTCGAATACAGCAATATTCTTAACATTTTTGTTTTACTTTTTTATAATCACAAAAAATAATTATACCTTAAACTTTAAATGATTTTGGGACGTCTAACATCTTAAAGTTAGCAACATTATGTCGCATGACTGTGGCGCCGCGTTTGCGGGACTTCTTTCGTGAGACAGACCACAGACTACTCAGAAGAACTACGTTAGACAGACTTTAGGTATTAAAGGTATTCAGTCTCAGAATAAAGACTAAAGCAATTCTATGTAAAGTATGTCTCATGAAAGAAGTCCCGCAGACGCGGCGCCACAGTTATGCGACGTAATGTTGCTAACTATAAGGTGTTCGTCGTCCCGAAATCAATAAAAGCTTACGGTATGATAATTTTTTTAGGGAATATGAAAAAGTACAACAAAATGTTAACAATATTGCTGTATTCGAAGAATCTGCGTTACGGGGGATTTAGGCTAGGTAGGGGATATAAGGTTACGGGGACGGGTTTATATTTTTTATTTTACTTCCTAAGTTTTGAGTGCTTTTCAGCATTTCATAGTAACGGTGCAAGCTTACAAAATCTTCAAAATGTCGTATATAAAATGAAATATAAAAAAGGGGGGAAAATCGAATTAAAACTAGTTTTATTTCAGTATTTTATTTTAGCACAATAGTTCGGGAGGTATGATAGTAAAATCGGTACATCTGGAGACTACAGACAAAATCGGTAGATCTCCCGATAAAACGGGAACTTTTACAACACTACACGTAAATAGCACCTGCCAATGACAACATGGCCGATCTGTGACTTCTGTCATGATTAGTTCCACATATTGCCGCAGGACTTCTTTCGTGAGACAGACTTTGGGTGCGTTCCACTAAGCGTTCACAACGCCCAAAATACTCTTTTGGCCGTTCCACATGGCGACTACGATCGTTGTGGTCGCAGCGAAAACGTCATTAATGACGTCATAACTCACGCTCACGAGAAGCCCACAACGACCCATCTCTGGAGGTGGGTCGAAGTGAGCGTTGAGAAAAATAGCAAAGATGTCAAAACTAAAAGGTCGAAGTTTTCTATTTTCACGATTATAATTATCTAAAATTGTATTCCATTCTTCATCTGAACTGGATGAACTAGTACTTTCGACAGTATTATTGCTTGCACGCATCATCAAATAACCTAGTGTTGTCGCTAAATACATTTTGAATCTATTTTAATGTAAAATAATTGAATACTTAATTGAAATTACATATAAAAATTTAATTATATATTCATTTTTCGACATAAACCAACTTCACTTATAATTATTAAAATTTACACTTAAAACTCATTAAAACTTAATAATGTTAGCCTAACCTATTAAAGCTATTGCTTTATTTTTTCTAGCTCGCCATTTGTATTATTTCCTCAACGCCCAAAACGCTCCACAATCCATTCCACTTGGGTTTACGATAACAACGCTCAGGACATGCTCAGGACTTAGTGGAACGGGAAAACTCCTGGTCGTGAGCTTGTTTATTTGTCTCTGGTCGTGAGCGTGATCGTCGTGAGTGCTTAGTGGAACGTAACCTTTATTCAGTTGTTGCCAACCAAAGATGATAGAAGTTTTTTTTATTATTACGGCTCTGGATACTAGTTTATTGAGCCAGTCTTTCATAAAATACAATTTCTCTACAATAATAGGGAAGATGCAAATTTAATATTTATCAATATTTTGTAACTAAAATGTTAAAAAAGCATAAAAGAGGGGCAACTACAACGTTTTTATTTTAATGATTTTTAACAATAATTACGAATTGAAAGTAACGTCAAAAGGAACGTGTTTTAAAAAACAGATGATCGTCTTCTGAAATCTGACGTTACACATGCAAATTGTCTCTCTCTTCGTAGCTTGGAACATTCGGGTTTTTCTTCTTTCTACGTCTTTCATCTTACTTTCGGGTCAGAAGGTCCACTTAAAAATATTCTATTGGGAAACTTAGTAGAAATCAATGGACACACTGGCTCAAAACATGAATCAATACGGCGTTTTCTCGAAACATTGGTGGCGTCATTGTTCATGAATTATTCATTTTTTATTAGTTCATAATAAAATTTAGGTACTTATTTATTCAAACAATATGTCGAAAGTCAAAACTTATACATCAAACCTATCACAGAGTGCCAGTTCCACTAAGCACTCACGACGATCACGCTCACGACCACGATTTTCCCGTTCCACTGAGCGTTGTTATCGTAAACCCAAGTGGAATGGATTGTGGAGCGTTTTGGGCGTTGAGGAAATAATACAAATGGCGAGCTAGAAAAAATAAAGCAAAAGCTTTAATAGGTTAAGCTACCATTATTAAGTTTTAATGAGTTTTAAGTGTAAATTTTAATAATTACAAGTGAAGTTGGTTTATGTCGAAAAATAAATATATAATTCAATTTTTATATGTAATTTCAATGTCGTAAAAGGCGACTAATAGGGGCCTCCGGGGGTCACGGGTGGGCGGGAGGTGCCGTCCACCTATTAGTCTAGCCAACTTCTGTGACCCCCGTGATGGACGGCAGCGTTTCTCACGCTGCCTCGGACGCCAAGGGCGTCCTTCGGTGTACGGGGGCTCCTGAGCCCCCGCAACAACAGGAGAAGGACCGCAACAGCGGTACGCGCAGGGGCGGTTGCGGACGACAACTTAGACGTGAGTCGGAGGAAGCCCGCAGCCGTCTCTAATGCGCCGAAGATGGCCACCGCGGAGTTTTAGTTGGTATGCCGTGCGGCGTACATAGGTTAGGGACTCGGTCCGGCGGTCGCCCGACGTTTTCCATCTTTCCGGGCGGCTCAACGTCGGGTCGTAAGGCACGGTGAACCCAACATAACCGCTCAGTCGTTCCCCTTGAACACTGGGCGGTAGTAATAAGTCACTTTCTCCGCGTCAACAAAAAAAAAAAAAATGTAATTTCAATGAAGTGTTCAATTATTTTACATTCAAATTGATTCAAAATGTCTTTAGCGACAACACTAGGTTATTTGATGATGCGTGCATGCAATAATACTGTCGAAAGTACTAGTTCATCCAGTTCAGATGAAGAATGGAATACAATTTTAGATAATTATAATCGTGAAAATAGAAAACTTCGACCTTTTAGTTTTGACATCTTTGCTATTTTTCTCAACGCTCACTTCGACCCACCTCCAGAGATGGGTCGTTGTGGGCTTCTCGTGAGCGTGAGTTATGACGTCATTAATGACGTTTTCGCCGCGACTACAACGATCGTAGTCGCCATGTGGAACGGCCAAAAGAGTATTTTGGGGCGTTGTGAACGCTTAGTGGAACGCACCCTATACCTAATGCCAGTGAATGACAGTTTGCAGGTGTGATGTCACAGGGTGTACGGGCTAACGCCCTACATTTTATTTAGTCAGCATTTCGTGTACCGCGCGTGTCATTAGCAATTTATGTAATTAGTACGCAATCAATTGTCACCCGCGTCGCGTGTACTCAAGCTAGCAATTTATATTGAATTATCATATTTTAGTTATCAAAGTTCAACCTCATCTTTCTTGGATACTAATAAATATATAGTATAAAAACAAGCTAATATCTTTTACTAAATTCTACATGGTCCTTCGAGCCGGATAAACATTTATTCTTTATTAAAAATTAAGACAAGAATATTGCAAAAATATGTTATGTTTGAAATACGAATTCCACTTACTAGCCGAGATCCCTACGTGCTTTACGAACTAATAGCTATCCCGCAGAAAGCTGGAAAGGATTCTATGGCAACTTTGATACCTAAATCAAAATATATGGCAGTCAATTTACGTAAAGATACCTACATAACTATAACAGAACACGAAATAAGTGAATGTCTACATCGCGAAATCGACACGTACTTATGTTACCTACGGTCGCCTATCAACCAGCTGAGAGGAGACTACGACTTATGTGAATCCGCTGACGTCGCAAGGACGCTATGTCGACTAACTACCGCTCTGTGTAAGAATGAATGGATCAACTTACATAACATTAATACATATCTGTACATTTGCTGTAACACTTGTAACGCCAGAGTTCATTGTGGAATAGATCAAGTTACATCATATCACCCGGCTCGAGCGGGAATAGCCGTTATAGCGAGTGATTGTATGCTTAAAACTGAGGAGTCTTCTATCTATTCACACAAGTGGATACGACCCGACATTATTCACGTACGACCAGAGATAATTGCCCCAGATGTACCGCCTATAAATCGGCTTATTAATATATCGATTCCGCTGCTTGATATGAACGATTCTGATACTGAGAATAGGAAGAAAGAGTTAATCAAATTAGGAAATAGCCTCCAGCAACTGAAAGATCAAGCCGATCAAGAACAGGTATCTGTTCATGACATCCACCATTATGTAGCAATTTACATCCTGTTGGCAATAACAGTTATCATCGGAGCTACAGTAGTGTGGAGACGTGTACGACGGCGATGGCATGTGCCGTCGCAAGACGCCGTGCTCGATCCAACAGTGTCGGGATCCAGAGCCCTCAGTCACAGTGAGGCTACAGGAAACGGAAATAGTGCAAGTGAAAATGTGAAGTGCGTATCTCTCAATGCGGATCAGTGTCAGTGTAAGAGTGATATAGAAATGAAGCGTTTGTGTAAACAGGATCGAGGTACCATGCCCGATCCTCGTCAACCAGTGTTTACTATTAGTGAGAGTGTTTAGAATATAATTTAGAGACATTAATTCCCTATTAGTTATAAGTAAAAATGCCCTTCATCTTGTCGCATCCTCATTATTATCATAATTCATGATTATTATATTCTTTAATAATTACAATCTCCCCCGGGAGGATGTACGGGCTAACGCCCTACATTTTATTTAGTCAGCATTTCGTGTATCGCGCGTGTCATTAGCAATTTAGGTAATTAGTACGCAATCAATTGTCACCCGCGTCGCGTGTACTCAAGCTAGCAATTTATATTGAATTATCATATTTTAGTTATCAAAGTTCATCCTCATCTTTCTTGGATACTAATAAATATATAGTATAAAAACAAGCTAATATCTTTTACTAAATTCTACACAGGGCGTGTAGCTATAAGCTCCGTTTGCGCGCGAAAATTTTAATGTCAGTTTGAAATCGCAAATTTGGTAATAAATTATAGTATTTTAATTTTTTAACATACTCGTGATCTATTCTATGTGAAATTCATTTAAATCAAAGCAAAATAAAAATATTGCATCTTTCCTATTATCCAAACTAGACACAGTTTACAAACAGTCACATTGTTTCAATTGTAGATCGCACATATTTGAATAGTGGTCGATAAAGTATCATTTTCTTCGATTATTCTAGTACTGATTCAGGTACAATAGGTTCTGCTTCTATTAGTTCATTGATCAAGATGATTCTTTGCAGGTGGAATTTAGGGCAGGATCAAATGAGGTGGTCGAGATCAACGGTGGGACTGGAACAATGTGGGCAACTTTCTTGAGGAATTATTTTCATTTTATATAAGTGGAAACTGGGATGGAGTTTGGCAATGAATAAATCGCATTCTATTTATGGTTGTGATGTATTTCCTTTCCGTATACGGTTTTATATTAGTATACCAGGGGCGGAAGGGCAGGTTACTTTCTATAGAAGCATACCTAAGTACCATCTTCCTTTCTTTTGAGAAGTTACTTTCCATATAATTCGCCATAGCCTTTTTGCATTATCTTCAAGTATAGGGAGGTAATCTGTAAATGGCACTCTAAAACTGCCTGTGTGATCTTCGTCCTACATAGATTTCGTAGGCTCACCTGCTTTTTCATTCCCGAAGATACCGATATGAGAGGGCACCCATTTAAACGCTATCACTTTGCCTTTAGGTACTATTTATACATTGTAACAATTCCTTTATGGAGAACTAGCTTTTGCCCGTGGCTCCGCCCACGTTATAAAGTTTTTTCGGGATAAAAGTCCCGCTTTATATTTTCCCAAGATAAAAAGTAGCCTATGTGTTAATCTAGGACATGATGTACCCGTGTGCTAAATTTCATGGAAGAGTAACAAACAAACATCCATCATACATACATTCTTACAAACTTTCGCGTTTATAATATTAGTAGGATATACATAAACCTTTTTCTTGAATCACACCGCCCATTGGTGAAAAACGAATAAAAATCCGTTCGGTAATGTTTAAGTTTATCGTGTTCAAGAGAGAAACAGATGCCATAGGGGACTTTGTTTTATAATAAGTAGTGATGTAAGGACATATCCTTAAAAATAAAAAGATTAAAAAATGCGAAAAGAAAATACCGGGTTATAATTCCCGATTTATATTTTACCGGAATAAGCAGTTGTCTATGTCCTTCCCTGCGTCTCAAACTATTTCCATACTTATTCATTTGCGGTTCCACTCGCAGAAAACTATTTTTCGGCATAAAAATCACGGTTCATATTTTCCCGGGATAAGAAGTACCCTAGGTCCTTCCCAGGGTCTTAAAATATCTTCCTACCAAATTTCAACGAAATCGGTTCAGTGGTTTGGCTGTGACGGCTCCACTCGCGATAACAGAAAATCCGGGATAAAATTCCCAGGTAGCAGTGCCGGATTAACCACGTAGCAAGAGTAGCAATTGCTACGGGCCCCGCGCGAAAGGGGGCCCCGCATATTTAAACCCACTCATCTCTGCCTGAGCGTAATTTTTTGAGTGAAACTTATTAAGATGTAAAACGTGAAACGTTACAACTTTTCCTAAGACTATCCACGTCAGACACTCGGTACCCGACTATTTCCTTGGCGTAAATAATTCAAATAATTTCATATGGTAAACACACAAGTTCTACAAAAAGTTGCTTGTATAAACGTGTAGAATTTCAGTCGGCCTGATAATCAGCTCTACAAAAAGTCTGCCGTATATGCAAGCACTCTTACCCAACACTTAGTGTGGATGTGTAGCAGAATTGAAATAGCTCGATTTAAATTTTTAAAATTTTCTATTTATTTATAAGATTAACAGTCTACATTATTTTTAATATAATTAAGTAACCACATACCAAAAATCTATTTTCTAGAATATAAGTATACTAGCGGCCCACCCTGGCTTCGCACAGGTAGCAAAGCATAATAATTGTACATTTAATTTTCTGTCGTACAAAATACTTATGAATTATACACATAAACCTTCCTCTTGAATCACTGCGTCCATAGGTGAAAAACATATGAAAATCCGTTCAATAGTTTTTGAGTTTATCGCGTTCAGACAAACAGATGCGATGGGGGGACTTTGTTTTATAATATGTAATGATAGACCAGGGTCGATAATTTTTGAAACCACAAAAATTACAGTAGGATGAAACCCATTAGAAAAGGAGGGGAATATGATCAAAATGAAAGGAAAAATAAATTACGGTCGATCTGAGTTCGGGAAGTGGGAGGGGGTGAGTTTTTAAGGGTAAAAAATGGTTCATCTTGATTTCCGGCAAAACTACAAGTCCTGTGCAAAAAAGCACCCTAATTTTCAATCGAAAATTCTGACGTCAAAACATCAGCTTTTTTCAAAAAGTTTGGGGGTTTTTTGTTCGTTGAAATATCTACTTTCTGATGGTGTAAAAAAAAACATTACTATAGGAAATGTTCTCAGAAAATGCAAAAAACTGAAAAAAACTCAAATTCGAAAAAAAAATTATGTTGCGTTAAACATACTATTTATGAAAGAAAATATTACTATTTTGGTTTTAAAGTTGATATATTTATATTATATAGGTAATGGTATAGGTAATGGTAATGGTATTATTATATAGGTAATGGTATAGATTAAAATACAGATAGTATTTACCTTGCTATGTAGATTCCAAACAATTTTTTGAATAAAGTAAATTTCTCACAATTCACTTAGAGTAACTTTGACTGCCTCGGTGGCGTAGTTGTACTACAGTACGATTGCAAAGCTGAGGTCTCGGGTTCGATCCCCGGGTCGGGCAAAGTGATATTGAGTTTTTCTATTCAGTATCAGCTCGGAGTCTAGAATTTGTGCCCGATATGGCGATAGGCTCGCCCCCTATCACATCATGGGACGGAATAACGGCGAAAAGTGGGTGCACTAGTTGCGCCTTTGCCTACCCCTTCGGGGATAACAGGCGTGAGTGTATATGTATGTCACTTAGAGTAACTCAGCCTGCACGTGTATTTTTAAAAACGATGTTGAACACTGCTCTGTATCTCGAATACTGGGTAATGGTTTTTACAGCTGCTACGAAATAGCAGGTATGTAGTAAGGCCCAGACCCTCCTAGGTCCGTCCCCACTTCTCTATGAAATAACTTACAATAGGCTAAAATTTACCGAAGCTCACTCAGGTATATAAATTATCTTAAAACAGCAATAAATAGACATCTACAAATATTACTTAAATAAGATTCTACAACTTTTTCAAAATATTGTAGATGTCTCATTGAATATTAACTTTATTAACTTATTTGTTTCTTAATTATAGAAGTATATTTCAATTTCAGTTTTTTCGTTTATCAATAAAACATGAAATCCTACGTTTTTTGAGTAATTAAAGTGTAACTTTTAATAAATACCTCAAAATTGTACATAATTATAAAAAAAATGTTTTTTGAATTTGAGTTCTTTTCAATTTTTTGCATTTTCTGAGAACATTTCCTATAGTAATATATATATTTTTTACACTATCAGAAAGTAGATATTTCGACGAACAAAAAGCCTCGAAACTTTTTGAAAAAAGCTGATGTTTTGACGTCAGAATTTTCGATTGAAAATTAGGGTGCTTTTTTGATATTAAGTTAAAATAAGGCGAAAAAATAAATATTTTAAATCAAATAAATTACAGTGTATTTGGGACATAATAAGGTAAGTTTTCACCAAATTTCGTAGAATAAAAACATTTTTTGAAAAAGATATAAATAAAAAACCAAAAACTTGGTTTTTTGAATTTTTCACCTAAATTTTGAGGTTATGTGAAAAAATTGCACTTACAAAAGTTGTAGATCTATTTATTACCTACAACTTTGCCATTTAACCTTTTTCCATAGGACTTGTAGTTTTGCCGGAAATCAAGATGAACCATTTTTTACCCTTAAAAACTCACCCCCTCCCACTTCCCGAACTCGGATCGACTGTAATTTATTTTTCCTTTCATTTTGATCATATTCCCCTCCTTTTCTAATGGGTTTCATCCTACTGTAATTTTTTTCATTTTTTACCAATTTTAAAGCCTTCGGCCCTGGTCTATGATGTAAGGACATATCCTTAAAAATAAAAAGATAAAAGTAGCCTGTCCTTCCTTGGATCTCAAATTATCTCCATACTTATTCTCTCACGGTTCCACCCGCAAGAAAATATTTTCCGGGATAAAAGTACCGGTTTATATTTCTCTAGGATAAGCAATATCCTAAGTGCTGTTCAAGGTCTTAAATTATCTTCCTACGAAATTTAATCGAAATCGGCTGAGAATGACGGCTACAACCGCGAGGTAAAAAAATCTGGGATAAAAGTCCCGGATTTATTTTTCCAGGATAAGCAGTAGCCTATGTCTTTCCCTCGGTCTCAAACTATCTCCATACTTGTTTTTTTACGGTTCCACCCGCAAGAAAATATTTTCCGGGATAAAATCCCGGTTTATTTTTTCCCGGAATCAGAAGTAGCCTAGGTCCTTTCCAGGGTTTTGAACTATCTCCCTACCAAATTTCGTAGAAATCGGTTGAGTGGTTTGGCCGTCCCACTCGTGAGAAAAAAAATCGGGATAAAAGTTCCGGTTCATATTTTTCCGGCATAAGCAGTAGCTTGTGTTCTTCCCTGGGTCTCAAACTATCTCCATACTTATTTGTTTGCGGTTCCACCCGCAAGAAAATATCTTCCTGGATTAAAATCCCGGTTTATTTTTTGGTGAAAGAATTTTTGAAATCAGTCCCGTACTAGCTATTCCTAAGAATATAATATACTTTGTATTAAATATAAACTTTGAAATATGTATTGAAAAAAATATTTTGTATAGTATCGTCTGTTTTCAATTGTTAGTTTCCTATCAAAATTATACTAAATTGCCAGGAAATCTCATCTCAGGCTTTTTGTACCTAACAGCGCCTATAGTAATTTGCTACACTATTAATAACCCACAAAATTGTAACCTATAGATAGCAAATAAACGTATTGAGTATTGAATTGTATCTTTATCACTTTATACTTAAGAACCCATAGCAGATCAAGGGCTCTTTGAAAGAATTTGAAATGAAATGAAATCATTTATTCGAATCCATAAAATGTTAAACATTACTTCGATTCAGTAAATTTTTACTCTACCACCAGTTCAGAAAGCAGTTTCCACCAGAGAAGAATGGGCAAGAAACTCTAGGGTTGCTCTTTCAAAATCAGTTCAAAGGTACAGTGCATAACATTTGCTACGGGCCCCGCGCTTGCTTAATCCGGCACTGCCAGGTAGTGTTTTTCCGGGATAAAAGTAGCCTATGTCCTTCTCTGGATCTCAAACTATTGTGGCGGCACAATTATCATACAGCGCCACCTATCAGACAAGGCTGGGAACTACTTCACTCAGTAGTTAGCAAGGTGACCCGACACGCATCCATCGAACATTAAAGTGGTACTACTAGCAGACGACTAGCAGACGACGCCCAATAATACCGCAGGATGGCGACACACGTTCCCAGATTGCACTTGCAATATTTGAGAGATGCAAAGCATATATACCACCTCCGACCATCCATCGGAGGGGCCGCGGCCGGTCAGGCGCAACATCTGCCTGACTGGAAAATTCACTTCCATAGAGGAATGCAAACATCTGTTCCTCTAACAGCGGCGACGATCCTAATGCCGCTAAACTATCTCCATACTTATTTTCTTGTGGTTCCACTCGCAGAAAACTATTTTCCGGGATTAAAATCACGGCTTATATTTTCCCGGGATAAGAAGTACCCTAGGTCCCTCCCAGGGTCTTAAAATATCTCCCTACTAAATTGCATCAAAATCAGTTCAATGGTTTGTCTATGGCGGCTCCACTCGCGAGAACATAAAATCAGGGGAAAAATTCCCGGGTAATATTTTTCCGGGATAAAAGTAGCCTATGTCCTTTTCTGGATCTCGAACTATCTCTGTACTTGTTTTCTTGTGGTTCCACTCGCAGAAAACTGTTTTCCGGGATTATTGTCCCGGTTTATAGACTAGGATATATATATATATAGGTTTATAGACCTAAGGTACTCCCTAGGTCCTTCCCAGGCCCTTAAACTATTATTTAAGACTAGTAGTGCTCGCGGCTCCGCCTGCGTGAAAAAGTTTTTCCGGGGCAAAAATATTTTTCCGGGAAAAAAGTAGCCTATAGCACTTAGGAGTTATGTAGCTTCCAATTAGTGAAAGAATTTTCATAATCGGTTCAGTAGTTCCTGAGTTTAGCGCGTTCAAACAAACAAACAAACAAACAAACTCTTCAGCTTAATAATATTAGTATAGATTTAGAGAATTTACTATTATTTAAATTTCATCAATTTACTTTTTAATAACAGTTAATTTGCCCACAGATCGCCGATGAATACCAATTAGTTGACAAAGCAATTGACATTAGTTTACGCTTGCCGCACACGTTCGGTTTCCTGATCGAATTCAGATTCGGAAACCTGAATGCTCCGCTTACATAGAAAATGTTCAACAACGCGCACACGTTCCTGAATCTGAATTCCTGATCAGGAAACCTAATAAGGAAACAGAACGTGTGCGTCAAGCGTTAACATCATGGCGTCACAAGCTTTCTAGAAACTCAATATGAAGCTTGACATGCGATTCTGTGACCAACTTTGTCAACTGACGCGATGATCAAATCAAAGTAGTTAATTTTGACCGTAACTAATTAATTTTTCGTTAATCAGCTTTTCAGAAACTGGGCGTAAGTTTAAAACGTTCCATTACTTAGATACTGTTTAGGGGCAGTCGTATCGCTTAATATCACGAGCTGCATGCTGGTCTCGTCATTTAAATGCAATATATAACAACAAAAAAATTAATTTGCGATGAATATAATGCCAATCAGTTATGTATATTCAATGCAACGTATAACATTACCGCAAAAAATCTCTTAATAAGCGATACGCCACACCATGCCAGTGCGATATTTCATATAAAATGTGCGAAAGTGATTTAGGAGGATTTTTCCGACTCGACATATTAATAAGTTATACTGGCTTTAGTTATTATTCTGAGAGTTATACTATACCTACTCAATTTGTCAGTTATTCACTATCCGGCAATTTCCGGAAAGATTTACCTATTCGTTCACGTGTTTGATCCAAGGGCAGTGTATAATGTCAAAAAATAATGTAAGCATAATTTTATGTGCCTGGTTAGTAAGACTCATGGGAGTTAAGACCGTATTATAGTTTTTTTTAGACACGATGGTGTAATGATTATACGTAATTATTATGAAAACGATAAGTAACACAATCATCAGTTTATCAATACAACCATCAAATTACTTTAAATTAATGTTAGTAATACATTTTATGATTATTTTTTTTTGCGTCGGTAGTATTCAAAATCTCAAAAGTAGTGGCGCAGGGTTATACCTGCCTTATGTAGAGCTTTTACCATCTAACGGGTTATATTGGCCAAAATGTCATTGCCTCTTTTTACCTCTTATAAATATTCGTACTAGTGTACTTCTCTCATATCTTTATCTTTCAATATTGAATACTCAGATAATCCATTACTCTGTCAAGCCCCGCGACGGACACCGGTGTCCATATATATAGGGTTTTCCCATACATCTATATATATAAGCGGGCTTGAAGGGGTAAACTAAAGATCTTGTTGCAAGAATCTGCAATAGAAATAACTTTAAATTTTGGTAACAAATAAAACATTGTTTGTAGCTAAAGCTTATTTATTATTTGTATACATTTAATCTTGCAATGCAATCAACCCTGTATTATATGCTGCCTACAGCCGAGCACGGGCCTCATCTACTACTGAGATGGGTTAGGCCTTAGTCCACCACGCTGGCCTAGTGCGGTTTGGCAGACTTCACATACCCTCGAGATTCTTATGGGGAACTCTCAGTTATGTAGGTTTCCTTACGATGTCTACCGGAATGAAGTTTAATTTTATTCCTAGTTAAATATTTACATGCACATTGTTCAGCATATCATGCTTGTGGGTTTCTGTTTTGTTATTTCTTGCGGAACTATAATCCTAATTCTTTATATTTTTATATGAACATACTGTGCAAATGCTTAAAGATTTTAATTAAGCTATGCTGGTGTAATATTATGTAGGTAGGCTACGCTGCTAAAAATATAAAAATTGTTAGTCTTATACTTATATTAAGTACATGAATTATCTAATTATGTTGCTTATATGATAGGTAAATATATTTTTATTTCACATGATATCATGTTAATTCATCTTAGTCGTCTATAAATACGAAATAAATATTACTACTTCCTCAACACAAACATAGGTAATGGTCGCGGCACACCATCGCAAGTAGTCCCTCCTTATCTATGGCAGCGGCGCGACGGTCTACTCAAAGTACTTTCTCTTAGTGACGTCAAGCGGGAGACAGACTGTGAGGCGCCGCCGGCATTGATTTGGCTCCCAAGTCCATTCAATGCCGTATCCAGGCCAGGGGCGCTCACTCCCGTCATAGTGACCTTTACAACTGTATGGGATGCATGCGATTATGTCTACCTATTCTGATCCATTCCTCGCGAATGAATAAAGAAAAATCAACCATTAAAGGCAAATAAATTGTATACTCACGTGAAATAGCCTATATTGTTTACCAAAATCTATATCTGTATATCGTGTATATAAGTAGTTATAGAGTTTTGGATTTTTTCTTATGTATAGATATGTATGTATGTATGTATGAAACAATACGAAGTTCGCTGGGCCAGGTAGTTAAATATAAATGTAGCGATAAATAATACTGAGTACTCTTTCAGCACACGTAAATGACTTTATATCTAATTATTCAATCATCACAGAATTTGTATCGTACCATAATTTGACGTTTTGACGGAATCTGTAAAAAAACTTCGTGTCGTGTCTTTCTATATAGCATTATCTCATATATTGATACTAGAACTTCCAATCTCGTAGCCTATGACTCTCGGTATTCGCAGGACAAACAATAATTTTCAATCCCACGGGATCCCCGTAATTGCGGGGCTACGAGAGTGGCGCTTGTAAGTGTGTCACGTTCAAGGATCATTAGATGAATTTATAAAATTATCATTTTGAAATAATGAGTAAAAAATTATCATTATTGATGTTATCTTTATATGGATTGTAGAATACATGTTTCTTCTTTTATTTTTTAAAGTACATTATAACTTTTTTCTACAACACCATACCTAGCTATATCTGATTTTTAAAGAATAATTTTTTTTTTTATTTTTTTTTATTGCGTCGAATGACGAGACGAGCATGCCATTCGCATGATGGTAAGCGCTACGACCACCCATAAACAGTAGAAACACCATCCAGCACCTTGAGTTACATAGTATTGTATAGTATTCCATTGCGCTCGTCATCCTGAGACATAAGATGTTTAGTCTCATTATGTCCTTATGTATTCTGTCCTTACGCTGGCTACAATGCCTTTCAAACCGAAACACAACAGTGCATGCACACTGCTGCTTGGCGTTAGAAATAGACATTGTAGTGGTACCCACTCAGACGTACTCTTACATATGAGAGTTCTACCACCAGTAGAATAAGAAGAAGAATAAATGGTGATCATATGTTATGATTTTTATACATGTTAAGGGCCATGTAGTGTCTGGACAGTGTTTTTATTTTTATGGAACCATTGAAAAAGAACAATCGAAAGCCAGACTTGAACCCGCGTCCTCCGGCGTACCGTGCCAGTGCTCTCCTTGAGCTCTTTCGACCTCCTTGCGCCTACTCAATTTCAAGTTCCCTATTTATCTCTTTAAAGGAAACCCTAGTGATATCTGTTTAGCAATTATTACAATTGCCAAAGTCAGCGTTAGGTACTACTTTGGAGTCGTAAATGCACTGAAACGATATCACCAAACTATCTAATCAATCATGATTAGAAAAAGTTTGCTAAAAATCACAAAATGAAACAACTTAGTAATAAAATACTTATGAGCAGGAGTATTTTTAACACACTTCTGACATTCTCTAGACAAATATTTCTCATTATAGCGGTCACAACACAGCTCCTGAAGCAATTTCTGATGGCGGTTATAGTTTAAACAATTTCCACTGAATAAAACAGATAGTTTGAGTGGTTCTTGCCCAAACAACTATCACGCTTATCAACTTTGGCCATGATAATCCAAAAAGGTTGCAGTCTACAAAAGGTTTGATAATTCAGTGTGACATTTGTTCTGTTATTTGAACTTCTTGTATACCCCAGCAATGAATTAAGTATTTATCGCTTTTGTTTCCTTTTTGCTTCTCTCTATATGAATTCTTTCTATACCGACTAGAATCATCTTCATAGAAATTTACAACTGCTCTTCCACATTTATCTGAAATTTAGTTTTTTCTTACCCACTCGACGTGCCTTTTTTCCATTTTTATTTTTTTGTAGGTTATCATAGCTATATTTTCCATTCGCTATAAATTATATTAATCAACTATCTTTCCTGAAACTATTTTTGCTAAAAGTCTGTTTTCTTTTACTGTTTTCATCTCTGAAAAATTCTCTTGTAATTGTTTTTCATACTTCACCGAATAGTGTTTTTGACAAGGTCTTTTTTAAATTCTGGAGTATTTTCCATATTCTGTAACTTATTACATATTTGGTATATTATCTTAAGGCTCTGTTTTGATTTATTTTATCGCGATAGTCGTTGGTTTGTTTCAGGACTGTAATTTCTTCATCCTTTTTCTGCTTTATTTTATGGCATTTTTTCCACTTTTTCTTATCATTCCGGTGTTCTCGTGGAGTCATATTTTCAACAAGCTTCCTAGTACGTTTCTTAAGATGTTTCAGGCGTTCTTTTTTTCTCAAAGCTATTAGTTTTCCTGCGGATTGTTTTTAATATGATCATATCTCTTTCGTTCAACTTCCTTTTTTCTTTGTTAAATCTCTTCCTTAGAATTTTTTGCCTTACATGGCGCCATACTCAAAACATACGTATCCCTAAAACAGTAACGTAAATAATATAAAAACAGTCCCATGGAGACGGAAATAGTTCCCTGTCATATTGAGGCACAAAGGACGGTTTAGTTCGACTTCATTGGAAGGTAACACAAAATGTAATTAACCCATGTTATTCTACTGTACATAGGAGGTATTTATCTATTATAATGATTTAAACTGTTTAGGGCATCATTAAAGCACAAAAAAAAACCTTAACAGAGGATTGTGGGCTGCCAGATTACACGGAAGGACGCTCATGCAGTACTAAATAAAATTTCATTCAAGCCATAATGACAATAACGGTGCAAACTTCAGTGTTTGCTTTACGTTACAATAGAAAACTTCGTAATTTAACCTTTAAACTACATGGCACGTAATTTCAAATTGTTCACAAAATACAGAGATTTATTAGATTAGGTTATTAGCTTTCATAATTATCATCGAATCATGTATGATATGTTATTATTTTTGGAATATTGGCCTGAGACAATGTGTTGCCCCGTTTTCTGAGTAACACCCAAAAGTACCGATACTGTTTGTCCTGACCTATAAAACATTATAGAAATTGGACTATTGCCAAATCCTTATTCTATTTCTGAAAACATCGTTTGGATTTGTTACGTAACAAGATACTTTCACGTCATTTTGTTTACGGATTTTGACGTCAGTAATTCTTGATAATACCATCCACGAAGACGCGCTCTACAATTTTTTAAGCGAGAATTCGCGGGTTAAGGGCCTTGGATTATTCATGATAGTACATGGGGACATTCATAGGTAATAAATGAGTAATTATATAATTAAAACACAAGTGATAGTTTGCGCACTTGGAATGTAAGTGATCAGGAAAATGTTTGGAATGCGTTATCGGCATTATGGCATTATCTATGTCTACTTGTGTTGATGTTTTTCTTTAAAATTTCCACAAATGATTCTAGGATTAAATCCTAGGAAGTATGGTCTTAGCAGATTTAAACTGGATGGTGATTTTATTTGTATAGGTGTATAGTATATAAACATTTTAAAGCCTGTTTTTTATTTAACTTATTTTCTACAAAGAGGATTAGTTCATAAATTGGAAAGAACTAGTAACTTATTGAAGTCATGTCAGTACTGGGCCCTGCGATCCGGGGGTGCATTTAGTAAGTTCCGCCACGGTATCCCCTGCCTGTCATAAGAGGCGATTAGTCGCCAAGACTAAGACTCTCTCTAAGCCCCATGCCTTAGAGTCGCGGGGTAGGCAGCGGGGGGCTGCCCAGTTCAGTTTAAGTAACTCTGAGGTGGACGACAATACGGGTGGTCGATCTCCCGTTGTCGTAGACGCCGAAGGAGTCCTTTAGAGTTCGGATCTTAGTTCCCCTTGTATAGAGAGGGATCGCAATTCGACATAGCGCAGGGTCGGTACCGTGCAGCTATCTTAGTGCAACAAGATAAATCGGGGCCGCGGCGCCGCCTCGTATGCCCTGAACAAATAATGGGGATGGGGATTTACAAATGATAAACTAATCGAAACAGTAAACCCTCTGCTGGTGGTAGGATTTTTGTTTCCGCCTCAATAATAATTCGCACAAGACGTGTCAAATTATATGTTAATTATGTAAATGTTACTGATGTTTTGTCTCAATAAGGCACATCGTTAATAGATAATAAGAACTTGTTGCGTTTTATTTTATTTTATTGCCGTATTTTATACCAGTTGCTTCATAGGACAATTTACCCCAACTGAATAGTCCATCAACCCCACGCATGGGGTAGGTTGATTATGTATTGTTGTATATTATTATAAACAGTCGTGAGGTTTTTGGTATTTCTTTCGAAAGCTTATTAGCGTACCTTATGAACCTATAGGATTTTTTGACATTGTATACTAAGACAAAAAAAAAATATCGGCGTCCAAGTTGAAATTTGGTCAACTATCCATATATTACATTTCATTAAGCAATTCAATAACATTTAATTTTGTATTAAGTGCGCTCTATACCGTACCACGATCGTATACAATACTGCTGCAGGGTAAGTTTACTTCTTACGCTCACTGGCGACATGTAGTACAATAGTACTGCACGACAAGTAGACAAGTAGTTATTAACGATATTAAGAGCCGATGTCACCGCTTGCGTACAAATGCATCTCGTGCTCCTAGATTAGAGTGTCAATTTTGTAATTGGTCGCCTTATACATTTATGTGTCGAATTGTGTAAACTAGCAGCCCGCCCTGGCTTAGCACTGGTAGCAAAGCATAATACTGTATACCTACGTCCTGCATTTATTTTTCTGTCGTACAAAATATTTATGAATTATTCCTCTTGAATCACAACGTCCATTGATCAAAAATGTATGAAAATCCGTTAAGCAGTGTTTGAGTTTATCGCGTTCAAGACACAGACAGATGCGATAGGGGACTTTGTTTTATAATAAATAGAGATGTAGGGTCATATCCCTAAAAATAAAAAAAACCGCGAGAAAAAAATCCGGAATGAAATTCCCGGTGTCTGTTTTCCGGGATAATAAGTAGCCTATGTCCTTCCTCCTTTGGATCAAAAACTATCTCCATACTTATGTTCATACGGTTCCACTGGCAGAAAACGATTTTCCGGGATTAAGGTCCCCGGTTTATATTTACCCGGGAGATGAAGTAGCCTAGATTTTTCCCAGGGTTTTAAACTATCTCCCTGCTTAATTGCATCGCCATCGGTTCAGTGGTTTAGTCGTGGCGGCTCCACTCGCGAGAAAATAAAATCCAGGATATAATTCCCGGTTTATCTTTTTCCGTGATAAGAGTAATTATGTCCTCAACTGGATCTCGAAATATCTCTATACTTGTTTTCTTGCGGTTCCACTGGCAGAAAACGATTATCTGGGATAAAAAGTCCGGTTTATATTTTCCCGGGATAAAAAGTATTCTATGTCCGTCTCCTGGTTCTACGCTACCTCTCCACCAATTTTCAGCTAAATCCGTTCAGCCGTTCTTGAGTTATAGGTGGTGTAACTAACACCACTTTCTTTTATATGTATAGATTATCAGTAATCGGTGAAATCGGCGCTAATTGTCACATATGAACCAATTTAACTAATTCTTTACAAATTCAAGATTTAGGTATTAAGTAGCTGTGATGTAGGGTTTCCATTTTTCCGTTTCATCCCGGTTAAAAGTTACATTGTGCATTTTTTTGGAATCGGATCTATGTTTCCTCACATCTATAAATGTCGCTTTTATGTTAATTTAATCACACAACAACAAAAACAATGGAAAATTTTGACTTTAATAACTTTAAAATTTATCCGTATATACAATAGAAACAATGATGATGTTAGTCGGAAACACTACGTATGTTATTAATAGCCATGAGGTAGCTCTTAGTGCTTGAAAATTATGGAAAATGACCGCCAAGTACGCATAAACGACGATTTGATAATTGCCTTCCAATTAGCCACGTAACATAGTAGCTTAATTGCATACCTGAAAATGGTCTCATTATTTCGCTACAGATATTTTGCTGCTCTCTTAAAGCCGGCCTCAATAACTTACTAACAGATAATTAACAGTTAAAAGCCTTATTTTCGGTAGATAATTGTTCTATAAACAAAGATAAATAGAATACCTTATGCTATCTATCGGATGGACAAATATGATTACTGACATTGATGCGTTTCGTTTTTTGCCAAAGATGAACTTGTGTTAAATTAATCATTGTTATAATAATCAACGCAGTGTGGTATTTATCTTAAGTGTAAAATATTGATAACAGTTATAGTTAAAAACGTAAAAAGTACTTATTCAATATATATTTTTTTTTAAACGTAATTTTTCTAGTACTTTGTGCAAAAATAAAATGCTTCGGCGGGTGCACTCGCTAGAGTTACATCAAAGTTTTTGATATTAAAACGGCAGTAACAGTTAGCGTAACTTTTACTGTCGAGATAGTACCTAAACACCAGTTAAATGTTAGTAAGTTATTGAGACCAGCCGCTAGACATCCGAGTCATATTATTGATGGTTCTATTTTCGGCTTGCAGAATTATTTTTTCCTTCTGTTTAATATCGTATAACAAGTCTTAGTTTATACTAACTCCATCTCCCTGTGAAAGCTATATGAAAATTAATCCGAATTTTCGATATCAAACAAACAGAAAACGGAAAAAAAGATAGCTGAATTATCTATTACTTTTATTTTTGTCCAATGTAGAAACTCCCCGGGTTCTGCTGTTTTCTTAAATTAACGAAACAACTTTGCTCTTGTTTTTGCGCAGACGGAGGTGTGTGAAATTCGACATAAATCCCTGTCAGTTTTAGAGGAAGCTCATGCCCCCTTAGGGGATGAATTTCAATGAAAAACGGAACACGTCTTCCATCAATTCTCTTAAAAAAAGTTTATGCAAAATTTTAAATACATTGCACCAAAGCATTACGTTGTCCCATACAAACTTTGCCCCCCCCTTTTCACCCCATTAGGGGTAGAATTTCAAAAAATCCTTTCTTATCGGACGCCTACATCATACAAAGAACACACCCTCCAAGTTTCAGGTCTCTAAGATCATCGGTTTAGTCTGTCCATTGATTTGTAGTCAGTCATTCGGGACAAAGCATTTTATGTGTATAGATAGATATTAAATTCGTCATAATTATACCGGCTGTTGTTTCTTCCAAACCGGAACTACACAATGATGACACAGATGCTTGAAGTGAGATATATTATCTAGATAGACAGAGCGTTGGTAAGTACCTGATAAGAATTACGCCTAGTCAAAAATATTTAAGTTCCTCAAGATCGAGTCAAGCATTTTATTGCAAAATAATTTACATTAGGTATTTTGTAGCTAATTCATTACGTCATACACCAAATATCAGTGTACATTTCATTTAGTTTGTCGAGAGAATTTACGAATTAATTTTGAGGTGACGGTAAAGTAATAAATAGCAGTCACGCGCATACAGGCGGTTTTCCCAATATTCCTGTCCAAAACTCCAATTATGAAATTACCACTAACGCTAATATGTCTGCCTCGGTGGCAGTCGTATTGTGGTGCGACTGTAATGCTGAGGTATCGGGTTCGATCCCCGCGTCGGGCAAAGCAATATTAGGTTTTTCTACTCAGTCAGAGTTTGGTATTTGTGCCCTATATGGCGATAGGCTCGCCGCCTATCCCGTCACGGGATGGAATACATACGGCGAAATGTGGGTGCACTAGTTGCGCCTCTACCTACCTCTTCGGCGATTAAGCGAGTGAGTGTGTATGAATGCTAATATTACTTGTTTTTTTTTATTTGGTAATTTTCGTAAAAAAATCGAAGTCGAAGTATTAAATTGAAGTTGTTTAAATATGTATACTGGCGTGTTTTAAAAGTAACAGCAAATACCAAATACAAAAGACACACTCTTATACAGTGTCAGCTTGACATTGCGTTACGAAATGAAACCAAATACTTGTGTTCTTGAAAATAACCCCTTCTAATAAGTTATTTTAACCATACATGTAAAATAAAACTGGCTTCTTACTTTTTATTTTTCATCATTTATTTTATCCTAATAAAAATGTCTGTAGTTATATAAATGACTAATAATAATTAATTAAATGTGTCTCGACTTATCATAAATACAACTATGTTCACCTACGTTATGAATAAAGTATTTTATTTTATGATTTTAAAAAAGTGTAAGTTTCGACCAAAATAAATATCAATAAAAAGTAACTAAGTTTACACGCCCTAATGCCAATACTGTACTACTCTAAGAGGATTCATCGCAGCGATAACATTATACTTTAAGTCGGAAAAATACTCACGCATACACCATATCTGCGCTAAACTTCAAAATGATAAAAAAAAAAACAGGAAATAAAATTGAGATTTTTTGTGAAAATATTTGTTTTTCAGGGATGATTTTTGGCATAATGTTAGTAGAGGCAAAGGCGAGTTTGTGGTTTCATTTATTAATGCAATGTAAAAATAACCCTGTAATATGCTCCTAGTTTAGTGTGTCATTTGTGTTTGGTTGGCTTATACCTTTATGAGACGAATAGCGTTTATCAGCATGCGGCCCCAACTACTTTATGGGTAATCCTTTTTTTAGTGGGCTTAAAATATTCTATCAGTTACTACTACTTTATGTTATTTTGTAACACACTATTCTAACATTTTAGACATATCTTATTGTATTAAGTTTGCTTTAAGTACCTATATTTAATATTATTTACTTGAGACTATATTATGCTTCATTATCTGCGATTTCCTTTGACTCCTCAATCCCCGCGACGGACACCGGTGTCCATATATATAGGGTTTTCCCATACATCTATATATATATATAAGCGGGGTTTGAAGGGTTAATTGACATAGATCGCGACCACCACCACCGCGCATTGTACTATGTTCTTTATAAAATAAATTGAATAAGAACTATAAGGGTTGCGAGCGCCTTCTGCGCTCACCCACAAGACCGGTGTTCTTGTATAAGCCGACCCTCGTCAGGCTAACAAGAGTTTAGTCAGGGACAAAAAAAAAAAAAAAAGATCTATTCGACTACTATAATATGAAATAACTCACAAATAATTCAATGAGCTTTTCCTCTTGTGATATTAATTACATGCTTCCATCGACCATACTACTATGTTACGATACCTACAGTACCCACTATTCTCTGTAGGCATTTCATTAAATTACCCAATATGATTTTGGTTTCATTTCATATTTAAATGTAAGTACCTAGAGCCGAGACAAACAACGTAAGCAAAAAACTGTATATCACGTTACACATCATCGGTCCATATTTAGTGAAGTGTGACGACAGCGTAAAAACTAGCGAAGAGAACATCCACCAATCGCGGCTCAAAATGATCTTATCACAATTAGTGCAATTATAATGTGCTGTTTCGAATCTCAAGAGCCATTATCATTTATCTGATGTGAGTCAGTATTCAACACGCCCATCTAAAGAGGTGACGCAACAGATCTATTGAAATAATGATAATAATAGATAACACTTCTTTAGGAAAATCACTACCAGTGTTGTCATATTCCTAAAATTAGCTGGTTAAAGAATATTTAAAGTTTCATTTTTGGTTTTACAACAGTAGAAAAAATTACAGAATACCTACAATCTTTTTGTACTGGCACAGGTTGAAAACAGGAAAAAACAATATTATATATAATATATATAGCAACAATATTACTAAAAATGAATAGATCTATAATATTATAATATAGGTATTAGGTACTGTCAATACTAGACTGTCTCAGTGGTCTGAGGTCCGGAGTTGCGTGTCTCAGTGGTCTGAGGTCCGGAGTTGTGTTTTTTCTGGTCAGTATCAGGCTGGAGTCTGGATTTTGTGCCCGATAGGCGATATGGCCATGGGCACGCTACCTATGACATCATGGGACGGAAGGTGGAACACACATGTGAAAACCGAAAAATGGATTCCCTGGTTGCGCCGCTGCCTACCCCTTCGGAAAATGTCGTAATTTGCGTTTATTATAATTTATAATATTATTTAATTCTATAAATATGATAACATTTAATGTTTCTAGGGTAAAATACCATATAAGGAATGAATATTTACCTATAACTTCCTATAATAAATATTCTAAGTCTAATTAACTGAAAAAATATTTGATTCAGCACAGTAGCTCCAATGACTAGTGCGTTTACAAAAAAATAAATTATAAAGAAATCTCCAGGTATAACTAGTACCTCCCTACCTACAGTACCATAGTAAATTAATAAGTACTCGGTACCGTACTAGTAATTGATGTACTGACAATGCTATAGAACGACTATTGACTGTTGTAATTGTGGTTTACCATTCACGACTTTTATAATTATGAAAGTGTCACCTAAAGTAAAAATTTATATTTTTTTGTGTGCAAGAGGAAAAAATATTTTTATTTAGCTAATTATTTGCAATTATTGATAGAATACTTTGTTTCAAGGGTAGACAGTAGCACACGTTAATTTACATCAGAAATAGGCGTAAATGCAACTGCTCTGCGTGGTTTTCCATTCGAAAAACGAACAAGATAGCTTCCTTTCTCTAGAGCTCGAACCGAAAATCATCAGTTTCTAGCCTTCGCATGCATTTACACGTAGTATATTAATGTACAGTTAAAGAAGATATATATAAAATTATGTTGATATTAAAATATGTGCTGTAGGCATTGATATGTGGGATTTTTGCATTTTATCAATGGCTGGTATATAAATCCTTTCTTTGTTTATGCTTAAATAACTTTAATGTAATTTGCAAAAACCGAAATATTGAGTCCAATGAAACCACCACTTTTTTGCTATTCGGAACACGTTTCTTCGTCTCATTCAGGAAATTTATTATATAAGATAATATTTTATTGACTTTTAGAAAGGACAGATAATTTACTTATCAATGGTTTTTCTCAGAAATGAGATTGTATCATAAATTTTCATCGTAAATTTAAATACTTTATCTTTATATTTACGAATATGGATTATTAAATCACGAGTAAATTCGTATGAAATATGAGGCACTAATGTGTATATTCTCAGTTAAATTGTATTGAGATTTAAGGTGGCATGATCGTACATGGATGTAATTACATCACTATGTACCTTGACTTAAATTGCAGGTAATTGTATTGCAATTGTATCACCTTCTATAACACCATTGTGAATCAGACATTTTTATTTTCATGTTTACAGTGGAAAGAATCATCAATTACACTAATCGTCAAAGGAGTTCGAATTTTCGTAAGTAATTCACACCGGCGCGACGTGGTGTGGAAGATTAAAGTTTACGTTAGTTAATCGGCATTAAAAGAACGCGAATGTTAAATAATCGCGCGTCCCATGAAAGAACGCTTAGAATCACTGGTTTGGGCATGGTGGAACACTCAAAAACCCCAACAGTCCGAATATTACACACTAGTTTCTGTTCTCGCCTCCGCCCACATGAAGTTTTTCGGAGATAAAAGTCTCTCTTAATATTTTCCCAGCGTAAAAACCCTGTGTCCTTCCTAGGATCTTAAACTATCCGCATAGCAATTTTCATCGAAATTGGTTTAGTGGTTTCAAAGAATAGCCCCTACAAACCTATAAACATACTCACAAACTTTACCTCTTGATAATATTAGTATAGTTAAAATATGTTCGACATTTCTAAAACACAGCATACGGATTTCTTACGTGCATTGAAACTATTTATAAACATGAAGCTTACTAGCAGGCGAACGACCTGCTCAATGCTTTTCATTCCATAGTATAAAACATGGAATTCGCACGGAACGATCTATTAGTTTCAGCCTTGTTACAGTATAGTATGCTAAATCTACATATTACATACAAAACTGAAGTTAAGTCAAGCAAAGTGGAAAAAGACTTTGCTCATTCGCATTAAGTTATGACCTAAATTATACTTACATCGGATAATTAATGATTTTAACGTTTATTATCTTTATTTTTAGAGAAGGTAAACTCAGCTAACACCTATAGATATTAAGAGATAGGTTCTGTATTGGAGTCGACAATCCTCTAACCATTTTTATGAATTTTACCCATAGTTCTAGCGCGCATGATGGCATCTGTTTTGAAAAAGTTTACAAAATCTGTTTACAATATTTCATATTATCATTATTTTAAATTTTGAATATCGAGTTGTGTTGTAAAATTACCTATTCATTCCACGAATTTTACTACACGTGAGTATTGACAATAATTTACAGCAATTAGCTCCTTCAACATAGTTATGGATTAATACGAAACTTGGTGAGTGGACAAACGTGAAAATGGCCATCATAGTGTTATCGCTACCACCACTGGGGGGTGAGTGGATCGGTTATGTTGGTTTCACACAGTCTTACAGCCCAATGTCGACACTCGGGAGTATAGCATCATCCGAGCGAGCATTGGACCGAATCCCTAACACTATGTACACCCTACACGGGCATACCAACCAAAACCCGCGGTGGCCTTCTTCGGCGCATACGAGACGGCCCCGGGGTATCTTGTTGCACTAAGATAGCTGCACGGGGCCATCATAGTGTGCCGGTACTATAGAGGTTGCAAGGATCGTAAGGAATATGCACTACGCCATTTATCTACGTAGAATCACCCTTCCACTGCACTGGGGTAAATATTTAGACCAGCAGCGCTATTACCTTACGGATTAAACAATTGAACTATTCCTTTTAGCTGCTGTGGACTACTACTTTTTTTTTTTGTAAGTTCAACTGCTAGTATGTGGATGGTTTTAAAATTATCGTAAGTATGTTAGATATGGTTTAGTATTATTCCAATATGCATGAGTGTTTTTAATCCTACTAATATTATAAAGGCGAAAGTTTGTAAGAATGTATGGATGTTTGGATGTTTGGATGTATGGATGTTTGTTCCTCTTTCACGCAAAAACTACTGAACGGATTTCGATGAAATTTGGAACACGGGTACATCATGTCATGGATTAACACATAGGCTACTTTTTATCCCGGGAAAACATAAAGCGGGACTTTATCCCGGAAAAACTTTTTAACGCGGGCGGAGCCGCGGGCAAAAGCTAGTAAATATTAATTCCATATTTTGGTAATTTGTGTTTTATGTTGTTACTTAAACAAGTTTAGTTGTACTTACAACAAAATGCATGAATTCAGGCAGTCGTTGATGCTATGGTGCTTTTCCGCATAAATATTGCTCTTTAATACTAAAAATAATTATGTGTGTTCGGCCTACCAGGCTTATCAAACTCGAGCGGTGAATTAATAAAGTTGTAATGTTTCCGGTAGACTTTACATTTACGTACAAAATGAATATATGGATTAGCGTTTCTCAAGGTATTTTTTCTTGCAACAAAACAGAAATCGATGTATGTGTATCAATAATCTATTTGCAAATGTCATTTGTACTAGTACATACGTCCCTATCGACGTTATAATACTTGCTGAAGGTTTTTCTCATAACGCGCGCGTAGGCATTTGCTGTCGTATCCACAGATGACAGAACATTATAGATAAGTTTCCTGTGCTCTTCGGTTGTAGGTACTGCTATCTTCGGCATCAAACCATTTTTTATTTAATTTGTCCGACGTCTTATTGGCGTAGTGGCAGCACGCTTCATGTGCCACGTACAATATAATTTCTTATGCTCGGAAATGTTAATTATTTTTTATTTAGTGACATATTTATTTTTTGACAATATAAACACTTCCTAAGTTCTGAGCAAAATATTATGTCTCAAAATTTAAGACTCGGTCTGATCATTATTTCGAACATAATACCAAGCATGATAATATAGAAGCCAAATAAGGATAGAGTGAATACTTTAAATTAAATTACCATTTAAATACAGGATATATTGATAAAATTTAGTTACAAGCTTGGTCGACAAACAAATATCCCATATATGTATAGTACATTTATGAGTATGACGTACTACGCCAGGAAATTGATTTATTTATTAACACCTATATAGAAGTGTTAAACGTTCATCTTATTTTGTTCTGCATGTTTAAATTAACAAGAGTCATTACCTTATATGTGTGTCAACTTGTCAAGTACCTATAGAGATCAATATTTCAGAGTTTCCCTCAGTTGTCCTGCATGGCGATTAATGTTGTTGACAACATTACAGCAGGTTCCCCTGTTTGCTTCGTGAGTTCCGTTTAGTGAGACAAAGCTTGAAATTGTGTCTCGGTTTTGAAAATTTACGAGTAGCTAAATTACAGTTGTTCCAGTACACGTGTTCGTCGGGTCTGTGGGTTTTTAGTCTATTGGGTATTCAGTGGCAGTGTAATTTCAGGTACATATCTGTGCACCCTCTTTTCGACACGCATGCCTACGCTTTACAATCCAACCTATCGCTCCCGACGACTTGTATAACTTATAAACAAAATCAATTTTTTTATTGCCTATTCATCATTCACATCTGGTCTTTCAGAAACATATTGATCTATGTTGATTGCCTGCGTAAAACTAGTAACGACTTGATAAGCACGCTGCGTAGTTTCTGAGGAAATTGATCATGTAAATTGATGAGCATTGATGTGTAGATGTTGACGGTTATAATACACGACTTGCGTACACACGAAATGCTATTGCGTTGTTTCACAATGATTATTGTCTAGCATATTTCCTGGTATCAGCAATTACTAAAGTGGCACTAACTATTAAGAAGTCTATAAATAATATTTACAGAGCTAGCAAATACAGTTATGTCTTCAATAAATTGCTTACAGAAATTGGAAATTCTTTAAATATTGCTGTCAATAATTTACTAATGTAATATACGTAGGTAATCCTTCTAGCCAGCTTCGGCCACGCGGGCAATCTCGACGGTGATCAGCCAGGTTCGCAGGAGATATTACTTTCATAGTTCGGTGAGACGCCAATCCGACATGGCCGCAGAGAGATCAGACTCAGGACCAACGGCCTATACGTGCTTTCCTAGGCACAGGGGATTTCACACCGCAAACTTCCTAATTCCTAGCTGCGACTGAGTAATTTTTAAGAAAAAACCCAGTCACAATGTTTTTGGCGCGACCCGGGTTTCGAACCCAGGACTTCAGAGTGCAAATCTTACTCGTAACGCGTACGCAATACAATTACGCCACCGAGGCTCCATTAATTTATTTTAAACGCTATTTTATTTGTTTTCGCTATTAAGCATTTAATACAAACATAATTATGAGTTAAGTAGAGTTTTTAAGAATATAAGTTAGCTCCGATCAACTTAGCGTACGTAACTAAGTATAGTGGGGGTAGGACTCTCATATGTAAGCATCCGTCTGGGTGGGTGCTACCGCAATGTCTATTTCTACCGCCAAGCAGCAGTGCGCATGCAATGTTGTGTTTCGGTTTGACGGACATTGTAGCCAGTGTAACAACAGGGCATAATGAGACTTAACATCTTATGTCTGAGGTTGACGAGCGCAGTGGAATGCCACACAGTACTTTGTAACTCGAGGTACTTGATGGTGCTTCTACTGTTTATGGGTGGTTATATCGCTTACCATCAGACGAACGGCATGCTCGTCTTGTCATTCGATGCCATAAAAAAACGACTTAGTTCTCAGATTACTAAAGGAAATCCTAAAAGATTCATGTTATTGGAGCAATTTTCAGAATCGCATAAATAGTTCCAAACTTCAAGAAATCAAGAAAACAATAGATGTTCAGCTTTGTAATGGGTATATCAAGTACAGATTTATTACTAAGTAAATAATAGGTGACTAAAATATGTTAATGAAATACAAGACATTGGGAATTACCGACTTTACTACCTATATAAGGCGTATAGTACTGGTAAGGACTTAACATTCAATGTTTATATTATACAGTGACTAGCTTTTGCCCGCGGCTCCGCCCGCTTTAAAAAGTTTTTCCGGGATAAAAGTCCCGCTTTATATTTTCCCGGGATAAAAAGTAGCCTATGTGTTAATCCAGGACATGATCTACCCGTGTGCCAAATTTCATCGAAATCCGTTCAGTAGTTTTTGCGTGAAAGAGGAACAAACATCCTTACATCCAAACATCCATACATTCTTACAAACTTTCGCCTTTATAATATTAGTAGGATACATCAAAAACTGTGCACTCATATTATTTTTGTATTTATTAGGTTCGTGTTTCGCCCACTGTTTTAATTTTAGATTAACTTAATTTACTGCTCACCTGTTAGATGGACTAAGAATTAAAATCCGATTTCAGTTGATAAATCCTACTAATATTATAAACGCGAAAGTTTGTAAGAATATATGGATGTATGTTTGTTTCTCTTTCACACAAAAACTACTGAACGGATTTCGATGAACTTTGGCACAGAGGTTGATCATATCTTGGATTAACAGATAGGCTACTTTTTATCCCGGGAAAATATAAAGCGGTACTTTTATCCCGGAAAACTTTTCAACGCGGGCGGATCCGCGGGCAAAGTTAGTAGGTACATAATATTACAATCTAACCTGACAAATATTTTTTTACTGTAGCAATGTGACAAATGTTATAAAATGTTCATAAAGGTAGATAATATTAATAGCCAATTTTTAGAAAGCATTGACAAAAAAATCTATGAATGAGTGTATATATTACTATTTACTAGCTATATGTAGACTGTAGGCAATCTGGCTAACGATGCCAACAGATGAAAATCTGGCAAAAATACAAAATGCTATCTGCGGCGACAGACAAGACTTGGAGTAAAAATATCATTTTTTACGTACGTTTTTAAATTCACGAGACTAAGTATAGTTGATCTATGAAGTAAAAATATGCGGAGGTAAATATGAAAAATACCTTGTGACAATTCAACGAACATTATAAGACATTGGAGTACGAAGCATCACCATGAAGTGGATTTTATGGCACATTGACAATCAAATTCGCCCTAATCCTCGTTTCGGCGACAAGCGTGCGCTCCCCCTGCGTCGGTTATGTCTCAGTTTTATTGCAAAACACTCGTAATACCAATGATTAACGACTTTTAATGCCTTATGTTTCGACAATACAGTACCATTGTTACGAGTTTAGTAGGAAGGATTTTGCGGCGCCGGCCGTTGGTTATTTTCCATCGTTTTTGTATTCAGAAATAGTTCTAGGATCATAATTTTTTTATTGTTAGTGTTAGTAGTAAATCCTAATCAGGTTTCCCGTTATGTTTAGTGGAAAATAATAATTGAGTGCGGTGACGTAATTTTGCAAGCCTTTATGGTCCATACGTAAATAGTGTATTTATTTATTTAAAACTTTATATACAGTAAATGTATACAGGTGGACTTAATGCCTGAGACATTCTCTAACAGTCAACCTTTGGGTGATGCAGAGATGAGACAGTGTATATTTACAATATTTACGATCGATTTTATTATAAATATTTACAATCTAAAAGGCTGATTTTTCTTATAAAATTTGTAATATTACATATTCTGTTCAGTGGTTAGTCAGATGACCTAATCTTGGATATTTATATTTTATTTACCTACTACTAGTTTATTACAAGGTGATGATTGGGGCTCTACCCGCGTGTAAAACCACTGTAACGAGTTGACGTTTTTTGACGCCAGCGTCATCTACTTTAATGATAAGTAATAATCAGATAAACATTCAAATATTAAATTCAGCAAATGGTCTACCTGTGTGTGCCCACAGTCATCCAAATCTGTTCAGCAAACATTAATGTTAAGTAAAATTATTTCTTTCGTGAAATTTTGACTCTAGTTTTATCTTTCTCACTTATTTTTAAAACATTGCCTACAGCTTTCAATTTTTATTTTTTCACTAAAAAAATAAATTTATAAATCGACAACAAATTGATTATTATTAGTTATTACCCGTTACATTAAATAAATAGAAATAAAAACTGATATAAATGTGAAAATCGTTATTATAAATAGTTATAATAAATAATAACTTATGCTGTATAATTAATTATAATATTGGTACTTTTTCGATCGGACGTTTTTACCGGAAAGGATTTTAGAGAAAATGCAAGTTTAAATTAGGAAGTTCTCGCAGGAATATGTGTAATATTGCGCAAGACCTTCCACACGCGTTTATACTAGCAGCAATATTTTAATGTCTATACAAAATATGAGACTTGCCGCAAGCCCTGCAAGCTCGAAAAGTTGCAGAAGTCGGTTTGCCCGGACTGTTTAGACAGTAAAAATTACTTACGCAAGATAACTTCTGGCAGTTTTATTCCTAACTAGCTTTTGCCCGCGACTCCGCCCGCGTGAATGAGTTTTTCCGGGATGAAAGTCCCGTTTTATATTTTCCCGGGATAAAAAATAGCCTATGTGTTAATCCAGGGCATGACCTACGCATGTGCCAAATTTCATCGAAATCCGTTCAGTAATTTTTGTGTGAAAGAGGAACAAACATCCATACATTCTTACAAACTTTCGCGTTTATAATATTAGTAGGATGTAAACCCCACATTACACAGGAACTTGTTATAAATAACCGGTGTAATTTTGTTCGTGGCAAATCTTATTTTAATTGCTTTAGATGTGGCATCTAGTGCTCCATAAATGTATGCTGTAATTACTCTGTATCATAAGTCATGTACGGTGTTTTACTTTTTCCTGATTTTCTACTGAGCAAACCTGATGACGCTACGTATGTAGATTGTGCTGTAATTATTACAATTACTTTAGTATTTTACTTCATATTTCGTAAGATAATAGATACAATGATGTTAAAAAAAATACAGAGTTAGTAATTATACGAAAGATAGAAATTGTCCATGGCTTCAAGAAAAACAAGACGAGGTAAAAGTTCTGCTTTATATTTCCGGGAAAATTCCGGGAATATGTAAGTAGCCTATAAAACTCAAGGGACATTAGTAGCTTCCTATTAGTAAAAGATTTCTCAAAATCAGTCCAGTAGTTCCAGAGATTAGCCCTACAAGCCTACAAACACACAAATTTTCATATATACAATATTGGCGCTATAGATTTATATTATTATTTCCAGCCCCCTTATTCTCTATGACACGCGTTATTTTCACCGTTCGTAACAAGCGCGTAACGTAACTCGTCGCGTTTATCACTATGGAAATTGGCATACAGAATACCATTTTACGCACATTACACGAAGTGAACGCGACGCGGCCGCGTTACGAGTTAACAATGTCATAGAGAATCATGCCTCAGTACTCGCATATTTATGCCACCAGTGCTGGGACCTGGAGTTGAGACGGAGGAATGATCATTTTTTATTCTAAATTCCTAATTAGCGAATAATACATGCACTTGAGTATGTTCTACTGGATGTAAGGCCGGACCCATTTTTCTTGGTCGACTTTAATATTATGTCCGTGATATCCTGAAGATTTCAATAAGTTATATAATTTTTTTATAAAAAAAAAAATGGATGCCCGGAGTTTGTATATGACTAAAAGGATATGATAAGGAGACTAACAAAGCGGATATATAAGGTGAATATGGATGGACGAGTTGGTTAGGGGCGATCGCACAAAACCTTCGAATGTCAGATATATGTAATTTTTCGTAAAAAGCAGGTCAAAAGTATTCCAAATCTGCAGGAGTACTTGACAAGATTTACTAAGGTGAAGGAAATGAGAGAAGTACATATGCGAGAATCGAGCAAAGTGGCAATCAATAGTCTCTGCCTAACTCTATGGGATAGAGGCGTGATACTATGTCTGTCTAGAGTTTGCATAGAATTATCGTCAACGTGTATCATAGAATTACCTAAGTCACAGAAAAAAGAAACGTGAAATCTAAAATTTAGTAAAATATTCCGAGGTAGAGTTCACTAAGCGCAGTATTGGCTCTAGTATATTTGACCAGGTTTATTGCAAGATACTTAGGGTTGGATAAATAGCACTACATTAATCTTAGTACTTTATCTCCGGTAAACTGTACCTTATGTTTATGTATGTAGTGAATCATTGTCTCTACATTTAGTACGAGGACAGTTTTAGAAATTATGATATATTTTTAGAATTATGTTCTATAACATAAATACAATCACCAAAGAGTATCTTATTTACATTCAAGATGTCCTTAAAAATTTAACACAATTTTCTGTACCATATTATTATAAAAATTACAGCCGACTAGATGAACTTTAGAATCGAAGCTTTGTTAATAGCATAGGTATTTAAGTGCCCTTGAATAAGGCTTGGTTCGCCGGGAACGTAAAATTTTCCAGGTCTACTTAATATAATATAATAGTATATAGATTGCAGCCATATTATTTTATTATATTTGATGCTGTATCTCCAGCCATCAGCTGCAATTTAGAGAGTTTGAATTTGTAAGTGTGTTGCATTGATGTATGGGTTTTTAATACATCAATAGTGTGTTGTGATGTCAAGCTGGTCGGGCACAGGTTGCCTATTTTAATCGTTTACTGTTCAACACTTTGACTAACCTGAAAGTCTACTGTCTAGCCACGACTTTGTTCCAGCTCGACCGATATGATTTTAGGTTAACACGTCTCACAAATTAGTTAGTTGTAAGAGGTGGAAAGAGAGATCGCTACAGTACCTATGTGGTACATAATATTCTAGTAGATACCTTGATACGTACCTAATAATTCTATCGAACAGTTTTGAATCGTTTGAGTAATGCGTTGTGTATAATTGGGCAATGATTCGTAGTACGGTCCACTGAAAGTAGGGCTGCCATCCGTCCGGATTTCCCCGGATTTGTCCTAGTTTGAAGGGCGTCCGGGGGCCGTCCGGCCGGGGTTTTAAAAATTGTCCGGGCAAAACCCGGACACTTTTGTTGTCAGGGGAAATCCATTTTTTATAGATGAGCGACAAATTGAAATAAATCTTAGTTAAAACTTCATGCATTTCCCCGTATTCAAGAAGGAACGGCAAAATATTTTTTCAGAGGTGTCCGGGGAAATACCCATACTTCGCCCAAATGTCCGGGATTTTTGCCGTGTTTATCCGGCGTCAGCAATTTAGATGATGGCAGCCCTAACTGAAAGTCATGTTATGGGCGGCGCGGCGTGACCTTGACGTCTTTCAATTTTGTTTTTGCGACGCAATTAGTTTTACTTTAGGAACGCTCTACCTGTAGCCGCTTGGTGCTCATCCCTGCCAGGGATTTTTCACGTACGTTCATGTCATGGTTAGCCAAATTCGTCACGTCGAAGGCGCCATTTTATTTTCAAGCAAACACGAGCTATTTTTTAAACACGTAATTGCAAACATCGTTAAATATTTGGCGGACGGCACGTTGTATGCATGAGTCACGTGCATCCAGGTTCAGTGTTTGAACTTCGCCCAGAAGACCGTCAACTGTCACAGATTCATGACTGGAACGTTAGCGTAACGACAAATTGCACACTGAAAAGCGCGTTCTTGACGCGTTTGTTTCGTCTTAAGGGGAAGTGGCTCGACATGGTCAGCAGCACAACCGTTTCAGTTGGCTGGTTCGCGAGGCGCTCTCGGTGTACGTCACGCGGCGCCTCCGCTTCAGCGCCGCTCGGGCTCGGCCCCGCGCGCCTCTCGTCATACGCCACCGTGCGCCGTCATACGCCGGCTCGGCGCACGCTTGACGCTATGGCCACTCGCACCGAACAGCGAACTTGAATCACTCCCTTCGCCGCGATCGGACGCGCCCCACTCGCTCATTGCCGACTTGACCGCAACGGCGGAACGACGTACCACTGTTGACGCGTTGAAATAACTTTATTTATTGAACTTACTCCTTTTTGTAAGATATTTTTGAAACACCAAAAAGTGAAATCATCGAATATAAATTGTATGGAAACAAGCGAGGGGCAATTAAATCCGGGTGCACGCATAAAATTTTCGCTTGGAGAAAAGTTTATACGGCGTTTTGTGGAACTAACTCACTTTCAGTATAGTGACTCGCTTGGATTTCTTTTCCACCGTAAACCTTAAGGGTTTTCTTAAGTTTTGAGGCGAAACCGAGTCATAGATTTCATTAGACACGGCGACGAAAACAACCGACAATGTCGAAAAAACATCTTCACAATCAAGCTGCTATACCGTTAGCTCCAGCGGTGATAAAGGTAAGTTGTATTTTATTTTGCTTTAGTGCGAATTTTCTTTTATTATCTGTAACCAATATAATGTTAGTGATAAACTAAAATATATTTCTAGGTGGAATGCTTAGCGATCATTACATTTGAAAGTGGAACTTTTTAATCATGGTCAGAAAGTAATTATAAGTAAGACTAGTTTATGGCCACATATCTTTTAGTGGAAATGTGCAATTCCATTTTCTAAGTCGTAAAACTGTCGAGGTACACTTTATAGCACATTGTTTTAGTACCGTCGGAAATTTTACTAAATTTTGTAAATCGACACTTTTATTAAAAGAGTTAATGATGAAATGAACAAATGAACTTTCAGAACGCCTTTGCATGGCACCTAGTTTTGAAACTTGAATAAGTGGCGATGTAAATACAACGGAATAGGCTCTATTATTCGTGTTCTTAGAAACGGCCATTGCAGAAATGCTGTGCGATAGTTGCGGACCGCTTTCACACTGGTGCTATTCATCTGGAGTTTTTGTGTGCATTCGACTTAAGGGATATTTTTATGTTTTTTTAAGGCACTGATTAAAATTTGAGTGCAGTTTGAAAATATACCATACTCGTTTTGTCCGCAACACTGTTACTTCCAAACTTCGATAAATGAGACACGAACTAACTTTCGAAATAGTTCTATTTGTTCTATTGGAACAATAGAAAATCTGTAGACAAAAGAATATAACCACAATGAGAAAAAAAATAATTATGTATACTAAATCTGGATGCCTACATAAAAATGTTACTTGTCTGAAAATCGTACGAGTTTATATTTATCAGTTGCGAGCACCAGAGCTTACGCTGAGCTTTGTCTGGTCCAAAATCACTTTAGATAACCGTCACGTGATTTTATGATAGTGATAATGGTCCGGTGATTATCGGACTATATTATTTTAGTGCGTTTTTATGAAACGTTTACCAGTACGCGCTCAACAATGACAAAATTTTATTGACAAAATATAATTTGCCTGATCTGGCCACTCTTTCTAACAATTTTTATTCATTTATTTGATCTGTTAACTGTGGATGTATGAAAAATGTGTGGTTACATACGTCGGATGACTGATTATAATTAATACCATTTTAACCTTAATAGTACAGTATTACTGACTGGTAAGTGGAGACCTAATTGAAAAGGGCACGAAAGAAAAAATATGTCACATAAATTTTTGGAGAAATTACGTGACTAACAAATATCAGTAATGTAGCGCCTGCAAAATAAAATACTGCTATGAAACACATATAATATGTTTATGTTAATGTTAGCTCCGATAAAATGAATTAAGTATACAGTCATGATTACTAATACAAATTAATAAGCCCCATAATACGGGTCTCGGACGGCGGAAACCTCCTGCCCGCACTTGAGTGATTTTTTCTAAGACAATGCGAATCTTAATGTAAACGTCACAAACATGAAGATAGCTAACCAAATAACCTCATTAATATTCACATAACGTAATTAAGAACAATTTGTTTTAGAATCAATTCCACTCCAATTGTAAAAGCCTTCATTGCAGCAATTGGTAATGGTAACGCTAAACTTGCAATAAATCCTGATGCAATAAAGCGCAGAATTAAATGTAGGTAGTATGAATAGCTGGATATCCCCTTTATAATACTCTTAGCGTTGAAACTTTGTAATTGCAATGGGCAGATGTTAGGTAGCCAGGAGGTATTGATGCTTATTGGTAATTAATGGCACGGCGCGGCGGCGTAGAGCGAACGACAGTAGTATTTTATTAGTAAGTGAATATTCCGTTGATACATTTTGCTATTCGCAAACTGTTTCAAGTTATAATATCTTTAAATACGTCTTTCCATCGATATCTATTTTTCTGTATTATGTAAGCATTGCAAAAGTAAAAGCAATTTTACACGAGTGATTTGTTACAGTATGAAATTAAAGAGTTTATATATAATTTCTCTTTAATTAGTAGTGTTATTTATGAACACTATTAGGCTAATGGGTTTGGCGTTTGGACTAAAACCCGATAGATCTTTGAGATTACATTTTTTTACAAGTTCTTTACTCTAAGCAGATTAAGCTCTATAAAAGAATTTTTGACAATTAATTCCAGGGATTAAATTCCATCGAGTAGGTACAGTCAGGAACATAAGTAGGTGAACAAATTCAAAACTTCAAATCGAATCTACACTTTTGTGTTCTTACCAATTTTCGTTTTCTCTTCACAAAAATAAAATTGAAGAGATTTACTTTACTTTACACAAAGAAAAAATGATGTTTTAATGGAAGTGAACGCGTATAGGCGATTTAAAATTTTGAATTTGTTCAGATACCTATGTGGCTGACTGTATATAACAAAGAGGTAAAATATGAAAACTTCTTAGTTCTTTACGGAGGTAAACATCTGAACTACAGATTTCTTTTCTCACAAACAGCGCTCCTACATTTTCGTAAGTTAAGTAGGGTGTATTACATTTATTCTGTGCCGCGAGTTAAAGCTGATGTGTATAGTATGAAAAGGACAACGCATTGTTGATTTTACGATGAAAATAAATAATTATTGGTTTCAACACAAGTTACACGATATGACCATTACTAATATTTATAAATATGGAGAGAGTGCACTATAATATCTCCTGCGTACCTGGCCGATCTCCGTTGAGATTGGCCGCCGTGGCCGAAACTGGCTAGGAGGAATATATATAAATATGGCAATTTATCCGCTTACACCTTTTTACGTAGTAGGTACCTAGCCATGCAAAACGCTGGTTTGTTGGTAAATGAGACAGTTTCATCTTCGATTTTGACATCACATATGGAGAACGTGTTATTTCTATGCATTCTTAGCTCTACGTGATGCTAGCTTGGTGTTGTTATCTAAGGATTTATTTAAAAAAATCATTACGTATAGACAGTGTCATGTCTGCTGATATACCTGTAAGTTTAGCGTAATAGAAGTACCTAGACATTTCATATTTTCTTCAAAGTGGTACTAAGAGTATTTTGTTAGATTACCTTGAGTACGACCTTAAGAAGTGCGTGTTTCATAAAAATTACAGAGGCTAAGAGAACATAAAGAAATATTTTGTAGGACATAATATAATATGTATTTAGTTATGACATTCACAAAGACTATTTTCGCTGCGTTTGGCGACACGGGAAAATACATAGAACTCATATAGATGAGGACTCTTGAAGGTAAACTTACATTAAAATGCCAACAACAACCATTTACCGAGTTTTTCCTAAGTTATGCCGTTATTTATCGTTTCATGGACATACTGCTGACATGGTATGCAGTTTGTGAGCTTTAGTATATAGTGTTTATATGGAAAAACATTCACCTAAGGCTCTCTTTGAAAGACGTCATCGGAACCATTACATCGACCACCCACGCTACCGTCCAATTCGAGGAAATTATACCAAAAGGCAGTGCAAAGTCCATAACACATTGTAAATTGCTACTGCAGTTTACATTCGAATGCTCGCGAGTCCCTTTGGCCTCTCTCAGTCAACTGTCGTGAGAACCTATAAAATGATATTTGCCGTAATGTCTTGCCAAGAAAATAGCAGAGTAAATTTATTTAATCTCTTTACGGAGACAACGGTTATAATTAAAGCGTGTAATCACCGTCATACGCTCCAACATTACATCAACCTTAATACTTTAATATTACATACATAAGGGACCGTCCACGTGAAATTGTCTCTAAAGCATTAAAATCAAAGTGAAATCGAGATGTAACTGACGTTAAACTTTCTCTAAACGTGATACACTGAAATAATCACAATCAAGAGTTCGTAACATATTCAGGGAAACTTGGTTTTATAATGAATGGTTGAATGAGAAGTACTCACCACGTGAGCCGCGAATAGCCTGACCGCATCCTTTTCAAAGCCGATGCGCTGCACGTTGTGTAATGTTTAACGTCTAGAATTGGAACTTACAGTTATTATAAATAAGAAACAATGGCATAACTATACGTGGACCTACACAAATTCATTCACGTGGAGCGTAACTTCATTCTTTAGAGTATCAAGTGTGATCATCTGATCCCTTGTCTCAAGCGCGTGCATACACAATGGATCCATATTGTGCTTCTGGGTAAAATGTTTCCTTCCAAGAATGGCAGCTGAAAGTTGAAGCTATATATTTACACCTGAAATGAAATTGTACACGTTCTCGTCGTGAACATGATTATGCAAGCGTTTGCTTCGATCGATTGGAAAATCAATGAGCGTCGACTTCTTATTGTATTTTAGAGTTTTGTGTATACAGTATAACATATTGTAAACCCTCGAATACGCTTTCTATTATTGTAGTACAGGGCATGTACGTTCAAAACATTTACTTAGACTTAAGCATAAACTATTAACTGTTTATAATCAACATAATGTAATGATAATATTTAAGCGTGTAGTGTTTGAATCATGTGAGTATACATGGGTTCTTACCCATCAGTGAGTGTTAAAAAAAAAAAAAAAAACATAGCTAATAACTTTTAATTAGTAGTAACAATTTTGTTTATAAATCGGTGGAGGCTTGTAATTAGCAATAAGTTTAATTCATTTCCTTTATATGTCCTTGTTATTAGTCTGTAAGCCTTCCTAAAATAAATAAATAAATAAATGTAGGCAATGGACTTTTTATGTTTTAGATTTAACATTTAGGATAGTAAATTGAAATCCTTGTGGAATATAACCGTAGTTGATAGAGGTACTATACAATTTTCAGGGAACTACATATTAAGACGTTGGTTTACAGAGTCCTATATCGCTTTATTATTTATTATATCATAGAATTTTATGCAACTTGTGATGTATGCCTGCATTATGAGAAAGAGTACTTTGTTTTCAAGTGTGATATTGTTGCAGTGCGAATGTTTTGTTTGTAAATAGTGTTATTTATAAAATCCTTGTTGAGGGTATTGAGAATAATTTTTAAATTATTAATTTTCTTTGAAATATATTTTTTTAATGTTTGCTATATATTATCTCTAAGTTTACTTTATGATCAAAAATATACATTTCCAGAAGAAGAGAAATAAATTTTATGTCATTGCATCTACGCATATTTATAGCTGACAATACAATTTATTAGGCAATTTCGATTTATTTTATAACATCTAATACTCAATACATAAAATTATTCAATCTTACTACAAATAAAATTAAATGTAAGTACGTTAAGTATACTAAACGAGCCATTAAAAGCTATCTCTAGAAATTCCATACAGTACTATTGCTTTTATGATTATTAATGGAGGAACAGCGAACGATTGAATCAATGTCTGTGATACGTTTGTTCGCCACTTACCGGCCTCAGTATTACTGAAGCGTATAACCGCGAGATCAGACCGGTTGATACTAGAAATGCCACTTTAAAGCTGAAACGTTACAGTTCATACTCATTTGTCATTCGTGTGCACGTCCATGGCCTCCAAATTGGTGCGAAGAGTAGAGAGGAGGCGGTCGCGACCGCGAGCCGCTGCGCGTTTTCGACTTTGCTCGCCCGCGAGTTAATAAAGATTTGTACATACGCTATCGTGTGATAGCGTATGTACAAATCAATTTGATTGAAGTTCATTTGCACTCCATTCACCTGCCAATATACAAAAATAAATTACAAATATGATATTTTACAGAACTACTTAATTAATCATTTGGGTATCTATATATTTTTTTATTTAGGTAAGCCTTTAATGAATTTTTAACAAGAGTTTCCTTTGGTAGGTGTGTAGAGTCAGCCACAAAAATGCATGATCTGTACCAGCAAAGTTGATAAGTTGTGACGTTAAACATTTACGTTTACCTAATTAATGTAGGTACCTAATTGCGGCATATACACGACTAGCTTTTGCCCGCGGCTCCACCCGCGTTAAAAAGTTTTTCCGGGATAAAAGTCCCCGTTTATATTTCCCCGAAATAAAAAGTAGCCTATGTGTTAATCCAGGACATGATTTACCGGTGTGCCAAATTTCATCGAAATCGGTTCAGTAGTTTTTGTGTGAAAGAGGAACAAACATCCAAACATCCATACATTCTTACAAACTTTCGCGGTTATAATACTAGTAGGATTACATTGAAACATAAATATGACAGTTATATTTACATGAAATTTGAAAATCGAAGGATTCCATTTGTTCCCAAAAAAATTATTTCGATGGTATGGGAAGTCTGCCAACCCGCATTAGGCTAGTGTGCCGGACTATGGCCTAAATCCTCACGGTAGTAGAGAAACTCATGTTCAGCAGTGGTCAGTATATAATACAGGACTTGCATGGTGGACGGTGGTGGTGGGATTCCATTATTTACTAAATAAATTAATCTTACGTAAATTATAAAATAACCGCCCTTTCAGTCTAATACGTGTCTAAACAACGCACGGTACTGTATTCAGTAGTGTTATTATTTATAATGTACTATGATTACAATGAGTAAGTATAGACTCATCGTAACGTATTTTTAATAAGGTGTTTTTTGTGTTCAACATTCACATACATTTATATATTTGATACAAACTTTGCTTAAAAAATATATCTTAAATTGATTTGCATCGTTTTCATAAGTACATGTATCGCTAACCGTAAAGACGCATGAGTAATGGTTGTTAATATGTAAACGCTATACCGCGCAATGTTCGCGATTCGTGGTAGCCTCGTTTTTGATCGCCGCTATGAACGCTGCACGGCATTTGATCGAGGCGCTTGGGCAATGGAAATTTCCACACGGCACGGCGCGGCGCGGACGCTCGCTGCGCCGCCATGCCACCCCCTCCCGCGCCTCTCCCCGCCACTACACCCGAATGCCATTCTCATGGCGACCTCTCCCCTCAGTTTTACGTAGGGACACCATTCAAATAAAGATTATATTATAGATTTGTCTCCCCGCTGCAGCTTGTTGTACGGGCCAGTCGTAATCGCCGGGTTTAGTAAAATTTTATCGCACGTATCTATTTGGTCACATTAGGATATCTAGCATGCGTCATCGAAAATTTTAGTAGTGAATTAATTTCTGAAATCGCCACTCCGTTTTTATTATGATGTCAATAAAAGCGTTCGGTTTATTTTCCACGCTCGTTAATTGGCAAAACTAAAGGGCTAAACGAAAAGATCAAAGCGAGTGAGCGTATCTAACTTGTAATCTGCGTGGCTGGTGGTATGCAGCTGATAACAGGCAAAATATCTTAAGGATGAACGGGTTTTTTATGGCTTTGGTATGCTGTAAGTTACACGGCGATGTTTCTCGGTACTCACAACAATGGCCATAGGATTTTTCCAGAAACTGTAACGGATTTTTTGTGCGGCTCTTACCTGCACGTGTTACATAAAAAATTTAAGTCAAGTGAATTTATCTTTTTCCATCAAGGCTTTTTTAATAGTTATTATGAACAGTCTAAAATATGCTTTACAGCGAAAACCTGAGTGTAATTCGAATAAATAACAGCGTTTTTGGAATTTCTAATAAAGTAAACATTTTTCCTAATTAGTTGCGCGCTTGTTTGTATACTTAGCAAACGTTTGGCCATATAATATAAAAAGCTGCGTTTGCAGTGTATTAAATTCAGGAGTTAGATTTGGAGTGAGATAATTCTAAATTCGTCTCCTAATACTTTTAATACAAATTAGACCTTATCTTCATTCAATTAGCGTTCATTTTGGCTTTTCAGAATAACACATATTAGTACAGGTTTACAGTTTGACATACAGCTAGTGATCGGCGCGCGCGATATATTTGTGGCGCTCTACGTAGCGCAACGTTTTGCACGTGACGCGGCGGGCGCGGCGCTAACGTCCTTAATGTCTTGAAAAAATGAAACAATAAATAAGGCGGCGTTTGTATGACTATAGCATTGAATGCGGTATTTATAGTCATGTTGTGTGATTGAATCTAAAGTAGACTGTGGGGCTAGGAAGTGAAAAAAAAACACGATGCGTTTCCGCTTCGTTTTATTGTGGTTGGTTGAGAGACAGACGTGTCGGTTTCTCGATCAATCACATACATTAAAATACCGATACGTCATAATTACTATAACGTGTCAGAGCGTAACTGAAATATAAAATTAAACAATGTGCAATTGGTGTTGCAACTAGACATGCACAAATGCGTTACACGGGCGAACCTATCATAATTCAAAGGGAGTGGGCTGCGGGTGCACCGCGCCGTGGGAGGTTGTAAATTTACGGATTACCTACGCGGCTTTCACATTCCCATTGTTTTGACTACACTTGAAATACTAATGAGGTCGGCGTTAGACACGCGTGGGCTATTCCGTGATATATAGAAACTAGAGAAAGAATGGTGTAAGCGTTATAGGCGCTTTTGATTTACGCATTCATACTTCATAGCCGCCATTTTTTAATTCAATATTAGACTTCTGCTCGCGGCTTCGCCCGCGTAAATGAGTTTTGCTGGGATAATTATATTTCCCCGGGATAAATTATACACATAAACCTTCCTCTTAAATCACTCTATCTATTAAAAAAAAACCGCGGCAAAATCCGTTGTGTATAAGATAAGCATAGGGACAGACAGCGGGAATGGAAATTTGTTTTATACTATGTAGTGATGCCTACCCTTATTTCAAAAGCAGGTGCAATAGAGTGGACGATAATTGACGATAGTTGACGATTTGAAGTTTTGAATTCGTTCAGTTACTTACGTGGGTGAGTGTACATGTAACGCACCTATTGATTATAAGGGTTTTTCCAGAAACACTCGCAAAGCTTGTTAGGGAACGCATGATGTGGAATTAAATTATGTGCGACACTGACGTAGTTACCTTACTGTATATTTTAATTATGATATTGTATGGACTAAAGGCGAATATAGCTGTAATTTTAATAAAGCTTATCAATAGGTATATTCTTTACAATAATAAAAGTAATTTATTTGTTTTCTCCCTTATTCCTAGAACAGAGATCATTATCTAGAAATGGATTAATTGCCTTATTTCTATTCCTCAAATAATGCACTATCTAAAATCATCCAAACACAATAAAATATACTAATTAATAGGTATAAGTCATGTAATTTAACATGTCTAACCAGTGCCTGTTGCTAAAATATTCCATAGTCATTTGTGTAACTTCAATTTATTAAATACCTTAATCATGGGTACATACTAGACTTAGAAGAAAAACTTTAAGCATTGTCGACTGATCTATTCATACGTTCAGTATACATGACATTCGTGTTTACTACAATAAATATAATACATTTCCGCTAATTGTGGAACATCCACCGATCGATCGATCAAGATAAAGTAGGTATCTGCATAGATTTTTCCTTTCGCCAGCTTCCCTGACCTAAAAGTGATGTTATAATTAAACTATTAGGAAATTGGACACATTCATTACTAAGGTGCATGTTTTTCGTTCTTGTTAAATAGTGTTTTGTGACTTAAAATAATTTGTTGTTTATATTACAATCAATTAATATAATTAATTGGTTGGATATATTTTACATGGGTGCGGGCCACAGTTTAATTTACGTCTTACATGTTTGTTGTTTAAATTCGGCTGGTATGTCACATACCGTATTACATAAGTTATATTACATGTAAATGAGAAAGATATTAGAAGAATAAAAACCATAAAACGGAGTGTTTTACATTTCGGACAGATCCGCGTGATTCAGCCAACCCGATGTCATTAATAAGTACTGAAATCCAATGCTAGGATTTTTTTAGAGTTTACAACGAGGTATTTATTGGTACTTATTTTTTATTTTGTCCGTCCATTTGTCTATCTCTCAAGACCCTTTTTCTCATGAGCGTCTAGCGGTATTAATTTGACATTGGTATCAAATACTCGGCTGTAGAGCCGTAGAGCTGTGAAAAATTCAAACTTGTAAATCAACGTAATCAAAACATATAAACATACACTTTTGTATATTTTGCGATTTTTCAAGGGAATCAAAACCAAAGGTACTCACCGTTGACCTAAAATCATGAAATTAGACAAGAAGCAAGATATTGCACATGTAAAGGGAAAAATCTCAAAACTATAAATATGTACTATGAGCTAATTTACTATTACAAGTTGTTATTTTCGGTTGGTGCAATAACCGTGTCTAGGGTTCGAACGGCAAAATTAAGTTTGTCCTTTAACCTAGTTTGTCCTTTATTAGAGCAATAATGTGATAAACCTACCGTACCTACCTACTTATAAAGCTTGTTAAAAAACCCTCGGTGCCAGGAGTCCGACTCGCACTTGTCTTTTTTTTATTGCCACGAAGGCAGACGAGCTAACGTCCCACCTGATGGTAAGTAGTTACCGTCGCCCATGGACGTCAGCAATGCCAACGGCACAGCTAAGCCGCTGCCTACTGTCTGTGTCTGGATTTTTCCTCCAGTTTCATTACTAATAATATACATTATGTTCTAAAAATATAATGAATATAAAAATCCCCGTGTTGTCAGCTTTACAATGCCATCGATTGCTGTGAGCATGAAACACGATAAGATAAGCTTATGTCCTTGATCTGGCTTTGCTTTAAGTGTATGCCATTTGAGCCTTATTTGACTTAATACTTATCCTGTATCATAACTGAAAATTTATGTCAAGATGTTTGTATGTTCATTAACGTTAAATTATAATGTGTATAGACTACGTTAAATATTTACAGGTATATGTTTTTTTAGATTTCATTAGAATCTAATTCTTCAATCCACTATATTTTCATTTAAACAATTGGTTAGGTTAGGTTAGGTTGGGTTGGGTTGAAACAAAGTTGTATTAAATTAAAACGGACTAGCTTTTATTTGCAGCTTTGCCGGCATTTAAGACAATAATCATCATAATAGGCCTACTGGGCAAGTTTCAGAATTAATTACAATCGAAACTTATCCGTTATCCGGGACTTGACCTACTTGTTTGTATGATTTTATATGCCTCTGTGGCGTAGTTTGATTATGGTTCCACTGCAGTGCCGATGGCTTGGGTTTGATCCCCGGGTCGGGCAAAGTGATATTGGTAAATGGCAATGAATCGCCCCCTATTACATGGGACCTAACATAGCTGGCGAAATGTGCGTGCATCTCTGCCTACCCCTGAAAAAGGAAAAGGGCGTGGCTCTATGTACGTAGGTATTAGTAAAAATTAATTGATGAATATAAAGTCGGATACTTTGTCATAACACGCCACCTGCGACGTTGAACATTGTTGAATATGCATTTTTGTTTGCATTACTCTATTTTGTTTATATAATACGTGTGATAAAACATGTTCAGTTTTTGTGATCATACACATTTTTGTTTTAATAAACTGTGTGCTATTGTAACTTCACGTTACTTCTATAAAACCAGGTAGGTCGGATTGGTTTTGATTCATTCGTAATTTGTATGTAAACATGTAACGTAGAGATAAAAAATAATCTCACGCCTTTATTCCAAAAGGTTAGGCGGGGTAGAACTTGAGCACCCACACTATGGAAAGGTTTTATCCATCAGTAATACAGGGGGCGAGGCTATTGGCGTATCGGTTACTACTGGCAACGGATATATTTTTTATTCGATTTAATTGATTGAACCACCTGAGAATCGAAGTCTAAACCGTGTTCACAGGCCAAGTGGGCTGCCTCTTCTATAAGGAATAAAGTACATGAAAAATATCTACATATCGATAAAAGCGCGTACCGCGAAATTCTCTTTGAAATTATAAAACTACGGAATTCAAGATATGACTCAGTTTATTGCATGTGTTGTTCATACGACGATTCAATTGTAATTTGCCGATTTTAAAGTGGTAAGACTGAATGCGCTGACGGAGGCACTCGGGGATCGGACATGATAAGCCAATTTAAGTTACCTATACATGTTTTCAAAACGTAAACATTAATTTAATTATTTTTGAGAAATTGATGATGTTAAATACCAGTTTCACAGGTTTTAAGTAAATTTTGACGGGATGTAAGGTGGGATGACGATCTGCGAAAGACTGCAGGCAGATGCTGGATGCGGCAAGCTGAAGACAGGGCGCTATGGCGCTCATTAGGAGAGGCCTATGTCCAGCAGTGGACTGATAAAGGCTGATGATGATGATGATGATGATGATGATGAAGTAAATTTTATTGGACAGTTATCGTATTAATCAGCTAATGTAGATAGTACTTATTTTACATATTGAGCATGGATTAGAGTGTGACTATTGTATTTAGTCGCTTTATAATTAAAGTGACGAGAAGCATTTATCAGCAAGCGGTGTAATCGATCCTAAACGTGTTATTCAACTGATTAAATTATTTTATAAGTATATCTTAAACACCTAACACACGTATCTATTACACGAGTTGATATAGAATACACTATTGCACAGTGATGCCCGGCCGTTCAATTCGTCAAATTAAACGGTGCAACAAAACTTAACCACTATTATTGGTCATATAGCAGGGACGTTTATTGTTTCTTATTGAAATGCGTTTGAATTTAAATTTACAAGAGGCTTTGCTCAGAAACGTGTTTTATATTTGCAAAATTCTAAAGGCAATTTAAGGTTTAAGCAATAGGGTTACATAACTAACTGAAGTATTACAAGAAAGTAAACTCAGTGGGAGATATGGTTTGACGACAGATCATTATATAAATGAAAAAAAAAATATATTGATGAGATGGTAGTCTAAACAAACGTACGTTAAGTCTCAACGCTGGCGCAATCCCACACATTCCTATTGTTTTATTGTAAGTGACTTTACCACGTTTCTACAGTCTACAGTACTATATAAAAGACTAGCTTTTGCCCGCGGCTCCGCCCGCATTAAAAAGTTTTTCCGGGATAAAAGTCCCGGTTTATATTTTCCCGGGATAAAACGTAGCCTATGTGTTAATCCAGGACATGATCTACCCGTGTGCCAAATTTCATCGAAATCCGTTAAGTAGTTTTTGCGTGAAAGAGGAACAAACATCCTTACATCCATACATCCAAACATCCATACATTCTTACAAACTTTCGCCTTTATAATATTAGTAGGATTGATAAGTCATTACTTGGAGCTCATAGACAAGTGGGAATAAATCTAATCAATGTTTAAGAGCTATTTTCTATTCTTAGTCAATGGCCCTAGTACCTTCGAACACGCAAGTATGTAATCTCGACTCGGCTTAAGGGTGCTTTCCCAGAAATCATTGTCTTTTAGAAGATTAAGGTCCAATTTCACCAATTTCTTTTTTAACGCGCTTTAGTTAATAGGGCATTAAAATTAACGTGAATGTTAAAGGTTCGTGCGTCCCATGAATAAACGCCTAGTTAGAGCATGGCACAAACTTTACAGTCCGTTAAGACCGTTAACAGGCTATAATTGTTAGTCTAAGGCTATAATATAACTAATAGAGCATGGCGAAATTATGCCTAAATGTTGCTAATATTTTATTATGGACTATGTGTGCATTCCACCAGTCCATTCAACAGTTTATTCTTTTACTTCAAAGAACAAGAAACTTTTTCGTTTAAAAAAGTAAAGATGCAAGTATACTCGCTAGTCGCCATTCAAATGTTGTAGGTGGTAAACAGGGGAATTCGTGTTCGTACCGGAGGCATTATATTGATTAACCATGTTAACACAAAACATTACAATCAGCCATTAAGAATTCAGACTGAATGTTAAATATATAAGATAACCCGAGTGGAACCGGCTGCGGTCGGCCGTATTAGTCAATACAAGGCAGAGCTGTTTTGTAAATACGTACGCACTGTGTGATAAAGTTTGTAATTACATTGGCTTATACGGGCATTGTTAAGAAATTGTACCGATATTGTATAGTAAAATACTATAAAAGTACCGATGGCTTCAAAAAAAGTCCTATTTAGTTTCCTATTAACCCTTCAAGGCCCGCTTATATATATAGATGTATGGGAAAACCCTATATATATGGGACACCGGTGTCCGTCGCGGGGCTTGAGGAGTCAATAGAAACATTCTAGAACCTTATATTATGAAACAGAAATGTATATAAATTGCGAATGATCTTCCAGAGAAGCAGAATTGATTCAGAGATAAATGTGCGAGAAAGTTTTTGAAAATATACGATATACTCACATCATGTGGCGCAGTCTACACTCCGTGGGGAGTTGGATGTAAAAAAAAAATTCACAAGCGCACGTACCATAATACAAAATCAATCATTGTATCTCAAAAAGAGAGGAGCGGGGTGGACGCCCTGTAGCGATATTGGGCTTTCAAAATGAAAGACTTATCCTGCAAACAATTTTTTTTTGTCGAGTCGTTTGACTTGTATAACCGCATATATACCTCTGTATATGCTTTAAAGCGGCACTAATCATTATATTGCATAATTTTTGTTAATTATTTTACTATCGTGTATGTTATAATTTAGATTGTATAATTATTGATGAGTTGATTGTTACATTCATTCCCTAGTCTATGCCACATGACGTATACATTTCGAACTCGATAGTTTTGCGGTAAGGTAAATGCGCACGCGTCGACCGCGTGCTTGCTGCGCCGGAACAAGAACTGCCGCTTCCAAGCACGCACGTTGTTGATAAACTCACTTTAAATTACTATCTGGTACATGGCCAGGTATAACAGAGAAAAATCCTACTAATATTATAAAAGCGAAAGTTAATAAGAATGTCTGGATGTATGGATGTTCGTTCCTCTTTCACACAAAAACTACTGAACGGATTTTGATGAAATTTGGCACACGGGTAGATAATGTCCTGGATTAACACATAGGCTACTTTTTATCCCGGGAAAACTTTCAACGCGGGCGGATCCGCGGGCAAAAACTAGTATTTAATAAATATCTCATAGAAATAGAATAACTTCAGGACCATATCCTGGAATAGCTCTCTACTTTACTATATCTAGCCCAAGAGTAAAAATATCTTCATAAAATGTACTTCATTTTGACTTAAAAATATAAATCACGAGTAGATGACCATTATCATACCAAAATATAGCTGCAAATCTATATAATATGTTCTGGTGGATCATAAACGAAATACAAACTACGGGAGTTTGCCTCGTGACAACCCCATGTTTGTGCTATTATAGGGATGAAAACAAAGTAAACTGGTTTGTGGGGCAACTAATGGGCTAGTTGTATGGAGTCCTTACACGCAAATTGACACGCGGCTTTTTGACCACTAACATTGGACATGCATACAAATTCATATAAAATGAAAAGAAATGGGTGATTTTGAAATTCATAGAATTATTGAATATCGTAGGTAACATTAATATGGCGCGGTTTTTTCTCAAAATATTTATTATATAAAGCAGCTGGGTAAAGTACTTTAATTAATAGGGTATGACACTAGTAACTGTAAGGATAGTCAATAGGAGTATAGTTCATAATTTTTTTATAAGATTTCGTTTCTTTTTGCTTTCAATGAACTATATTTTGTTCAGTCTTTTTCCATTTAAATAAGTCCTTAGGAATCCATTGCACGTAAGTTTAAGTCCTTATAATTTTACCTCAGCGTATTTCATAGAATGCAACGTAAAGTAAATGTAACAGGTTATAAGGTAACATAAATGTGGGGACACATTCTTTGCAAATCGTGCGGAAGTTGATACACACACACACACACACACACGTGGTCGAGTAAAAGAATGCAGTAATATGCAGCTGCTTGTTGGCCGCTTATACTAAATCGCACGAGTCTCTAGACATTTGCACGGAAAATACGTCTCATGTATTCAGGTAAAAATAGATCAAATAACACATCACATATGTGAGATTTTCATTAATTTAACCAAATGATTGTTATAACATAAGTATCTGTATTTTATTCGTAGAATGAAACGTGCAGTTATTAACATCTTACGTAATGTAAAAAGCGCACAGGCGTCTTACATAAGCAAGGAAATTATTATCAAGACTACACCATTCATGCAATAATCACGGCTTGTACCAATCCACACTGAACTTTCGCAACCATTTTGTTTCGTGAACTCATTCAGTCTATTCATGCAACTAGATTAATTTCGCTTTTGAATCGTACTCTATTCATTTGATCTATTGAATGCATTGTGACTATTCAAATTCGCCTACGAATTTTAGTGGGAAACTGGAAAAGATAATGAAATAATAACAGGTCTAGAACGGTATTAGAGGCATATCAATACCAATATGAAACAGATTTTCCACGTACACCCCACTCACACGATTTTAAAAAAGAACTACGTATAAAAGAACGATCAATTCTGGTCTTATGGTGCCCCGTATTCAAAAATGGTTCCTCCAACACAGCGCGACGTGCGTGACTCATAATGAGCTGAGTTTTTGCCCGTATTTATATTGAAATTGATTTGCATGCTTGATGTAGCTCCGCGAGACCGGTGCGGCTGATGTTTCAGTCCAAATATTTTTAGTTAAAAATCAAAAAGCAATTTACAGAGTAATAGTTTTTGTAAAGAGACTCGGGAATTGGATTTCGTTTAAATCTTTTATTGTTTATTTGAAAGGTTATTACGTGTTTTTTGTACTTTATATATTATTTTCCATAATATGTATTTAGTCGTATACACTTTTGTTTAAAACAATATCTATTACTTAAATTTAAAATAAAAGTAAGTGCTTATAAATGACATGTCCAAAAACGAGCCTTAAATTCTAACCATGACAGTTTATAATTATATTTTTATAGAACTCTTACGGGCCTTAAATTCTAACCAAGACAGTTTTGCTAGAACTTCTAAAAACAAGCCTTTTACAATAAATAGTTTAATTTTTAAGACCTCCGATTTTGAGATTTGTGTCCTTTTATTTTGATTAAAAACTACACTTAATGTGAATGTCTTAGAAAAGTTGGTTAAAAATGGAGGGGTCTAAATATTTTTATTTATCGGTTTCACGATCCATATTTTGCCCTTTTAATATCCATAAAGTTTGAGCCTAGTTAGAGTTTGAGGCCTCGTTCCCACTAAAAAAGGGAATATCTCCTTTAATTAACGGAAAAAACGAATATTGATAATGTATAAAATCTAGTTCTTTGAAATTAACTTTTACGTTATAAATCAGTCTGTTGATATAATCATAAACTTTTTATATTAATATCTACTTTAGGTGGCCTAATTTTTTTTATTTACATATAAAAAGCATAACACAGAATTCAATCAAACCTAAATAGTACATAAGCATTTTACAAATTATGATCTGGATTGATTTCCTTAATATATGCCCTAACTGAGTTTACTGCGGTAACTGAAATAAAACTTGTACTTACTGAAAATGTAGTTGCAAAAGTGTACTTAATGTTTGGTTTTTTACTTTTTACTAATGGCGATTGGTTTTTTTTCTTTGCTATTACGTCACAATATTATTGTAACGTAATGTAATGTTAATTCATCCTTAGTCAGTGATATTTTGATCTATTTAGTACAATGTACATTAATCTACTCTCAGAATTTATCAGTCATAAATTAAACAATGTATTAATATGTAACTCCGCTTCTAGAAACAAGCAACAGTGTGTTCATCAGCCAGTTCCAGAAATGTAAACTAATATCTACACGCATCATTATAATTACAAAGCCTATTCTAGATATTAGTGATGTTGTTCCATGAAAATCGTAAAGCATAACTAAGTAGACATGTTAATAAAATATAGTACACATATAATACAAAGGTTCTGTGTAGTTGTCATAAACTTAGATGTTCCTTAAAAAGAATATTCGAAACACCTTTAGGTATATAGATTCTAGCACTCACTAGTGACTTATTCAAATAGTGCAGTTATGTTTAACATAGATACTTCAAAGAAACGCCGCGCCGAAACTCTAGAATCGGCGATTGCGACGTCGCGAGGTGACATGGCGTGATATTATTCTGGCAGTGTATTTCAGGGATATGACGTCACTTTTACAAGTATTAACAAATATAGACTGAATGAAACTTATGGAATTAGTTTATAACTGGGTTTAAAAATAGGAGAGTCCTTTATTTCTCGTATATTTTTACAACTACATATGCGGCTAATTCATTAGAGTCAGCCCTAACCAAAACCATACGACCATTAAGATTGCATGCGAAATAATAGGTGTGGCATGGTCCCCTTATAGTATCGCGCTTCAGGAAGCGCCGCCGCACCATGTCCTTCGCCGTCTCGCGGAGCGGCGGCGTCACGCGTCGCTCAGTGCGGTACGACAGCGGTAGGTCGCAGCGGTCTTATTTCGCGGCACTTGATTTGTGCTCAGTCCTAAATTTATTGTAGAGGCTATTTTTTTACATCAATGAGAGGCTGGTATAAATACTGGACTAATACAAGTATTGTTTATCAAAAATTACTTTTATTTACAGAAGTACAGGCAATATATTCATCCATCCTTAGTGTTTTCCTGTTATACAGTATAATATCTGATAGGGAATTTGACACGATATTTCACCAGAAAGTAATGTTTTTCTCAATAGTTTTCTGTCCTAGACTTAAAAAAAAGTGGTCCTACCGCTTAGTAGACCCACATGTTCATATTGGTTTTACCCAGCTCTCACTGGAATCTGACTACCAGTTTTACCGGGTGAGATAAGGAAGTATCTAGAAACAGAAAGAAAGTGTACAAATAATTGCTACTCGTCACATTAATGTATAATCCTACCAAATACAAAAGTAGCACTCAAATCTATAGTCAACATCTAAAATGAGTACTATCCACACTAGCTGTTTAAAACGATAACTGTTAAATAAAATTTACTTGAAACCCGTGAACTGGGCCTAATACTGTGATTCCGCAGAACGCGGCAGACGGCAGACGGCAATAGTATGTGCCGCGACGGCAGACGGCACTACTATGAAGTAAATTGTATGAGACCGAATCCGCACACGACGGCAAATGACGCGCGGCAAGTGATGTCCTACCTGCCGTCTGCCGTCTGCCGCGTCCTGCGGAATCACAGCTTTAGTGTAATGAAATGAAATAACATTAATGCTCCGTTTCTGAAGTACTATTGGCGGCAGTTTATCTATTCGTTAGCACTATCGGTTCTATAACCCATGAAACTGCGTTTCTGAACCACACACTGCAAGATAAACTCAGCTTAAACTTCGTTTATCTTAACTGGCCAATTTTTGCCGTTTATCTGTTCCATAACTGTTTTACGTGTCATTTTATGACAATAGACGTCAACCGAGTTAGATATTAGTTACAATATAGGGGAACATAATCGATACGGTCAATCACAACCGTTTCAGAAGTATTATAAATTCTTAAATTCTAAATAAAGACTTAAAACAAAAATTCGCAAACTAGTGTAAGTATGACACAAAACATTATGTTGCACTGTTTCACGTTTTTTTTCGGCAATGATGTCATTCATCAGCCAGAGACAAATAACAAATTACCACAAAATAAAATTAAAATAATGTTTAGGCGTTGATCTATATTAAAATAAGTTTATTTTTGTACTTATGTAAAATAATTATTAGTTATGAATTTTAGTAATAAAATCAATTTTAAAGTCGACTGCTAAAAAGAGCCATCTAGTAGCGAAATAAGGAATTGGTTGTCGGTTTTATAGTTATTGAATGCTTCATTATATGTTCAGAAACATGGTAAAAGTTAACCGACGTTTATCTTAATTTTAACTTTAATGGATCAATAGTTATTGAAAGTTTAACTGGGAGATTCAGAAATCGGGCATTAGTCAAGCGGAAAAACATTCTCATCATGAAATAGCCTGAATTATGTCCTTACACGGCATAAAAATATTAACTTTCGTACATATCTCTCTAAGACAGGCATATAAAAGTTTTTGTGATATTTGCAGACAATCATGATGTAATTAATTGCATACCATAATCAATGATGATGATAAAAAAGTAAAAAACCCTAATGAATCGAATATATTTCCTCCAGATCATGCTGAATTGATTCTCATAAATATTGGTTGCATTGTTACCTGGTAACTTCATATATTATATGAATGTAAAAACTTCCTTGCGGCGCTTACAGTCTATTGTTAGTTATTTGGTGTTACCGCGTTACTAAACCTTATAATTTACGTAAGAAATAGATGACGTGTTCTTGCATACACTAGCGTTTAGGATTACTGACGCCTTTGTTCGTATGAATTTGAAGTATTAGTTATTAAATTAATTAACTGAATACGTTTAAATACCTACATTTTTAAATAAAACTAAACGTAGTAAAACTCGTTATTTGTTAATTTTTATAAAATAAGTAAGTAGGTCACCGGTATCACATAAAAATCTTAGTATCTCGTTAAAAAAATGATTTGCTTTTATTATTATTTTTACATATATAATAATAATATGTCACTTAAAACTCTACCTGTAATACAAATAATTAGATTATTAATGTGCGCGTGGCCTTAAAAGAATTGTACTAATAATAGTTATAAAAAAGGAAACTTCATTTGCTTATGTTATGTTTTTCAAGTAGCCCCGATCATGGTCCATGTGTGTAGAAAGAAGGTATGTGGTTTAATGTAGAGCAGTTTTTCCATGAGTAGTTTTAAATGATAACGCTTTTTAAATGCTATTTTTCACCCACTAGTACTACTTATTAGGAAACGTACATACAAATTAGTCGAAATTACCATTTAAAATTATCTATTTGTTACGGCGCATGACGTAAACATGTCTTTGAACTTATTAATACATCATTCTTTTGCAATTGCATAACTAATAACGTTAACGACTGTTAATTAAAATGTAATTAGCAATTAATTATTCGCTCATACGTTCATTCGTTTGGATTCAGAGTGTAGTCAAGGAAACTATGTTATGCTCCCATGGATTTAATTCTAGAATTTGACGTTGAGGGGCATGACGTGGACTATAGGGCTCGAGTTATCGTGCGCTAGTCCTCTAAATAAATTAATAGAGCTGGTGAATTACTGCATCGTGAACAATCATTGCTATATGTCTCTATAAAATTTAGGATAATAGAGTTCATTTCATAAAAAATGTAGTGAAGTATATAATTTATGTCGAGGAGTTTCGCTGCGCGTCACGTGTGGGTAAACGTGAGTGCTCTAAAATAACGGCATCTTGACAACTTATCATTATATTTTACAACACAATGCAACACGCACACTCATTGAAAAACTTAGAACATATAATTATATCCTACTAATATTATAAAGGCGAAAGTTTGTAAGAATGTATGGATGTATGGATGTTTGTTCCTCTTTCACGCAAAAACTACTGAACGGATTTCGATTAAATTTGGCACACGGGTAGATCATGTCCTGGATTAACACATAGGCTACTTTTTATCCCGGGAAAACATAAAGCGGGACTTTTATTCCGGAAAAACTTTTTAACGAGGGCGGAGCCGCGGGCAAAAGCTAGTTTAACAATAATAATAAGTACTTACATTACAGAAGTTGCAGGTCACTGTTTATAGAAGGACATGTCCAAAACGGGCCTGAAATTCTAAACAAGACAATTTGTATATGCAATGCAATGCAATCAGCCCTGTATTATATATTGCCCACTGCTGAGCACGAGCCTCCTCTATTACTGAGAGGGTTCAGGCCTTAGTCCACCACGCTGGTCTAATGCGGGTTGGCAATTTATATATATTTGGATAGAACTCCTGAAAACTAGCCTTTTGAAATAAATAGTTTAATTTTAAAGACCTCCGATTTCGAGATTTATATAATTTTGTTTGGCGTGAAAACTTAATATAAACATTTTCAAAAAGTAAGGTATGATTGGAAGGGTCTAACAATTTTTTTTAATGGATCCATTTTTTGCTTCTTTAATATCCCTAAAGTTTGAGCCTGGTTAGATTTTGAGGTTCAGCACCCATACAAAAAGTAGACATCTTTACGTGCAAGGTTTGTAACTGTATTTGGTATTTTCTACTACGTCAGCATCTTTTCTTCTACTACTTGGATATCGAAACCGTTTGCGCCGGGTAAGGCTATTGTCTTACTAAGATTCTAACTCCCATATGCACTTGACTGACGACTCTACATGATTTAAATTGTTGTTTTGAGTACGTAGTGACGTACTACATTCCCGTGTCACTAATACAAATCTCTTTATACAAAATATACTTAGAAATGCGAGTGTCATTTAAACGTGAATTTAATGTCATTATGTCAAAATAAAAACGTATGTAAAAATAATTGGCGACGTATTCTGATTTTATATTAGTTTATGCCAATGTCGAACGATTCTAAATGCATTGCAGTCGGAGTAAGAAAATTGTTTTGACAGTGTTTTGTTATGAGCGCGCAATGTAATAGGAACGTGGCGTGACGGTTGTTTTCGTGCATATCGATAATCCATGCGGTAATCACAAAGTGCGGGGCGCGCGCGCGGCGTCCCCTTGGATGCCAAGCTTGGCGCCGGAGAGGGGTGCCGCCGGGTAGACAGTGACGTCACGTGAAAAACACGCTTTCCATAGTCTAACAGCCAGATTTCTTTATGTTTACCAAGTGTATAGACACTACTTATAGTGAACGTACGTTTATAATAATTAGACATTAGGTTTGGGTTTCTTTCTTTGCTTTGAATAATAACATAAAATCATTTATCCTTATAGATTGAATGAGAATAGTGTAGTTGGTTACGTGAGAGTGTTGATATATAACAGTAGGTACACCCGACATTAAAAAATGTAATTCAAGACTGACCTTAATGTAAGGTATTTGACCACTGTAGGTACTCAGCAATAAATAAGTCTGACTCTAACAGACACAAACAATTGCAAAGATGCTGACGATATCAGTGTCCAGACTGTTTTGTTTCACAGCTTAACAAGTTGCATCCGACTTTAAAGTTCCCTTGGTACGTAAGAGACAAGAATAGGTCATCCTTTAAATAGCTATGCACTATGTTGCGTTATATCGCATTATCACTATAAATAAGTTCATCTTTTTTAGAATATGAATTTTAGAAATATTATTTACTTACTCGAATACAAGGTCATATCAAGAAATGCACTTTTGTAGTTTGATTAGTACAGGTACAAGGTTACCAAGTTATTCGGATTCTATATCAATATCTTAAAAATATCTATTTAGATTCGTGTGCTTCGACTTGTTCCTTAAAAACGTTTGAACTAAGAACCTCCTGTTTTATAATTTGTTTAAAACGATATTTAATATACCTTTCTGTATTGCCGTATAATAAATAAAGAAGCTCCTAAAGTAAACTTAATAACATTATTTCCCAAATACACATAGTTGCTATTCTTCCATTTGCGGTGTTATACAATCCAAGCTAATTTGCATTGAACTCGATGTGTAACAATAGACGTCAGTTCGGTGGCAAAGTGGTTGCCAAGCGATGTTTGCTACTATTTATGTGTCAAATCAATTTGCTTCCACATAGATGTGCATGCGCAATCATCTCGTAACGTCACATGCAAGTCAATCTACTGTCAAATAGAGTAAGTGACTCTCTGCGCATTGATTAAAATAGCCTTGGGGCCATTGTTACGGCTTCGAAGGAAGTGATCGCCAATCATGGATGATTAAAATAAAGTCCAGTGTTGTTTAATTCGGGACAGGTGTTATGAAAACATATTTTGATAATGTGTGCGTCATGTATTATATGTGTGTATATGTGTGTATATGTGTGTATATGTGTGTATATGTGTGTATATGTGTGTTTCTTTTTGCAATCTGTTGCTTATAAACATTCAGCAAACGGTCAAGGATAATGTTTAGTGTCTCCCAACAATTTAATTTGAGAGTGCTGCTATTACGTCTCAGAGGCTCATCTAAGATAACTTCATATTTCATGGCAAACTCAATTCTTCAGTTCGGCTAAAAAAATCCAAAATTTTAATTAATCCTGCTTATTTTCTATTATTCACATTAATCTTATTTTTTTTGGGTACGTTCTTGCCATAAAAAGCTAATTTAACACGTCTGTAGAATGAGACTACGGCTAAAATTAATCACCGAAAGATGTAGAAAAGTTACGTTCTCATGAATTAAGCTTAAGTTGGAATTTAATTAAACATTACGTAAGTATTTTAACAAAGTGATAGACGAGTTTGCAACAATTTACAACGTACCCGTTTCAATTTACAACGTATTTGGAAAAGATTATTTTAAATACAATCTAAACTACAATTCACTAGAAGCTAATTACTTCCTAGGAACTGAAAGATAAACACAAGACAACAAGTCTAAAATATCTATATTAGACATGGCTGTAAATATCAAGATGCCTTTATTGAGAAAAGTTAGATTTGTCTCGGAATTTACTTTGGTGTTAAACATGCCCAGAGACGAGACTTTTTTTCTGCGAAACATCGCACATTTTGCACACACTGCAACTCAGAGTACGCAACACTGCGAACAGTTTACTGATAGACTGACGACGGAGAGCGACAGATTGGGTTACCTTTGGAATATTTACATTGTGACATTTTAACACCCAAATACCGAAAGTTTTCGTTTACGTATCACCAGCAAAACTTGTTGATGCATTGTTGTCTATTAATTAATCAAAATTTATCTATCACTGTAAACAAACTAAAATTTCAAATATTTGTATAAAACTATTTTCCCATACCATTTTTGCGTTTTATTTGGGTTCGACAAAGTGACTGGACATCACCTAAGGGTTGGTGCCATCCAGATAAAATGTCGTATGGCAAGAGACAGCTATTTTATCCCATTCGACACAATCATGTCGGCCTACTGAGCTACTTCTTCAGGCTACGGCGGAAGGACTCAGGATTAAAGGAAAGAGCATAAATCATAAACCTCTGTGGGAAGGAAGGAAGACGCGCGCCGGTAAACTACTGCACCTTACCTTATAATTTGCTGGATCCTTACATTGTTATTTGATGGGAAAATTTACGTCGAACGTACGAAATTTTCCTAGGTTTTTACCATGACGTCGAACGATGACATATTAGGTATATTTTCAGAAAAATTCTAAAAACTTCAGTTTATAGAAAATTAACGATGATTTCGCCGACTCACGGTAAATAACAATACGTGATTCATTAAATTCATACGGTGAATAATAAAAGATCATTGTATCCAAACCGCTTCATACTCTCGACTTATGGTTTCACCTTAATGTAGCATTGGTGACACTGACATTTTATATTTTTTTCTCCCTCGCATCATTAAATTATCACTTGCAAGGAATAACTTCGTGAACAACAGCGTCCAAATTACCGAGAGACGTATATACAATAGTTTTATGGTAACAAAAGCTATGGCGAAGAGCACTTAGCGGATCAAAGTTGAAAAATCTATTGTGACGCCGTAATTATTAGTTTCCTGTGAAGCTATTCAGTTACCTCGACGATGTCACTCTATTGTTCCATTATAACTACCTGCACTCATTCCACTACACCGCGCCCACGTACAGAGTCGCCTGGCGCCTTATTAGGTACTCAATGTATCGTTCGTTCAGACGACTTGTGTGCAAGTTAACTAATTTTAATGTATATGTTTATTAGTTTTCTGAATCAACTTTAGGTTACAGCAAAAAACGCAAAAGAGTAATTAATAAATACGACCACACAATAGTAAATGCACTGGCTTAATGCATTATTACCGTAGCTTTCGAAAAAAAATAACTTAATTGGTATGTTTAGTCTATATTATTGGTACGTATAGTAATTAGTAGTATGGTCGAGTTACTTTTTCGATAAATTAGTGATTACAAAGCTCTACAAAAACAGGAGTCTGAATTATATGTTTTCGAATTTTCCGCAAGTAATAAGCAAAATTAATTTGTTGGATTTATTGGACCGTCATAATTATTAAACGTTATTCACTTTCACCTTGATACAGAATTACGCATATAATTACAGCCACCATAAACCCTGTTTATACAAGACGGACACGGTTGAATCATTAACACTGACGCGATAAGAACCATTGTTTTTCAGCTTAATCTTTACATACTAGCTGGCCCGAAGAACTTCGTATCGCTTCAGAATCATGGAATGTTGTTTTAACTTATTAGTTTTTTACCCGACTGCAAAAGGAGGGTTATTATTAAGATTGAATGAATTATCAAAATGATTAAGCGCAACAAACGTACAAAAATCAAAATTGACTTGTTATATATTCATACACAAACAAAGAGACGCAGAGACCATTGAGCGCGACATGCCACGATAATAACATAGGTACCTCTTTCATCTCTTCCACATTCATAGTTCTCATCATACATTTTCGCCGGCTATGGGCATCCGTACCAGCCACATTCGCTCGATAAATATCTTTCGTAATTCGTCTTTCAACCATCCTCTCCACGTGCCCAAAATATCACAACATACTTTTTTCGATTTTAGTCACCAGGCGGCCCTCAGTCGCATACATTAATGACAACGTTGACCACAGCTTATTCCTCGGCACACAATCATAGGCCTTTTCCACGTTTACGAAGGCACAAAATACTTTTTTGATTTGGCCAAATGTTTCTTGCGCCATGTACAGTCAGCCATGTAAATAGCTGAACAAATTCCAAATATAAGTTTAGTTGATTTTTTTTTCTTTATCGGAAGTAAAATTATTCGCCTTTATTTTATTTTTATTTTAGAGAAAACAAAAACTGGTAAGAACACGAAAGCGTAGACGTGATTTGAGCTTTTGGATTTGTTCAGCTACTTATGTAGCTGACTGTACATTATGGAAAAGACTTGACCTTCTTGTTCTCCTAAATTGTAGCATTGTAAATAACAGAAATTAAAAAAAAAACGTATATAGAGAATGAATTATTCAAACACAAATCGGTCGAAAGCTGAATAAAAATTGCTGAAAACTTAAGAAAGATGCTAATTAATCGCGTAACGGCTAAGCGTATGCATTGAAAGGAGGTAATATGACATTATACTATAGGTACTCATAGTAAGTCTAGTTAGATAATATCGTAGTAGCCACAGGGACTGCGCCGTGCACGCAACTGGAGCAGCTGCCATAAGAAAAAAATAACACAACGCCATATGATCGTGTTTTAAAATTACACATAAAATGTATGGGAAAATGAATTACCTTCATAATTTCATTGATCATGATCTTTTTCCATATTTTTATAATTATTCATCTGTTTACGTGAATTTCTAACATTCGCGTTACAAACATAAGAACTCATTATACTAACTCATAGTTATTCTGCTCTTCGGATCGGATACAAATCCAAAAAATCAAACTGCCTTACTGTACCTTATAATCGGTTCGGCCGTTCTAGAGCTATAAATGGTGTAACTAAGACAACCCTCTTCATAAACATTGATAGCTTTTGCCCGCGGCTCTGCCCGTGTTAAAAAGTTTTCCGGGATAAAAGTCCCGCTTTGTATTTTCCCGGGATAACAAGTAGCTTATGTGTTTATCCAGGACATGATCTATCTGTATGCAAAATTCCATTGAAATCCGTTTAGTAGATTCAATTTTTTTTTGGGGTGGGCCACTCTATCTCTTCTCTATCTCTCTATCATTTAAGGGGATGAAAAATAGTTGCTGGCCGATTTTCAGACCTACGCCATATGCACAAAAATTTTCATGAAAATCGGTCGAGACATTTTTTTATCGCATTGAATGACGAGACAAGCATGCCGTTCGCCTGATGGTAAGCGATATGACCGCCCCATAAACAGTAGCAACACTATCCTGCACCTCGAGTTACAAAACTGTGTGGCATGCAACTGCGCTCGTCATCCTGAGACATAAGTCTCATTATGCCCAGTAGTTACACTAGCTACAATGTCCTTCAAAGAGAAACACAACAGTGCTGTTTGGCGGTAGAAATAGACCTTGCGGTGGTACCCACCCAGGCGGACTCTTACATATTATGAGAGACCTATCACCGGTAAATAATTCGGTAATAAATAAGTGATTTCGGAGGAGTTTGGCAACAAACAAGCAAGACACGAGAATATTATATATCAGATAATAAATCAGTACGTATAACCGGTGTGTCTCTACATTTTAAGAAATGTGATAAGAAAGAATTGGTGTGACTGGATTAACATAGGCTACTTTTCATCCCGGGAAAATATAAAGCGGGACTTTTATCCCGGAAAAACTATTTCACGCACACGGAGCTACGAGCAAAAGCTAGTTTAAAATATTGGTTAAATCACGTGTGCGATAGATACCTACACCAAAATTTTACAACAGCAAACTCGGCAAGCCCCCTGAATCGTCTGTTTACATCTTTTATTTTTAGATATCCGCCATTTTTGCGTCGTAAGATCACGTTAGTTTCGCAGCAATGACAATGTTTTGATGGACGACTTCATTTGTTTGTTGACTAGTGTTTCAGGAAAAACTAATGTAATCTATCAAATCGACCTTGCACTTTCCAATTTATCATTATTTGATGGGTAATTACATTGTAGAACAATGAACTTATAAATAATGGATGTTAAACCACTCAATTATTCTTTAAAGCTTCTAATACTCATGTGTCACAGTTTTATTATCTTGGCACGAAACAGATACATTATTACACGTGATGGTGAATAGCTACGTAGTATACTTGTAGTATATAGTTCAGTTTGGACAACGAGGAACGTAGTTGTAAAACCGAAAATAACAAATTAAGATTGATAACGAAATAAACACACATTATACATAAAACGTGTCGTGCCGTTGAATAAGTATAAAAATTAAACATATACAACATCAATTGTCTGTGACCCATTCTAATTATGTAAGAACTATTTATTAATGAGCCAAATGAACAGGAAATCACTGGTTGGGGTTACGCTTCGCTGCACCATCAAGGATAGTCATTTGGCTTTTTGTCTTCCATTTTTTTTCACCAATCTCCCTCCGCTTGTTTCGTCGATTATTTTAAAGTGTTAAATTATTTTGATCTAGCGTAGTTTTAATATTAGCGAAATTTTCAAGTGAATAACTTCTAACGTGTAGAATATCGGACCCACAAAAATGAGCAATGTAAGCCCATGTAGGTACGTAAGCTTAAGTATTAATCTCTATTAATGAGGGCGTAGTCTGTCAAGCCCCGCTACGGACACCGGTGTCCATATATATAGGGTTTTTCCATACATCTATATATATAAGCGGGGCTTGACGGGTATACTTTAATATTAATTTGTTTTCAGTATGACTTACAACAAAACCTCAACAATACAATGTTGTCATCGCCCTATGAGTTTTGGCAATCATCATGGAAAATATGAAAAACATAATAAATGCTTGCTAAAAATTCAATTAGCAGAACATATTTGGCACAGAGCGCGTTGGACTTTGACATTAATACTTATGAACATAAGATACCTATGATGACTGTCTCGGTGGCGTAGTTGTATTACAGTACGACTGCAAAGCTAAGGTCTCGGGTTCGATCCCCGGGTCGGGCAAAGTGATATTGAATTTTTCTATTCAGTATCAGCCCGGAGTCTGGAATTTGTGCCCGATATGGCGATAGGCTCGCCCCCTATCACATTATGGAACGGAATAACGGCGAAAAGTGGGTGCACTAGTTGCGCCTCTGCATACCCCTTCGGGGATAACAGGCGTGAGTGTGTGTGTGTGTGAACATAAGATGGGAGTTGAAGAATGATGTTTGTAATGTCAAAATGTCTGCTTTTTAAACATATCACTTATTGCATTATATCTATACCCAACACACAGTTCTATTAATTTTCTGAATGTTAGTGTGGTTAATCTCCGAAACAGACGCAGCGATTCGTCACGTTTTTCGCTGAAAACTTTTCCACTTCGGCATAACTGCAAGTAAACTAGTAATATAACCAAATACAATTAAATATCTTAGATACACATTTTTAGTAATTACAAGTCGATATTTAATACGTTTAATATTATTGACACTCCTTCCAACATCGAACTCAAAATTAAATGTGTAAGTAATTAATCATAACTCATTTCGCGTTGGGTTTTTTTATATATCAATACGTTAGGCACGTTGAGTTGCCATAGATAGTTGCAACTTTATTTACTGGTGGTAGGTATCTCTTATGTAAGAGTTCGTCTGGGTGGGTAGCACTGCACTGTCTATTTCTGCCACTAAGCTGCAGTGTGCATGCACTGTTGTGTTTCGGTTTGAAGGACATTGTAGCCAATGTAAGTACTGTACATAATGAGACTTAACATCTTATGTCTCAGGATGACGAACGCAGTGGAATGTCACACAGTACTTTGTAACTCAAGGTGCTGGGTGGTGGTGCTACTGTTTATGGGTGGTCTTACAGCTTGCCATCAGGCGAACGGCAGGCTCGTCTCGTCATTCACTGCCATAAAAAAAACTTATCAGATGTCTCTGACTGTCACTCAGTGTAAGTACAGCACATCCCGAATATGGTCGCGAATTGCACGTTATGTAACATTATTGAAAAATAAAATTTTGTCATGGTTGTACATCGTCTATATACATTCAGACAGTTTGTGTAAGTTTGAGTCAATTTGTGAGTCATATATTCCTATATAACTCATAATAATGGAAATTATAAGTAAAAAATCTGAGAGTTGGAATTAAAACATCCAATACCTACTCGTGTAGCTTGCTACATGTAAAATATGGGTAACGTAAAGTACCGGTGACAGTACACATTACATTTTAAAGCTATAATTTTCACACCAATTATGTGACTGGTTAAGTTTATAAAACACGTATTCTCGAAAACTCTGGGGATCAACTTGTTTGGACCATTTAATAAGGCACATTATAAATGCCTAACCAAATATCCTAATATGACTTCAATACTTATAGTGCAAATTTATGAATAACACGTAACGACAAATCATTTATGTCCATTAAAATGTTGAATAAACAAAACGTCATGTTGTCTTGTACTTCAGTGTTTAGTTACTTACCTTCTCATTATTATTACAGTCCATGAAAATGCGAGTATTTATTTCGTGAGACATGAATAAAGAACCAGCGCGCTTCCATTCCACATTAATAAAATCGGGAGGATAATATTTTTACCTTCTTATTTCAAAAACTAGCGGCCCGCCCTGGCTTCGCACAGGTAGCAAAGCATAATGTTTATACACTTAATTTTCTGTCGTACAAAATACTTATGAATTATACACATAAACCTTCCTCTTGAATCACTGCGTCTATATGCGAAGGGGGGACCCTTAAAAATAAAAAGATAAAAGTAGCATGTCCTTCCTGGGATCTCAAACTATCTCCACATTTATTCCCTCACGGTTCCACCCGCAAGAAAATATTTTCCGGGATAAAAGTACCGGTTTATTTTTCTCGTGATGAGAAGTAGCCTAGGTCTTTCCCAGGGTCTTAAACTATGTTCCTTGCAAATTTCATCGAAAGCGGTTTATTGGTATGGCCGTAATGACTTGCGAGAATAAATAATCCGGGATAAAAGCCCCGGTTTGAATTTTCCCGGGATATAAAGTAGCCTATGTTACTCAGGAATACAGGAGCATTCTAATGGTGAAAGAATATTTGAAATCGGTCCAGCACTTTTTGAGTTTATCCTTGTTAAACATACAAAAATACAAATCTTTCCTGTTTATAATATTAGTATAGACGAAGAACGTTTAGTGGCAACACGTTTAGATATCCTGATACTGGATAATAGGATATATTTCTATACTCCAATACGACTTGAGGAAACTGTCAGTGTGTTAAATATTTACAATAATAATTGTTCATGTGTTAGGGCCGGGTGTGGTAGTTTCCTTGTTGGTGTACGTTTCCGTAATCATTAAAACATTGCGTTTATGGCTTAGCTACATTTATATATAACTTCAATATATTAGTAAACGTTAAGAATATTATTTCTAACGAATAGAATATTACTGGTTCCTAAATATAATAATATAGTGGTGCCCTTTAGACTGACTACTAATATTCACGCCAAAAGGAAATTGCGATAAAAGTAGATGTGCAATAATTATAAAGTCTATGTAATCATTTGACAAGAAATAAAAGGACACGGTAATATAATATTATTATGTCCGGGTGAAACCCGGACACTTCGCACCTTTAGAACGAAAACAACACAATCCAAAAAATAGAAAATTGAGTTGTCATTTTTAAATGACTAAAAACTAGTCCCTTATTTATAAAATATATTTTGATAAAAAAGGGACCGATATAACAGTTTTGTCCTTTTCCTGCTTGAATATAGCTGTGTTTGAACTATTATTGTATTGAGAACTTCGTTTTAAGTAATTTTATGACGATAACTCAATTTTCTATCTTTTTGAACTGTGTCGTTTTCATCCTAAAGGTGCTACTTGTTGTCAGGGGAAATCATTTTTTTTTATAGATAAACGATAAACTGAAATAAACCTTAGTTAAAAATTCATTCATAATAAAGTGCTTTCAAGAAGGCACGGCAAAAAAAAATTACCGAGGTGTCCGGGGAAAAACCCATATTTCGCCCAAATGTCCGGGATTTTTGCCGTGTATATCCGGCGTCAGCAATTTAAGTGATGGCAGCCCTAATATAGTGTCAACTGACGAACGCTGACTGAGGCCTCGTCATAACAATGATACCGGCTTGTTTAATCAACATTATATTTTGGTAGAAAGAAAAATAATTTTGAATTTTAAATAATTCACTATAATTTGATGCACGCGAGTGATTGGAAGTAATATTTACAGCCTTGGTAGGTAGAGGGGTTACTTAGCATACCCTAGTTTATGACACATCAATTTTAAATAACACTTTCCAGTAAATGAATGTTTTACAATTGACGTTTTCGTCATAATTATAATAATTTAACATACGATATTAATATGGGAAGCACTTTAACAGTGTAAGAAACCTTACCTGGCTACAACTATTCACGATATCTGTATTTTGCGCAGATGCGTTTTTATTTGGATATACATACAATTCAGACCGGCTATAAAGATGTCGGTTATAACGACAAAATGGTGAAGTCCTGTTCAAAGCTCTCGTCGAACCAATATCGTTGGAGTTTATCGGTAATGACGACCTATCGATATATATTTACTGTAAGTCTAAGATATTTACTAATTTAAAATAATATTTTATTCCTCATTTTTATATAAGGAGCCATAATGACATAAGACATACATATACATACATATACACTCACGCCTGTTATCCCCGAAGGCGTAGGCAGAGGCGCAACTAGTGCATCCACTTTTCGCCATTATTCCATCCCATGATGTGATAGGGGGCGAGCCTATCGCCATATCGGGCACAAATTCCAGACTCCGAGCTGATACTGAATAGAAAAACTCAATATCACTTTGCCCGACCCGAGCATTGAACCCGAGACCTCAGCTTTGCAGTCGTACTGTAATACAACTACGCCACCGAGGCAGTCAATGACATAAGAGGGAATCATTTATATTATAAATTATGAAATTTTTAATCTGTCTACTATTCGTCATATTTAGACACAGCATTTAGTCACGACTGACGCAGGCACATATTTAGATTTTTCACAAAAACTTTTATAATCTACTTTACTGTCATCAGAGACTGTCATTTTGATTGCATACCAGCCCATACGCTCATGTGTTAATGTGTCTGGTACATTCGCGAAGTAATCTTCTCTTTATTCCGTGGGTCCATTTAAGAGTTTTTTTTTATTGAATCGAATGACGAGACGAGCATACCGTTCTCCTGATGGTTAGCGATACGACCACCCATAAACAGCAGAAACACCATACAGCACCTTGAATTGCAAAGTACTGTGTGGTATTCCACTGCGCTCGTCATCCTGAGACATAAGATGTTAAGTCTCATTATGTCCTTACACCGGCTAGTTACACTGGCTACAATGCCCTTCAAACCGAAACACAACAGTGAATGCACACTGCTGCTTGGCGGTAGAAATAGAAATTGCGGTGGTACCCAACCAGACGGACTCTTACATAATATTATGAGAGTTCTACCACCAGTAAAGTGGCAGAATATTCTTCATGTTTTTAGATCTTATTATCTTAGTCTTACTATTGGTTACTAGATGTCGTTATTTATTTAAATAGTGCCGTCCATCGTCATAGTATTAAACGTACAAAGAAGGGTTTATTCTCGTCTTGTTTGCGAATCGTGAACATTGGATCATTATGTGTCGCAGGCTTCATATTAGTTCATATTGACAATATTGACGTCAAAAGGCGTATCTCGTTATGTCTACAATAAGTAATTGTTGGCTTCGTTTGGAGCCTTGCAAATTGATTTAGATGCTACTGCGCATCTACTGAAAATGGTAAATAGAAGTAATACATATTTGTCTTGCTAGATCACGACAGTGAAGGACATGACGTATAGCTATATTTATGTACACTCAGGGCAATATTAATTAATAAATCTCACGTTTGAGTTAAATCTCAAGTAGGTATTTATTGTATTGAACTATTTAATAAACTAAGTTTAAGCTGTTCTCAGCAGAGTAAGGGCGGTATTAATAAATCAATCTCAAGTTTGAGTTACATCTCAAGTAGACATAATGTATTGAACTGTTCATACATTATGTCTACTTGAGATGTAACTGTATTGAACTGTTCATACATTATGTCTACTTGAGATGTAACTCAAACTTGAGATTGATTTATTAATTTATAAGCGATTATACAGAAACAAAATTAGCTGTCAAATTTCATCACATATTGTAACTAAAGATGTTATTTGAGTTAATATGGGTTTATTGAATAACGACTATCTTAAGTTGCTGACCTTAATTTGACAGCGTCTTAGCTGATATCGCACTTCAGATCAGAATTGAGTTGCATTTTTAATACGGCTGGACGGACTATTAGCCATCCAACCATTTATTTAACTTTTGACAGTTTTCTAATCAATTGGGGATGTACTAATGCGTTACCGATTCGATTTCTTGTAACAATAATTGATGAAGTTTTTATCGATTAAACACATTGAAATGTTATTTTTGCTCAACATTTTGTATTGTTTTTTAAACATGCCTAGGCGTTTAAATAAGTATATTTTCTGTTTATAAATTTATTCTGTAGGTATGTATTCTATATCCAATATAACTTTTGTCAATATTAAACTTTAATAGTTTATTTTGTTGGTTATCATATATTTACACATATATAAAAAGAAAATGCACTGAAAATGACTGCCTCGGTGGCGCAGTTGTATTACAGTACGACTGCAAAGCTGAGGTCTCGGATTCGATCCCCGGGTTGGGCAAAGTAGTATTGAGTTTTTCTATTCAGTATCTGCTCGGAGTGTGGAATTTGTGCCCGATATGGGGATAGGCTCGCCTCCTATCACATCATGGGACGGAATGACAGCGAAAAGTGGGCGCACTAGTTGCGCCTCTGCCTACCCCTTCGGGGATAACAGGCCTGAGTGTATATATATGTGTATGTATAAAAAGAATATATTTAATTTACATTGAAATATTTTATGTTTCAATGAAAAAGTTTTGAATTATCATTGTTACACAATCGGTGGGCTTAACGAATATCGATCGATAATTAATATCGGAGCTGATGAGCAAGTCGCTTCACTATGTAAAACAAAAAATGACGTCCATAAAGTAGTCAATTATTTTGTTTTGCATTCCTTGTCAATAATTATAAAATTTCATTGGCGTGCATAATATGTCAAAAGTTAAATGAATGGTTGGACGGACTATAGTGCCAAACAACCCTGTATTTACCCTAAAAGCAAGAGGGGCACAAACCCCGTCCCCCAATTAGATAAGAATCGTGAAATTCCGAAACCCAAAGCTTAAGTATATTATTTCTCTCACAATTAAAAACGATTTAACTTTCTGTCTAATTCGTGTTTTATGTTTATAATTATGCTGTATTAAACAATAATATTTTTTTTGGAAATTGTTAAAAACTGCGTATATTGCCGTGATAGGTATAGGATCAAGAGAAGAAAAATTGTTCATGACGCGACCAGCTGGCGTATGGTAAAGTGACTATGCACGAACCACTTTCTTTTCATGCAAGTTCCAATATAAACAATGGTTCTGATTACAGTATCACGTCATGTCCGCTATGTTAAATATACCTACGCAATCTAAATATCATATATTGTATCGAATATCGCTGCATATACTAAATCAGAATACACAGAAAATATATAGACAACAGCTGAGCGCATTGTAAAGCACACCCAATGCAAGTATTCAATGATCATTGCTTAGAGGGCAATTACAATAGTTATAATTATTGAATATTGTTTTGGAGCAAACATGTTGGCTTCGAGCATTACATGCAAAGATTTAAAATAGAATCAGGAAAACACCGCAGTTTTACGACATTGAAACTACAGTCTACAGGAATGCCAAAGTATGATTGCCAGTTTCTTATTATATGTTGTCACCAGGAAACGTTTGGACTATCAATGTTTATCATTCCCTTACGAGCTCCATACTTCTTCTAGTTAGACAAGTTTATTCAGATGTCCACGACTTCTCCAAAAAAAAAATCGATTCATCCGTTATATTTTAAATACGATAAAACCAATGAGCTTATAATCTCCAATACAGTAAAACATTATTTTCAATTAAAATGTGCAATGTTTTGACCAGCATTGCATGGCTAGAGCCATTCCTTTTATGACGGCTTAAATTGTACAGGATATACCTATAGTTTTATTTTAAACCTTATCGTAAAGGAGTTTAGACTTAAACTTAGGTAAAATATATTTTTGCGTAAACGGTTAGAATTATATGAGAAATGATTCACTGTCGCACTCTGATACTTCACGGAATTGTAATGATCATCCGCCATTTTTTTAATGTGAAATTTGAGTTTGAAATTCATCAAAAACCAACTTGTTGCTATTTTTAGTTAAAATATTAGGCATCAAATCGCTTTGGATGTGAAAATAACCAAATTACAAAATCCTCTCTTATGATTATAATTACGCTTCTGAGGGATGAGGCAGTAAAAATTTAGTTATACTTACAGGACTTATTTATCTATACTATCTCAGGAACTACTGAACCAATTTTGAAAATTCTTTCACTAATAGGAAGCTACTTTACTCCTGAGTGCTATAGGCTACTTTTTATCGCTATAGGCTATGCTATGCTATGCTATGCTATAGGCTATTATTTTTATTTTTTTTACTTTTTTTACTTTTTAAATATTTTTATACCGGAAAAACTTTTTCACGCGGGCGGAGCCGCGACCACTACTAGTTTAGTAATATGGAAAGTCGCGACTATATCGGTGTATATCTACCTATTAGGTTTTTAAATGTGTTATTATGGAGTACCATAACTATTATATTTAAACTGATGTAGTTACAGTGGTCATAAATACAATGGGTAAATTACCAACCCCTTTTCTAGTTTCTAACGGAAACATTATTTTTGGGATCAAAAGATCAACATATAAAGGTATAACTTATTGAGCGATTGAAAGAGTGAGCAGCACCTAAAACTATTATATATTATGCTCTTAATCAATAATATACCCAATAACATTTTATAGGTATCTTATATTATAGTTTTTATTATTTAATACTATTAATTGTAAACTGATCGACCCAGAATCTCGGAATATTGGTCAAAATATATTAGGAAATATACCTATGAACGTTTCTTGTTGTTAAGACAGTTACAGTTTCTGAATTCATTCCTAAAAATCATTCTGTTTATATAGCATTGCTCCAAGGTTTTGTAGAGTCCTTTTAAAATACTTGGTTCACATATACTTTAACATATTTTATCAAACTAAAATGAGGTCCAAAAGTATCCAAATGTTATTCAACTCACTATGTTTACACACAAGAATGGTATATTGTGACAATACTCTTTAACTAGGGTTTGTTTAGTAATACTATGAACATTATAGGACATACGTAAATAAAATAAATTCATCATATTAGGGTTAATTCAAGATTTATTAAATTCATAAACATTCAGCCTGTGAGAGCCGTGAAAACATCTACCTCTTTAAAACACGGCTACGCTGGCTATTTTTAAACTCCCAAAATAGAAAATCTTGGTCACGTGGCAAAAGCACGAGCTAACCGATTACCGAGCCCCTGTACTGATTGCCAGATAAAACGTCTCTGTGGCGTCATTGTTGTTCAATAAATTGTTGTGGAGCATAACAATAATATCATCTGGTACTAGAAATATGTTACGATCACGAAGTTCGTCTCAATTACTAAACCACAATGTAATTATGGTCGTTAGTAGGTACACTAATGCTTATTTTTTGTTGTTTCAGAAACCTCAATTGCGGCCAATGATAGCCGAATATGACCCCAAGAAAAAAGGAGTCAAAAATGACTTATCTGATGTTGTTATGGTCAAGTAAGTGACATTGTTTCAATAATTCAAGAGGATCATTAAAATCACGATAATTGATTTAGCTTTAACTGCATTCTACATGTTGTCCATAATGAATGGTGCCACATTTAAATAAGTTTTATGTTTCTTGCTTACTACCTTTTAGTTCAGAATCAACATAAAGCATGCTTCACAGCTTAACCTCATTTTTGTTCAGTGAGTTGATAATATCGATTGTGGAATACCTACAATTACAGATTTAGTAGAAAATAATAATATGGCAATTTTTGTTCAACAGGATTTTGAAAAGAAAATTTATTATAGATTTTACCAATTATAAAAATAGCAATATTTAATATCAGAAGCTCAAAAACCCTGAGCTGATGAGAGAATTGAGGGCAAGCTAGTGGCCCGAGCTTGTTTTACTGTCAAAGTTGATTGATAATATTTTTTTCGTGGTATTTTATATTGTATGTTGACTGTTAAGTACTTGCTCCTTATAACGAGCTATAAAGCTCGAACGCCGTTCGGAGATGATCCGGGAAGACGTGTGCTGATTCCTCGAGATAAAAGTCGTTCGACGACCTTGTTCATCTTGCAATGGACTCATACACCGGTACATCATTCCATTTTTATGGTTTCAATTTTGTTATTTTATATTATTGTTTGGTAATGGTAAAAATTTGGAAATAGTTATGCAATGAGTGTTCCATGCCTTTTTTACGGGTATAATTGGACACTCGGGCCTAATCTCTGTTCAGGCTCGGGATTGGCTCCATAATTAATGATTTGTACAAATTTGATTTAGCTTTATGTCCCTTTGATATTTAAAATCTGTAACAGTGTACCTATATCCCAAGGATGTTATATAAATACCCTAGGACAGATTCAAATTCAGATAGTTAGACATATTACTTGTATATTAGTCAAAATTATTGTGTAAATTCTGTAACGTAAGATAAACCATCCTAACGTAAAGCTGTATTAAATTTAAAAGCTGAGCCTCTCGTTTGTAAATGCCAAGTCTTAACAGAGTGAAGCGCATACAAATTTAAAATATTTGGCGTTGATATTGTATTCGAGACCATAACAAATTTACACACTACACATGAAAACACTCACACATAGTAATTTTTTTTTTGTAAACTTTAATGTTGATTTGCCACAGACATCCGACAAATTAGTTTTTGTACTAGAGTAAAGCAAATTAGCATCAAGAATCGCGTTCGCGTCCACACTACGACTCACCCGTTCGTTTCATTTTAGCTTGAAATGTGGCGCTTTATATGTCACCGCCACCTCTAGACATCACTAGAGGATACGCTTAAATTCGTTGTATGATTTTGTTACTACACTTTAGAACCGACTCACTTCTAACCTATCCACATCATTTAATTAGTTCTCTTAAGGGATCAAACTAGACATTAGCTATAACAGTATTTGCTAACGTATCCACAGATATAAAGTGGACCCAAATGAAATCCCCGTGGAGCAACAAGCGGGGTCCACCCTGCCCCTCATGGAGATACCGGGACGTGACGTAGAGGCGGATGAAGATTATAATCCATTTGAGCATAGGAAACTTGCACATCCAACATCGTAAGCAGTTTTTAATGTAATAATCTTTTGCAAATGTCGCGTACTTAAAAAAATGGTGTCCTAATATATAAACGTATTTCTTTCAGGGATATGGACACCCTCATCCACTTATTGAAGGGGTCGCTTGGCAGTGGTATCTTGGCTATGCCTATGGCTTTCCGTAATGCTGGCCTATACTTCGGCTTAGTAGCCACCTTCGCCATCGGAGGCATCTGCACTTATTGCGTCCATGTACTCGTGAAAACTGCTCATGAACTGTGCAGAAGGATGCAGAAGCCATCCCTTGGATTCGCCGAGACAGCTGAAGCCGCTTTCTTATCTGGACCGCCAGCTATGCATAAATTTTCGCGACTTGCAAAGTAAGTAGGCAATATCATACGATGATCAAAAATATTTTTGGGCTTTTGGTCACAATGTTTGGTATTTTTAATGTAACAACAAAAATTCCTTGCGGCTTTACCCCCATCCATGAGGATCTAATATCCTCATATAAAAATGTAGGTAAAATCATATTCTGAACTAGAGAGGAACTTTCTTCAATGATACCTAACTTAACTTTTACGTTTAAAACGTAGGTATATCCGGCGATTCCAGGGTATTTTACTAATACCTAATCGTAATCTCCAATTGATTTAAGCATTCCAAAATTTTGAATAAACTAGATATAATAATAATATATTGCGTACTTAACGTCAACAACCATTTACTAGCAATAAGAAAGTTAGTATTATCAAGTAAAACTAAATTATTTATTTTACAGGGCCATAGTAAACTGGTTTTTGGTGGTCGACTTACTCGGATGCTGTTGCGTGTACATCGTATTCATCGCTAAGAATGTGAGTCAAGTGGTCAACAACCACTTGGAAGGCACCGTTTGGTATGACATGGACATCCGAGTATACATGGCAATGCTTTACCCTTTCCTCATTATGATGAATATGATCAGGAATCTGAAGTACTTAGCGCCGTTTTCTATGCTTGCTAATGTTTTGGTCGGCGTTGGAATGGGAATCACTTTTTATTATCTGTTCCAAGACATTCCGAGCCCGAGCGACCGTGAGACGATGGCTGAATTCTATCGTTTGCCTACATTCTTCGGTACTGCCATCTTTGCTCTTGAAGGTATTGGTGTTGTGATGCCCCTTGAAAACAACATGAAGACTCCGACTCATTTCATCGGCTGCCCTGGCGTACTTAACACTGGCATGTTTTTCGTTGTTTCCTTGTATGCCTTTGTTGGATTTTTCGGCTACCTGAAGTTTGGCGAAAACACAGCGAGCAGCATTACGTTGAACTTGCCAAATGAATTGTAAGTCGTCAATATTATAATCATTAAACTTATCCCAAATTAAGTAAAAATCCACATGGTTCTACTCACCCATAAACTTAGCTTGTCGCTAGAATGCATATTATATCATATTTCATAGTCGAGTATAGTTTCAACAATTGATGATATATCATCAATTGTTGTACCAATGAAACCTTATAATGTTTGTTTGAAAATTTCTATATACATAATTAAACATGTTTTTTGTTGTTTTCCAGATTGGGAGAATCCGTCAAACTGATGATCGCCGTCGCCATATTCTTCACATACAGTTTACAATTCTACGTGCCGATGGAAGTTATATGGAAGAACGTTCGTCACTTGTTTGGAGCGAGGAAGAACATCGCCGAATACAGTATCAGGATTGCCGTAATTACCATGACGGTTTGCATAGCTATCGCTATCCCTGATCTGGGGCCATTTATCTCCCTCGTCGGTGCTGTATGCTTGTCCTTCCTCGGCCTGATATTCCCAGCTGTCATTGAAACCGTTACTTTCTGGGACCGACCTAACGGCCTCGGACGCTTTAACTGGGTCCTATGGAAAAACATCTTTATGATTTCTTTTGGTATCCTTGGCTTTTTGACGGGTTCTTATGTCAGTATTCTCGGTATTATTCATGGCGAAGACTAAATATAAATGCGCAAACCATTTCATACAGACTTTAAGGCTCAATCAACAAGATTGTGAGGGCTAAGAATAATTAATATACTAATTTAGCTTTTTTATTTTTTGTAAAAATCAGACCAATTGACTTACTTTAATGCTCAAATAACTCTTATTTGAGGTTTCATATTATACTCACAGTATGTCATTATCTTTTTACTTATTAATTTGTTGAACTTGTGGATAGAAATCTTGTTCACGTGCAGGGCAGGTTGTGTTTTGTTATAATTTATTTAGCCCCGAAACTCTGTAGCCATTTTTAGATTTAAGTAAGTGAATTATTATAAATAATAATACCTATACTAAATATTATGTAACTTTACAAATGTGTGAGAATTTTTCTAGTGCATTATTGAAATGTGATACAACTTTAGGTTTAAACAAAAAGCATTCAATGGAAATATATTATTTTTTCAAAATGATGTTATCTGTTTTGAAAAAATAATGGACAATATTATGAATATTCGAAAACATTTTAGGTCCATGTCAAGGCCTGCCGAGAGAAAACTAATAAAAAATGTGTTACTATTTTGGGGTTACATTGTAGAAGCGTTATTCGTGATTCTATGGCATTTCCAGTACCAAAAAAACTACCTGCTTAAGTAGTGTAAACATGTCATATCGAGCTTTTTAGAAATTGTGAAATAAAGCATTTAACTTGTAGGTATCTTTAGATACACTATTAAGATCAATTGTAAAGATCTTGTAACTTACCTGTAGTGAGATAATTTAATATAGAAATCAAAATAATCGTATTGGTTAATTTAATTAATTTCCCAAATATTAGATACCAATTTACCTACTTTTAAAGACTGGCTCTATTTTTTATTTTATTAGTTTGACACAAAAGCTGTATTGTCCTCAGTCGATTTCATAATTGTATCAAAATTCGTGTCGAAATAATAGATGTACTTATAAGTAGCTCATGTAATCTGAGGAGTTACTCTATTGAGCTCTATTTTGGTGTCCACATATTTTTATACAAAAATTAACAGTATTTGGAAATATAAACTTATATTGGTAAACGGTTAACTAATAGTAATTTACATCACACCAAAATCTGACTATATTTTCATCAGATGCTGGAGCGATAGAGTAGCTTTGTAAGTATGTTCCTTTGTATATCTACTAGCTCCTGGAATATAATGTATACTACACTTTACGAAGTATATGTAACAATAAGTCTATGTACTGCACACTAACAGATTGCGTGATTGACAAAAGTGACATGTGAGAAATGAGTGCGGGGGAGGACTAAGAATGATTTTATCCAAGTTGGGCCTTTTGCCTAATTGTATGTGAGAGTCATTCTTCGTTTATTTCCTATATATGAGTGTATATGCATTATTATAGTAATTACCTTGCCGGAGTCCACTCTGACAAGTAAAATGATCATTGCTTAGTATAAGATCTGCACTAGCGAGTGCGAGACGGATAGTGATCTACATTCAGCGATGAATAAAAAAATTAATATTATTTTCTTTAGTAATAATGACTTAACAAACCACTGTAATAATTTATGTGCGTAAATGTCTACTATTTTGAAAAATATTCACGTATTATTTTAATAAACGACGTAAATCTTGTCGATGTCAATTTAGATTGAGTAGTAAATAATAGTGAAACTTAAAAATTCAAATTTTAGGTACTATTCATATTAGAATAACTATCTAATGCTTGTTTTTTACTAATTTAAAGAGATCCTTAAAGCGGTTGTTTATTATTATCGCGTCCTTTGAAACTGTCTTAACACTGCGAGACATTAGGATTCCTATTTAATTAATTTTAAGAAACGTAAGGTGAAAAAGGAATTAGACACACTACCATACCACAATCTACGTAAACAAAAACTGAATTAGAAATAAGCATTAGGAAGTAATTCCTAATAAAAATTATTGCGAGTAGTACCTACCTGCCTATACCTATATTATGTTTATAGGTTCGTGTGTAAAGTGGTTGTTTTGTTACAGTATTAAATAAATGAGCGTTAAGTGATATATGTGTTTTAATTGTCTCATAATACTAAAAAAAAAATCAATCGACAAATCGGCAGTTGATCACAGTGAGAATTAGTTTGGGCAATCGATGTCAGTTACCACTTACCTACTAATACGAAATAAAAAAAATATTGAGGGCTTGTTGCCGCCATTTCGTGTCTCGTGCTACGTATCGTATGTTTGCTGTAGCTATGTATGTAACAAGTTGAGAGTGTCGTCGCTCGGTGAGATTCCTTTAGCGTTATAATTACTAAGTGCCTAGTAGGTAACTGTAGACGACGATATTCTTCAATGTGGAATACAAAGTGCTTTCTTACTACCCACTTGGCGGCTGAATTAGCCATTAGGTATTGTTGAAAGAAGAGTTACATAGCAGGTAATAAAGTAAAAGACGCCTTGCATGCAATGGTGAGAAGCCATGTGGTGTCTGAAAAGGCAACATTGGCTATTCGCAATAATGTGCTGATGCCGAAGCTAATACTTACTTATATGGAAGTGAATGTTGGGTTTGGCAAAAAAGCACGAAAATCGAGCAAATGTGGTGGAAATGCGCTCCTTACCTATTATAATATTGTGTGGAGTCACCATTACTGATCGCATGAGGAATAGTATGATAAGAGATCGTTGTACGTTAAAACAGGGCCGCGCCGACCCAATACAGCGCCTGTGTGCAAAATCTATGAAGCGCGTTGGCATGTCATCCTGATTCTGGCGCCCCTATTGCCTTGGCGCCTGTGTGCGCCACACACTTCGCACATAGAGACGGCGCAGCCCTTCGTTGAAAGATGATGTGGTGGCTAAGATTTAAAGAAGTATGCTGATATGGTTTAGGCACGAGGAGAGGATGGATGAAAAGATATTTATACAGCAAATGTGGACGGTACGCTGGCAGGGGACGCCCGAGCCCTGAGGAGAAGGCAGGGCCGCGCATTCCCTATGCGCGAAGTGTGCGGCGCACATAGGCGCCAAGGCAATAGGGGCGCCGGAATCAGGATGAAATGCACGCGTTAATTATTGAACTTACATTTGTTATACCACAACATATTTTTTATAGTTGAGTAGGTAAGAATGTATGATTTTGAAAATTCTTTCACTAATAGGAAGCTACATAATTCCTGAGTGCTATAGGATACTTTTTATCCCGGGAAAATATTTTTGTCCCGAAAAACTTTTTCACGCGAGCGGAGCCGCGAGCACTACTAGTAGTTTATACACACATACACATACACTCACGCCTGTTATCCCCGAAGGGGTAGGCAGAGGCACAACTAGTGCACCCACTTTTCGCCGTTATTCCGTCCCATGATGTGATAGGGGGCGAGCCTATCGCCATATCGGGCACAAATTCCAGACTCCGAGCTGATACTGAATAGAAAAACTCAATATCACTTTGCCCGACCCGGGAATCGAACCCGAGACCTCAGCATTGTAGTCGTACCTTAATACAACTACGCCACCGAGGCAGTCTACTAGTAGTTTATATTAATGTTTAAACCTTAGATAACAAAAACACTAATCTTAAAAGTATAGTTGTCTAAGTATGTTGTACACATTGATGTATTAAAATCCCTTAATACATCAATGGTTGTACATCTTTATTTGGTAAGCACATAAGAATAGTACCTACCTACACAATATGAAATCAGTAGCAATGTTTGTTATGTGTAAACTGTTGATGTTCCTGTGTATTATAAAAAAATTAAAAAGTAGAGAAGTAAGGTCAATGTGGCAAAGACCGGCATACTTTATTTTAAAAAAGGTCAACAAATAATTTTGGTTGTTTCGGTAATGATTTTAGCGAATTTTAAAATTTGGATTGACAAAATATTTAGTTGGCTAGTAGATAAAAGTATGAAAAACGCGTAGATATGGTGTGGTAATAAAAAAAAAATTGGGAATTTAGACGGATTTCTCCACTATGTCGGCTAAAACCGTCAAATATGCAAAGATCTGTAAACCTACTGTTTACAATAATATGGACATCCGACATTGTGTATGTGTGTATCTTTCATCGACGATTCAGTGTATGCTGTCATATTTCAATAAAAGGCTGCGAGCGCCATTCAAACGCAAAAAGAACCGTCTATTGGGTAAGTTCGGCATATGACGTCATTCAGGGGTAAAACACATTTTTAACCGACTTCAAAAAGAGAGGAGGTTTTTAATTCAACAGATTTTCTGTACAAGTATTACGTGATATCTACGCCAATTATAAGCCTACTTTAAAAAATATTTTTGTTGGGTTCAGTATAGCTTCAAAATTCTTATGATAATATGAATATTGATAATATACCTTTAATTTAAATTAAACAGAACTAATAATAAAATGGGGTGGGGTGGGAAATGTTCACAATTTCTGAAATTGGCATATGCCGATTTTTCACTGCGAAAGCCTAGCCGGACTTCGCCACTACTGCATATTTAGGTCCCATTGTATTCAACTGTTGTAGCTTTTGAAAAATGTGTTTTATTGTAAACTGGTTACATGATCGCGTAAAGAAATTTATAATCAATAACCTTGCCTCAACAGTTTCGAGTAAATAGTACAAAAATAAATTTCTCACGACATTTTTGGCAACGTGGTGCCATCAAAATGCGAGTAGAAATACTAACAAAATTTCAAATGTAATTTTTTTTTCTTTCTATCATAAACAATGCCATCTGTGTAAATTCATAAGAGGTACAGAAGATTTACGATTTCGTATATAAGGCTGCCATCTTTGTAGCCATTCAGAATTTGTTTAATTCTTACTATATGGTCTTACCCGACAGACGGTCTTCGCCCCCTTGATCTTACGGATATATTTTTTTTTGTTAATGGCCCTACTGCCAGTAGCCTGACGTGAGTCGGCTTTTCTGGCCACACCGGTCTTTAGGGTGAACGCAGAAGGCGCTCCTAACCCTTTGAATTAAGTGACCATGCTGAGGGCAACCCACTAACGGATTACGAACCTCGGCTCAAAACGGCCACTGAGAGAGGATGAGACATCAACGATTAGGGAAAGATTGGTTTTTAGGACTAATCCTATTAGATTGTGTTGTCATCGGCGCGCGGGGCGGAACTGCTAGGGCGGTCGGGGGGGCGACGGGGCACGCGGCGAGGACGGAACTGCGGTCTTGTGGAGTGTTGGAGTTTCAAGAACTCGTTCTTACGGCGGATGGCCAGAGTGATTTCGTCCTCTGGATCGGTTAATACGGAACGCGGCCGTCTCCATTTGGCGCGGTCCGTAAATCAAACACAATAAATATAATTTTGATGGATGTGTAGATAGGTATTTAGCAGCTGAATCAATTTTAATATGTTCATGTACTAAACTATTATTAACTAAATTTATAGACTTAGGTGTAATAAAACGAGACGAATATTTTCTTAATTATCATATTTTATTCAAGGAAATACATTGGTCCTCTGGTAACCCTACTTTTTAAAACTGAAATGGCATGGCGGGAATTTTCTTCAGAATATTACCACTTTGTCAGTCAGGGATGCTACGCCATCCACAAAAAAGAAAACCACGCCATCGGTAAAAAGATCTGAAACGCACTATGGTGTCTCAGTAATATCGGTACAGATGTCACTGAAAGTTGGTATTTGACCAAAAAATGGTACAAACACACACAAAAAAAGCAACTATAACATAAAAATTAAATTAAAGTATAATTTGAAACGCACTATATCTGGCATCCCTGAGTCCTGACACTATCCTTACTTCTATAATCTATGACACTATCTGACGAGTTTTGGCGGGAACTTGGAAGTGTCATGAGGTGCTCTTGTTTTAATTCATTATTTTGGTGATACTTAGTGTTGTATTGCATAATTATGGTGGTATACTGTCCAATATAGTTCTATTAAAGTGCTGAAATGAAGTGAATTGAAATAACTGTGCCAATCAAGTGTTTTTTCGTTGCCGCCAAAACTCCTGGCGGCATAAAAAAGACTTGATTAGCACAGTTATTTCAATTCACTTCATTTGAGCCCATTAATAGAATCATATTGGATAATTCATAATCATTCATCATAACACTAAGTATCATGACACTTCCAAGTTCCCGCCAAAACTCCAAAAGACAACCAAAAGTGTCACTTAAAACGTGGCTGTATGAGCTTGAACCCTTTGCCTTCCCTATAAGGGAAAATTGTTAAAAGAAGTCTAAGGTACAAGAGTTTTGGCGGGAACGTGGAATTGTCATGAGGTGCTCTTGTTTTAATTCATTATTTTGGTGGTACTTAGTGTTATATTGCATAATTATGGTGGTAAATTGTCCAATATAGTTCTATTAAAGTGCTCAAATGAAGTGAATTGAAATACCTGTGCCAATCAAGTGTTTTTTGTCGATGCCGCCAAAACTCCTTGATAAAGTCTTGGTAAGGTAGCTACTGCTATACTACGATATAGTACGTAGGTAAAAAAAAAGACAATAAAAAACATCACTTAAGACGAGGCTGTATGGGCTTGAACCCTTTGCCTTTCCTATAAGGGAAAATTATATATATAAAAAAAAAGTCTATGGTAGAGTTTTGGCGGGAACGTGGAAGTGTCATGAGGTGCTCTTGTTTTAATTCATTATTTTGGTGATACTTAGTGTTATATTGCATAATTATGGTGGTATATTATCCAATATAGTTCTATTAAAGTGCTGAAATGAAGTGAATTGAAATAACTGTGCTAATCAAGTGTTTTTTCGTTGCCGCCAAAACTCCTTGATAAAGTCTTGGTAAGGTAGCCACTGCTTTACTACGACAACCAGAGATATCACTTAAGACGAGGCTGTATGGGCTTGAACCCTTTGCCTTCCCTGTAAGGGAGAATTATAAAAAAAAAGTCTATGGTACTCGCATTGTGCATGCGTTGACGTTACAACTCAAAGAGAACATAACTTTTTCACTTTGGTCCGCCATATTGCTGTCGCCGCCGTGCGTGCGTCTTATTGAGTCTTTGAAACCCTTAGGTAATTATGATCTAATTTAATTCTATGTACGATTGTATTTCCATCAATACTTTCTGTTGAAATAAAATTTCAAACAGTGATAAATAGTTTATTGTTTTGTTGGAACATTTCTGACTGCTCATGCTGTGGGATGGTGTATTGAGTCTAACAGTTTCAACATTGCTGTGGTAAAGCGTTGAGCTTTTTGCCATTCACGGTTAGTGCTTTTTATGTGATTTCATGAATATTAAAGTACAAATATGTAACACACTGGTTTTGGTATGTATGGAAGATATAATATTTTTCTAGGTTGAATGTAGGTATTGTGTAGTTACAGTGGCAGGTACTTTAATAACAGATCTTGAAATGGGTACCTATTGTGTTATGAATATGAGTATGGTCTGCGATTACTTTCAAATTATATGCATATCCAATGATTAATATAGTCTGTGGAGAATTTCGTGTCAATATGTTATAATAATGTATGTTGAAGGTACCTCAAACTATTAACAAATTTTGTAGGAATAACGTCCAGTCATGGAGAACTAGTCCTTTTAGAAATTGAATAACTACCTCGCCTAAGGAATCAAATATTTAAAAATTTTGGATGTTAAAATACTACTTTGTTTTGTTTCTTACTAGATGTTCTATTCAAAATATTGGTTGTAGATTATAGTCAAGCATACTATAGTGTTATGCTTTATGTTATATTGGTTGTAAGACACATGAACATAGTGACTTAAAGCTATTAGCTGTTTTATTCATACAATATTTATCATATCCGATGTCCATATAAACAGTTATATCGTTTTAGATTTAAAATGTATATCATACATAGATCTTAAGACTTAGATAAAATAGAACTTTATGATATTACAAGCATAATTGAACATTTTTTTTTTATCATAACACACCTATTTCAGATTACTTTAGCAATACATCTAATAATAAACTAACAGATTTATTACATTGTTGGATGCAAAGAAAAAGCATGCCTAGATAGTATTGAGGTCAGTTTATAGTCGATGTGGTTAAATTTTTTTTGTGACACGACATTATATTTACCTTAAATTATTCTATCGCCTTAATACATTTTTATGATTATTACAAAGCACACTAACAATATATAACAATAGACATGAAACATGTTTAATTAGTATATATTTGTTGCAATATATTTGTTTTTATTTTATTTTTTGGTTAATATTATTAACATAAATTCTGCATTGTAAGGAAGAATGACAGTGGTAGAGACAATTTTGCAACATGAGCAAGTGTTAAAAAATCTTTATGTATATTTAATTACTTATGAGATTGCCAACTGGTTAGCACAGCTAACATCATCGAATAATACTGAATTATAACCAGGTTAAAATTAGTAAAAAAATTATTTGTTATCCAACTTTTTTTAAATGTATGGTGTCCCTGCATTGTGCACTTTTGTAGATTTTTTAATATATAGAGGGCAAACAAGCATATGTTTCAGCTGATTGTAAGTGATCACCGCTGCCCATGAACATCTGTAAAACCAGGTGACATAGACATGCATTGCCGGGGTTTTAGGTTGGAATACTCTGTTTTGAAGTTTGTCTTTTTTATTTCTCAAAAAGTTCTATTAGAAACTCCTATAATTTGATAATTGTTTACAAATATGGTTGATACTCTTTTACCAATATTCTGTTGAGTTGAGAATTCAGTTTAGCTTTATGTTTTACTTTGTTGTAATATTCTCATCATCTGACCTGTTTCAATCTATTCCTTAGTGGAATCCTTAACTTTGTTTATTATCTAACTTATTGAGTATATTTATGTTAAATGTAAGTAAAAATTTTATAAAGCTTTTGTTTTTGTTTATCTTTCAATCTTCTGTAGTACTTCTATAATTCATTAGCTAGTCTTACTTATTTTTACACGCTTTTATTAGCTTCAGACGTATGTATGTATATGACAATGTAACTGACACTTTGAACATCAATATGACCCGCCTTCAAAATCAGATTATATCCAAATTTAGCATACTTACCAAGGACCGATAGTAATTCAATATATTAAATTGAAGACACCTTATTACAGAAAATCCAACTAAAATAAATAATAGTAATTTTAGTGACATTTGTTGGACTGGTAGAATTATATCTAAACTGCCTACTCTTATGGGCAATAAAGTCTACTTATCACAAGATGGTGCTTTCATTTATTTTTTATTTCGTGATATCTGTTGGACAATAGTAGAACAGAACTAATAAAATAAATATCACTTTTAAACTAAAAAAACGCACTTTATAGAAAATCCAACTCAAAAATGGAAAATATTTTTTTATAAATTTGAATTAAGAATAGTGTTAATAAGACCATATATTTATTGTAAAAAAATATGTGGAGTGCATTGTGTGAATAGTTATAAATATTTTATTGACAGATAATATGACTAGAGAAGAATTATCATTTTGATAATATCTTAAAAAGCACTCTACGCGTTTTTACAGTAAAAATATTTTCTTATTTACACTATTCTTATTCAAATTTATTAAAATTCATTTTCAATTTTTTATTTCGATTTTCTATAAAGGGTGTTTTTTAGTTTTTTTATTTAACACTATAAAGTAAAACTTGGGACAGTGAAATGCATTGAAAATGGCAGATGGTGGTGCCCAATAACTAATCTTAAAAATAATGTCACAATTAGTACCAACACATGGATAATATAATTATAGTCCGTCAAACCATTTATTTAACTTTTGACAGTTTGGTTTCTAATCAATTGGGGATGTACTTATGTGTAACCGATTTGATTTCTAGTAACAATCGATTTAATTTATGGAGAAGTTTTGATTCACTAAACACATTGAAATGTTATTTTTGCTCAACATTTTGTATGGTTTTATAAACATGCCCAAGAGTTTAAACCTGTCTATAAATTTATTCTGTAGGTATATCTTCTATATTTAATATAACTTTTGACAACATTTAACTTTATTCGTTTATTTTATTGGCTATCATATACTTACACATATATAAAAATAAAATATTTAATTAACATTGCCATATTTTATTTGTAAATGCAAAAGTTTTGAATTATCTTTGTTACACAATCAGTCAAATCGGTGGGCTTAACGAATATCGATTGATAATTTTATTAATATCGGAGCTGAAGAGTAAGTTGCTTTACTATAGAGAGCGTGCTCAAACTATGGGGGCAGCACAAAGTCGACACAAGAGCTACATGTGGATAAAAAAGAAACTTTTTAGAAAAACAATTTACTTGTTATATTCTTTTAATATGACAAACATTGTAAAATATATGTTGCGGCCGAATATGATTGATACCCAGTGTGTCCAGAATATATGCTTTTTTATATTGGAGCAAGTTATTTAAGCAAAATTAGGAGGCCATTTTCTCTTATTAACATATTTTTTTGTATTGAATATTACACTTGAAAACATCCTTCTTTGATGAATTACATAATGAGACATTTCCAAATGCTTTTGGAACTCATAACTACGTTTTATACAGCTTTTATTGTTTTCAATTTCATATAACCATGGAATTTAAGTACTTAGTAGGGTTGCCATACGTCCGGTATTTTCCAGACATGTCTGGTAATATTATTTGTCCAAAATATGGAGAAAATCTTAAGCTGTCTGGATTTTCAACAATTTAAGTAAAGAGTGAAATAAAAAAAGCTTATTTCACTAAATAAGAGTCTCGTGTGCAACTCCCACTTCACCGAAGTCAAAAACGCATTTTGCCGCCCTCCTAAAAGTGCCGCCCTGGGCGCACCGACTCAATCCCCAACCACGCTAAGCCACTGACTATGCGTAATGACATTAATATTATATTATGCAGAAGAGAGTCAGGACTCAGGAATTTTCATCAAATGTCCGGAATTTCGATTTTACGATCTGGGAACCCTAGTACTTATGTACTGACTGCCTCGGTGGCGTAGTTGTATTGCGTACGAGTTACGAGTACGATTTGCGCGCTGAGATCCGGGTTCGAATCCCGGGTCGGGCCAAAAAACATTGTTACTGGGTTTTTCCATCTTACAAAAATTACTCAGGCGCAGCTCGGAGTCAGGAAGTTGGCGGTGTGATACCCCCGTGCCTTGGAAAGCACGTAAAGCCGTTGGTCCTGCGCCTGATCTCTCTCCGGTCATGTCGGATTACCGTCTAGCCAGACTATGAGAGTGAAGGAATAGTGAGTGCACCTGTGTATTGCGCACACACTTGTGCACTATAATATCTCCTGCGTACCTGGCTGATCTCCGTTGAGATTGGCTGCCGTGGCCGAAACTGGCTAGGAGGATTTCATTCATTTCACTTATGTATTATTCTTGGGAACGTAATAGAATTTCACGCCATTTGATTTGTTTATTTTATGTTTTGGAGCATCCAGGTACACAGCAATACATTATAAACAAATTAAATATTTCATCCTTTCAATACGAGTATTTTTCGTCAAGCCAAGTATCGACGTGCTGAAAAGGAGTCAGATTGCGTCACCAGATGGCAGAGCTTCTGACGTGCACGTCCCCTATGGAAAAGAATAATTGGCGTCCATAAAGTAGTCATTTCCTTCCATTATAATATTCTCTTATTTGGTGTACATATATGAAAAGTTAAATAAATGGTTGGACGGAGTATAATTTAAAATATTTATTGACTACATTTCATTCATGTAAATTCAATTTGTATGTCTAGCACATGTATTGTTACACAATAACACATTCTATATTGCAAAAAATCCTCAGTTGTATGACTGACTGACTGACTTATTGTAGGTGTTTCTTATTTATGATCATATTATATTATTATTTTTGTCAGAGTAGTAAACATTAGTATTAGTAAAGTGATACCTAATTTTGGAGAATATTAATATACCTTTTATCCAACAAGATCTTATTAAATTTAGATCGAATTTCACCATTTCCATATTTATCAGGTGATGGTTAATGGGACATTTAAATTAAAGAACTTTTAATTCAGGAAGATAATCACTGTTTTAGGGCATAGTGGAATACTAAAAAACCTTAACTGTCCTAACTAACAGGCTGTAAAAGTAACAAATAGCACATGGTGAAATTAGATAAAATCCTCCTAGCCAGTTTCGGCCACGGCGGCCAATCTCAACGGAGATCAGCCAGGTACGCAGGAGATATTATAGTGCACAAGTGTGTGCGCAATACACAGGTGCACTCGCTATTCCTTCACTCTCATAGTCCGGTGAGACGGCAATCCGACATGACCGGAGAGAGATCAGGCGCAAGACCAACGGCTTTATGTGCTTTCCGAGGCACGGGGGTATCACACCGCCAATTTCCCGACTCCGTGCTGTCTCTGAGTAGTTTTTTTTAAGATGGAAAAACCCAGTCACAAAGTTTTTTGGCCCGACCTGAGATTCGAACCCAGGACCTCAGCGCGCAAATCGTACTCGTAACGCGTACGCAATACAACTACGGCACCGAGGCAGTCAAATTTAAATTAGATTGATTTGAAGTGAAATTAGATATTAAGGTGGTAAAAGCCTTGGTATTTTAACCCATTATAGGATTCTAAAGTTTTGGAAATGTATTTTGAGTAGTAGGTAGTATTATGAAAGTATAGCTGACTAAAAGTACTAGTTAAAGTAGTCACAGACGACCTGATTTGGTGCGGCCGCACCACGAACCTGGTGCGCCAATAAAAAAATAAACACCTTTATAAATTTGAGACTGAAAAATATTTGCGCCTCGTCTGAGGCATACGAAAAACTTCATTGGTAAATTTAAAAGTATATAAAATCCGCATTCGGGCTTAAAATTTAATTAAACATACTTTTGGGAAACATGGACAAGAATTCAAGCAACCATAAGCAACACAATATAGTCTATAATTGCTCTTTGCCTTGTACTTATTTAATTCAAATATTTACAAAATACACGCTTACTGCTTACAAAACCATCACACCGTTCGTTCGTCACTGCGGCGCACTCGCGACTGTTTGTGTACTTGTGTACCAAAATCGAGGCACGTGGACATCACTCGCGTTCTCTCTTTCTCTGTTCTGTGTTCCAAACGGTATGAAGATATTCTACTGTATAGATTATACTTGTACTGTGCCAATGATAGGTATTATAAAAAAGGAGAAATAGATAGTAAATAACATAAAAAATATTTCATAACTTTGCCTGAATATTCTGTTACATACTATAAATCGAATGTCCCTATTAATAATGAGTAACTGAAATGGATATACTTTTTAACAGACGTAATTAAAGATGTTAACATGCATATTTTTTATTTATTTTCAATTAAAATTTGTAAGTGATATATTTATATTTTACTTGGTTAAAATATAGCCTTAATGATTAATTTATATATCTAATAATGCAACAATCATTATTTTTATCCCACATTATTAATTGGGACATGCGAAATGTGTATGTAGCAAATTACTGCAGAGCGATTTTGTGTTACAAATATTTTATGTTTGCTGTGTATTTGGACTATGCCATGGTCTGCTTTTTAGCAATATCAGAATGTCTTTCCATAATATTGCTGTCTCCCCCAGTCTTGTTGCTAAAGGATTTCAATATAACCAAATTTCTAAAAAATTATCACTGTAATAGTATGTAATTCTTTAACAAAGTATATTTATATCCATATTATAATTTCCTGCCTTAGGAGTGGCTATTAAATGATATTATAGGGCCATTTGTAGTTAAATTATATTTTATAAGGGGGCTAGTAAGAAGTTTTAAAATCTTGCAGTATAATGGTTATTTCCTGTAATATTTATAATTGCGCAAGAAATAAAATGCGAATCTGCTGATATTCTGTCGCAATAGCCCTATGTTCTATATGATATACCGTATTGCCTGCCTACAGCGAATTTTATCATGTGTATTAATTCTATGAAATAAATTGTATCGGTCCATATCCCACTCTGAATATTTTCTATACTATGTGCGTTTTTTAAATTCCCAGTTAAATGGTAACCGTATGTATAAAATGAAACCGCAATTTAAAAGCAAAATCCAATATTCACACAAATTTATTTCATAGAAACTGTTTATTTGCATTATTTCTAGCTAAAGCGACTTTTGAATGAATGTTTCCAGCATTAAAAATGTGAAAGTATCGTAATATGTATTTTACGAAACATTATGTTTAACAATTCATTTGGCTTTATTTGTAATCAAAACTCTGTAATTCGGAAACATAAGCTCAGATTAATGCTTTTTTTTTTTTTTTTTAATATGGCCATCTTCGGCGCATTAGGGACGGCTGCGGGCTTCCTCCGACTCACGTCTAAGTTGTCGTCCGCAACCGCCCCTGCGCGTACCGCTGTTGCGGTCCTTTTCCGAGGGACGCCCCTGGCGTCCGAGGCAGCGTGAGACACGCTGCCGTCCATCACGGGGGTCACAGAAGTTGGCTAGACTAATAGGTGGGCGGCACCTCCCGCCCACCCGTGACCCCCGGAGGCCCCTATTAGTCGCCTTTTACGACAGGCAGGGGATACCGTGGTGGAATTCTCCAAACGCCCCCAATCCACAGGGTGGGAGATTAATGCTTTGTTGCTGAAGCATAAACAAAGGAAAGGATTACCATTTTCCTTTTAGGAATGATAACATGAATGATAATCAAAAAATCTATTAGGTGCTTAACCTATTTGTATGTTTCTTTTACGTCTTAACGCAAGAAGTCTCATAACTGACGTAAATGCCTCGATTGTTTCAAAAATAGTAGGAATATCTTAAGTACGTACTTTGAATAACTGAACAATGCAGGGCAACCATGCTGCTAGATCTCATATTTTTGGTAATTGCAGTTGATGAAACATTGTCTTTTAAACCTTAAAGCAATTGCCGCTTAACAGCAGAAATTAAGAAGGCAGTGATACTTTGTGGATGAAAATTAATGCCCGACGTCTTGGTGCCTCGGGCACAGTCCAGTGATATACTTATAAGTATAATCTGAAACGAAAGTTTCTAGGTCTTGGACTTGTAAAGAATCCTACTAATATTATAAACGCGAAAGTTTTTAAGTATGTATGGATATCTGGATATCTGGATGTCTGGATGTATGGATATTTGTTACTCTTTCACGCAAAACTACTTAACGGATTTCGATGAAATTTGGCACACAGGTAGATCATGTCCTGGATTAACTAACGTCCGGAACCTAATTTTTTTGGGCGGTAGGTGCAGAAAAAACTAGTTGTGTTTAAATTTCATCAGCTGATTTAATTATTTAAAAAATACTTTAAACTAGTTAAAAGTATAATACAATAATATTATTATTATTATAATTATTATGATTTTTTTTGCGTACCGAAAGTTTGATTTAGTACTTGCTTAATGAGGTTTTCTTTTCCCCTCTTAACAAATTATTGTTCTTTGGTAGTGCATCTGTGTGTCATCTGTGTTCCGGTGTTTGTTGATATGTTTAACTTCTTACTCAATGTTTATGTCTATTATGAGTGTGGGTCTGCTGGTGGGTGGTGCAGTTACAGTTTTGGAGTGCTGCGCCATACTAAGACGTGTAATATATTGAAAATTATTTTATAATTTTATTTATTTTATAATATTTATATATGTTTAAATGTCTGACAATGATTCCTTTTATTCTGCCTTAGATGAGTCTGCATCTCTATCAGGGGATGATAGTTTCTGCTCGGAAACTGTTGGACTTGGTGATCTATTGCGACAATCATTTAACACTGCCACTGGGCACAACTTTAATGTCTGTCATGTCAACGCGCAAAGCTTACCAAGTCATTACAATGATTTTTATGAAACTTTTAACAACTCCAATACCCATGCCGTTCTTGTTTCGGAAAGCTGGCTCAAACCTCATCTTTCATCAGCCACATACCCCCTCCCTGGATTTATTCTGGTCCGGTGCGACAGAGTCGACAGGAGGGGGGGTGGGGTGGTAATTTACCTTCGCAGCTATTTTCCTTATTAAATTGTATCATCTTCTTCTTCTCTCGATTCTGTTTCTGCGGAGTTCCTTTTTCTTGAGGTTTGGGTCTAGGGAGTCAAAGCCCTCCTTGGAGTTATCTACTGTCCTCCCTCTCTAGATTACTTCTCCAGTCTCGAATCGATTCTGGAATCTATAGGGTCCGAATGTGCACACCACATCATGGGCGATTTAAATACCGATCTCCTCGTTCATAATTCCTCTCGGTCCCGTAGACTCCTTGCTATCCTCGAGTCTGTTGGCCTTCAAGTATTGCCACTGCAAGCCACTCACCATAATGCTGAAGGCAACGATACTTGGCTTGATCTCATCTGCACCTCTGCCTCTTCCCTTGTTTCCTTACATGGCCTATATCCAGCTCCTGCCTGCTCTCACCAAGACCTCATCTTCCTTTGTTACTCCCTTAAACCTCCCAAATCCACAGCTAAGGTATTTCGTGCGCGTTGTTTTGGTCGCATTGATGCGAACAGTCTAAGTGAGGACGCTGCCAATTTGAAATGGGATGACCTTATGACAGCCTCTACAGTCGACGAAAAGGTGAACATTTTCAATGGCAAGGTCCAAGCGCTCTATGATGTTCATGCTCCCTTTAAAAAAATCAAATTAAAGCGTCCTCCTGCACCTTGGATAACACGTGGTGTACGAATGGCGATGAGGCGTAGAGATCGGGCTTTTCGTATTTACAGAACGGACCGCTCAGAAGCCAACTGGTGTCTGTTTAAGTCTGCGAGAAATCGGTGTAACCAGATGGTGCGTAACGCTAAGCGTCGCCACATTTTCAACAACATTTCCTCATCTTCCCCAGCTAATATCTGGAAATTCTTAGGAACTCTCGGTATTGGTAAGGGCAGAGTGTATGAATTTCCGGGAGCGACCGTTGGTTTGGATGACATCAATCGACATTTCTCCACTGCAACTACGCTTGATCTCCAAACCAAACGTAACACGTTGGATTTTCTAGCCAGTCTTCCCAGCCCTAATATTATTCCACTCAAGTTTTCTTCAGTGTCACAGGATGAAATCAAGAAGATAATTATTGCTATAAAATCCAACGCCACAGGCTGCGATGCCATCAGTCGTCGTATGCTTATTCCTATCTTAGACTGTTCTCTCCCCCATTACCCACATCATAAATTTTTCCCTTAATACAGGTTGTTTCCCGTCCTTGTGGCGCAAAGCTTTTGTAATTCCTCTCCCCAAAGTCCCTAATCCCTCACTTGTGAACCATTTTCGTCCTATTTCTATCCTTCCTTTTCTCTCCAAGGTGCTTGAGGCCTGTGTACACAAGCAGTTGTCTGACTATGTGCATCTGAATAGCCTCTTGAGCCCTTTGCAATCTGGCTTCAGACCTGGGCACAGCACCGTTTCCGCACTCCTCAAAGTGACTGGCGATATTAGGGCGGGTATAGAAGATACTAAAGTCACTGTACTGGCTTTAGTTGATTTCTCAAACGCTTTTAATACCGTCAGTCACGACATCCTTCTAGCGATCCTCTCCCATCTTTTGGTTTCTCCTGTGGCACTTCAATGGTTTTCATCCTATCTTCAAGGGCGCCAGCAGTCGGTGCGCATTGATGGATCCTCATCTAATTGGTGCGACATCGGCTGTGGTGTCCCTCAAGACGGCATATTATCATCTCCTTTGTTATTTTCTATATTTATTAACCTCATTACCCAAAACCTTCAGTGTGTGTATCATCTCTATGCCGATGACCTGCAGATTTATTCTCAGGGCGGAGTCGATTGTTTGCCCGAGGTAATAGATAAGGTTAATATGGATCTGGCTCACATTAAAAGTTGGTCTGACTGTTTCGGACTAACTGTTAATCCAACTAAATGTCAAGCCATTGTTGTAGGCAGCTCGAGGATGATGAGCAGAGTGGACCTAATGACTTGTCCAGCAGTCATTTTTAACGGAACCGTCATCCCTTGGTGCACCTCTGTTAAGAACCTTAGCATTCACATCGACTCCAACCTGAACTGGCAGACTCAGGTAACTTTTGTTAGTCGGAAAGTCACCGTTTCTCTTCGTGCTCTCTACCGCTTTAAAAAATTTCTCCCAACAAAGACTAAGACAATGCTAGTGCAAGCCCTAATCCTTCCATTATTCGACTATGGTGATGTGTGCTTTTTGGACCTGAATGCAGATCAACTCAATAAACTCGACCGTCTTCTCAATAACTGCATTCGATTCATTTTCAATCGTCGCAAATACGATCACGTCACTATCTATCGCTCTCAACTGAAGCGGTTACCAATTCGTGAGCGACGAAAATGGCGTACTCTCTCTACACTATTTTCGCTTCTCAAATCTCCTTCTCAACCTTCCTATCTATCTCTCCACTTCCAGTACCTCGGTGGTAACCACAACAAGAATATTCGCTCCTCAAATAATCTTCTCCTTAAATGTCCTCCACATACCTCTGATTTCATCCACTCTTCTTTCCACGTTCAGTCCATTCTTCTGTGGAATGCGCTCCCTTCTGAAATAAGATCCATCACTACGCGGGCTGGTTTTAAAACAAGGGTTCGGAGAATGCTCCTTGATAGTTTGGCAGAATCTTCTCAACAGGGCAGCTAGTATTATATATTTAATAGACTGCCTCGGTGGCGTAGTTGTATTACAGTACGACTGCGAAGCTGAGGTCTCGGGTTCGATCCCCGGGTCCGGCAAAGTGATATTGAGTTTTTCTATTCAGTATCAGTCCGGAGTCTGGAATTTGTGCCCGATATGGCGATAGGCTCGCCCCCTATCACATCATGGGACGGAATGTCGGCGAAAAGTGGGTGCACTAGTTGCGCCTCTGCCTACCCCTTCGGGGATAACAGGCGTGAGTGTATATGTATATGTATGTATATGTATGTATATGTATGTATATGTATGTATATGTATGTATGTATATGATATCTATATTTATGTTAGGTACCACTATACTTTGTTTTTTCTTTTTCATTTGTTATTTTATAATATTACTAGCGGCCCCGACAGACGTTGTCCTGCCCTAAAAAGGAAATGAAATCCTAGAACCCGAGTACAGCGCCACCTACCGGATCTAATTGTTAATCGAAACTATTCTCAAACCCACCTGAGGACACAAAAAAATCATTAAAATCGGTCCAGCCGCTTAGGAGGAATTCAGTGACATACACGTTTAATATGGCGGTTAAGTATTCTTAAATTTTCAAATTTTCCGCGTAATTTTCTTGCAAAAAACCTCCCTGCCACCAAATGAGTCCTTATTTAACGAAATTTTAAAATCCCTAAACACCCCCACCCCCCCGTAAATAATACCTAACCATATTTTTTTCCGAAAAAAAATCGCGAATAAAATTCCCGGTGTCTGTTTTCCGGGATAATAGTAGCCTATGGGCGGTATTAATAGGTCAATCTCAAGTTTGAGTTACATCTCAAGTAGACATAATGTATTGAACTGTTCATACATTATGTCTACTTGAGATGTAACTCAAACTTGAGATTGATTTCCTTTGGATCACAAACTATCTCCATACTTATTTTCATACGGTTCCACTGGCAAAAAACTATTTTCCGAGATTAAGGTCCCGGTTTATATTTTCCCGGGATATGAAGTAGCCTAGATTCTTCCCAGGGTTTAAAACTATCTCCCTGCCAAATTGCATCGCTATCGGTTCAGTGGTTTAGTCGTGGCGGCTCCACTCGCGAGAAATTAAAATCCGGGATATAATTCCTGGTTTATCTTTTTCCGGGATAAGAGTAATTATGTCCTCAACTGGATCTCGAAATATCTCTATACTTGTTTTCTTGCGGTTCCACTGGCAGAAAACAATTATCCGGGATAAAAGTCCCGGTTTATATTTTCCCGGGATAAAAAGTATCCTATGTCCGTCTCCTGGTTCTAAGCTACCTCTCCACCAATTTTCAGGTAAATCCGTTCAGCCATTCTTGAGTTATAAGTGGTGTAACTAACACCACTTTCTTTTATATATATAGATGTATGTATCATGTTTATATATATTATTAGTCTTTATTATATTAATGTTTTGTCTACTACTTTCTCACGTTGTGTACACCTACCTTGTTTTGTCTCTGCACCACCCAAAGGTTGACTGGTAGAAAATGCCTTCGGCATTAAGTCCGCCTTTATACTCATTGTATATAAAGTGTTAATAAATAAATAATAGTTTTCGACCACTTTAAGATTTATTGCATTTTAAGATAAGGTACTGAATAGGATTGGGATGTGGCATTGATTTTTGACTAGATAATCGTAGAAAGTATAAGGTGGTGGTCAATTGTTATTAGGTACATACAAAAATCGCTAAATCACTAATTATAATTTGTGAATGAGTTTGGGTACCTAGGAAGTATGATTACGTGAGATATTGAAAAAAGAGTTATAGCAGGAAACAAAGTAAATGGCGCCTTGCATGTAATGGTGAGTAGCCAGACGGTGTCTGAAAAAGCAAGAATGGCTATTCACAATGGTGTGTTGGTACTGATGCTTACCTACGTATGGAATTGAATGTTGGGTTGGACAAGGGAAGCACGAAAGTTGAATAATTGCGGTAAAAATGCGCTCCTTACGGAGTACATGTGGAGCTACCATAGCTGATCGCTTAAGGAATAGTATGATAAGAGATCGATGTATGTTAAAGGATGATGTGGTGACTAAGATTGAAAGAAGTATCCTGAGATGGTTTGAGCACGTGGAGAGAATGGATGAAAGACGGACCACAAAAGGTATTTATCGAGCGAATGTGGATGGTACGGCTGAAAGGGGACGCCCGAGGAGAACGTTCTCTGACCAAATAAATGATTTCCGATAAAGGCAGATCAGGAGTACCCTTACCGATGAAAATGTATGAAAAGAAATATGAATGTGGAAGAGGCGAAAGAGGCGTGTCAAGATCGTAGCATGTGGCGCTCAATAGTCTCTGTCTACCCCTTTGGGATAAGGGCGTGAGTGTGTATGTATGTATACGAGTGTGTTTGTGTATGTATACTAATAGTTTCCATGGTTAAAGAAAAAGGGACGATCTCTATGTGCTTCTCTAACATCGGTGCCAGCCACCACGAATAACGATACGGGGTTTTTCTCCACGGGTCTTCCGTTCCTTTATCAGAAGAATTTAGTCATAAAGTTATGATTGAAACTAACGATTGATGATTGATGACTAATTACTTAAGTCGTAAGCATGAATAAAGTTTTCAACCATCTCGAAATTAGTCATAACTACATTAGTCATGATTAATAAATCAAAGCAAGTAAAGCAGTTGGTCCTGCGCCTGATCTCTCTCTGGTCATGTCGGATTGTCGTCTCACCGGACTGTGAGAGTGAAAGAATAGCGAGTGCACCTGTGTATTGCGCACACACTTGTGCACTATAATATTCTTGCGTACCTGGCTGATCTCCGTTGAGATTGGCCGCCGTGGCCGAAACTCTCTAGGAGGATTTCATTTCATTCAGTCATGATTAAATTATTCACAATTGACCAATTGATCGGAAAAGTTAGTTGATTTGCCCAACACTGACTGGTATATCACATTACGTTGTTTTCGGAACTAATTATAATTAGTTTCAGGCAGCTAATCACTAATTGGATCGTACAAAGGATTGATACTCGGTACCGATCTATATAGTACAATGAAATCTGTGAGCTGAAAATCAACGAATTTTAATACAATGTTATCATCTGAATAAAAATTATTTACGAACGTTTGTTAGGAAATTTCTCTTTGGAATGTTACTACATCTCTCAGATACATAAGTATAACATCTATACTAATATTATAAAGCTGAAGAGTTTGTTTGTTTGTTTGTTTGTTTGTTTGAACGCGCTAATCTCAGGAACTACTGGTGCGAATTGAAAAATTCTTTTTGTGTTGAATAGACCATTTATCGAGGAAGGCTATAGGCTATATAACATCACGATGCAACTATTAGGAGCGAAGAAATAATGGAAAATGTGAAAAATGCGGGGAAAATTATTCATCCTTGAGGGCTTCCATTGCGTGCGCTGCGAAAACCGTTCAAGATACCAAAAATATATGTATGAAAGAATTATTTCTCTTGAAATGATCTAAAAAAAAGTCCGCGACAGTATATGTCTATCTTTTAAAATTAACTCTCTAGAACCGTTTTTATGGAAATCAAATTTGGTCGAAATTAATGCATTATTTGTTAAGAGTTGTATCAACGTCATAATATTAATCTTTATACAAATAAATGTGTTGGATAGAGTGATTCAACGGGAAGGTTTTTATGTATGTACTTTTAGCCCGGAAAAACTTATTAACGCGGGCGAAGCCGTGGGCAAAAGCTAGTATCAATATAAAATAATATTATATTATAGTTGTTTATTATGTATATCCATCTTTTTATATGATAATAAAAAGAACAACGAATTTTACTGACTAGAATATCAAATGAATTTAATTTCATTTAGAAGCCTTTCGAAATGCATACTAATAATCCGGTACTTAAGAAAGCAGGGTTTACAGAGCCTTTTTTTCGCACTTACATCCACGAATGTATTTACCACTTAACAAACACGTGCGGTTTCATAATATTCATAATTATTCATTCGGATACTATTATGTATTTGTACGGCTAAAGGCCAACGGAAATAAAACTGTTATTATGTATTTCGATGTAATAGTGTTAATTTTATCTTTGTATGTGTGTATGTAAATTGTATAGTTTTAAAGTGTACTCCGACTTTGAGATTTATGTAATTTTATTTTGCTTACTCGCTGCCTCGGTGGCTTAGTTGTATTACGGTACGACTGCAATCCCGAGGTCTCGGGTTTTAATCCCCGGGTGGGGCATAGTGATATTGGATTTTTCTTTTGATTGATTTTGCCCCTTCGGCGATAAAAATGCGTAAGTGTGTGTGTTTTTTACTAAAATACTACGCATAGATTTTTTTTTATTTGTAAATGTATCCCATGTCAGGATTTGTGTTACTGTAGGTATTATATGAGTACATGAACTTTTTAGATTTATTGAAAGATTACCATTAGCCCTTAAAGCCCCGCTTATATATACACAGGGTGTCCCAAAACTCAACGATAATCTGAGACCGGATGAAAGGCCAAGTTATACCAGTCCTGGGAAAAAAAAAATCTATATTACTCAGTTCAGCGATAATAGACATTTTAAAAATAATTAAATTCGACACCCTTGTTCGCGTTTTCAAGTCCTGTGATCACCAATATCACAATTCCGCTGTGATATTTTTAATTTCCTGATCTTCATTAACGATGCTATTAATCGCAACTACAAATGAATGCAAATAACATTGTTAATTTAATAAAATAAGTTAAGTTTTAGTGAGTCATGGTTCTCAAAAATATTGTTAGTTAACTTTGACACTTCACATATAAAAAAATGTACTACACTACCATTGGCAAGTTATTTCAAAAGATGGCGCATCTAATCAAGACTTCAAAATGGTGCAACACTTGCCACTTTTCTGGCCATTAAAAAAAATATTTCTTATTTTTTTCAAATTGAGCGCATATCAAAAATAATGATTGATACTTTTTTGTATTAACATATCGGGGTCTCGAGTCTGTGTAATGAACAAAAGTGATGGAATGAGATAGATAGTGACGCTGACAGTCTCTCTCACTCTAGAGTGAGACAGATTGACGTTCGACTTTTAGGATTAGCGAGACGGATAGTGACCCTTGAGGGGTCCTTCGTTAACAACATTTAGTACGCATCGTTTCTTCGTCTACTACGCATCTCTCGTATTCGTGTAACTCGTTTCGTGTATCGTACTAACGACTTTGGCTTGTGTTACTTTGGACTTGATACTGCATCTGCACTGGCGACTTTCGCTTGTGTTACTTTGGACTTGATACTGCATTCTTACTGACGACATTGGCTTTGCTTTTCTGGACTTTGTGCTGTGAAAATAGTTTGTGAACAACATGCCGGATCTGTACACAGCAGAAGAATATGCAAATATGCATCTTATCTACGGTGAATGCCGTTGTTATGCCTCTGCCGCAGCCAGATTGTATCGCGAGAGATACCCAAATGTCAGCGTCACACAGATTATCGTGTATTTCAAAATGTGCATGCGTCATACTCGGAAGGACGATTGCCCAGAGTTCGTACGTCCGGTGGAAGACCGCAAAGAGACTACGACGACATAGTTTTGAATGAAATTCAAAATGACCCCAGCACTTCAGTTCGTGCGATTGAAATAACAACGGGAGTACCGAAAAGTAACGCTCATCGAATTTTAAAACGATACGAATTTCATCCTTATCATGTGCAACGCGTCCAGAGTTTGTTACCACGAGATTACGCACCTAGAATTGATTTCTGCAGGACAATGTTAGCGAAAATTCGTGAAGATCCGGAATTCCTAAATAAAATTTTATGGACCGACGAATCAACATTAAAAAGAGACGGGTATTTAAACTTACACAACCTTCATGAATGGCACGTCGAAAATCCGCATTTAATGCGTGAAGACCGATCCCAATACCAATTCAAAGTAAACATGTGAAAAAATTGAGTTTTCGTCATAAAATTACTTAAAACGTGGTTTTCAAGGCAACAATGGTTCAAACACAGCCATATTTAAGCAGGAATAGGACAAATCTGTTATATCGGTCTCTTTTTTATTATTTATTATTATTTTTATAAATGAGGGATTAGTTTTAAGCTTAGAGTAAGTATAACTACCTATAGAGCGCGTGTATGCAAGTGGGAATAATAGGCACGGGTGATGTTACGCGTAGATACCAGAATCGATGTAATATTTTCATATTATAGCATACGTATTTATTACTATCGAAGGCGATGCTTAATATAATGTGTAGCTTAGGTAACTGTTTTTGTCTGTGTGTGATTTTTAAGCCAATTAATAATTGCGTTTTTGTTTATGAAATGAAAGAAATAATTACTGTTCCTAAAAATTGACCGATTACGATAACATTTTTAAGCTATTGCATAGCTTCTATCGCGGGTCTTGACAGTATAAGATAGCAATCATTAAGATATATTTTTTTGACATTTTTTTAACATTGGTAATAAATATTTCAAAAACTTGACGTGACTATTTTAGGCTTGGGGAGACTAGCTAAGAAATCCATGGTGCGATGCTCGGTTTATATCCATTGGTTCAATTATAATGGATATCCATTAATATTATTGGTTCTTATTGCTTGTAAAACTGCTCTTGAGGTACCGTGTTTATAAATCATTCCACATGGCACTACACCAATTCGCAGCATAGCTTTTATCTATATTAACGCAATACGCTTAAAATTACTCACAAGGCCATATTTTGTAGAACCACAATTTTTTAACAATAATTAAAGTATTTCGAAGTCTTCTTTGAATCTTGTACCGTATCAAAGTAAACTGTAACGTTCTTCTCATACAATGTAGTACGACTGTACGTGATATTGGCAATCTGTTGTTATTATTTACTGAAGACCCGGGCAACCCCTGTGACACTTTTCATTTTTATCAAAAACTTTTAATTAAACAGCTTCAACCTGTTACGGGCAACTTCTACCGTGAGAATTTTGTGTCACACATGCGCGCGCATCGTAAAATTTCACTCATAATTTTTTCATAAATTTCGCGCCTAAAGAAGTATAACTTCAAAAACCTCATCAAAATCCGTTGCGTAGTTTTAAAGATCAAACATATTATATACATAGAGACCGACAGACAGACGGCGAGAAGCTACTTTCTTTTATATTATGTAGTGATGATACAGTGCCTAGTTTCAGTATGCTGCTAACTTATAAGACACCAATTATTATCGATACATTTCCGCATTGTAGAAATTTATTTATTTGTCATATTCTTGCTTTGTTTCTGATAATTAGTTGTTATAGTGCGTTTCAACTTTATGTTCCGATGGCGTTATGTTGGCAGCAAGGTATATGCAGTGCTGTTACATCACACAAAATATGTTACCTTGAAATGAAGGAAATTTTATTATGTTTTGTCTTGTAACAAAACACTAATATTTCAAATCAAATTTAAAATATATACGGAAGCATAAACTATACACCCAATTTTTAACCCGTCAAGCCCCGCTTATATATACCGGGTGGAAGGGAAACGCTCTCTATACCGGAACGGTAAGAGAGAAGAACCATAACATTAACGAAAAACTATATTCATTTGCAAAGCTAAGCGATAATACTTATGATTTTAGTATTTCCGTAATTCATGCGCGCGCAATGTAAAGCGTACAAAGAACGCGGCGGCCGTCGCGCTGCGCCGGGACCGGCCCGCGGTCGTTAACCCCTCAGCTGATGTACGTGTTTCATTACGATTTTTTTGAAATATTGACCTTTTTTACTATGTTTTTCAGAATAATAGTTTGATTTATCTATCCATACGTGAAGCTATACAGAAATTTGAGAAAATCCTACTAAAATTGTAACAATGCGATCGCGATTTTTTTAGTGCCATCACGTCAGGAATAACCAATACTATCACCTGTATTCGTTTCCGAGAGCGTTTCCCTTCCACCCGGTATAGATGTATGGAAAAACCCTATATACAGTAATACCCCGGACTTACGCGATAGGTGGGACCGAGTGCTATCCGTGTAAGTCGAATTCGCATAAGTCGGGGTAAATTTTTGCATATAAAGACAAAGTATTTTGTCTTTTTCAATTGAACCGAGGTCTTCCGTCAAGTTTTGAACTGTCATATTTTGATCTTCTAATTGAACTGGGTCCAAAGAAACAAGAGAATTAGGGAGACAAAAACGAACGCCGCCGCTTGACCTTGACTGCGCGGCGTTCAAAACAACGAGAAAATTAAATCGTGTAACTCCGAATTCGCGTAAGTCGGGGTATTACTGTATTTCGACACCGGTGTCCGGTGCGGGGCTTGACAGACTACATCATTTATTATTAAAATAATTGAATTCTACCTTGAGTACGTAATAATTAATCAGCTTTGTAGTTTCCAATTAATACTTCTTTTTTTTTAAGATGTATGATGCAGGACAACAAATAGTCATGTCACGAAACACACACACTCACGCCTGTTATCCCCGAAGGGGTAGGCAGAGGCGCAACTAGTGCACCCACTTTTCGCCTTTATTCTGTCCCATGATGTGATAGGGGGCGAGCCTATCGTTCACTGAAATTAATCCGTAGTTTTTTTTTTTTTTTTTTTTTTTGTCCCTGACTAAACTCTTGTTAGCCTGACGAGGGTCGGCTTATACAAGAACACCAGTCTTGTGGGTGAGCGCAGAAGGCGCTCGCAACCCGTAGTAAATCAAACACTAAACATAATAGATGGGTGGATAGATATTTAGCACCTAAATGACAGGTGACAGCACGGGTGATGGTTTGTCTTAGATTATAGAAAGTAAGGATCTCAGGTGACCCCACGTAACCTGAAGCCAAATATTACTCTAAAATGGCGTCGACTTCGCCTACATTTTAGTGTTGTTACTGTCATAGAATAATAACGCCAAGAATGATAGTTTCATATCAAAAAAAGTGTCGAGTGTGAAGCATAAACCTCATTGAAGTAGGCGTAAGCCACACGTAACTTTAGATAAGATAATGACCAAAGATGTACCCTGTTGTGTATGCGTACGTATACATATAAAGGAAGCATCGTGCATTAAACGTCAGTGTGCTAATAACCGTCTATCATTTAACACCTATTCCCGACGTAACAGTGGCGACGAGGCTACCGCGCAAAATAAGAAAAAAAAAATATGTCTCAAACCCAGTTCGGTATTTTGTCATGTTTCGACCATGATAATCAGTGCTGGGAAACATATAAAAACCGATTATCGCAGTGGTTTATTGCTAATGACATTGAGAAGAATGAAGTAAAGAAAAGGGCAATATTATTAAGCGCACTCAGTGACGGTACATATAAGTTGGCATCGGATTTAGCGTTGCCAAAAAATATACAAGTTGTACCGTATGAAGACATTCTCAAGCTATTGGACGAGCATTTCACGCCGGAAAAAAAGGGCTTTGGCGATCGTTTTATCTTCTACGCGGCCACGCAGAATATAGATGAATCATACACGCAGTGGGCAGCACGACTACGCGGACTGACTCAAAATTGTCGGTTCAAGGACATCGAGGAGGCGTTACGTGACCGTTTCTTAATGGGCATGTTACCGGGACCCGAACGGGAGAAATTGTTCGCGAGAGATCTGGACGACCTAACACTGGCAAAAGCAGTGGAACTAGCGGTGAACATTAGCAACGCTCGCGCGGTGACAGCAACGGCGTCAGCGAAGGGGCTGGCGCAGAATGAGCAGCTGTACAAGATCGCGGACAGTGCCAAAAGTGTTAACATCAACAAAGTGCAGTGTAAAGTGTGTGGTTTAAAAAATCATAACGCGGCAGATTGCCGATATGCCAAATATAAGTGCAAAAAGTGCCAACAAAAGGGGCATTTGCGTCGTATGTGCACTAAAATAAGTTATATTCATAACGAGGGTACCGACGATGACGGTGAGTTATTCAATATTCGTTCTGTTAGTGGAGAACCCATGGCAGAACTAGTCCTAGTTCAAGGCGTACGAATGAAGTTTCAAATTGATAGCGGATCGGCCGTTACGGTTATTTCATTCCAAACGTACAAAAGCTATTTTGCTAATGTGCCGTTATCATCAACTATGAAACGTCTGTTTACCTACACCGGAGAAAGAATTAAATGTGCAGGAATCGTTAAATTACAGTTTACATTTAAGGGCCGTACTTGTGTTTTAGATGTCTGTGTAGTTCATAACGGTGGACCACCTCTTCTGGGGCGCGATTTTATATCGATGTTTCGGTTACAATTGTTATCTGTAAATTATTGCGATAACCTAAATAAATTCACGGATGATTTACAAGTCCGTTATCCTGCAGTTTTTTCTAATAAGCTAGGTAAATTTAATCTTTATAAAGTGAAATTACACTTAAAAGACGACGCTAAACCGGTTTTTTGCAAGGCAAGACCCATAGCTTATGCATTAAAAGACAAAGTCGACACCGAGATCGACCGTTTGTTACGTGAGGGTATTCTCGTATCCGTTGAGTTGTCGGAATACGCCTCGCCTATAGTACCCGTTTTAAAACGTAATGGGGATATTAGACTTTGTGCAGATTACTCAGTTACAGTAAACAAAAATTTAAAAGTTGATAAATATCCTTTACCAACAGCGCAAGAGTTATTTACTAAATTACACGGGGGTAAACAGTTTAGTAAATTAGATCTCTCTCAAGCTTACGCTCAATTTGAATTAGATGAGTCGTCACAACAATATACTTGTGTTAATACTCATCGCGGCCTTTTCAAGTATACCCGTTTGGCATTCGGCCTTGCAAGTGCACCAGCTATCTTTCAACGTGCAATGGAATGTGTTTTGTCGGGAATGGATGGAGTCCTTTGCATGTTGGATGATATTCTGGTTACTGGAGTAGATACTGCTCAGCATCTAGAAAGGCTGAATACGGTTTTAAGGCGACTGCAAGGAGTTGGTTTGACTTTACAGAGAGAGAAGTGTGACTTTTTTAAGGATGAGGTAGAATACCTAGGTTACACAATAAATAGTCAAGGTTTAAAAAAATCTGCGAAGAAAATCGAGGCAATCGCTAATGCTCCAGTCCCAACTAATGTGAGCACGTTACAGTCGTTTCTGGGATTAGTTAATTATTATCGGAATTTCGTTCCACGAGCTTCGACCATCCTCAGTCCATTATATAATTTATTACAAAAAGGGAGTAAATGGGAATGGACTGAAGAACATATCGTTGCTTTTGAAACCATAAAACGTTATTTAACTTCAGATCAAACCTTAGCGCATTTTAACCCAAGTGCCACAATTATTTTGACCGTGGACGCATCGCCTACCGGACTCGGTGCTATATTGTCACAATTAGACGAGAGTGGAATTGAGCGACCAGTATCTTTTGCTTCTCGTACTCTTAACAAAGCCGAAAAACGATACGCTCAAATTCAGAAAGAGGCCACGGCGATTATATTCGGGATAAGACGATTCCACCAATACTTATATGGCAGGTCAGTACCGTTTATACTTCGCACCGACCACAAACCTTTGTTGTCTATTTTCGGTCCGCATCGTGGCGTTCCGGAAGTATCGGCTAACCGGTTACAAAGATATGCAATGTTTTTAAGCGCATATAACTACACGATAGAATATGTACGCAGTGCCGATAACAGTGCCGACTATTTATCCCGCGCTGGCACAGCGGAGTGTGGGTTGTCACTAGGGCACAGTCACGAGCCGGCAGAGCCTGCGGACGGTTGCGCGGAGAATGATATGATGGAGGATCGAGCGTCGTATGTTAATTTTGTTATTGACAACAGTTTGCCGGTGACTCAAAGTAAGCTTCGCGAGGAAACAAGTAAAGACAAATTATTGCAAAAAATAATATGGTATGTATTAAATGGGTGGCCACCAAAAATGACAAATTCCGAATTAAAACCGTATTTTCATTGCCGTCTGGAATTGTCTTATGAAAGTGGTTGTGTGATGCGGGGTCATAAAATTGTGATTCCTAAAAGTTTAAGAAGGGCAATTATATCTGAATTGCATAAATCTCATTTAGGAATAGTGAAAACCAAGGCAGAGGCAAGAGGGAGATTTTGGTTTCCAGGCTTAGATCAAGCGATAGAACAGTGTATAGCTAGTTGTAATGTCTGTATGCAGTTACGAGCCACGCCCGGCCGTACAACGCTTGCGGTATGGCCATATCCGCCACATGCTTTCTATAGAATACACATTGATTTTTTAGGACCGTTAAACCATAATACTTATCTTGTCATAGTAGATGCGTATTCAAAATGGGTAGAATCTTATAAAATAAGTTCGATGTCTTCTTCGTTAGTCATTTGTAAATTACAGGAGTTTATATCGAGATTCGGTTTGCCACACACCATAGTGAGTGATAACGGCACGGCTTTTACGTCTCAGGAATTTAAGACTTTTTGTCAAGTGAACAATATCGATCACGTAACTTCACCTGCTTATCACCCATCAAGCAATGGGCAGGCAGAGAGTTTTGTTAAAATAATTAAAAAGGGAATCAAATCCAGTTTAATTAATAGTGAAAATAGTAAGCAAAGTGACGCAACCTTATTGAAATATTTATTTGACTATAGGAACTCAGTACATAGTACAACAGGCTCATCGCCTGCTGAGTTGGTTTTCGGTCGGAAACTTCGTTCACGCCTTGACATATTGTGTGATTCACCTAAGTCGTCGACGAGTACCCTCGCTAATTATGTTCGCCAAAAACAGTGTTTACAGAGTAAGGCGTATGGCGGCAAAAATAAACAAAGTCTACCGCGGGGTCAGAAAGTACTATATAAAATAAACAGTATATACAGAAGTAACAATTGGGGTAAAGGCATTGTAGTTAAGAAAATTGGCAAGGTAATTTATTTAATTAGGGATATAAAAACTAATGTAATATATAAAAAACATAAAAATCAAATTATTGTGTATAAGGGTGTTGACAAGGGGCAATGGAATAGTCAGCTGGAAATCGATGATTTCACGAGGAGTAATTCTCCATGTAATATTCCGGCACCAGATGAATCATCCCCAGGGGGAAATGTAGAACATGTCATAAAGCCAAGTTCTCCTGACACGAGCCTCGAACCGACATCAAGTGTGAATGATCGAGTCAATGGGAATGTGGGGTCTTCAGCACCACCTTCAGAATCAGAATACTCTAGAGGTGCTGGTTCGAGGCTACGTTCACAGCCTAGGATCGATTATAAGCCTTTTTACGCATTGTGGTACATTTAGTTATTGAGATGTGTAAAATGTGTTTTGTCAAAAAGTATGCCTAAAACGGTAATACTGCAATGTAATTAGTTACCTAAGGAAGTTGTTAATTTGATATATTAGTAATATTAAGAATAATAAATGTTTAGTGCTGTATTAAAAGGGGGAAAACTGTTGTGTATGCGTACGTATACATATAAAGGAAGCATCGTGCATTAAACGTCAGTGTGCTAATAACCGTCTATCATTTAACACCTATTCCCGACGTAACATACCCAGACATCGATTTTGAAGCCAATCCGCCTCAAAACAAAGAAATTCAAAATGGCGGCCACTTTTTCAATTCCGACATTGAATCTGCCCTTTGTACCTAAATCCATTGCCAGATATTGATTTTGAGGTCGATTGGCCTTAAAACACAGAAATTCAAAATGGCGACCTCTTTTTTCTATTCCGTCATTGGATCCGTCTTTTGTAACCATATATATCCCTAGATATAGATTTTGAGGTCAATTTGCCTTAAAACAAAGAAATTCAAAATGGCGGCTACTTTTTTCAGTTCTAACATTAGATCTGCCTTTTTTACCTAAAGCCATGCCCAAATATCAATTTTGAGGTCGATTGGCCTTAAAACAAAGAAATTCAAAATGGTAGTCTGTGAAATCATGAAATGTACTTTCGTAACGTCGGGTATGTAACGTAAAAAAAATACAAAAAAATTGCATTCCGGTTCTGTCAATGTCAACTTTAAGTAACGTAAAACTAATACAAAGAATAGTATACCAGTTCTGTAACGGTCAACTTTTTTTTTTTAAATCACACTTTTACTATATTCCTTTTAAACCTTCCCTGGACTTCCACAAATAACTCATAACCAAAATTAGCCAAACCACAAAGACGTTCTCGAGTTTTAGCCGACTTAACAAACAGCAATTGATTTTTATATAATATAATAGCTTTTGCCCGCGGCTCCGCCCGCATTAAAAAGTTTTTCCGGGATAAAAATCCCGGTTTATATTTCCTCGGGATAAAAAGTAGCCTATGTGTTAATCCAGGACATGATCTACCCGTGTGCCAAATTTCATCGAAATCCGTTCAGTAGTTTTTGCGTGAAAGAGGAACAAACATCCAGACATCCATACATTCTTACAAACTTTCGCCTTTATAATATTAGTAGGATAGATTACAAATACTCATTAATTTTATTTTACTTCATTTTACATTGCGTGTAACGACGAAAAAAATGATTTACACACACACACACACACACACACACACACACACACACTCACGCCTGTTATCCCCCAAGGGGTAGGCAGAGGCGCAACTAGTGCACCCACTTTTCGCCGTTATTCCGTCCCATAATGTGATAGGGGGCGAGCCTATCGCCATATCGGGCACAATTTCCAGACTCCGGGCTGATACTGAATAGAAAAATTCAATATCACTTTGCCCGACCTGGGGATCGAACCCGAGACCTTAGCTTTGCAGTCGTACTGTAATACAACTACGCCACCTAGGCAGTCAAAATGATTTAACATTCAAGTAAACGTATTGTTCACTAAATATAAGCTTCATTAGGTGAAAATAATTTGAATTGCACCCTATGATGCAACACCTCGACATAATAGAATTTGCTCAAATATTCTTAGAATTTCTGTGAAAACACTTCAGCACAGTCACAGTTCCCAATAAAACTTAAAACAAACTCCGCATGATACAAGATTGACAGGTCAACTACTAACAAATATGCATAGAATTATTACCCTAGAATGGCGACATGTCAAAAATAGAACTTCAAGGCTAGGGCTGCCATCACTTAAATTGCCGACGCTGGATATACACGGCAAAAATCCCGGTCATTTGGGCGAAATATGGGTTTTTCCCCGGACACCTCTGAAAAAATAGTACTCCGTGCCTTCTTGAATGCGGGTTATTATGAATGAATTATCACTAAGGTTTATTTCAATTTATCGCTTATCTATAAAAAAAATGATTTCTCCTGACAAATGTCCGGGTTTCACCCGGACACTTTTTACAACCCCTGCCGGACGGCCCCCGGACGCCCTTCAAACGAGGACAAATCCGGGGAAATCCGGACGGTTGGCAGCCCTATTCAAGGCAAGGGCTAATTGACATTACAATAATTGACAACAGAAAATTGTCTATGAACGTAATTATATTGATTTACTTACGTAGATTAACCCCTATAAAAATGAGATAGATATATTTTTCTCATTAAAGTTCATGTTTGCATCATATTTGTATAAGAAAAAATTATATTATATGCAATTTAAGTTAATTCCTTACTTTCTGAAAATGTCCGTGGAGTGCCGAAACAAACTTGTGTCTGAAGTCGAGAACTTACTGTCAAGAGTCTTTGATTGGGGCCGATACAAATTTGTTCAATTCAACCCCACAAAGACACAAGTTAGTGTGTTTACCGCAAAAAAAAAACTCCATTTGCCGTTTTGCCTCAATTCCAAAGCACTCTTTTTGCCACAGCCAGTATCGGAATTCTTGGTGTCAACATATCGAGTGACGTTCAGTTCCGCCTGAGGGTAAGGCCAAATAGGCCTCAAAGAAGCTAAGGGCGGTATTAATAAATCAATCTCAAGTTCGAGCCACATCCCAAGTAGACATAATGTATGAATAGTTCAATATATTGTGTCCACTTGAGACGCAACTCAAACTTGAGATTGATCTATTAATACCGTCCTTAGTGTGCTCAACAGATCGAAGCTATATTTCACATCAGACCATTGCCTGCAACTTTATAAGGCGCAGGTTCGGCCCCACATGGAATATTGTTCCCATCTTTAGGCAGGGGCTCCCCAGTATCAGCTTCTCCCTCTTGACCGTATTCAACGTAGGGCAGCTCGTATCGTTGACGACCGTATTCTTTTCCGATCGGCTTGATTCTTTGGCTTTGCGTAAATAAATTTGAATTAAGAATAGTGTAAGTAAGAAAAAATTTATCTTATTGCAATTAAAATCGTGGGGTTGCATGGTGTCAATAGTTATAAATATTTTATTGACAGGTAATATGAGTAGAAGGCTTATCATTTTGGTAATATCTTAAAAAGCACCCCACGCTTTTTGAACAATAAAATACACACTTATTTTTATTTACCCTATCCTTAATTCAAATTTATTAAAACTTATTTTCTATTTTTTAGTTCGATTTTCTATAAAGCGTGTTTTTTTAGTTTTTGTAAACTACTATTTATTTTTTAGGTCTGTTCTACTAGTTTGAGAGAATATGTCATTAAAAAATAAACGACAGCGCCATATTACAATAAGTAGGCTTTCACAGAAAAATAATAAACTATTACTTATTCATTTTATAGTTGGATTTTCTATAAAAGCGTGTTTATATTGAAATGTCATTGGCCCTTGATAAATATGCCAAATTTCGATTTAATCCGACGTTTTGAAGGGGGTCAAAATCATGTTCAAAGTTTCTGTTACCTACATACATACATACGTCTGAATCTAAAAAAAGCGAGTTAAGTCGTCGAACCCCGCTTATATATATATAGATGTATGGGGAAACCCTATATACTCGGACGCCGGCGTCCATAGCAGGGCATGACGAATCAAATATAAATAAAATATAAATCCTATATTTGTTTACAGCTACCCCAGTAGCGCGTTACGTTGACGTGAATAAAATTTTCAATACAATGGGAGATCGCAATAACCCAATTAAGTTCGGACCCGAGTGGCTTCGCAACTTGTCACGTGAACGAAGCGCAGCAACTTCCAATTCCAACGGCTCAACTTCAAACAGCAATCAGAATGCCGGCATGAATTCGGCAAGCGGCACCAACCCAGGAACTCCAGGTCCCTCAGGTGGCGGCACAACACCAACTAATATAATGCCAGGCAACACACTCAACAATACAAACGTACCATCAAAAATTCTCCTCGCGAAACTCCGGTAAGTTTTTTTGTTCATTTATTTTGCTCTGCGATCAAGCCACATTCGCATGAGTTTGACGCGGTTGGATAAAATAGGTACCCAATTCGTGTTCTAATCTAGCTGTTTAATAACGCAGTCAGCCACCTTGCACGCTCTTAAATACTAATTGATATGGCAACAATTAATAACCACAGAATTCCATAACCTTACCAAGCACAGTTACTAACTGACGTACTGGATGCCAAATAGCACACGGTCACATCGCAGGTCGCCATCGTCACCACTTTGAGTGATTAGGTCGTAGTGGTCATTATATCGAAAAAATCATACCAAAATCTCTTAGAATAATCAGTCGGGCTTAATCTGTCCAGAAAAAACATATTTGTTGCATAGTATGTAGTTTTATTAGCTTTAGGCTTTTGTAACCTGTTGCTCAAGATATTTTTGGAATAATAATATCCAAGGAGTTGCGGGGGTAAATTTCTTTTTTTTATATAAAATCCAAGGTAGTCATTGCGTTTATTTTTAAATTTCATTCTAAAACATTGTACTTAAATGTTTAGTTTAACATTATAGGTTATTATCAACAACAGAGTCTGTTTTTTAATAATTAAAGGTGTTAGTAAAATGTTGCGGTTATTTAAAATTTAATAACGTGATAAAAAGCAATCAAATGGAAATCCTTCATTACATAGTATGAAACAAAGTCGCCCGCCGCGTCTGTACAAGATAAACTCAAGAACTACCGAACGGATTGCAATTAATTTTGGTATGGAGATAGCTAATTTTAGGTTACTTTTGATCCCGGGAAAATACATAGCGGAACAAGTCACGAGCAAAAGTCAGTAACATAATATATTATCATCTATAATAAGTTTTATGGTTGAATTTTCGAAGTGGCTTTCAGAGATGTAACTAATGCACCCAAGGTTCGCCGAGCTTAATCAGCTTCTGGTATTAGTGGCCATAACGCAAATTGTAAACCCATGTAACTCGCGAGAAATGAATTAAATAAGACACAAAATATTATTGCCCGACCCGGGGATAGAACCCAGCACCTCACAGGTTAACAAGAAGGATGCTGCCAATAGTCCTGAGGCCAATGTGAATAAGAATAATTATTATAATGTATAATTCTTTTTTATTATGTCTTCCTTAGCTCCGATTACTACCTCGTTGGGATGCTTCGGGGGCAAATGAAAGCGTCGGGCAGGTTAATTTCATATTGACCCGGAACGTTTTGTGTTGCTTGTATTTTTTTAAATAGTGCCACTTCCCACGCTTTTTAGTAGGTATCAAGAGCTGTGTACGAAAATGTAATATAATATGTTGATAATGGAACGCAATAGTAATATTTTTTCTCATTTATTTATTTTACCGAGACTGTAACTGTAATAACTGTTCGTCGCATGTTGATAATAAACGTAGGTAATTGAAATCACCAAGGAAGAATGACCAATCCTCGGAAATATGTAATCGTTAGCAAATTTAAACATACGCACAATTGGTTTAAATATCTACTCGCTATTTTTATGGGTGTATATTATGCCACTGAAAATCCATCAGTGTAAGCAGTTAAAGAAATGTATATTATTTAATGTTTTGTCTGTTTGCTTGTTAAGTGATTTATGTACCCTAGTTATCGTGGAAGATATTTATAATCAGACCAACACGAGATTCGGTTGGTCACCTATTCATATTAAAATTTTATATGTTCAGCTGTGTTATAAAAGGTTGTCTGGATATTAACTGCTAGACTGACGCCCCAAAAAAAACTTTCGTTTTTTATTATATTTATACCAGTTACATAGTAATCCAGTTTAATCTATTTGAAAGAAATTGTAAAGTGTACAGTGTATACATAATAAAAAAATACTATGTAATAGAAAGGAAAACAGTAAAATAATTGTCACTTTTATTCATCCTTTCTGACTTCACCACCGACTGTAGTAAATGAATAGTAAAGAAAAAATTAATAGTAACCAAATAAACCAATAGGGATGTTGACAAAAACAGAAGATAATAAAATAAATAAATAAAAAAGCCTTTTATTTCTTGCTAATAAATTACAGAATTGAAAACATTAAATACAATTTCAATAAAATATAATCGACACAGGAATTTTCATTAAGTATCATTATTATTATTATCTCTTTATTTCTAATTTATTATTATTATTGTTAAAATTATATTGTATTATGTAATTATCATTAATATAAAATTATTGTTGTTTTTGAAGTAAGTACATTTAATTTGGTTATTGTCTAAATTATTGTTATTTATAATTACCATATACATACAAATATCCTCTCTTTTTGTTTATTTTTGTTATTGTTTTTATATATATATATTTTTTACATTATATTATTATTATTTTAAATTTAAGTATTACTGCAATTCTTTATATTAAATTTAGTGTACATAATATTGCAAGAACCCTTCTCAGTCGAAGGTAAAGGCCTCCTCCAGAGATAGCCAACGTTCTCTATCGTTTGCTATTTTAATCCAAGAAGGTCCAGCTATTCTTACTATGTCATCCACCCAGCGTGCCAAAGGTCTACCTCTATTTCTTTTTCCTAATGGGCCCGGCCATGATGTCACTTTAGTAGTCCATCTTTGGTCTTTTAGTCTGGCTATGTGTCCAGCCCATTTCCATTTTAATTTTTGTGAATGGTTGAGTGCATCGATGACTTTAGTTTTGTGCCTAATATGTGAATGACGAATTTTATAAATTTTCCGTATTTTTAAAATGCTTCTTTCCATGCTCCTTTGGCAAGACCTAATTTTATTTTTAACTCTACTGGTAAACTTCCATGTTTGGCAAGCATAGATTAGTGAAGGGAGTAGACACATATTCATCACTTTCGTCTTGGTTCTTAATGGAATGTCGCTCTTAAGTGTTTCTTTTAGGCTCCAAAACTTGTTCCATGTAATTTTTACTCTTCTGTCTACTTCTTTCTCGTTATTCTGTGCGTCAAATGAAATCTGTTTTCCAAGATATATATAAGAGTTTACATATGATAAGGGTATATTATTTAGACATACTGGCGTCTGGGTGGAATTTGTCATGATGTTAGTCTTGGTCAGGTTAATCTCTAAACCAACTTTTCGGCTTTCTTCTTGTAGAGAGTCTATCATTAATTGTAGTTGTTTTGTATTTTCCGCCAACAGGACAATGTCATCAGCAAATCTCAAATGATTTAAATATTTTCCGTTGATGTTAATCCCGAATTCGTTCCAGTTTAGTTTGGCAAAGATAGACTCTAACACTGCTATAAAAATGGTTGGTGATAGGGGGTCCCCCTGACGAACGCCTCTCTTTATTTGTATAGGCGGTCCGGCAGTTTCTAGCCTTACTCTACTCGTGGCATTTTCGTAAAGGTGTTTTAGCACTTGTATGTATTCTGTTTCTACTTGTTGGGAGAGCAGGGCATCCCATATCGACGAGTGATGTATAGTGTCGAAAGCTTTTTGATAATCTATAAAGATTATGTAAAGTGCTCTTTGGAACTCCTGGTATTTCTCCATCAGAATTTCTAGCGAATGAATGTGGTCCACTGTAGAGAAGCCTCTTCTGAAACCAGCCTGCTCTATAGGTTGGTATTTTTCTATTGTTGTACGTATTTTCTTTTCAATGAGTGATGCAAAAAGTTTATACAAGGAGGGTAATAAGCTTATTGGTCTGTAGTTGCTTATATTTTTTGGGTCTCCTTTCTTATAGAGTAGGATTATATCTGATTCAGACCATTGTCTAGGGGTACTTTTTGTAGTTAATATCATATTGAACAGACGAGTAAGTGGTTTAACTAAAAGCGTACATCCTAACTTGATGGCCTCGTTAGTGATCTTGTCAGGGCCGGGGCACTTCTCTGCTTTGAGTGACTTTATTCCTCTTATTATTTCTGATTCATGCAGTAAGATGTGCGTATTCCCAGGGGATTTATGGCTTAATAAAGTGCATCCTTTGTTCTCTGAGCTGTACAAATCTTTGTAAAAACTTGTAGCTATTCTCAAAATTTCAGTCCTGTTTTGAGTTATATTTGTTGAGTTTCTCAGCCCTCCGACCCATGCCTTGTGTGTTCTTAGTTCTTTGTACGCTCTCTTGATACTACCCGCACACCTAGCACAACTAAAAAGAGATCTGTATTATCAACCCACACAAAAAAAAAAAACCTAATACACAGACGACAAACATTGCAAAGTACTAAACCGAAAACACAAGTAATGAAAAATGAATTAAAGGCCCTATATAAACTTATAAGTAGACTTATAAATAAAGACTACAAGACTTATCGCATCTTGACTATTGAAAACCATCTTAACAAAAACAGAAGATACTGTGAAATAATACTTTTCAAGGATACATTTGTGTTAGTTTTTAATATTGTGTACCAAAGTTTTCGATTAGCAGAGCGATCATGAATATTTGAAAAATTTTAATTTTGCTATTCCAAGATCCCAGTTTCGTCGCGTTAGAGACAAAACAGTTATTTTTTAAACATAAATATTAGCTGACATCAACTCACTCTTGCTCATCAGGTCAAGATTGAATATTGTTTGACCTAATCTTCCATAATTTTTGAATGTTTTCGGAACAAGATGTTTCTAGTGGTTATCGTTCAACTGGTTTGGGCTATACCATGGTTAACACATGTTGGAATTATGCAAATAATAAGATTTTCTGTTTATGAAATTTTATACAACTTTAATCTCCCATTTCGCCCTTTATGAAGGAATAGTATCTCATGCCCTTCCTTAGAATCTAAGAAATCTAAAAGAAATTGGATGAAACGTTCTTCACTGCATATCTAATTAAAGGTAGAGTGATACTCCACCTTACGGATTGAATTAGCTTTCGGTGAATTTGAATTGGCATTTGCAGTTGTATGTCGGAATCGGTCTCATACAAATTAATACTACAAAGTAATGCCGTGTACCGTCTGCCGCGTCCTGCGGAAATGCAGCTTAAAGATAATTCTGTGTGACGGTGCCTCATCTGCCGAAAGGCGAATATTCATTATCGTTACACATAATCATAATCAACCATACAACTCGATGTCTAGAGGGCAATTAATATAGTGCGCGCGCCTCATGTGAACCATGAAGTTTGCAGTTACTGCCCGGGAGCGGCGTGCTCGCCGCGTGTTCCATATTTGGATGCACCCTTTAGACCTTGTATAAAATGATTATCTAAAATCACATGTCGGGCATTTTTAATTTGTCTGGCGCAGTCGCGAGGACTTTCAATATGCGCCTGCCAGTATAGCCAGGTAATATTTTACCTTTTGCAATATGATGTAAATTGATACGTATTAAAATGTCGGCCTTGAGAAAGCATGTTAACATATTAATTCCATTTTAATAATAACTGCATAATTATGCTGCAACAGCTTAACACATTGCTAGTTCAGCACTTTCGTTATAAAGCAATACTAATTATTGTGAATATTCAACATTTTTACTTTGTTGCGAAAACAAAAGTCAGATCGCTCGTAAGCTCTCGTCTGTCATAAATACACATGAATGTTATTTCTTTTTATTTTACACCTTTGCAAGATTTGTTGCAGAGCTGATGGTATTTATAGCTAAAAAAATATGTAACACTTAGTCAACATCCCTAATGGATATTGTTTTTAAATTTGACTAAAGGACTTTACGCGCGGTCCATCTTGACGTACAGCCCACGAAGGTCATGCATGATGCACGATGCAAAACGATAGTGAATAGTCTCCACGTACGTCAATTGTTAATATTAATAGCTCGCTGTACTTGCACGATCCAGCGAGTGCTACCATCCAGTGTTGCTAACTGGCACGTATACTATTTACTAAATGCATCATAAAAAGTTACTAAATTCATAATTTCTTCGGTAAAAAAAGTCGACTAAAATAATAATAAAAGAACCTTGTTAGACGAATGTTAGGCTAGGCTTGGCGTTAGGGTTTTGTGAAATGCCCTAATAAACTAACACAATTGTTTTAAAATGCATTTTAGATTTAATAGTTTTATATATTCAACGATAAGGAATTTGTGTCCGATATGGCGATAGGCTCGCCCCGTATCACATCATGTGATGGAATAACGGCGAAAAGTGAGTGCACTAGTTACGCCTCTGCCTACACCTTCGGGGATAAGAGGCGTCAGTGCGTGTGTGTATATTCAACGAGTGAACCTGTCACTCTGAGCATCGTGCCAATAGACAATAATGAATAAATAATCTTTTAGTCCGTAACCGAAAAATATATCTTAATCTTTATAAACTATTCACGAATTGTAAACATCTGTATAAATATCTGCATTCATTTCATATCTGTATGATGTATTAAAAATCTGAATAAATACCATTGACCAGAGAGTAAAGATAAATATAGATAACTGAATACCTGGCAGTACCGTCTAGCTCGCACGATAGTGCGTATGCTACGTCCAGCGCCGTGACGTACAGCATTCTGTACGTCAAGACTCAAGATGGACCGTCCGTAAGGCCCTTAAGACATTATATTCATTAAATTTATAATGTTTTATTCTGTTTTTGATAAATAAACCTTTCTGTAATGTCACTGACTGAAGATTCGCTTGATTCTTGTCTTGTTTATTCGTAGTATAAGTAAGAAATTGTTTCTCAAATTAATATTATTTTGTTATGCTTACCTCGGCAGTTTCTATGATGCGAGGTAATCCTTTTTATTAGTGATGTACTTTAAATTATCTGCTTTTCAATGGGTGTTTAGCATAAGTAATGTATTCAATGCATACATATGGAACCAATTTCCAGCTACCCGTATTTATGTTATCCTCTTGCTCCTTGGATAAGAGGCCAACATAACTGAAATAATTGAAATAATCCTAAAGCTTTAATCTTAACATTTTTCAAAAAATTTATGCTCGTTCCATCCGCCATTGGAACAAGTATAATGGATATACGCATGTACTAAATCATTTGGATTTTAAAGTGACGAAAAAAACAAGTGGATCCTTTTCCTGCATAGATTTGCATGCTATAGGTGTTATCTGTTAATGTGTCGTGCATCCATCCACCTTCTGTGTGGGATGAACTCTGATTCGATCATAACAGCACAAGTACTATCAGCCCCTTTCTTCACTTTGTCCCTTGATTGATTGTGCGACTTATTGTTTGGCGGCGGAGCGATTTGATTGGTTGGACGGTACGGGAGCCGAGTTTGCAATTTAAATTATTTATTACTTGTTAACAGTTACGGACGAGAAGAAATGTTGGCATTATATGATAGAAATTCAGAAGCGCCACCCGAGTTAAAAACTATCGACATGCTTTACCAACCGCGAGGAAAACCACCTTCAGCTTTAAATAGCACATTCGAAGAAGAGGTCAGTTGATCAATTTAAAATAAATGCAAAATAATAATAAAAGAAACTAACAAAAAATAAGTTGGGTGAAGGGATTTTATTTATTAATGTGTCTTATTTTATTCGTCTCATAATTTAAACGTATTTATTTTTTTAGCGAGACAATTTGCGAAGTGTTGCCCCAATAGGAAGCTTATCATTAGGAGAAAGGTTTATACTTGGTCGCGGCATTGGGCGCGGAATAACTGCCGTAGAAGGACGTGGAAGAGGTCGAGGTTCGTTTATACGACAACCGTCAACTGGGAGGTGAGTAAACCTGTCCTACAAATATTCGTCTTATGCAAAATTCCATCTGGTTATTAGTCCATCAATTTCAACACTCTGTCACCATTAGTGCATTCCGATCTGAAGCATGTTGTATTTACTTAAAAAACTGGTCGGTCTCGTGTGCAGAAGTCTATTGCGGATCCTACGGCTGTGCAAGGTGGTATCGCAGGAAGTAAGGGTGTGTATGGTCTGGGTTCTCCATGGGGTTTTGTTTGGTAGGCCGGCGCGGCGTAGGGTAACTCTCAGGCTTACACAACTGTCGCTTGGATGTCATCTTTATTTTTCCCGGATTTAGTTGGCTCGTTGATAATTATCAATTTCACTAATAGGAAGCTACATAACTTCTAAGTGCTATAGGCTACTTTTTGTCCCGGGAAAATATTTTTGTCCCGGAAAAACTTATTCACGCGGGCGGAGTCGCGAGCACTACTAGTAGTGAATAAATATACGATAGCATTACTTATATACTGGTAACCAATTTTGGAGTCACTGCCTATTAAACATTAAACATTGTTTTCGCATATTTATTAATGTATCTACCTAGCTTAGCTAGTAATTTTAATTAGGCACCGACTCCAAAATTGGTTATAAGTATTATTTATTATTGGTCCAGTATATAAGTAATGCTATGATATATTTATTCACTATTAAATTATTTTTTTACATTTTTTAGTCGTTTTTGAAAGCGGTTTAATTATTTATTAAAAAGCTTTTATTTGTGCTTTTTTGTGTTAGTAAGAAATATACCGCCTCGATGGCGTAGTTGTATTGCGCACGCGGTAGGACTATCGCGCTGGCGTGTTACGCCTCTGCTTACCCCTGAAAACGTAAAAGGCGTAAATTACGTATATTTATACAGCGTTTTAATACTTCTTTTTTTTATGAAGCCTCATATGTGTCGCACTGCTGAGCAAAGGCCTCCCCCCTTTTTCTTCCAATTCCTTTGATCTTCCGCTAACTCTTTCCAGTCTGGATCGAATGCGTCCACGTCGTCTCTCCATCGCTTCCTTGGTCGTCAACGTTTTCTGTGACCATTTGTTGGGATCCAATCTGTAGTTAGCTTGGCCCAGCGTTCCGGATTCATTCGAACTACGTGACCCGCCCAGTTCCACTTTAGTGTCGCGGCCTTTTTCCCTACATCTACTACTCGAGTTTTGGAGCGCAACTCGCTGTTTCTGACACGATCCATCCGTTTGACATTGAGGATGATGCGCTCCATCGCTCGTTGACAAACCTTAAGTTTCAGCTTCTGGGACCCCGTTAACGACCAGGTTTGGTTGCCATAAGTTAAGACGGGCAAGATACACATGTCGACGAGTTTGCTTTTGATAGAGAGTGGAAGATTACCTCTTAGAAGTTCTTTCAAGGACCAGAAGCTCTTTCAAGAATTTTCAATCCTTGTAATTTCCAGGTCCTGTCTATTCTTGAAAGATACTATCTGGCCCAAGTATGGATATTCGTCGACATATTCGATCTCTTGTCCGTCTATTTCTATTTCTTGTACCGTTCATATGAAGCCCGACCTTAAGGCTTGCAATGCTTAGTTATTGTAGCATTTCTTGAAGTTCCGCAGGTTTCGAGGCGAAGAGAACTATGTCGTCGGCATAACGAAGATTTGACAATCGTTTGTCGCCAACCACGATACCCCCTTTAGCCCATGAGGTCGCCAAGGTCTTAAATACTTCCTGCAGAGTGTTTGTGTTGTGTTGTGTTTGATTCCAAGCGCCACGCGTACAGAAACATTTGAGCATCAACAGTTCGATCACGGTGCCCGTAAACACTTCTTCATTCGAAGTCATGTACACATAACGCTCTCCACAGTAGCATTGGTATTTAGCATACCCCATAGCATAGCTATGTAATGAACACAATCCACATGTATGGACATCGATTACACATCCCACTTCTGATATTAGAAACTGCAACGATTTTGACGGACTTTACAGAAATACTTTCACAAAAAATATCACCAAGCGAACGACCGGCACGACGGTAATGACCAACTGACTCGAACTGTCAAACGTTCTATGCTTTTATAGCAAAAATTGTAGATCATGTCATTAATACCCGCACAAAAAATATTTTTGCTCTAACAATATAAATTGAAGTGTACATTATAGAATTAAGTAAATAAACCATTCGTTATCCGAAAAGTAATTTCTAATATTAAATTCAATTTACATAAGAATGGGTTTTACCCCCCTCCCACCAAGATAAAGGCATATAGAGATTTTTTGAACCCCCTCCCCCTCGAGACCCTTACGTAATTGTCTAATACGTCTCAGAGTGAGCAGATACGTCCGATATTTAGAAAACAGTAACTTTTTGATTACTTTTTGCCGCCAAAATCCTTAAATTTGTTTTACATTTTTTAATTTTGATATATCAAGTGTCACTCGCACGACTAAGAGAATCTATTGACACCACTGACACAAAAATACTACAAGTTGTTAAGGCTCTAGGGCGTGCCAAAGAAATATATGTAGATACACTTGAAAAACATAATCCTCATTCTTTCGCAGTCGGGTAAAAAGGTATTTTATTTGGCCTTTAAATACTTGATCTTAAATTCATAAGACATAAAACGCGCCCGTCCTATGAACTTCAGTTTAAAATAATTGATTTAAAATGCACAGGAAGACTGCAATATATCTCAGTTGCATGAAGATTGTCGCATTATTCGCTTGTATTGAGATCGTGACCAAGACTTGCACATTTATTTGTACGGCAATAAAAATGTGAGCGGCTTGAGAACCAGGTCCTTCCAAGTGTGCTGGGATCATTATTATTTTTTCATGTAAGAGCAAAGAAATAGTAACGATATATTGCGAAATTTGTTTTTAGGGCACCATCGTGGCACACAGGCAATCCTAGAATGCCAGGATATAGTGGTGGCGCAGACGAAGACTCCACACCGCCGACAAGATCCTGGAGCAATAACACCGGCCCAAACCCAAATACTAACAGAAGCACCACTGAACAAGCTGAGTGGCAGGCGACTAAAATGTTTCGCAAGTAAGAATCTACATATTATATATTACTAGCTTTTACCCGCAGCTCCACCCGCGTTAAAAAGTTTTTCCGGGATAAAAAGTAGCCTATATGTTAATCCAGGACATATCTATCTGTATGCCAAATTTCGTCGAAATCTGTTCAGTAGTCACTTAGGGCGATGAAAAACAGATGTTGACCGTTTCTCAGACCTACCCGCTTTGCACACAAAATTGAATGAAAATCGGTTGACCCATTTCGTAGGAGTTTGGCAACAAACACCGCGGCACGAGAATTTCATATATTAGATTACAAAATAAAGTTTAGGTTCTACCGGATGAGTACACGAATGTCTGCCAAATCTGTGAATATTGATTTTGATTGCACATATATACGCACTAGCTTTTGCCCGCGGCTCCGCCCGCATTAAAAAGTTTTTCCGGGATAAAAGTCCCGGTTTATATTTCCCCGGGATAAAAAGTAGCCTATATGTTAATCCAGGACATGATCTACCCGTATGCCAAATTTCATCGAAATCCGTTCAGTAGTTTTTGCGTGAAAGAGGAACAAACATCCATACATCCAAACATCCAAACATCTAAACATCCAAACATCCAAACATCCATACATTCTTACAAACTTTCGCCTTTATAATATTAATAGGATTGGTTGATTATGGTTGCCATGGCAACGTGCACTCGACCAAACTCGAGTTAACGCCCGACCGAGCATAATTTGCTTAGACAGTAGATATCCAGGCTGCATTGGATTATTCAATATCCACGATGCCGTCGCCGTACGTTTTGTCTTGTTATTTTTAAGGATATGTCCTTACATCACAACATATTATAAAACAAAGCCGCCCATGGCATCTTTTTGTCTGTCTGAACGCGATAAACTCAAAAGGTAACGAACGGATTTTCGTACGTTTTTCACCAATGAATGAACTGAATGATTCTATAGGAAGGTTTATGTGTATAATTCATAAGTATATTGTGTGAGAAAAATAAATGTAGACATAAAATATTATGCTTTGCTACCTGTGCGAAGCCGGGGCGGGCCGCTTGTAGCATACAAAATGATAGCTTCTTTTATAGTACATGTACTATGTGCAGTAAACGACCAGGCTCGAATACTAATTGGAGGCAGTCTACGCGTGAAGATGGCGACGAATGGCGTTCTGACTTGGGAAGATCCAGGCCACAAGACAAATGGGGTACGTTTTAAAATCACTACATTTTTTTAAAGATACCTTCCTTTTTTTCATTTCTCTCGTCCTTGAGCTGTGCGTTGGATAAAAAAATAAGTAGATACATATTAATAAGTGATTTCGATTGTTCAATTTTAAATCTGCTATTGTTTTAGAACGTGATTGGGGCGAGAGAGCTGCCCAAGATAAACAGTCATCGTGGAATTCAAATCGTCGGACTTGGGGCGGCGATACGAGCAACGACGAGAACTTACCAGAATGGTTAGTGTTGAGACTACATACATGGTTACTTTGAAATAAAACCTATGTTGGTGCTTAATTATTAAATAGAAGCTACTATTTAGCCGTCGAACTCATTTATTGTTCTTGTTAATATTTATAAACAGTGATTATATGACATTGAGACTGGCATAATAGGTAATATTGAATTTTATAATCCAATATGTAGTTCAGCACCTTTTTTTTGTAAGTTATCGTAATTATATTTTTATATAATTATTTACAAACATTGTTATATCTTAATACAATGTTCAATAGGGCTATGGATGGTTCAGAAGCTTGTGGTGGCACATTTGATTCGTCTGGTGCATTTCATGGATACAGCAATGACGACAGTAACTTGCCTAAGAGTCAGGAAACTGCGTATCGTAAGTAATAAATATAATACTGTAGCCACATAATTATACATTCGATGCTATTTTTGTACCATTACTGATAGTTGCATATTTTGAATGTTACATTTTAATACTAAATATTCAACTGAGCACCATTTCTCTGCAGCCCTGGCGCGATCTCATACACATGGAAGCTGTGTAAGGCAGAAGACAGTAGAGGAAGGCTCCGACGAATGGTGGGCGTCGGAAAAAGCTAAAAAGCTGTCACCAAAGCGGTTTGACGCCGGGGATATAAAATTCAAAAAGGTACTGAAAAGTTAAAAATGTACTTCATGTTAAGTACTCGTATGGTGGAATAGAATTATTCCATTACGTGCAATTATATTTCAGACACCTAGCGTGGGCATTGCTGAAACCGGTAATAACGCATCAGCATCTACAAGCAAATCCGGAAATAAAGATGAACATCAAGACATACTTCAAAAAGATTTGGACTCCAACACTGGTTCGTCAAATTCACCACAGCCTTTTGCCAATGCCCAAGATAGTCAAAACTTATCGCAGTCAAAATTCACTGAGAGTAAGACCTTCGATGCATTGATGAGATCTGATATAAATTTGGAAGAGGCCAGAGATGAGAGAGGAAATTTCCAGTCAGTTATGATTACACCGAACAACAGCTTAAGACAGAAACACCAAAATATTGTCTCTCCTGTTAATGAAGTTCTCAGCAAGCACCACCGCAAGCCGGGCATGCTGTTACAACGCTCGTCCAGTAATCCATCGGCTGAAGTGTGGGTAAATGCTATGATTTTGAATGTATGAAATGAGATTGAAATCTATAATCTTATGTATTTTTACAGTTCACTGGAAAAGGCGCATAAGACTACTGAAGATAAAATTGTTGAAGACATCTTCGATATGGCCCTGGAAGATAAAGACCTAATGCCAAACTTGCCAATTTCCTCAAATGATTCATTATTAATGCCTTCACATGTCTCGAGCACAGCTCTAATACAGGGATTATCTACTGTCTCACAAACAAGACCTCAGTTATCAAATGCAATTCAGATGGGGATAGGTAACCCAATGATTTCCAATCAAGGCATGCCAATGGGCCAAAACAAAAATTCTAACATCCCAACTCAGGGAATGCCTTCATCTGGACTTCAAACCATGCAGCCAGTTGGAATAACAAATTCTGCATTAAATGCATCACTTGGGCTGCCATTGGGGGGAACTAATATGGGGATACCACTGCAAGGAGTTCCAGCACCTGTATTACCCAGCCCAGGAATGGGAACACCTGGTATGGGTACCCCTGGAATGGGAACACCCGTTATGGGCACTCCAGGATTAGGTTCGGCGGGAATGGGTGCAAATTCATTACAAGGTGGTATCAGTTCGGTTGGAATGCAGGCCAATACATCTGGAATCCCAGGGTTTCCTTCTGCTGGTCTGGCGGGAATGTCAAATAATCCTAATGTTGGAAATAATTCGCTATTTATGGGACAGAATACCGGAAATTCAGCAGTAAGACTTATAAAGAATATTTTATAACATTGTTATTTTTTTATTGATTCGAGACTAACAATATTATTTTCTCTATTACAGTCATCCAATGATATCCAGATGCCAAATCAAAGTACAGGCAGTTTCTTTCAACTGCACGCACTGCAACATTCTGGGTCCCAAGGCGCATTCGGAAACTCAATATATAGCAACATGATGCCACAGAACCCCAGGCAGCTGCCGCCCACCATTCAGAATTTGAGTGATCAGTGGTATTACGAGGACCCAAAAGTAAGACTACTTAAATCAAGTTGCACACTGGATAAATGCACAATGGTAAAATGTTAAAAATATATATTTTATTTGGCAGAAAATTATCCAAGGCCCGTTTTCGTCAAAAGATATGTACAACTGGTATAGAGCTGGCTTCTTTAGTCCTAGCCTGATGGTGCGCCGGGTATGCGATGCAGTCATGCGGCCTCTCGGCTCATACGGGCCGATAGTGCCGTTCGCTACGCCGATGGTAAGTGATTGTTCTATAATGATGTCATTATAGGTCAGACAATCTAAACTGGCCGGTATGACAGTTCAAATTTCTCGCGATGCGATAACTTAGTGAGAATGTCAACCCAAAAATTCAAAAGTCAACTACTTAATCACAAATACTTATCATGTTCTCCATACTTTATAACCAAGAGTATCATACTTATGTAACATATTTCAATTACTATTGCAAAAATATACTGAAATAAGAATATGATCTTGAGTCTTGTATCAACGCGACGCTTTTACAATGTTGTATATTGCAGTTTATGAGTTTAGTGTTGGGAAAAATTAAATCGCTTAGCAACCAAACGTAACCGATTACTGAAAAAAAACTGACACTTTGGATGTAAATAAAAATACTACTGTTAATTTAATAATTATGTTTAAAGTAAATTTTACAAAAAATTTTCAACAATGCGTTAGATATTTTTAAAAAATTACACATGCCATACTCGAGTAAAGAAATCGAAGATCTTCAAACTAAATAATTAAACCGCAGCACTATATTTTTTTTATTTTATATTCAGTACACACTCTTAATTATTTCTTTGTAATGACTAATAACCAATTTGATCTGTTAAGGCCCGCGACGGATGCCGACGACTGGGTATATAGGGCAACCACGTATATATCTCTATATATAAGCGGGGGTTGACGGGTTAAAAGTTACATACATACATGCACACTCACGCCTTTTATCCCCGAAGGGGTAGACATCGCCGCAACTTGTGCACCCACTTTTCGCCGTGCGTATTCCGTCCCATGATGTGATGGGGGTGAGCCTGTCGCCATTTCGGGCTCAAATTCGAGACTGGACTGATTCTGAATAGAAAAATCAAATATCACTGTGCCCGACTTGGGGATCGAATCCAAAATCTCAGCATTGCAGTCATACCGTAATATTTACAGCTACGCAACCGAAGCAGTCGATTAAAAGTTGTGAAAGGATAATCGTGAATTTTTATCATAATGAGCGACTACCAATAACTAACCATTGGAATATAAAAAACTCTGATTGTAATGTGTAAGATATAATAATATTATAATCTAACTGTGTTTACTTACATAGGCACTATAATATATCGGTTATTTGGAACATTTTTTTTTATTATCTTCCCTAGAAATAGTATTCCGTGAAGTGTCAATAAATTGTCATACTGGCCAGCTAAGATTGTCCGACCTATAATATTATTATCTCATACACTTGCTTAGTTCAATGCGTTTATTTTATTTGATATACGTGCCTGCATATACATGAAAAAACGTCGAAAAAGCAAAGCATATTTGCAAATATATACATAATACATGAAAAGATTTTGCTTTTGGATTCTAATAGCCATGTTTGGAGTTCATTGGGTAGCGTTTAGCTGTAGGACTTACCTGGGTCTCAATTTTGATAAATCGATTGCGTTTCAAAGTACACTGAAAGCTGAATTAACATTGATTTACATTTTACAGGATATAATGCCGTATCCCATGTCTGGTCCACATGACAACATGCTCAGTTCTCAACAGAGCCTGGGCTTAGATGTAAGTTTTGTGATTATGCCAGTCAAGTTATTATGTTTTATTTATAACATTTTTCAAGTGTAAAATAACTTATATGTACATTTCTAGGTTATGAACATGCAGAACATGAACATGTCTGACGGCAATAATGTGGATTCCATACAATTTGGCTCAGTCGGACTGATGCGCAACCCGCCCTACGGCCAGGCCCCTATGGTATGTATCTGAGAAAAACTTGTTAATTAAAAGACTGCTGTCCTACTTATGCTTATATATAACTAGTGGCCCGCTTTGGCTTCGCTCAGGTAGCAAAGCATATTACATGATGAAATTAGTTTTTTGTCATACAAAATATTTATGTAATATACACATAAGCCTTCCTTTTGAAACACTCCATCCATTGGTCAAGTTTTAAGTAATTCATTGGATAAGAATTAGTCTAGGTCCTTCTCAGGGTCTTAAGCTATGTCCCTTCCAAATTTCATCGCAATAAGTTCAATGGCGTGACAGTGACGGCCCCACTCGCGAGAAATAAAAACCGGTATAAATTCCCGGGTTATGTTCTTCCGGGATAAAAGTAGCCTATGTCCTCCTCAGGATCTCAAACTATCTCCATACTTTCTCATTTATAGACACGCGCCGCCGACCCCCCGGCCGGTACCGCCGCGACCGCTATGTCCCTGCATTTTAAATCTGTAATATCTTCGAAAATATTTATTTAAATTACATGTTGTAAAGGGCTATATTGATCTATATTAAATGCACAATGTATTTATGGTACTTAATTGGATAAGGATTAATGCTGTATTGCTTAAAATCGCTTCGTAAATAAGCCATTATTTCTCGTCAGAAGTAAAGGATAAAAAATGGTTATTGTGGGTTATCCCTAAGAGATAGACATATACCATCGCGGACTTTTTTGTAGACCTTTTTTAGGTGTACAAAAGTGTAGTACATTATTTTGATATCTCGTAGAGTTTATAGCCAGCGTCTGCAATGTAAGCGCAAAAAAATGTGTTTACGACATCACATTAGAAACCTTTTGAATTATCAATGTTCCTCTACTATATTATGCATGTATTATACATATAAACCTTCCTCTCGAATCATTCTATCTATTAAAAAAAAGCGCATCAAAATCCGTTGCGTAGTTTTAAAGATTTAAGCATACATAGGGACATGATGACATAGGGACAGATAGCGGGAAGCGACTTTGTTTTATAATATGTAGTGATAATAAAGCCCTTTTAATCCGATTTTTTTTGCAATTACATAATAATTACAATTTCAAAATTTATATTGTCTCGCAAATCGGCGTGCATCTTGGCAGAGGCCTCTTTCAGCTCCCTCCACTGAACTCTATCCTCTGCAACTCTGGTCCAGTATGGCCCTAAGGTTTGTTGGATATCATCTTTCCACCTTTTTTCGGACGCCCCTGTCTTCTAATGTCCTGTCTTGGGTACCATAAGGTTACTTGTTTGCTCCATTTGTTTAATTTGCAGTGCAGCATATGACCTGTCCATCCCCATTTCAAATGCTCTATATGAGATACTAGTAGTGCTCGCGACTCCACCCGCGTGAAAAAGTTTTTCCGGGACAAAAATATTTTCCCGGGATAAAAGTGGCCTATAGCACTCAGGAGTTATGTAGCTTCCTATTAGTGAAAGAATTTTCATAATCGGTTCAGTAGTTCCTGAGATTAGCGCGTTCAAACAAACAAACTTCAGCTTTATAATATTAGTATAGATATACAATAGGCAAAACTAAATGCTTGGCGAGTATAGTCATTATGTAAGATTATTGCTAGTTTTCCAAATCGTAACTTTAACATAAACTGATATGTAGCGTCCACAAAATATCAAAGCTTTGCGATGTCTGTATAGTTTCAACCGAATATGATAGGATCAGTAATGAATTGTTTCCTTGTATAATGCTTTCAGCTTATTCATTTCTGTGTTGGGGTGTTTAAAACATGTGATATTTATCGCGTTGTTCTGTTGAAATATTTAATATCAGGTAGATGAAGGGAAAATAAAAGGAGTGAAACAGCAGTGACTCTTCCATTTAAAAATCTATTTAATCAATTTTTCGAGTAATCTCTAAAGCAAAATAATGAATCAGCGATCACGGAGTTTGGTTATTACATAGGTATACGGTGTGTAGAGTTAAAACACGCGAGGCGATCGATTTGATGACAATAAAGCATACCGGCGATGTTAACGTTTTGTATTAAACTATTCAATCCAACATTAGTTAGTCACCAATTATCTAACATGACCATTTTAAGCATAGAACCCTGCGAGGCGTGCGATATTTTTTTAAGTTACAAATAAGATTAGGCAATTATTTTATTTCACTAATATTAGACGGCCCTCTTGTGCAAGTCATCCCGCCATCTGGCTAGAGGGCGTCCCACGCTACGTTTACCAAGACGCGGTCTCCACTCCAGAACACGCTTACTCCAGCGGTTATCTGTTCTGCGACATATGTGGCCAGCCCATTGCCACTTTAACCTACTAACTCTCAGAGCTATGTCGGTCACTTTGGTTCTCTGACGGATCACTTCGTTCCGAATTTTGTCCTTCAGAGAGACTCCGAGCATAGCTCTTGCCATAGCACGTTGAGCGACTTTAAGCAACTGGATGAATAAAGCAGCAGACCGGGCTCTGTGGCGTATTGGAAGAGGCCTATGTCCAGCAGTGGACTGCAACGGGCTGATGATGATGATTATAATGATGATGATGATGAATGTTAGACGGATACTAGCAAATCTGTGCTGCCCGCGTTAATAAACATTGCTTATACTTTAGAGTATGACAAGTATGTAATAAGTATTATAAATATGCAATTTTTAAAGAAAAATTAAATGCTTTCTGTAGTCCTCTTATGTAATTAATTATAGTTTATATTAGAAGTTAAATTTATTTTTGTTTTATTTTTCACCGAAATATGTAATTTTTAAATAATGGAAGCGTGTACCTGTAATGGGCATATAATATATCGGCCTGTGATAAAAATCATAGAATGTTCTTTTTTATTATTTTTTAATATATATGCTGTTGACGTACCATTAGAAATAAATAAATAAAGTATTTGATCAGGTGGAGTCTCTATGGGGCCAGCCGTCCACCTCGTCCGACCTGATGTGGGTGCAGCACGCAATGAACTCGCGCAACGAGAACCGCGTCAACAACTTGCCCATGTTCTTTTGGGATCAGCAGGTATGTCACACTCCTAACACTACTCGTGTATGTCTAAAATCATGCGACAAATGCGTGTAATTAGGGTACGCATTTTATTAAATATTACCAACCCGGCAAATGTCATTCACAAATCATTTAGTAAATTTTAGTGTTTATTAAATTAATAGTGTTCGTTTGTATAATGGTGCATATGTAGGTGTCAAAATACTGGAATGATTCTCGTGTTCGCAACTATATGGCACTGTCATTGAGTTCTGTGTCCAGTGCAAGCAATTATATAAACTTACTGACGATAGTGTCGAAACTTTCATTGAGATTCATATTCAGAACATCACTGAAAACCAAATTGAATCCAAAACGCACATATATCACTTAGTATTTTTAAATGTAAGACTGAAACACAATTTCGTTGAAATTTACTGGTGAAAGTTTACAAGTTTCCCGGCTGTCATTTGTTTGTCAAATGTGCGTAGATCCTGAAAATGAAGTTCTCATACCAGGAGTTTTATTGACGCATTAAAAATTGATCCAGCAAAGCTGTTTCCATTAGAGTATAGCACACATACAGATAGACAGCTCCGATTTTTTAATTAGCTATGTTAAGGTCTCTGCTGATATATTTAGAAATAATTTGTACAGTGTAAATAAATTTAGAATTTAGTTATTTATATGAATTAGTAGATGCCATCTAGTTAATTTCAGTAGTCGCACAATTTTAGACGTGCATGTGAATATATATTGCTTATTTAACCTGAAAACTGTAAAACGTATAGATTGTGATTTTAAAAACCATCAGTATTGGCATCGTAATAAGGTCTAGGGTAGTTAAGCTGAGGAATTCGAAACAATTTTTTTTATTCATAAATAGGTTTAGACTACTTCAATAATATTGATCTTATTAATTATCACATAAAGATATAACCACAAGGAAGGTATACTAAAAATAATGTTATTGTGATGTTTGTTGCATCACATTTTTATGGTAAGAAAGGAAATAAATTGTTCTGAGACGTAATAAAACTAACAAAGCAAATAACATACTCCCATAAGGTTGCAGTTTAGTTATGCATTTTTTTTTCTTTCATATAAGGATCGTTATTTCTGTTGTACGTAATTAGAGAACGTTTCGAATTTCTTTGCAACATTCAGTATACTCTAGAGAAGGGTAGCGTAGCTATTTATCACACTACACGATAAATTGCTTAACTGCGTTGCTTGTGCTTCATCAGTTTCCGTGACTATTACATTTTAGAGACGATTTTATTACTGATACTATTGAGATATGCGTATTAAAGTTAGCGGAATCTTGTCGCTATCGTTATTAGCAACGATCAACCACAACAAAAAGGTGAACGTGTAAAAAAAGAGATTTAAAAATATTTCGAGGTTTATTGTAAATGTATGGGGTAACTAGATGTAACAGTCAACTGAAAACAGTTGTGGAAACAATACTCGTATTAGACAAGTTATGTCCTGACTTAATACTGAATGAATATTGAATAAATACACACTGAAGTTATATATGCTAAAGAGCGTGACGTTAAATGGCAAAATAAAATGTCACGGTTTTGAAAATTGTAATAATTTTACTGGTGGTAAGGTCTCTCACATGTAAGAGTCCGTCTGGGTGGGTACCACCGCAATGTCAATTTCTACCGCCAAGCAGCAGTGTGCAGCACTGTAGTGTTTCGGTTAGAAGGACATTGTTGCCAGTGTAACACCTGGACATAATGAGACTTAACATATTAAGTCTCAGGATAACGAGCGCAATGGAATACCACGCAGTACTTTGTAACTCAAGGTGCTGAATGGTGTTGCTTCAGTTTATGGGCGGTCGTATCGCTTACCATCAGGCGAACGACATGCTCGTCCCGTCATACTATGCAATAATGAATATAAAATAAACAGTAATTTGTGTAGTAGATTTGTATATTATTCCAACTAACTAGTACTAACGAGGGAATGGATAAATAACAGCATGCTAGAGTAGTTTGAGCCTCTTGGGCACTTTACATTTACAGGCATTGTGCCTCATAAAATATTACTATTCGCTTCCATAGCCAGAATAAGAGCAAGTAGCTCGATTAAACGTATATCAAGTATTTGCAACGCGCACATAATGTTGATTCTAATTGCCATGCCGTGGTTGATCATTTGTGGCGAATTCTAATTTGAGTCATTTATGCTTACAAAGGAATCATGAATGACCAACTGTCATTTCAACGGTTAAATTCACAAACACAGTCTTAGAGCTTGTTCCGAACTTATAGGCGTCGAAATAAAGTTATGAAAATGTTACACTATCTCTTTTTTTTAAATTATGCTGTAATTATTATTCTCTTATGTATTTAAGGTTAACGTATGACTATTAATTTGATGATATAAATATATTTCATATTTTAAGCTTTTCTATTACCTAAACAAGAATATTATGCGAGTGTTTTTAAACAGCAAGGAAATAGAAAAAAGGCAATTTATTATAATCAAAATTTTAAGAATTAAATTAATTACTCCGTTAAAGTTTCGTGAAATTTTCCTACTTTCCGTTGAAATCTTTTGGATTATAAAATATAGCCAATGAATACAGAACAGTATATTGTATAATAATAAACTTTATTTCAGATTTATATCTATACATTAAAAACAATATAATTAAAAATGACATAAGTTCGACACTATTTCCGATATCTGAATGACGCACGGTGAGTGGTCATCCATGCCACAGCAAAGCGCTGTCGAAATTATATATCAATTTCAGATTTTCTCTGATTGAAACAATAAAGAGTACGAACATTGATGCGGAAAAGTAACAGTAGCCATCAAATAATTAACATAAGTACAAGTATTAAAATAATATCTAAATTTGCCACAGCCCCCACTCGTACAATTTTGTGTACGCCAAGAATAATATTTTGAGTAGGTACTGGTGATTTGAAAACAGATTCATATATTTAATTCATAAATTCAATATTTGTAGCGAGGATTCGAACTCATTGATTTTGACAAAAAATGAACAAACTATCATTACACCATGCGATAGTGTCGCTAGTAAGAATCAAATCCTAGGAAGTAAATCCTACTAATATTATTAAGGCGAAAGTTTGTAAGAATGTATGGATATCTGAATGTATGGATGTTTGTTACTCTTTCACGCAAAAACCACTGAACGGATTTCGATGAAATTTGGTACACGAGTAGATTATGGCTTGGATTAACACATAGGCTACATTTTCCCCCGGAAAATAAAAAGCGGGGCTTTTATCCCGGAAAACTTTTTAACGCGGGCGGAGCCGCGGGCACAATCTAGTACAAAATATGGAAAACTAGAGAAAGAAGCTCATTTATAACGAATACTATTTTAATTTTCTTATGTTCAGAGTTTCGGATTTCATAATCTATGTCCACTTGAAAAAATCACTTGTGTATGTGTCAATAGGTGAATTTAGGTAAATCTAAAATGTAAATAATAATACATTTCAAATTAGCCGAAAGAAATACTAAAGGTCGATTCCATCGCTTGCGGGTAAATTCTACTTGTCACATAAATGTATAGCCAATTACAAAAGTCACGCTCTAATCTATGTTCCCAAGTAAATGGAACTAATATAAATATTATCTATATTTGACTGACTGATTAAAGCAGTGGAAATGAGATCGTTAGGAAAGCATGTTTGGGATGACTGTGCGTGATAGAGTGCGGAATAATTTTGGTGATGAACATGTGTGGAGTGACGGAAGATGTAGTGACCAAAATTGAGAACGGTATGCTAAGGTGGTTGGGGCATTTGGATAGGATGGATGATAGGAGACTGACGAAGATGATATATAAGGCGAGTGTGGATAGAAGAGCCGGAGGTGTCGACCACACTAAACTTTCGAATGTCAAATATCTGACATTCTAAGGAAAGACCAGGTCAAAAGTACCCTGAACCGGCGAGAGTGTATGAAAAGGTTTGTGAAGATAGAGGCAGCTAGCGCAAAGCCAGCCGTCCAGCGCCTAGAGCAAAATGGGAATAGTAGCTGCCTACCCTATGGAATAGAGGCATGATGTTATGAATATCTGTAGACTGCCTCTGTGGCGTAGTTGTATTTCGGTGCGATTGCAATGGTGAAGCCTCGGGTTCGATCCGCGGGTCAGCAAAGTGACATTGGGTTTTTCTAATCAGTGTCAGCCCGGAGTCTAGAATTTATGCCCGATAAGACAATAGACTGGTTCCCTAACACATCATGAAACGGAATACTCACGGTGAAAAGTGGGTGCACTACTTGCGCCCCTGCCTACCTCTTCGGAAAAAAAAATACGCGTGAGTATGCGTGTATGTATAGACATTAGCTGTATAATACAACTGGCAAACTGTAACCAGTGAAACTGATCCTTAGTTATAAATTTAGTATCGATTGCGATTCGTACTGGTTTTGTCACCCACTGGGGTTGTATGAGAATTGAAAACATAGGTTTGCAATAATTTTAATATTATCGTCTATATGTCTTATGAACTAATAGAGTTCATAATTGAGACTAACGTTCAAATCCAAAAATGATATTACAGAACCTCGAGTTCTCCACTAATAGTGCCGGTTGATTCGTAGGTAAACTCAAAATCAGCATGGAATTTATTTTTAGCAAAAAGCCCATTTATCTCTTCATAGTTGTAGTTATATGTTGTGTTTAAAATCTTGAAATGTATAAAGGAGGTAGACCAAAACAACATTTTGAATAACTAAAGAATTATACTTTGTACTTGCTCAATTAAAATCCGTTCTTAGTTACAACGCGTTTTTTCTAGTTAAAATTAGTTTTCAATAAATGCCTTTGCATACAACTAAACCTTAACTGCTGCTAAAATGACTATCAGTGAAAACTAGTTCTAACTAGACAAAACACGTTTTGTCGAAAGGATTCAGTTAATACTTTTTCAACCGAGGTCAAAGTTCGTCGTGCTTCAGGATTAATTGAGATCTAGTCACCCGCGCGCTCATTCCTGTGTTATTATTATTCCAATAAGTACGTGAGGTTGTTTTTTTTCTGTCCCCCCTATCCAGGACAAGGGTTTTCATTTTATAATAAGTTAGGTTGTCAAGAGTTTTTCTAATACGACTAGTATTAGTACTATAATTAACTAAGGTTCAAAGTTACAACTAGTTTAATCTAAAATTGAAGTTTATAAAACAGAAAATTCTAGTTATAACTAGATAATTCTAGTTTTAACAAAGGCATTTAGTTAAAACTCATTTTAACTGGAGAAAATGCGTTGTAACTGAGAACGGGTTTTTACTGTGACATACTCAAGTAATGTTTATATTGACAAAACCGTCCGTAATTTAATTTTAAAATTTTTCGTCTTCTACATGACACAACCAATAATAAAATATTCTTTTGAATGATTTTGGTTATAAACGGAACAATATAAAAAAAAAACAGTTTTGACATAACAAAATATTTGTATAATACAACTTTCATGGAAGACATAAAATAAATTTCATGATTCCTTGACGCTTTACTTCCTTGAAATTTGCTTACTGCATAAATATACGAGCGAAATTTAATTTATTGTTGCGCTATCTTCACTAACATATTCCTTCCGAATGTTTAACGATATTGACGAGTAATAAACACAACACCAATACCCATGTATTAAATAACAGAAAAAAGCTGGTAAGTATGTTAGTGTTAATAGTTAATACAGTTTCAGAGTGACACCTTGCACAATAATCGCCTGCATGCATAGTTTTGCCTACGTTGTACTGATCGCAGCCAGGTGGTAATTTATGCTGTATATCACCACCGATTCAGTAGAAGTAGCCAGCAAATTGCGTTCGTTATAACTTAGGTTGTACGAAATGTTTTTTTTTATTAGGTATGTAAGTTGAAGCGTCATATTGTCATCATTTAACGCTACATGAATATATTATTGGTCCTGTTTAACTCGTTTATGTATATATGTATTTGTTTATACTAAAACATGGTTACTATTAACAAAAAAAATCGCGATAATGATACGTGTCGATCGCGTTTTAAAAGATAACGATATAATTTACCACTTTCTTAAAATACATTGTGAAAAAGTACAGGACACTAACTTTAGTTACACAAGGATATTGAGTTGTGATAAAACCGGCATCTGTGGATCTTGTGTTTATTTGGACAACTTTTGATGTGTACAGATTTTTGGCAATATTTGTGTTTAGTGTAGAATTGGTTGTTTTGGGGAATTCGAAATTATCATTTAGATACTTCTATGTTTTGTGACGTAGATATTGTATACGGTGGACTTTATGAAAATTACGGATTATAATTATTTAATAAAATTCAACCGCTATTTTAAAATTTAGAACACTGTTTGTAATTTACTGGACAAAATATAACCCCATAGTGCTAACTGCGGGTGAGTATTGGCTATGTTGCGACACTGTTTCCGGATGCGCTAATTATTTGTAAGGATATGGAATTTTTGTTTTGGAAAGACCTTTTAAATTGACCGTGTTAATATTTTGTGCTATTTACTGGTGGTAGTTCTCTCTTATGTAACAGTCCGTTTGGGTGGGTACCACCGCCATGTCCTGTGTTTCGGTTTGAAGAAATTTGTAGCCAGTGCAGTGTTGCCAACCCTACTGTTTTAACAGTGGATTTACTGTTTTTGCTTTTCATCCCTGTTTTTGTTTAGAGTCGATTTTTTTGTGTTTTTTGTTTTAAAGATTTTTTACTGGTTTTTACATGCATTTCCACTGTTTTTGTGTACAGATTAGTAAATTTGTACTACATAAAATGGTGCAGGAGCTTTTTTTTTGTCGCCACCCTATGGATTTACCCTACTTCTCGGACGTCACTGAGAGAAAAACAGAAATCGAAGAGTTTTTTTCACAATTCCCTATCTACTGTTTTATTTATAAATCATCTGTTGTTTTTTGGTTTCTTGGAGTTGGCAACAGTGAGCCAGTGTAACTACAGGACATATGAGACTTAACATCTTATGTCTCAGGATCACGAGCGCAGTGGATACCACACAGTACTTTGTAATTGAAGGTGCTGTAAGGTGTTACTATGGTTTATGGGCGGTCGTATCGTTCACTATCAGGCGAACGGCATGCTTGTCTCGTCATTCAATGCCATATAAAAAATCCTGATTCCAGGTGGGTATTTAAACCGCATCCTTACTTCTACACTCCGGCTGTGTGCACTTAAGCTTCTGGTTTTAAAAGTGTCTCTGACGACGTGTCAGTAGCAGCCCAGTCTAGATAAAATACTATCGTAGTATAATCCAGATATGTTAGGAAGGGTCTAAGCTAGTCCTGGATTTCTCCAGATTTAGTTTTCCATATTCAGAATATACATGGCATGTCCGTTTTAGATTTGAGAGTAGTTTAGGTAAACATAAATCTTAAAGATGTGCCTTTCTAAATTTTTGATGAGATGATTTCGAAAACACTGGTCACATTTCGCCAGATGTATTAAAATTTCATTTGCCGATTTTACCTTTCTATAATTCTCGGCTATACTTAAGTGATATTATCATCGTCTAACAACAATTCGTCAAAAAACCTCCTTATTGTGGCAACACTACCTATTCGAAATTATGGCATAAACAATATCATGTTTTGACTAACGCTATACTGTTCTCGTTAATCAAAGAAAAATCGACGTAGATTTCAATCACTGTACGCCATAATTTAAGATCGCAATCCTCACGGGCCTCCCAGCTATAACTTTCATATTGTTGGTCCGGGATTGGTGCGGGGAGTGTATACGTGACAAATAAGTCACGTATACACTCCCCGCCCGTCATCAAAAGTGTAATTTTTTTTAAACATTTATTACCAGCATTTTCAGTTTCAGTCGTGTTTTTGCGTTGGGTTTTGTTGGGTCTATTTCATTTTATTATAAATGAAAATGTTTGTATGTTTCTTCTTTCTACATATTTTGTGGCCCGGATTATTGTTGTAAGCTAAGCTTATGTTGCATATATACGCTCATAGCAATCCAATGACTAACATAATCGTTCTCGAAATGTTAGGTACATCATATGTGTCAAAGCGTGCGATACCAACAATTTGACTGCCACTTGTACCCACTTCGCACATAGCTAATACTTGAACAAAATCTTAGGTCTTCCGCAATACTTGAGTAATATGTTTGCATCATACATACACGTTTATTATTGAATAATATCGTATCCACCACGAAAATACGTGTAGTTTGGCTTTAAATTGATTCTGATTTGGAAATATTTTGTTTTTGCATGCCGTATTATAATTAAGTTGTCCCGACTGTCTGAACCAACAAGATTTTGTTTGTGATTTCTTTATCTGATGAATTTGACCCCGAAGCAATACCTTCATGATTCCTGGTTTTTATTTTAACCTATTCATAAATTAGGGTTACCATTTAAGTTCTCTAACGACCGCCCTTTCGTTCCATTAATATTTTTGTCGCCTTTATGTGATTTACGCAGTAGTGTATAGTTTGATGATTTCCTTAGTTATGTGTTATAGTATATGGGAAAAAAGGCATTGTAAACATGTAATATTGTAAATTTAACGTTTTGTTTTTCCGTCTTATTACCTTCGAGTATATTATGGCCCCTGATGAAAAATCCTGATAATGGTAACCCTAATTACGATACTTGACTTAGATACCTAAATGACCTGTGGTTTTCAGGCTGATAAATAAGATCATAATGAGAACGATAGAAAAAGCCGAAAGAAGAATTTTACACACATTGCTAATAAGAACCAAACAGAAGATATATTTTGAATTTAATTAAAAACCCAGTGATTTATCGAACTGTGACAAGTGTGTGTAGATTTAATGTGTTTTCTTGAATAGCATAAATGTAGCTCTTTGTCACTGAAGCATTAAAGAGTAGTATAATATATATTATATAAGAAAACCATAGCTGCGCTTTGCAGTTTGGGTAGCTTAATGTTAACCATACTCAGAAATTGTATTTCTCTAAATGGGAATGAAACAGACGCGTATAATGCAGGGTTTTCGAAGTGTTATTGATATCTTATTTATGTTCTTTTTTATTTTGTGTTTGTTAAATGATCGTGATTGTTAAAAGCGTTTATAAAAAAAATGTTACATTATGTGGACCAGTAGTTTATGTCAGTTAATCTGACACTGACATTTTAGGTTTCCTTACATGTGCCGAATAATTGACTAACTTGGCGAATATGTAATGTTTGCCACTATTCTTTAAGATAGTTTAGGTAAGGCTTACATGCCTAGGTGTATGTTATAAATTATTAAATTATGTATACATGAACTGATAATGCGAATACGTACGCTGAAAACAATATGAGTAAATGTAGTAAAACAAACATTCCATGTTTTTTTCTGGTAAAGTGAAATTAAATTCCCAGCTGTTTATTTTTTTTTATTTTGGCACATATTTGACAATTATTTTATTAGGTTCGATATTTTACGATATATTTTTTTTTTGCATTAAAATATTGTTGGTAATTAACTTATTTCGAGATTGGTAAGGGCGAAGTTTAGTTCTTTGTTTGATTTTATAAATTTAATCCAAAGAGTGTTATAATTTGTTTTATATCTTCACACTTTTCCTATGTCACTTTTTAATTAGATTTTAGTGTAGGAGATCAAGCCATCCCAGGATTTTATTTGTTCCATGATTATTCGTTGAATTGCTGCAAACTCTTGTTTAAAATAATATTCTATTTGTCTGGCTGATGTTATTTCCGGAAGACTGATTACTGATTTTCAAGACTGCGATACATAGTCTATGTATGACTTAGTGGGATAGGGCGGGAGACGGACGGATTCATTTTTTGTATAATTCATAGTATAGTTTATTTCTAAGTTACCAAAGTAATCGATTTTAGGATTAATTACTGCAAACATACATATTATGCATCGCAAAACATTGCGTTTATACTTCTGGCTAGATAATTGAGTTCTTTTATTACTTTTTTGATCGTTTTTGAAATTGGTGGGAGCTATAGTTTATTGTGACCATAGTACAATACATAAAGTATATCAGTTTTGCTTATAAGTAAAAATACAGAAAGACATCTAAAAAAGCTTGGTTTCTTTGGTTCTGAGCTCAGTATTACTAGTTTTATACCGTCAAACTTACTAAGAGACACCTATGCAAAGTATTTCGGTCCAGGACGAGAACGGGAGAGTAGCAAACGTTGTGTTAATCTCAGTTCGCGGGTCGTCGCTATGTTAACTCTTTTTCTGGTGTTGTTACATATGTTGCGTCTTTAAAATGAAATTTCGACCCATATGCCGAGTGTAAAATGAAATTTCGACCCATATGCTGAGTCTTTAAAATTAAATTTCGACCCATATGCTGAGTCTTTAAAATTAAATTTCGACCCATATGCTGAGTCTTTAAAATTAAATTTCGATCTTTATCATGCGTCTATAATTTTTTTACCGTTGTATGGTTACCTATTAGCGACAAAAATAGTTGGTTATTCGTTTATAAAAATTACTTGTAGATAAAGTGTTATCTAGCCAAGTGTATGAATGCGGTAATTAAAATAATTTAATGCGAACCATTACTTTTTACCTGGGACCGTTATTGTCATTTTAATTCATCTTAACGATTTGGCTTGTTTCCAATGTCTATGATACTTGTACTGACTCTTTGAACATAACTTTTTATTTTCTTTTTTTGATGTTTAATAATAAATGTTTCTAACTTTTTCTATTATTAATTATTGTTTTAATTTACCCTTGGATATGAAGTTTCTTTGTGTTAATAATAATAATAATTGTGTCTAATAAATAATTATTAGTAGTCGAATTCAAACATGCAGATATAAATGAATCACTGTATATATTATATAAATAACTTTAACAAAAAATAGTCTATCCTTGAGATAGCCACATTGACTCCGTTTTCTTTATTGCCTAAATATTATAAATACAAAAAGACTGCAAAACCAATCAAATGCATGTCTTCACAGTTTTTGTGCTGGCACCTATATAGTTCGTGCACGTTCTGTATACCGGGTGGAAGGGAAACGCTCTCTATACCGGAACGGTAAGAGAGAAGAACCATAACCTTAACGAAAAACTATATTCATTTGCAAAGCTAAGCGATAATATTTTAGTATTTCCGTAATTCATGCGCGCGCAATGTCAAGCGTACAAAAAACTGGGCGGCCGCCGCGCTGCGCCGGCACCGGCCCGCGGTCGTTAACCCGTCAGCTGATGTACGTGTTTCATTACGATTTTTTTGAAATATTGACCTTTTTTACTATGTTTTTCAGAATAATAGTTTGATTTATCTATCAATACGTGTAGCTGTACAGAAATTTGAGAAAATCCTACCAAAATTGTAACAATGCGATCGCGATTTTTTTAGTGCCATCACTTCAGGAATCACCAATACTATCACCTGTATTCGTTTCCGAGAGCGTTTCCCTTCCACCCGGTATGTAATGCAAAGACAGAGTATTTTTTTGTTACAAAATATAAAAGAAAACATGTTTGTCTATCCCTGAAAGGCTAGCAGTAATTTATATTGTTAACATACATAATTAATGTGTTCTATTTATTAGAATAAATTGTTTACACAAGTAGCATACAAAAACCTAAAACGGTCAATATCCCTCCTTATTAAAAAGTACAATGTATCACATAATGTATTACATTAAAAATACTAATCTGGGATTCTAAGGCTCATCTAGATGAGAGAGCATGTCGCCTTAAACATTCGATTTATCAAAAAGACAAAAACGTTACCTCGATGTCACATTCGCAGAGGCGCGTCGAGGCGGCCTGGCCTTTAAACTAGCTTTTTTGTTACGATGTGAATGCTGGCACAATATTGGTTGCTCGTGCAGTGTGCCAACTCTGCCTACTCGTTTGAGGGTAAAAGGCGTGTATGTTTGACAGCGCATCCTCGATCAGTGTTGCCAACTTTTTTGTGTCGTATACGCAATATCTATACATAACACCAGATGTCACTAAAAGCCAGAATATATGAAAATGAGGCAAAATTAATAGCGATTGTCATTAATCAATGTTATCAGAAAAGTGTATGCTCGGCCAAGACGCTTGCGCGTTGTCTGTCAGCAACATGTAACTTACATCTAAAGTAGACAATAAGAGTTATCTGGTTTTTCGTTTGTACATCTTCGAAACGATCGCACCTGTTTCGTAACATATGAAAACATTGCGTTGTATATTGAAAAGTGTACTAGTACCAAATTGTGTGATTGTACGCATGTTCGTTCATAACGTACCGTCCTATAACAGACCTGCAGGACGATTACATTCAAATGATAGGTGTTGCAAGATATTGCCGTCCATTTCGCGTACGCATGCAACGGGTACAGAATGTTTCGCTATTAATTTTGGCCTACGAATGAATGTATAATGCCTTCGCAGGTCACCAAACTCCCCGTTGAAATGTCCATGTGTCAAAGGATATCTTGATATTAAACAAAATACATTAAACCACTAGCAATAACCAGCAACTAAAAAAATATTTCCTGATTCATGGGAGGAGGAAATTGTAACCCACCAGTTTTTAGAAAATTCACTAAGTGGCCAACACTGCTTGGCGCGCTAGCAACATCGTTTTTGCGTGGTTTTATTGAAGTCTGTGCAAACCTACTGGTTTTCTTTATTAGATATAAGAAGGGTATAAAACTGCGCATATATTTTTTGCATTGAATTGTAGGTGAATTAAAAGCGATTCGCTTGTATCGGGCGTTTTGATTTAAATAAAAGATGTGCCTACGGTTTGTACTACCTACTGCGCGTGTGTAGTGTCTGAATAAACATACAAGTCATGACAACGTTTTGCTCACGCTCCAACAAAGTCTGAAATATACCATGATGTTTTGTTTATACCTATGTAATTACCCTTCAATTTTAATATATTAAATATTTTTTTAACATACTGTGTAAAATTGTGTTAGTGTGAGTACTATTTTTGTGCCAGCTTTAGTTAACCAATCTGTACAATATGTTGTTTGTATGATGTATATTTACTTTTCAGACGCTATAAAAATATTGTTAACGTAGCTGAAAAATTAAACTTTAATGTTCTTAACCGACTGATAACTAAAATGTTAGATACCGAAATTGAAAGTGGTAAATTATATTGTCTATTGAATAACGCTGATTTTACATTTTTGATCAGATCTAGTTTGGCATTCTTATATTTAGCACACTTAGGATATGTATACCAAAACATTCCATACATTCTTACTAATACTTACATCCTATAAAACTACTTTTGAACGTATGGAACCTGTTCATGATGAAAAAATATTTGAAACTAACACATTCCCATTTATTACACCATTCATGAATCTTTATATGAAACATTTTACTTGTCCAAGTAGGATAGTCTGCATAAAATATGATCTGAAATTTTGTTTGTGTTGCCGAGGCAATATGGGGATTTCTTTTTATAATGGTAATGTAGAGAAAGGTACAAATATAATTTATGATTTGACAAAGATAAAAAAGTAGTACAATGGGATATAGAAATAGAGCCGCTATATCACTGATGATGATGCACAATGCGATCATTTGTGACTGACTTTTGTGAGCTTTTCGACTAATCTATTGCACACATCGTTGTTTTAACGTCGCGTCGATTGAGACTTTTTATTCCGGTAATGAAAACTAATATCCCACAAACTCCTCTGTGGTGTTTTAAGGAGACATTTAAATGTAAGTAGATTTCCTTATGCATTACATTGGTGTTTAGTATAAGAATTATGTTTTGCAGGGCCCAAATGCCTCCACTGTCTATGGTGGTAGGCAGCTAACTAAAGTATTATGTTTAAATTTCTTCTACATATTGTATTATCACCTATGCTGACACAATGTATGTTTTGCTTTTTCAAAATAACATTAACACTTTTTATAATAAATTGAAACGCACAGTGTCAAGCACCTTATATTCGTTTATTAATTAATGATTCGTTATTCATAGGTTAATTGTTATTGTTCATTTAATAGCATGAATGTCTACATAAGTGTATTGTTTTTTTTTTTTTTTCAAATAAAATAAAGTGGATTCATTGTGATAGTTGATTTAAAATGGCAACTATTTGTATTATTTTCTATTATAATTCAATTTACTATCCTTGATACTGGGCGCTCCAAGATGAATGTTATATTGCGTTATTTATCGAAAGTAGTTATACGACATATTATTTATATTGTATATATTTATTTTTACGAAACAGTTGTAAAAAATAAAGTAAAAGGGATTTCTTCATACGTAAAAATGTACATGCTAGGGTAAAAATATACATCGGCGAGCTTAACTATTATGTATAGCTGTATACTTTACAAATCGATGTTGGTAAAATTACGATTAAATGTTGACTTGTCTAAAAAATGTTCTGATCTATAATTTACAGCCGTCTGCCATCGCCTCAAACTCTCTGCTCCCTGAGGAAATAGCCAAAGAAATGAAGACGGAGGATCAAATTCTCGCTCAGCTAAGGGCAAATCAAAATATGGGGTCGCAGCAAACACTGCCATTTATAACTGACCAGTCGGCAATGACACCGACGTCAAATAAACATGATGACAATTTCGCTCCCACCGTGAACGCGACACCTAACCTGCAGGAGCTGCAAAAGCTTATGCCAAAAGATACGACAGTGTTGCCCGCACCCCCGGCGTCCGTCTCCCCAGTTGTCACTGATGAAAAAGATACGCCGGAGGAGGTAAATGTGTTGATATTACTTACAAAAATTGTCGTGTAGACGTGATGTTAAGAATATGAGAATATTCGCAAAATCTAATATTATCAATGATTCAGCTAGTCGCTTTGTAGAGGTTTGAATGTTCGTAAATATGTCCGTAATACGTGCTGTAATTCTCAATATACGGTGTTTATGCCACCGTCTTATACCAACCACTGTATTAAACATTTTAGCATTGAGGTCCGTTACTGTCAAATTATATTTGCATTTCTTTCTGTTTTTAGTGCATTTTACGTTATCTCTTTTACTTGACTTGACTCTTTTACTGACGCACCCAATAAAAATGTGTTTCCATGGCTACTTTAAACGTAATGATGTTGGCACGGCCAATCGTAATGCAGTACCCCGCTTCCCCATACCACAGGTAGTTGACAGAATTCATTTGGAGAAAAATATTGGGCATTTGGTGTCTAGGGACCATACAGTCGCTGATGCCAATAGTGGAAGTCAAATAGATGTTTGCGTTTACCGTGCGGCGGGTATATAAATATAACAAGTATATATTAATAATGCAAAGCGAATATATCAAGGGAAAATAACAACTTTGATTGATTAAACATTGCTTATCTGCCTGGTACTCGTTACGCCATCCGTATACGAAAACAATATTTTATAAATAATAACGTAGGCGCCTACAACGCCTCTAGCGGACACTGGCATATGTATTTCTTTTAAAATTCGTTTGGCCTGTCGGGTATCAGTAACATGGCTATATAGTTTCTAATAAAAAAATATTTCGTTCGACAAACTATTCATGTGTTCATTTATTACTTTAGCCCAAGCCAGAACCACCTAAACCTATCAAGCCTGAACCAGCGCCTGTCGAGACAAAGCCACAGCCCGCACCAGCTAAGCCGGCAGAGAATAAGTCAAGCAAGCAAGCAAAAGTAGACAGTGAAAAGTCAGCTAAAAGCAAAGAGACTAGCTCAAAGAGTAAAGGCAAAAAAGCTCGAGATGAGAAAAAGGATGAATCGGTAGAACCCAAGAACAAGGAAAAGGAGAAGGAAAAAGAAAAGGAAAAAGAAAAAGACAAAGAAGAAGATAAAAAGATCGAGGTACGTCAAAGCACAGTAAAGCATTTGTATTCTGTCATAGCGAGCGTCTATGTTCTTTTTTGTAAATGCGCACACTGCACGTTTGCATAATGTTCAGCGCGTTTATGGGATAGACACCTACCATTGATTATGTATTGTATTTAATAGTCCTAAAAGATATTTGGATATTCTTTCGCAAAAAAAAATAAACTTGTTGCTTATTGGGTGAATCAATGGCAATAAGTTGGAGTATTCGAAGATTTATCGGCTTAAAACTAATAGCTATTGTTCGCCGTTTAATTACTTGCTCATTATGACACTATATATATTATCTGAATCTCAGAAATTGCTCTAACGATTTTCATGAAATTTAGTATGCAGAGGGTTTCGGGGGCGTTGAATCGATCTAGATAGGGTTCATTTTAAAAAATGTTTTATCCGTGTTTTAAGTAAATAATAAACTTAAAGATAAACTGAAAAATATGACTCTTCCTGACATCTCATCCTATTGGCGAGTAATAATACTATTTTTTTTAAATTGGGAGCAACTAACTGCTTTAACGACGCAACAACACTAAATCTACTCTAGTAGATGGCATTATTAGCAACACTAAGTCCCTATGAGTGTTTGGTTTGAGGTTAGACCAAGAAAATCAATTGTTTATAAAAAAAAAAAAGTTTGTTTTTATAATACTTATAAAAATATTATTCAAATTTCATCAGTATGTAATCCGTATTTAAATATAATTTCTTAAAAATAATAATATCCAAAAAAAGAATATACCGAGCAGAGCTGGATGACCGCATCCAGGTTCTCTGTAATTAAATAGCCACAGCGTATTATGATTTTTTCTTACACGCAACAAATTAACAAAGCACTACTTTTTACAGCTAAAGCGTTCAGCTGAGCCTTCGCCTTCAAAGAGTAAAAAAGAAGAAAAATCGAACAAAAAAGAATTAGAAAAGGAAAAGAAGGTAATAATATACAATTGAATGTTTGAGTTAGGCGTTGTGTGAATTTTATAAATATATTCAGATGAACTTACAGGAGTGGATCAAAGAGGGTTTCACACTAGTCAAAGGTTCGGAAAAAACTGCCACAAAGGAAAGTAAAAAGAAAGCTGAGGAAACTAAAGTGGCGGAGGAGGCCGAGCGTAAGAGGTCGGTTCATTACTTAAGTGTTAGTAATAGGAAGAAGAACTTTGAAAACAATCTAAGCTTGAATTTTTTTCTTTATCATCAATTGTAACAAACTATTGCTTGCGAGAAACTTTTACTTGGATTTTTAAGCAGTTCTTTGTAGTAATTATACACGAATATTATTTAAATTATTTGTGGTTATATGTCTTGACACACCCTTTCTGTAACAGGAGAGAGGAAGAGAAGCAAGCTGCTGAAGAAGAGAAAAAGAAAAAGCAAGCCGATAGCATCAAAAAGCAACAGGTTTATCTAATAAAGTTTTGGCAATAAAACTTTATTTTTATTAAATGCTTTGTATGAGGTGAAACGTATTTAAGGCTTTCTCCTAAGTTTTTTTGTTTAGTGGTTGTAACATTTTTATAATACGGCGTCTAATTTCGAACACAGCTAACACTATGTAGGCCACAATAGGATAGGAATATTAAATAATTGATGTGTTGAAGGCGCTTGTCAAACTGGTGTCTCGGTGGCGTGCAGGAACTGCAGCTGCAGCAACAGAGACAGGCGGTGGAGTCCGCGATCAAGCGGGCGCCGTGGTCCGCGGTCAACAACCAGGCGATGCAGGCGATGAACAAGGACGGCCTCACTCTCGCCGAGATCCAGCGGCTCGAGAGGGAGAAGAAAGTGGAGCAGATGAAGGAGCAGCAGCAGATGATGCAGATTATTGCGCAGCAGCAGGCCGCGGCATTGGCCAGAGAACAGGTTCATAACCTTTGCTGATATGGCAAACCTTTAAACACCACATTGCACACTCTTTAAGTGTATGTTTGTATTTCATACATTTGTATACAGGAGATGCAAGCTGGCTTGGGATGGGCGAAAAAGAAGAATATACCCGTAGCCACCCCGGGACAAAGCTTGGCGGAAATTCAGGTATTCGCCATTCAATGCATACATATACAGTCACGCCTGTTATCCCCGAAGAGGTAGGCAGAGGCGCAACTAGTGCACCCACTTTTCGCCATTATTCCGTCCCATGATGTGATAAGGGGCGAGCCTATCGCCATATCGGGCACAAATTCCAGACTCCTAGCTGATACTGAATAGAAAAACTCAATATCACTGTGCCCGACCCGGGAATCGAACCCGAGAACTCATCTTTGCAATCGTACTGTAATACAACTACGCCACCAAGGCAGTCACCATTCAATGCATAGAAAAAGGAACATTTGGTTTGGATTTGTTACCGCGCTAATTTGTGTAAGTATTCATATACATTACAGCATAAAAATAATGGCTGTTGTTCCCAGGCTGAAGCGAGGAAACAGGCGGCGGCGACTGCAGCGGCGGCGGCTGCAGCTGCGGCGGCCCAGGTACTCGAAGAAGCCCAGGCGCCTCCGCCACTGCCTCTCAACAACACGCCGTGGGGCGCCTCACATAATGGAGGTGGAGGTGGTAAGTCACATACATTTTAATTACAAAGTGCTCGTCACCCTGAGGCTTTAGATGTTAAGTCTCATGATGCCCAGTAATTACGCTGGCTACAGTGTCCTTCAAACCGGAACACAACAGGGCATGCACGCTGCTGATTAGCGATAGAAATAGATATGGCGGTACCTATACCGGCGGCCCTTCGCATACGAGACACCTACCACCAGTAAAAAAGCGCTGTTACTGGCCTTTTATGCGGCCATCGGAAGCTTCTATAATTGCGTCCATGCATGACCTAAAACTTGGTCCTGATCTGATAATTTTTGCGCCCCTCCAAGGTTTGCGCCTTGTGCCTGGAACCCGCTGTCATCGCCTTAGTTCGGCTTTGACTTCTTACTCATAAAAAACTAGACTTGGGCACCATCATAATATCTAGTTGATAATATAATGCATGTATTTGGATGATTTTATTTTTTCTTTTTTCATGTTACTGATATCTTTACTATCCTAAATTTTATTGTTAATCTTATATTATAATATCTAAGGTTTTCGAATAGAAGACTTAAATAATAATCCAAAGTATACCGTTACGTAGTGATACACTCAATATGATAAGCAGACCCGTAAAATCATTTCTTAAATATTTTGCCACGCGATCTATTCTCGCACGTGATTACAATAGAACATTGTATCATTCCGAATGCAGGTGGATTCTGGGACACCCTGCCTAACCAGCCTATCAAGCCTGAGAAGATTCAAGAGTCGCCAAAGATCACGGAACCCACCAAAAACAAGAAGAAGCCACAGCCTGTTGTTGTCGTGCCGGCAAAGAAGGAAGTCTCGCCCGCCGCAGACTTCGACAACTGGTGCACGATCGTGCTCTCATCGTGGAGCTCCAAGATCGATGGTGAGCCGTAAAAAAATTCTCCTAGTTTTGGCCACGGTGGCCAATATCAACAGAGAACAAACAGGTATGCAGGAAATATAGTGCACAAGTGTACGCGCAATACACAGATGCAATCGCTATTCCTTGACTCTCATCGTCCGGTGAGACGGCTATCCGACATGACCGGAGAGAGATGGCGTAAAACCAACGGCTTTACGTGCTTTCCTTGGCATGGGGTATCATACAACTTCCTGACTCTGATGACTGAGTAATTTTTACAAGATATAGTAGTGTAGTACATTGAACAAATAATAGTACACACACATACACATACACTCACGCCATTTATCCCCGAAGGGGTAGGCAGAGGCGCAACTAGTGCACCCACTTTTCGCAAATAATAGTATCTTGGAAAAATATGATGCTGTGAGTTATACCTTACGAGTAACGACAAAATCCAATATAATGGATTGTATAATGCAATTATATTAAAATACAATTCATAATGTGCTAAGTGTTACCTTTGGCTCCACGAAAGACCTCCAAATAAAAGTACCTAAACTGGCTCGTGGATGAACTGTAAACACATTTTTTAATTGTTTAATTCTCATTTTATGTGTGATTTGCAGTGCCAACCTTCGTTGGTTTCCTGAAGGACATCGAGTCGCCGTACGAAGTGAAAGATTACGTCAAATGTTATTTAGGTGAAACAAAAGAATCTAGTGATTTTGCTCGTCAGTTTCTCGAAAGAAGGTAAATTCATCAGTTAGTTTATCAGTAGTTTAAATATGAAGTAAATTAATAGTTATTTAATTAACGGTAATTGGTCTTAGAAGTTTTATGTATTGCTATGATATTGTTATAGGTCCAAGTTGCTGCGCGTAGGCATGGTGACGCCCTCTGACGATTTGTGCTCACCCGCAATAGCAGTCAACCCTCGCACCATCTCCGGATCCGACTACCAAGAAGTGAAAGGCAAGGGCAAGAAGACCAAAAAGAACAAGATGCTGAAGGTGGACGCGCGTATCCTCGGCTTCTCTGTGACCGCCGCCGAAGACCGCATCAACGTTGGCGACATCGACACCGCCTGAGACGAGGACGACCATCGTAATTGTCCATTTTGTGATTATTAAACCCATCGGACAATTAGCGAACAGTTGTGACGTGTCCACGTTCGAAACCCCTTGATGTTCAGTAAACGCGCCTGGGTTCGCTCGGTGGCATCCATCGACGACCGTCAGCGCAAACTATCCTCTACTTACTGTATAACTCAAATATGCATTAGTGTAATTAGATGAACCATGGGTGTCTTTGGGGTAACATCGACGCGTCAATTTAATCATTACAAATTTTCTATGCCGTGTATTTATTCAGCGTTGTGTCGCACCGTTTTGAAACATGGATACATCGCACCTTTAGGATGAAAACGACACAATTCAATAATATAGAAAATTGGGTTATCGTCATAAAATTACTTAAAACGAAGTACTCAACACAACCATATTCAAAGAGGAAAAGGACGAAACTTATATCAGTCTCTTTTTTATTATATTTTTATAAATAAGGGACTAGTTTTAGGTCATTTAAAAATGACAACTCAAATTTCTATTTTTTGAATTGTGTCGTTTTCGTCCTAAAGGTGCGACATGTCCACCGTACCTGTCAACTGGATAGTTCTCTGCTGATAGCGTTCACGCGACGGCACTCGTCGTTAGTGCATTTTAAGTGAACAAACGTGCCTTCTGTGAGTGCTTACCGTTGGTGGATGGTCTTCGTAAAGTTTTATAAACCATTTTTGAATGTCTATGTTTATAATAATGCATGTTTATTTATTGGAATCAGTATCTAAACTTGGTATGTTTTACTCGCGTTGTGCATGAATGGCGTAATCAAAATATTTTAACTGCACGACACGACACTAGCTCATGTGCAGTTTTCTAGTCAACTCAGCTTACTAATTATTGTGATAGTTCACAGAGGAGATTCTAACATACAATTTTAGTGTGGAATTACCCGATTTGTGTAATATTTTATGTAATAGAAGTAACATTTTCTGCCCACAGCCTTACTCAAACAGAATCAGTGCCCCGAGCGCTTAATCGCGTCATCAACATACTTAAATATTATTACCTTGTGCCTATAACGCTCATAGAGTCATATAAGCTTTTAAGAGCCCCTGCTCTCTGCCTATTGGCCGAAAATTCTAGAGCGCTTGAGCCTAATGCAATCTAGGATACCTCATACAGGCGTCAAGTGTTATAACTCTAATGTGCTTTATGGGCATAAAGTAATAAATGACAAAAATTTTATACGAATGGCTTGCAGATAATTAAAATTACGCCAATACATCTCGGTGGCACTGAATGTGTAACTGGATGTCTGTGATGGATATAAAATGTGCAATTTTTAAACCAGATATATTTACCAGAAAATTTCTTATTGTAGGGCAATTTATTTATTCCATATATTGCTTATCTCAATGAAATGTTATTCGTAATCGCTCATTTGTAATACGAAATATATATAATTTTAAATGAATTCGAATCGCAACATTAGAAATTCTTGTTCATATAATATGTAATTTATTGTATTTTAAGTATATGAGTTGTTTTTTTTTTTAAATCCGCGTTAGAGTGGCCTCGGACTAACTGGCTCTCGGTGTCCTGTGTGCATGTATCTTTTATTTATTGGTGAAAATATGTATTTACGAATTCATTAGTTTATTATTTTTTTATCCAATAATGTTTTATCCCAATTTTAATAACTGACATGGCCGCTAATTTTCCGCTATTTTTCACAATATCTTTTAGTTTGTTATGAAGTAAAACGTCTCGATCGCCTAAGACCATATCGGTCGCCCTGAATGTATACACTGTATACACTATACATACACTACATTATACGCATCGTAAGCATATTGGTAGCGATCATGTACCCACAAATGAATTCGCATCATATTAATAAAGAAAATTATTTTCACCTCTTTCCTTTATTGCGGCTTCCTTGAGCTGTCTCAATGTCATAATTTTATTGATACTCGTATAATTTGTTAATTCTATGAATTTTTTAAATTTATAAACTGTGTTATAATGCTTCATTTGATTTACGAGAAAGTCTTAATGCTGTTTTTCGCGATAATTAAAACACCTTACACCTTCATAAATGTACAGTGCTATATACCAAAAATATGAAATACCGTTAAAAGTGCTAAAACCGTATACTTGTCGCGATAGTAACATGTTATCAGATCTGCGTCCTTTTTGAATGCAGTACTAGCGTATAACTTATTGGAACTTACAATGACAAGAAATAGATTTTTAAATGTTTATGAATTGTCTTTTGTGGGATTTATTAGTGTAGTTCAGCATTAAAATAACTCAGTTTCGTATTAGTGAATATAAAGGTTTAATTTTCGTTAACATTGTCTGCAAACTCTGTTTAATAATTCTCCGAATACATTTTCCACGTGTAAGTAAAAGCAATAACCTATAGAAATATGTGGCCGTCTTTCAAATAGGTAGATAATTGTAAAAATACTCCAGTTGTAAAAGATTTTATCGACGATTTTTATCAAACGTGTTAGTAAGTAATATACATTTGATAAGCAAGTAGTGGAATTTTCAAGGTACAAAAATGTTTCTTATAAAATGGTCTTGACTGTTACAGTAGTAAGTGTTTAATGGTATGTATTTTGCTCAGAGATCTCCATAAAGGCACTCGTCACTTAATGGTTTTAATAGCAAAGTACGTTATGTTTGTAATCGTGTAAGTTTTTATTAATATTTTTCAAATTACCAACATGTAGTGTATCCATAGCAATATAATCGGTGTGTACATTTAAAAAGTTTTCAATTTCAACCAAACTTTTTGTAGATCAGTGTCCAGATTTGTTGTTTAATTTTATTTAATTACATTCTAAGGATTTTATTAGTGTCTATGTATATACATTATGTTTTAGTGAATGTATTAATATTTTGTACATAAATTATTTCGTACTGTTCTTATTTTTAATTTTTGTCATAAGTCTCGTCCAGTAATAATGTGTACTCGTTGATGAATTGAGGAAAGTATAATATGATATTTTCGGGCGCGGATGCAGAGGAATCTATCTTATTTTAACAATATATGACCGTAAGCAGTTGGTCGCGTTACAAGTCATTACTTTTTTATGCCACCGCAGTATATAGATTCGTTTATTGTAAATTTTGTGAAGAAGATTAATCAGCTATACTGCCTGTCTTATTATTGGCTTCCCATTGACGCCCTCAAGATTTCTCGGTTCATTGCCGGTTCTACAGCTCAATATTTAATGATTTATAATGCATAGAATGTATCTAATACTATTACTTTGTTCTTACACTGAACTATAATTTTAATTGCTTGGTAAGATTGTTTTCCGTTTTACGCAGTGGATGTGTTTGTTCTGCATAGTACACATAGTACACATACTTTATTCACGTTTTTGGGATTCGTAATGAACGTTAATATCATCATTATGCTGGGCTTTGTATCGAAAATTGAACTTTACTTCGTCTGCACTTCATTGACGAAATTATGGGCTAAGATTATGCGCACGTAATTCGCTCAGGTCTCGCATAAAGCCCCCCACGTGCAACGAATCTACAACCGTATTTCGAAAAGAGTAAAATGTAAAATAGAAAATAATCTACAACCGTATTTGCAAAAGAGTAAAATGTAAAATAGAAAATACCTTTATTCGCTATGTATGGTTATATTGGTTGGCAGTGTATCGAGATCGAATCTAGGATCACTTGCTAACCGTACCCTCTTACGAATCCGTATTAAAAAATGTCCGATGAAGTTGCGTATTATATGAACCGGTTTTAATAGATTTGTAGATTATATCATTGTACAGTTTTCGATAAATTCTCTTATTGCCATACTTAATCAGTGTGTACGAAAGAAATGATGTAATTACAATATATTTATAAAGTATTGTACATTGCGTCGTTTAAATTTGAGTAGTGGACGACGTGTTTTTTGTGGTAGTTGTAATTTTAAATGTATTTGTTTACACCTAATGATATTTAGAATGATTCGTTGTGTGTAGATGTGCGAATTGGTGAAGTAACTTCTGTCCAGTGTTGCGGGGATCGTGTTCAAGCTAAGACGAAATCGGCGTTTGTACAATTAGGCCGTGTATTCAATCCCCTTTGACTACGGAAATTCATGTAAAATGATTTGTTTTAAAATCGTTATTTATAATTTAAAAACACCTTGTCTTCTACTCTAATTAACTTTAATTGTAAGCGGTTTTCGATTGAATATAATTCACGATTAAATTATGTATCGATAATTTCTATTGTGAGGTTTTTACTTAATAAATTATTTTCCTCATAGAGACGAAAGTCTCAATTACGGCGGTACTCACAAGATCGTATGTAAAGTGTTAACATCTAACAAGGCTAATTAAAGTATAACATATTATAATGCTAAAATCTATGAATTCCTCCGAAATCCTGTGAAAATTTATACATACGAGTATACTTTAGTATAAAGTTGTACAGTCCGACATATAAGTAGCTGAATAAATTCAAAACTTCAAACCGCATCTATACTTGCGATTACAATTACTTGTCACAAAGAAAAAACAAATGTTTCAATTAAACTTAATGCGTAGTGATTTGAAATTTTGAATTTGTTCAGCTACTTATGTGATTGACTGTACATGTCACCCCGACACCACATCGTTGTTTCGTCTCAAGCAGCTTAGTACCATTGATCAGAATTGTACCATTGATCACAATTGTACCATTGATCAGAATTGTTATTAAAATATATTTCTATCTATCAATTCTAACTATCACCTTCTCATAGCTCTATCTTCTAAACAAATTCTATCTTTCTAATTTAAAATAAATCACATTCAAGATCTTTTCAATATATTTATTTGTTGAAGGATATATATATACCAACAAGTTGTGTATGCCTTTGTGGTGCCCAAAACTATTTACAACTGGCGGACTGACCCATGTTGTTTGTTATACCTTTCGCGTTAACTGCGAGTGGATGATGCAATGCTGGTGTAGTGTCTGGGTGATGTGAAACTATACTATTGGAATACAGCCTTTTTTTAACTGATTTTGCTGTAAATTGTACTGAACCTGTGAGCTCCTACTCAAGAAGTTAAAATGTTTTGATTAATATTATATGGATATGTTTTAAAGACGTGTAAATATTATTTTAGAGTTAATAATAAAAATAATTTATCATTGATACGAAAGTTTTATTTTAGTCGTAGTAAGTATAATAGATTGAGATGCGATATCAAACCAACATGTAACAACGGCAAGGAATCAGTAGTAACTGGCACTGAATTAATAGCGATAAGTCTAATATCTATAATACTATAGTTGCTCGTAAATCATTTCATTTTTAGGGAGTTGCCGCAACGTAACAGATGCATCATGCCCTACACACCCTTTTAAACAAAATTAAACTATCAGAAAACATTGTTTGATAGTTTTTTATAATTTGATTTCTAAAGTACATGTAGATAAGTAATATAAATTACACAATTGTCCCAAAATCAAGTGTACACAAACTTGTAATTTAAGACTCGGTAAGTGCTGGAAATTTATTTATTTACCGCAAGCACATGACCGCCTGCGTCGCCGACGCCTCCTACTGCAACCGCGTCGCCTGCGCCGTGCGCGTCGCCCGCACCGACGTCGCCGCCGCCGACGACAGTTGCACAACTCGCGCGCTAATTTTGATATGTACCGTTCGCCTCGTTGGTCCAAGAAGCCAAGCTGGGCACTTCTTTTTAACGTCTCCTCTGCTTTGCCAGTCAAATTACTTATTTTCCATACATCACCGAATTTTTCTTGCAGGTACTTGGCGATCTCGTTGGCTGTCACACCATTTTTGTTTGCCACCTTGTAGAACGCGTTCATTACCAATTTGGCTGTGTTTTGCTCCTGCTGCTTTGTCTCTTGTACGTTAAAGGTAGACATTATAGAAATTTACATTTAAAATAGTATTGTACGTAATTCATAAATTTGGATTCATAAATAAATCATAGCTTCTGTCAAAAAACAATGGAAACATGTCAAAATGAAAGTGCCAATCAAAATGAAAAAAAGAAAAAAAAGTGCTACCAATCAGGAGCTTCGGAGAAGACCTCTCGCTGCCGGCCGTGGTCGCTTCCATGGTCGGCGGCCGGGAGGCCTGGCAGGCGGTGGCCCACTTCTGCGAGGCGGTCCTCTCGCGGAAGGAGAGTGCCGAGAGGGATCGCCAGCGCATTGGTGATCCCTCCCGCCGCCAGACGAGACGTAGGAGGCGTCGGGTGGACGACTGACCGACGTCTCCCGCCCTGTGGATTGGGGGCGTTTGGAGAATTCCACCACGGTATCCCCTGCCTGTCGTAAAAGGCGACTAATAGGGGCCTCCGGGGGTCACGGGTGGGCGGGACGTGCCGCCCACCCATTAGTCTAGCCAACTGCTGTGACCCCCGTGATGGACATGTCCGAGGCAGCGTGTCTCACGCTGCCTCGGACACAAAAAAGGTGGACACGGTACGGTGTTTCGGGGGCTTCTGAGCCCCCGCAATAGGAAAAGGACCGCAATAGCGGTACGTGCAGGGGCGGTTGCGGACGACAACTTAGACGTGAGTCGGAGGAAGCCCGCAGCCGTCCCTAATGCGCCGAAGATGGCAGTATAAAAAAAAAAAAAGAAAAACCAATCAGGAGCTGTCTCCCTTTTGCCATGCTAAATTGTTTTTAAAGTAACCAATACTTGCGTTGTTTAACCAGTATTATTTGCCTGTAATCCAAAGGTGCGTATCGACGGCTCCGTAGAACAAAGTCGTATATGCAAAATGTTAGCTTTTCAGTAGAGCGCTTTGAAAGTCGTTAGTTTGTATTCATGTGCGAATTAGTGCTATTTTCACACATTAAGTTCAAAGTTGTTACTGAACCCTATAGAATATAATGTTTTGTTCACTATAACTTGTGATTTTCACAATTAACTTAGTATTTCAAAGCGCTCTACTGAAAAGCTTCATATTGCATATACGACTTTGTTCTACGGAGCCGTCGGTATGCAAGAAGCACTGTATGGTATCCCATAGAGGATAGATATTTTTCATTGTTCTGTGTGGTATCCTCAGCGCGTATCTTTAATAAGTACTTAGGTACAATATTTAGTCAGAATATGATGTCCACAAGAACGTAAATTGTATACTATCCTTTGGGCTTCGGTTAATTTCGACCGAATTGGCTTCGTTGAAGCAAATTCGCAAGACCATGGTATAAAGTAGTAAAAGTTCAAGATTCGTAGGTACTTACCTATCTTCTGATTTCTGATCATCATCATCGTCATCAGCCGTTGCAGTCCACTGCTGGACATAGGCCTCTCCCAAGATACGCCACAGAGCCCGGTCTGCTGCTTTATGCATCCAGTTGCTGCCCTCTTGTGCAAGTCATCCCGCCATCTGGCTAGAGGGCGTCCCACGCTACGTTTACCAAGGCGCGGTCTCCACTCCAGAACACGCTTACTCCAGCGGTTATCTGTTCTGCGACATATGTGGCCAGCCCATTGCCACTTTAACCTACTAACTCTCAGAGCTATGTCGGTCACATAGCACATAGGTCGCTTGATTTCTGATCAAGCTTTTATAATTCGTTCCTCAAGATCTAGGTCGTCATACGTCCTCGAGAAAGTACTTGAGTATTATATTAAAGACTTAAAGTACCCACCTACGAACTTATATAAGAGAGGAAAAAATTATGGTTCTTTAATTTGACAAGTGTCACAATGTTTAGTACATCGAGACAGTCATTTTTTTTTGTATTGGCGGAATTGCTTAATTTTCTTTTAAATTGATAATGTGTAGTTTTTAAAGAAATGTTATTAAGATGACGACAGAGCCCTTAGAACCTCAAAGCCAATACCCGCCTGGAAAATTAGTTGTAAAATATTTACACGAAAACAAGGATGGAGCAACACTCGCACAGATACTACAGCACCTTCGGAACTGTTATGGTAAAGATTCTGCTGATGTCAATCGTGCTGTAGAATTAGTATTGGAGAACGGTACGGATCTGGGCTTCTTGGAGCGGAAAGGATCGCACTATGTAAATTGGATGGCCAGAGAGATGGCCTGCAGACGGCGACGGTGCCGTCGTCGAAGCAGATGCAGACGCAGGCGCCGCCGCCGCATCCGTCGACGGCGAAGTCGCCGCAGGAGGCGTCGTCGCCGGTGCTGACTACCAGACCTGACCGAGCCCAGGCCAAAACAAGTGAAACGAAACAAAAAACGACTCGGCCAGAGAAGGGAAACCAATCTGTTACTTGACAAGTCTCGACAGAATGCTTTTCTAAATAATTAAGTGTTTGTACTAACTGGATTTTAAATAAAACAACATATTCCATACAAGTGATATGCGTTTAATATGTTTTTATTCATACTGGTTTAATATTTCCACAGTTTAATTACAATACAATAGTGAATAATAGTCTGTGATAGGAAGATATAAGGAAAATGTACCTACATACACTATTTCGGGGTTGTTATCAATGATCATATTTTTTAGAATAATATAAGCTCCCGAAAACTGTTATAAGCTACTAGATATAGATTAAACATTGAGCTATAACAACCGTGTGCAATACTTTTTGCGTATGTTCTGTAATACTTTTTTGTGGGAACAAGTTGCGTAACTTCATAAACTCACAGTAATTTCCAAAAGCAACTAAACTTATTCACATTAATCTATACTAATATTATAAAGCTGAAGAGTTTGTTTGTTTGTTTGTTTGTTTGAACGCGCTAATCTCAGGAACTACTGGTGCGAATTGAAAAATTCTTTTTGTGTTGAATAGACCATTTATCGAGGAAGGCTATAGGCTATATAACATCACGATGCAACTATTAGGAGCGAAGAAATAATGGAAAATGTGAAAAATGCGGGGAAAATTATTCATCCTTGAGGGCTTCCATTGCGTGCGCTGCGAAAACGGTTCAAGATACCAAAAATATATGTATGAAAGAATTATTCCTCTTGAAATGATCTAAAAAAAAGTCCGCGACAGTATATGTCTATCTTTTAAAATAAACTCTCTAGAACCGTTTTTATGGTAATAAAATTTGGTCGAAATTAATGCTTTATTTGTTAAGAGTTGTATCAACGTCATAATATTAATCTTTATACAAATAAATGTGTTGGATAGAGTGATTCAACGGGAGGTTTTTATGTATGTACTTTTAGCCCGGAAAAACTTATTAACGCGGGCGAAGCCGTGGGCCAAAGCTAGTGCGAGTAATAAATCTGTCACTTTGTATTACATGCAAAAGTGGGGTCATAATATTAAACAAGTACACATTGTATTAGGTATATTATTATAAACTGAAAAACATGCTGCCCTTAATTTTATTTTATTTTACGTCTTTATTGTACACCAATAGAAGTAACAAATATATCGAAATATACAGGGTCATTTTTACATTGCGTTACTAAATGAAATCACATATTCTTCTATACCTCTGCTAACATGGTGCTAAAAATCATCCATTAATAACGAATACTTTCGCCAAAAATTCCAGTTGTAGCATTCCAATTTTTTTTTTCATTTTGTAGTTTAGTGCCAATATGGTGTGTGCGTAAGTATATTTCTGACTGAAAGTGTAATATTGCTGCTGCGAGGAATTCTCTTAGAGCAAGCATAGTGGCATTAGGGCGCGTAAACTTAAAGTTACTTTTTATTGATATTTATTTTGTTCGAAACATACACTTTTTTATTTTACATCTATGGTTAAAATAACTTAATGGAAAGTGTTAATTTCAACGATATAAGTACGTGGTTTCATTTATTAACGCAATGTCAAAATGACCCTGTATACTAGTAATATTAATAATATAGGCAGCGGTGATACAATTGGCGGTCTTATCGCTCAAGGCAATCTCTTACAGACAACCATTGGATGGAGATAAGAGAAATGACGAAAAGGGCAGTCAGGGGCGTACATAAAAGTTACTATAGAATACACTAAATGTAAATAAATAAATGCATACGAGAGCACAAAAACATTTACAGACAACATATTTATACACACATACATACATAGTCATACGTACAAATACATATATAATATAATACATATATGCATATTATTATTATATAAAAGTATACATATAATATTTACTACACAAAAGTAAATGGGTACTTATATATGCTAATCATTGACATACAGATCTGAGAGATTCTAGAGGTTGAGGAAATGTTCCTTTACCATTTTTGTACATGATGGCTACATTAAAATTTATATTCCAAGCGATACTTGTTAACTGCGACCACCACATTCGATGTATTTTACCACTAGGCGTTTGGAATCATAATTTAAAATAAAATCCGATGTTTTATTAACAAAATAGATAGGTACATACACGAAATATATTTTATTTAGAGTGCGTGATCAGTTATAGTGATTATGTATGTCCGCACTTTTATAATAAGATACTACATAATTATAGACATTTATTTAGTTATAAGCTGATTACAATTAAAGCGAGACACGCTCTGACGTACGAACAATCACTTATTACATAGATAATATTGAATAAAAATACTCAGAACTGTAAGTAAACTCACTTGAACGTTCTAACTCGTAACTCACTTGAATGAGCTCGTAACTACCCTACCCACCAGCATGGACCGATGTGCTATATAATGGTCCATGTCTCCTTTACCATGAGACCTCTGGGGAAACATTTGCTCACCACAGAGATACATATAGCTTAGAGAAAACAATATGGGCTCGTCTTCTGGAGACACAAGGTACCTGCATAATGTAGTATATTTTAAGTCGTCTTCACGCATATACCTTACCTATCCCTTAATATAAGTAGTACATTTCCCTCATTACCGATGAATATTATGAAGGCATTCTATTCGGTATTTGAAAACTGCATTTCTTCGTTATATAATATCTTTGCACATTCTTTAAAAGTAGGTTATCGTTATCGTCCGGTAAGTAGTTTAAGCGCCCAATAATTTCTTAACGGTGTATCCTGGTACTGCATAGACGAGTAGTAAAAACATTACAGCGACTACGATTATAATTGTCGCCTTCAGGATTGTCCACTTGTAGTTGTGCCAGATGATGTAGCGGATCGACTTGAGCGGGTTCAGGAACCACATGAACGATGCGTCCGGGCGGCTGTAACAATAATAGTTTGAACAAAATTATAATATTTGTATTTTATTAAAGCGCATTAATTTGTGGTTAATCCTACTAATCTATACTAATATTATAAAGCTGAAGAGTTTGTTTGTTTGTTTGTTTGAACGCGCTAATCTTAGGAACTACTGGTTCGAATTGAAAAATTCTTTTTGTGTTGAATAGACTATTTATCGAGGAAGGCTTTAGGCTATATATAACATCACGATGCAACTATTAGGAGCGAAGAAATAATGGAAAATGTGAAAGAAACGGGGAAAATTTTTCATCCTTGAGGGCTTCCATTGCGTGCGCTGCGAAAACGGTTCGAGATACCAAAAATATATGTATGAAAGAATTATTTATCTTGAAATGATCTAAAAAAATGTCCGCGACAGTATGTCTATCTTTTAAGATTAACTCACTAGAACCGTTTTATGGTAATCAAATTTGGTCGAAATTAATGCATTATTTGTTAAGAGTTGTATCAACGTCATAGTCATAGAGTGATTCAACGGGAAGGTTTTTATGTACTTTTAGCCCGGAAAAACTTATTAACGCGGGCGAAGCCGTGGGCAAAAGCTAATATTATAGACGCGAAAGTTTGTAGGTAAGTATGGATGTTTGTTACTCTTTCACGCAAAAACTACTGAACGGATATAGATGAAATTTGGCACACGGGTAGATCATGTTCTGTAACACATAGGCTACTTTTATCCCGAAAAAATATAAAGCGGGGCTTTTATCCCGGAAAAACCTTTTAACGCGGGTGGAGTCGCGGACAAAAGCTTGTTATAATTATTACCTACTCGTTTTGTAATATCAATTTCATAATAAAATTATTGTATAGCAAAATCTTTGTTATGGATAATTTGCAAGAAATCTCCCGTGTCCCGATTCATTATGGGTTTGGGAAATGTCCCTGATCCATAAATGTAACTAATTCAAAGAAATACAATTTATAGGGTAGATACTTGGCAATTCTTATAACTTTTATCTTTACCTAAATCATATTATATTGATGTTACTCTTTCATAGAATGTAGGTAATAGCTAGTTATTAGATAGGTACTCACTTTGGTTTATCCAGAGGATCGGGTTCGTTACGTCCAAGACCGGCGGGTACTTTATCAGCCTCCTCGCGTGTCAGCAGGTGGATCTCGGCCTCCACTTTGCCAGTCAGCTCCATTTCTTCAGTATCGCGCTTAATGTAGAATGGCCACCAGCCCTTTACCCTCTTCTGCTTGAAAATGTTGACCATCGGCACGGAGCCGTCATTGCGCAGCATGTCCAAAGTGCAGAGCTTGGATGACTTGGCTCCTCGTGGGAAACGATTGAGATCGAGGGTGATGGCACCTGAAATTAAAGAATGTTATATTTATAAACAAGTATTTGGTGGCGGTCCTACTGTGTAAAAGATTGTTCCGGTAAGAGAAAAACTCGTCGATAATATAATCGATATCGATAAAGTAAGTAGATTCTAAGTAGTAAGTCATCAAGTAATCAAGTACCTAGAACCAGAGCAGTAGAGATTAGCGTGTCCAAGCCAAGAAAAACAAGTACCTATTCGGTAACATGAACCTAAAGATAAATGGCGTTCAGCGGTAACTATTTATCTACTATTTGCCCGAGCAAATGCTGCCGACAGCAGATATGAATGAACAGGGGCGGATATCCCTATAGGCTGAGTAAGCCCGGGCCTAGGGGGGCAAAATTTGGTCGGTTTTTTGTGACAGACTTTTTGCGAAAGACAATTTGTAAGTAACGATTCATTGTTACTCACAAATAGAAATGGTAAGAATCAGTATCTGAAATACACTGACTAAGATATTTAAATCATTTTTTACTATCGTTTTTTTCCATTTTAATTTAATTTCTATAGTTTATTTAATTTTTCATGTTTTACAGCACATAGGGGGCGGCAATCTTTCGTAGGCCTAGGGCAGCCAACATATCAAATGCGACCCTGTGAATGAAGTGGCTATCCATATTAAATTTCCCTTAAGAGGCCCTTGACATTTTATAATGTACGGAAGTAGAAATCTTACCTAAGAAGTCATCGGCTGAAAAGTGGTCAGCATCCCACACTTGTAATTCGAAGCGAGCTGGAATTTTACACTCTGTCTCATCCCAGGAGAACACCGATTCCTTACGCGAAATGACAATGCGTTCTTCGGCTTCCAAATAATCGAAAGGATAAATGAACCGCCAATTGAAGTTCCCTTCGCCAGTCAATGAGCGATAGTGAATATCAGTGCATTGGCAGTCATCAGGGCCCTTCAGCCATCTGAAAATGATGGTAAATTACTTATGAAGAAACAGACACAATCTTTTAAGTAAACTGGTAAAAGTAAAAGTAATAAACTGGTCAATGAATATTGCCCTTGTATGAATTTCAATTACGTACCCCTTCACATAGATATCTGACATCTTCTCTCCGGTAAAGAAAGCATCGTCTTCAAGTACGACGTCATCAGTGTTCCAAATAATCACTCTCATTTCATACGACTTGGGCTTGCGCGCCGAAATATCCACTGGGGGGCCAGGAAGTGGCATGTCCATAGGAAACATGTCCACCCACATTTCGAGTCGCCCTTGCTCTATTCCTGAAAGATACACAACGATTTTATAAAATACCTATGTATTATCTTTTATTATTAAGAAATTTGGTGCAAATTATTCAGGCTGGTATACCGCAAATTATGATATTATTAACTATAAAGTAAATTAGATTATACATGTCTTGGGTTTAAAAGTAAGGGCATCAATATCTTACTTCCTAGGTTTGGCTTAGTTGTATTACTTGCACGTTGTCCCAGATGCGCATTTCGGGTCGGGCAAAGTAATATTTAAGTTTTTCTGCTCAGTATTAACCCGGGATCTGGAATGTGTGTATACATAACTTACCAGGCTTATTGGGATTAAATAATGGTCGGGTCTCTACATGCTCGGTGACTAAACGAGTTCCCACACGTGGCACCTCCTGCCAGCGGCGGAGCACAATTAAAGCCATCTGTTCCTCAACAGTGTTAGGGTTTGAGAACAGTTCGGTATCGTCTATTGGCATATTGAATACGGTCTTGCCGACCTTGACCCTTCCATGTTCGTATATTGGTGGATCCAGTTTGCCGTCCTTACAGAGCTTAGCCAAAATCTGGGTTGGCTTCATGGCATCTCGCCAACGGTTGTATCCTTGCCTATACGGATTAGTATGTTAGTAAATAAAAACATGCATTTAGTACGTTAGTAACAAATTGAAAACAAATACGTACTCCTCGTATTTCATGGGAAGGCCACATGTAGCACGGTGGCGGCTATAGAATCGGTTTTCCAGATCTATTTTTGTTTCGCCAATTAAGTCATCCGAGCCGAGTAAGTCCCAATCGAGGACCTGAATAGTCAGCATAGAATCCTGCGGGAATGTAGCCTCTATTTCGAAACATTTGCCAAATACAGGGTTGAGCTGCTTGGACACATAGTTTTCCTTGTCGCTTATCCTCTTGGAGCCCAAGTGCAGAACGATGTAGGGATCAGCCTTGCCGTTCAAGTCCATTGGGTGAAGATCAGTGGCTTTAACGATGTAAACACGGACGAGAACGTGGATTGGTTCATTGTTTGGTACGCCTTGGAAGAAACCATAGTTTGGATCAAATCCCATTACAGTATGGTCATCTATGCCTTTAGGTAATGGCCATTTGTAGACTTTGACGGCCCCCTAGAATAAAAAATAGTCCCAAATTATATTTTTCTATATGTTATTCTAAATAAATTACATATTTCAATTAAGAGAAATATTATAAAATAGAATACCTTGAATACGCCTACAACTCTATTTTCATCTTCCGAGTCATCACCGGTTTTTTTGCCGCGGTACAACTCAAATGAATGCAGCCACTCTTTAAATTCATCATATTCTGGTACCGCTTCAAGTTCATGTGGGATTATCTGAAAATAAAATCATTATTACAGTGTCATACGGACCAAACATAATTAACGGAATTTAGATTGAGTTACATACTTTTGTCAAAGCTGAGCGGGGTATCTCATTCTTCTTAGAGATTGTTGGGCTTACTTTGGCTCTCGGTGATGGTGACGGTGATTGACGGCGTCGTGAGCGTTCGCGCTCTACTCGCGGCGATTGCATTTCCTCGTGTGGTGAGCGCGGTGAGCGAGTTTCATCAACATACACAACTTGAGGCTTTTGCAAATACCCTTGACGTTCCCTCTTAGCTTCTTTCTCGTCTTCTATCATTGATTCAACCGAAGCGAAGTATTTAGTCCACCAATCTTTGCTACCTTCATCATCAGGATGCACCGAGTCAGTACTCATCTTTCTCTTCCTCAATGAATCGCGCTTGTCGATCTTGTTGCGCACCGGTTGCTTGCTTCCTGAGCCGTAGGAAACTGCACCACGGCTGTCACGATTTAGCAGTGGGCAACTTTCTTTTTCATGTTCGATGGTGTATACGTCCTCTTGAATAATACAATTGGCTCGAAGATCAATATTCTGTAGAGGGATCAGCGATTTCTTTCTTTCTTCTATCTCTCTTTCCTTCTTGCTCATTGGGGTGTAGATGTATTTATGGATTGAATTTATCGTGTGAGTTCCGACGAGAGTAATTCTGCCGAAGCTGCGGCAGTCCACCACTCGAATTGTTAGCGGGGGTCGATATAAGTCTTGATCAGGAAGTTCCACGTCAACATATCTTACTGGATTTGTAAAGTTAGGGTTACGTTTGGCATTTTGTATGACTGTCGAGTACAAAATGTTACCAGCGCATTCAATGTCCACGCGAGGTTTATCCACAGTAAGAAGATGAACGCGTTTTAAATCCCGTAATCCCCAGAAAAGCACTTCAATGCGGTATTTAGAGAGAGTTGGTCTTATTCCAAGGGGAACAGGTAGTATGGGACCTTTGTTAGCATCAATGGGAGCTTTTCCAGTAGTCACCCTGGGACTCGGGAGTTCCGGCAAGATAGAAGCATTTTGCCGTGGTGGAATTTCCAAAAGTTCAAATGTTGCCAAGAGCTCACCAGCTTTGTCATCCCCTCTGGTAATTTCATGCCATTCCAGTGCAGGCAGGGTTGGTCTGTCACGAGTATCTTCATATGATTTTACATGAGGGCGAGCAAGAGTGCGTCCTATGAATTCAGATTTTCCAACCTTGTCTTGATCAAACACTTCAATAACAATTGTTGGAGGATCAGATTTTATTTGTTCAATGGTACTATATAATAAAACATCATCAAATACCAGAAGTTCGTCCCAAGTAGGGCTTAATGTTTCATCGATTACTTGTGTTGTTCCAGTACTTTCGCCAATGACGACTCTAGCGAATGGATCCGATAGCCCAGAAGAGTCAGAGCCGATTAAAGAACGGGCTTGGTATACGTACGCTCTCATTTGGAAGTTCTAAAAAACACAAATGATAATTAGTACTTTTTATTGAACTAAACGAAAAAAAAACGTGATAGTTTTTTGTTCATAACTTACGTGTTTCTCAGCATAGAAAATGCTCGCAGGAGCATTAGAGCGTAGTTTATCCGCGTTTTTCAGCTCTGATGTTAGTTCGTATCCTTTGGGCAGTCCATCGATGTAGTGTTTTTTGTGCTGCAGTACGCCTAGCCAAAGGTAAACACTAATTTTCGCGGGAATAGACCATCCACTTGGTGTTGTTGCTTTCTTCCCAGGCCACTAAATTAAGTAAGAACAGACAGATAACATTATAGATTGGGGTAAGATAAATTAGTGCTTGCAATATAATAATGACTCCTACCTTCAGAAAGACTGTCTGCATTTTTCCACAGTCTTTGCCGCTTTCTTGTGAGTTTTCTGAGAAGATAAGGTATCTTGCTGGAATCCTATGATAGGCTAACCGTTTTCCGTTGCTTATCAACCACATGAAAACGTCGGGCATTGCGTTCTGCGCCTAAAATTAATAGGTTTATTAGTATAGTCCGAGCTTTGTATTAATGCAGCAATGCATTTTATAATATTACACTCACATCTTCACACAAAGATTTTAGTTTGTTGAGGTAGCCGAAGGCAGAACGCATGCGATCTTTGATCGAATGCTTCGTTATAAGAGCCTTCAAGCCCCTCGCGAGGCTACTTATGTGTTCCTGTGAAAGATGGATAGATATCGCGTGATTGTAATTATATATTCAAATATTCATGAATAAAGTAGGGAATATGAGAAAACTTACGATTTCGTAGACACACATTTTTTGTCTTTCGCGGTCGAGCTTAGTATTGCCAATGGGTGGCGCATTGTTCATGTATTGCACGTAGCTGGCACACGCGACGCTCACGGCTTCTAATGCCATTTTCAAGCTCATCACACCAGTGTTGTCCGAGGCGACCTGATTCTCTATAACAGCCTGAGCTTCTGACAGACTTTCTTCCTGTTTTGAACGCCAGCAATTTATACACAAATAGTTGATACAGAGATGTGACCTTTATAGTAATATTGATTTCGAGATAAGACCTTAGGTTCCCCGAAAAATTTTTATGTAGGTAGGTTGATAGTTATAAATTTTTATGATAAATAATAGACTATTCAAAGGCAGAACGAATTGATTTTAAAAATATTTTTTATTTTAAAAGTGATTAAAGTTAGGAATATTTAGGAAGTCGGATGAAAAGCAAATAGTAATAAATTGAATGATTAATACTAACATATTTCTCAACGATGTTGGCGATGAGATTGGAGTTGTACATGCGCCTACGGTGGTCCGGCCAAATGCTGCGGACATGCATGCACTGCTTGGTGTCCCAATACGGCAGGTAGTAGTAATTCTTGTCAGACGAAGCGGCTTTGGTCGGCTGAGTGGTACTCTGCCAGTAACCAGTATCGGCGGGAACTTCGTCTAAAACATTACCTTACATTAAATAAATTTTGCGCTACACTATATCAGTTTCAGTTTTCTTATCAAGGGATATCCCTTGATAATATATATTATCTTTAGATGGTCTACATTTTACGGAGGCTTCACTTTAATTAATTTTAGCAGGAAAGTCATTTCCATGCTTGTTATATAAAATATCACAAACCAAGAGAATCGTAGTCCAGATCAAGGGCTCTCCTCACAGATTCATGATGGCCGTCAAGGTTGTTCCCAGAATTCCCGATGCTGAGTTCAAATTGTAACGGTTTGTCGACTAGCCGCTTATCGATCATGTTCGCTTCAAATATACTTGCAAACAAAAAGAACTCCTCGTGCTTTTCAAAGCTAGAGTCCAGGATAGGTGGAATCGGTTCCACTTCAACATCTGACGCTGGGCAATCTAGGTTCTCAGTGATCTCGGTGCGGATGGATATCAAGAGCCTGTTGAATGTAAATTTAAGCTTGTCATTTTAAAAGCAATCAATAGCATAAAAAACTATTTTCTCTGAGCACGTACCTGGCCCTATAAGACACGCCCTCCCCCATTCCCATATTGAGGTTCGCATGCTGATCCAATAAACTGAAGTCTCTGGTCGACCCGTACATATAAATATACGCTGGTCCAAATGTTGGCAGAAATCCTGTAGACACAACAAAACCAGTTTGTTAACATATTGTAGTTCTAAGTATTAGTAGTATTAAAGTGGACGATAGCCTAGTTGGGAATGGAACGGTCTGCCGAGACAATGTCCGGAGGTTCAAACCCAAGGGACACACCTCTGACCTTTCGAAGTTATGTGTGTATTGTTTTTTCAATTATCGTTCGCTTTATCGGTGAAGGAAAATATCGTGAGGAAACCTACATACCTAAGAAGTTCTTTAGAAGAATTTCGAAGGTATGTGAAGTCTGCCAACCCGCACTAGGCCAGCGTGGTGGACTAAGGCCTAAAACCTCTCAGTAGTAGAGGAGGCCCGTGCTCAGCTGTGGGCAGTAGGTATATAATACAGGGCTGATTGCAAGTATTACTGTTTTATTACATAAGACACTAAGAACAAAGTGTGAAGCTGCATTATCAGTCACCTTTTACTTTGTTAGTTTTAAAATTTACTTACCCTTTTCACCGTCATTGGAAATCGTCTTGAGGTCAATGAAATGGGTTCCGATAACATTTGGATGTACTGGGTCATTATCTCTCAGCTGAATTTTGATGCGCTGACATAAAGGTGGGAACATTTCACTAAATGTTATTTGTTCGTTCCATACTGGAGTATAGGAGCTCTTTTTGACAGAAGTAGATCCCTGGAGGGTAAGAAAAGTCAGTGATTTTTAATGGTTTCTTTTGTCGATATTAAAATACCGATACTTCGATTCTGTCGAATTTAGCTTGATGCATTAAAACATTATTAAAAGATGTACAATATTTACAATTTAAGGTAGTTTTACTTACTGTCATTCCTGCGAAAGACACCTGCACAAAAGGATCAACTAAGTCCTGAGTCTCTCCCGTAAAAGCTCGTTTCACGTTAGCGAGTATGGAATAGTTCATCTTTGGCAGGCCATCTGCTTTATAGATCTTAACAATAAATTTGGCGCGTTGTCGTTCGATCGGCACACCGTCTGGGAGCAAGAGATTCCTGACGGAGAAATTGTATTAATTATATATTATTTATTATTTACTTATTTCAGCTAATCTTGTAATATAGATGTTAAATTCTGTGTAGATTATACCTGTTTTTAAAACCCTATAAAAGATCATTTTTATTCCAAGCGGAGAGGAATAAAAACTTGAGTAATATCATGACACCTTGATATTATTATATTAATAATTCTCATATAGGTTAGTAGTCGATGTTTTTGACTCTTAGGTAAGGACCCCGTAACATAGAAAGAGGTTAGTAACAAGGGACTTAGAATTTATTTTTATATAATATTCCACTATACTAGCTTTTGCCCGTGGTTCCACCCGTGTGTATGGATGTATGTTTGTTACTCTTTCACGCAAAAACTGCTAAAGGGATTTCGATGAAATATGGCACACGGGTACATCATGATCTGGATTAACACAAGGACTACTTTTTATGCCGAGAAAATATAAAGTGAGACTTTTATCCCGGAAAAATTCATTTACGCGGTTGGAGCCGCGGGCAAAAGCTAGTTTGGAAATAAAATTGCTGCCTCGGTGGCGTAGTTGTATTACAGTAGGTACGACTGCAAAGCTGAGGTCTCGGGTTCGATCCCCGGGTCGGGCAAAGTGATATTGAGTTTTTCTATTCAGTATCAGCTCGGAGTCTGGAATTTGTGCCCGATATGGAGATAGGCTCGCCCCCTATCATATCATGGGACGGAATAACGGCGAAAAGTGGGTGCACTAGTTGCGCCTCTGCCCCTACCCCTTCGGGGATAACAGGCGTAAGTGTAGGTATATATATGAAATAAAATTAGAATGGCATTACAAAATAATACCAATAATGATAATTATTATCAACAAACTTACATTGTACAAAATCATATTTGTAAACATTCGTGATACCTACTCATCATAGTTTATTTTATTGAACATAAATATCATAGATACCTTTATTTTCTGTCAACATTCAGTACCAATTTCGGCTTGAATGTTGTTCAACACAACGCAAAGGAAAACACCCCTCAGAGTTCTGTGATACGAGATATCGACACAAATGTTTGTGACATCCTTTATTGTTTTGGAGCACAAACATCATAGGAGTGCAGAGTGAAACACAATGACGAACGTCACTACGCTCCTAGTACTACCTCGTACGAGCTGACTTTCTTTTTATGGACTCCTTTTGTCCTTCTTCAAAAGAAACTGACATGTTTTATACTATTACATATAGCCTTGGAAATTCGTAGTATATGTAGATACAGTATGTAGACTTCATTTATTATCTTGAAACAGACTGAATTGAAACAAACTTGACAACATGCTGAATCTCATATTACCTAAATATTATAATATTGCTGGTCAATGCCAGTCCACGCACTATGGTGGCAAAAATAATGCTTGACTTTCTTTCTAATCTGCTAAATACCTATTTAGTGTGTACAGTTTACCTAAACTGTCAAACAAGTTAATAATGCTGTTACTGTTATTAACTTACGCCTCAATATCATCCTCATCTTTTTCGCTTTTAGGGGGTATTTTGATAGAGTCTCCCTTGCCGATAACACTGATATCGCACTTAAGATAACCTTTGGCACCCGAACTGATGTCATCCGGATCGGTCAGCAGTGCCCACTTGTGATAAAACTGACGATCTGCGAACAAGGGGATATATTAACTCCGAGTATTTGTATAATCGTCTAGGATCTAGCGTGGCTATAATACGTTTAAAGTGCTTTAGGCTGAACTCTGGTCATGTTATTGCTTTGATGTTGATGAACGTAACTGATGTTTTTATTATCTTGTGATGTTTTATAGCAACAGTAACTACGCGTATTATATTGTACAGTCAGCGACATAAGTATCTGAAGAAAATCAGAATTTCATAGCGCTTATATTATACGCGTTAAATTAAACAGAAACATTGTTTTTCTTCGTTTGAAGTAAAGTAAATCTCTTTTATTTATTTTTCGTGAAGAGAAAAATAGTTTAGTAAGAACACAAAAGTATTTAAACAATTTGAAATCTTGAATTTGTTTAATTACTTATGCTGCTGACTGTACATGAGTAAAATCGACGGTCCCATAGAACAAAGTCGTATATCGTCGTCCGGCATTCAGTACCGCGAATGTAAAATTGGGGCACTTTACAGGAGAGACAAAAAACTGATTTTATTATAATGTACACTTTACCTTCTGCTAAACTATTGTTTTAGAATGCTAAATAACAATAGTTTAGAATGCTAAATAACAATAGTTTAGCAGAAGGTAAAGTGTACATTATAATAAAAAAAGTTTTTTTGTCTCTCCTGTAAAGTGCCCCAATTTTACATTCGCGGTACTGAATGCCGGACGACGATATGCAAAATGTTAGTTTTTCAGTACAGCGCTTTGAAAGTCTAAGTTAACTATGAAAATCACAAGTTATACATGAAGGAAACATTATCTAAAGGGTTCAGTAACAACTTTGAACCTAAGATGTGATAATAGCACTAATTCGCACATGAATACAAACTAACGACTTTCAAAGCGCTCTACTGAAAAACTAACATTTTGCATATACGACTTTGTTCTATGGGACCGTCGAAATAATTACCAGAGGTTGGAACGAAGCATGGTAAATACATTGTTTATGACAATATTTTAACTGTAATATATTACGTATTTACATGACAATATTAACTAAAATATGCTTCCGTAATCAATGTAAGATGCAAATTATGATCTTTGAGTATTTTTCTGGAGATTACTATAATCTTTATAATTCTAAAAACATCGTTTTAAGTACCTATGATTTTGAAAAAAAAAAATGCGTTGTGATAGCAATATAATAGACACACTATATAGGACACAAAGACAATAAATTTTATTTTAACGAAGGTACACGTATGGAATCGTTTTTCATTTGGGATCAGTTTTAGTATAAAGCATTTTTTAATTACTTCAAGGCACAAACAATGGTCCATTTTAAAGAACTTTATTATAGTAGCGGCTTAAAATATAAATTAATTCATTACGTTGAGTTTGCCACTTTCACCATTTTACAATATATTAATTACATAATTTGGTACATGTTTTCATATACCTAAGCCTGCTCTTTTTATTCAATTTAAGCCACCTACTCATTAACAGGGCCTAATTATTTGGCTATGTAGAATTTGAAAATCATGTGGCAATTGCTTATGTATACGTATAAATAGTGAGGTTACAAATTTTTATTTTTAATATCGTTCCTACTTGGTACAAATTGACAAAGCGTTTTTGGGCTTGGGATACATACTTGTATCCCAAGCGCGAGTGTAAAGCTCGTTAAAACGAGCTTATACGAGTATCGCTCTATCATTTTATTTTTTAATGATTGACTCAATCAAACCGATCTATAGTAAATCACAAAGAATCGGAGAGCGCTGTAATTTTAACCTTTGTGCTCTACATTAGCTGTAGCGAGATTAAGACCGATGCCGTGTCGTTAGTAAGCTTTTGTACTATGTTGTGGGTATGTACCCTTAATTTTATTTGTGTTAAACCATAAATAAACAATTAAAATCCGTAATGTATTTTTCATTATACTACAAGAGATAACTTAAATGTTCTGATGCGCGAAGGGTGTTTAAAAATGATATTATGAATCGTTTTGCAAAAAGCAAAGTATTGTTTTGTGTAAAAAATCTCTACAATATGTATTTTTATACCGTTGTTAACTGGATCTTTCCTCGAAATGTTCTTATTTACTTCCTACCACATTCAGAGTGGCAAGAAAAACAAATAATTAAAAAAAATATTTATACTGTTTTTCACAAAATATTTTGCATGTACCAAGCGCAATGAAGGGGAAAATTTACTCGAGCCAGGTTTATCAATTAAATGGCTGACGTAACCGTCTTCCTATAGAAAATTTTAATACATCAGTTGAGATTCGAAACACAATGGTGGCAAAACTTGCCCTTCAACATACCGTTAAAAATTGTGTTGTTGTGAGTACTCACTGCAAAGGTGCCTTTATAGTCATTTTTGATATTATTTCTCTACGACGCGACGTGGCGTAATTAATGGTAGATGTCGACTAAGAACAGATTTTTTGTGATCAAATTAAAGCAAAACCTAAAATATTAATAACTGAATTAGTAAGTAAAAGTAAACTACCTAACCCACTGATTTTATCTGAAAAATTTCTGATTATTAGAAATTTTTATTATTTTTTGTTTGCTTATAGTAAATTTATATTTGTCTACTTTTTACTCTCGACTTATTCCTCGTTAGTCTTTTCCTTAAATAATATCAGTCTCCATTTTTCCATTTTTTTCGCTAATAAACATCCGTTTGCTTATCAGCAAACTGAATAGTGTAGCTTCCTATGTTCTATTTAATACGTTATTTTATACGTAACAAAATAATTTTTTTTTGTGTAATCAGAATTAAAATTGTTTGCAAAATAAAGCATTTATTCGTATTTGAAATATTTCCGTGAGCAGTACGGGCGTGGTGAGGATATCTGACTATGTCTTTGGCACGCATGCAGCGTTATGGCTGGTGACATTCGGTGGCGTCACAGTCTTATATTACTGATATTTGACAATTGCTTTATAACTTACTAATTATTGCCCCAATTTTGAAAATTACTTTTCCTTTGGATTTTGGATGGCATAGTTATGATAAATTTATTTAAAAAAGTAGTCAATTACCCTATTAGTAAGTTAGTATGATAGTTAAAACTACAATGAACTTATTCATGTAATTTTTGGGAAAAGAAGCATTTAAAACTACGAAGAATAAAAAAATATTCGCATTGCAAAAACATCGCCACAATATTCGCCAGCATCATAAAAATACAATATTATTTTTATATAATTTCGCACTTGGCATATTTCTTTCTATTAGTTTCAGCGCAATATTGACAGCAATGCTTCGCATATGCAAGTATACAATTTAAAGGCTCACACAATTTTTCATAACATAAGATGTAAGATTAATGTTGTACCTAGAGTCAGAACAAAGTAAATAATGCATGGTTACAGTATTGTTTTCTAAGCTTTTAAGTATCGCTACGAAATGAGTGTGCTTCACAGTTTCGTGAATGTTAATTCAATGTCATATTTTGATTAATACTATAATTTAATTTGGGCAGTAAGATGCCTAATTGAAAGCGTGAATCTTACTTATATTATTCATACAAAAATCAGAAACGCATTTGACTAATGTACCTATTCAACTATGTACTTATTCATGGGTAGTAGAAACCTATTAAAATAGAGCTAATTGGTTTTGTCTGTACTATGATTCTACCTACGATTTATTTACAAATCGCTTTAAGCGCCAGGTATGATCAGAAAGGAACGAGATTTCATCAAATAAAATATTTTTAATGCATGGTTGTTTCGCACGGTACTTGCTTCAAAGTTGCATTATGAAAGTTACATGCATTCGTTTCGTTGTTCATTTTAAGCGTTCCTGGAAAATGTAAATCTCTTTTTCGAATGTATCCTGTTTGCAAAAGGTGCAAAAATATGTTAACGTTACCGTTTCTTAATTGGCAGCGCCATTGTTAAGCTACTGCTTATGTTCGTTAAATTTAAAATATCTGTAATTCTTTGAACTGCGCTTATTATTGAGGATTGGTATGCGACTTCGCATAATGCCTTCTCAATATAGTACCTATCTTTAAACCACAATTGAAAAGTGCTCCCATACTCGTGCTTACCGGTGGAAATAGTTATGATGAGGATACCTACCCAGATTTTCCGTATACGAGAGACCTAGCTGACACTAACAAATTGATTTGAAAAACAATGTAGTTACATAAATTATACATACGAATTAATTAATTAAGTTGAAAACTTGTTTAAGACTGGATTAATTACCTCGATTTTTGTATCTATTTTTTTTATTCCATATCACATCATCCAATGCTTAAAATATGGCCTTATGAAAAATTAAAATGTCGTCTTTGTTTTCTTCATGTACTTTTTTTTTATCTTCAACCCAAAGTTAATAATATGATAATTTATGTGATAATGTCTTTTCTATATTTTCTTTGTAGTTTTGAATAATAATAATAATAAATAATAATACCAGCCCTGTATTATATACTGCTCACTGCTGAGCAGGTTTTCTCAGGTTTACTACTGAGAGGGTTTAAGCTTCTTCATACTTCATTGCTTTTCTAAATGTGCAAACATAATTGAAGATTTCACGTTACTATTTGATCATACCTTTTTATAAATTTACTTTAGAACTATACCTTTATACAAGTGACGCTACTATGACAGTGATAATTGCTTTTTGTTATGTTTACACAAACTTTAAAACAGGACAATCAGTTTAATTATAGCATGGTAACAATAACAATCGAATACAGTGCTAAAACTATTATGTTAGCAAGTCAATCTCTACAATATTTCGTCGTTAGTGAAAATATCTACTTGCTGGCACGTGACAGTAAGCATAAAATACAAACAAGGATACCTAATACTTATCATCAGCTAAACAACGAAGCTGGACCAGGAATTCTGCTCAGGAGTCTGAAATTGCGTGAAATTGTTCAAAATATGTGTAAAAAAACAGTACATGCATTAGATAGAATAGATAGAATTGTGTTGTAAAAAAGCACAATTACAGTAGAAATATCAACAGAAAGGCTGAATTGTATTGAGTATGTTAGCATCGTCTTTTGATGAAATTGGTGTGATTTTTTTATGTATAGAGATTATTCCAATTCGAAGGATTTTCTGGTACTGACTCAGAATTACTCGTATAATTACATTAAATGATTTCATTTAGGTGCGTTTACACGTAATCTATTCCTGTATTTAGATGACTAAGCATAAAACAAGGATAATATTTTTATATAGTTACAATAACTGTGGTAGTTTACCATACATAGAATCTAGGGTCAGTTTTATACTGGATATCCACGTGTAAAATACTTTTTCCACTGGGGAAATCTACAAGGAATTATATATTTAAGTTCGCCAAACCCAAAAACCTAGAGTTCAATATATCTTTATTTATTGCATCTTCTGTAGCGTGTATTACTAATTTTCGTTACAAATACCGATTTTTAAATGAGCCCCTCGGACACTTTTATTTTCATGTTGATGATCCACTCGATTTTTTACGTCAGATTTTATATTATTATCTGGTTTATTTTGCATATTAAAATTTCAGTTCAAGTAGCTATTTTGTGCAGTCTCTAATTTCTGAGTTGCCATTCTACACGTAGATACTTGGTGTGAAATCATTGATGTAGGGTTTTTAATACATCAATGTGTGAAATGGACATCCTTTTAGTTTGTGACACAAAACTGTCTGAAACACAAGTACGCCTGTGACATATAAGGGTACATTTTTCAATCATCAGATACAATTTATTCGTAGGATAAAATACAAGTAGGTACGTGTAAAATTTACAATTTGTTTTTTTTTTATATTCAGGTATTAATTTAATTAATCGATAAATTCTATGTGACGATTAAAATTACGCCTTGATCGTTAAATGTCTATTTAGTCTTTCGTTAGTTATTAGGACAGATGTCAGCATACCAGCCCTGTATTATATACTGCCCACTGTTGAGCACGGGCCTCCTCTACAACTGAGAGGCTTGTGGCCTTAGTCCACCAGTATATAATACAGGGCTGGTATTATTTATGTACAAGTGCCTAAACAGAAAATATTGATATTGATATTGATGATAATAAATAATAAGCGTATCGTAGCAATACCCTGTGCGTACGAAGTTGTGCATACGCAATACGCACGGGAGTCTATATTTTTAAAACGATATACGATATAATCTATACTAATATTATAAAGCTGAAGAGTTTGTTTGTTTGTTTGTTTGAACGCGCTAATCTCAGGAACTACTGGTTCGAATTGAAAAATTCTTTCTATGCTGCATAGACCATTTATCGAGGAAGGCTTTAGGCTATATAACATCACGATGCAAATATTAGGAGCGAAGAAATAATGGAAAATGTGAAAAAAACTGGAAAAATTATTCATCCTTGAGGGCTTCCATTGCGTGCGCTGCGAAAACGGTTCAAGATACCAAAAATATATGTATCAAAGAATTATTCCTCTTTAAATGATCTAAAAAACTTCTACTACTAGAAAGCTTCGGATATATAGGTCACATCAATTGCTGATTTTTTTCTAAAATGACGTAAATTAGGTTCTAGAATGCATCTTTATTTAAACTTTATGATTGCAAGTAAATACCGCAGTAGAATGCTCAATTCGATTTTAGTTAAAAAAAAATCTGACTGGAAAACACCTAACAGTTTCACTAAGAATAAAACAGATAAATATTTTCGGAAACTCATATCAATTCAAACAGAACGTTCCATAGCACAATACACAGGGTTGTAAGCCATCAAGGACGTATTTTATTTAATAACATGTACCTAAGCCCTTGAATAAGTCTGTACGAGACTTACTTTCATTTTATTCCGTTTACATTATTATTTTATAAATCGATTACATACGAGTTTCGAAACAACGAGAAGTTCGAAGAAGATATTTTTGATTGATAAATGAGTTGCGCAGCGACTGATTAAGAGTTCTGACCGCCCTAGGCTAATTATGAGGACGCGCCCCCGCCAGGTGTAAGTGATACGGTAGGCCTAAAAAGTAGTATAATAGTTTGACTTTGTTTACTAGTGTGAAATTTTTTACATGGTTCATTCTACCTATAAATGTTTTCAGATCGATCAGTGCAACTAATGTGGTCCATTAATCTACAAGATATTCAGCCTTAGCGTGGCAAACCATTTTTTTAGCTGACCGTATATAAAGGCGCTTTATACGACCTCGCGAATTATACGACCAAAATCATGACAAGTGACTCCAGGCTACCAAGTAGAAAACCAAATCCATGTCGTGTTTGGCCGCATGACTTGTATTGGCTTAATTTCTATAGAGAAGTTAGTTGTTGCGGCCATTAACCATGTGCGTGGTCATCTAGTGTGTGAAGTTGCATTTATCCTTTAGGCGACTTTTATACCAATAAATAGTAATTTTTATTAATTAGTTTCAAGCACGATTTTGATTGAAAACGACAAGTTTGAGTCTCCGTACGTCAAAATTTCTGAAACAGACGTTGGAACTTGGTGGCTAGATTGAAATTAAAGAAATATATGAAAAATCTCGCTCGTTTATTCTATTAGTGTTGAAATAGTCTTTCCGATAATGTATTATAAATTAATCAGATCAGCTTATTTAAAAAAAAAAATCACTATGAAGAGTAAGCTGAAACAGTCAAAATTTTAGATACGGCCTCTTAATTCTTGACTGAAGACCAGACATATTGCTAGCATTATCATAGCTTTGGCCACGACAGTCTTTAATATCAAGTCCCAAAGTTTTATCAATTGTCGCCAGAACAGCCTTCCCCATGTCTTCACCTTTATGACCGCAATTGGGTAAAAAGGTGACAAAACGTTCGACAGGTTCTCCGTCAGGCAAAACATAACGAATTATAAATGTCAACTGATCGGTGTGTGGAATATCTGCAGTAGAATCAATGCTAATCGAATAATATTTTGCTTTTTTTATTTCTCCAATAATCGAAAGTCGAACTTCATCAGTACGCCGCTGCTGCGGCTAAACATGATGTCTCTACTGTAATTATGAAACATCTTGCATACTCATGTGCGTATGAATACTCATGTTTATACAAATAAAAATTATCTTATCTTATCTTATCAGCGAGAAGTAAAATAAATTCATCGATTATAGAGGATGACAAGTACGATGGAGCACCTCTGCCTTTTTGTCCAAATCTCACCAAACTCTCAGCCATGAAAGGATCAAATTTGGATATAAGCTCAATACAGCCAAGAAAATTTCTGATTATTGCAGATCCAATAATTTCATTTTGACCGTGAAATGGAAGGCCACGAGAAGCTAAAAACTTAATTGTTTCTATTACACGTATTTCTTCATTATATTGTTTGATTATTTTGGGTATCCAATCGTTGTAAAAGTTTCCTCTACATACATATTATTGTCCCAAACATTTACGATGATCCGGAGAATTGTCATGATCAGTTAGAATTTTTCCAGTCATTAAATCCACTTTTGGCAAATATGGATGTTCCTCCATATAATTTACAAGGACCACAAAACACGTGACCTGTGGATTCTGAGTATACTAACCAGCTTCTCTTCACAATTTCGCCATTAACAAGCTTTATCACAAACATATGTTTAGATAGAAATCTTTTTTAATTTTTATACTACCTTTCTAGACTGCCTCGGTGGCGTAGTTGTATTACGGTACGACTGCAATGCTGAGGTCTCGGGTTCGATTCCCGGGTCGGGCAAAGTCATATTGAGTTTTTCTATTCAGTATCAGCTCGGAGTCTGGAATTTGTGCCCGATATGGCGATAAGCTCGCCCCCTATCACATCATGGGACGGAATAACGGCGAAAAGTGGGTGCACTAGTTGCGCCTCTGCCTACCCCTTCGGGGATAACAGGCGTGAGTGTATATGTATGTATAGTACCTTTCTGATCTGGAAAAGTCTAATTTTTCGTATTGTTGCAGTCCTTTTTTAACAATATAATCTCGAAATTCATCGTTTACATGCCACAGTCCAGGGTCACTTGACGTCTCAGGCTGGAGGCCCCGTCGTCGGGGCTCAGGGTCGTAGAGGCAGTGCGTCCTGTCTTTGCCGATTGGCTGGACAGGCGCCACGGAGCGGCAACGTTCCGCCTGACGCAGGTGCTCACCGGACATGGTTGCTTCGGTGAGTTCCTGTTTCGGGTGGTACGGAAGGAGGTGTCGGCCGTGTGTCACCATTGTGACAAATGCCCGCTGGATACGGCCCAACATACATTGGAGTTTTGCCCAACCTGGTATGAGGAACGCAGCGCTCTCAGAGCAGTCATCGGAGAAGATCTCTCGCTCCCAGCCGTGGTCGTTTCCATGGTCGGCGGCCGGGAGGCCTGGCAGGTGGTGGCCCACTTCTGCGAGGTGGTCCTCTCGTGGAAGGAGAGAGCCGAGAGGGATCGCCAGCGCAGTGGTGATCCCTCTCGCCGCCAGACGAGACGTAGGAGGCGTCGGGTGGACGACTGACCGACGTCTCCCGCCCTGTGGATTGGGGGCGTTTGGAGAATTCCACCACGGTATCCCCTGCCTGTCGTAAAAGGCGACTAATAGGGGCCTCCGGGGGTAGCAGGTGGGCGGAAGGGGCCGTCCACCTATTAGTCTAGCCAACTTTTGTGACCCCCGTGATGGACGGCAGCGTGGCGGTTAGGCCTCACGCTGCCTTTGACGCCGAGGGCGTCCTTCGGTGTACGGGGGCTTCTGAGCCCCCCTAACAACAGGAGACGGACCGCAATAGCGGTACGCGCAGGGGCGTTTGCGGACGACAACTTAGACGTGAGTCGGAGGAAGCCCGCAGCCGTCCCTAATGCGCCGAAGATGGCCACCGCGGAGTTTTGGTTGGTATGCCGTGCGGTGTACATAGGTTAGGGACTCGGCCCGGCGGTCGCCCGATGTTTTCCATCTCTCCGGGCGGCTTAACGTCGGGTCGTAAGGCACGGTGAACCCAACATAACCGCTCAGTCTTCCCCTTGAAGGCTGGGCGGTAGTAATTAGTCACATTCTCCGCGTTAAAAAAAAAGGGTCACTTGACGGAATAGACGGCTTTTCTTCTATTAGAATTTCGTCTTCATTGTAGGTCGTCGGCGTCGTCGCTACTATAGGACTAGTGTTGGACGGAGAAACGTAAGAACAGTCCGCGATAGAAGGACCAGGGCAAGAAATCGCTGGCGATAGTTCAGCATTCTTCACCGTTTTGTTCCTTTCTGCAGAGCTCGTAAAAATGTTTCCAGTTTACGAGTATGTTTTAAAATGTTTTCTTTCTTCTTTTCCTTTTCTTTTGCTTTTTTTCTGTATTCTGTTCCACTTGGCTTTTTTCTAGCGAAATACTCTCATTACTACTCATAGTCTTAATAAAATACCGAAATATGAAGGAAAGGACAATAAATATCAATCACCAAAAAACGAATATATTCAAGTGCGTGATAATATGACGGACGAACGACGATTAACGAAAGAGAATGAAGCGCGGCAAAGTATACTGACTATTAACCACTGGGGAGTCCTCGCGCGTCGTTGACGTCGCTCCAAGCGAGTGAGTGAGACGAGTGAGTTGGCAACATCGCAGTCGAGCGAGTCGCTCGACCACCGACCGATTCGAGTGATAAATCAGTTTGTTTTTCGCGCGCTTTTTAAAGTAACAAATCAGGGAGTCCCAGGCTTTTTCAGTTCACAGTGCATTTAGTTTTAGTATTTTGGCTCGGTCTAGTTGTAATATGTAGGGTAGATGCAATGATGCTAGATTAATAGTGCATGCGATGACACGATTTCAGCGCGCCCCCCCAATCCTCGCGCCCTAGGCTGCAGCCTAATTAGCCTAATGGTTAATCAGGCCCTGGAGTTGCGGCTTAGGGAATTCCCCGTGCACCTGAACAAGCGGTTCTCCAGAATAATAAATACAATAAATACTTTAAGCAGTAGCTAGTACCTATCCCCTGTTCTGTGTTTTTATTCGGTTGCTTAACGATTAAAGAATTAATCGATTTCGAGTGTTATAAAATAAATATAATGGAAATGATAATAAAAAATAAAAGAGTTACATACATGAACGATGATAGCTTTCTCTGCCTACGGCAAAGTAGAATCGAGACGTCAGAGTAAATTACTATTTAATATAAATTAAAATAAATATTATGTAGGTGGATTTACTAAACATGTAAAACTAACAGCTCATTTAACAAAAATGTGAAATATTCAAAATTCATATTTAAACACCAAATAAATGCTGTTCAAACTTTTGACGTAAACATGTTCACTGGGTAACTATTAACTATCGAATTGTCATATTATTCAAGTGTATACGTATTTTGTTTAATTTATTTAACTAAAAACATAATAATGAAAAAGCTTTTTTTATCACACAAATATTGTAATGTAACAAAATACTAGATACCTACTTTTATTTCGAGAAAGTAGGTACAAACAAGCTGTTAGTCTAAGGTACAAGCTTATACGCGGTCAATGCCACGAGCAAAAGCTAGTGCTTTGTACTATAATTTGGTTTAGTACTTCAGCCAATATTTATAGTAACTCGTAAGGCTTTTATAACACTGGTGTATTGCGAGCGAACTCGCAGCTAACACGCCGCGAGTGCGAAGCATCAAGCAAGCAAATTTAAGTTAGTTGCAACTTGTGCCATTAGATGGCGCCACGAAACCATTACATCGCGCTATCGGATAGTGCTCTTGAAATGTATAAGTTCTGGCGCAATACGAGTGCGTCCGAAGAGATTAGGTATGGTAATTTTTAAAGGACTCTAGATACCGATTTAGGTGTTTAGGGTCCAATTTTAAAGGTATAACTCTCAGATGGCCATAATCTCGGTCGCGTCAGTGATATTCATACACATTAGTTATGGGTCCGTACAAGTTTTTGTAATATCGAAACTATTTATCAGTATTGATGGCAATACCGGATTTTGAAACTATGTATTTTAATAACTATGTATCGGTCAAATTCGGCACGGTTCCTGTATTACGATATATTGTCGGTACGCCGGTATTCGAAATATATATTGTATGGGTCAAATTCGGCACGGTTCCCGTATTACGATGTATTGCCGGTACGCCGGATTTAAAAATATATTATGTATCGGTTTATTTTTTTAGGTGGGTTTTTAAGTTTCCAGTTGATGCTTTATAACTATACAAATCACCACAAAATTTGCAGCTTGCTTTTTTTTCTGCATTGTCTAATTTATCAAATATGTTCTTCAGTACACTGCTATTTATACGAGATATGCTTAATTGTTTAATTATTCCTATTGCTATTTAACTAATTCCCTATACCTAATTGTGTTTTATACCACACGGTTACTTAATTACATTAAAAAAATACTACTACTAACAAAGAAATAATAAGTTCACGCACGATAAAAATGCATTCAATCGCGAACGCAAAACATTCAAGACTAAAATATTGTAAACTTAAACATTCATATTTTATTTTTAAAAAATTCTCCCAAAACAGGGCCTCATGAACATTGGCCTTGGCCTAATTACATTTATCCAATAAATGCATTTATTCTAATAGCAATAGGTGTCAAATCGCTAGAAAAGTTTTGAATTTGTATTTATGTTACTTCTCGCTTCTTCTCGTTCGCTTATAGTGGTGTCTTACTCATATCACATACCTAAGTGTCAGTACGAAACGTTTCGAGTGGATAAATCGCTTAGCGTAGGTATAACATCGGTACGCAGCCCACTTGTTACGTGGTACTCGTCAATACATAGTTTCGGGCGATAAATAGTTATTGAGAACTTGAATACCGTATTTTCGGTATTGTATCAATACATAGTTATGCGAACTGTTTATGGTTTGTAACGGCCATCGCTAATACACATGGGCGTAAGTATATAAGACCTCCCCTTAGCTCTTAGTTTACAACTAAAATACTCGGGCTACAAAACATGTACACATTATAATGCCTATGTTCACTTCTAGCAAACGTACAAACATTTTCACAAACTTTCGCATTTATAATAAGACTAGTAGTTCTCGCGGCTCCGAAAAGTTTTTCCGGGACAAAAATATTTTGCCGGGATATAAAGTATAGCCTATGTGTTAATCCAGGATATGATCTACTTGTGTGCCAAATTTCATTGAAATCTGTTCGGTAGTTTTTGCGTAAACAGTAGTGCCGGATTAGCCCATAAGCAAATTAAGCAATTGCTTAGGGCATCACGTCTTGGGGGGCACCAGAAATAGCACAAAAAAAATCTAGCACGTACACTCATTTGCAATGCAATTTTGATCCGTTTTTTTTAATGGATAGAGTGATTCTTAAGAAAGGTTTATATGTACTTTTGTCTCGGAAAAACTTATTAACGCGGGTGAAGCCGCTGGTAAAAGCTAGTGTATTATTACATACATACATACATATACACTCACGCCTATTATCCCCGAAGGGGTAGGCAGAGGCGTAACTAGTGCACCCACTTTTCGCCGACATTCCGTCCCATGATGTGATAGGGGGCGAGCCTATCGCCATATCGGGCACAAATTCCAGACTCCGGACTGATACTGAATAGAAAAACTCAATATCACTTTGCTCGACCCGGGGATCGAACCCGAAACCTCAGCTTTGCAGTCGTACTGTAATACAACTACGCCACCGAGGCAGTTCATATATAGTAGTAGTGTATTATTGTGATGAAAAATTATGGTAAATGCGTACCGCCGCGCGAGACTAACTCAAGAAGTAATGGCAATTATAATATACTAACTTGTGCCCGCAACTTCGCCCGCGTGAAAATGTTTTTCCGGAATAAAAGTCCCGCTTTAAGTAGCTTATATCACTCAGGAATAATGTAGCTTCCTATTGTGAAATATTTTTTATAATCGCTTTAGTAGTTTCGGCAGCCCTTCGAAACCTACAAAAACTCACAAACTTTGCCTGTTTATAATATTAATAAAGATTCAGTGCATGACGATTCGCGGATAAACCTTTGTATTTTATCAAAAACTTACATGCACGCTCTTGAATAAGTATTTTAGTCATGCCAATATGCATTTAGCTAATTAACATTCATTTGAACTTGATAAAACATGTTTATAAAATATAACAAGGAAAGAACTATGGATGTAAGTTTACATAATACTATTTTACTTAACATGCGTGTTATGCCGTATCATTTTTAGATATGATTTTGAAATTTGAATATTTTTGGACGTTCAGGTATTAATTTTAAAATGACGCTTATCTTTTGAAATTTTGGTGAAGTTCGGCAAACAACAAAACCATACTTGGAAAATGTTCGCCGTCAATGATAGGAAATAAACAGCAGAGCCACGACTCGTTCAGTATTCCGATTGATTTTAATGCAAGATTCAACAAACGTGTTTTACTATAAGATTTAATATAGCAGCTAAAGCCTTTAGTAACAGAGCCCTAGGCAGAAACTTGATAATCTCAGAATATTGCAGTGCAGATGGTTGCAGGTGAACAAATTTCCGACACGGAAATTGAAACCTCGGGTATATTGCGCCTTTTGAAAGACAACCCTGATACATCTATCATTCCTATATACACAGATACCTGGTTATGGGTGTAAGTAGGGCTGCCATCTGTCCGGAATTCCCCGGATTTGTTTGAAGGGCATCCGGGGGCCGTCCGTCAGGGGTTTTAAAAAGTGTCGGTATAACCCGGTCACTTTTGTTATCAGGGGAAATCCATTTATTTATATATAAGCGATAAATAGAAATAAATATTAGTTAAAAAATCTATTAATAATAACCCGCAATCAAGAAGGCAAGGCAAAGAAAAATTTCAGAGGTGTCCGGGGAAAAAGCCATATTTCGCCCAAATGTCCGGGATTATTTTCATGTTTATCCGGCGTCGACAATTTAGGTGATGGCAGCCTTAGGTGTAAGTATAATAGCATAGACATTTCATAGAGAATGTTGCTCGTTGCGCTATCATCGTGTAGGATATTTTATTATTACTATTTCAAACACACATCATGCCTTTATCTGACGGGTACATATGCAACTAGGGCATCAACTTTTCATACATGTTTCGTCCCATGATGTGATAGGCGGCCACCCTATTTCCATATTTTATTTATTTACCATTTCATTAGGATACAATCACAATCATAAATTACTAGTGATCTTTGCACTAGACTCGCAGACCTGTATCGCAGATCTATGATCATTTGGATCATGGTTGTGTACTTTCATAATCTTACTTCTTACTAAAATTATAATTGCTAAATTTTGTCAAATTGTTTAGATGCTTGATTGTTAGAAGTAAACGCAGAAACTACTGGACGGATTTGGTTGAAATTTGGCGCACAGGTAGATCATGTCTTGGATTAACATGTAGGCTATTTTCTATCTCGGTAATTTGATCTCATGGATAATTTTTATCTGATTCTTTAAGTAGATGTCGTCGTACTGTGTTTAGGGACTGTTATAGCGAGAATGGCTTTTCACGCGGGCAGAGTCGCGAGCAAGACCTAGTATATTATAATCTCTGTAGATTTCTGTACGGTTTTCCAAATTCCATGAGCTCGTTGGTGCGTGTAATCTCCGAACTCCCGAATCCCCGAATGAATACGTTCAAGGATTCGCTTTAATATACATTTGAAGTTTCTACAAACACTAAGCTACCAGACTACAAGTACAATCACACACATAAGTAGCTGAACAAAATTTATAAATTTTAAATCGTCTATATGCTTTAAGTTTAATCAAAACATTTGTTCTTTGTGTAAACCGTAAATAGTAAATGAGTAAATTCCTTTATTTTATTTTTGTGCAATGAAAACAAAAGTTCATAATAACAAAATGTACAGGCGTTTTGAAGTTTTGATTTTGTTTAGATACTAACGTCGCTGAAGATACATATATCACTGACTGTACCCGGCTTATTATGAATTCCATAACTGCGACAGCTAATTACGATACACGAGTTTCATCTGAGACAGCTGTGACGTCACTCTACGCTCCGACATGAAATATTCATCGCAATACATACCTGGGGCCTTGAGGTCAAATTATTCTTTTGTAGCCATAACCTTACAGCATTCTCACTTCATCCTAGAAAACCTTTTCCGACGTAAATTAATGTAGCCTAAATTATCTCGATTATGCTTTGAGAAGTATTAAATTTGCTAATCGCATCAAGATAGAAAAATATTAAAACACGTGTTTATGTGTTACATAAACCTAGATGACCTTTGTTTTGCAGTCACAGTCGGCTACTTTCAATTTGTTTATATTTATCGTTAATGTTTTTTACTTACATCAATTATTTCTTTTTTCGTTTTCCTACATCGTTAATAAAACGATATTTCATAGATATAGAATGCGTGGCACACATGACTTTGTAAATTAGCGGCTAGAGCATTTGGTAAATACTTAAAGATTAAAGGTGTGCTTTGGGTTTGGAAACCGCGTATGTTGATCTCGGTAGAACAGTGTTGGGCAAATAAACTAACTTTTTCAATCAATTATGACTAATTTAATCATGATTAATGTAGTTCTGACTAATTTCGACATGATTAAGAACTTTATTCTCGATAATGGCTAAACTAGTACATATTTTAGTTTAATTAGAGTCAATAATCATTCAATCACAACCACCACGAATAACTAAATTCGTTTTTCGTGGTGGCACCGATGTTAGGAATAGGAAGCACATAGTGATCAACACTTTTATCTTTAATCATTAAAACTATTAGTAATTTAGCGATTTTTTATATGTAATAACAATTGACCATAGTGAAACCAACATAACCTCAGCCCTCAGTGGTGGTAGCGATATCGCATTTTTCTCCGCGGTAAATAAGTAGGTAAATATTATTAAGTACAATTTAAATCACATACAATCAATCATGATTATTTGATTAAGATTGAAACTAATCAATCATTAGAAATCAGCCGTCATGATTGACCTGTTCAAGCATTAATCATTATTGAAACTAAAGTTTGCCCAACACTGCGGTAGAACTTTCCATTCCCACCTAGACTGTCGTACTGGGTTTTTGTAATATTCTTTTATAATTCTAGGTAATATAATAATTTATAGGTAATTTCTTTATAATTAGAAAGCTCTCATATTTTTTATAGGTAGGTACTTACCGGTGTTGGTAATAGTTACGTTAGGTACGTTAGTTTCACGGCTAAAAATGTTGTAACTTCACGAATCAATAGTATTTTAACAACTATAAATCGTTGGGTAGACTCACATAGGTGACTTCCCTAAATTATTATAGTCACTACAAATTTGTCAAAGTCAATTCTAATAAAAAGTGAAGAAGTATTTATCATTAACAAATCTTTATTATTGCAGCTCTAGAATTCCTGTAGTGTTTATTTAGCTAGTAACAACGCTTTGAACCGACATAACATACGTTTTACAGCTTTATTGATTTTTAAGTGAGTATTTATTTTGAAGAAAAGGGCCACGTGAGCCGTGCTTCCGGCATATAAAGTAGTCACTCCGACACGTAAAGTACCTACATTTTCATACAAAAGAGTCATTTATGCGTGACAGAAGAATGAAAAACTCACGCTTATTTATTATGAGTACTGGTGAATATTATATGTACGAAATATTATGTGTAAGACTGCCTCGGTGGCATAGTTGTATTACAGTATGACTGCAAAGCTGAGGTCACGGTTTCGATCCCCGGGTCGGGCAAAGCGATATTGAGTTTTTCTATTCAGTATCAGCTCGGAGTCTGGAATTTGTGCCCGATATGGCGATAGGCTCGCCCCCTATCACATCATGGGACGGAATGTCGGCGAAAAGTGGGTGCACTAGTTGCGCCTCTGCCTACCCCTTCGGGGATAATAGGCGTGAGTGTATATGTATGTATGTATGTAATAATACACTAGCTTTTACCAGCGGCTTCACCCGCGTTAATAAGTTTTTCCGAGACAAAAGTACATATAAACCTTTCTTAAGAATCACTCTATCCATTAAAAAAAACGGATCAAAATCCGTTGTTTAGTTTTAAAGATCTAAGCATACATAGGGACAGACAGACAGACAGACAGACAGCGGGAAGCAACTTTGTTTAATAATATATTGTGGTGTATTATGTTCCATAACTTCCACTAGTGACATTCTTGATCTTTAGGGCACATTGCCTTAAAGATCAATTTAAAATTAATTTAAAACTGATTTATTAGCCTGCAACTATGTGAGGTTTGCTCGTTCTCACCAACCTATGCTTAATATATACAAGCATAGCTCCATCAAAATAGTACGACGCCGGTCTGGTCATGTCAGCCTGGTCCTGCATTTAGCCGTGGTTTTGCTAGTGGCAACTGGCAGCGCTTTGAGCCCAGTCGGATGAGGGTCGGCCTAAGAAAAGCAATACAATGGAACGATGGCATAACAATTTCACTAGACGGGGTATTTACATTTCATCATACTATTCTATTTCGTGGGAATATACCAGTGTATTCGAAATTTGTTAATCAGTGTCGCTTATTAAAGTTAATACAATTTCGCTCGTGTTGCCGCGTACTTGTACGTTCTTTATTATTTATTAATTTTCGTATTTTACTCAAGCTTCTCGGGGCAAAGTTACACACATTTAGGAACCAAAAAAATTAACTCCTCAAAATATTCTTATGAATATTATGACTGCCTTGGTAGCGTCTTGGTACAACTGCAATGCTGAGGTCTTGGGTTCGGTCTACAGGTAGAGCAAAGTGATATTGGATTCTTCTACTCAATATCGGCCTGAAGTCTGGAATTTTTGCCAGATATGGCGATAGGCTCGCCCTCTATCACATCATAGGATTACGCACGGCGAAAAGTGGGTGCACTAGCTGCGTACCCCTGCTGCTTATGCCTATGTATGAATATTATATCTTAACATACATATACACTCACGCCTGTTATCCCCGAAGGGGTAGGCAGAGGCGCAACTAGTGCACCCACTTTTCGCCGTTATTCCGTCCCATGATGTGATAGGGAGCGAGCCTATCGCCATATCGGACACAAATTCCAGACTCCGAGCTGATACTGAATAGAAAAACTCAATATCACTTTGCCCGACCCGGAAATCGAACCCGAGACCTCAGTATTGCAGTCGTACCATAATACAACTACGCCACCGAGGCAGTCTCTTATTATATCTTAAACCAAGGTAATTACAATTTATGTAGTAATTTTATTGCGTACCGATTACGTATATTACGATAAGAGACTACATGGACATATAGAAACAAATTAGTTATGGAACACACACAGTTACCCCTTGGGGTGTAAAAGATGCTAGTACGGTTTCGATCTAAACGCTAAACTAGACAGGTTAATTCGCCATAATACAGCATTGACTTATTTTGGCGTGATACATTCTCTAACATTTTATAAACGCATGATTAATATTCAACCTTTCTTTAATTAGGACTAATCCTCAAACCTCGGTGGACTGCCTCGGTGGCGTAGTTGTATTAAGGTACGACTACAATGCTGAGGTCTCGGGTTCGATTCCCGGGTCGGGCAAAGTGATATTGAGTTTTTCTATTCAGTATCAGCTCGGAGTCTGGAATTTGTGCCCGATATGGAGATAGGCTCGCCCCCTATCACATCATGGGACAGAATAACGGCGAAAAGTGGGTGCACTAGTTGCGCCTCTGCCTACCCCTTCGGGGATAACAGGCGTGAGTGTATGTGTATGTGTGTGTGTAATCCTCATAACAGAATAGCTATATATCTAAGGTAATGGCCGTTGTAGCTCACATACTCAAATTTAACCTCGCTCATCCCCGGTGAGGCGTGAACTGGAGTTAGCGGCGTCAAATCGAGATTTATTGTCACGTATTATAGCCCTGGTAACTCGGCCACTAGAAGTTACGATATTTGTTATGAGTCGAACGAAAGTAATAATTTCTTAGATGGACTTTGCGCAGACGTAGTTACTGGTGGTATGACTCTCATGTGTATAAGTATGTTTTGGTGGGTACCACCGCAATGTCTATTTCTACCACCAAGTAGCAGTGTGCATGAACTGTTGTGTTTCGGTTTGAAAGACATTATAACTACTGGACATAATTAGACTTAACATCTTGTCACAGGATGACGAGCGCAGTGAAATGCCACGCAGTACTTTGTAACTCAAGGTGCTGGATGGTATTTCTACTGCTATCAGGCGAACGGCATACTCGTCTCGTCATTCGATGCCATAAAAAAAGACGTTATCGTAAATAAAATTGTATGAGAAACGCCACACAAGTGGCGGCCACGAACTGTCAAGTTTTCATAAAATCATTGTACAACTGACAGTTGCTGTAACTAATTACTAAATTTAATTCTATTCAGTGTCATGAATCTAATACAACATTTTGAAAACCTGTGCGCGGTGCCTATAATATTTCATAAAAGTTTTTAGCTGAATTATCGTCCTAAAATAATAGGTTGCGAGAAAATTATAATTATGATGATAAAGTAACTGAATTAGTATCGGACATTCCATAAAAATGTAGGTGCGGAATAGTGGCTTTATAAATTAATTATTAGTTTTATTCATTTATTATTTTTTGATTACAATTATATTATTAATAGCTGCCAGCATATTTTGAAATTACATTAAATATTTCACATGTGTGTCTCCTTTTATATACATACCGAATATGAAAATGAATATTACATACATGCAAACACACTCAAGCCCTTCCCCGAAGGTGTAGGCAGCGGCACTACTAGTATACCCATTTTTCTCCGAGCATATTCCGTCTAACGACGAGATAGACGGCGAATCATATCGGACACTAATTCCAGGCATTATAATTTCTTTTAGATATTTGATATCATTTTGGATATTACTCGTATTGTACCCGACGTTGAGGAGACGCGCCGAATAACTGCGCATACAAAATAAATGCGATTCGTCGAGTTTTAATTCTGTTTAAGTACGCCACGCCTTACAGCAAATATTTTTTAAGGATCCGATTTCAATTAGATGTTGATCTTTGCTGATAGCGTCTAACCAAGCATCAGCTATACAGACCAAGTCATATAATTGAAGTATTGAACCAAGAAAATGTTTTCGATAAACTTTACTGTCCATATTATAATAGAGCTTGCATTTTGGTGTAACAATTATGACAGTGGATTTACTCTTCGTAAATAACAATAAGACATAATTTTGAATGATAATGAGCTAGCAAAAGTAGCAGGCAGAGAAAATCGTTACTGTGAATCAATTTTTATGTTGCAACGGAATGCAATCAGCCCGGTAATGTATACCTACTGCCCACTGCTGATAACCTAATAATCTTTATACCTATATATAATTCTTCTGCGCGTGTGTATGGTACTGAACTCCTCCTGGACGTCAATAAATATTTATCTCGCCTTCTTTCGACGCCAGTAGTGAATCCTTTAAGTAGCTTAGTGATGTTTCATATGAATTTTACACTTTTAATGTAAGACCCTATGTTTCTGCTAAATGTAACTCATAATAACCACTTTCGTCGGAGGAACAATTAGTGGCCTATACGAACATGAAAATCCATCATTTAGGTTAAATACTTTAGTGATAAGCAGGTTATATAAGATTATTTTCTGTTTTCAGATAAAAGTGTAGTCTTGAATAATACAAATACCCTTTTATTGTAATATGTATGTAAGAACGGATTGTTTAAGCGAAATTTTTATGAACGTTTTATGTGAAACGCTATAAAATATTAATAGTAATGTTTGATAACGAATTGGGCATTACAAAACCTCATTACGTCTCCCTATGCGTAATTTATACGGGTAATACTATACTGTATAATATTAAAGGCAAAATTTCTAGTTCTTTTAAATATTATATTGTTCAAAGTGATCACACTGAGGTAAAACGAATTATGTGTTAGAAAAACTTGAAAAATGCTGTCAATACATAGAAATTATAATAAACAAATACAATAAACAAACAAGAGTGCATATACAATACGAAGCAATCAACGCGACACACAGAGCTTAAACGCCCATGGCGGCGTACGGAAACAACAACACAATTATCTATAGAGGCTGCATGCATTTTAAATAACACATTCGTATGCAAGCGGTGCCCTGCCAGCGCAGAACACGTATAAACTGCTATTTGACAATGCGTTTGATACCGTGCGCCGTCATGAGCCGTCGCTTCATTCGTACGTACCAGGTTGACTCCAGACGGTTGCCACGTCCAGCTTGAAGTTTCCTAGCAGCTTGTTGGCGCGTAGTATGTTGCGCGAGTGCAGCACCTGCAACAAGTGTCATGTGCAAGCGACGTCCGCGTGTCTCAAGCGATGTAAGGCATTATTCGCCATCACTTTCGGTATAGTAGTTAGGCCACCCATAACAATATACACAGAGAGGATTTACAACGCTAAACACCAGCTGTTTTTACAGAGTTCAAAATTAATTTTCCTAACAAAGGAAAACATATTTAGTTGTCACTTGCAGTTCGTGAGCTATGCTGCCGTAACGCCTGGGGCCCTCCAATTCATTGTAAATAAGGAAAATGTGCATTCTCAGAAGCAGTTTGACTTAATTAACTGATTAACGTAAATATTTATAAGTTAAAACTTTCTCCACAGTTATTGAAATTGGAAAAGGAGACTAAAGACAATTAGGAAAGATAAATAAATCATTTTTTATTTTCCGTGAAACCTAGGTGTCTCGAGAAACAAATAGCCAATCAAAAGAGATTTCTAAACGACGACGTCAGTAACTGCTGTAAAATTCGTCAAATGTTGTAAAATTTTCACTAAAATTTTAAACTGACTAAACTTCCATGGCACCGATAAACGTACATATATATACATACATATACACTCACGCCTGTTATCCCCGAAGGGGTAGGCAGAGCCGCAACTGGTGCACCCACTTTTCGCCGTCATTCCGTCCCATGATGTGATAGGGGGCGAGCCTATCGCCATATCGGGCACAAATTTCAGACTCCGGGCTGATACTGAATAGAAAAACTCAATATCACTTTGCCCGACCCGGGGATCGAACCCGAGACCTCAGCTTTGCAGTCGTACTGTAATACAACTACGCCACCGAGACACTCATAAACGTACATCCTTACATTTACAAAACTTACAAATTTTTATACTTAAACAAAATTAAATACGAGTTCTCTGCACTGCAGGTGACAAATTTCAAACGAAGCAACCGATGCATGTCGATAAAAAACAAAAGCGAGAAAAAACTTCATGAATGTTTTCATCTACATATTTTGTTTCTACATTTGCACAAGGATGGTTTTTAGATGTTTGATGTTTTTTTCAGAACACGTTAGCGATTCTACCGTGCATTTGCACTCTGCTCTTGTTTTTCAGTTGTTTTTGAGTTTTCAATTTTTTTTTCCCGTTTGTTACTAGAAACGCTGTAGCAGTGGCATAGCGTTGATGGGGGGTGTGCCGGAAAAATTCGTAATATAAAGCCATTAAAAATTTAATCTTTTCTCGTATGTACCAGTGACTAGGGGGGCGCGCGTGACTCTTATTTAACGAAATGATCTTTTTTTGGGTCTGACCCAGGTGACAGGAACGTACGCTACTCCGATACGCCATAGCCTTTGTCGCACAGCATTTGATGAGGAGGCTGTTAAACGAGATGTTACGGTTTCAATTCTCATCCCAAGACAATTTTTTGTGTTTCTACAAGTATTTGTGTGAGGTCTGTAATTTGCAAGAAATGATAGTGGAGTGCCTGCCCCTTACCGGTAAAGGTAGTCCTATCTAATTGTGTGAGGTTTGAATTAGCTGTTTTCAGTGTTCCGGACCTCAAATGGGAGGGAACCCTTCTAAGATCTTTTTGTTCTCCGTCTATCTATCTGTCAAAACCCTTTTTCTCAAGAACTAGTAAAGATACCAAGTTGAAATTGATATCAAATACTTAGGTCTTCGGTCTCTTTCAACTGTGAAAAAATCAAACTTGTAAGTCAACGCGATCAAAAGATATGACATGACCGTTTATGTCGCATATTTCCGATTTCGTAAGGGAACTAAAACCAGGGTACTTCCCATTGACCCATTGGTTTATTCTCGGAATCAGATCAAAGGTTTAGGTTGGAATTATAAATTATTGAAAGCTGTCGATTTACAGTTTTAATTAATATCTCTATTTCGAATCTACAATTTAATCTGTGGGGTTGTATTTGAGCAGAGAGCGATAGGTAATTCCGCATTTTCATTATATCCCCGCTGTAATGGAATTGAAAGTATACTTAACTTAAAAAATACCTAGTTATATTTTATAATAAAAATGGACAAATACACTGTTAGAGTATCATTTATACAAGTCTTTTGTAAGAGCTTTTTCACGAAATAAAATATTTGAGCTTTAGTTCCTTTACCGTAAATATTCTTTTTAGCTTTTAGTTAACTCTTTTATCTGACTTAAAATAAGATATATTCTAGTTTTTGTGAACACGTCACAATTCCAGATGCAATTTTATAACATTATAATCTCTTAAGCATATCGATGGCAACCTTGAATGCCGGAAGTGAACTAAATGTTTTTTTGGCACACTCTTTTCGCAACATTGCTACTACATCATGGTACTTATATTTAAGACAAAGGACTGAAAACGTAGGATGTTTAATTTGCACGAAAACGATAGTGAAATGGCTTTTACGTTATAAATTATCTTCGCTTTCAAAACGTCAGAGCTGGTTCGCATATCATCCAAATTAAAGTAATTTTAATGTATAAGCTTTCGTAATGTAGCGCTTCAAAACTTTAATGTGCATGGCGTGAGTTTCTGCATCTGTGTGACTGGCCTTGATTTCATTTAGAGATGCAGTTCATAAAAGTTTACTCTAATGGAACATTTTTAAATGTATGTAAAAACATTATTTGTATACCTATTAAATACCCGAATTAGTTCCACAAATTGCCAGTTCGTTTACCAATTGCCTAATCGTTTATGTAAGTTTATTGTAATGATGCAAGTAACAGAAAATCAATATTTGAAGGGTAACAATACTAACGAACGGCTATCTTAGGTTGTGGTTGTTGCGTTGCCAAAATTTCCAAGTTGCCAAAAGCAGAGTAATCAGGCAACTGTATGAACTATGAAGCTTTCGCTAGTTCCTACTATCGCTTTACGCTTGGTATGTACTGTAGAGTAGCGAAGTTATGACGTACCTACCTAAATGAAATTACAAAAACTTGGTAACTGCGGTCCGCAATAAAGTTTGGCTTATTATTGTTAAATGTGTTAATAAAACACAATCCCAACAGAATCTGTTGGAAACAAAAGTTTTGTGCGTTCGACGGTAAGTCGGTGCGTGTATGACAGGAGTTCGTTGTCTTTCTCTCCAGAATACATGAAGCAAACAAGCAACTAGCGTACTATAGTTCATTCTGTTTGGACTTCACAGTATTACGCCATAATGTCCGTATCACTTTGTCATTTCGACCCCTTATTGAATGAAGCGATAACAATTTACTTTTCACTCGTGTAACTACAACTGCCAGGCCTACACAATACCTATATCCGTCATCGATCGAGTAACGTCGGCCTTTGCCGTTAGAAAGTGTTTTTTGCTTGTTGATGGCAGTGAAATAATCCTACTAATATTATAAACGCGAAAGTTTGTAAGAATGTATGGATGTCTGGATGCATGGATGTTTCATGTTTGTTCCTCTTTCAATCAAAAACAACTGATAGGATTTCGATAAAATTTGGCGCACGGGTAGATCATGTCCTGGATTAACACATAGGCTACTTTTTATACCGGTAAAATATAAAACGGGACTTTTATCCCGGTGTTTTTTTCTCGCGAGTCGTTACGGCTAAACCACTGACCGATTTCGATGAAATTTGGTAGGGAGTTAGTTCAAGACTCTGGAAACGACCTAAGGTACTTCTTATCCCGGGAAAATATAAACCGGGACTTTTAACCCGGAAAAACTTTTTAAGGCGGATGGAGCCGCGGGCAAAAGCTAGTGTTTAATATGAGATCAACGTATAATAATCATTTTACTTGTGCTTACAAAGATCGAAATTTAGCGTACATTGTTGAAACACGAACATAAAAATAGTTTTATTAAAATATTATTTCAAATCCTATGCTCGTCATAAAAGGTATCTTGAGATTATTATGTAATATTATATTCATATATTTCATAGCAACAAGTCTTAAAATTACCATAGCACAATAATTTGTAGTAGAATAAAGTAGTAATTTCGCAAAGCCGAACAGAAAAACCGTATTCTTGTGAACCACTAATTAGATAATTTACGATCCTCACAGATTGAAACTCAAGCCCACAGTTTCAAAGCAGTCTTAAACTTTACAAAACAAGCCAATGTTAGGAGTTTGGGGGAGGTCGTTTAATAAAGCAAAGGGCCAGTCTCAACCAACATGTTCAAAGTTATTAAATGCATGGCTGAAGCATGTAATCAACTTTTTAATCGAGGCGTTGGATTTACACGAATTTCAAAGAGAAGGCCGGTCGTTTGCGTTCGTGATATTAACTCCCGAGTTAAATGCGATTGTTTATATTTGCGTGGCATTTTTATTCCGTTGGCTAATTAAGTAATCACACAGTTAACAAGTAAAATCACGACCAATTGTTTGTTGTTCGTTTTTCAAGAGTTAAATACAGAAAGTATGTTCCAGTAACAGTTAACTTACCTACATCGCTTCGACTTATCGATTATGTATAAGTATTAGTGGTTTATTTAAAAAAAAGCTTTGTGAACCCACCAGAACTAATCATAATGATCAACAAGAGGTTTAGTTATCACGCTAATTTAATTGAGTTGTTTGAATAATTTGTTATTGACTCGTGAATGGTAGCTTGTGGGAAGGGCTCGGGTGTTGAATTGTGTTGTCATGGGTTTATCGCTTTAAATTAATTGCTCAATAGAATCGTATAAGTTTACAGAGCTGTCTCTATTGCTTTTTATATTTTTAACGCTGAAAGTTAATAAAAAAAATTAAATAAAATCTGTCACCCTGCGTGATTTTTGACATGTAGATCTACCGAATATAATTTGGTCATATAAAACCGGATAACGGATTTTTTTATCTCAGCTTTAGATTCTATTATAGATCTTTTAAACCTGGAAAATGTTTTTCGACTTTATATTTTATCGTTCTTTTACTTACGTTGAGTATGGTTTTAAGGCGTCAAAGGCAACAATGATCACTTTGTAGATTTGGGGAAGCTTAACTTTGCACAAGTACTTCGGCAAACTGTGGTTTTAAATTCGATGTGTGGTTAAATATTTAGAATTTATGATACTATTTATTAATTACTATGCGGTTATTGAACATTTTCAAAGGCCGGAAATTCTATAAAGTCCGGGACAACTAAAATAGCTGATTCTGAATTGAAGCATAACTTGAGCGCCAAAATATTTCCAATATACACGAAAGCTCGTAACAGTTTCAACTGTAATATTTGTATTCGCAGATTTGTAGCCTCAGGCTGGAGAGCCCGAACGCGGGCTTGAGGACCGTCGCGGCAGTGCGACCTGTCTTCTTAACCTGGCTTGACAGGCGCCACGGTGCGCCGACATTCCGTCTGACACAGGTACTGACGGGCCACGGGTGTTTCGGCTCGTTCCTGTGTCGGATCGGAAAAGAAGAGTCCGCCGTGTGCCACCACTGTGGCAACGGCCGCGAGGATACGGTCCAACACACTCTCGAGGAGTGCCCAGCCTGGGATCTACAACGCAGCGCTCTTAGAGCAGTCGTCGGAGGAGATCTCTCGCTGCCGGCCGTGGTGTCTGCCATGGTCGGCGGCTGGAGGTCTTGGCGTGCGATGGTCTCCTTCTGCGAGTGCGTCATCTCGCGGAAGGAGAGCGCCGGGCGGGATCGTGAGCAGAACGATCCCACCCGCAGCCAGAGGAGACGTAGGAGGCGCCGGGTGGACGACTGACCGGCGCCTCGTGCCCTGTGGTCTGGGGGCATATAGAGAGTTCCACCACGGCATCCCCTGCCTGTCGTAAGAGGCGACTAAAGGGGGCTTCTAGAGAGTCGCCGGGCGAGCAGTGGGGGGCTGCTCAGTCCAATTTAAGCGACTCCGAGGTGGTTGACAATGCGGGTGGTTGGTCTCCCGCTGTCGTAGAGTGTGGGGGCATCTTAGCCCCCTTGTATAGAGAGGGGCCGTAACGGCATCGCGCAGGGACGGTCCCGTGCAGCTATCTTAGTGCAACAAGATACCCCGGGGCCGTCTCGTATGCGCCGAAGAAGGCCACCGCGGGTTTTGGTTGGTATGCCAGTGAAGGGGGTACATAGTGTTAGGGACTCGGTCCAATGCTCGCTCGGATGATGCCATACTCCCGAGTGTCGACATTGGGCTGTAAGACTGTGCGAAACCAACATAACCATCCCACTCACCCCCCCAGTGGTGGTAGCGATAATACGTTTTTCCCCGCGAAAAAAAAAAAAAAAAAAAAAAAAAAAGATTTGTAGCCTCCGTCCATAATATGTAACCGATATTAATTATTTCACAATTGATCCTTTGCCATACGTTTACATCCATTTAATGCGATTATCGTGAATAATAGCTGTACATTTTGCTTAATCGCTAGTCGAACGATCAAATTTAGCACCAATACGTGCGGCTTCTAAGCAAAGGGTTCATATTTTGTAATCACTATTTTTACGAGGAAGTAGATATAATTGGTGGATATTGACGTACGCAGACAACTTTGTTGATATCAAGTTATATTAAGCACTAGCTTTTGCCCGCAGCTCCGCCCGCGTGAATGAGTTTTTCCGTGATAAAAGTCCCGCTTTATATAGTCCTGGGATCAAAAGTGGCCTATGTGTTAATCCAGAACATGATCTACCCGTGTGCCAAATTTCATCGAAATCCGTTCAGTAGTTTTTGCATGAAAGAGTAACAAACATCCATACATTCTTACAAACTTTCGCGTTTATAATGTTAGTAGGATTTAATGGAGCTTATTTTTAAAAGATTTGTATCTAAATTGTCATAACGCACATGTGATCTATAAAACCTGCCCCGGGAAATAATAAATACAATAAAAAGTCATTATTTATTTAACTTATTTTACAACAGTGTTGTCAACGATATTAAATACTAAGCGTATTGTAAGTGTATTCTTACATAATATTTTATAATCAGTGTTGCATAGACGTTGTCCATAACTTCATAAGTTTAATTACTGTATTTGTTTTCTCTTTCTAGACACTATCTGCTCTTTATATTTTGTATGAAGTGTTCACTTTTTATGTTGTTCCCTTAGTTTAATTTAATTATGTTATAGATATAGCAGTAGTTTTTTCTGACCCTGTATTTTTCTTCTCTGTTCTCTATGTCTGCTAGTGAGCGAGGGAGGTAGGAGAAGCGGAATCATTTTGAAATTTAACATTGTATATTACGACTACCTTCATTTAAACATATTATAAGCGCTTTATATATAGATGCTTACGCGACCTATAAAAAATATAGGTTTATTTTTTTACAGCGCTATAAAGTAGTAAAAATATGATACGTGATATTCACAAAAACAGCATGTAATTTTAGTAACGATATAAATTGTTCATTACAGTCTCGACTGAATTAGTTTTTTTTTTAATTTTGTACTAGTTTGCTGTCGGCACTCGACCCCAGGCGTTAAGGCTCGTCAGTATCAGAACTTTCACAAACGAACATTGTATTTCACGACCACTTGCTTACATGTTTTTTAACATAAATGATTACGCGTAACAACTATATGAGTTTTGTTGAGTGCAGCTTTGGATGGCAAAAACAGCGCTATATTCTGCCTTAGCATTGAGCGAAACGTCAACAAGCGTCTGTATGTACCATCTGTACCCGCAGCGGTTCCTAATAAAACAAACATAAATTACATCTTCTAGATGGAATTGCTTAATTAAAGAAAAACATTTGCGAACCAATATTACCGTACACAACTACAAAACAGTTTTCATAACAATCCCAATAATTACAGACAAATATTATAAATACATCTGCATATGCGGCGCAGCAGTATTCGCTTTGCTTGTAAAAAAAATTAAATCATTATTTTTTCCTCGCTGTATGAGAAATTAGTAATCAGCATCAACTTACCGCTAAAGTGATGATCTTATCGAAGAGTATGATCGGCGGCATGTGAAAATCGAAGACGAAGTACTGGAAAAGAAAATGTGTGTTATTTGCTGAGTGAGGAGAAATATGTACGCAAACACCTAAAATAATGCCCAAAGATCAATAAAATAATTCAATCAATCAGTTAGCCCATCGGCCCAAGTAAACGCCAAAAAAATAAGACCATAAAATTTTTTTGAAAATCTGAACATGAAGAAAAGTTTTTTTAATATCTTTAAATGTCCAGTTGTATTTTTTGGAAGAATATTTATTGGTCTTGAACGCAATTTGTACCTTACCTCATTGTAATAAGGGCAGTTGGTACTCTCCTTAACACTGGTGTACTTGCGCACTTCGCCGACCTGTACACAGACTACTGGGTCCATGTTCAGGCCGGCCAATTGGCGCGCCTCGATGATGGTGATGCACACTTGGAAGTCAGCTGCTTTCAGCGCAGCTGGACAAGTCGAATCAATGACGTGGCGCCTGAGAAACGTAATATCAGCTCTAATATCGTCAAACAAGAGTCGAAATCGCTAGCAGTTACCAAGGCAAACAAATTAAATCAATATAAGTATAAACATAATAAGTATAATAATAACTGTAGTCATAATAAATGTAATAACAATTTATGATAAAAAATTATACACTAGCTACTGAAAACTGGATCTATAAAATATGTTATCATGAGCTATTTTCTAGAGCTCGCACCAAACAATCAATGAACAATGATCACTAAATTACCATGAAATTAAAGAACTCGCCGACTCAAAATTACGTAGGTATACTTACATTAATTTAAGAACTTAGTTATTAAGGTGAAATAAAAAATGTTTATTATTGTTTTACTTTTCAGTTTTTTTGGCGGTTTAATTCTTGCTAAAAAGTGTTTATTTTGTATTTTTTGTGCCTATAGACTACATGCTTAATTTTTAATACACAACTTAACATTAAAACCTGTGAGTAAACAGTAAATCACTCCTTTTTTTCCCACCCTTATGGTAGATTTTTTTTTTAATTAACATTGGACCAATTACGAGGTATACCCTATCCAATAAAAAAATAATAAAATCGGGCTACTCCGTAAAAATTATGCGTGTCCATACATTAAAAAAAAAACAAACATATGCGACTTGAGAACTTCCTCCGCTTTTTTCGTCGGTTAAAATACATAAAATTATGGATTGGACATAATCTGCCTTTCAATTATCCAGAGAGCTACAGCTAATTCAGAGGTGGCTCTAGTACAGCATTTTTTTTACTCCATCCATAAATGCAACAAAATCAACACATGAGCCACATGTGGACAAAAAATAAACCTTTCAGACCTACAATTTAATTATATAATCTTTTAATATGACAAAAAATTTGAGTGTCTAGCAATGCAAGGGAGATGGGATGATCAGGCGAAGCCTTCGTTGGTCATAATGCGGAGCTGGTCATAAACTTTTATTAAAGCCTATGTGACTTACATTCTACGATAGTGACATTAAGCGGTGCTCCACAGAAATTGTGTGTTATTGTGTAAAAAGCGACCTTATATTCAGCCCTGCACGTATGTATTTTTTTTGTTAAATGTGTGCTATCCGTGTCTACGTCGCCCCCCGTCAGGATTGTCAGAAAAAAATGTTTACGCATTATTGCCATATCGTGTCCATGGGTTAAATTGGTTAAATAGTCTAAGGACAATAAAATGTGTGTTCCGGGTGATTATTATTAAAACTCAGCGTGGCCAGAATATTCTTTTTTTTTAAAGGGAGCTAGTTATTATGATGGTATTGAAGCAAAATTAGGAGAAATTTGTTTATTTCTTTGTTTTTGTAAATTACTTAATGAGACATTTCTAAATGCTTTTGGAACTCATATTTATGTATGTATATAGCGTTTATCATTTTTGTCGATTTTCAGATAACCATGGAATGTAGGTATTTATGTACTATTCTTAGGGATAATAGAATTTTACTCCGTTTGATGTGTTTATTTTTATACTTTGGAGCATCTATATAATACACAGCGATACATTATCAACAAATTAAATGTTATTTTTCATTGTTTTAATATGAATATTTTACGTCAATGCTAAATATCGACAGGGCGAAAGATTCAGATTGCGCCACCAGATGGCAGTGCTTACTACGTGCATGTTCCCTCATAAACCTATAAGAAACCGCTGAGCAGTCTGGCAGCTATAGACCAAACATTATCTACGTAAAGAGGTAATCAGTAAATCTCATTATGAAACTTGATAATATTTACAACACTCCTTATAATGGACAAAATTATTAATATTCTGCAAACCACCTCTTCAGAGTGGAAAAGTTTTATTGTGAATGACTGGTTAAGTTACGGAAAAAAGTTACTCAGAAGCCGGCTCTAGGTTTGTTATTTTACAGAGTAGGTAATTACTGTTTATTATTCGGTTATTTTTACTAAATACACATGTACTTTTTGGAAAATGAATAAAAATGAAAAGTGGCTTATGGTGACATAGTATGATCATGAACAATTAGTGACGTCTTCGGGGGCGGCCTTAGAGTATGTATAAGTACGTAGTTATACTTACTCTAAGGGTGCGGCAATTCGTAAATTAAAGATGCGCACACTATTTTAGCGCTATGAAGGTTTAAAATATTTGTGTACCCCTTTAGGTAGTGTAATATTTAACATTTTGGCTATAGTAAATTCCAGATAATGACAGCCAAAACTCAAGACTCATGAAATTTTTAGTTAGGAAATTGCTAAGTATATTTGAATTATAGACTGAACTATGTCGGAATCTTAAAACTTTGAATAAAACGTTGACATGAATAAACATTTGCCAAATTGTCATCGTGCAAGAATGACAAAGAAATAATTCAAATAATTAAAAAAGAAAACGGATTTATTGGATTCGAATACTTTTAAATGGAATATTTTTTTTGTTTAGTTTTGAAATAATTTTCCTGAATAAAATTTTGGTTAACATTATATCCAAAGTCCGTTGACTGAGGAGATCTTAATTTTGGTATAGAATGGATATCTAATAATGTACTTTTGTGAGATTTTATTTATTTAATGAAGATAAATTGCACTACAAATTATCGTCTTTTGAGTGGTTATAAAATTTTAGGAAATATTGCTGCTAATTTTATAAAAATATGTGCAAAAGTGGTCAAAGCATTTGATCAGTACCTAATAAAGCAACAGCATGATACGTTTAAGTTTTTTCTTAAAATTTCTTATTGAATTGTGCATTATTACATCTGTTTTGGTCAACATAGTTTATAGATTATTAAAGTATATCTTGCATTAATGAATGTATACATTATAAAACCATACATAGAGTATTGTCAGGGCGTCTATTCCGTTTACGGAGGTGTATCCGTATTTTTGCAATAACTAACGTTTTGATCGAAGGACAGCTTTGGTAGAGTTGTAGGTAAAAAAAGGAAATTTTATTTGTGCGGCTGTCCTTTAATTAGAGCGCCCGTATTTGCGTAAAGACGAATTCGCTCCTGAAGACGGAATAGGGCCCTTGACCTTAATTGTGGTATAGATGCCCCACTTTTTGAAATCGAGCTGTGGTATTATGAAGACAAATAATATTATTAATAAGAATTTTATGATTATTGATAGACTAATCCTTGAACATCAGACCTATAAATAAAAAATAAACCTTACGTACATTAGGTACAATGAGCAAACAATATATACAATGAAATCCTCCTAGCCAATTACGGCTGCCGCGGCCAATCTCAACGGAGATTAGCCAGGCACGCAGGAGACATTATAGTGCACAAGTGTGCGCGCAATACACATGTGCACACGCTATTCCTTCACTCTCATAGTCCGGTGAGACGGCAATCCGATATGACTGGAGAGATATCAGGCGTAGGACCCTCAGCTTCACGAGTTTTCTGAGACATGGGGTATCACACCGCCAACTTTCTGACTCCGAGCTGCGACTGAGTAATTATTACGACGGAAAACCCCAGTCACAATGTTTTTGGCTTGACCTAGGATTCAAACCCAGGACCTCAGCGCGCAAATCGTACTCGTAGCGCGTACGCAATACAATTACGCCACCGAGACAGTCAAACAATACATAATCCTTCGAAAGGGGTAGACGCCTACGGTCGAGTAGACATAGTTGCCCCATGCGTTTTTTAGTGTGAGATCTTTGATCACATAATATGATGTATAGTAGTTATGTATGAAGTTTATTTAAATTGTTGTCCTATCTATAATATTGGTATTTTTAGAGTTAGAGGTGATACTGTTAATCAATTTTAGTTGTATTCGTCGCCTTACGGGCATAGGGGATAATTCCTTCATTATAACTGGGTATCTGTACTTTTAGATAGGGAGAAATTCCTATTGTTCAAAATATCGATGACGCTTGTAATGTAAGCAAAATATGTATGTTTAATACTAGAGGAACAATGCTATTAAACAAAAAAGCATTTGATGTACTTTACTAAAAAAAAATACGATCTCGAGAAAATACATTTGATATTCATGAATTGCTACTAAGGAAGCATTTTCTACTGTCTGCTGGCTAGTACGCACTACGGACTGATACGGGAGTGTATAGTTCTATCCTAATAATAGCGTTAGACTTTTCGTTTTATGTTTCTAAATATTATGTTAGATGATGTGTGAATCTATCCTCCCGGGGCATCTATACTACAATTCCTATATTATTTAAGCAAAGTGCTGACCTACCAACAACTAAAATGTCGTGGCCGAACAACCGTCGGCGTGGGAAAACGCATCAGTGCTCAGCTTTCCCACCTTATTTACACCAGATATCCAAAAAGAAAAAAAATGCCTGGTTATTATTAAATAATAATTTATTATATTTATAAATCACTTATTATAAGCTATTTTCATTATGTTTTATTCCGTTGTATTTTCATATATTCTTATTTATTTTGTAGATATTATTTCATGAATTATTTGTTTCTCAAATGTGGTTTGTAATCTGAGTTGAAGTTAAATCAGCACGTTCGGACGTACAATTGGAAGCATGATTCGTGCATTCAATGAAAAATAAGTTTTGATCATTAAAATTCATTGCAGTAACCTATAAAAAGCAGAGAGCAACAGGCAGTAGGTTGTATAGTTCTGTGGTAGTAAACAACCTCCGACCACAAAGAGGTGAGCATTTAAAATAACAATTTGATTCGCTTTGCTTTGATGTGGACAGAATGAAAAAATAATGAAGAATCTATGAAGTGATGACACTATTCAAAAGAAGCTTGTTGGATAATTACGATGCGTTTATTTCTATAGGGATGCACACTCTACGATGATTTCAGATCGAAAGGAAAAAAATGACAATTAATATTAATACTTACACTTTCTTGATGCGCGGTGTCTCCGTGGGAGACTTGTTGCGTATCGGAATATCATCTGAGGAATCTGAACTAGCCTGGCTAGGAGGACGGTCCGGCTCCGAGGAAGGTCCAGCAGCTTCCAAGAGGCCTTGCTCCTCGTCACCGCTGCTGTCAACTCCACGATGACGACGAAGCCAACCCAAACTACGAACGCTCTTAAAAGTGGGACGTAAACTTCTGGGTTCATGAACAGCAGCTTTATCACCACCCATTGAGAATCCACGCCTAGGGATAGCACTTAATGTTAATTCGAGGAATAGAAAGATATGGAATTAGATGTCCAATTCTCGTGAAGCGGGGTATGTTTTAATTATAGTAGTTTATTGAGGAGTTTAGTCAGTTGATGGTGAGTGAACAACAACACTCACAATAATTACAGTATTTGTGAGTGCGTTGCCGAAGTGTAGAGTGAACGAGCAGGATTTGGGAGTGGATTTATCGCCCTCCGGCCTTTTTTTCATCCGTCCTACAAAATTAATCGTGTCAGCACAGTAATCCAATTCAATCTGTAGCCTCAATTTCAAAGGCAGCTACTCGCTACATCAAAACCGATCTGTACGGTTTAAGTAAAATTTACTTTAGACAACATTAAGTGAAGTAAAGTACGATATTGGATGTGACGATACTTTACGAATTCTATTAGTTTTATGGCAATAATCACTTGGTTTGTACAATACTACTACTAGGTACTAATACTTGTGACGAGGAAAAATGTTCTTCTTCCTCTTGGCGTAAGACAGTGTGCGATGAAATTAAACAGTATATATAACACATAGATATATATGTATTACGCAAAGAACATCAGTATTAGTATCAAAATATTTTAAAGTCAAATAAAATATCTAAAACTACAACTGAAACTTGGATTTATGCGACATCTAACTGTAATGTTTACAGTTTGAGTGGTCGTGTCATAGATTCAAATCTAAAAAATGTATGATGGTATAAAAAATAACCCAAGCTCTTATAACCTGTGGACTATTTTCTAGCGTTACAAGGTACTCTAAGCTGATATTCTTAATATTTATAGATGCTAACTGGCTGCTGGGGGCGAAATGAATAAAGCTTATTATTCGCTGCCATAAAAAGGCAATTTTTCATCCTAAAAATAAACAAACCTCGTTGGTACTCTGTTCGCAAAGGCGAGATACCCTCTGAATTAGCAATGAGTGTAGTTTTAACGAAGAGCTTTGATATAGGATAGACGGCGTGGGAATAAAGTTGAATAACTAAAATTGCGTTCATCAAAGTAGTAATATTAGACGTAGGCATTATTGGGCTATCCCTATAAAATATTAAATAGGTTTTAACAAACTCCTGTATTAGCAATACTGCAGACGGAGCTGTTGGTTCACCATTATTTATTTATCAAGCATATTTCCGTACCATTTTCTAATAGGTTAGGTACAAGCATCAACTCTTTTATTAAATCCGAATCTATAATTTATATAAGATATTGAACGTCTGCATGAACATTACAATATTCGTATAAATCCTTACTTGGAAAAAGATTGTTTAGTTTATTACTGTGTACCTAATAACATTTTATAAAAGCTATGAGTTAGGTTTGCTTTTTTTTTTCATTGTTTCTAGTAAATTTTCTGTGGACTTGCGCATTGTATGAACAAATTGTAATAGGAGGAATAAGTAGCATTAAAATGCAATAATTTCGGCCAACTCCTCAAGGGTCATAGGACAGGAAGACTAAAGAGGGAAGGTAATAATAATTGTTTACCGTTATTGTTGTTGTCATGGCTGGATGTGTAATGATTGAAATTATCAAGACCTACCTTAGCAACTTCTTTCCTGCAATCTTTAACTTGCGAGCCCTCGATTCATCAGCTGGCTCAATATCGACTACCACCTCCCGGTCCCTCTGCAGGGTCCGCTCCAGACTTGCGATGTTTTTCTCGATATAAGTCAATGCATTTTCCTCATCGACATCAGATGGCGCGGTGGAGCTGTGAGCGGAACCGTGAACGGACCCGTGAGCTGATCCATGAGCTGAGCCCTGAGCCGAACCATGAGCTGAACCATGAGTCGAGGCATGAGCCGATTGTACAGGGGCATGTGACGGGCCGGGAGTGGCCCCGTGGACCGCAGGCTGCACTGAATCTCGATGTGAGCGGCTGCAAGATGGAGCGTCGATGATGTATCCAGACTCGTCGGTCGGCAACAAATCCCTGTACTTCGGAGCCGTGTAGAACACGTCCATCTCAACAAACACCTGCGGACAAAAACGCGTGTTATTTGAATAACATAATAATAATGGAATCGTGGACAAGTGACGGTGGCCTAGTTGTATTCGTACTCAGTATATCTGCCGCACTGAGGTCTAGGGTTCGAAACTGGGATCGGCAAAATTATATCGGATTTTCGGCTGAGTTGATACTCGGCACATGCCCGGAGTCTGAAATTTGTTTCCGATGTGGTGAAAGGCTCGCCCCGTATTCCATCATAAAACTCAAAATATCCTACTATATACGTACTTAAAATTTGATTCCTTTTAATATAAACATACTAGTAATATTGTCACTTTTGTTTAATGTTAAGTCATGTGTTAAGTATTATTTCATTAACCTCTACTCTGTGTACTAACTTGTCTGGTCCTGACTTCTAAGTTTATTCGATAAGCTATTGAGTATTTTTTCGTATTGCATTTAATGACGAGACAAGCATGCCTTGATGCCTGATGGTAAGCGATACGACCACCCATAAACAGTAGCAACACCATCCAGCACTTTTAGTTACAAAGTACTGTGTGGCATATTGCACTGCACTCATCATCCTGAGACAAACGATGTTAAATCTCATATGTCCAGTAGTCACACTGGCTACAATTTCCTTCAAACCGAAATGCAACAGTGCATGCACACGGCTTCTTTGAGTTAGAAACAGACATTGCGGTGGTACCAGCCCAGACGGACTCTTACATATGAGAGAGGTAACACCAATGAGTATGAATGACATATAAATCCAATGATGTTAAAATACCTCACAAAAGTCACGTGATCAAAACTATGTATACATAAACCTACCCATTTATTTTCAAGAACGATGAATTCACTAACCCTTAACTTCGCTCCAATAAATCTCAATATAATAGAAGAATACACCTCGAGTATACACCTGTTGTAACTCGTAGCATCGCTTGGATTTACCGGGCTTACAATTAAAATAACAACATTGTAGCTCATAACCGGAGATTAAGATGTTTACATTGGAATCTCCCGTGGCTTAGCAGGACCTCGCGTAGTTCTACCGCAACGACCATTTGAGGGGTAAATATTTAATTATGTAATTACCTGGCCATGTTAATTGGATATTTCGTAGTTTGATCGTGTTGATATTGTTTGTTGAATGTTTATATTTTAGGAGAAAAGATATTGATTTGACTCGTCAAGCCCCGCGACGGACACCGGCGTCCATATAATATATAGGGTTTCCCCATATATCTATATATATAAGCGGGGCTTGACGCGTTAAAGTTATGCTCTATGGCATCATTAAAATATTGCTCTCCTTAAAAATCAGATGCTATTTATTTTTATCTGATTATAATTTATTAATACCGTGTCATAAATAGCTGTACCATAAAATTCACTAATAATTAATTGTTATTGTAACGATTATTAATTTTTATTACTGCTACCAACATTTTTGTTAAATATTCTTTAATTCGTTAAGTATTTTTCTAGCGAGTTCATCGACTTCGTGTCCGTTTCATAAAGCTCCATTCCCAACACTAAGTCTATAAAGCTCGGATAATATAGTTTAGCTTCCTATTAGTGAACACTGAGTAGATTTCTTGTTATCGGTTCAGTAACTACTAATCCAATTCGTCTGAGTAAGAGGTAGGTGCATCTCAGAGGCTATCTGTATTGGATTATAATATATCATATTACAAAGGGTTATAATAATACACACACACATACACATACACTCACGCCTGTTATCCCCGAAGGGGTAGGCAGAGGCGCAACTAGTGCACCCACTTTTCGCCGTCATTCCGTCCCATGATGTGATAGGGGGCGAGCCTATCGCCATATCGGGCACAAATTCCAGACTCCGAGCTGATACTGAATAGAAAAACTCAATATCACTTTGCCCGACCCGGGAATCGAACCCGAGACCTCAGCATTGTAGTCGTACCTTATTACAACTACGCCACCGAGGCAGAGGTTATAATAATATATGATATTATTTAGTATAGACAATGTTACTTATTAAAACCGACGATAGCCTAGTTGGGAATGGAACGGTCTACCGAGACATTGTCCGAAGGTTCAAACCCAAGGCACACACCTCTGACTTTTCGAAGTTACGTGTGTATTGCTTATCAATTATCGTTCGCTTTAACGGCGAAGGAAAACATCGTTGAAGTCTGCCAACCCGCATTAGGCCAGCGTGGTGGACCTTAGTCCAGGCCTTACTGAGGGGCCTTACTGAGAGGCCTCTATTACTGAGGGGGTTCAGGCCTTAGCCTGAACCCCCTCAGTAATAGAGGAGGCCCGTGCCCAGCAGTGGGCAATATATAATACAGGACTGATTGCATTGCATTGCATTGTTACTTATTTATTTTAAAATATTTTCCGTGCAATAAATATAAAACAATCCCCATAAGGCGATTGAATCCACATTATATAATAATTATCAGGAATTTCATAACGCACCTTTAGAACGAAAACGACACAATTCAAAAAATAGAAAATTGAGTTGTCATTTTTAAATGACTAAAAACTAGTCCCTTATTTATAAAAATATAATAAAAAAGGGACCGATATGACACTTTTGTCCTTTTACTGCTTGAATATGGCTGTGTTGGAACTATTATTGTATTGAGAACTTCATTTTAAGACGATAACTAAATTTTCTATCTTTTTGAATTGTGTCGTTTTCATCCTAAAGGTGCGATAAATATACACGGTCGAATACATCAACCGGGCTAGATTAGAGTACAATCAAATAAGATCTTCAAGTCCAGACGCCAGTGGTTTGAGTTGACCCGTGACCGTATGCGGTGCCGCCAAATTTACTTTTACATCTACGAGAGGCATCTTTCAATTTCCAAAACACAATGAGATCCAAATTAATGTGTGTACTATGAAAACTTAATGGAAATGGACAGCAAGCTTTGTATAAAAGGTCTGAGAGAAAATGGGTCACGTGGGATCCAGGCGCTGTATATCATTAACATTCAGTGAGAGCCCTATAACTGCCACCTTTCATTTTTAATATTAGATTTAAAACCGACAATTTCAAAGCTGTCGAACGTATGTGATACTTTTGTGAATGTTCAGGTCGTTTGTCACGAACTATATAGTCAATATGAACATTATTGAAAAGATAATTATAAATGGAGGGATCTATTTTTTTTAATGATACCTTGATCCTTATTTTGGCCTCTTTAATGTGCATAAACTTTAAGCCTGGTTAAATTTTCAAGCCAAGCTCCCATACAAAAATCGTACATCTCCTTCGTACCTATGTTTGTTAAAAGTAAACGCAGAAAAAATAATTTGGATATTTGGCACACTGGTAGATCATGACGTCCTGGACGTCATGACGTAGGCTACTTTTTATTTTAATCTTATTCCTAAAGTAGATGGCACTGGCATCGTATTGTTTTAAGGCATTTTGTATTGTAACACTTAGTATTATATAACATATTATGTAAGGTAGCAAAGACTACATTTCAACTGCAGCATACGCATCTAGAGTCAAACTCGTATACTTTTTATATAGATTTACAGTCAAGGATAACAGTGTTGGAATTACTTCTGCCGTCTGTTTTCGATATAATTGAATCCAATAACCTATTCCAGCGCGACGTAGCCTTCGCAGCAAAATCTATTACACGGCGCTCCGGCTTTGGCATCCATTGTGAACTAGTTGGTTTGTGCCTTGTCCTAATCCTGCTATTCACAATAGTCTTCCGTAGGTATGAACCTACGGTAGTAAATGAATAGGATGCTGCGACACTCACTATATCTATACTCAATATTACAAAGCTGAAGAGTTTGTTTGTTTGAACGCTCTTATCTCAGGAATATCAAAACACTATCACTACTTACAAAAGAGAGATCCTTAATATCTTCAACTAATTACTCGGGATTTATATATTTTTATTTTTGTGTTTTGGCACTTTATCACACGTCACAGTGAAATTTATCTCATCTTACATACTTATTATTTAGTCCGTTAACTATTTACTACTACTTAAATTTTGTTTCTATAGTTAAAATAACTTCAATATACAAAATTTTGTCGTAACATTTCTATATACTTTGTAATAATATTGTAAACTAGTCCGCTTTATTTAACTTTTCTTTATTCACAAGTTTTGGGCTACGATTAGAAGCAAGCATATTTTGTGCTCAATAATTATTGTATTCATGGTTGTGAAGTACTTCGGGAATAATCGGGAGTATAGACGCAGCAATGAAACGACAACTTCACTATCAGACGTATATTCGCAGACTGGCGCGACCGTACGATCCGTTCAAAACGGTAACAAATTACCCTCAGTTTATCAATATTAAACCCATACGTTACAGATTGTAACCTGTTTTGTGTTAAATAAATAAATAAAAATAAAATATACTGAACCGATTTTGAAAATTATTTTACTATGAAAGTTATATTATCTTGAGCGCTATCGGCTACTTTTTATCCCGGGAAAATATTTTTATCCCGGAAAATCTGTCTCATGCATGTGGAGCCGCGAACACATAGTAGTTACTAATAAACATCATACTAAAAACGTAATACTGTAAATGGCTTCCAGTTTTCCATCATAAACATTACATTACGGCTCATCCCAATAAATTTGCACGACCATCCCGCACCTAATATTATATTCTCTTAGCAACCTGTAACTGTGGCCTTGATGTTATTGATTTCATACAAGAAATAAACAAAAATGATGACAATCTGAGAAATAAACAGTGCATCTTTTATCTCTTAATTCTGAGCTCATAAGAGAATTTGAAATAGTGTGATACTTATTACATACTGTAGGTACTTACTAATGTATTTAGTTTATGGACGTATATAAGGGAGTGGGTCCAGGGGGGTGTGGACTCCCCTCCACCTTAGCTTACAATTAACCACGCTACGCCACTGACCGCTCACATTTTGGGGATCCGGACTCTCCTTAGCTTCTAAAATATCATGCAAGGCAAAATCCCACGCCACTAAAATTTTTATATCGTAGGAATCCCCCCTTTAAACAGAAACAGACTTTCTGGAAAGAGACGACGAGTTTAAATTCGTTGTCTTCACAATAGATAGACAGGTTTAGAGTGTGGTCTCCGCCATTAATTATTATTATTAGCTATGGACCAAAATAATAAGTATTAATTGTTATTTTTAACACGCTTTTTTATGGTATTGAATGACGAGACGAGTGGCCAGCACCTTGAGTTACAAAGAACTGTGTGGCATTTCACTGCGCTCGTCATCCTGAGACATAAGATGTACACTGGCTACAATGTCCTTCAAACCGAAACACAACAGTGTACGCACACTGCTGCTTGGCGGTAGAAATAGACATGGCGGTGGTACCCACCTAGACGGACCAACCACCTACCACCAGAAAGTACTTAATTACTGTGTCGCTTGTCTCAGAATTTCGATGAAAGCTACATTCAGAGAATTATATTATGTATTCTTCCTGTATACACGTAACTATGGGTGGGTACGAGATATTTAATGCTGAGGTCTCGGGTTCGATCCTAGGGTTCGGGCAAAGAGATATATGGTTTTTCTATTTAGTATCAGCCCGGATTCTGAAATTTGTTCGCGATTTGGCGACAGTCTCGCCTCCTATCACATCATGGGACGGAATACGCACGGCGAAAAGTGGGTGCATTAGGTGCGCCTAAGCCTGGGGTAGGCAGGATTCGGAGATAAAGTGCGCGAGTGTGTATGTATGTATGAGATATTTCAACAGTGGTGTAAAAACAGGGTGATATGACTGATAGGTATAATGACCCAAGCCGTCGCGTCGCCTAGAGGCGGTCCCTGGCTCAAGAAGAAAAGGATCATTGAGAAGAATCCTAAATTTATTAATAACAGAACTTGAAAACTTGTCGCACCCTTAGAAGAAAAAAAATAAAGAGAGAAGAAATTAAAATAAATTCCTATTTGCTCCTTATTCTAATTTGCCCGATTGCTTTGATAAAATCACTTACACCCTTTCAAAAGGCTAGCTAGTATATGCAGTAATTGATCTCAATTATTTCTCTTTGAATAAAATACTTGCCGTACAAATATATGTTTTGTACAATATTTCAACTTATAGCGAATACATAAATTGCTTTGAGAATACATATATACATATACATATACACTCACGCCTTTTATCCCCGAAGGGGTAGGCAGAGGCGCAACTAATGCACCCACTTTTCGCCATTATTCCGTCCCATGATGTGATAGGGGGCAAGCCTATCGCCATATCGGGCACAAATGCCAGACTTCGAGCTGATATTGAATAGAAAAACTCAATATCACTTTGCCCGACCCGGGAATCGAACCCGAGACCTCAGCATTGCAGTCGTACCATAATACAACTACGCCACCGAGGCAGTCTCAGTCTGCTTTGAGAATACTATAAAGTATTTCCCTGGGTATTAAACCAATGACAGCAAAGACATCGACCGACATTTTTTTTTTTTTGTTAATGGCCCTACTGCCAATAGCCTGACGCGAGTCGGCTTTTCTAGCCACACCGGTCTTTGGGGTGAACGCAGAAGGCGCTCGCAACCCTTTGAATTAAGTGACCACGCTGAGGGCAACCCACTAACAGGTTACGAACCTCGGCTCAGGAACCTCGACCGACATCGTTTCTTAAATTATATCATGATTTTATGTGTTGATATAAAGCCTAATATTATATTATGTAGATATTAGAAAGGAAGGAGCACAAAGTAAAATACATATTTTATTCATTATTAAGCCAAAATATTTACAACACGCCCGGGATGCCCCGGTGACCTTCTAAACTGGAGTAAATCTGGAGGAACCCGGATGGATGGGCTTAATCGCACTAAAACGGTAAAATTACTTTTGGCGTGGAGCAAAGGTTCGCGAATTATTTTGCTTTGAAAAGTAGGTACTTCCAAATAAGATTCTAAGAAAATTATCTATAATTTGACTTTATCTTTCACCATTTTCATTTTCCAGTTTATATTCATCTCGGAAAATGAATGGTGCACGACCGAGACGTATAATCCTTTGTTAGTCGGGCCGCGACGAATAATAATATAGATTTTGAATGAACTGTTGTGATCTTTATTTGACACTACTGCGGGCTACAGCAGAGGTGCAGAAGAAGAGAGACGATGGGCGGTGGACGCGACCTCAGAATAATAACTGAAGACAGACGCAACCATAGAGTATGCGTCATAGACACATAATAACTGGTGTTGCTATATCTAATAATAATGTTTAAGATACAGTATGAACGAAAAGCAATTGTAACAAAGTCGCATTACTTTGGTAATTAATAATACCTTTGGGACTTCACTTAAGACGCCATCATAATTAAAATTGACAAATTGTTAAATAATTAAATTATTTCTACACAAATAATTATAATATCTTGTCATTATTTTGGATTAAGTGTCATCAGGTTCAACAATGACGTCACCATTTGGTACATTTCCAAAAACGTTCAGTAATGAACAAAAATATGAGGTAAACATTTATGAAAGGATCTGAATTTAATGACGGACACATACGAACCATTGAATAGAACGTGTTTTTTTGCCACCCTAAAAATGAGTATACTTACACAAAATATTAATAGACTATTAGGGAAAATGTGTAGACACATAGAATATGTGTTATTATTCTAAGCGTAGACACATATTAAAGTGGACGTATGAACTACTAGATTTTGCCCGCGGCTCCGCCCGCGTTAAAAAGTTTTTCCGGGATAAAAGACCCGCTTTTGATTTTCCCCGGATAAAATGTAGCTTATGTGTTAATCCAGGGTATGATCTACCCGTGTGCCAAATTTCATCGAAATCCGTTCAGTAGTTTTTGCGTGAAAGAGTAACAAACATCCATACATCCAGACATACTTACAAACTTTCTCCTTTATAATATTAGTAGGATGGAGCGACATAGTCGTAACATACAACAAAGTTCATTAAAGAAAAAAAAAATAGTACCTATGCTAAACCACTATCGTGTAATTTGAAATTGCTTCCGTTTGGTTACTTGCAGTTCTCTTATAATCCAATTTCGAGAGTCTGTATGGAATAAATATAACAAATCCAGCATTATTTAATATTACGACACTTCATATAATGTCTAAGCATTACCTTCGTTTTTCCATGCGATTAAAATTTATGATAAACTAGCTTCTGCCAGCGGCGCCGCCCGCGTTAAAAAGTTTTTCCGGTATAATAGTCCCGGTTTATATTTTACCGGGATAAAAAGTAGCCTATGTGTTAATCCAGAACATGATCTACCTGTGTGCTAAATTTCATCGAAATCCGATCAGTAGTTTTTGCGTGAAAGAGGAACAAACATCCATACATCCATACATCCAAACATCCAAACATTCAAACATCCAAACATCCATACATTCTTACAAACTTTCGCCTTTATAATATTAGTAGGACTAGCGGCCCGCCCTAGCTTCGCACTGGTAGCAAAGCATAGGTAATATTATATACCTACATTTATTTTTTGTTATACCAAATATTTATGAATTATACACATAAACCTTTCTATGAATCACACCGTCCATTGGTGAAAATTGGTTCGGTAGTGTTTGAGTTTATCGCGTTCCAGAGACAAACAGAAGCGATAATAGACTTTATTTTATAACAAGTAGTGATATAAGGACATATCCCTAAAAATAAAAACTATGTAACAAAAAACAAACTGACTTCAAAACCACTACAAACCAAAAAATAATTTAAATTTGTATACGTATATTTGCACTCGGCGCCTAATTTAAATTGAACAGGTTAGGTTGTGACCGTTCCACTCGCGAGAAAATAACATCCGGAATAAAATTCCCGGGTAATGATTTTCCCAGATAAAAGGTGTCTATGTCCTCTTCTGGATCTCGAACTCTTTATACTTGTTTGCTTGCGGTTCCACTCGCTGAAAAGTCCCGGCTTATATTTTCCCGGGACAAGAAGTAGCCTAGGTCCTTACCAGGGTCTTAAACTATCTCCCTTCCAAATTTCATCGAAATCGGTTCAGCGGTTTGGCCGTGACGGCTGGCGAGAAAAAATCCGGGATGAAAGTGCCGCTTTATTTCTACAAAAAAAAATCATTAATATCGGTCCAACCGTTTAGGAGGAGTTCAGTGACATGCACACGCACAGAAGAATTATCTATGTATAAAGATTTGAGGAATGCCTTGTGCGGTTTCGAATTAGTTTCCAAGTGAAATGTTCGGGATATTTTAGAACAATGGATGACTTCCAAGGCACTACTCGTTCATGGTTCCGTAGTCAGATGGCAAGCGTAAAGCATTGTAAAGTATGAGAACTATTTAATTTGTTCCAAACTAAATACTTAGCGGGAACAAAATTCTCTGTAGTAGATAGGTATTTCGGTAAAAGTTAATTGAAGCCGCAAACGGTCTTGTTTTTCATTCTTTACATACACAGATATTAGATTATCGTTTAGCACTACCATGTCATGTCATATTCAGAAGGGTCAATTACTCATTCAAGAGAATTTAAATCGAAAAATAAACACTTACGGAATGTTTTTAAATATCTAAATATATGACGGTATATGAATTCTTGTTTTTTTTTTCAACTAATTAATGCAGTGAATTTTTTGAAGCAGCAAACACACACACACCTTATATCCCCGAAGGGGTAGGCAGAGGCGCAACTAGTGCACCCACTTTTCGCCATTATTCCGTCCCATGAAGTGATAGGGGGCGAGCCTATCGCCATATCGGGCATAAATTCCAGACTCTGAGCTGATACTGAATAGAAAAACTCAATATTACTTTGCCCGACCCGGGACTCAAACCCGAGACCCCAGAATTGCAGTCGTACTATAATACAACCACGCCACCGAGGCAGTCAAGTCAGAAAACAAATAGATTTCAATTTCAATTTCCAATTTTTTTGTGGCATTTAATGACTAGCCGAGCATGCCGTTCGCTTGATGGTAAGCGATACGACCACCCGTAAACAGTAGCAACACCATCCAACACCGTGAGCCACAAAGTATTGTGTGGCATTCCATTGCGCTCGTCATCCGGAAACATAAGATGTTAAGTCTCATTATGTCCAGTAGTTACACTGGCTACAATGCTCTTCAAACCGAAACACAACAGTGCTTACACACTGTTGCTTGGCTGTATAAATACACATTGATACCCACCTAGACGGACTCTTACATATGAGAGACCTTCCACCAGTGAGTATGAACATGTAAATCCAGTGATGTTAAAATATCTCACAAAACCCCACTGCTTTTTAATCTATCCGGTTGAATCCTCCGAATAGGTGTTAACTACAGTAACTAGACAAGCACTATTGCTTTAGTAGCCAGCGCTATTCTGTAAATAATTCATTACTATGCTTTATTACGACCATTGAAACAGAGTTGCGATGTAGGTCATTTTCTGGCGTCAACGCTATATTAGCAAGCTTTTATACAGTGGGATGGGCAGAATATATACTCTTAGGACTTAAATATTTTTTGGAGGATAAAATACACACTTGAATACTTGTGACATGCTGGCTAGTAATGAAAACCAGTTGAGATGTAGAATTAGTAGTGGAAGTGATGTTCGCGTGTATAAAAAGGGTAGGGGAGACCGGGGATAGTTGACCAAATTTCGGCTTGGACGCTTATAACTTTTTTGTTTTAGTATACAATGTCAAAAAATCCTATAAGTTCGATAGGTAAACTAATAAGCTTTCGAAGGAAATACCAAAAACCTCGCAATTGCTAATAATATAATGTATAAAAGCTATTTTGTGGAACAAGAAAATCAAGTCAACCTACCCCATGCCTGGGGTTGGTGGACTATTCACTTGGGGTAAATTGACCTACGAAGTAAGTGGTATAAAATACGGCAATATAATAAAAGAAAACTCAACAAATACTTATTTACTATAATTAATGTACCTTATTAAGATAAAATGTCAGTAACATTTACATAATTTACATATCATTTGACACTTTTTGTACGATATTCGTTAGTGGGGCGGAAACAAAAATCCTACCAGCAGCAGAGGGTTTACTGTTTCGATTAGTTATGCTTTTGTAAATCCACATGGTTTTAAAATAACAAACTTTTGATAAATTTGACGAAAAGCTCACTTTATTCCATGTGAAGAATATTTCGATTATTACGTAGTACATTTTGTAGGTAGTCAACTAGCCCCAATACAAAGTTTGTCTACCAGCCCCTACCAACTTTTTTAGATTTCAACCACATGTGAGTACCTCAAAACTGTCTCGAAATATAAAAAAAAATACACTAAAATAATCATCAAAAACCAAACTCTTACTTTAAATTGCTTGAAAGTACATAGCATCGAGTATAAAGGCTTCAATACAAATAATATTAAGAGGTAAATAATTACTCATAGGTATTATTTTCCGCTAAATCGTTTTTTCTCCCGGATTACGTGCGCCTGCGGTGCCGCATTTGCGATGAAGATTCGTAAACAGTTAACGGTTTTTCGTGTATATCAGGACAACGCAACACTTTAAAATAGCTCGAGTTATTGGCGGTTATTCATCCTGCCCCTATCGCCAACCATCCCCGGTCTCCCCTACTGCATCAATATGCACTCTGAGTCTTGGCTCAGCCGTAGTCTCAGTTGCATTTCGGTGGGTTAGTTGGTAAGATCTTTGGGAAAGTATTTCTGTAAAATCAGTGGTAGATATTTTTTATTTAAATCAAATAGCTTCAGTTTCCAACAATACATACGCTTTTCTTTTTCATGTCGAATGCCCAACTTTTTAAACACATAACAGATATAGCGTGTATGGGCTCACAAGAATGGTCTCAATGAGTATCAAGGCCCCATGATGGAGAACATAACAATTTATTTTAATTAATTTTTATTAATTAAAATATATTTTATAATTTGAGATCTAAGGTGGCACTATACCTACCTACTATATTTATTTTATAGACATTTTTGCCTTAATCATCAAAATAAAGAATATTAACCCAGAAAATTATTTAAAGCTACAACGGCCCGTCTATTTCTATAATAGTTGAGCTTTAATGTTATAAAAATTACAAAAAATTCAGATGACTATACTGGAAAAAAAGTTTTTCGATAATGTCACTTTTGTTATCAATGTGCTATGTAATATCACGGAGTAAAGTGTGTGTAAAATAATGTATCAGACACGCGCAGTACACCCAAGCTCAGTAGTCCGTTTTGTTTAATTATGTTCATGTCCAAAGGGATCCTTGCAAACATTAGATTTCGGATTTTATGTGGAAAATAATATATATTACTATCTACAAAATAAGGATATAAACTGCAATTACCCACTACCCGGGGAAAAATATTACATTTAATTTACTGAACAAAATAAAACTAAAAATTATTTATCATGACAGCATTTTAATAAAAGCTTCTTCATTAAATACGTGCAGCCGTCTGATTTTGCAACCATTGTCGAAAATAGTCCCGCTCTGAGTGATCCGGTATTTCGCTTTATGAACGAGAATATTGTAAATGTTTAATTGTGCATTGGACCGTTTTTAACTTTTTTTTTTAATTAATTTCAGCAAAACTGGCCGAGGATTATAATTTTAGTTGTGAATAATACCTAATCCTTAAATATACTGCGTGGATTGTAGTCCTCCATAGTAATTTTTACTTATTATCGTTTGAGTACAATATTTTTTATCGAAATCAATTTATATGAGCTTTATTACAAATGAAAATTAAATATTAAGGTAGAGGATAAAATCATAAGAATCTCAAAATTTAAATAAGATAAAAGAAAAAAATACCCAAATCCCTTATAAAAATCAAATAGCAGACACATTTAAAAGTATATTGCTGTGTTATCGCTAACGACTTACTGGTGGTAGGTGTCTCATATGTAAGAGTCCGTCTGGGTGGGTACCACCGCAATGTCTATTTCTACCGCCAAGTAGCAGTGGGCATGCACTGCTGTGTTTCGATTTGAAGGATATTGTAGCCAGTGTAACTACTGGATGTAATGAGACTTAAAATCTTATGTCTCAGGATGTAGAACGCAGTGGAATGCCATACAGTACTTTATAACTCAAGGTGCTGTACGGTGTTGCTACTGTTTATGGGTGGTCATATCGCTTACCATCAGGCAAACGGCGTGCCCGTCTAGTCATTTAAAGCAAAAAAAAAAACGACAACAACTCCAGTTGGAAATGGTGTTAAGTTACCTGAGAAGATTAATCAACGTTTGAAATATAAGTTCCACTTCTATCCAAGTAGAGTTCACAACACCGAGTATTTCTGAATGTACCTGAGACGTGAGATCTGTTTTAGTGTTTGTGATACCCTTTATTGTTTTAAACGCGAAGGATTGTGCCTGTAATAAACTCATTTGCAAAAAAAACGGGCACCTAAGCAATGAACCATTTCAAATGTTACTATTGGTTTGTTTGATAATTATAGGTAGTTTTACTTTCACAATTTTGTAAATTAATAAGCAAATAAACGTTTTCGTCAGTTTTATCATAAAATTTTGATAAAATTTATGGGTTTAATGCTAAAGTTCACTAGTAGTGTATGCTCGCTAGTAGTGCATATGCTCGTGAAGTAAAAGTTAACAAAGATTTTTGTTTGTTTTTTCTTTAATAAAGTAAAAGCAGATAAATGTTTAGTATCGAGTGTGACCCCCTCTAGCTGAAATCACAGCTTGAATTCGTTTGGGTATGCTAGCGAGGATATCCCGGATACTTGCTTGCGGAATACGTTCCCACTCCGCGGTAATCACATTCTTCAGCTCTCTGATGGTTTGCGGAGCCGGTTGTACTGATCTCACGCGTCGTTTCAGAACGTCCCAGACATGCTCTATAGGATTGAGGTCGGGACTTCGAGCTGGCCAATCCAAACGACGAATGCCGACCTCTTACACATACGCTTCCACATCGCCAGACCGGTGGGCGCGAGCGTTGTCGTCCATAAAAATTGAGTCTTCGCCTAAAGCGGCCAATGCGGGTTGTGCATGAGGAATAAGAACTTCCGTTATGTATCGATGTCCAGTCAGTGAGCCGTTTTCAATGAAGACTAACTCTGTACGATCCATTGAATTTATTCCTGCCCAAAACATAATAGAGCCCCCACCATAAGGTGTGATTTCTACAAAACAAGCCTCTGCAAAGCGTTCTCCTCGTCTTCGTAGCACTCGCCGACGTCGATCTTCACCGAACAGAGATATCCTGGCTGCATCGGAGAACAATACCCTATTCAAGTCTTCTTGAGTCCATGACTCACAATTTCGAGCAAACCTAAGCCTGGCAACTCTGTGCTCACGGAGTAACTTAGGGCCGCGGGCCGGGCGATGACTACGTATATTGGCCGCGAACAGCCTCCTCCTGACCGTCCATAGACTAATATGCACATTTCTTACTTCTTCGAGGTTGTTCTTAAGGTCCACATACGAAGACTTGCGATTTCTCAATGCGCGACTCACAAGAAAACGATCATCCCGTGGTTGGGTACATGGTTTTCTTCCAGAACCAGGCCTTCTCTCGACGGAACCGGTGTCTTGATACCGCTGCCAGGTCCTTTGAACCGTCGAGCGACTCACACTTAGCCTCTGAGCCACGAAGCATTGGCTGCAGCCCAGCGCAATAATTTTGGTAGCTTTTACCACTTTCTCTAACATTATTGAGACAGCTAAACAGCAATAAATGAAGCTTTGGCAATTAAGAATATGAAATAAATTCATAAAAATTGACTAAAAGTTATGAAAACCGATATTATCTTTTGGGACTTCGCACCAAAAATGTAGGATAAAAAGTGGTTTTCTGTAAAAACGAGCATCAAACGAAAATTTTAATTTAGAACGTACTGTTTTAAACACCACGGCATTTTTAAAACCGGCCAGTAACATGTACAAATGATTGAAATCATTTTGGTACCGTATTTTTTTAAAAAAGAATTAAAATCCAAACCGCCCGTTTTTTTTGCAAATGAGTGTATATACTAATATTATAAAGTTGAAGAGTTTGTTTGTTTGACCGCGCTAATCTCAGGAACTACTGGTTCGAATTGAAAAATTCTTTCTGTGTTAAATAGACCATTTATCGAGGAAGGCTTTAGGCTATATAACATTACGGTGCAACTATTAGGAGCGAAGAAATAATGGAAAATGTGAAAAAACGGGGAAAATTATTCATCCTTGAGGGCTTCCATTGCGTGCGCTGCGAAAACGGTCCAAGATACCAAAAATATATGTATGAAAGAATTATTTCTCTTGAAATGATCTAAAAAAATGTCCGCGACAGTATATGTCTATCTTTTAAGATTAACTCTCTAGAACCGTTTATATGCTAATCAAATTTGGTCGAAATTAATGCATTATTTGTTAAGAGTTGTATCAACGTCATAGTCATAGAGTGATTCAACGGGAAGGTTTTTATGTACTTTTAGCCCGGAAAAACTTATTACCGCGGGCGAAGCCGTGGGGAAAAGCTAGTATATTATATATGTCCCTCAGAGATTAGCTCATTTAAAATGAATTTAATAAAAGGTAGTTAGTACGCATGTGTCTTAGAAAAAAATAGTCAAGATACTTTTTATCTCGATAAATGACTATGCAGACTGACATATAAACAATAGCTAGTTTACTAAGGGCCACTTGCGCGTTCCTGGGTTATCTTAATGAACTCTGAGTTAACTGCTAACTCAGGGTTAAATAAACAATTTGCCTTACGCCATCAAAAGTTAAGAGTAAACCTAGGGTTAATTTTCTAAATATTTAACCCACCGACTTGGGGGGTTAAATGCTAACACTGGGTTAGTGAAGCATAATGTATAATAAATTGATGTTATGTAATCACAGCTGACAGAAGTGACACGAAAAATAAAATGTCATCGAATGTCACACAATGAAGGATACACAAGAAAATTTATGCACATTGTATTGTAGTGTAAAATAGATAGACATGTTTCGTTTTTTGTTTATTAATTCCTCTTTGTTCGTATTACAATAGAAGCGAATGGATATTGAATTGTTCCCAGTAAAAAAAAAGAAATGTCAGATTCGTTAACCCAGTGTTATTTTAGTGGTGCAAGGCACGATGAGGGTTAAAATTTAACTATCTGGCCTCGAGTTTACAAACTTTAATTTATTTATTTAACCCGAGTATCACGTACAAGTGGGCCGAATATTTTTACTGTAGTTTAATATTACTATTTACCTTAAAATTAGCACTCATTTAAAAAGGCGTATTATATTTAATGAATTTCAATCAATGTGTCAAGTTCAGTAGCTGTCTAATATGCAAAAATCTCATTGATTAGCGTTTTTAGGTCACCTTTCTATTTTTCCGATATAGGTTACGTTTCATAACAATATGCATTATGGAAATCTATGGAGTGTGAATCTATGAATAGGAAATGATGTATTTGAGTACGTTCCTCAGTATATTATATGTGGCTATTGCTAGATAGTATGTTGATCATCAGTGAGATTGTAACGGTTACTACATACAACGTTTTGTATTTTTTTAAATTGCGCTATAATTTAAACCTTAAATTCTATTATATATTTACTGTACACAATTATTACTATAAAATCATAAATCATTAATAATTATTAATTAACACATTAATACTATTACGTACTTAACTTATTATTCGATCAGCTGTCTTTGCAAACGTAGCGGTAACAGTGGGTGTACCGGCCAATGACCCGCGTCGGCGGTGCGGGGGGAATCGACTAACGGTAGTGACTGGTGTTTTTCAAACGGCTAACTGCCAGCTGCCGCCAGACTCTGAGCGAACGCGCACGCACGTCTCTGCATTTCAAACTTCGGTTGTAACGAACTCAAAATAAGTGTCGTTGCATTTTAACTCCTCGATAGTGCCTTGTGTTACCCCGAATTGGGTGAGTGTTAATTTATTAATTGTATTCCTGCTTCTATCTGGTGTATGACGTGGGTACATTCAAATATGTTTAACGGTTATTTGCACTATTAGAACGAGACGTCTTGTTGCTAGCATTAATTAGTTGTACCGGTGGCCTTTTACTTTTTTTAACGCCTACCAATATAGCCTACGAGTAGTGTAATTATTTTTAACTTATTTGAATGTACCTAGATAGCTGTATTTCCAAATTGCAATTGTACTTGTACTGCAAGCGTAGCCTAGCCTTATGTTATAGATATTTTAATGTAACTGTACACATTGACTGCCTCATCTAAGACGCTATTCGTTGCTGGGACACCGTTAGGTACTTGGTCCTGGTATGCGCAACTGCGCTTATGCGACAGTCAATTTCAAAAGTTGGTCATTATGTGACACGCCCGGTAATTGGGATTTCAGGGTTCACCTGCACGGCTTGTTTCCTGCCTACCTGTCTCTTGCTTCGGCCTCAGTCGAGCCGCCTTGCTACTTACCATCCCGAAACATCACCTGGTGCCTGACTACTCCAGCAGCGGTTCTACCAGAACACCCTGCGGACCCTACGCGCGGGGATTACAAGGCCAGTGTCCTAAGCGGTCGTGTAAGGCTCTTCGGCTCCTGGATGCAACCGTACCCTGACCCTGTTTTACCTATTCGTCCTAAAAAAATAAATTTTCTAACACGCTCCTGTTTTTCACTTACCGTCCTATCTCTAGGGGAAGGTGTGAAAGAAACAGGGAACGTAACAAGATAAGATCGATTGTATTTAGCTTAAGTGATTTGGGACAGATGGACATGTGCGACTTTCCTGGATAGTCCTAAGAGTATATTTTTTACCATACTACGTTACTCATTTGATATACCCCTTTGTTGCATCTCTTTTGAGTTTTGTCTTGGTTAGCCACAATCATGCTCGCTTTAACGTCTGTACTTGCGGCGGCGTCGTGTGCCCGGTCGGTCACTTCCCTGTAACATGTTGAGGAGGCCGATGGCTGGCACATGCGTCATACTTGTGAACGGATGCTGCTTGTGTGGTCTGGTCTGCTCTGTTTGATGGTTGACTTTATTTTTTACTTAAAATTAAACATGTAGGTGGTTGTTCACTTAGGTACTCTCCGTTATTTTTCGCATTTAATATCCATGTTTGAAATTGAAGTAATTTTGAGATTTGCAAATTGTAAAAAAATATATATTTCAAAAAAATGATAAAAGACCTACGCTGAGTTTCTTGGTGCTACTTCTCAGGTCAGTGGGCTTCTCCGAAGCACTGGTAAAATCTTTTAGTAAAACAACATTGTGAAAAATGACGAGTAAAAGTGCCCTTAGAGGCCTAATTACAGAATAAATGATTTGAATTGGAGTGAGTGACAAAATCGGATATATTTAGCTATCAAATGAAAGCTAAAGTATAAGAGTTATGTAATTGAAACTTTTTAATAAGTCAAAAGATGTGGACGATAGCCTAGTTGGGTATGGAACGGTCTGCCGAGACAATGTCCGGAGGTTCGAAACCCAAGGCACACACCTCTGACTTTTCGAAGTTACGTGTGTATTGTTTATCAATTATCGTTCGCTTTAACGGTGAAGGAAAACATCGTGAGGAAACCTGCATACCTAAGAAGTTCCTTATAAGAATTTCGAAGGTATGTGAAGTCTACCAACCCGCACTAGGCCAGCGTGGTGGACTAAGGCCTAAACCCCCTCAGTGGAGGAGGCCCATGCTCAGCAGTGGGCAGTATAATAATACAGGGCTGGTATTATTAATAAGTCAATTGTTGACATCATATCTCGAGAGTCAACCATATTTTATAACCGTTTGCTGAATGTTAAAAAGAAAACAGATTGCAATAATACATATGTAAAAAAAAAAAATATCTCGAGAGTTTTGTTTGTCCAAACCCAAGTTATGAGGATTCAAAAAAACGACGAAGCGCTTCAATCAAAGGTAGGTAGTGCCCTTGCGCTTCGCTCAGCTCGTCTTGGCAGGACCCTGGACTACCATGCCCCTACATTTATATCGACTCAAAAAAATATTCAGCATTCAAACCGTTAAAATGTATCTATATCATGACAGCGATTTCTCAATATCAATCAATCTTACTAATATTATAAAGGCGAAAGTTTGTAAGTATGTATGGATGTCTGAATGTATGAATGTTTGTTACTGTTTACTAGTGCCGGATTAAGACAATTTGATGCCTGTGGGGCCCCCCTACCATAAGTAAACTAACATCAGTCTTTAATCGCGTGGATTTTCAAACAGCTTTACTTATATGTGCTAGATTTTTTTTGTGCTATTTCTGGTGCCCCCCAAGACGTAATGCCCTAAGCAATTGCTTAATTTGCTTATGGGCTAATCCGGCACTACTGTTTACGCAAAAACTACCGAACAGATTTCGATGAAATTTGGCACACAAGTAGATCATATCCTGGATTAACACATAGGCTATACTTTATATCCCGGCAAAATATTTTTGTCCCGGAAAAACTTTTTCACGCGGGCGGAGCCGCGAGAACTACTAGTCTTATTATAAATGCGAAAGTTTGTGAAAATGTTTGTTCGTTTGCTAGAAGTGAACATAGGCATTATAATGTGTAATGTGTACATGTTTTGTAGCCCGAGTATTTTAGTTGTAAACTAAGGGCTAAGGGGAGGTCTTATATTCTTACGCCCATGTGTATGAATATCACTGACGCGACCGACATTATGGTCATCTGATAGTTTTACCATTAAAACTGGACCCTAAACACCTAAATCGGTATCTAGAGTCCTTTAAAAATTTACTGTTCCTAATCTCTTCGAACGCATGCTTATTGTGCCAGAAGTTATACATTTCAAGAGCATTATCCGATAGCGCGATGTAATGTGTTCGTGGCGCCATCTAATGGCACATGTTGCAACTGACTTAAATTTGCTTGCTTGATGCTTCGCACTCGCGGCGTGTTAGCTGCGAGTTCGCTCGCAATACACCAGTGTTATAAAAGCCTTACGAGTTACTATAAATATTGGCTGAAGTACTAAACAAAAATTATAGTACAAAGCACTAGCTTTTGCTCGTGGCATTGACCGCGTATAAGCTTGTACCTTAGACTAACAGCTTGTTTGTACCTACTTTCTCGAAATAAAAGTAGGTATCTAGTATTTTGTTACATTACAATATTTCTGTGATAAAAAAAGCTTTTTCATTATTATGTTTTTAGTTAAATAAATTAAACAAAATACGTATACACTTGAATAATATGACAATTCGATAGTTAATAGTTACCCAGTGAACATGTTTACGTCAAAAGTTTGAACAGCATTTATTTGGTGTATAAATATGAATTTTGAATATTTCACATTTTTGTTAAATGAGCTGTCAGTTTTACATGTTTAGTAAATCCACCTACATAATATTTATTTTAATTTATATTAAATAGTAATTTACTCTGACGTCTCTATTCTACTTTGCCGTAGGCAGAGAAAGCTATCATCGTTCATGTATTTAACTCTTTTATTTTTTATTATCATTTCCATTATATTTATTTTATAACACTCGAAATCGATTAATTGTTTAATCGTTAAGCAACCGAATAAAAACACAGAACAGGGGATAGGTACTAGCTACTGCTTAAAGTATTGTATTTATTATTCTGGAGAACCGCTTGTTCAGGTGCACGGGGAATTCCCTAAGCCGCAACTCATTTATCAATAAAAATATCTTCTTCGAACTTCTCGTTGTTTCGAAACTCGTATGTAATCGATTTATAAAATAATAATGTAAACGGAATAAAATGAAAGTAAGTCTCGTACAGACTTATTCAAGGGCTTAGGTACATGTTATTAAATAAAATACGTCCTTGATGGCTTACAAACCTGTGTATTGTGCTATGGAACGTTCTGTTTGAATTGATATGAGTTTCCGAAAATATTTATCTGTTTTATTCTTAGTGAAACTGTTAGGTGTTTTCCAGTCAGATTTTTTTTTACTAAAATCGAATTGAGCATTCTACTGCGGTATTTAATTGCAATCATAAAGTTTAAATAAAGATGCATTCTAGAACCTAATTTACGTTATTTTAGAAAAAAATCAGCAATTGATGTGACCTATATATCCGAAGCGATGTTGGACAGACCTTTCCGATCTTTATTATGGCTATTTTACTCACGAATCCACCCTTAAATGCACGTTACATTCTAAACGAATGAAGGGCACGAAACACTCTGTTACGCGTTTTCCCCTTATATTTTTTATTCATCGCATTGAACACGCGCTTAGAACGTTTGAATGGCGTGATTTATAAATTATTCTGGATTGTAGTTAAGTAAACTTAATTATTTACAATGTGATACAAATGTTCGTACGTAAAAAAATTGTTGCGATTCAATGCTAACAATTTCCTGTCGCGTGATATTCTTTTACGAAAGCATTGTGCCCAGCGCTACATACATACCCTTTAGAACGAGATAGAGAGAGAGTGGATATCGATTAGAAGCTGTAGGTCCAATTTCCACATTTTCTTATTTAACGGGTACTTGTTAACGGGCGTGCGTCCCATTTAATACCTAACGCCTAGTTAAGAATGATAGGGTTAGATCTGTTAGGGTTTAGTGGGACACCCTAACAGATGATTATCTTCCTTAACACTCAAAAGCCTTAATAGATTTTTTTTATAGCATTGAATGACGAGACGGGCATGCCGTTCGCCTGATGGTAAGCGATACGACCACCCATAAACAGTAGAAATACCATCCAGAACCTTGATTTACAAAGTACTGTGTGGCATTCTACGGTGCTCGTCATCCTGAGGCATAAGATAATCCCTTCAAGGCCCGCTTATATATATAGATGTATGAGAAAACCCTATGTATATGGACACCGGTGTCCGTCGCGGGCCTTGACAGACTACCTCTCATGATGTCCTGTAGTTACATAGATAACACGTTGTTAAAGAAACTAACAGAGCATGGTGAAATTAGGCCTTAGAATTATTATTTCAGAACTTTTCTTCGCGGCTGCCTCCATGTGTAAGGAGCCTGGAGGCAGCACTTTTCGAAATGTAAGTCCACCCGTAAGTATACCATTCTACGATAAAAACTATGCAGTAATCTCGATCTATCTGCTAGGCAAATATTATAAAATCTAATTCTATTTAGCGGATTACGCCTTCATTAATTTTAAAACGTTTGAACACTAACATTCATGTATATAAATACTAGCTTTTGCCCGCGGCTCCGCCCGCATTAAAAAGTTTTTCGGGGATAAAAGTCCCGGTTTATATTTTCCCGGGATAAAAAGTAGCCTATGTATTAATCCAGGACATGATCTACCCGTGTGCCAAATTTCATCGAAATCCGTTCAGTAGTTTTTGCGTGAAAGAGGAACAAACATCCTTACATCCTTACATCCATACGTCCAAACATCCAAACATCCATACATTCTTACAAACTTTCGCTTTTATAATATTAGTAGGATTAGTTTTCGTCACCTTCAATGGTACTTCATTTTATTTCGGCGTAATTAAGTACACTTGTTTATTTTATATTCCTATCCGGGAAATAATTAAAAATATGTTAGAACTTTATTATGAAACAATTTTAACTCATAGTGTTCAGCATTATTGTTTTTTTATTTCCAAAATTTGTATATTCGTTGCGGAGTAAAAGTCCGTAGTTCATAACTTTTAAGTGGGGGCTACAAAGACTTGCCAAACATTTCGACACGCCGTTACAAGTGTTTGAGAGGTCTCAGGATTGTCAAGACGCCTCGAGCGTGGTACCCTTATTTCTTTCAGTATAGATACCAACTTGCGTTGTTATGGGCAAACTTGAGTTAATGAGCTTATATCACAGAGCGTGGATTACCTTTGTACCGTGAGCAGTTGACTGTATTAACTTACCAAAAGAGAACTAATTGGCCAACTAGAAAGTTCTAAAGATCTATTTGTCGCCTATTACGATGTATTTGCGCGCGCATTTTTCTTTCGCGTCAATCAACTGTCAATGAATGTGAAACCTGCATAAACGGGATCAATAATAGCTTAAAAGGTTCGGCATCCCTATGAGAGATTATTCCAACGCTAAAGGACAGCTGCGAGCTGTTGCCCTAGTTTACTGACACTTGTTAACCCTTTAAATGATTCGCGTACACACGGGTGTTCGGAGCATTCATTGGCGGCACGCGATGTTCGAACACCCGGGTGTTCATAAGGAATGCGCTACGATTGGCCTATTATTTCGCCCAGACAAGTGCGTTCTCAATACTCTTTCGCTTCATAGTTCCGTTCGTTCGTTCCTCAATAATCATTTCTGTAAAAGAAAACCAACTTCTTGGAGCAAAAATTAGAAAAAAAAAATTAAAAACCATTTGACATGTTTGAAAAGTCACTTAGCTGGATTTACGTTCGGCATCGGAGAGTGTGTCAGTGTTTGAAAATGGATTCACGCCGAAAACGGTAAGTATTCTTATATGATTCTTATATGAAATTACTGAGAAAATAACGTAGATCATATTTTTAGTGATGGTTTCTTAAAATTGAGTGTTAAAATTAGTGAAAAAAGCGTCAAACTTTTGAAGAGGGAAAAATACGATGGATTGCGTGCCATATTTGGCCAGATTTTGTTAGTCAAATATGCTGTGAGTGATAAGAATTGTATGTAACTTTGTCAATATATTATTAAGCTATCGGGAAAACCGAGTTTATGTGCATAATTATACAGTTTTGATTCATAAAAGTCGAAAAATCGGGAAATGATATGATTCATAGGTAGCCATTTTGACACTTGCTATCGAAATTACATAGGGTTGGCACAAACATTCAGTTTGCAACAAATTTATGCGATGAAATATTTTTATATCAATATGAATTAAAATATTAATTTATTTAATTTTTATTGCACTGGTATAGTACAAATGGCGGACTTAATGCCAAAAGGCATTCTCTACCTGTCAATCAAATGGTAGTACAGATAGTTAAATATATTTAATATTATTTGTTTACCCTATTAGGATGTAGATAAGGAGAAAGGAGCTCTAAATATTTTAAGATAGTGTAAAAAAAAATAGGGACCCTTTTTATATTACGGCAATTTTAAAAATGTTTTTAATAAAATATATTTCCTTCTAATTTTAATTTGTAATTTCATTTATTTATTTGAATTACAATTGACTGTTTTTTTTTAGATTAGCGAGACTGAGATCAACATCGGGGTCGGAGCGATCTCGCTCGGCGACCCCGAACCCGCAACACGCCTCCCAAAGGCCATCCGTGGCGAGGCGTGCCCTTATAATGGGCCTATCTTTAGAGGGGCCCAAAAGGAAGTCACCGGAGTGCGTGGCTCCACCGCCGAAAAGGCAGTAAGTATTTATTTTGTATTCCAAAGAGGAAAGGAAATATATTTATAGATAGATAGATACACTTTATTGCACATATTGCAACAACATTACAGAACTACTAACATCTGATTATATAAATCATGTTTCCCCAACTACGCTCAAACCTATTCTGCATTGTGTCTTACGTATTTACTACCTACTACCTTTTATTTTCAGAGCTCTCCTCGTCAACCAGACTCCCGGAGGGTCATTTAGGGTCACAGGAGACTCTGTTCCTGTTACCCAAACCCCCGGGGGTAATGTACGCCTCGATATGGTGGATCCATCGTCTCTGAAGTAAGTTTCTTAGACAGAAATAATATTGCTTTATAGTAATATATTATGTGAAGTTTCTTAGACAGAAATAATATTGCTTTATAGTAATATATTATGTGAGTTATAAGTTAACTAATTTACGTTTACTTGCAGCGCAAACGTTTTAGAGCGTGTCGAGGCGATGGACATGTCTGATGAGGAGGCAGAAGAGGTCATGAGGAGAGCCCCGTGGCATGTTCGGCGGTGGATGGGTGATTTAGGGCAGCAGGGTCGGGAATGTCATACTCCAAAGCCACTTTCGCCCACTACTACAGCAGAGGACCTTAACAACACTTCCGGTATTGTTAGTGTTCACGAACCTAGCAATGCTCGAAGTGTACTTAAGGTTCCCTCTGTTGACGCTGATGTTGGTCCTTCAACGTCAGGGTTGACGGGCGCAACACTGAAGCCGGTGGGTGGGCGGGAGGACCAAGGCAGTGATTTAGATAGTGAGTTCGACGACGAGTTCGACGTTTCTCCTATAGAAACCACTGCTTTGGCGGGTGTAGGACGAGATATTCCTGATGACGAGGAACTAGACCAACCCGTTAGAGAAGTTATACACGCTATGGAGAGGGCAATGGATGATGTAGCTGATCGTTTGCTTGGCGTTTCGACTAGTTTCGATTGGTCACAAGACTTTGAGTCTTTCAGGGGTGTTCCTGAAGTTTTTTCAGGGCCATCCCCTGGTCCACTTAAAGACTATGATACGCCTTATGATGCTTTTACTGACATCTGGAGTAACGACATTATGGAGATTATCGCCAATGAAACTAACCGTTATGCCAAACAAACCATCGATGCTTTGAAGGCCCAAGGTACATTAAAACCGACATCTCGTCTGCATCAGTGGCATGACACTAATGCGGACGAGATAGCGGTATTGTTTGCTGTTTTTATGTATATGGGCATTGATTGTAGATCATCTCAATATGAATACTGGAAGGCAAATGATTTCCTTGAAATGCCCAGATTCAAGGAACTTTTGTCTTATAATCGCTATATTCTTCTGAGCAAATTTCTTCACTTTGTTGATAACTCTGATGTGAGTCAGAACTTGTCACATAGTGAAGGACTTGTTTCAAAGAAGTTAGCGAAACTACAGCCAGTGATTTCGCATCTCAGTTTCAAATTTTCTTCTCTTTACAATTTGCGTAAAGAAATTTCAATTGACGAGTCATTGACCTTATTCAAGGGCCGCTTGTCCTTTGTCCAAACGATAAGGTCAAAGGCTGCGCGTTTCGGTATCAAGTCATACGAGCTCTGCGAATCACTCACCGGCTATCTCTATAAATTTTCTATTTACACGGGGAAGAACTCTGAACACAGCTCTGCTGCTGTCGCACCTAGTGTAGATTTAGGTGGCAAGACTACTCAGGTAGTTCTCGGTCTATTGAAGGGCTTGGAGCATCGGGGACATTGCGTAACTATCGTTAGCACGGTACCTGAAATCTCTGGGATTCGACTGTTTGGGAACATTACGTATAAATCGTAAGCACGTGCCTCGTGACATCAATAGAATCCCGAAGAGTGTGGAAAAGGGTGCTATCGTAGCACGTCAGTGTGGCGATGTTTCCATCATTGCATGGAAAGACGCAAAGCTGGTGACTATGATTTCTACCTACCATACCGACGAGACTTATATTGGATCGAAGGCAGGGAAAGCGTTAGTGAAGCCTGTGTGTGTGAGAGATTACAACAATACGATGGGAGGAGTTGATCTGAAAGATCAGAAACTCTCAACGTATTTGTTGGAGCGAAAGAGAGGAGTGAAATGGTATATTAAGATGTTTAAACGTCTGCTGAATGTAAGCATTCACAACGCTTTCGTTATGTACGTCAGCTCCTTGCGTCGTCGCAACATGGTTCCCACGACACATCGTGATTTCCGCTACAAGCTAGCTAAATCTCTAGTGGAAGAGCACCACCACAGTCCACCAGCGATTAGAGAGCAAGTAGGGGAAGTTATGAGGTTGAGGCGGGATGTTGTGCACGAGCCCAAATATGAGCCTGGCAGAAACAAACGAAAGCGGTGTGTAGTTTGCTATCGGCAGAATAAGGACAAAATGGTGCATACTCAATGCGTGACCTGTGGCGATTTCTTGTGCTTTGAAACTTGTTGGAGAGAATGGCATTCTCTTCCCAAGCTGAAGGGCCAAGAATCTCGTGGTCGGAAAAGGACACGTAATGAGTAAGTTCAATTTGTCTGTGAATGGTGTGTGAAAGCGAGATTTGAAGATCTTACAATTTATACTGAATGTGTTCAAACAATCTCTTTCAATGACAAGGACAAGTGTCGCCTGGAACTTATCGGTAAACCAGATGTTACTGATAGGTAACCGTCATCACTAGGTAGAGTTCTTGGGGCTCTGGGCAGGGGTTACTACCCCTTCTTTCTTCACGGTACAATCCAAATTCATTTTGAGATATCTTGTCATGTCCATGTACTTATTACGGCACCTTGTATCTTGGGTCTTTTTCATACATTGCCTTCACCCTGACACATAGCATTTTATGACCCTTTAACAGGTTTTCTAGTTTTTCTGGTTAAGGTTCTTTTTTACATTTTTGCATATTTTTATTACTTTTTTGTTTATTTTTATTCCTTTTTTTTTATTGTAAATAGTTTTTATAGAATAAAACACCATGACTTTTCTTTTTGTTTTCTTTACCCAGTGTTTATGATATGTATATATATATAATAATAATTGTAAATAATAAGAATGATTGGGACAACTTTCGTATTGACGTAGTTCGATTTTGGAAGAAAGCTTGGCTGAAAACTATTCTTCCATATAATCACTTTACATACATTACCTACATTACAAAATTCTAAAACACTTTTTATTTTTACCAAAAGTTAGTCAGAATTGTCATTACTTTCAATTTAAATAAAATAGGTTCCCCATTGTTCTTATCATTTCCAACTTATCACTAAATATTTTTTGCAACAAAAGGTAGCCTATGGCTTCTTCTAAAGTATAATCAATCTCTAAACAAAATTGGTTCAGCAATTTACAGGTAAACAAATCTCGAGAATGCAATGCACGTACAGTGACCTGCATATCAATCTATAATTATTTTGCAATATCACCCCTATTACAATTGCATAAGCGTGCTGCCGTCCGTAAATAATCTGAGGGGAAAAAATAGGTACCTATCTCATAATTTTTTCGTAGGCAGACGATGTAGCGTGTCAACTATATAGTCTAAAACACGTTCTATTTTATTATTCTGGACCAATATAAATAACTTTGAACATACCTTGAATAAAGAAACAGGCAGCTCGTAATAATTTTATAGGCAGACGAAGTCGCGGGCCCTGACTAGTACTTTATGATTGGAACATAGATACGTACCGAAAAGGAAAGTAAATAAATATACAACTGCTTGTAGTACTGTTTTCTAATTTAGTTTTGTCATAAAATAATATTTGCTAATTTTGCAAACATTTGTCTTATTAGAAAGGAATAACTAGGTGATAACACAGTTATACAATTTTAAATACGTTCTAGTTAATTATTTAGAAGCAATAGAAAATCCTTGGAGCAAAAAGTAAACAAGAAAATACAAATTTTTTTTCGACTACACTTTGATTTTTTGTCAACCCTAGCGTATTGTTTTTTGTCGGGAACGAGCGCGCATGGCGGCGACGGGTGTCGTTTTTTGTCGCTGTGGTTACAAAAGTTTTATGAAGTGGATATTGTTATTCAAAGTGTATAATTTATGTGATCGTTTCTTGATAATGTAAACATTGTAGTGTAAGTGTTATTTCCGTGGTTCTAAATGCTGAATTAGTCTAAACAAGTCATCAAAGTCAATGGATGGTGCATAAATGCATGAATCTAATAATCAACCCGTGATTTCAACATCAAGTAAGCTTTAATTACTATGTATTCTTTAATTGTCGGATAGGAAATTTCATGCAGATTACGGTGATATATAATTATTGTAGTAAAAATTGAAGGTAATGTTAGAATAAATCGATTATTTGATATCATAACAAAAAAAAGAGCGGGCTGTCAAAGAGCTGTCATTAGCGACACAATTCAAATTGACAGACTCTATCGTACCATGGGTTAACTATATTCAGTCAAAAATGAAATCGTCGACATGAAGTTTCTATACACCAGTCATTTCGTAAGTACTGAGCCTTAACAATATGGTAATTATTTACCTAAATTTAGTTACGCTGGAGCAAAATTCGGGATCCCTTTGGTTCCCCTACCTTTTTTAAACTATTATTTTTTCGCATAATTGACTTTGTATAATATGTATTGGCATAATAGTACTATCGCACAGTAATATTTTGGCCTACTACTTTTTTGTCATAATAAGCAATTGGAATAATTTTAGCTCGACTAATTTGTATTAGACTAATACACATTTCGCATAACACATAGTTAGAATAAAGTAGGTTAGCGAGGAGCGAAGCGACGAGCGTGTTAGGTCCATATGAACCACCGCAAGAGCCGAGCGAGCGAAGCGAGCGTGCCGCGGCAACGGCCGGCGAGTGCCAAAACCGAAAGACGTTCCCTTATTTTTAACGGTCCGTATCTTGTCTATTAAGCCACCTTATTATTGTGTTAACAATACGAAAATTGTACCAATTATATGATAATGTCTTCATTGAGTGGGTTTTCAAGCATATTTTACGGTTTCCATAGTTTTAAATACATTAATCATTTTTTATGATAAGAAGAGTGCATCGGAAAATAACGTGTTCGATGAAGTGTCACTGGCACATCCAACGAAAACGTAATATTAATAAAAAAAATGAACAAAGAATGTTCTTAATTTGAAAATATTATATCCGCTTTATGGTATGATTAACCTCGTTGTAATGTAAAGTATACTTTATTGATTCACTTGACTGCATCCATTAAATTAAAATATAAATTGAGTGTACTCGTTGTTCCGTCAAGGTTTGCGACTGTTGGCAAACTTAATCTTGAGTACGTGACGAAACGAGGGTGGTAATATCACAGACAGTTTGATATGGTTTTAGGAAACCACGGTTAATACCCAACAAAAGCTGTTAATAGATAATAATGTAGTAACTGCTTTGGTTTGGATAACAGTGACGGATTTTCAAGGAGTTCAAAGTGGTAGGAGTTGAGAAAGTATGAATGCTGTTGTGTTATTGTAAGTACTCTTATGACTTAATGTGAGTCGTAGATGCCATTTATTTTCTATTCGTACGTTAAAACTTACCTAACTACTTTGTATTGTTTTTGTCCTTGTACACGTGTATTGTGAGGTTTCGAGTTCGACCACCGGGTCGTGCAAAATGATATCGGATTTTTCTGGTCACTATCAGACTGGTGTCTAGAATTTGCACCCGATATTTCGATAGGCTTACACTCTATCACATCATGGGACAGAATAAGTACGGCGAAAGTGGGTGCACTAGTTGCGCTTCTACCCTCGGGATGAAAGGTGTGAATGTTTGTGTTGTGTTGTGCTTGCAATACACCTGTTTGTAAGACACACATACACATACACTCACGCCTGTTATCCCCGAAGGGGTAGGCAGAGGCGCAACTAGTGCACCCACTTTTCGCCGTTATTCCTTCCCATGATGTGATAGGGGGCGAGCCTATCGCTGCATCGGGCACAAATCCCAGACTCCATGCTGATACTGAATAGAAAAACTCAATATCACTTTGCCCGACCCAGGGATCGAATCCGAGACCTCAGCTTAGCAGTCGTACTGTAATACAACTACGCCACCGAGGCAGTCAGAGCTTGTAAGACACCATTTTATGTATTTGGTCTAAATGATCCTGTTATAGTTTGTATAGATATTTATTTTATAATCCCATTGCAAAAAAGTGTTATTTTCGGATGTGATAACATCATCACCATCATCAGCCACACGACGCCCCCTGCTGAACATAGGCCTCCCCCGAAAAATTCCAGACGGACCTGTCAAAAGCGTGTTCCTACGACCGTTATCAAATCGTTTGTCCACCTAAAAAAATGATAACAAAAATATATGATAATATATGATGTGATAACAAAAACCTCTTTATCGCTATTCTGCCTAATGCACGCAAAACGCTATTATTGTTATCATTTAGCTTTTGTAACACATTTTATACATGTAGGTACATAGTATTATCTATAATATTTAAAGCATTAGCAACTGTTCTTGTCGCAATTACATAGAAACGCCGTACCTACAAACTTTGCTAGTTTTAATATTATTTTACTTGGAAATTCATTCACTACAAAAAAACACAAAATATGGAAGGAAGTTGCAAATGTACCCTCAGCGTGCAAATTCGCCGCCAAGTGTAAAAAGACTCAAGTTGCCGCAATTGAGTCGGATAAAACGTAAAGCAAACAAAACTTTGGTATCTAAGCAAAAGTTGAAATTGCGTGATGAGAGTCCACGGTAAAACCAGAATTGCAGAGTGTAATCCGAACGCCAAGTGCGTCCTGTCAAGTAAGCGTAGCCGTGACAAGAGTATTACAAAATGTATGCAAAATGGGCGGTCAAGATTCAATCGTTTATTTGTAAAGCTTTTCGGCTAGAATCTCGGATACATCGTGATAGATTTATTCACCGTGTAGAAATCTTTCAGCGACTTTTTTAAGGCAAAGTCTCTACTCTACTGCACCTCGTAGTGAGCTGACTAGTAGAGATAGTTTTTCAATTGCTCAGTGGTAATTATGACTGCCTCGGTGGCGTAGTTGTATTGCGTACGCGTTACGAGTACGATTTACGCGCTGAGGTTCGAATCCCGGGTCGGGCAAAAAAACTTTGAGACTGGGTTTTTCCATCTTAAAAAAATTACTCAGTCGCAGCTCGGAGTCAGGAAGTTGGCGGTGTGATACCCCCGTGCCTCGGAAAGCATGTAAAGCCGTTGGTCCTGCGCCTGATCTCTCTCCGGGCATATCGGATTGCCGTCTCACCGGACAATGAGAGTGAAGGAATAGCGAGTGCACCTGTGTATTGCGCACCCATTTGTGCACTATAATATCTCCTGCGTACCTGGCTGATCTCCGTTGAGATTGGCCACTGTGGCCGAAACTGGCTAGGAGGATTTCATGTATATTCATCTCTAAAACGTGCACAGTGGGACCTCTATTCTCGAAAAGGTCCTTGGCGCATCAGCAACACCTTGTTGCATATAAAAGAGTTTAAATGACGTTTACTTCTAAGAATATCTTGATAAACTCGCGCATTTATAAAATTTGTAGGATTATATATTTTATTTATGTTATGGTAACGAACTCACCTCAGCTTTTATTAATAACGGAATCTCCAAAGCTCCTTTATGCGAGGACGGACCGTGATTTCGACAATGTTTATTATACGAAAATATTAATTCACCTGATACAAATTCGAGAGAACGAACAGACGAAAATAATGTGGAATAACAAATTTTGGCCCGGAAACCAGAATAAGTACCCCTGGGGTTGAATCTCGATATAAGTTAGGGTACGCAAAGTCCTACCGTTGAGATTTAACAATTCGATCTCAATTTTGACAGTAATTTCGGTAGAAACGATAGAAACCCATCTAATAGAATATAATATGATGCCAGATAGGAATGTATACACGTAATTGGTATAATATATGTAGAATTATGGTTGCTAAATCCGTACGTTTGGGCTTAGCCTCACAGGAAATTCCATCATCATCACCACCATCATCTACCTCACACGTAGGATCTAATCAATCCAGTGTTTACCTGTCTGTCCTACTGTGGACAAATACATGTAACAGAATACATAACAAAAGAATCCCTATAGAATAAACACAACACGCATAATATAATATCTTTAGACTTGTTTATGCGTTGCAGACCTTGTCAACTTGTTGACGGGATGCATTTCACTAGTATAGTGTTTCTCGACGTCTTCGCAGAACATAAAAGGATAGACATTAAGTCTACAACGCATGTAATTTAATATTCTTGTGTTATTTTAATAATATATCTTCTTCCAATATTAAATGTTATATTTGTAAACGTACTTCGTTAAAGCGCAGTCAGTGTACCCAGCACGAATTTACGCGTTTCCTATAGTAGGTAATCGTAACGTATTTGTATCGAGACTAACGCATTAAACGTCATACCTCGTAATACTATACGTCAAGAAAAAAGCACGAGCCGACATTTTCCATATATTTTGATACGTGCTTGTTTATGGTTTTTCAATTTACTATTCGAAGTAAGCACGCGCGCAACGCTCGCGCTGTCGTATTTTATTTCCAAATACGCTCATCAGGGCCGAGGCGATTTTTCCATCAAAAAATTACATAGCCGAAACCATTACAGGAAATATATAATAGTGCATAAACTCGTGCTAAGACGTTTTTAAGTATTAGAATAAAACTTGAACTCATTCGATACGGTATTTACTATTCAGTCACTTTAATAAAAGCGCCCTTTTGAGTACCCATGCTAGGTTTAGGTTGAAATTCTGCATATCTTATTAGCTATACTTTATTAGTCACTTAGGTGAAATTAGTTGCATTAATTATAACAAGTCAAAATATATGAGAATATTTATTATTACCATTATCTTACTTATATAACTAAGTACGTACTTTTATAAATATTGTTGGTTTTAAGTGGTACTAAAATTAACAAAGCAAAGTACAATGTCACGTCAATTGTGTAGTAGGTCAATTGTGTAGTTCTACTGTGGAGTAGAACATCCTAAATGTCATTTTTTTTAAGTTTTACTCATACAAAGTCAAAATAACTGTACATGGGGCTAGGACGTGAAAAAAAAACACGATGCGTCTCCGCTTCGTTTTATTGTGATTGGTTGAGAGACTGACGTGTCGGTATCTCGATCAATCATAGACATCAAAATAGCAATACGTCAGTCACTCAACGAATCACAACAAAACGAAGCGGAAAGCATCGTGTTTTTTTTTCACGTCCTAGCCCCAATTATTTGACAATGCGTTAGTAAATGAAGCTATGTACTCGTTTTTATCTCAGCTAACTTTATTCCAAAAATCATCCACGAATAACGAATATTCTCACTGAAACTCCCGGCTTTATTGTACTGATTTTTTTATCATGTTGCACTTTAGTGCGAATATGGCGAGTACCGTGAGTATATTTCGGACTGAAACTGCGATGTTGCCGCTGCGACGAATTCTCTGTAGTAGCATTAGGACGTGTGAAACTAAAATAACTACTTTGTTCGAAACTTGTATATTATTTTACGTTTACAGTTCCAGTAAGATAAGATTTGGTTACATTTATGAAAGCATTGTCAAAATGAGACATCACCATTAAAATGTGGTGGACTACAAGTGAAGAGATTACAACCTGGTATAAAACAAAATATTAATGTATAATTATGACGCCCATTAATATAAAAAAAACCCCTAATAAAAGTAGACGGAGAGGGCAGATTGCTTGAAGGTCCTACCACTTTGTGTAAGTCAGAATTAGGCTTTATAAAAAAATGTAATGCGCTCCCCGTTACTTTTGTGTTCATTCGGCAATTTAAATAACGAATTATAAATATCATCATAATTTATTTAATTGTAAGTATGTAAATTACATATCTTTATTTTTCAATATTTACCAGCCACATACCTCAAATTTATCTTGGGTTACATTGTGTCGAAATAATACAATAAAGCAAAGCAAGGAATGCTATTGTAACCATAAACACATCCCGGCAAAAAGTAATAAAATTGGACCGAGTCCCATATCTTTTTGCCGAGTACAACATATACGACTACAGCCCTAGGGAATAAAAACATAACTCGTTAATAATTCTATTTCACCGAACACACCAATACACCTAGCTTTACGTGCACATCATACTCGCCTATGCACATAATATATAGGGGCAACTTACATTACTGGTTTTAGTTAGTATTTTTTTTTTATTAAATGACGAGATGAGCATGCCGCTCCCCTAATGGTCAGCGATACGATAGCCCAGAAAAAGCACAGGCACTAAATATATAGAAATTTGAGTTACAAATGTGAGCTCTTTAGTTCGTCATCCTAAGACATAAGATCTCAAGTCTCATAATGCCCATAATACCCTGGGTACAATATCCTTCCTACCTGCATCAGTGGCGTAATTGTTTTACGATACGGTAATGCTGAGGTCTTAGATTCAATCCCTGGGTCGGAAAAGTGATGTTGGATTTTTCTATTTAGTATCAGCCTGGACTCTGGAATTTGCGACGGATATGGCGATAGACTCATGCTCTATTACATCATGGGGCGAAATACGCACGGCGAAAAATGGGTGCACTTGGTACATCTCTGCCTACCCCTTTGCGGATAAAAGGCGTGTGTATGCGTGTGTACAATGTCTTTAAAATCAGAAGACGACAGCGCACGCTGTTGCTGGCGGTAGCGAAGTTGAATAATGACAATTTCTTTGTTTTTACGGTATAGGTAATCGGTACAAAGACTGAAGAGTTTCTGTAAACGAAATCCAGTACCAACGAAGATAAATAAAACTAACAGATTGCTCCGTAAATAGATATATCTTCTGTGTATATTCAAGGCCGTAACCAACAGATAAATACAAAACTTATAGAGCGGAAGTACCGCTAAAAGATGATCGGAAATATGTCTCACTATTAATAGAATAATGCATGTCTTTATCTTTCCTTTTTAGTATTATCTTTTGTGGATTAAGGAAAATATGAAACACATATAAGTGATATACATCGTTCACTTCAATGTAAGACAGGAAATATTGAACACATGTAGAGATAGTTATGAATATTTTTGCGACATAGGCAACATGATCAAAGTTTCAGATTTGTAAGATTGGTTAATGGATAAGTCTTATGTACCGAATGGATAAGTCTTATGTACCTATAGTGACCTCAAAAATAAGAATCATGTGTAAAACCCACCACAGTGGCTTATATAAATGTAAGTGTATCGCATCCCAGAATCACCCTGAGTAAATTTGCTTTCGAAGCCCCGGTGTCGACGAGATAGAAACATAGATAGAGATTTTGACTGCCTCGGTAGCGTATTTGCATTGCGTACGCGGTACGAGTAGGTTCGATTTACGCGCTGAGGTCCTGGGTTCGAATCCCGGGTCAAAAAATATTGTGAATGGATTTACGCAGTTGCAGCTCGGAGTCAAGAATTTGTAGGTGTGAAACCCCGTACCTCGGAAAGCACGTAAAAGCCGTTGGTCTTGCGCCTGATCTCTCTCCGGTCATGACGGATGGCCGTCTTATCGGACTATGAAAATGAGGGAATAGCGAGTGCACCTGTGTATTGCGCACACACTTGTGCACTATAATATCTCCTGCGTGCCTGGCTAATCTCCGTTGAGATTGGCCGCCTAGCCGACACTGGCTAGGAGGATTACGTTACGATTACTCGATATCGACGCCATTCCACTTACCACCACATGCAATGGAGTCACATTTCCATGCTGGTATGAAATATTTCTGAAAGTACTTACAGGAACAGCTCGATTATTATCGTCGACCAAGGTGTCAGTGATAGAGAGCTGGCCATCGTTGACTAGTATCTGCAGGCCCAGCCGGTAGACGCCGATGATTCGGGGAGAGCTCCAGCGGCCGCGGGACATGAGGCTCAAGGTCAGAACCTCACCTGGGCCTACCGGTCGGTGTACAACCCACTCGAAGCGCTGCGGACGAAAATGTTAGTTAGTCCAAAGTTACAATAAAACGACCAGTAAAAATAACATTAAGGCCGCCTGTACACACAATATTGTAAAAAATATCTAACATAAAATAAAATTTCAATTTGGAATATCCTAAGAGCTTAGCAATTATGGTTCAATAAATTTTAGGACCTACTTATGATATTACATAGACTATGAAGTACTTCAAAACTGAATAGCTTGTTTATTTTTCCTATCTGTAAGGGCGCTATCGACAAGAAGTTTATGATTATTAAGATTTAACATCAGACCAGCCGGTCGTAACACAAGTATCGAGAATATTACAATGGCCACTAATTAGCAGAATCGATCGCAGTGTGTTTATTCATTGGCGGAATACAAAATATTGCTGTATTATTTCATCAGCAAGATTAAGTTATCAAAGGTTGAAAGGGATTTTATTCTGAGAGAAATAGCAAAAAATTGATCTCGCGATAAAAAAAATACAAAGGTAAACTCGCTTAGTATTATTGTTCCAGTAGAATTAATGCCTGCTATTGACCCTTTTTTAGACAAGCTGGTGAAAGGAATAGATAATCTAATTTTGTTTTCAAACAACTAATATGAACTAACAGAGACTCTACTAGTCGCGGCGGCAATATGCAACTGCAATATAGTTAAAAGTCAAATGTAGTAGTAAAATAATACTTTCATAGTTTCACATTCTACCGAAATAGTCATACATATTATGGATAGTTTGTAATAACTGGTTGACGCGTGACAAAATTGTAATAAAGTAATGTCTGAACTCCTAACGGTAGTTATGACCGAAAAAGGACACTTGCATATATTGCGATTGGATAATAGAGCTGGCGTCAACGTAGTGATTACAGAGTTACAGAATATTTGAAATAGAATACAATAATACCTGTCACCATATAGTGTAGTTACTATATACACAAATTGTAGAGTAAAGAGCGAGCTAGATGTTTAATATTTATCAACATTGTTGAATGAACCGAATGAATACACAAAAATACACACAAACATTATAAAATAGAATATAGTTTATTAGTTTATTATATCGTATCTATTATCTTCTTTTGTGCGGCATAAATTCGTAAAGTGTGGTGTCAAAAAACTAAAGTCAAAAAACAATAAGTGTGAAAAAATCTTCGGACGAATCGGATCGTCGGCTCCCGGGAGCAAAATTAAAAGGAAAAATAAAACAAAAGAAACCAGGGGTTGCAACCCGGATTGAGGCGCAGCACGCACACCATAATATGTAAGTGATTTTATTCATATAATTAGTGGTATCGCACACAAGAACGAGAAGTTCGACACGGCGGCCGAAATTTCAGTTATCACCAACCACACCCAAGATTTTGTATGAACAGCTTATATACCTAACACTAGATATACAGGTTTTCCGTGTAAGGCTGAACAAGGGCAGCACGGCACGGCTTAGTATTCTTAGATAATAATAATCAATGCATTACAATGCAATCAGCCCTGTATTATAATACATTATATACTGCCCACTGCTAAGCCCATTGCTAAGCCTCCTCTACTACTGAAAAGCAGCGTAGTTAGGCCTCAGTCCACCCCGCTGGCCGAGTGCGCGTTGGCAAACTTCACATACCCTCGAAAATTTTATGGAGAATTTTCAGGTATGTAGGTTTCCTCACGATGTTTTCCTTCACCGTTAGGGCGAACGATAATTGATTAATAATACACACGTTACTTAGAAAACTCAGATGTGTGTGCCTTGGATCTTGAACCTCCAGACATTGTCTTGGCAGACCGTTCCATTCCCAACTAAGCTATCGTCCACTCACATATCTATATACTAATGTTGAATTTTGTAACATTACTTTTCCAAATTCAATATTGGCATCAGTAAAAACAGGTAGGCTTATTATGGGTTCTAACTTCAAAGTATACCGTTGAATATGAGTTTCTGTCAGGACGCTCTTGGACGGAATCCAGAATTAAACCTTGCAGAGCCGTCTCGGCCGTCTCGTCAGTGGTCGCTACTCGCTACGCCTTTTACATTCCGTACCTACGCGTAGATATTGAAGTTCTTTCCAATATTTTAATACTATTGCCCCATTGCAGTCCAACTGCATCGATCTTTTCACCCAAAGGAACTAAAATAAATTTCTTCGACATAATATTATGAGAATAAAAGCACATAACTTAGGTCTTAGGCTATCTACAGATTTTTGAAATTCTTTCTCATTTTAATGCTCCTGTGAACTTAAGTGGTAGTCGAATTAGAAATTCTGTATTATAACTCCCCTGGATTTATACCTAAACGAGTGTAGTTGCAGTGTCTTTTTTAATAATTTCATAAATGTTCCATTTAAATTCATAAGATTGAATTACGTGACCTGTTTCTTTGGATATGTGGCTTATAAAGCTGTGGTCTTGGCGTGATTATCAGACAGGGTAAAACTTTGCGGAATTGACAGACACCTTACCAGATTTGGTCTCTCGAGACGAACCTAACGGAGACTCGTAGAAACTAAATTAAACTTTCTGTAACATGCGTGCAAAACACGTCTTAGCGTGATCCTATAATAATCCGTGATACTATATTACAAAAAGAAGAAGATGCACGTGTTTCTGCAACTTGTATGAAAGTGAATATCAGTGGGTTAACGATAGGTAAAAAAACATTTACTAAGGCCGGTTTGTTTCTTCCGCAGTCAGGGAATGTTAAGGCTTTGATCACACTAGCAAATTTCAAGCGAATGCACGGCGAAACAAAGGCGCTGCGCGAGTGTAGCAAGACACTTTTACGCTGAGCCGTCACGGTAACTGCTTGATTCCGGATGAAAAAACACAACCTAAGCTACTTTTCAGTCGATTTATTAGTTATTGCATAGAATGTGAACGTAAATGGTATCTATATACTAATCTTTACTCAATATTATAAAGCTTGTTAGGTTAAGCGCTAATCTCAAGAAGTTCTGAACCGATTTCGAAAATTATTTCACTAATACGAAGCTACATTACTCCTGAGTGCTACAGGCTACTTTTATATCCCGGGAAAATCTTTTTATCACGGAAAAACTATTTCACGCGGGCGAAGCCGCGAGTAATGCTAGTTTCAAAGGATTTCATTATTAGGATAGGTTATTATAATGCGTTTTGAATATAATTTGTGGCTAATACCCAATTATATTGTTTGGTCCATAGTGTCCCTATATTTTCTCGTCTAACTTATATAGGTAAGTATAAAGTAATAGTCCTGTCACTATAAGGTTCTGATACCTGAAGGCTCTGATAAATTGTCTGCGATTTCGATTTTTGATAATATGCAATATTAGGTTCGGCAACACACCACGCGAAAAGAAAATATCATTACTTAAAATTGAATACACTAGTTGAGGCTTTCCCTATCTACCTCTTTGACGAAGCCAAAAGTGTGTGTACATAATATAAAAATCAGCGTATACAGTTCGTAAAATGTAAATATGAAACAGATACATTTACCTTTAACAGCAATAACAATAAAGAAAATAAAATGTTTTGTATTGATAAAAGAACTCTATGCACAGTCCTTGGCCCGTTTTATTGAATATCAAACCAATCCCGGATGACATAATGCATTCAAGAGAGGTAGCAAGTATCATGAGCCTCCGAAATGCAATACCCATGGGCTATTTGAAATAGATAAATATTTAAGGTATATTTCCAAGTCGCTATATGAAACTATCAACATCGTTTGCGTTTAATCAGCCTTGTTTATCGAGTGTGTTATTACCGGCTTTCATCTTTCTATTCTCGGAACGCGTTTAGAGCACTTGGTATGACGAATCTTCAGGCAACTAACATTAAAGACTAACAATGAAGATTTCGTTTTCGGTGACCGTGTCGATCAAGATAGCTTTTTTAAATGTACTTTTTTGTTAGTACGCAGGAATCGCAAGTGAGTTTACAAATATTAGTAAATTAGAAGAATTTCATTTTCGATGTCCTTTACGTGTTGTAGTCGCGTGGCGGTTCTCTAGGTGTTACATACCTATGACCTAGGTTGCTTTTGTTATGTCCTGTTTCAAGTTAATTTTATTTGACAGTTGTCGCATTAAGCCGCTAATATAGTATTTGGGAGCACTCATAAGAGTTTGACCCTCGTGGCTATTTCATCGCCCTACATAAGTTACGTTCATGACCTAAATAAATAGTCTTATTAATAAACGCATCATTGTCTTACGATCACAGCTAAAATATGTCGATTAAAATGTCTCGCAAACTCAAATAAATTCGCAACAACTCAACCTACTACATAAATTTCAACAATGCCAGATATTGAATACAATTTATCTTGCATATTTAGTCCGGCATTACCGACAATAAGTTATTTAAAGTGAACGCAGAGCTAGCGTAAAGTCTAATGGAGCTTAAAAACATTTTCATTGGCTTCACTGCAACATTTTCTAGGTGGTTATTTTCAATCACTTTATTCCTCTTGAGAAGAACCGACTTATTTAACAGATATTTCGTGTTATGAATAAGTACTTAGTAGTTCATTATTACATTCATAACCTAGGCTATCATATTAAAATAAAATTATGTTTAAATTAGTTAATTATTCTTAGTAAAACACTTCACGCGGTTATTGAAAACATAATACAGTCAATATAATCTCGGTATGGTTTTATCAAGTTTTAACATATTATGTACTAGCTTTTGCCCGCGGCTCCGCCCGCGTTAAAAAGTTTTTCCGGGATAAAAGTCCCGCTTTATGTTTTCCCGGGATAAAAAGAAGCCTATGTGTTAATCCAGGACATGATGTACCCGTGTGCCAAATTTCATCGAAATCCGTTCAGTAGTTTTTGCGTGAAAGAGGAACAAACATCCATACATCCAAACATCCATACATTCTTACAAACTTTCGCCTTTATAATATTAGTAGGATTATAGCAGGATAGTAGGATGTATGTATGTTTATTGGGGACGTATGCAGTCGCACAGACGGGTGATCAGTTCGCCGTATTGGAACTATTTAACCCATAGTCCCAGTTCGCTTCGTTGGTATCATGCCCAGGGGCCGCATTCACCATAGGGGGTTTCAGCTGTGGCACAGCTAAACCTTAGAGGCAACGTGGCCCCCTTCCAGGTTGCCGATCTCTGCCCAGCACTGGCCTCCATTGCAGGTCCCGCCACTCTGACCTTGATTGATCATTGCGGCATGATCCAACAAGGGGGCAACCAATGTATGATATGAGCATCGTTAATTATATTCCATGGTCTAAAAAAACAAACAACAAACACTAAAATCTATTGGTCCGTGGGCCAGTGACAGATTTCGATGACCAAGTTTCTCTCAAACGACAATTGGTGATACGCATCAGAGACGTGTATCATAAAGCCTCGTGAACGTCAGCTTCGGCTCCGTGGGTGCCATGAGCGGTGGTAGCCTCCCAAAGATGTAGAAAAAAATATATTATTCAGTCATTTCCTCCCAACTAAAAATCATTTTAAATTGTAGCTAACCCGATACCTTGAAGAAAAAAAATAATCAGCTGACTGTAACTTGGGGCATTATGCGTCAGCTGGTCAATGAAACATGTAAAAAAAATATATCATTTCAGTGATTTCCTCTCAACTACAAATTTACCTGATGATAGCTTATACGCAACTATGAATAAATATATATGTCAGCTGGCTGTATGCCGGGGCAAAAACCGTCAGCTGATGCCTTGAAAGTTATAACGCAGGTGTTAGGCGAGAGCTTCTATTACATAATTACATGCATCAGCTGACAATGTTTCCCTCGAATTAATGATAGTAGATTCTCTTTATTAATTACAGCATTGTATTATCAATCTATACATGTAAAATGCTTTGTCCTGAATGACTGAATGACAGTTAAACGCACAGCCCAAACCTCTGACCGTAGAGATCTGAAACTTGCAGGGTGTGTTCCTTGTATGACGCGATGTAGGCATGCAACACTTTTCTAACCCTTAGATTAGAAACGTGTTGCATAGGTGGTACCTGCAGTAGGTTGTGTTAATCTGAAAAGTCTTCTGCTGACCACTTTATCTTACTCCGGAGAGTACAATAAACTATAAATTCATAATCACTGTTCTTAATATTTATTCAGTTATTTAATTATATACGTATTAGTCGTAAAGTATTTATACATTTCATCGGAAAACTCATATCTGAGCGTAAAGTCAAACATTTAAGATACATTATATCTTCCCAGATGAAAATTTATAAGCTGACTAGCTTTTGCCCGCAGCCGCGGTCGTACGAAGAGTTTTTTTTTATAAAGGTCCCACTTATACATTTTCACGGGATAAGAAGTAGCCTAAAACTTTCCAGTTTCCCAGATGCTCGAATTATCTCCATACCAAATTTAATCAAAATCCGTTTGATAGTCTTTGAGTTTATCGCGTACAATCTTTTTACCATTTGGGTTGAATTTCGCAAAATCCCGTCTTAGTGAGCTCCAACGTTCTAAAAAGAACCTCCACAAAATTTGAGACTCCTAGCACGTGTAGCTTCTCAGATTTCGTGATGAGTGAGTTAATGACCTTTCGTTTTTATACATATTATATATTACGGGATGAATTTCAATAAAACATGAAACACGTCTTCTATCAGTTCTGTTAAAAATAAGTTTAAGCAATATTTGAAGTAGGTTGGACCAAGGAATCACGTTGGCCCATACAAACTTTGCCCCCCTTTTTCACCCTCTTAGGGGTAGACTTTCGGAAAATTCAATCTCATTAGATGCCTATGGCATACAAAGAACACACCCTGCAAGTTTCAGGTCTCTACGGTCAGAGGTTTAGGCTGTGCGTCAGTCAGTCATTCAGGACAAAGCATTTTACATGTACAGATTGATAATACAATGCTGTAATTAATAAAGAGAATCTACTATCATTAATTCGAGGGAAACATTGTCAGCTGATGCATGTAATTATGTAATAGAAGCTCTCGCCTAACACCTGCGTTATAACTTTCAAGGCATCAGCTGACGGTTTTTGCCCCGGCATACAGCCAGCTGACATATATATTTATTCATAGTTGCGTATAAGCTATCATCAGGTAAATTTGTAGTTGAGAGGAAATCACTGAAATGATATATTTTTTTTATATGTTTCATTGACCAGCTGACGTATAATGCCCCAAGTTACAGTCAGCTGATTATTTTTTTTCTTCAAGGTATCGGGTTAGCTACAATTTAAAATGATTCTTAGTTGGGAGGAAATGACTGAATAATATATTTTTTTCTACATCTTTGGGAGGCTACCACCGCTCATGGCACCCACGGAGCCGAAGCTGACGTTCACGAGGCTTTATGATACACGTCTCTGATGCATCTCACCAATTATCGTTCGGGAGAAAATGACTGACGAAATTTTGCTACTGGCCCACGGTCTATATGGTTGTCTGGAAGAGATCGCTTTTAGCGATAAGATTGCCTATTTTGACACTAGCTGTGGCAACTTTAAAACGAAAACGACACAATTAAAAAAAATATTGAGTAATCGTTTTAAAAAATGAAGTTCTCAGTACAATAGCTCAAACACAACCATATTCAAGCGGGAAAGGGGCGAATCTGTTATATCGGGCCTTTTTTGTTATATTTTTATGAAAAAGGGACCAGTTTTAAGTCATTTTATGACAATAACTCAATTTCCGATTTTTTGAATTGTACGTTTTCGTTCTAAAGGGGCGCTGTATTTAACCCGTCAACCCCCGCTTATATTATATATAGATGTATGGAAAAACCCTATAAATATGGACACCGGTGTCCGTCGCGGGGCTTGGCAGACTAATAATACCACACAAGTAAAACAAAAATCTTTTTCTTGTGTGGTGTTAAACAAAGAGTTATCTATCTATCTAAAATTACAGTAAATTTTGAAAAGTTAACTACAACTATCTTTTACAGCAGAGTTTATTCCTCTCGGACGTTATAGGTAATATCCTCATTAAACTGCCTCGGTGGCGTAGTTGTATTACAGTATGACTACAAAGCTGAGGTCTCGGGTTCGATCCCCGGGTCGGGCAAAGCGATATTGAGTTTTCTATTCAGTATCAGCTCGGAGTCTGGAATTTGTGCCCGATATGGCGATAGGCTCGCCCCCTATCACATCATGGGACGGAATAATGGCGATAAGTGGGTGCACTGGTTGCGCCTCTGCCTACCCCTTCGGGGATAACAGGCGTGAGTGTATATATATGTATATATATGTATATATATGTATATATATGTATGTATCCTCATTAAAATTTATAAATGTGGAATAAGGGTTAAGGAATGAACGTGAAATGCAATGTGTAATGTTTTACTAGAAACTAGAAAGGAAGAAAAAGGGAATCAAAAGGACAGTTATGAGTAAAAGTTTGAATCACATCTAAAAGATAAAGTTTCAATTGTGAACGATACGCATATAAGAGAAGGACAGGAAGAATACGGAAGGATTACATATTGTTAACATTTTATTATTCTATCCTACTTATTTTTTCGCTACATTGCGCATTCATTTACGGCTGTTACTGTTGCCTGCTGGCCTAGAACTAAGGTAATGTATGCAAGTGTATGAACCTTCTAGTTAATAATTTGGATATACATAATATATGTTCGGCTTTGACCTTAAGCTTCACGCGCCCCACCGTGTGAACTCCCTCATCGTCGTAAATTCTGATTTTGATGCTAGTTTCACTGGATACCAGCTCCAAAGCATGTAGCAGTAGAAAATATATATTAAAAGGTTGTTATTATTAAAAAAAAAGTACGTCACGTAGCGTGTGACCACTACTGTAAAATTTTAATTGAAATTATAATTTATACGAGCGCCCTAGTTTGTGTTTATTGATTTACGTTATGTGAAGGCTAACGCTATTGAATTACGAATTATAACGTAACAGTTACGATAGCTAAATGTAATATCTTCAGTCCAATAATATGGATTCTAGAATATTCCTGGAATTTTTGCTCGATATAGCGATAGGCTCGCGTCCAATCACATCATGCGATGGAACACATATGGCGAAAATTTGTGGTTGGTTGCACCTCTGCTTAACCCTTCGAAGATAGAGGCGTGATGCACATACATCAACGGATATTCTACAAACAAAAAAAAAACACTTTTTTGTTTCTGTTAGAATAGCCGTTTGTAGTCTATGCTAATAACGCCTTTATGCTTCTTGTTATATTTTCCTTTATCCAACGCAACGTACATTTAAAATGCAGGTCCGGTGTTAGGCGTGTAGCTTTTATGATTGTACACTGGTCTGATGTTAACCCCTCTAGGGGATGTAATCCAGAACAAATTGTGTTCGAAAATGTCACACAGTGCTCCGCTACCTGAAAGTCACTGTGAGTTGTGACTCTTATATTTACGATCATAACATGATTTTCTTGTAGTTTTATCGGAAATATAAATAATATTACTTATACTTTAATACAAACATCTACTCCCGTTTAATGTTTATTAAATAATAATATTAAAGTTCATTTTTTATATTATAAATCTTTTTCCTCCATCAGTGGTTACATGTTCAAATATTTTAGAAGAAAGTAACTTAAATCCTACTAATATTATAAAGGCGAAAGTTTGTAAGAATGTATGGATGTTTGGATGTTTGTTCCTCTTTCACGCAAAAACTACTGAACGGATTTCGATGAAATTTGGCACACGGGTAGATCATGTTCTGGATTAACACATAGGCTACTTTTTATCCCGGGAAAACATAAAGCGGGTCTTTTATCCCGGAAAAACTTTTTAACGCGGGCGGAGCCGCGGGCAAAAGCTAGTTATGTATATTTTAAAGTGAATGTCGTGTCGATGAACTGCAATTCATTACTTTGCATTATTTAATAAACTTGTTATCATAATAATTTCATCATAATAATTTTGATCCACAATCAACTACATAAAACTAAATTGGGCTAACGAATGAAGTTTTAAGATGAAGCAGGCTTGAAAATGTTACAAATTTACATTTGCTGTTTAGTAAATTATTACAATAAAGGATACTAATTGTGTACACAAACAATAACAACGAAACAAAATATCAATTACATCCATCTAAGGCTATTAAATGCATAGACTTAATATAATTCATTATTAAGTACTGCATGAAAACGATTACCGTAAGCTGGCGCGTACAAGTCGTACAACTCATCGCACCTTTAGGATGAAAATGACACAATTAAAAAAGATATAAAATTGAGTTATCATCATAAAATTACTTAAAACGAAGTTCTCAATACAATAATAGTTCAAATACAGCCATATTCAAGCAGGAAAAGGACAAATCTGTTATATCGGTCCCTTTTTTATTATATTTTTATAAAGGGACTAGTTTTTAGTCATTTAAAAACGACAACTCAATTTTCTATTTTTTCAATTGTGTCGTTTTCGTTCTAAAGGTGCGACATTCACGAGGGCGCGTGCGGCGTGTGTACCGTCTATGCATAAACATAGCACGTCCTTACACGCTCACGCATCAACAAAGTAAAAAAATATAGCTGATGTTTTGTTTACGCATGTATCTTTCCCTTCAACTGGCATAATTTGAACTGTGATTTCAAACATTTTTTAACATACTGTGTAACATTTGTAGTGTGAGTACTGTGAACTAGGGCTTCCAATATCGCAGGCTATCTTCAATCTCGGTATTTGCGCGACTTAAAATTTTCAATCCCGGGATTTCCAGGATAAAATAAAGATGTAAGGAGTAAATTAGAAAATCAACATAACTTCACTTTAATGTCTTTTTTTCTTTTAGCATGTACCTATCAATCAAGTTGGCCTTTAAACCCACCCATAGAAGCCCAGGTAATTGTGTCGCGTTACGGGAATAGCCTGTGTATATCCGATTTCGAACAAGACAGCATAATTGCACTAGCTAAAGAATATTGCATCTCTTGTCAGTCGATAGGTAATCTAGATGCTACTCCACTTATCACCATGTACAGTGGAGCGGCTTTGCTATGCCCGTATAAAAAAAAAAGATATTTATATCATTTCATTTCAACAAAAGCCATTTTCAACTGAATGTTTACAAAAGTAATTAAGACTTTGATTACTAGAGTCAGCATTCAGTTAAAAATGGTTGTGAAGAAAACATAATATGTCCAATGTGACATTTTCAATACGGCGAATTAGTCCCGCAATCCTGCGGGACCCCACGTCGATAATCCTACAATACCTACGTGGGACTGGAAAATGACGCGGGATCCCGGAATACCGGGATCTCGGTATTGCAGTATTGGAAGCTCTACTGCAAACGTCAACTTTAGTTAACCTTTCTATATAGTGAGAGTCCTTGAGGGCGGAGAATTGTATAAAATTGTGAAAATAATTTTATAATAAATTGGTATTGCACTCCGTGGTTGGTGGCTCTGTTATTTCAAGTATTTTAGCGAAACGTTGTGCTAGCAGCGAATACATTTCAACCCTTTCAAACCTTATGTTATAATTTTCTTGTATTGAATTGAAAAACAAGAAATACGCTTTTCTATAGTATTTTACTTTTAAATATTTTTCTTGTTTGTTGTAATTTGCTTTTTCTAAATCTGTATTTGTATATCTAGCTGTAATTGATTTTTACAAGCATTTGTTTATTTAAAAGAAAAACATTTTATTCTAATTAATACAACATTAAAAGTGTATATGTCATGCCAATATCATTATAGCTTACTATCATATTTTTATTTATGCTATGAATTACCTATAAGATGCAACGGTACCATATTATGAGGAAAATTAAATTTTCCCATCCAAATCAAATGATAACCGTTATCCATGGCATTACAGATACCGGCAATGATAACAAAATTGTTCTATAATAATTTGACCTTACAAGATTCGACAACAAGCAATGTGTATTAGAGTATCAAAATATTACATGAGTAATCTTGTAAGGTTAAGTAGAATAGGGTCATACCCTACTCTCGTGACTTTTTGATGCCTCTAGCAACTATCCCTCTAGCGACTATCCTATTTCTCTTCCATCGTCTATCAGGGTTTTCGCCAATGCCCTATGTAATAGCGACTATATTGGACTTAAATTACAAATTACATGAAACAAAAAGTTGTATTTAAGACTAGCTTTTGCCCACGGCTCCGCCCGCGTTAAAAAGTTTTTCCGGGATAAAAGTCCCACTTTATGTTTTCCCAGGATAAAAAGTAGCCTATGTATTAATCCAGGACATGATCTATCCATGTGCCAAATTTCATCGAAATCCGTTCAGCAGTTTTTGCGTGAAAGAGGAACAAACATCCATACATCCATACATTCTTACAAACTTTCGCCTTTATAATATTAGTAGGATAAGTTAAATTTAAGTTAAAATTGTATAAATACCATACCGCCACAATCTAAAAATTAAGTCAGTCTTGGCGGCCGTGACATCACCAAGCGGCCCAACGGAAGATCAGCGCTAGTTTTATCGCCAGTATATGCTGAGCTGGAGCCGTTTTGTGACAACCTTAATTTTAAGTTTAGTTTTGTTTTAGTATTTATAGATTTCATTTGTCATACATAAACTGCTTTTCCTTCTTCTTTCTTTTCTTTACTACAGACCAGCAATTTTGTGGACACCTGCGGCCAGTCCGCTTTCCGGCCGCGTTACATACGGCTCTGTCATAAGCGGCTTAAGAATTGACCAACGAACAATGGCCGAATATTTTCTGTTATCGCTTTCATATGAACAATAAACGTGGCCACGTGAATGAGTCTCGTCTATATCATTAAAACGTCTTTGTATAAGCGGCTAGTCATATATTACGTTAAATCTATATACATACGAATGGATCATATTATGCTCATGTTAATCGATTGTGTTGTAATAACTAATTAATTATTGATATTAATCTCGCACTCCGAGTCTATTACGTGCCTGGAATTTGCTTGTATTGGTTTAAACGTCGTGTCTGTCAGTATAGACACGACGATTAAACTCAAAACAAACTCATTTATTTTCTTTGCATTGTACACAGTTGTACAATGCAAAGAAAATAAATGAGTTTATTTGTAAATTGTAATTAACATTCGTAAATGCATTCGTATCCAATACATATCCATGTATATGAATTATGGTTTGATTAATTTATTTATATGAGAGGTTGACAAATACAAACATACTGCTACTAGACTCGTATTTATGGTCTTGATACGTTACCTGAATTTACGGGCATTTCGATCATCACACGCAGAAATAGGTCGCCACGGCCGTCATGCAACTCTGAGCGATTTCGCCTATTTGTCGGCTGCGACGTCGCATCATTTTGATGTATTTCATGAAATTATTTACTCAGATATGTACACCAATGCTCAGAATAATAAGTGTACAACCTGATGTCGACTCAAATAGATTTAGGCGTTAAAAGCCGCAGCAAGAAGATTGACATGGGCGGGCTTTGGCGGTTCACTCATGCAACCGCGTGCATTCTATACTAATATTGTGTGAAGTGGACGATAGCCTAGTTGGGAATGGAACGGTCTGCCGAGACATTGTCCGGCGGTTCAAAACTTAAGGCACACACCTCTGACTTTTCAAAGTTACGTGTGTATTGTTTATCAATTTATCGCTTTAACGGTGAAGGAAAACATCGTGAGGAAACCTGCATACCAAGTTCTTTCTAAGAATTTCGAAGGCATGTGAAGTCTACCAACCCGCACTGGGCCAGCGTGGTGGACTAACGCCTAAACCCTCTCAGTAGTAGAGGAGCCGTGCCCAGCAGTGGGACAGTATATAATATAGGGCTGGTATTATTATTATAAAGAGGAAGGATTTGATTATGTATTTGTAATGGATAAACTTAGAAACCACTGTGCCAATTTTAAAAATTCTTTCAGTAATAGGAAGCTATGTCTCTCCTGAGTGCTATAGGCTACTTTATATCCCGGGAAAATATTTTAATCCCGGAAAGCTTTTTCACGTGGGCGGGGCCGCAAAGAGAAGTCTAATTCTTAATATTCAAATTATACAACTCAACATTGGCAAAATCATTGAATGTGCGTGGACGCCATATTTAAAAAACAAAAAAATATATTCAACTACCACTTCTTTCGCAACAGCAAAACCGTGTTTCGAGTTTTATGATGCGTGTTTAGAGGTTTATCACAGACACACACACACGCGCGCGCAAACGCCTATTATCCTCGAAGCAGGGCCGCGCCGTCCATATGTGCGAAGTGTGCGGCGCACACAGGCGCCAAGGCAATAGGGGCGTCGGAATCAGGAAGACATTTTATATTTGTTATACTACCACTATATTCTTTACTAGCTTTTGCCCGCGGCTCCGCCCGCATTAAAAGTTTTTCCGGGACAGAAGTCCCGGTTTATATTTTCCCGGGATAAAAAGTAGCCTATGTGTTAATCCAGGATATGATCTACCCGTGTGCCAAATTTCATCGAAATCCGTTCAGTAGTTTTTGCGTGATAGAGCAACAAACATCCATACATCCAGACATTCTTACAAACTTTCGCCTTTATAATATTAGTAGGAGTAGGATAGGTGAGTAGGTAAGACAGTAGTTACATGTACAAGTCTTACATATATTATTACTAAATTAAAACTTATGAAACAGGTTACAGGACTACAAAAATCATAGGTGCTCCATAGATTTCGCACACAGGCGCTCCATAGATTTTGCACACAGGCGCTGTCTTGGGTCGGCGCGGCCCTGCCTCGAAGGGGCAGACTGAAGAGCAACTAGTAGGTACACCCACTTTTCGCCGTGCGTATTCCGTCCCATGATGTGATAGCGCGCGAGCTTTTCGCCGTATCGGTCACAATTCCAGACTCCGAGCTGATAGTGAGTAGAAAAACCTTAAATCAATTTGCCCGACTCGGGGACCGAACCTGCGACCTCAGCACTGTAGTCGTACCCTAATACAACTACGCCACCGAGGCAGCAGAGGATTATCATTGTTTTATTTATTGTCATTAATGATGTTGCTTATTGTTTTAAATATTCCTCACTCTTCATGTATGCTGATGACTTAAAATTCAGTAGAACTATTGAATCCCAAGATGATTGTTTGTTGTTGCAACAAGACTTAAATAGGCTTATACAGTGGTGTGAGGACAACCGTATGGTTTTAAATTCCAAAAAATGTTATCATGTTGGTTTTTCAAGAAAGTTGAATGTTATTACCTATCAGTACTATATTAAAAACGACAGCATTCAGACACTGGATGTAATTAAAGATTTAGGTGTTATTTTTGATAAGAAATTGACTTTTGTCCCGCATTTGGATCATATTATTAAAAAATCTTCAAAAATGCTAGGGTTCTTATTAAGAAATATTAAAAAATTTAAAAATGTATCTAGTAAAAAACTGTTATACAATAGTCTTGTGAGGAGTATTCTTGAATATTGTTCAACAGTGTGGCGTCCTCACTTTGCCACACATAGCTTGAGGCTAGAGCGAATACAAAAGAGATTCCTCTGGCACCTTGCTAGAAGCATTGGTAGAGCTGACAGAAGATTCTCATATGCTGATAGACTTAGCTACTTTAGAATGACCTCTTTAGATAATCGTAGGGATATTTTGGACTTAATATTCTTGTTTAAATTGTTTAACAATAAAATAGACTGCCCCTCACTTCTATCCAGTTTCAATATCAGAGTTCCTCCTAGAACTCCTAGACATACCATAACTCCTCTATCGCCTCCACTGCGAAGATCTGTGCTTGGTTGCAACTCTCCAGTTTTTAGACTTTGCAAGCTTTTGAATAGCTACAGTGAATCTGTCGACATTCATGCAGACTCATTATACAGTTTTCGAAAAGCGTTACGCTCTCGTAAGCTGACTTAGTTTTATAATGTCACTTATCATTTTTTCCGATTTTTTTTATTCCGGTTTGTGACAGTTGTGTATTTTAATTACTTTCCTAATGTCAAAATTTTTACCAACCTAATATAACTTATATTATGTAACTATAGTGAGTATGTATTATCAGTGAATGCTGTGTCTACTTCTTAACAATCATGTACTTAGACTTAGTTTACTTGATTTCTCTATACCTTTTAGTGGATGTTACAGTTTATGATTGATTGTAGACCTAATAATAAATAAATAAATAAATAAATAAATAAAAAATGCCATGAGTCAGGCGTCAAAATTTCGGTCAGGCATTACAATAGTTATGGTCGAATTATTTAATTGTAATTTTAGACTCATTCTGTCGCATTTTCAATTTGACTCCTTAGTCCGCTACTGAAAAATAAATGGCGGTACGAAGTCCGACGGGTTAGCTTATAAAAACAAGGCGTCTCCGCTGGTGTCTTTTACACGAAAGCCAAGGTGTAAGTGTAGTAAAAATATTTTAATTATTTATATTATATTTTTTTCACAAACTTTGACTGCCTCGGTGGCGTAGTTGTATTATGGTACGACTGCAATGCTGAGTTCTCGGGTTCGATCCCCAGGTCGGGCAAAGTGATATTGAGTTTTACTATTCAGTATCAGCTCAGAGTCTGGAATTTGTGCCCGATATGGCGATAGTCTCGCCCCATCACATCATAGGACGGAATAATGGCGAAAAGCGGGTGCACTAGTTAAGCCTCTGCCTACCCCTTCGGAGATAAAAGGCGTGAGTGTATATTTATATGTAATACTTTGTTAAACATGCTGATACTAAATAATCATAGACATGCAACATAATATTATGACTACTATCCCTGAGTTCTCTGGGTATGCACTGGATATACACTGTTCTCTGGAGGTACCTACACTTACCAGTATTCCTCCAAAGGTATGGGTCATTGCTACCCGCCCTGTTGATTGGGGGCGTTTGGAAAATTTCACCACGGTATCCCCTGCCTATCGTAAAAGGCGACTAATAGGGGCCACCCATTAGTTAGTCTAGCCAACTTTTGTGACCCCCGTGATGGACGGCAGCGTGGCGGTTAGTCCTCACGCTGCCGTGGACGCCGAGGGCGTCCTTCGGTGCGCGGGGGCTTCTCAGCCTCCCCCCCCCCCCCCAACAACAGGAGACGGACCGCAATAGCGGTACGCGCAGGGGCGGTTGCGGACGACAACTTAGACGTGAGTCGGAGGAAGCCCGCAGCCGTCCCTAATGCGCCGAAGATGGTCACCGCGGAGTTTTGGTTGGTATGCCGTGCGGTGTACATAGGTCAGGGACTCGGCCCGATGGTCGCCCGACGTTCTCCATCTCTCAGGGCGCGGGGCGGCTGGACGTAGGGTCGTAAGGCACGGTCAACCCAACATAACCGTTCAGTCGTTCCCCTTGAACACTGGGCGGTAGTAATAATTCACCGTCTACGCGTAAAAAAAAAATTGGGTCTTTGTTAAAATAACCTCTACCTGATTCTATCAAAGGAACCTCTTTGTAGATCCATTATTACTGAATTATGAATGAAGGCGAAGTGCTTAGTTATTAGTAGAAATAAACGAGTAACGCACTTGGAAAAGATAAATAGATTGAAATATTAATGCAAGCATCCTGGAATAGCCTTCAAAGCTATTGTAATACTTGATGTTGTTCAATAAATGTAATAGCACTAGAAATTATAAAGTCTCCCATGCAAATGGTCCTCAACTATGATAATTTACCAATTTTAATTTGATTCATAATAATGTAAATAATCTACCTATTACAGAATAATGAATTCAATGTGCCATATTTCTAAATCTTCATATTAAGTAACTTAATTTCTTAGTAAATTCTGTGATTGCAAATTATTTAAGAAATGCTCTGAAGCCTTGTTTTATTATAAAAATTAAATTAAAATTTAAATAACCCCCGACACAAAAAAGCTATAAAAAGTAAAATAATAATAGTGTCTTTGTCATTTAAGTACCTAGTAATATTTCCGCTAAAGAAGTATTTTCATCTCCCTGGTCCGGAGTTCGGTCCCCCGACGTGAGGACGCTTGTGTCAAAATATTACTAGGTACTTAAATGACAAAGACACTATTATTATTTTACTTTTTATAGCTTTTTTGTGTCGGGAGTTATTTAAATTTTAATTTAATTTTTATTTCAAACTTTTTAAATTACTTTATTCTCCATCCTGGGGCCTTGATAATCAACTATCTATCACCTACTCGTTGAGCCCATCCTTATGAGCCCAAACACACTATATCTGCTATAAGTTGCTAAGGAGTTGGGTATCCCGCAGACTACTTGATGCCGCAGCATCAGCTCATGTTTAAAAATATATTGAATGTCACAGTACACCAAATTTAAAGTCAATCGGATTTTTTAAGTTGCAAATGAGCTGATAATCCTTAAACGCCTGAACAGATCTTCATAAATTATAGCTAAGAACCATCGCAGTCACATCAGCTTTCAAACAAAAAAAAACCGCGTCCAAATCGGTCCATTCGTTTGAGAGCTACGATGCCACAGACAGACATACAGATACACAGATACACAGATACACACCCTAAACTTATAACACCCCTCTTTTTTATCGGGGGTTAAAAATAGAAGGTAGATCGGAGTCTACAATTTTCGACAGTTATAAATAATGAGTTTAATGTAGTTGCAATAGAATTTAATTTGAAAAGACACGAATTGTAAAACTTTTGCAGGCATTATTGCGATTGTACTAAATGTTAGGTTCGTGGCGAATTTCTTTGATATTTAAATTAATACCTATTTCTCTTGTCTTCAGTGAGGCGTGAAGGAGGAACTTATTATTTGACCACCATAATATGGAAATACATTGAAGGATAAATGGGTAGTAAAGAGATGGATCTGGTACTTGGGGAGAGAGAGACCAAAAAAATATTGAACTTCAAAATTAATCAGTGGTTTTTTATTTTATTTTTCTCCCGACGTTTCGAAGGCTTTTCAGCACTTCGTGGTCACGGGGCGGACTGAGGTGTAGGTGGTCGGAAAAAACCACGTCCGACAGAAAAATAAAATAAAAAACCGCGACAAAATCCGTTATAATAGTTTAATTTCAATGAACTTCAGAACTTTAATTCAAATCTTAGTCTAAGCTATACTGGGGCTCAGGCGACGAAGTAGAGCTTAGTGAGGAATTACCAAGTCGGGCAGAAGATTCAGGAACGTGTGTTGCAACGCTTACAAGAGTTTAGGTGTTTCAGTTAATAATAATAATATGTGACGTCCATTCAACTTACCATAAACAACACTATGTTGTGTGGTAAAACGAAAACATTTTTAAGATTTTTGTAGCCCCGCCCCTTACTCGTCACTGGTCACATATTGCAATTTCATTAATAATTTTCCAGAACAGTTCAGAATTTTCATATTATAGGTGGAACGCCATGAAGCCCGTTACCCTTCCTTAGTCACACCATAACATACATTGTTGTCGTTCCTTTTATATGACGTGATTTATATATAAACCTGTGCAGATTACATAAGTCACAGTTAGTCAAAAATGTGTGCAAACGTAGTCTTGTAGCTCCGTATTTCATAAGTTACGCGGTAGTGCCTCGCCGCAGTAATATTTCTTGGATGCTAAATACTTAATTAATGCTACTCTATTCTCTCAGGTTTGTGGGTTTTGGGATTGCTCAAGATAATGAAAACAATGTGGTTACTGAATCTGGCAGCAGGTGATTTTCAGGCATACAAACGCCTTGGCTGATGCTGAAATCAGGCCATTCCGGCCTCCAAGGCCAAAGCCTCTCTCATCAACACCAGCGCGGATGATCACATCAGAGATGTCTCTGATGTGATCATCTGCGCTGGTGTTTCCGACTTTGGCATTCCAGTCGCCCAGAATCAGAGTTACGTCGCGATTCAGTAGCGCGTCAAGAGTTGCTACCAGTGCACCATAAAAACCACAATTTCAACAGTGAACCCATTGTTATAAAAACGGCGAATATTTTTTTAATTTATTAAGTATGCAACAGAATCGTCAAGGTTCTTGCTGGCTTTAAGTAAATTAACACATAATCTACTACAACGTATTATTTTATTCATATTAGCATTTACTTGCGGCTTAATAACAATAAAATCAACGTTAGCGGAATTTATACTAGCTACGATAAAAATATATGGGAATACAAGAAGAATAATCAAACGACAGCCTCGGTAAGTCTGGTTGATAATTATGATTACGATGAATTAAAGCAAACGTACCTGGTTGACGTATATAATATCGTCACTCTCCATCAGTGCCGCGGAGTACTTGATGGAGCCTGCAACAGAAACACATGGTTATAATGTTGAACAAATAGAATCAAAAGTACTAGGATTTTGGTTTTTGTAGTGTACCTAATTGTTGGAGAATAATATTTTAGGATACCTGGCATAATGACAGAATTCAGAGCACTTATACGGTCCTATGGGGTCTTCCACTAATTATAATTCTACTTAACCAGTAACCAATGTTTTACTCCTCTCGTCTCATCCTTTATCACTAACGCCCGAATACTCAAACGCTACTCAATCAACCAAGTTATCTGAGGCCTACTTAATTTTAGCCGGCTTCTTATTTTAAATGGCATTCTCAAATGCACTTTAAAAGATTTGATGGAAAACTCAGCCGAGGAGCAGTCATTTTGCTACAGATTATAAAAAGTTTGATTAGGATTTCAATTTTAATAAATTTGATATTTATGTGTCGTTTCACGCAGTATAATTTTTAAGATGTTAAATATAAATAAATCGAATAACACAATGCGCAGTTTGAAAATGATTTACAATGTTATAATATGTCTGTTATATTTAATTTTCGTGTGTATTTTATGTACTATGTGCAGATGCTACATAGTAAAAATGGTAAGTACGTTTAAAAACCATCCTAGGTTTTTAATATGTAGGAATGGCATATTCATTATTAGAAATAGTTTATTAATTATTATATTCTTAACATTGATGTGATGAGCTTATATTGGCATTATATTGCCACTTGGCAGTATGTCAGGGATGACATTAGCCGCTTTAGAAAAAAAAATAAACACGTCAACAACAATAATATTTATAATTCTTATTTCAGTTTTATCATCAGAAGTAGGCATATTTACAAACATTTACAAAATATGCTAACTCAACTGCCATACTACGCACAATACGATGTAATACCGTTGGTTGTTTCCCGTGAAAAATAACCCCGATGACCTTGGGCTATCGGTTGGATTGTTTGGTTTCTTTTTGTGTTCGGCTGGATATAATCCCGATTTTAAAGAACATAAATGAAAGACTGTTTCCTTGCTGAGTTGGAATCTTCTTTTACGATAAGTTAAGATAAGATATGATATATTTATTTGTCAAACATTAACATTAAATTATCTTTATTGTATTCTTCGAAAGCGTTTAATTTCTCTCGATTTCTTCCTTTGACACCACACTCCTCTTCAGAAAATGATGATAATGAAGAAAAAAACGATTTATTAAATCCAAAGAGAATATAATAAGTAGTTATTACGCAATAAAATTATTAAAGATTTGAACGTAAATATTTGAGACTAGTCTGAAGCACTCTCAAATTGATCTCGATTAACAGCCATATTTGGAGGCCTTACATAGCTGTCAAACTTTAAGCAGTGTTTGTAAATACCGTTTGAATCAATAAGCGGACCTTAAACTGAGTCGCCTTAAATTTAAGGTTAAGAGATAAGTGACGTTTCAGTATACCAATTTCACCAATAACGAATGCTTAAATCCGTAAGGCCATCTCAAATATTTAAGTATTCGGGCGTAAATCTCTTTCTCTGTTCTGTGACTAAATCAGTGTAATCTATACTAATATTATAAAACTGAAGAGTTTGTTTGTTTGTTTGAACGCGCTAATCTCAGGAACTACTGGTTCGAATAGCAAAATTCTTTTTGTGTTGAATAGACCATTTATCGAGGAAGGCTTTAGGCTATATAACATCACGATGCAACTATTAGGAGCGAAGAAATAATGGAAAATGTGAAAAAAGCGGGGAAAATTATTCATCCTTGAGGGATTCCATTGCGTGCGCTGCGAAAACGGTTTAAGATACCAAAAATATATGTATGAAAGAATTATTCCTCTTGAAATGATCTAAAAAAAAGTTCGCGACAGTATGTGTCTATCTTTTAAGATTAACTCACTAGAACCGTTTTTATGGTAATCAAATTTGGTCGAAATTAATGCATTATTTGTTAAGAGTTGTATCATCGTCATAGTCGTATAGTTCAACGGGAAGGTTTTTATGTATGTACTTTTAGCCCGGAAAAACTTATTAACGCGGGCGAAGCCGTGGGCAAAAGCTAGTGGATCAATAAGTAGTAAACTTTGTTAAGTTTGACACATGAAAATCGCTACGAATCTACAACAGGATTCAATCACTCGCCGCATTCGGAAGCTAATTCACTATTTTTCCGTTCACTGTTTGTCGTCTTTGTGTTTTAACTTCTTTTACAATATCGCCCTAATGAAAAGATTACGGATAATGTGCGGTTAATAGAGTAAATATTAAAAATGACAAATTAATCTAGTAACAAACAAAAAAAATTAAGCAATTTTTTTTTTACGTATTTATACGGCGTAAGCAACCAACTAATAATAAGTTTAACCTGTGAATATGATGTAGGTAATAGCGGGCTTCTTTAATCACTTAACAAACTTTAAAGCTTTTATTGATTTTTAGACTTTAGATCATTAATCTTTCATTATTCTCGGTGGCGCAAGTTGCATTACGGTACGAATGCAATGCTGAGGTCTCGGGTTGGTTTCCCGGGTCGGGCAGTGACATTTTATTTTTCTAATCAGTATCAGCTCAGAGTCTGGAATTTGTGCTCGATGTGGCGATAGACTCGCCCGCTATCACATCATGGGACGGAATACGCACGCCGTAAAGTGGGTGCATCAGCTACGCCTCTGCCTACCTCTCCGGAGAGAAAAGGCGTGAGTATGCGTATTTAATTATTCGTGAGAACTTCTAAAAGTTGTTTGCACTGCGCACATTAAGGATAAAGTAGAATAAAATATGAATAATTCACATACAATGAAAACAAGGAGTTGAGCTTAGCCTTTTGTCACAATGGTTTTCACAACTTTATTGTTGAGCTTTGAGTCCCAAATTCCACATAAATAATATATAAAATGCTTGCGTAACAAAACAGTAACACAAAATAAATAAACCAATGTATGCGTGCGTATTATTTTTTCTATTTTATTATCTTCAATAACTTGAAGGGTACATAGAGAGATTACAATAACATTGTCTGTAGTTTGCTTTGATGTACTCTTTTAAATAACAAAAGCCCAAAAGGGGATTTTGGAATTTACTCGAGCGCGGCAGATTAACATAAGGGGGATACCTTAGACCCCGTTGAGTACCTCCACCAAGTATAAGCCTTCTATATAATATGACCGTGTGTCTAGGGCAGCCAATCAGAATAGTAAAAATAATCGATCACCAGAAATATTCGAGCGCGTCAGATTAATTACATGCTGAAAAATGTCCATTTCAATAATCTATTTGAGATTGACGTAAGGGAGTGAGTGGGAGGGCCACAAAATTGCAAAAAAAACGCCACCTTGACATTCTCAAGCGCGGTCGAATTTTTTTTTATTATTAAGGAAATAATTCTCTATAATAACAATTTTCTATTCAGTATTAGCTCAGAGTCTGGAATTTGTGCCCGATATGGCGATAGGCTCGCCCCTATCACATCATGGGACGGAATAAAATAAACACGAAACATTTCTTTTTAAACTTTTAAATTGTTATACAATAAGTTACTTATCAAGAAATGCTATTTTTGTGAAGGATTTAGTTTGAGCCACCAGATGGCAGTGCTGCATGTTCCCTATAATCGCATTGACTAATCACAAGCAGTTCGTTCTGCTACAGGGTATAACGCCCGAGGCATGGAAAAAGAGTGTGGTGCTACTGTTCTTCAAAAAAGGTGTTACAGGCCCATTTCACTCCTGAGCCATGTTTACAAGCTCTTCTCATGAGTAATCACGAACCGTCTCGAGCTCGGGCTAGATGATTTCCAGCCTCCTGAACAAGCCGGATTCCGGAAAGGTTATAGTACCACAGACTACATCCATACGCCGCGGCAAGTTATACAAAATACTGAGGAGTATAACTTGCCACTTTGTTTAGCGTTTGTGGACTATGAGAAAGCCTTCGATTCGATCGAGACCTGGGCTTTCATGCAGTCTCCACAGCGATGCCACATTGATTTATCGGTATGTCAAAGTGTTGAGGTGCTTGTATAACAACGCCACCATGTCGGTACTCGGTCCGAGTACAAGAACAGAGCTCAAAGGCTATTCCACTACACAGAGGCGTGAGACAGGGAGATGTTATCTCTCCGAAATGATTCACTGCCGCGTTGCAAGACACCCACAAGCTTTTGGATTGGAAAGGACTCGGCATCAACATCAATGGCGAATACATCACACACCTTCGTTTAGTCGACGACATCGTTGTATTGGCAGAATCGCTGGAAGATCTGAGTACAATACTTAGTGATCTCAACCGAGTTTCTCAACTGATGGGCCTGAGGATGAACATGGACAAGACCAAGACCCTGTCGAATGTTCATGATGTACCTACCTCGATTACCGTTGGGAGCTCAACTCTCGAAGTTGTGCACGAGTACGTCTATTCAGGTCGAATAGTGCAACTAGGCAAATCCAACTTTGAGAAAGAAGTCAACAGATAGGGCAAAAAAGTTCTCGAGTGGAGACCACAGGCAAGCGCAGCGTCATTGGTCGTTCACTTGCAAGGAACATACTGTGCCTTCTCGCTATTCATCTGGTTTATAATGTTAGTGACGTCATCACCTAGTAAAAACAGTTAATTAGGCTCTTCCGTCGAGTTTAAAATTTGAATGTAGATTCTAGCATTAGCTTTTGCCCGAGGCTCTGCCCGCGTTAAAAAGTGTTGCTGGGATAAAAGTCCCGTTTTATGTTTTCCTCGGATAAAAAGTAGCCAATGTGTTAATCCAGGACATGATCTACCCGTGTGCCAAATTTCATAGAAATCCGTTCAGTAGGTTTTGCATGAAAAAGTAACAGAAAGAAGGTGAACATACGACTTGATAAAGGTCGCAGGAACGCGCTGGATGCGGACAGTTTTTGACAGGTCCGTCTGGAAATCTTTGGGGGAGGCCTGTGTTCATTAGTGGACGTCATATGGCGACTGATGATGACGATGATGATGAATCAGAAACAGCTTAATACTGCTGTTTGTGACGTGATTCTCGAGCAACAAGTTGATAATTAAGTGCCGGTTAATGGCTCGATAAGCATAGTTCTTGTGCGGAATAACTGAACATCATCAAATAATTGAACGTCATCCAAAGTAGGTATAGTAAATTATAACTTACAGATTCAGTAAATAAAGCTTCCAAATGAAGCCGTAGAAATTTTTTTTCATTGCGTAAATATATCTTGTTTGTTTTAAGACCCTATTTCATTTAGAGACAATTTTTGTAGAATCAATCACGTTGTCTTTACTTTTCTATCAAGTACTTACCGTACTTGGTAGAAAAGTAAAGACAAATTGTTTAGGAGCTTTTGGTTATTTACCCGTGTCATTTGTACTTTGTAGTTCCGCGAGGTTCGGTTGGCCAGGCGGACAGATTTCATCACAACTAAGATTTATTATTTAAAGCATTCCGGCGCAATATTACATTGTATTCCAATATCTTTTTGAATAATAATAGTCTTATAACACTATTCTACAAGGTTTAGGTATAATTTGAAATAATAAAAATGTCAACTAGGCGATTTTTATTTCAGAAATCCTGTAGCTCAGCGCGTAAGTGAAAGTTTTTTTTTATTGTATTGAATGACGAGACCAGCATGCCGTTCACCTGATAATAAGCGATATGACCACCCATAAACAGTAACAACACCATTCAACACCTAGAGTTACAAAGTACTGTGTGGCATTCCACTTCGCTCGTCATCCTGAGACATAGATGTTAAGTCTCATTACGTCCAGTAGTTACACTGGCTACAATGTACTTCACATCTAAACACAACAGTGCATGCACACTGCTGCTTGGCGGTAGAAAAACGTGAAACTAACATAAAAGCTGGAACAGTATACCTACACGTAATTCTACGCCAATATGAAGGGTACCTTAAATGTACAATATAACACATAGTACAGGTGTAAGCCTCATTAAACCCTGTGAGCAGACATTACCTTTGGCGTTATCCCGGTGCGAAAGTGATATTTCTACATTTCTGCATACTTAATACGGATCCAGTAGAGGTGACTGCTGTAAACTAAAGAAATATACTTTAAATACCATATAGAGGTTTTTGGAGTCGGTGCTATTATTCATTAAAAAAAAATTATTATAGTGCATTCTTTTTCCGATAAATATTACAATGTAAATTTTGAGGTCAAATATGAGTCACCTGCGAACAGTATTATTACACGAATGGCCGGAGGCATAAGCCGAGGTAATTCCATTTGAAAATGTTTGCTATGTGTGCCAGGGCATAAATCTGTACTGGGCTCCCCAATTACGCGAAACATATTTGCTCCATTATATCGCGAATTTAACCAGCGGAGGCAGAGTACGTACGCTTAATTATATGGTTTGTTAAGTAAACTTTGTATATGTGAATTGGAAAAACTATAGTAGGTAAGCCAATAAAAGTGGACAATTGCATTAATTCATCAAGGCACCAAAATACGTATAGAATACAATCGATATTGAGTTTTATTCATACTTTATGTTTGTGGCTCGTATCATATTTTTATATTGCATACGACCACTAAAATCCAAATCTAATAGGTCTGTAGAAAACATTGATACATTAAAATTTTAATACATCAATGGTAGAAAACAATCCTTTTTTATGTTACTTTTTATGTTCGCAATACATGTCGACTTGTTTGTGTGGTGCACCGTATTCTCTTTAAACTTTCCTTTTTTACATGGTGCTATTATTCATTAAAAGTTTTTATTCTAGTGCATTATTTTTCCGAAAATATTGCAATGCTATTCTTGAGTCAAACTTTATTTTTTTGCTTAGTCGACAATTTTATCAACGGCAGCCATGGGTGACTCGTAGAGACATAACGTGGGCTGCCAGCAATATCAGTTAGACTGCGGAAACTTATAAATATTATTTCACTTACCAATTGCCATATATTCCTTATAGATGGGCTGTGTGACACAGCCTGTGTCCCCTTCTTACTTTTGCCGGAGCGCTATTTATTTCTTTTTCGGATAACATTCGACAGATGCTACCCAGCTTAGAGGAACCTTAGCAGTTATTTTACTGACAACATTACGAAACAACTAGCTTTTGCCTGCGGCTCCGCCCGCTTTAAAAAGGTTTTTCCGGGATAAAAGTCCCGCTTTATAGTTCCCCGGGATATAAAGCAGCCTATGTGTTAATCCAGGACATGATCTACCCGTGTGCCAAATTTCATCGAAATCCGTTCAGTAGCTTTTGCGTGAAAGAGGAACAAACATCCATACATCCAAATATCCAAACATCCAAACATCCAGACATCCAAACATCCATACATTCTTACAAACTTTCGCCTTTATAATATTAGTAGGATAGATGGGCTGTGTGACACAGCATGTGACACAGCCTGTGTCCCCTACTTACTTTTGCCGGAGCGCTACTTATTTCTTTTTCGGATAACATTCGACAGATGCTACCCAGCTTAGAGGAACCTTAGCAGTTATTTTACTGACAACATTATGAAACAACTAGCTTTTGCCTGCGGCTCCGCCCGCGTGAATGAGTTTTTCCGGGATAAAAGTCCCGCTTTATATTTTCACGGGATAAAAAGTAGCCTATGTGTTAATCCAGAACATGATCTACCCGTGTGCCAAATTTCATCGAAATCCGTTCAGTAGTTTTTGCGTGAAAGAGTAACAAACATCCATACATCCAAACATTCATACATTCTTACAAACTTTCGCCTTTATAATATTAGTAGGATAAGTAGGATATTGAATTTAAATTGTTAATAAATTATCTTGTCTACATTTCAGAACATTATAAATATTTATTTTAATAAAAAATAATAATTATAATGAGGCCAGTGTTTGAGGCCATTGTAGGGTTTGTCTGCTTAAACAATGAGTCGTATAAAACATTAATCAAAATGACCATTCCTTACGTATTTGTAAGTTTTAAGTAACAGTCAGTGGGCACGTTCCTTTCTAATTGATTACCCGTAATCATCCTACTATCCTACTAATATTATAAAGGCGAAAGTTTGTAAGAATGTATGGATGTTTGTTCCTCTTTCACGCAAAAAGTACTAAACGGATTTCGATGAAATTTGGCACACGGGTACATCATGTCCTGGATTAACACATAGGCTACTTTTTATCCCGGGAAAACATAAAGCGGGACTTTTATCCCGGAAAAACTTTTTAACGCGGGCGGAGCCGCGGGCAAAAGCTAGTTGATAATATATAAAAAAAACCCAACGTAATACTCGAAACTACCCTGTGTTCGACTAACGATGGGCATAGTTAAGCCGCAACTGTTGTCTAATAATTCTCTTTGATGTGGTAATTTAATATTAGTACTACACCTCTCGCATATTCTACGTAGCGTTTGCATAAGATTTTTTGCATATAAATCAACTTTTAAATATTTTCTCGAGAATAAATTGCTTTTCGTCTTGTTTTAGTAATGAGGACCAATTTTGCGTTCCAAAATTGTTAACTTCGCTTTACATAGGAATTCAGTGAATTTTACTAAGACGTTAAGATTTACTTCAAGAATTGTTTAGGTTCATTTTCGATATTATTTTATTCTCTTAAAATTTGAAATATCTAAGAATCTATGGTTTTGAAAGCTCTTAAAAATTTAACGCTACAATTGAAAAAAGAAACAAACAATTATTTCCAGTACAAGCATTAATTCATAGGGTTTTTCACATATAATCAATGAGTACAAGGTACCTTCTTTATGCAAAAAAACACATACATCTAAATAGCTTTAAGCTATTAAATTTCGAGCAACATATACGGGGGTTAATTTTTTTTCTTATTTCTATTCTATTCTGCCGGCACACACCACGACTATGTTAGGTCCAATATAATAAGGGTGACACTCCTGCTATGTGATACTGGGCGGAAAATCTAAATATCACTTTTACCGACCTGTGACTCGAATCTGAGACCTCTGCGCACGCCTGACTAAAACTACGCCATCTAAGCAGTCTATCTAAAACACAACATTTAACTATCGTTTACACTCTGTATGTCAGATAACTATGCACAAGATTTCTAAATCCCACATTTAATATAATATTATGTAACTTCAGAAATAGATCCTTGATCATCTCTTACAAAAGACACAAACAAATTTAGCATTAGTTCAAGGGGTAGACTAGTTTCTCGCAAAACGTCCAGAATGAAACGTTAAGTTACTTTAATAATAAGACTTAACACGGTTTGTTTGCGTTTTATTTCTTAAGGAAACGTTCAATAATAAAAGTCAATAAGTTGGAAATGAAGAAAATACAAACGAGGTCGTGTAGCCTGCATAACAATGGAGCTGTCGAGAGGAGGACTTCTCTTTAATAGTTCTCATTTTTGGATCCCACTGTGCCGCTACACTGCTTTTAATATTGAGCAAATGATATTCTTTGGATTTTTTTTTTCTAGAATACGAGATAAATTTCTAGATATTCAACAATGTTTTCTACCTTTGAAACTTGAGGTGGAATTCGTAGCGAGTAGGAACGTATTTAATAAAAAGAATTACCTAGTACACATAAATAATGTTAAATTGTGTTTTGGCTATTGACAACTGAAGTGGGATTAAGTCTTTCAAGTCTATCATCAGCCATGAGACGTGCTCCCCAAAGATTTCCAGACTCTTTAATATAAGTATGCAAGTTACATAGGTCAAGAGATGTCTGGCCCAATTACAAGCTTATGGTACAACTTTGCAATAGCATTTGGAAGCCTACTACTTACTACCCTATGACATTTCATTAATAGTATTTACTACATGAAAATTCAAAATAAAAATGAATTTGTTCCTCCACTACAACACTAATAGCCACAATGACAATACGCGGCAAAACAGTAATTTGCAACGATAGTGCCAGATCAGCACGGAAAATAATTGGATCCTAGCTTACCTACCCATCGTTATTTGAACTCACAATTTTGTGCGAATTTTGCTCGATATTAGTCTGATTATTCTATCAAGGTTATTTGAATAACTATTCTGTTGAATGTCTTTGTTTAAATCATAACATTATATTACCATTCTAGGAAACTGAAACGCTTACACAAACCCCTTTAATATTATAACGGATTTTGAGCTTTTTCCCTATACCGCTAAATTACGAGGCCGGAGGCCTTTGGGATTACCTTTTGCGAAACGTCACGGTCATGAACAGAAGCAAAGCCGTCCAAAATTATAATTATAATATTGTACTGCTTGGTATTGCACTGCGTTCATATTTTTTTGGAGATGTAGACGATAGCCTAGTTGGGAATGGAACGGTCTGCCGAGACAATATCCGGAGGTTCAAAACCCAAGGCACACATCTCTGACTTTTCAAAGTTACGTGTTTACAATTATCGTTCACCTTAACGGTGAAGAAAAACATCATGAGGAAATCTGCATATATAAGAAGTTCTTTATAAGAATTTCGAAGGTATGTGAAGTCTACCAACCCGCACTAGCCCAGCGTTGTGGACTAAGGCCTAAACCCTCTGAGTAGTAGTGGAGCCGTGCCCAGCAGTGGAACAGTATACATAATACAGGGCTGGTATTATATTTTTTTAATACAAATTATTTCTGTGTTCTTTTTCTGAAAGTATGCGCTAACGCGCAAACATTGTCTTCTTTAGGTGGAATACGCAATTTATTTGAAAAGTTCAAAAAAAGAAATGGCATTGATAAGAGGAAGTGTTTCGATGTGTGTGGGTTTGTGGATAGAGACAGTGGTACCGACCCAAGCAAGTCCAGCTCATTAAATTAAAGAAATAAAAAATTGGTGGCTACTGAGCACATCGTAGGGGGCTTAATTTATTTATACATTTATTTAACAGGATATTTTTTTTTTGGACTTTACAATAAAATTGGTTAAGAAATGGAGCAATTTATATTTCGAATATGGCAATGAGAGCGTAGATAGTGGGTCTAGCGCGCTAATTCTTCTCTCACGTGCATCGTTATGTCTGATGACGTCACTAAATACAATTGCGTCTCTTGCGATTTTTGACATTTAGCCCTTCAATCAGATTTCAAAGGCTCTTGATTTTTTACTTATTTTCGAGTAGTAATATATGTTTCCTAATACTCATTATACCTTAGACATAACACCGCTCCATAGAAATTGCCTTCAGCGTGCGCTTGCATGTAAATTGGGCGCTCGTTCCGCCGACGGCTGTCGGGCCTTAGATAAAGTTTTCTTTGATTGTTACCTACTTAGGGTTGATTCATTATTCAAACTGGCGAATTACAAGAGAATTCAAAGCTAGGCGAAGGCGTTGCGCCCTCGTCCCGTGTAATAAGATCGTTAACTTATTTGACCACAGATGAAACAACATGGACTTAACATCTAAACTATTAATCTTACCTACATCCTCTTAAATTCTTAATTCTTACAGATAGCGAGCAGCTTCAATGAGTGGTTTAAAGGCGTGAAATGAACTCGAGCTACATAACGTAGTTGAGCACTAAAATATAATTCACGAGAATTCACCTGATAGGTGAAATTAAATTGGTCATGTAGCTAGTAAAACAAATATTGACTTTTGTTGATCCTGCATATACGAGACTCTAAAAGGACACCAGTGGTCGTTGACTGTTAGTGTTAAAAATAAGGCAAATCTGGCAACTTTCATAAAAACCTCATGCCGAGCGCCGTAATGGTATACCATAAGTGCGGGGCGTTAAGAAATGTGGTGTTCGCGAAAAATATGGCTGACTAAAAGGGAAAATATCATCAATGCAAATTGAAATACACACGCAAAGGACGTGCCATCCTACTTTCCGTAGTTCAAAGATAGCGTATCTCATAAATATTTCACAACTAGGCCAATCAAGGGGTGGCTAAATAATATATCTTATTCATAAGAGCTTAGACACGTTGATTCAGCCGTGTGAGTTCTTTTTTTGAAATAAGAATCTCTAAATAGGTGTGCATTTATCCGATCATTAGTAGCTTATTTATTTTAATTTATCATTTGAATTAATCCACCAACAGATGCTTCAATAGTTAGCTAACATTTGATATAACGCAGAAACGGGCCCAATTACGTTATAATACAACTAAGGAAGCATACAAATACGAAAATAAACTCAGTCACAATTATGGCGATAGCAATACACAAAATGACAACATGTATGAATGGCTTGTATCCTTTACACATGTTATGCTACTCGCTGTGGCTGCAACATCGTATGTTGAAATATTTTATTGTGCCAAGTGCAATTTTTTTTGGTCCCAATCATTTCTTACAAAGTCGACTAACTCTCAGTGGAAGTCCCGTCAAAATCGTTCCAGTCATTTTGGACATTAACCTCCATGAACATTCAAAGGCATCATACTTGGTTTTAGAATGTAATTGCTCTACAAATCATATAAAAGGCAAAAGCTCTTTAACATTACAGACTTCCATTTTGTGAATTGATTATTTTACACTTCTGAGGATGGTTCGATGTAAATGTCTAAATGTTAGAATATTAATATTTTTTTATTTTCTTTCTGTTTGTTTACCTTAATTAACATAATTGAATGAGCCACTGTCAAGTCAGCTTCCTGAATCTCTTTAAAATTTAAATTTAAATGAAAATAAATTTGTTTATTTACAAGTATTTAGCATTTTATATATTCTTTTGGTGAAAATGTAATTCGTGTTACTTTTTAAGAACAGTCATGATATTCCCATCTATCGTTTGAAACTTATATTATATTTTTGTGGAAATAAGTAAAATTAATCTTAAGTTTCGAAAAAACAGACAGACTCTAGTTAGCTAGAGCCTATAGTGGAAATTCTTTAGAAGGGACGCAGGTATATTATAATATTATACCTAAGTTTACAAATGAATATAAGGCTTTAACGCCAAGCCATTTTAGTAACTATTACCATTGCTGTTTTGTGTTCATAATCATTGAAACCAAGTTATATCCATTACCAGTCAGTAACCAAGCTGCTAGCGCGGCCTTGGTTCAATTGAGTTTCCACAAAAGGCGATAATGCAATATAAACTTAATAGACGATGGAAAAAGGCGGCGTAACATTAACGCTCGAGAATCAAAGTAATGGAGCTGAAGTAGTGGAAGCATGCTGTAAACAAGTCTACAGCATGAATGGAACAGCTCAATCGTGAAGTGACAGCTTGCTGTACAGTTTCTCCTCGCAAATCCTCATTTGCTTCCTTTTTTAGGCCAGCAAGTCAATGTTTCTTTTTTATGGACGACGGAGGTCACTTAACATCTTCCATAACACAGACTTAACATTTTCTAGCGATAGACTTGTTACTTGGAAATGTAACTCCCACATTTTTTTGTTTTCTGTTGACGTAACCGATCGAAGAAAAGCATCCTGTAAACTCGCAAGTCACCTATGTAACACTAACCCAACATGAGTTCACAGGTACAGATTCAGACTCCAGTCTGTAAGACGGTATAGTTAATTAACCACCAATAATTAATATTACAATTCCTTTCACTCAAAATTCTTCTCTTACCTCGGTAGTCGAGACTATCAAATCTCATCAATAGAGAATTATGTGGCCGCTGATAAACAAGAGAAATTTAAATTAAACCAATTGTGTGGATTATCTTGTGCAGACAACTTCCAGCTGTGAAAGCAAGGGTTATTTGAACAACCCGAGGCCGGATAGGCTTCACTTGCTTGCTTCAGATCTATTTAATATAGTTTGTTAAGCATTTAGTGAACCTATATTTATAGCAAAAATCGTCACCACTTAATTAAAAATGATTCGCGCGACTACGGACTCCATTAAACCGCTGGTTTGTTTCCAACACATCTAAATACATTAAATCAATGGAATTTATGTAATTTCTTTTTATATTATCGTAAACACTTGATTATCTTAAAACACAATTGAGAATTCATATTTAACGTTTAGAGGTTAGTACTGGAGTTAAACTAGAAGTCACGGCGGTTTAGCTTTAGCACCATAGATAATCCTCGGACTAGCGATAAACTCGGTTTTATAACATTTATTTTAGTCCATAGTTTAAATCTGGTACTAAACTCGGTACTACAGTTAAATCTCGTTTTGGAATAAGGCAGCTATTGTTACACAAAAGAAGCTTCTCGATAGATCAAATGTAAAGTTTCATTGAAGTTTCAAATACCGTGTATAGTTGCGAGATTTTAGGTGACCATTGTATCCAACAGAATGACGAAGCACAATGAACTATCATGTTTGTACCCTCTTTAGCTCGTTGTTAAAATATTTTGCTTCACTGCGCAGTAAACAAGGCGGATGTGAACCCTCGATCTCTTACGCCGTCACAAGGTCTTAGATTTCCGATGAGCCTTTTGACTCATATAAAGAATTCCAAGGTGGCGAGAATCGATATTCCCAATTATTCCCGGAAACATATTGTGTCATGCTGTATAAATGCCATAATAAATCACTATTTATTAATTCATCATTTACAGAATGCTTAAACCAAAATGACCTATAGAAATTACAAAGGTCGCCATCGATGTTTTTCTCTTCTTTGTTTTAGTATTTTTAATAATTATTATGGGTGATAATATCAAAGTAGCATTAAGTACCACTTGCTTGTTTGCTCCAGCAATATGTAAAAGTCAATAATCACATGGGCTACTAGTATTTTAAATTTATAAAACATACCTGCACAGCTTTTATTCTTGAATATATTACTCATCTGGACTGGTCTGCCCTTTTCGCTGACTACATCTAAGTATTAGGGGTATATCTTGAACTTAGATTAATAATGAAATCTGGAAGAATTTCAGATCCAATTATTACATGATCCTTGAGAGGGTTATGCACTCGTATAGGATTTTAAAATTTATTATCTTTTTTGCGAGTATATAAATGAACTGCTCTAAACAAAAATTACAAATATATCTATATCATGTTATTTTTTTATTATTAATTGTATTTTATACCTTGAACTGATTTTGAAAAGAGCAACACTAAAGTTTCTTGCCCGCGCGTCTTTAGTAAGAACTGCTTTCCGAACTGGTGGTAGAGTTAATATTGACTGAATCTAAATAATTTTTAACATTTTATGGATTCTAATAAATTTATTTCATTTCATTTCATCATATACTATTATTTGTATCAGAATTCAGATACCTAACATCCCTGTCCGTAATTGCTTAATCCTCTTTCATTTCATTTAAAAACCCCTTGACTCTATTATAACAACAAATAGGTGGTTTGATTGGTAAGCTAAACTGTAATTTAATACAGTGGAATATAAATTACGTAAACTTGAGAAATCCATTAACTTTAATTTAATTAAATAGAGTTACTATTTAGACTGGGGCTACCGATTACCAATTACACCTTTGCCTTCAGTAACGATGGAAAATCAACAACGATTTTAAAATTTATTACGCTATTCTACCTCGCTTATTGCTTAATTGATGAGTACTTAGTAGGGCTTTCAGTCTCGGTACATTTACGAGTCTCGGGGAAAAAAAACGAGACTTGGTCAAGTCTCGAAAAAAAACGAGACTTTCGAGACTATTTCAAAAATAGTCATTGTACTCGTAAGCCACGATTATAGACTTTTAAGGCAGTCAATACAAGATATATCAATAAAGTATTTTATAAATTACACTATTATAAAGCCATATGGAAGTTAAATTACCAATTACTTATACGACTTTTAAATTTTTATATCTGTCCCGTAAAAGATAAAGAGCGTTGGATAATTACTTTCAAAGAGAGGATTTGATTTTATTACAAACTAGCTTTTGCTCACCGCTTCGACCACGTGAAATAGTTTTACAAGGACAAAAAGTAGCCTATAGCCTTTCCAGAGTTTCAAACTGTCTCCATACCAAAATTCAACTAAATCTGTTCGGTAGTATTTGAGTAATTTGGCGTTAAGACATATATACAGACTCAGCGGGGGGTTTTGTTTTATAATTTTTAATTAAGTAAATCACATAAGAAAAAAAATCTCTAATTCTACGCTAGAAGTACGTATAGATTAGCATTAGTGTTTGGGTCCCAGATCATCTCGTGTCTCAAAGTATCGGGACTTTTTGTATTTTTAATGGTCTCGCGTCGCAGGTTTTTAAGGTCGAAACATGTCACGCTATAGTAAGTGAAGACTCGCTTCTCCTAATAGACGTAGACGAGACGTCTCCAGCCTCTTTTAAATACCGGCCTTCGGACGGCGGTTGGGCGATCGGTGACCCGCTACCATATAAATAAAGTGTATGAGGGTGCCGCGTAGTGTTTCATACTTATTTGACATTTTATTCGAGTCTCATCTTCAAACAGCGAGAGACTCTGCTCAAGAGCAGACTCCTACGAAAGTTGCGATAGCATGTACATGTGCACTCCGTGACTTTCGACATGCTTAATTACAATGTTATATGAATGCTTTGGGTTGTCTCATGTCCTGGGATTTTCGTAACTTTTCAAACCATAATTAGCAGAGATTTAGCATGAGTATTTCCCCCTATCGCTACCATTGTCAAAAAGAGATCTTTTCCCAATTTATCATAACGATAATGTAGTTAATTACAAAGACCCGTATATGTTTCAACAAGGTTAGGTTGAGACTTCCAAGAGATTATCAAAAATTTAATTTTTCTATGTCGCCACTGATCCGCATTAAAAAGATCCTGATAGTTTAGTAACTTTTTCAATAATAATTATTATTTGATGTTAGTTTCGAAAGTCTCGTTTTTTCCGAGACTGGAGGCAGCAGTCTCGAGTCTCGAAAATACAAAAAAATCGTCGAGACTCTCGAAATTTTCGAGACCGAGAGTCTCGAAATGAAAGCCCTAGTACTTAGTAATTGAAGGGTTGTAATTCTAAAGGGTCTATGTGCCAAAAAAAACAATATTATTACAAAAATATGATCTATGTGCCAAACCTAATAATATCCAAATGTCTAAAAAGCAAAATTGGCACTTAGACCCTTTAGATTTACAACCCTTCAATTTATCTCGTTTAAGCGGCGATAGCCTAGTTGGCAGTGGAACGGACTGCCGCAGGAGACGAATGTCCGCAGGTTCAAAACCCTAGAGCACACACCTCTGACTTTAAAAAAAAAAAAAAATATGTGTGTATTCTTTGTGAATTATCGCTCGCTTTAACGGTGAAGGAAAACATCGTGAGGAAACCTGCATACCTGAGAAGTTCTCTGAATTTCGAAGGTATATGAAGTCTGCCAACCCGCACTAGACCAGCGTGGTGGACAAAGGACGGACGAGGTTATTACGGATTTGTTAGCTGTTCATTTACGCTTATTTCAAAACTCAGGTGAACAACAATAGAGTAATTGCTTGGACAGGAAAAGGATTAAATAGCTCTATGGATGTGCCAATATACATATCATACTCATCATCATTATCATCATCATCATCACCATCAGCAACATGACATCCACTGTTGAACATAGGCCTCCCCTAAAGATTTCCAGACGGACCTGCGAAAAGCGGCCTGCATCCATCCGTATCATACCAAGCTTGTATCAAATCAACAAATAAATTTTCTCTGTGCCTCTACCTCGGCTAAACACAATAGAGAATGTGATTAAACGATGAGACCATACCACCTGCCGTTAAAATAATAATCCCAAAGGTTTCAAATTTGCAAATCCTGACGATTTCAAAGGTCAGTGATCCCGCGGCCCGCCCTATCCTGCATATTACTTTACGTAGAATTATTATTTAATTAATTCTAAAAGCATGCACGTATGAACAGTCTGCGCGAAAATTAATACATGACCACGTACCATTACTTGTTTCAAACTCTTTATTGCCTTTGATATGAAGTTATATGTTCGTTTAATTTGTTATACTGCAATAGAATAATAATGCAAGCTTCAAAAGAGAGTTCAAGAAACTTTAACGTTTGACAATATTAACTACGTCTACAAACCAAGGTAGGTACCGCACTTACAAATTCTTTCTTTCGGTTCCCCAACACGGCATGGTCTTAAAGCAGATATCGGCTTATTGATTATGCCCATAAGTACATGGGATAGAAAACGCTTACGCGCATTAGATATCGTGTCATCATTATCCATAAGAAGTCCCCTGCTAGTCCACCCCTAAAGATTTCACAGACCGGTCGATAGGGGCTCGCAGCCATGATAATACGTCCCCAAACTATTTAGATACGTGCGAGAAAGAGAAAATAGTTCCAATATTTAAATGGTTGTTGTTACGCACGTTCTTCTATATTTTCATGAGATAATTAATGCAGGACATTAGAGGGTGATAAAATACTATTTCAAAAATGTGTTACATGTTAGAAAATTAATGTACAAACGCTGAGCAATTCAAAGCTCCAAAGGCCAGACCTTATTAAATTATATTAGTCTTAAAAGCAAAAGCAAAGAGCACAGATTTCTTGTGAAAATTCTGAGTTATTATTTTAAAACAATTTATTATAATTGGAACTTAGTTTACAAGATGTATTTATTATTTATATAGCTTATTTAATTGTAACTAATGTAGTGGCATTCGATTTGACCAATATCAATGACCAATGTGATTGATATTGGGTTGTTCTATAATAATTATAATGAACCCGCAGGGACGGCTTTGTAGCGAGCCGACGGTGATTGGCGACACTGCGTACCCCGATTCCGTGGGGACTAAATGAGAGCCCCTGACCCTTGGCTTGCTTTGACTGGCGGGCTAGGGGTGAAAGTCGCAAGAGCCCTAGAACCTGAGCTCCAGGGTGGAAGTGCTCAATCTGCGAAATAGCGAGGAAACGCGCTCCGGGACGCTTTAGCGACCCGCGATGGTGAAATCGGCGCAGACCTCTCGACACCCTTTAGCCACCCAAATCGATGTTGCGTCCTTGGCATGCGCTGGTTTTGGGATGCCCATCTATCTAGTGGGGAGCAAGTCACCGTCGGCCTTGAATACAAATGATTGAGACATTTTACTTGGCAAGTATCCCGTTGTCTCAATCAATAGCCCAGCAACCAGTCCAGGTAGATCCCATCCATAGACCCAATTAATTCCCATCTACTCTACAATAGTCCTTACACCTTGCCGGCGCTGTCTATGGTTGTATTTCTCCCATAAATGCAGACAGAGATAGTACCTGCATGGTCTACATATCCCAAGTACATTAAAATATCTTTAAGAGGCCTTTGCGTGTTGGATCTGTCTCCCCACGCAAGTCTTCCAAAAGGACTGACTTTCGTGCCGTGACTTTTCCACAGGAAGGATACAATAATAATAATAACAATCCATTTATTTCAGAAATTCTGTAAATAGTGTAAGATTAAGTATAGTTAGTAACAATGACACTTATTACCTATGTTAGTACCTACGTGACGCAATCTGCTTAGAGAATGAACTAGAGGACAATCTAATTGTTCTGCAATGTCAAATAGGAGATTGTTAGTACTGCCCCATAGTCTATGCACATCATGGGTGGAAACAAATATGGCAAAAAGTGGGTGCCCTGGTTGCACCACTGCCTACCCCTTCGAAGATAAAGACATGATATGTGTTTGTTTTGATTTTTGTTGGCAATTGCATTGCTTATTGGTATTAATATGGGAACAAACTAGAGCACTGTCTTCTGATAAAAAAGATTTCACTTGGGTAAACGAAACATTAATTTATTATTGTAATATCTTATAGAGGCTCAGGGACGTCGCGGCAGTCCATCCTGTCATTTCTTGGTAGCTGAACAGGCGCCGCCAGTTTCGTTTGAGACAATTGGTCGTGAGACATGGCTGCTAGTTATGACAATTAATGCTATATTAAATTAATTTCATTACCATGCTAATTTTCATATCTTACGCTATAACGAATATACTAACGCTACTCAACCAACCAAGTTATCTCAGTCCTACTTAATTTTAACAGGCTTCTTATTTCAAATGGCATTCTCAAACGTACCTTTAAAGATTTGACGGAAATATCAGTTGAGGGGCAGTAATTTTGCTAGATTACAAAAAGTTTGTTTTCGAAATTGTTATAAATTAATATTTATGTGTCGTTTTACGCAGTATTATTTTTGAAATATTAACAATAAATAAATAACATAACATATAATTCAAAAATGTTTTTAATGTTACATGACTATTATATTAACTTGTCGTGTGTATTTTATGAACTTTGTGCAGAAGCTACATAGTAAAAATGGTACGTGGAATTGGTTTTTAATACGTATGACACATTCATTATTAAAAATTGTTCATTAATAATTATATTCTTAACTTAATCATTACATTCTAACTTATTTTATACTTGCCACTTGGAATCATAGTCAGTGTTGACATTAGCCGCTTTGGAAAAAATACTTAACAACTCAACAACAATAATATGCATAATTTATATGCATTATGTGATCTAAATTAAATAATAATAATAATTCTTATTTCGTTTTTATCACCATAAGTAGGCATACTTATAAATCAGATTTTTGGTTGTACTAATTCAACCGCCACACAATGCCATACGATGTACTACCGTTGGTAGTTCCCCATCAAAAATATCCCCCGATGACCTTGGTGTATCGGTTCGATTGCTAGGTTTCTTTTTATGAGTGGCTAGATAATGTTCTCAATTAAGGAACATAAATGAAGAGGTGTTTCCTTGCTAAGCCGGGATCTTCTTTTAAATTCATCGTCATTGTATTCTTCGAAAGCGTTTAATTTCTCTCGATTTCTTCGATTGACACTATATTCCTCCTCAGACAATGATGATAGTGAATAATAAAAATTAAATTGAAATTTAAGTAATCTTCGACAAAAAGCCCCTAGAAAGTAAAGTCTTTGTCGTTTAAGTACCTAGTCATATTTTGACCCAAGCGTCGTCGCGTCGGGGGACCGTTAAAGAAGTATCTTCATCTCCCTGGTCTTGATTTCGGAACTCACGGAATTGTTAACTCGCAAAAGAACACCGACTTCAAATGGGCTTATGGACTTATGGGCTACTAGGAAATTTAAATCATACCCATGTTATATACACTGCCATTCGTATGATTATGTTTATGTACAATCAATAAACCCTAGGAGTTAGTGCCGGTCATAAACAAAAACATTAAACATATTTTGATAGCAATATGACTATACTGACTGTCTCTGTGGCGTAGTTGTATTATGGTACGACTGCAATGCTGAGATCTCGGGTTCGATCTTCGGGTCGGGCAAAGTGATATTGAGTTTTTCTATTCAGTATCAGCTCGGAGTCTCGAATGTGTGCTCGATACGGCGATAGGCTCGCCCCCTATCACATGATATCTATCACTTCATGGGACGGAATAATGGCGAAAAGTGGGTGCACTAGTTGCGCCTCTGCCTATAGAAAAATCAAATGTTATTTTGCCCGACCCGAGGAACGAACTCGAGACCTCAGCATTGCATTCGTACCGTAATACAACTACGCTATCAAGGCAATATAATATTCATAGGACAATACATATTTTAAATTAAAATACGTTGTCACACGATCTTTTAATACTGGAAAAAACATATGAAAATGTTTTCCCTTTTGTAGCCTGGTACGTCATGTGCATCCATTGAAACTTTCATATCAGTCTCGTTAATGTTTCGTAGTCAGTGTAGGTAAAATAAAGTTGGGTACTAGTGTTAACCATTTTACACTCAATATTCTGTGCAACTGTTTACTGCCTTTTGAAACTCATTCTCGTGTAAATAATCGCTCATGTATGTTTGTGCAATATTAATTTATAAATAAGCTGATATCAGACGAAAACGATTTCAGTGTATTCATTTGACAAGGGAAAGAAAAACGTTTTAAACAAAAAACTACCACCAGCGCCGCGTTACACTGATCGTTTTTTGCCTTGCTTTATAATAATTAATTTCGTGAAGTTTCGTGACTACCGTATTTAATTTCGGTTAATGTTGCGTTACCATGACCTTGAACTAACCCCTCATCGACCTGATTTCTAGCCCCTAGTGCGCTTAAGTAAACATTTTGGTAAGCATTTTTAGCTTTGCTTTAGTCTTGCCTAAGAATACTATGAAGTTCCATCCGTTGTTTTGACGAAACTGTAGCACCTAAATTTATCTTGAAATTGAATTATTTTTATAGCAACAAAGAATACCTGCCGATTTTGACAGGTCTGTCTGGAAACCTTTAGAGGAGATATTCTGTGTTCTGCAGTTGACGTCATGTGACTAATGATAATAAAAAACTATGTAAAAGTAATAATTACAGGTTGCCTGTGATCTGGTACAATTTATTGGCGCCTAGATTAATATTAATATTTTATAACCATAACTTTTTTACCTTCATTCTACCATAACTATTCCTACATTACTATTTTTGAGCGGCGATAGCCTAGTTGGGAGTGGAACGGGCTGCCGAGACGAATGTCCGCAGGTTCAAAACCCAAGGGCACACACCTCTAACTTTTCAAAAAAATTATGTATGTATTCTTTGTAACGGTGAAGGAAAACATCGCGAGGAAACCTGTATACCTGAGAAGTTTTCTGAATATGTGAAGTCTGCCAAGCCGCGAAGGCCTAAGAACTAAGGCCATAACCCTCTCAGTTGTAGAGGAGGCCCGTGCTCAGCAGCGAGCAGTATATAATACAGGGCTGGTATTGTATATTTTGATGGATGTATCGTTATTTCACAAGACAGAAACAACATATACTCATCTAAACTCGGAATTAAAATATATTTTATGCTAAATTTTAAGCCATACTAGCGTCATGTCTTTAACTATAGTTCTCTACTAATCCTCTCTGAATATCATGAACAGATGTACCGCGTGTGTTACCCGTACATATCGCTGTTTACTGACATTGTGCAAATGACATGAAGAAAAGTTGTTGAGAATGTTACGCATTATATTTAATATATTGTTATTTTTCAATTTTCTTATTCCATTTATTGTATTTTGTTTAGCGTATATAATGATTGTCCTTCAACTGTTAATAGGGTAATTGACTACTTTTTTTTAAATACATTTATCAAACATTTATGTCCTCTAAAATCTAGAGGAAAAATAATTTTTAAACATACATATACACTCACGCCTGTTATCCCCGAAGGGGTAGGCAGAGGCGCAACTAGTGCACCCACTTTTCGCCGTCATTCCGTCCCATGATGTGATAGGGGCATCGGGTGAGCCTATCGCCATTTCGGGCACAAATTCCATACTCCGGGCTGATACTGAATAGAAAAACTCAATATCACTTTGCCCGACCCGGGGATCGAACCCGAGACCTCAGTTTTGCAGTCGTACTGTAATACAACTACGCCACCGAGGCAGTCAAGCCGCTGCCGCCATAATTTTTAAAATACAAGCAATAATAAATGAGTTATAAACACGAAGATATAAAGCTTTGAAGTTTGGTGGAAGGGGCATCTGTCAGATAACTGACACAGCAGAATGTGACGTCACTGAGTGTCGGCAGCCATAACGCTGCGTGCGTGCGAAACAAATGACGCAATATCCCCACTACGCCCCCACTTTTGCTCACAACAAATTTTCAAATATGAATAACTGTTTTAGTTGTCAACCAATTTTGATTCTGATTTTACAGAAGATTTTGTTTTTCGTAATATTTTCTGTTACATATAAAATAATGTACCAAATGAAACATAGGAAACTACCCTATTAATAAAACATTCATTAACAGTCACCTGATTTACTTGGAAAAAAAAAATAATGGAATTAAAAGTAAATAAATAAAACTACTTATTTATATCCATTTGTGTAATTAAGAGTAGCTTCTAGTGGCAGTTTTTGAGTTTATCCATTACAAACAAACAATCAATTCTTTCCTCTTTATAATATTTAGTATACATAACTGCAAAAATACACAAAAGTATTTGTTTGAAATTATTATTATTATATTATTTGCATAGTATGTATAAACAAACGACATATTTTTGTTAGCAGTCTCTCTGTTTGTTCTAGCCAATGTACCTAACTGTTGGACTTACTTTGACAGGACTTTCAAAATGGCCGAACATTTGGGTACTCATAAGCTTTTCAAACCGAAAATATTTATGGACCCGCGCTTTTTGCGTTGAAAATAAATATAATCCGATTGAAAATAAATATAATCCGATATTAATGTGACCTGAAAGTAACTTATGCTGCCTTTCAATTTATTTGGGGCTAGCTTTTGGCCGAGGCTCCGCCTGCGTTAAAAAGTTTTTCCGGGATAAAAGTCCCGCTTTGTGTTTTCCCGGGATAAAAAGTAGCCTATGTGTTAATCCAGAACATGATCTACCCGTGTACCAAATTTCATCGAAATCCGTTCAGTAGTTTTTGCGTGAAAGAGGAACAAACATCCATACATCCAAACATCCATACATTCTTACAAACTTTCGCCTTTATAATATTAGTGGGATAGTTCCAGAGGGAAACTGAATTTAGATAAGGAAAATAAAGCTGTGAAGTAGATGGTAAAATAAAACGACAAATAAAACTTGTATTGGAAACATACATTATAAATCTAGGTAATAATAATTGTTATTTCATTGCATATCTAAAGTTACGTTATTATAACAGTTTTCTATGTAGGCACCTAATCTAATTTTATAATCTACATTTAGGTGCGTTGAAAACACGGCAATGTGAACGTGACCTAACACTTGGCAAGGTTAAAATGTAAACGTAAACCGAATTATACCACAGTTTCCGGCGTAAGCTTTTATATTATTTACGCGTGAAGAAGTAATTTTCTAAGTAAAAAAGGGAGGCCAGTCATGGGTATTTATATTAAGGCTTGGGTTCATCAGCTGTGGTTTTATTACGGGACTTATCTACTAAGTTCGCTGTTCCACCGGCGTCATATTTTGTGTTTAGAAGAAGTATTATCCTCTAAGAAACTGTTTTCCAGCACATGTCTCCAAGCGGAGTATCCGTGACTACATATTGTTATAAAAACGCCGTATCCACGAATTCTTAGCATTACATACTATATTTTGCCCGCGGCTCCGCCCGCGTTAAAAAGTTTTTCCGGGATAAAAGTCTAGCTTTTTATTTTCCCGGGATACAATGTAGCCTATGTGTTAATCCAAGACATGATCTACCCTTGTACCACATTTCATCGAAATCCGTTCAGTAGTTTTTGTGTGAAAGAGTAACAAACATCCATACATTCAGACATCCAGACATCCATACATACTTACCAACTTTCGCCTTTATAATATTAGTAAGAAGTAGGATGACGGTTTTCATTTACCATTAGAGCATCTACTTACATTGACTGATTATTAGAAATAAGAAAGTGAATATACATAATTGGTAAACATTAGACGTTACTTACTCCTGCAGAGACGTGGACTTTAAAGGCTAGAGACCACCAACGCATAGACTTCTTCGAAATGTGGTGCTGGAGGAAATTGCTACGAATCCCGCGGACGACCGGGACCAACCGGTCTATCGTCGAAGAGCTCCAGCTTGATACAAAGCCAAGGCTTTCCAACATTTGCCTGCGAAGAATCTTTGAGTTCTTTTGTCATATCGCCCGCAAACCCCATGACAATCCCCAAAAAATAATGATCACCGGGAAAATGGATGGAACGAGACCGAGAGCCTGGAACCCAAAGCGTTGGACTGATCAAATCCACACCACACTCCACATAAATGCCGCTGCAGCCATGTCGCAGAAAGCGGGAGTAGTTGGCACAACATAGTGCGCGAAAAGTTAATTCCCTGATGACTCGCGACCCCCAGCATTGAGGAATCGACGCAATGAGGAGGAAACGTTACTGGCGCCCTCTGTAATTAATTTCACGTCTGCAAACTAATAACCTTTATAAAATAAACACTCTACATGATACAATGTAAACCTTGCATTGTTTTCGGTATTGTTTCTAGCATTGTAAACAAACGAGATCGGTCTAGTGTAGTTTCATTAAGATCCAAGTTGGAATATCTATATTATTATTGCAAGATTAACTTGCATGTTGAAACAATACACAAAGAAAGATAGGGGCAATGGAGAAAAGTTATAATTATAGCTTCTAATTTTACGATACTAGGATAGTTAACTACTTTTTTTTAATACATTTATCAAAACGTACACCATACCTCTTGATGTAACGGGAAAATAATCTTCTTAATTGACGCAATAAAAAAAATAGTTATAAAACTTTGAAGTTTGATAGAAGTGGTAGCTGTTAAATAACAGTAATATGAGGCTGTGACGTCACCGTGTGTCACCGGCCATAGCGCTGCATGCGTAGGAAAGAGATAGTGCGATATCCCCACCTCAACTTTTGCTCACGACAATATTTAAAATATGAATAACTGCTTTACTTTTCAACCATTTTCATTTTGATGCTGATTTCACAGAAGAATTTCTTTTGCGTATTATTTTCTGTTACATAGCATAAAATAATGTACAAAACAGACCATAAAAACTACCCTATTAAATATTTCACAAAAAAACTTATATCTAACGAAATGCTGCCGCTGGGGCATAGTTCACAACGTTCTTTGGGACTTAGGAGGCATCTGCACTAAAATAATCTACTAACCTAACTAAATCACTAACCTATTCTTTAAAGTATCAAAAATCTAGTGGTGGACAATTGTATAAAAAAAGCGAAAGATAGAAAACTTTGAAACTTGTTGGAGGAGGTCTATACCCGAAAGAGGCTATTACAAACTTAAATATTACAATAAATGTATTTTACTTTAATTGTTAATTTGTTTATAGGTTAAGGAAAATGAATGCTTTTATTATTGTTATTATTAAAAACTAAATTCTTAAAGGCTTTAAAAGTGTAACAAAATACACGTTAATTAGTGAATTTGTGGTGGTGGTGGTTTAGTGACACCACAAGGGATTGAACCCGAGACTTCAGCATAGCAGTCGTACCTTAATACAACTGCGTTACCAAGGCAGTCGAATTATATGATTTTTTTTTTAATAATTCATGTTCGATGTGTGTGTTGGTTGAACGCGCTAATCTCAAGAACTACTAAACTGATTTTGAAAATTCTTTCACTAATAAGAAGCTACATTACTCCGGATACTTTATATCCTGGAAAAATATATTTATCCGGAAAAAACTTTCACACGGGCGAATCCGCGGACAATAGTAGTAAAGCAAGTAATATTATCACAAGTTAATATGATCACAAACTTAGACAAAAACAGCAGATAATTTAAAAAATATACATGAATACTAATATTTTCAAAAATCTTGATGAATGACTCGTTATAAAACTATTGTTGATTGATAATGCTGTACGCACAAACACTCATGCCTTTTTACTTTCAAAACGGTCGGGGCGCATGTAGGGCACACATATAGGCACTACACCTTAAGTCCCGAGATGTTCTCTGAAGTGATTTGTGGTGACCGAATAGAAAACGAAAAACTTAAAACGGTGTTATTATCCAAGCCTGGAAATCAAACTCCGAACATTCCAGAACTAATGAGGCCAACTTTATTAATATTTAATTATAAATGACAATCGATTAATAATATCATTACTATCAAGATAACATCTTCAACGATTCATTTATAGACTTACGGGGTATACAACTCGGCTCAGAAAACCAATGAAATTGTGCAATTTCCTCCACAATCATGGTCTTATTTTAATCATATAGTTTATTTGTTAGGTACATGTGTTAAATAAAATATCATGCAAATATCTTTACGTGTTAGGCTAGCTTAATTGAGTTTCATTATCATTAGCAAGTGTTCCGTATGAACAAGTGCGCTATAATTTATTGAAAGGCTTATTTAATCATTCCACGTAGGGCATCAAGACTAGACAGAGAAATCTTTTCTTATCTTACACGCGGCTTGTGTGTAAGTGAAAAAGTTTCATTTAATAGGCAGACTTGCAGTAACATACTTTTTTGGTTCATAATATTTGCACACCAAAAATAAAATGTAGCTCTCAATTGAATCTTTGATCACTGGAACGACTTTCACCTCTGTCTGATACTGGGTACATATTTGCACGAGATATACAGTGTTGTGGGCATTATACGCTCTGCATGTAGTTTTTTAAGTTATTATAGTTTTTAATCATTGTTATTTTGCATGGTATTGCTTGTATTTCTTTCTAATAAACTATATTATACCCACCAAATACCAGATATTTTTTTGTTTCCAATAACCCAGAGCTTTTTAACCCTTCAAGCCCCGCTTATATATATAGACTAGTAGTGCTCGCGGCTCCGCCCGCGTGAAAACGTTTTTCCGGGACAAAAATATTTTCCCGGGATAAAAAGTAACCTATAGCACTCAGGAGTTATGTAGCTTCCTATTAGTGAAATAATTTTCAAAATCGGTTCAGTAGTTCCTGAGATTAGCGCGTTCAAACAAACAAACAAACAAACAAACCCTTCAGCTTTATAATATTAGTATAGATGTATGGGAAAACCTTATACCGGGTGGAAGGGAAACGCTCTCTATACCGGAACGGTAAGAGAGAAGAACCATAACATTAACTAAAAACTATATTCATTTGCAAAGCTAAGCGATAATACTTACGATTTTAGTATTTCCGTAGTTCATGCGCGCGCAATGTAAAGCGTACAAAAAACTGGGCGGCCGCCGCGCTGTGCCGGCACCGGCCCGCGGTCGTTAACCCGTCAGCTGATGTACGTGTTTCATTACGATTTTTTTTAAATATTGACCTTTTTTACTGTTATTTTCAGAATAATAATTTGATTTATCTATCCATACGTGAAGCTGTACAGAAATTTGAGAAAATCCTACTAAAATTCTAACAATGCGATCGCGATTTTTTTAGTGCCATCACGTCAGGAATCACCAATACTATCACCTGTATTCGTTTCCGAGAGCGTCTCCCTTCCACCCAGTATATATGGACACCGGTGTCCGTCGCGGGGCTTGAGGAGTCAAGAATAATAATCAAATTAGTTTTAGATAATGGGGTGCAGAATACATCTTACATATCATCCATTATTTATTTATTTATTAGAGATACCATTAGATAATACATACAGTACTTTTTATAACATAAAGCAATTTAGTATAAAGGCGTATGTTTACCTTTTGAAGGTATCTACAGCTAACATAAATATATATGTATGCTGATTGACATGTCATACTAAGCTTTTACGGAACACCTGTATAAAACAAAAAACAAATATTGGAAATAAGATAATTTGTTAATTACCAAGAACAAACAAATTACGAAGTTGTTTTAACATGGTGTAATTATTTTGGTACGATTTCTTTTTCAATGAAAAACTCTTCATAATTACATTAAAAAATACTAAGTTGGGGAGGCGATACCTTAAAAATACAGTTCATATTAAATTCTGTTGCGCACATTGAATAAATACACATTATTTTCGACGAAACTTGTCTATGTTCGAGGTGTTTTTCATAAAGCTATTATTTAAATTGAATTAGTATTTCAAAGGAGTAGAATTATTTTTCAAAATTACCCGCGACAGTTTTACAGTTGGAAAACATGAATCTTATTTTTATTTTGAATGAATACATGAATATCTCTCTATTTTAATATGTGAAAGTCCACCCAGATATTTGTATAAACCTGCGCGCGATCATAATGGGTTGCGATCTTTTGAAACTCACACCATACGATAGCGTTGGCGAAGTCTGATGCTCGCGATATACAAATCAAATAAATAGGAAAAAAATGTGTGGATTTTTATGCAACTATAATTACGTAATACAAGTATGAGTTTTCTCTACACAGTACATGTGCAAAGTAGGAGGAGAAAATCTTCTGAAAAAATGACCATTTTTGGTTTATAAAAATAAGAATGCTTGACCGTCATTGATGTAGGGTTTTTAATACATCAATGTTGACCGTACACTTATGAAATATACACACTCACTCACGCCTGTTATCCGCGAAGGGATAGGCAGAGGCGCAACTAGTGCACCCACTTTTCGCCGTCATTCCGTCCCATGATGTGATAGGGGGCGAGCCTATCGCCATATCGGGCACAAATTCCAGACTCCGGGCTGATACTGAATAGAAAAACTCAATATCACTTTGCCCGACCCGGGGATCGAACCCGAGACCTCAGTTTTGCAGTCGTACTGTAATACAACTACGCCACCGAGGAAGTCAGTCAGTCAGCTCGCGTGATTCTAATTTCAGTTTATACTCTCACGGTGGGTAAATTTATTTCGCCCGAGCGCCCTGTTTACACTCTTGTCTCGTGGTTCGCCTCGCGACTCGTCTCACCGGTCACGCGAGAGTTAAATAATCCATTATATATCTGTTTATATCCGTCCTCGTCGATCCCATGTGATAAGTTCAATTCTGGTTATTACCTAAGCCAGATGCTCACTAGTTAATACGGCAATCCAATGGGCAATGATTAAGTGCTTTGAACATCTTGTGTTACCAGGTAAATAAAAAGTTAAAGTTATTCACAGAAAAATGTTTTTAAGCTATACTCTATATCGATAATTTCTTTACTCGCATTGCACAGATTTATTTTTCTCTTTTGAAAATGATTCTATTATACCTATAAAATAATTTATAAATTATCTCTGTAACACTAAACCTAAGGTTTTATAAAGTTTCGCCTGTCTCCTTTGGTATGTATTTATGGACGGATATATTGAACCCTGAAAGTGTTTCGTGAGACACTTAGTTTTTGATAAGGAATTGATTCATATCTAAAATAAAATACAGCAAAATATTTTAAAATTACTGTTTTAGTTACATACAGTAAACTAACTTCTTGAGCGCATGTTTCAAACTGCATTAGATATTAACATTTAAAACCATCTGTTCGCGTATATTTCATTTTCGAGCATTACGCCTCAAATTTTAAAATTTACATTTACAAAGCAACAGGTTTCATGAAATAACCTCACTTTGTAGTTTTACGTGAATGTACCCCGGGTTTTTAATATTAATATTTTAATTTTCTTTACTTTTGCTATTAGAATAGATATTGCCGCTAAAGTTAGAAACATCTCAATACTAGAGAATTTTGTTGTTTTACAAAAAGCACTTGTAAATGAAAAGTTTTAATAGAAGCCCTTGAGTAAAAATATGAATCGTTACTAGTGACCGATCAAAGTGAAATTTCTAACCAAAGCCGAAGCCGATTAATCGAATACCGTCGAACCTTCGGCCAAAGCAAAAATCTTTAATATCCTACGAAATTCAGTTTAAGTTTGCCTATAAGCTATAATAATTATATAAATATAAATCTTGATCATATTTTAAAATTTAAAACTGTTACATCATTATAATAATACTTTAAGATTGAAGATTTAATTATTGACTCTATAACATAGAAAGTTAATTTGAATCTTAATCTAGATATTATAAAAATTGCTTTGCAATGTATCAAAAATAACAACTTATCGAAATAATGTGATGATAACATTTATTTCTAAAAAAATATTATATTGTCGATTTCGCTAGCTAGGGAACCTAGTAAGTTTCGCCTAAGATGTTTTCTTGGCCAGACGTACCCGAAAATGGCTGAAGCCGAATCTTCAGTCCGATACTAATCTTCACAAACATTAATGTTAAAATTTGGGTGTCTCTGTTTTATCAATTCTTTAGAAGAAGTAATTTACATAAACTTCGCATGTTTTCAACTGTATTCAGTACTGGCGATAAAATCAAAATTCTTAAAATACTGCACAAACCTAATATTTTAAATTAGTTAAGAATACAAATTTCGTGACCTAGGGTAATTAACAATGACCTACTAATTCCTAAAATAGCACTAACAGCGAGCCTCAACTTAAGCCTTAATTGAGTAATATAAAATCGTACTTTTCATTTTATAACGCGTTGTTAGGTTAATTGTTATGATAAAAATATTTTTAAAATTGAAGTCAGAATGCCAAGCCAGACAAAATACCTTGCACAAAGAAAATGCCGAAACCCTTTTGGAGATAATATTGTGCCGTTGCTTCTTCAGGATTTCGACTTTTGTAAATTAGTGGTAAACAATGAACCCGTGTATTTAAAATAAACAAGTTTAAAAAAACTAAAAGACACGGTTTATAGAAAATTCAACTAAAAAAAAGAAAATAAATTTGAATTAAGAATAGCGTAAATAAAAACAGTCATTTTAAAAAAGCGTGAGGTGCTTTTTTAAGATATTATCAAAATGATAATCCTTCTACTGATGTTATCTGTCAATAAATAATTTACAACTATTGACACCATGCATCCCACGCTTTTAAATATAACATGTTTTGTTTTCTTATGTACACTATTCTTAATTCTAATTTATTTTCTATTTTTTAATTGGATTTATTTTCTATTTTTTATTTTATATAAAGCGTGTTTTAGGTTTTTTTAACTATTTTTTTTTTAATTTTTTAGTTCTGTTCTACTATTGTCGAACAGATGTCACTAAGAACATGTATGATTTTTTTCTACACATAAAAGTAGCCAGTTACACATACATACATACGTCAGAAGCTTCAGAGTATAAACAAAAATTTACTGAATATTTTACGGCAAGCTTTTACAGCAAAATTTTCATGGAAATTGTGGTTCTGATTATGTTTTTGTATTTCTCTGTAGGGGGAAGTCAATTAATTAATTCTAAAAATATTGCCTCTAAATATTTTTCCATGTATTTTACAACACCACCATCCGGGGGTCACGGGTGGGCGGAACGGGCCGTCCACCTATTAGTCTATCCAACTTTTGTAACCCCCGTGATGGACGGCAGCGTGGCGGTTAGGCCTCACGCTGCTGTTGACGCCGAGGGCGTCTTTCGGTGTGCGGGGGCTTCTGAGCCCCCCCAACAATAGGAGACGGTCCGCAATAGCGGTACGCGCAGGGGCGGTTGCGGACGACAACTTAGACGTGAGTCGGAGGAAGCCCGCAGCCGTCCCTAATGCGCCGAAGATGGCCACCGCGGAGTTTTGGTTGGTATGCCGTGCGGTATACATAGGTTAGGGACTCGGCCCGGCGGTCGCCCGACGTTTTCCATCTCTCCGGGCGGCTCAACGTCGGGTCGTAAGGCACGGTGAACCCAACATAACCGCTCAGTCGTTCCCCTTGAACACTGGGCGGTAGTAATAGTTCACTTTCTCCGCGTAAACAAAAAAAAACATCAGAATTAAACTAACAATAAGAACACCAGTACATAATAAGATCGTAGAAGGTAACATAAGGAAGATGTCTAAAATCTCCATAATGACCATGGTCCGAAGTGACAAGGTTGCTGCATCCTTCCTGACCGTGATTTATCTTATACCTTTCTCCTCAAATCTCTTATATGAATTAGAGACGTGCGAATCGTAATATTCTTGAAATTTAAGCTGCACGCTGGTAAAAATTATATTTTTTCCTATAAATCTCGCGTTCCTACGCGCAAACTCAATTTGTTCCAGTAAAACCTCTCATTTAGTCTGAATTCCCAGAAACTGAGGGCTCTTTTGTTGTCATTCTTAAGCCCTTTTAACTGTCCCTACGTGTTTGATTTGGTATTTACAAATCGAAGCTTTTCTGTCATCCTTGTAGTCTATAAGTACTTAAAATTTTTACTGTACCCTACCAGAATTAATACGTACCTACTTTAAAATAAACTGATATACTTAAATTGTAAATATCTTTTTCAAGTTTTATTTGATTATGTATTTGCTGTTGCCTCTCTGATATTACGAAATATAGTGGAACCTTATATATAATTTTAAAAAATACTAACCGCTTCCATTACGTCATGAAACCGTACCTGCCTCTAAAATGAATTTTTAGTAGATTTTAAGGTCTACTTGAGTGATAACAATAATAATAATTAATATTATTAACTTTATACAGCATGGCTAGTTCGTTTACAAGTGAATCCAAAAGTAACTTATATATATTATATAACCCCAGTAAACTGTACTCGAAAATGAGAGAATTAAACAAGTGTAAATAGCAAGTAAGACGCTAGTCATATCCGATGGATAATCCTTTGCAATATCTACCACTTATCATAACAAAGCTTCAACAGGTTAGGGGCCATTCATTTATTACGTAAGACGATTTAGGATCATAGAGGATCGACCATGTCTTATTTCTCCTTCCAAGGGGTGGGAGGGAGTCTATACTTCTTACGTAAGGCCAAAAAATGCATAAAGTTAAAACTTTACTTTAAAAAAAACACGGGCAACCACGCGAGTGCCGAGGTTCGCTTAGATGCGTATCGATAAACGATTTCCAAAGTTCAAATAAACATTACTAAAAATTGATACTTTCAAAAATAAATTTTATACAATACCAGCCCTGTATTATATACTGCTCACTGCTTAGCACGGGCCTCCTCTACTACTGAGAGGGGTTAGGCCTTAGTCCACCACGCTGGCCTAGTGCGTGTTGGCAGACTTCACACACCCTCGAAATTCTTATGGAGAATTCTCAGGTATGTAGGTTTCCTCACGATGTTTTACCTTCACTGTTAAAGTGAAAGATAATTGATAAACAATACACACGTAACTTTTGAAAAGTCAGAGGTGTGTGCCTTAGGTTTCGAACCTCCGGAGGTCATGGAGACAATGTCTGGACATTGTCTCGGCAGACCGTTCCATTCCTAACTAGGGTATCGTCCACTTAAACTAAAAAATAAACTTTAAAACATACCAAACGCATATTCAGATACTTACGTAAAAAATATTAAACAGGGGGAAGGGAGTCGGCCTATTCTTATTATTTCTTATAATAGGGGGAGAGGAAGGGCTCAAAAACTAGCGAAACTAGTCTTAGGTAATAAATGAATGGCCCCTTACGAGGGGTGAACTATGACAAACGCTTACTCAAGCCACCCCTTATAATAGGTGGAAAAGACGAAAAAGTATAGTTTGTCCTGTAAACATTGTAAAGATAAACATTGTGATGACAAAACAAAGATAATATTAAAAAAAAAGACGTGTGGCACTCGGAGACTGCCGCGGTAAAAATATTGCATAAATTCTAATATTTATAACCTCTTTGAACAGATCTATACTAATATTATAAAGCTGAAGAGTTTGCTTGTTTGAACGCGCTAATCTCAGGAACTACTGGTTCGAATTGAAAAATTATTTTTGTGTTGAATAGACCATTTATCGAGGAAGGCTTTAGGCTATATAACATCACGATGCATCTATTAGGAGCGAAGAAATAATGGAAAATGTGAAAAAAACGGGGAAAATTATTCATCCTTGAGGGCTTCCATTGCGTGCGCTGCGAAAACGGTTCAAGATACCAAAAATATATATATGAAAGAATTATTTCTCTTGAAATGATCTAAAAAAAAATCCACGACAGTATATGTCTATCTTTTAAGATTAACTCTCTGGAACCGTTTTTATGGTAATCAAATTTGGTGGAAATTAATGCATTATTTGTTAACAGTTGTATCAACGTCATAATATTAATCTTTATCCAAATAAATGTGTTGGATAGAGTGATTCAACGGGAAGGTTTTTATGTATGTACTTTTACCCGGAAAAACTTATTAACGCGGGCGAAGCCGTGGGCATATAAAATAAAAGTCATTAAAAGTTCTGCTATTCATCGATAGATAGCAAAACTAAACAAAGATATGAAAGACGGGCTCAATGGACTAGTATCCAGAGCCGTAATATTTAAATAAAAACCTATTTGAACAGATATAAAATAAAAACTTTTTAAAAATTCAAACTTAGAATCACGTCATCCCGCCGCGTTTGACATTTTGATACGTTTCACTGACTGGAACAATTTTTAAATACACAGTAATTTCGACCTTTTATCGTTTAACATTCAGCTCATATCCTCTTACATATTGTATTCTTACAAGACTGCGATATTAAATTTACTTACGGAATTTTACACTCTACGTGGTTGTGATAGAGTTGAAAATAAAATATCACCGCTGTGCCGGTCGGAGTGAGGGGTGACAGGTTTTTTCGTTACGGAATTTCTGGATTCGGTCTCCACGCTCAAGGCCTACGATAGAAGCTATGCAATAGCTTAAAAAAATCATCACATGTATGTACAAGGAACCTTAATGTCCCGGCTATTAACTATTATAATTTGCTGTCAACATTTTCGCATAATTAGGCACCGACTCCAAATTTACTTGTATAAAGATAAATTATTTTTGGGTATGTAGTTGTTTTGAAGACAGTTTTATTTTTAATAAACTAATAGTGAATTCCAGGTATCAAAAATTCCTCCTTAATTCGCCTTTGATCGTAGGGAAAGTTCGTGGTGGAATCGAACCTTAATTTATTTCGTAGAGAAATGCCGGAGACGAATGATCTTTCATAATGCCTTTTCATTTTAAGTGTGTCGTCTCAATTAATCGTGATATTGAATAAGGAAATAGTGTACAGTCGGAAAAGTGTACGCTCGACCACCTTAAGGTTCTAAATAAGTCGCTTGCGGGTCACCTGTCACTAACACGCAACTTACAACCAATAAGTGATATCTGCTGTTTCCTTTTTACATGTCCTAAATGATACTTACTTGGTAAAGTATGAAAAATTGACGCTTTATGTTGAGAAAATCTAACCAAATTGAGTGATTGTACGGTCAGCAGCATAAATATCTGTACAAAATCAAAGTTTCAAATCGCCTATATACGCGTTAAGTTAAGTAAGGCAAATCTAAAATATTTTATTTTTGTGAAGAAAAAAAAAGATTAGTAAGAACACAAATGAATGCAGACAATTTGAAATTTTGAATTTGTTCAGCTTCTTATACTGGTGACTGTTCATATTATTGCCAATGTTGTAATGTTTTAAATGCTATCCAATAAATCTAAGTTCATTGCGTTATGCGCTCTGTAGTCATACGCTGACAAATTAGTCTTATTTTGAGCAGAAAATTCGTGGTAACAAAGTGTTCTGTTACTACTTCCGTGATATTCATAGAATTCAAATATCTTTTTGTATCAAGTACGTAATAAATTATGTTGATTTAAATCGTTATTACTTCCCCGGGCTGTTTAAACACATTGTTTTTGATATTAATTTTAGAACTGTACTTGTAAAATACATTTCGTGATAACATGATAATCCAGTTTACGGAAAAACATTTCTGTGTTCCCTTCTCAGATATTCCATCGCAGACATACAATTGGAAGATATTAAATTTCTCTGAATGAAATGCTTCTTAATTTTGATTAATAAAAAATACCCGTCTCCATCTGTATATTTGAAAAAAGGGAAAAATTTATATTTCCTTTCGTTATTTTTACGAAAAGCCATTCAATTTCCCATTTTACTTTTTTTAATACATACTTTGCTTACGTACTTTTCAACATGGAATATAAGTATAATATAATTTTAGTAGTTTATTTTTAACAACACTATTGTTGTCAAGTGTAAACAAATGTTGGTGGCCATATAAATAAATAATAAAAACAGCCACACGGTCGTTTAAATGTAATGCACCAACAAGACGAAAACGTAAGAATAATTCCATTTACATGCCTCATAACAGCATTGAAAAGAGTTAAAAATATAAAGCAGCCGTTGTCTAAAAAGACAAAGAAGCGCAACTCCAATATTTCATTTGAAAATCAATTGTCATAAAAGGAAACAGGAAAAACATTCGTGAAAAAAAAGAATAAAATATAAAAATGATACGAAACAGAGCTCGCAGCCATAACGCGGAAAGTATAAAGTTCATGATATATTTTACAGGTATAAAAAGTTACGAACTCATAAATAAAGGAAAACAATATATTAAACATTAATTTATATTTACGTACCTCGGAACTCCAAACGTGCGTACTTCTCGGTCTTGCATTTCAGCACCTTGAAACGGTTTAGTTTAACGACAAGCGACATGTCTCAGAATAATTCGGTGGTAGTTCGCAACAGTTGTTTAAAAGGGCCACGGGGCCCTCGGCACCCGGGCCTTAAAAAAAGTTAACACAAAGAATTTAAACAAGCAGTAACTCCACAATAGACTAGAACCAATAAAATCAAATGAATTGAAATTCGCACAAGTTAGTAGAACTTTCGCGATGACACGTCAGCTCAGGACGACGTAACGCGGCGGTCTGACTTCAAACTCGCCGTGGAGTGATAAAGGGCGGGCGGTTTTCTGGGCGCACGAATGTTCCCCTCTCTCCCCGCATCCTGCTGGCCACTCAAAGACCGGGCTGGATTATATATTATGCGCACTCCAACTCTACATGTAGAGATACGAAATACATAGTTATCCTTATGATAAGCCAGTTACATTTTGATGTGATTGTATTCATTTGTTTTTAAAATGATCACTTGCGCGTAAAGGCTAGATAGTTCATCCGTGGTAAAGTTAAGGCTTTTATCAGGAATTGCAAGCGAATTAACAGTGAGAAGAAGGCTCTCCGCGCTCGAGCAATGAAGTAAAACCGTCAACTATACTGGACTACGATAATAAAAACGTTATCAATATTTAACCACGGATAAAACAATACGGACTAAATTTGCTCTCTTGTTCCAAATACACAGTAAAAGTAGAGGACCGCTTGTCACTCAATTACTAGTACTACGTTATCTCTGATACTCAGGTGGATACGTGTCCACCATCAGTTAGGACTTATATATACCATACCTCAGCCTATGTAATATCTGTCGCTTACGATAAACGCCCCCATAAAACAAAATAGGCGCAACGCATGTGTTTCGTATCCTACTGTGTCCAACTGTCCCCGAATTACCACATAATATGTTACACAGAATAAGGTTTCATATTTAGTATTTTTCAAAAGTCGTTCCCTTACTTATACCTGGCCACCATCACAATCCTTCTCTCCCCTACTTATGTTTAATAGCGCGCGTGATATTTGTTCAGATTGCAAACTTTAAGGTGTGACGAACATATTTGTTTTTAGGAAAATCCTGCTACTGATACGCGTAACAATAATAGGATGCAGTGTTTTGTGGTGTAAAAGCACTAAAACGCTGAATCGTTCTGTTTCACCCATGTACACGCGTGATCTTGGATCAAAATGCCAAATAAATTGCATAGATAATGCATTTCAAACAAGACACAACAGCGGTCTTTGCTGACTGTTAGGCGGCAGAAATAGACGATACGGCGGTACCTACCCAAACAGATTCTCGTATAGGTACGAAAGATCAACCCCTTTATTAGCATAGTACAAATGTTATAAATGCGATCGTATTTGTTAAAAGTAAACGCAGTAACCGCCAAACAATTTTGTATGAAACTTGGCACACGCATAGACCTGATTAACATATAGGCTACTTTTTATACCGGTTATTTACTTGCGTTAGAAATCTATTATGATTTTTTATATAATTTCCCAAGTAGCTGGCTTCGTACAAATGGTGCTATGGGTTGCTACAGTGATTTAGTTTTTTTGTAGTGGGAAGGCTTTTCACGCGGGCGATGACGCGAGCAAACACCGAGTCAGTAATTAGTAAAGTAATAAGTAAACAGTAATTTAGTAACAATAAGGCGTAGTTGTATTAGGGTACGACTGCAAATCTGAGGTCTCGGGTTCGGTCCCCGGGTCGGGCGATATTGGGTTTTCCTAGTCAGTATCAGACCGGAGTCTGGAATTTGTACCCGATATGACAAAGGCTCGGCCCCGTTCACATCATGGCACGGCATACTTTCCCTACAACAATTTCATGGGATGCTCGAAACAAAAAATTAAGCATACAATGCCTTGTTATTAAGTTTACCAACCATGCTGTTGTAAAAATTATTACATAGGTACTTTAATACTGTTTACTTTTTTACATTAAAAAACGAATAAAAAATACTGTTTCAATTGTTGCTGATATCAATCGCTAACTACACCAGAGTGACCAACAACTGATAAACAATACCAAAACAATGCCTTGTATTTTAAACCTGCGGACTTTCGCACAGCGGGCGGAAAATCGGGTCTCCCTTTTATAGGAATTTCGAAAAAAAATTCCAAGTTTTCTCAAATCTGAGTATGCAGTATTGTTAATATCGTTATAACATTGAATATTATTGCAAGTTTGAACAGATTTTTAGCTCAAAAAATGAAGAAAGTGGACTTTGAAGGTTTTCAATGTATGAAAACGACTTTTATTTGCTTCATAACTTTTTCCATATTAAGACGTAAAGCTGAAACTTTCAGGTTTTGTAGCTTAGACCCTACTCAAGCCATATGATATTTGACCTTGACCTCGACCGTGCCCGTTTAAAAGATATAAGGTAAGTAAAAATGCATGTTTAACCCCTGCTTTGACACAGACTTATATTATCATCATCATCATCATCATCATCATCAGCCTTTATCAGTCCACTGCTGGACATAGGCCTCCCCTAAAGAGCGCCATAGCGCCCTGTCGTCAGCTTGTCGCATCCAGCATCTATCAGCAGTCTTTCGCAGATCGTCATCCCACCGGGCTGGAGGGCGTCATACACTACGGCCGGTATTAATAAATGAATCTCAAGTTTGAGTTACATCTCAAGTAGACATAATGTATTGAACTCTTCATACATTATGTCTACTTGAGATGTAACTCAAACTTGAGATTCATTTATTAATACTGGCCTACGTTTGCCCAGTCGTGGTCTCCACTCAAGAACGCGTTTACCCCAGCGGTTGTCGGTTCTTAGACTTATATACCTTAAATAAATTAATTTCTCTAATTTTTCTATGCAGTATTATTATATGATAGTTAAAGATCTCACACTACTTTTTACCTTGACCTTGAAGGACTCCGTTACAAAGATATAAATTAATTAAAAGTTCATATTTTGACCATATTAACACATGGGCATAAATACATCTAGCAACAAATTTTCTGAAATTAGCTATCCTCATATTGTTATACGTTAGCTACAGACCTCATATGACTTTTGACTTACACTTTGAAGAAGCCCGTTTAAAAGATATGAATTGAATTAGAAATGCTTATTTCGCCGATGATACCACACAGAAATATGAACTTACTCGGTGGATAATGGTGTTGGTTATGTAATTATCATGTTACCTATACCTACTATTGTTATTAGTTTAAGTCTTATTACATAATTGTTTATTATCCCAAATAAAATAAAATAAAATAAAACTTAAAATAATAAACAAAAAAAATTTTTTATGCTGTATTATTATATGATAGCTAAAAATCCTATGCGGCTTTACACTTTGACTTTAGATGATTCCGTTCCAAAATTATGTATTGATTAAAAGTGCATAATACTGTGCCCATATTGTTGTACGGGCATAAATACATTAAACAACTCTCTGTCTTAAATTTGTTATCCTAGTATTGTTATAACTTAACTAATAACCTCATATGACTTTAGACCTCGACCTTAAAGAATTCCGTTCAAAAGATGTATGTGAATTTTAAATGCTTCTTTAGTCGATATTATGACACATAGCATACCGCCTCCACTTTAAGAAATGTCATATAAATAATATAATATGGCTTGAGTAGGGTCTAAGCTACAATACTTGAAAGTTTCAGCTTTACATCTTAATATGGAAAAAAGTTATGAGGCAAACAAAAGTCGTTTTCATACATTGAAAACCTTCAAAGTCTACTTTCTTCATTTTTTGAGCTAAAAATCTGTTCAAAATTGCAATAATATTTAATGTTATAATGGTCCGTGGGCCAGTGACAGATTTCGATGACCAAGTTTCTCTCAAACGATAATTGGTGAGACGCATCAGAGACGTGTATCATAAAGCCTCGTGAACGTCAGCTTCGGCTCCGTGGGTGCCATGAGCGGTGGTAGCCTCCCAAAGATGTAGAAAAAAATATATTATTCAGTCATTTCCTCCCAACTAAGAATCATTTTAAATTGTAGCTAACCCGATACCTTGAAGAAAAAAAATAATCAGCTGACTGTAACTTGGGGCATTATGCGTCAGCTGGTCAATCAAACATGTAAAAAAAATATATCATTTCAGTGATTTCCTCTCAACTACAAATTTACCTGATGATAGCTTATACGCAACTATGAATAAATATATATGTCAGCTGGCTGTATGCCGGGGCAAAAACCGTCAGCAGATGCCTTGAAAGTTATAACGCAGGTGTTAGGCGAGAGCTTCTATTACATAATTACATGCATCAGCTGACAATGTTTCCCTCGAATTAATGATAGTAGATTCTCTTTATTAATTACAGCATTGTATTATCAATCTATACATGTAAAATGCTTTGTCCTGAATGACTGACTGACAGTTAAACGCACAGCCCAAACCTCTGACCGTAGAGATCTGAAACTTGCAGGGTGTGTTCCTTGTATGACGCGATGTAGGCATGCAACACTTTTCTAACCCTTAGATTAGAAACGTGTTGTAAAGGTGGTACCTGCAGTAGGTTGTGTTAATCTGAAAAGTCTTCTGCTGACCACTTTATCTTACTCCGGAGAGTACAATAAACTATAAATTCATAATCACTGTTCTTAATATTTCTTCAGTCAGTTATTTAATTATATACGTATTAGTCGTAAAGTATTTATACATTTCATCGGAAAACTCATATCTGAGCGTAAAGTCAAACATTTAAGATACATTATATCTTCCCAGATGAAAATTTATAAGCTGACTAGCTTTTGCCCGCAGCCGCGGTCGTACGAAAGAGTTTTTTTTTATAAAGGTCCCACTTATACATTTTCACGGGATAAGAAGTAGCCTAAAACTTTCCAGTTTCCCAGATGCTCGAATTATCTCCATACCAAATTTAATCAAAATCCGTTTGATAGTCTTTGAGTTTATCGCGTACAATCTTTTTACCCCATTAGGGGTTGAATTTCGCAAAATCCCGTCTTAGTGAGCTCCAACGTCCTAAAAGGAACCTCCACAAAATTTGAGACTCCTAGCACGTGTAGCTTCTCAGATTTCGTGATGAGTGAGTTAATGACCTTTCGTTTTTATACATATTATATATTACGGGATGAATTTCAATAAAACATGAAACACGTCTTCTATCAGTTCTGTCAAAAATAAGTTTAAGCAATATTTGAAGTAGGTTGGACCAAGGAATCACGTTGGCCCATACAAACTTTGCCCCCCTTTTTCACCCTCTTAGGGGTAGACTTTCGGAAAATTCAATCTCATTAGATGCCTATGGCATACAAAGAACACACCCTGCAAGTTTCAGGTCTCTACGGTCAGAGGTTTAGGCTGTGCGTCAGTCAGTCATTCAGGACAAAGCATTTTACATGTATAGATTGATAGTACAATGCTGTAATTAATAAAGAGAATCTACTATCATTAATTCGAGGGAAACATTGTCAGCTGATGCATGTAATTATGTAATAGAAGCTCTCGCCTAACACCTGCGTTATAACTTTCAAGGCATCAGCTGACGGTTTTTGCCCCGGCATACAGCCAGCTGACATATATTTCATTCATAGTTGCGTATAAGCTATCATCAGGTAAATTTGTAGTTGAGAGGAAATCACTGAAATGATATATTTTTTTTACATGTTTGATTGACTAGCTGACGCATAATGCCCCAAGTTACAGTCAGCTGATTATTTTTTTTCTTCAAGGTATCGGGTTAGCTACAATTTAAAATGATTCTTAGTTGGGAGGAAATGACTGAATAATATATTTTTTTCTACATCTTTGGGAGGCTACCACCGCTCATGGCACCCACGGAGCCGAAGCTGACGTTCACGAGGCTTTATGATACACGTCTCTGATGCATCTCACCAATTATCGTTCGGGAGAAAATGACTGACGAAATTTTGCTACTGGCCCACGGTCTATAACGAAATATCGTTATATCACTAAGTATTATTGCAACAATACTGCATACTCAGATTTGAGAAAACTTGCGATTCTTTTTTCGAAATTCCTATTAAAGGGAGACAGACCCGATTATCCGCCCACTGTGCTTCGTCTCGATAGCCCATTCCACCCCTACTAGACAATTGATGCACTCTTTTATGTTTTGAATAAAATTAAATTCCATTTTAATAATATTATGGAGAGGCTTATGCAAAATATTACTCTTTATTTTTGTGCAAATAATATAATAAATACCTACCCACTGTTCATTTGTATTTTCCGGCTTAAAACTTTATTTTTCGTAGAAAAATGTAGCAACGCTACTTGTTGTTTTCTAGTAGCAGGGGTGTGGAGGCGTAAAGCCCCATCGAACATTACAAGTGTTTTCCAGAATTGTTTACGACCATTGAATTAAAAACAAAATGTATTATAAATATTGTTATTAAAAAATAATTGTTGACATAACAACATAGTAAATAGTGTATAGTAAAATTGTGTATTTAGAATTTATTGTTTATTGCTAAATAAACAAAACAGGGATATAGCCATAAAGATACAGGGAAGGGATGCAATACAGCCACTGTTAACTGACTCAATAAATCATACTGAGTCAGACAGTAAGCCCAATGTAGTTTTGGCATATTGTTGACGCTGGATTTCTCAATTGATCGTAATCGTATTTGAAGTGCTCCTTGTGTACATAACACAAGTTAACTCTTATGGCGACGGCGGGTTACTAATTACTTTGTCCTATACACAGTTATGTCAATGTGGTCTTTACAGTGCATAAATTAACCGGTATTTTGTTTTTGTGGAAATAAATTTATTCGTATTCTATTCGTGTAATCACAAAATTTGCTAGTCTGGCTCGCTGGGCTGAATTCACCGCTTCTGTGATGTAAGAGCATCGATTTGAATGTGACTTTCGTATTTAGTCGGCTTATATGTGACAAATAGCGTTTATTAGCAAGCGGTAAAATCGGTCCTAAATAATAGTATTTATAGCGTTCAGGAGGGCTAAAATTAGTCCCATTTTTCGTGGTAGTAACGATGCCTAGCTTCGTCTTCTATAGGATACCAAGAGTAAACTAATCAATATAATTTTTAAGCATGGCAAAAAACTCTTTGCTGTGATTGATCAATTTTCACGATGATTCAAAGTTTAAGATTGGGATCATTTATTGAAAACGTCAGTTAGCAAATAATTATCAATTAAAGGCCCTATGATGGAGAATAAAGCACTTAATTTAAAAAGTTCGAAATAATAATTAAATATAAATTTCGAACTCCGGACTACGACGCAACGACGTTTGGCTCAAAATATAAATAGGAACTTGATCGACAAAGACACTTTTGTTATTTTACTTTTTAGAGTTTTTTTGTGTCGGGGACTATTTAAATCTATATTATTTTTTTATTTCATTGATGTCAATAACCTGAATTATCTAGGATATGTGATGATATTCTAGGATTAATGAATATCTAGATGACTGTCCTGATTTAGTTACTCTATTTGTTGTTGAACGGATATTTTATCTAAAAAAATCAAAATAGCCGATGTAAACGTTCGGGCACAAAACTCCTGTTGAATTCTGAATAGCAATTAGTTTTTTAAGATGTACACACACATACACATACACTCACGCCTGTTATCCCCGAAGGGGTAGGCAGAGGTGCAACTAGTGCACCCACTTGTCGCCGGTATTTTCTTGTTTATTTATTTATTTATCTAGATACACCATCGACAGTTACACATGAAATTTCAATACATAATTTACAGATATCATTGGACGATGCGTACTATCATTACAGGTGAATTCAACATTCTTAGTATTTTTTTAAAGTATATTGACATTAATAGATCATGCAGTATTAAATTAAGTGTAATTGTGAAGTTATAATTAGGAAATAATAATTAAAATGCTATAAAAATTATTAAATATAAAGATAAGAATAAAAGAACTCTGAAAGATAAGAATAAAAGTATTCCGTCCCATGATGTGATAGGGGGCGAGCCTATCGCCATATCGGGCACAAATTCCAGACTCCGGGCTGGTACTGAATAGAAAAACTCAATATCACTTTTGCCCGACCCGGGGATCGAACCCGAAACCTCAGCTTTGCAGTCGTACTGTAATACAACTACGCCACGAGGCAGTCAAGATGTATTCTTTGTTTTATATGAAAACAGAAAAATTGTAATAGAAAAGGGTTTGTTCAAATAGAAAACAAACACGAACAAGCAGAACCAAAATTTCTGTGGAGCGCTTGCGGCAATAAATAAATTAATTCACTGATAAAGATGTCCGCTGTTTGCATGAGTGTTGGGCCTCAAATTCTAAACAGGCTCAAACTTGATGGATAATAAAGGGGGGCGGTGAATATGGATCTTGGATCCGTTAAAAAATATTTTGAAGCCCCTCTATGTGTAACTAACTTTTTTAAACGTTCATTTTAAGTGCAGCTAAGTAGAATAAAATGACGTAATTCTTAAATCGGAGGACTTTAAAATTATACGATTTATTACAAAAACTTCGTTTTTGGGAGTATTATACAAATCTATACTAATATTATACCTAAAGCTGAAGAGTGTGTTTGTTTGAACACGCTAATCTCAGGAACTACTGAACCGATTTTGAAAATTCTTTCACTAATAAGAAGCTACTTTACTCCTGAGTGCTATAGGCTACTTTTTATCCCAGGAAAATATTTTTGTCCCGGAAAAGCTTTTTCACGCGGGCGGAGCCGCGAGCACTACTAGTTTATTAAATAAAGTATCTTCGTTGGAAAAGCTTGTTTTTGGACATGTCCTTTACTAGGTATGAGTCCCGGTTCATAATAGTCAAATGAAGGTTTTGCACCGATAAATGTAATAATAAAAAACAATGAATTGAAAAATTTAAGTTTATGTGATATTTAAGCCTCTCTAATTTAAAGAACAGTAATTATGAAACGTACGCTTAATATAACCATGTGCGCCCATAAGCATGTTTGCTTTGATTGTCCATAACTTTAAATTATAAGCTTTAAGATTGGCCTCCGCTTGAGGTCTAGATGAGTATCAATATTGGTTCCGATTTTTTAAATTAATTAACGACTTTAATCTTTCCTAGAAGTCACTACACACTGTCGTGATGATATATACAAAATAGTAAATAACCTGTGGAGAGTATATTTGCCTATAGTGAGGTTAGAGGTACATGAGCTGGCAGCACTATAAGGTAAAGTTTAAGGTAAACTCTAACGTGTGCGACTGTCCTGCCATTGAAAAGGTCAACTTTCACACGTATCTCGGGCTTATTATAGATGATAGGTTTAACTGGAGACATCATATCGATTACGTATGTAACAAATTAAGACAGTTCCTCGCGCACATTAACATCCTGAAAGATCGCATTCCCTTTAAAATCAAATTAATGCTTTATAATTCTCTTGCCGAATGTTACATCCAATACGGACTGAGTAGTTACGGACGCACATATAAAACGTATTTAGACAGAATATACAAATTGCAGTTGTCAATATTAAAAAACATAGTGTCAGCAACAGTTAAATCACAATATAGGGATAATGATATTGGTATATTTAAGCACTGCAAAGTTTTGCCAGTGCATATTAAACTTAATTGTAACTTGCTTAAAGAACAATTTTTCAATTATAGTTCACAAAATAAAATTAACCATCCTATATACACACGAGCCGTCGCTCGAGAACACGATGCGAGCAAACAACATGTACGGTGAAAGGACTACCCACTACTTGCTTCCTCGGCTTATAAATCAACTACCCTCAATACTAAAAAACAAGTTAACCCATAAACACATTAAATTGATCCTAAAGTCGCACTTTCTTCAAATATAATAGTTAACTTCTCATCTTCAAAATTTTTGCTACGCTTACCTAGCTCTTGTCAGCTATGGACGCAGGGCGTACTTATTGGTTGTAAGTACACCTTGCGTTAACCGATGCTCGACGATAACCGATACAGAACATAGCGTTGTAGACAAATCTTTGTGGTTTTTTTCAATGCTAAGATGTATGATATGTTAAAATCTCTTTGTAAATTGATAAATAAATAAAAAAAATGGTCTAATAAAATACACAAGTGTCTTATAAATTACAATTCTTTTTAAAAAATTGTTTTAATCATTAAAATATTTTTTTTTAAATCTCACAGTGTTCTGCACAGCTTATGTTTGCAAATAAAACAGGACAACTTATGCCCGAGTTGCTTTTAAGAGATGTAATCCAATTAAAGCAGTGTCTTACAGCAATTCGCAGATACAAATTTACTCCAACGAAGAAATAGCATCGTCTGTCAAAGACAATTCGCAGCGGAGAACATTAATGAATTACTGACGGATTCAGTATTGTAACAATCTAAGAATATTTTTATTTTTAAAACTACCCTGATGGTGTAGTTGTTTTGTGTGCGTGGTGTGAATACTCACTGAAGTCCCTGGTTCAAATCATGGGTCGACAGGGCCGCACCATCCCTATGTGCGAAGTGTGCGGCACACACAGGCGCTAAGGCAATAGGGGCGCCGGAATCAGGATGACAAGCGAAAGTTACTTATTGTAATTATATTTGTTATACTATTCCACACACCATACATCCTTTATCACTGAGTAGGTAAGAAAATATGTACAAATCTCCCAAGACAATACTCACGCCCGTGAGTTGTTGTTTAAATTTTAAACTGATATATTATATTATATTATTATTTTTTTAACTTGATATTAGGAGCTATGTGTTAAAATCAAAAGAACCACCGCGTTCACTACAAGCTTTACAAAAGGTCATTTTCTTAATTAAAACTTATAAAAAAAAAATATCTGCGCTCCACAATGAGCCAAGTTAATGTTGAATAATAAAAAATATGTTGAAACAGCACAACAAAAATCAGAGGCGCTTCATAGATTTCGCACACAGACGCTGTCTTGGATTGGCGTGGCCCTGTGGGTCGGACTAAGCGATATTGGGTTTTTCTGCTCAGTGTCAGCTCGGAATCTGGAATTTGTGGCCGAAATAGCAATAGGCTAGCCTTCATCATGAAATGGAATACACACGGCCAAAAGTGTAGTAAGTATGTATGTAGGAAATATAAAGTTTAATACAATTTGACAATGTTCACAGGTGTTTATTCAAGACGCCTCTGTACAGACATCTGGTGCCAGAAAAATAATAAAAACCTTAATTGCCGATCTGTCTGTAGTGAACTAATTGGCATATGCATCACGTATGCTATCGTAGGGTCGATTTCACCGCATGCTGATAAATGCTACTCATCTAATACATGTATAAGCCGCCTAAATACAAAAATCATATTATATTCTACAAGTTTTAATTAAGTTTTTCCAGGATGAAAGTAAATATAAACCTTCCTCTTCAAGCATAGATAGAGTGCTTATTTCAAAAAAACGCATCAAAATCGTTTGAGTAGTTTTAAAGATCTAAGTATACATAGCGATATAGGGTGACACAGACGGGAAGCGACTTTGTTTTATACTGTGTAGTGATCCTCGCAAATGAATTGACATAAAATTATTCCTATCTACATTAACTGCTTAGGTTTATTTTACCATGCTCTTAGCAACTTTAACAGACTGTTAACTGTCTTAATGGACTGTTAAGGTTTTTGAGTGACCCACCATGCCCTATCGGATGATTATTTTTCACTAGGCGTTTTTTCATAAGACGCGCGATATTTTAACATTCGCGTTAAGTTTAATGCCCGATTAACTAACGCCCGTCACACAAAAAAATTGGTGAAATTGGGCGTAAATACGATAACTGTCAAATTTTACTTGAGACCTGCAAAACTGGCCCTTATTCTGATTGCTATTTTTTATCAGAAAAGAAATTTCTATTTTCCGCAGAAAGCCGCCTTAGTCAAGTCCCACAAAGAAACACAATACTTCCCTATACATACAATGCAATTTACGGTAGACGTGATTAGACGTTGTGTTAATTTTATTTGAAAAAGGACGTCATTAAACGTTGGGCCAGATGTGTTAAGCTTTCGTTGTCCCCAAAGAAATCATTGGTAAACTTTACACGGTCTAAACTTGCTCATTATAACAAGTTCTTGTGTAGACTTAAGCTTTCCCCTTGGCCGTCGCGTCGTGAGTCCCTTGTAGGAATTGCAATCCCATTTTTTTCACTATTAATGGATATATAGCCTTTTTATATAAATCCAGGGCGCACGCTATCCTTAAAAAATCATTATAAACTAACAATAAGAATATTGATTACCGCACGTGATCATCAGAATAAATTAATTATTAGAATGTTGCCATGGTCGTAAGACCATTAGCTAGTTTTTCAACGATTGGGGTAAAAAGTCTTTAGTGGGGAGGAACTATTCCCGCATAAAAATCCGGAGTTAAGTGGCAACTGTGTTATTGTTAGGATGAGTCATATTGCCGGAAGATAACAAATCGGCTTTATCCTTTATGATACCCATTCCTCCTGTACGAAAGCTTGCAGCGCTGCCGCCGATTCTCTCTGTGTCGATGGGCAGAAATCCTTTTATATGCATTGATTTAACACTCATGTATGTTACCGGAAATTAGATATTTAGTTTAAAAAGTATTTAGAAATTTGTGTTTTTTAATAATAGTCGACTTTGCCACTTAACATCATAATTAAAGCCTAAAGACCTAATACGTCTACTGTCATGATATTTTTAATCCAATGAGTTTTCCTTTTAAATAACCATAATAGTTAGAATCGGTGTTTTATAAATTTAGAAAGATACTAGAATATTAACAAAAATAATTTCCCCAAACTTTAAAGGGCTCTGGAATACAAAAGATCATTGATGATGGGCGTAGCCACGGTGGGGCAAGGTGGGCGCTTGCCCCTCCCTGGCTCTGACCTGTAAGGTACCTAATCTATTATAAATAACTAAATTATCTAGGTACTAACTACAATAATGGATCCGTAAGAAAAGTCACTCTAGACAGTCGTCAATCGACACAAAAACATTAACCGGGATAAGACTTCGTGTATAGTTTGCTAGGTGGTATTGGTGATCGAAGTTTGCTAGTTACATATTATTATGTTATACTGCTGCCCCACCCTAAGCCCATGGCTAGCTACTCTAATGTCATTGATCTTTTCTTTCTACAGCCTACTTCAAAATCTGACTGCATTCGTGGAAAATTAGCCTTCCAAAGGACATGTCCAAAAATGGGCCTGAAAATATAAACAAGACAATTTATACATATTCGGATAGAACTCCTGAAAACTAGCCTTTTACAATAAATTGTGTAATTTTAAAGGCCTCCGACTTTGAGATACATGATATTTTGTTTGGCTTGAAAACTACACATAATATGAATGTTTTCAAAAAAGTGGATTATGAATGGAGGGGTCTAAAAATAATTTTTAAATGGATCTAAGTTCCATATGTTGCCCCTTTAATAACCCTAAAGTTTGAGCCTGTTTAGATTTTGAGGCCTAGCACCCATACTAAAAGCGGACATCTCCTTTCGTTAGAGTGGTAGTGGGACTTCGTATCCAGAATTTTAAATTTCTGTTTTTTTTTATTGGGCATCAAAAATACCTACAACCCCAAATTTTCGCCCTCCTACCCTTTTTATCGTGATCTTAGTATTTTTTATGCCAATATCCAAATAATGTCACCGTCGTATGTATTTCAAACAAACCGAAATTATTTATGTTGTTGAATGACAGTTGGCGCTACGCCAGTCTCAGCACACTTTAATCCACTTCATCATCATCATCATAAGCCAACCGACATCCACTGCTGAAAACGAACCGCATCCAGTGCGTTCCTGCGACCTTTATCCGCACATGATCGTGAAATATGCATCGTTGTTCGTTCAGCCACTCTTAGATACAAATTACACACCTTGTATTTTATCTAAGTGTAAACAGCAACCATCATTGACATCCCTAAATATCAGCAAACACATTTTAATATTGTAATATCGATACCCTTGAACGCGAATAAGTGTAATTAACCAATATTGTATTATTGGAACAGTCGTATGATTGTTCAATGTAAATGTTGGTTCAATTTTACTGTTCAATGAATATGTTAGCTTCATAACTTCACATCATTTAAGAATGGAATAAAAATTTTACCCTCAGTATTCGTTTCGTAATTTCATCTCATTGCGGTAATGAATTTACTTCGAAATCCAACTTTCAGCGAGCCGCAAAAGGACAAAACATTTTTTCTCAAAACTACAAGAATAAATCATGCCGAATATGGGCAATCGTCAAATCGTTAGCAGATGTTTCGAGTCCCGGAGCCTCCCGCGCGCCAATCACATCTCACCCATAAGTCGCGTCCAACGCTGGTTTAAAAAGACATTTTACTCATCGCCGTGGTATTCGACGCACATTGGATAATATTCTCGATTTGTACGTCACTGTTCGTGGGAGTGCACGACCGGCGCGTGAGTCAGTCGTGTCTTAGTCCTCAGTACTGACTGTTGTTTCACTCATTTCTTGTTTTTCTTTTTTAAACCGGTGACACCATGCACGACACCATACGGTCTCAGGTATTTCTTCTATTTATTGCTGTCACAGCGATTTTATATCAAATATTTACTTTGCATGCAATTTTTAGCGAATGCGTCGTTTTTAACTCAGTTTAATGATGTGTCATAGACATTTCCGCTTACATTTTCTCGTTTTGCGAGTTTTATAAATACATAATAAAATATTATAATTACTTGTAAAATATGTTTATAGTATTTAAACGACATCAATTGAGTGCGTATTAATAATAATATAATTACTTATTAATAGCTAGGTATATCAGTCGAAAGCCCATAAGAAAAAATATTGTGTAGATAAAGTATGTAGTAGTTTGTCTCATGTTTTTGTGGGACAAACAAGTTTGTGAATGAACAATACTGCCCCCTTATTCTCTATGACACGCGTTATTTTCACCGCTCGTAACAAGCGCGTAACGTAACTCATCGCGTTTATTACTATGGAAATTGGCATACAGAATACCATTTTACGCACATTACACGAAGTGAACGTGACGCGGCCGCGTTACGAGTTAACAATGTCATAGAGAATCATGCCTATGATAGCTCTGCGCGTTTGCGGCGAAACACTTTTATATTACGTTTTAAATATTTTACATTAGATTAATGTGCACTTATTTAAAAATGGCGAGGGCCGTATGATGTGGAATACTATTCAATGTAAACAAACAATCAAATCTTTCCTCTTTGCTACTTCATTTGCTTGCTGGTTTATATTAAAACAATACAAAGACGTCTTTTTTGTGTTCGAGTATTACATAAAACATTAAAAATTGTGGTTGTAATAGTAAAAAAAAGAAGAAGATAAATTATTGGCTGATATTTTGTATAAGAAATATCGAAAAGGTGTTATGCATATCTTTATTTTATTTATTTAATAAATATATATAATGACACTTAAGTATCGGAACATTATAACTTCTAGCGCAGTCTCAGAGTGAAATGCCTTGATCCACTAGACCGCGTGCAATGGTCTGCAATGATAAAGAAAGTTCAATTTATAGTGCTCTGCGATTGTTAAATTATCTTACAATAAATTCGTGTTCAGCACATGAATTTTGTCGGGTACAGCTAGATACAAAAGAGATAAAATTGTGTTCAATATTATTTGTAAATAAACAATAATCTTTATAGTAAATGGCACACAAATTAAGGACTACGAGTCTGCGTCTCAAACAGTAGAACAATTATTATTGTTAACCAAAATGTTTGACGAGCGCAGATATCAGTGGATCCCTGACCTTTTACGGTTACGTACTTTATTAATTGGCTAATGAATAGATTTGGTATGATAATTATTAAATGTAAACATACCTAACCGTAGTAAATTAGTCATATTGTTTATGCACAATCCTCGTGTGAGATTCACCTTAGTTTTAGGGCCAAATATTTTTGACTAGAAGATAAGCTTCGACTTGCAGCTCAGGCTCGTGGGCGTATAAGATTTCCCTGAATAAAGATCCCTAAGGATCTATTATCCGGGAAGAATACTAGCTTGTCACTGCCAGTAAATGTGCATGCTATACCGTATTTAGAGCCTAATTTTAAAGTCATATATTTTTATGCGAAACCGAATGAAATGTAGCTTTAAATTCCCTTTATAAAGTCTACTACGTATCAGCCGAATAAAATCAAAATCAGCAAATGGCCATTGGCCAAAAAACCGGCTTTTCGGTAAACGTTATACAAATTTAGCGATTTCAGAAAATGATGTGTATTCGTAGTTAAAGTCACTGCGTTTTAGATATTATGTATTGATATACACAATTTTATAACTACATGACAATGATATGAAAATCAATAACGTGAAAATATGCCTGTAATTTAAATAAGCTATAATTTGCCAACGCGATGCCGGATTCTGGCAAATTTATTGGACTGTTTATTTTGTTTCTCTCCCATTAAGAATAGTCTCTAAGGTTATACACACAAAGGTGACAAATAATGAATTACTGTTTACACAATAATAGATATTCAAATAGCAAGTATGGCTTTTGGCATAGGCATTTTATTACGAGATTAAAATATGTATTAAATATTGTTTCATGTATATTCAATTACACATATAACATAATTACAAATGCATGTCCTCGTTGACTGCTTCGGTTGCGTAGTTGTTTTACGGTACGACGGCAATGCTGAGGTTTCGGATTCGATTCCCGAGTTGGGCATAGTGATATTTCTAATCATGATTTTTATATTTTTGGAATCTTGAAAAAGAAACAGTCGAAGGCGGGACTCGAACCCACGACCTCCGGGTTCAAGTCCCGCCTTCGACTGTTTCTTTTTCAAGATTCCAAAAATATAAAAATCATTATCCAGGCACTACATGGCCATTAACACGTATAATAAATTATAATATAAAAATTTCTAATCATTTTAAATTTTTCTAATTAGATTTTTCTAATCAGTGTCAGCTTGGAGTCTGGAATTTGTGCCCCATATGGCGATAGCCTCGACCCCTACCACATCATGGTACGAAATACGAACGGCAAAATGGGTGCATTAATTACGCCTCTCCCTACCCCTTTGGGGATAAAAGGCGAGAATGTGTACGTATGTCCTCGTTGGGTACAAATCAAACCCCAAAATAGCAAGTCACATGTTTTTTAATAACTCTGACCTGCCTAAGGGCAGGATTATTTCACCCGTGGTCAGATTAAATCAAAGCTCGTATCACACTGGCGAATAGCAAGCGAATTCACAGCGAGGCGAAGGCGCTGCACATTCGTCTAATGTGATAAGACCGTTAACTTTAATTGACCACGGACGAAACAACTGGCTTCAGGTATAAACAGTAAAAGTCAACCCTTGATTAGCTAGGTAGGTTAGATTATCACTAGTTCGATCAGATTTAAATTTGGCAGACATTTGAACAACCTCTATCGGCTAAACTGTGGGTCGTTAGTCAGCGGTGTAATTTATCCGTATGCGTAAACGCTTGTCTGAGTAATGCAATTCTCTAAAGCTGGCCAAAATGTTTCGCGACGCTTCCCCGTGGGCAAATTTTCCGTCTAATAATAAAATAACATAATGTGTGCTTGGACGTAAAAACTCCTAGTAAATAATATGAAAAATTCTAGTTAATGGTATTGGTGGTAGGTGTCCCGCATGCGAGGGGCCGTCTGAGTAGGGACCACTGCAATGTCTTTTTCTACCGCTAAGCAACAGTGTGCATGTTGTGTTACGGTTTGAAAGATATTGTAACCAGCGTAATAACTGGGCATTATGAGACTTAACATTTAATATCTCAGGCTGTTGTGCGCAGTAGCTTGCCACGCAGTGAGTTCTGTATGGTGTTGCTACTGTTTATGGGCGGTCGTATCGCTTACCATCAGGCGAGCGACTTGCTCGTCTCGGTAATCAGAAGCAATAAAACCCCTCATAGATTTGCTTTTAATATCTCACTTAAATACCAGTAACAATTGCTGGCTTTTTTAATAATATAGAAATCATTTTTATGGTAGATGCAATTAAAGATCCGATCGTCTATTTATTTATTTAATTGATCTTTAAAGAAATTTCTTTCGTAAATTTTTCTCCTTTACATTTTATATCATTAAATGTCCTTGAAAGTATTACTGGGGATAATTATCTTGGTTTAGTAGATTTTGACACTAGTATACACTAAGGCAGATGTCTTCTTCTACGTCGAAGTCTTTCGGAGTAATAAATATAATATTCACATTTTTTCACATAAAAAACAAAATATACCTACCCACCGATAAATCATATACCCACCCATAAAACATATTATAATAATTTGTTATTATCTGTGGTATTACAAATTACAACAGATCACACCTAGTAATTAGTGTTCTTACCAAGAAGTTTATAATATATCTACTATAAAATTCTTGGTTCTTACAGCAACATTTTAAGTCAATGCAGACTGCTTAAAGTCTTAATTCCTTCGAGATCGTAGGTTGAACTTATGTCTGCGTTAGTGGGTAGAACGTAAAAAGGAGTAAACATCGCTAAGCATCATCTCGAGACTGGCTCTCGTATTAAAGCTTATTTTATTTTGTTCGATTGTACCTAAATGAAATTGCATTACAAATTAATTCTCGTGATATTTACAATTTCTTGCAGAGTTTACACGTACGTAGTCTTTATAGATTATACTTGCCTAAAAAATACATTAAAGACGATTCACATAAGGAAAACCTTTATTGAGATATAATAATATATACATATATATAGTTAATTCCTTACTTTCCTTAGGTTAAAATATGCGTTTAGCTAATCCAAGGCTTGGTCTTTAGCCAAATTTTGTCCAAATTTATTTGGGAGTTTAAAAATAATAATATTTTTGGGAGTTTATGGGTTTACAAAAATACAAACTTCCAAAACTACTTATAGGTGATGTTATAATTTATAATAGAACTTAGCCCCACGAATGTACGTGTAAGACCAATTTAAATTTACATTTTGATCTTCGTTCAAATAGTCTAAAACGTACTATCCAGCTTTCGGCAGACACGAGTGTCACCGCGTATATCTAGATTTTTCGGTGGTGACGTATCCCTCTGTATCTGCCAGATGCACCGTCCATACGTGGAGTTGAGTCGCATTCAACCAACAAAATCACTTTATGAAAACCTTTTGACATTTTATTACGAGCGTAGTAAAACCATACATGTATTATAAGTATTATTCTCTTTACTATAGTGGACAGTTACTTTAATATTAATTGTAAAGAGATAAGGGGGAGGTCGTGTAAAACGGAATGCAGACTGTAAAGCAATACTAAAATATAAAAACATAGGCACTGCGGATAACCGTAGCGAAGCGAAAATTGTTTACGTTTATGCATAATAAAAGGTTTATTGTTAAATGTTAAAAGATTGTTTACTAGTTTTCCGATGGAATTTTCAAACAATCGAGCTAAGCTTTAGCACTTTAGCTATACAGTGTCTGTATACATACATCTATGTATGCCTACAAACCATGACGTTTGTAGCATATCTTCTTTAGTTATTATTCTGAGTCGAAATCACACAAGATTAATGTCATTGATCAATCCGGTGAATAATGCTCTATCCACACATTCGTCTCGGGTTCGATTTAGTGGAATACAGAACACATCTCGTAGCTCAATCTGTGACCTTCGTATGAATAAGTTCAGATTGGTGTTGTATAGATTGAAGATTGACCAAAGATCAGAATATTTTTGGTGAATTCTTGTTCAATCACTGATTGAACTGATGCCAGATTGAACATGGCAAATCGTCCTGCACGTAATTAATATTTATTTGAATTAGTTCATACGAACAGTGATTGAAAATGTAGGAGATGATTTTTCTTTATAATATGTTCTACAGACACACCGGGTTCTACTGCTTTATATATGTATGTATATGTATATATGTAGATTTAAAGGTATTTTTAACTAATGTTAAAAGTATATTGTGATACTACCGCATCCAGAATGACTACCAGATATTTTCAATATTCTATTTATATTACCAATGTATTATTAAAAACTCTATTCTTGCTACTTATCATCAAAAGTAAACTCGGAAGTAAACATAGAAAACATAGGATGTAGATGGTCGATTGTAAAGATTTCAATGGTCTTACGACTAAACATCAATTCCATATCATACTTGCATAGCAACTAAAACTTTGTGATAGTTCTCTTCGGGCTATTAGGCGTTGGATGGCTGGGAATTCTGGAAAGAGAGATATCCTACATATGCAGCATTGATGTATTAAAAAACCCATATACAGTCATTTTGAGATTGCGTTACTCAATAAAACCACACGACTACTTATCTTCTTGAAAATGACACTTTCCATTAAGGTATTTTAAACCATAGACACAAAATAGAAAGTGTAAGTTTCGAACAAAATAAACATCAATAAAAAGTAACTTTAAGTTTACACGCCCTAATGCCACTACTATTAATCTAAGAGGATTCGTCGCAGCAGCAACACTTTCAGTCGGAAAAATATGCACACGTTACATTCGCACTAAACTATAAAATTATAACAAAATCATAAAAGTAAAATTGACATTGGTGGTGATTTTTCATAGTAGATTTTTGACATAATGTTAGCAGCAAATATGAGTATGAGGTTTCATTTTTAACGCAAGTCAAAATAACCCTGTATACTGGTTCACGTAAGTCGAAAGTCAAAGGACATCTTTGTCGCTTCGGACAACTTTCTCAACGTATTTGCCTTCTTCACGCAGATCAACCGATCAACCACGAAATATCTCGTGCTTTTAAGTTTAAAATAGTTGTACAATTTTAGAATTCGAAACACGTAACAGCCCCCCGCTGAGCCCGCGATCCTCGGTATCCCATATAATCACCTTTTATGGAATGTAAGCGGCATAGCGATAGGCACAGTCAGTAAATATCTGAACAAATTCAAAACTTCAAATCGCATCTACACTTTCGTGTTCTTACCAATTTTTGTTTTCTCTTCACAAAAATAAAGGAAATTAACTTTGAAGAAAAATTTCAATCAAACTTAATGCGTGGAAGTGATTTGAAATTTTGAATTTGTACAGCTACTTTTGTGGCGGACTGTACAAACACCCGGTCATAATCAGTTAGAATTATCATCGCTGATAGCCGAGAGCATTCCACTGAGGACTACACAATATTCAAGCTAATTAGTGAGATCAGAGTGCTAGTTTTGAAGAGAATTAATTAATTGAAAAGAAGGTATTCTTTTTTTATTTTGTATCCTCACTAGAAATAGTGTGGGTAGTATTAACAATATAAGTCTAAGATCACTATATCCGTGTGTTTATAAGCTGTCGATTATAGATGCATAAATGTATTTCCTCAACTTCCGCGATAGTTCGCCAAAATGTGAACAATTAACTTCACGAGAGAATTCAGTCAGAAAATCAATCTTCGAGAGAACATTAAGAATTTAGGATCATAGTGATTAATAATTGAAGCTAGGTATTGGCGTCGGTGGCCAATAAAGTCCATAAAATTTGCAATAGGAATGAAATGGCAGATTGGAATTACAGCAACGGGCCTAGTCCCCATTATTCGAAATACGTTATCGTTTTTTGAAACATTTCACGAACAAATTAATTGATATTTGTTTAAGTTCGAAATAGAACTGTATTTATTAACAAATACGATTTTTTCTAAAGGGAATATCAAGTTTATTTGAACACCTGTTGTTTCGATTAGCCAGTTTGCAACAACGAGTGATCTGAATCACAATGTAATTATTTGATATAACCTGAAATCACAGTTTACTGTGATCTGAGGATACAACCTAGCAGTTTCGATGATAAAATCAGAATGAATGGAAACTTTTCTGCGGTTACCAGTAAACCTCAAGGATAATTTGTTTTTTTTTTTATCGGGGACCATATAGGATACATACACACACACACTCACTCACGCCTGTTATCCCCGAAGAGGTAGGCAGAGGCGCAACTAGTGCACCCACTTTTCGCTGTTATTCCGTCCCATGATGTGATAGGGGGCGAGCCTATCGCCATATCGAGCACAAATTCCAGACTCCAGCTGATACTGAATAGAAAAACTCAATACCATTTTGCCCGACCCGGGGATCGAATCCGAGACCTCAGCTTTGCAGTCGTACTGTAATACAACTACGCCACCGAGGCAGCCTAATACATAACATAGATACATAACAAGTTTTAAAGATAATATTATTGCCCATAAACATTCACGACACAAGAGATCGATCAATCGCTGTTGCGCTCCCGGTCTTATTATAATATATTCCAGTGCTACTAAATTATTTGGGTTGCCGGATTTTCAGTAATACTTTTCAATACTTATCCAAATCGAACAGGCGGCGGACAGTAAGGTCAGGTACAAACAACATGACTAATGTTTTGAAACTAACTAAAAAATCTTACAGTTTGTATTTCGTTACAGCCAGTTCGTAAGTAAACTAGTTCGTACTACGTATTTACTCGAGTAGCGACTTATTTAGTAACTAAAAGTGTGTGTGTTTTTTTTTTATATAGGAGCTCGACATAGTGACTGCACTGCGCCTGATGGTAAGCACAGTGCAGTCCAAATAGAGAATCGAATGGCATTGGACGATTATCCCATACCATTCGACACAATTTTGCCGGCCTGACTAGGGCTGCCATCATCTAAAATGCCGACGCCGGATAAACACGGCAAAAATCCCGGACATTTGGGCGAAATATGGGTATTTCCCCGGACACCTCTGAAAAAATATTTTGCCGTTCCTTCTTGAATGCGGGGAAATGCATGAAGTTTTAACTAAGATTTATTTAAATTTTTCGCTCATCTATAAAAAATGGATTTCCCCTGACAACAAAAGTGTCCGGGTTTTGCCCGGACAATTTTTAAAACCTCGGCCGGACGGCCCCCGGACGCCCTTCAAACTAGGACAAATCCGGGGAAATCCGGACGGATGGCAGCCCTAGGCCTGACCAGCTGCTAATATAATAGCGTAGTCCGACTTAGGCTTAAATGCGCACATAATGTATAAGGCTGCCTCGGTAGCTCAGTTGTTTTGCGTGCACTGTACAACACCTATCTGACGTCTTGCATTCGATTCTCGTGTCAGGTAAAGTGTTATTGGGTTTTACTTGTCGGTATCAGCCCGGAACCTGGAATTTATGCCCGATATGGTGATCGGCTCGAACCCTATCACATTATGGACGGAATACACATCACGAAAATCAGGTTCCCTAGTTGTGCTTCTGCCTACCACACTTCGAGGATAAAGGCGTGAAAGTGTGTGTGTGTGTGTGTGCGTGTGTGTGTTTATTTACCTACGGACGAAGTCACAGGCAATATTAGTAGTAAGTCATTAAAAAAATCTCGATCAGTCCGAAAAGTGTATGCTCGACCACCTTGAGTCGTCTGTCAGCAACATGCCACTTGCAAGTAAAGTAGACAATAAAATTTATCTGCTGTATAAATATACATATCCGATCGCAAATGATTGTTTAAAATAGATGAAAAACAAATTCATTTTATCTTGAGAGAGTGTACTAGCACCAAATTGGGTTATTGTATAACACACGTTGCTCGTCTACATAATAGTAAAAGTTACACGATCCATTTATACTGATAAATCGTCACGCGAGGTCATATATAAATAGGTGTACACAAGAAAGCGTGACGCTGAATCGGAATTCAACTTACACGGAGACCTAAAATGGAAGAAGCGTTATTAAAAGTATTTCACGAGAACCCAAAAGACGTGTTATACGAAAAACGATTTTATGGAAATATGTGTTAGGGTTATTGTTACTGTTGTGGGGCTCCATTTTCCGCACTTAGCCCGTAGAAAGTTGGGCCGTTGTGCGTGATGTGCCAGCTAGCTGCAGTCTAGCCAGCCCAATTCCTTTCAGAAGCGCAGGATCTTCCTGATTCCTTCACGGGTTTCTCGGAGTGACCCCGGTGTGCCGAGGATTTCAGCCCGTTGTGCAGCTACTCCTTCGCTTTCCAGGATAACGTGGGAGGGTGTTTCGTAAGCCGACAGGCATCCCCTACAGAGAGGGCTGTCGGTATGTGTTAGGGTGTCAGAGATATAAAAGTAGTAGATATAATTACTGTTATATGTAAAAGGTCTTATCCTAGTTTTTTGCAGTGCTAGTGTAGAAAACCTCAATCAATAACTATCGTCATTTATTTATTGTCCAGCGCGGAAAGTGAATCGCGGTATCTATTATTGTCTACGCCACTTTAGTTATCGCATAGTAGAAAGGCATCTTGCTTACGGCCTATAATCTTCATCTCGGAACTATAAGGTAGTTTCCTATGTTTGATTTTGTACATTATTTTATATGTAACGGAAAATAATACGAAAAAGAAGTTCTACTGTGAAATCAGCATCAAATTTGTTGGAAAAATAAAGCAGTTATTCATATTTGAAATATTGTTGTGAGCAAAAGTGGGTACGTGGAGGGGATATCGCGCTATCTCTTTCGTACGCACTCAGCGTTATGGCCGGCGACTCTCATCGACGTCACATTGTACTATTACTGTTATTTGACAGCCATCCCTTCTACCGAATTTCAAAGCTTCATAACTTACTAATTTTGAAAATTATTTTTCCGTTACATTTTGGATGGCATACATTTTTGATAAATGTATTAAAAAAAAGTAGTCCACTACCCTATTGGCAATCGTACACAGCTGGCTATATTAATCCGTGTAGTAAAACTATGAAAAAAGAGTCGACGAGCTATTTTATGAAAAAACATGTTCACAAATCCGCCATACTAATCGTTATTCAATTCATGTAAACTACAGGGTTTAAATATCACGAAATGGCATTAACAGAAATACTGTAAATTGTAATTACGTAATTATAGCTGCTTGAAAACTTGTTATTAACAACCGCCTTTTGTACTCCGTAAATATTTGTAAGTTTGCAATTATTCAGCCTTTTTATTGTACAGCAGATGGTGTATAAAGTATGTTTTTAAATAACCCACTTGTTCTTAAATATGTTTTGTGTTCAACTTGTTCTCACGATTCGCTAACCATAGAATACACTTTAACCTAAAGCCATAGTACATATGTATATCATAATAGGATAGGTGACAACTTTTTTAAAATACATTTATCAAAAATGTGTGTTCTAAAATCTACACAGTGATATCAACGTGACGTTACGGAGTTTCACCGGCTATAACGCTGCGTACGTGTGAAAGAGTTAGCACGATATCGCGCTTTCACTTTGCTTACAACAATATTTAAAACATGAATAACTGATCCATTTCTCAACCAACGTTTTTTTCTTATTATTTTCTGTCACATATACAAGAATTATACAAAATCAAACATACGAAACTACCCTATTGCTTCCTCTAGGGCGTAAGTATTTGTATAGCTTTTTAATCGATACTCAAGCAATTGAAAAACAAAGCAAATGCAGGTGATAAAAGACCTGCTTTTACGCTAATTCAATGCTTGGTCGACGTAACTCACCTTTTCAATCAAGTAACAGATTTGACCCGCTAGCCCAGTGTCAACAAGTCAGTCTCGAGCAAGTCATGTTAGAAAAACCACACGAAGTGTTTTCCCGAGGACCTACTGGTCTTCAGTACATATACGCCGCAATATCTCTAATAATCAAGAACATTATTTGAGTAATGGTTATTATTTGATTTGCGGACAGATCATAATGCTTATGAAGACTTGTATTTGAGTTACCCATATTGGCGTAGTTTTACACGTGAAATGACATCTCGTCTAATGTATTTTAGTTTACGACCAGTTTGCAATGAGCACTCATAATGATGCCGCACAAAAGTTATTTAATATCGACGCAATTATAAATAATCACGACTTACAACAAGGCATTATTAAAAATCATGTTATTTGATTATAAAGTTGTATCTATATGAAAAGTATCAGCTTCGTTAAAATAAGAAGAAGAAGCATGTACCTATCTATGTTCAATAAAGTTATTGGCGACGGATTCAAGCTCAGGTTTCGAGTGAACTTGTCCCGAAACTTCTAGTTCCTAGTGGAACAAATCTCGTCGAAGTTTCTCGGGTTTGTTTTGTGCTACGATTAATCACAACCTGAAATTTTGGAGGAGGTCACTAATAATAAAATCACGGCTAGGAGCAGCAATTTTTTTTTATTTTGTTATTTTTTAGAAGATGTTTCTATTTGACGTATACGATTTTGGGGGTAAGATTCATGTCCCCAATGACTATCCCCTTCGGACATTAGGTACCTGGTTTCAACTTCCGAGTTGTAGTCCATCTAAACTAAAATGTTTAATGAATGAAGATATAAAAAGTCTCTGTACGCTGCGTTCTCATTATCGATATAAAAATATTGCGTATGCAGAGGTAGTCACGAAATTATAACTTAAAAATATCCTCGAGTTAAAACTCAAAAGTAAATACTGGATTTGGATTAGAATCGCTTACTTATGTCAAGACTATCGCCCCAGGCGGATCTTACTCGACAATAGGTATTAGGTACATATTGGTGTTGAATATGTGGACTACAGAGAGAAGTTCTTTAAATGTCAGCTCAGAGTTGCTAAATATTTCTTTTATACATAATAATATTCTTATCTCAAAGTTATTATTCATACTACCGTCAGGTTGACTGGTCATCACTATTTGTACGTATCTGAAAACTTATTATCATTGACTACAGAACACGCCTCTATAACAAGTAAAATATGTAATGTTTCTTTACTCTCTTTAAAAAACGCCCGGTTTATTAAAATCCTCATAAATACAAACTATGGTTCAGGTCACACCGCATCGCCGAAAGTTGAAATAAGTGTTTAAAAATAATGTTCGTTGGAAATGTAGCACGTGGGGGCGCGGCGCTGCGTTGTTTTGTTTACGGACAGATGCGCTTTACACTTTTTACAGTGTTTACTCATTAAATATTGACGGAGGCGTACATTTGATAAAAGTATTGCAATACAAAATACAATTTAAAGGTAATACGTTTAAAATTTTCCACTTCAAATAAACAATGGTTATTCAATTTTAAATGCGAACTACCTCCCTACGTAATTTCAAAATACTTATTCAAATAAAATGATTATATAACAACCATCAATTTTATTATTCTTTATTGATGTCAAAATTATCTCAATAGGCTAAGAACCAAGTGTTGGTAAAGGATATTCTTTCTTTCTGTCGCGAATATAAAATTTGGAAGCGGTGAAATATGGGATAAAAATTTGTATAGGGAAACAATAATTTCTCACGTTAGACATAAAAAAATCTACTACTACTACCAGCCCTGTATTATATACTGCCCAGTTCTGGGCACGGGCCTCCTCTACTACTGAGAGGCCATAGTCCACCACGCTGGCCTAGTGCGGGTTGGCAGACTTCATACCTAGGTACACCTTCGAAATTCTTATAGGGAACTTCTCAGGTATACAGGTTTCCTCACGATATTTTCCTTCACCGTTACAGCAAGCGATAATTCATAAAGAATACACACAGTATAACTTTAGAAAACTATGAGGTGCGTGCTCTTCGGTATTGATATTGCTATAAAAAAAATCTACATTCTAAACTTTTGATAAAAATAATGAATGTTTATGCGGTTTTTGAACCAATCAGGATAAATGCATTTTTAAGTACTTGAAATTACTATAATAGTGAAATGAAACCAGTAACTATTTTTATATTCGTGAATACGAGTGCGAATACCTATTTGCTTTGTCTAGCGCCGCAAAACAAACCTACAAACTACAAGATGTACGGAGAAGTGCTTACCTACTATAAATTGTACGTTTAGGCAATTTAGGTATTATTAATTCATGCGGGCGAGGCCGCGACCATAATCTCGTTTTATACCTATGTTATCAAATCGTATTTAAACAGACAAAGAATGATACAAAGTATTCTTAAATTTCAACTCGTAACTGCGAATCGGAAGCATCTATTTATACATGAACTAATCACTATATTTTTTATTTCTAGTTGGAAAAAGATGGGTACGTCCTGTTGGAAGATTTCCTTAGACCTGCTGAATGCGATGAATTAGTTGCATCCGGCTTGGAACTAACGAAAAATGTAGCCGACAGTGATAAGAGAGCTATATTCTCCACTACTGAAACCGGTAAACAGGTAAAATACAAGTTTCTATTTATTTTCTCATTTTATTGTATACTTAACATCCTTGCCTCGGTGGCGCACTGTGGGACGTCCCCATAGAAAGGGCGTGACATGAGTATCTCTCTTACATATCTTATGTTAACTCAACAACGGAACAACGTAAAGATTTGAATTTTTTTACGTGTATTATTGAATAATAGACCTACCCATTACCAATGTAATTTATTTGTAAAATACTGACATGACTATGAAAAAAAATACTGAAATATGCCTATATTTCAAGGGAGTTTAAAACCAAATTAAGTATAGATACACAATAATTTGACATTAATGCAATTAAACAAGTGAAATACAATACAGCATAGGGTATATTTTAACCTAATTAATGAAAAATAGACATGTCTTAAAATCGCCTAAATTTACGATCTCTAGCACTTTACTCAAAAGAAATTGTCAGGCGTTTCCTAACACTTTAAAAAACTTATTTTGAGTCATATTATTACATTAGGATGGAATAAAATGACACACAAATTGAAAGCATAATGTTAAAAATTATTTACACCAACCTACTTGATTGCTTTCTTGTAATATCAACACCTGATGAAATATTCATAATTGACAAAATGTAGTCAGCTTGTAGATGCTCTGGCATTTTTAGCAGGCGTATAACCTATTTTGTTACTTTTCTTCGAAAGGGGGACAAGGGGGGGTACATAATGTTCTAGCGAAATTTCCTAATTACTTAGAACTATCAAACACAAGTATCATTAGGTCGGGGTTTCGTGGCGTTTTTATTATATGACAGATTTTATCAAACACTTCGATTACTTTTTTAAACTTTAATTTAACCATAAAATATAGCGTCTTTTTGAAAAGAAACAGTTGCATTTATATAAGTGTATCCTATTAAACCGTTTTATTTATAAAATACTTCTGCAAACTATTGCGAATACCACAAATATCTTTCTTAAACAGTGAGGTCATTTTCGACAGTGTTCGATACTTCAACTTTGGTGCTATATATTAGGTAAAATAAAGTGATTAGAGGGATAAAAATTATAAAACTTGAAAGGTCATATTGTCCCCTTTCCACAATGCATTTCAGTTTCCAGTTATCAGACATTCAGTTCTACCGGTACATGTCACACCCTTTCTATGGGGACGTTCCACAGTGTGGCGTAGTTGTTTTACGTTACGACTACAATGCTGATGTCTCTGGTTCGATCCCCGGGTCGTGGAAAGTGAAATTGGGTTTTTCTAATCAATATCAGCCCGTAGTCTGGAATTTGTGCCCGATATGGCGATAGGTTCGCCCTCTATCACATTATGGGACGGAATACGCGAAAACGGCGAAAAGTGGGTGCACTAGTTGCATCTCTGTCTACCCCTTCGGGGATAAAAGGCGTGAGTATACTTAATATCTGCAATCAGCACATCGCAGCACAACTTTAATGTATAGTTTATCTATGGATAAAAAAAGTAGGTCACCGAATGTTTTTTATACGGCCAGTCGTGAATAACCGCAAATCCCACTGACTTATAGTATGAAGCAAAACAACACAATGCAGTACAAGGTATTTCTGATACAGTTATATTACTTAGTAATTAGTATTACTGGAGTAGTCTCCAGTCGCCATTCATACTGCAAAATCTATAGTTCCTAGCTCAATCAATAGATGCATTTAACTAGAATCAATGCAGTGCTCCAGGCTTTCTACAAGTTACGAATCCGTTGTAGATTAAGCTTTATTTCTTGATCACAGGTCTCTTATTAAATTTGGCATTATGCATAGTCCAAAAACTATAATGAAACTCGTAAGCAATCATTTAATAGCGTAATCTACCGAAAATATTCTCTTCAGGTTCAGTATTCTGTTGCAAAGTTGCGGAACAAATAACAAAATTTACGTACAATGTGCGTAGGTATTTTTGTTACACATGAGTGTGAAACGTGTGAGTATTCCATTTTGCCGGCGGTTTCTGAGAGATAAAAACAAACATGATTCGTTTGTTGTTAGTGTTACAATCGAAACAAATAATTGTACCGAATCGATGATAATTAATTGATTTACCGATCGAACTATACGTATGCAAGTGTATTTTCATTTGTGGAAAATATGTTTTCAAAATATATAACAAGGTACTTTAAAATGGCTTGTACGGTTAATGTCGCGCGAGGGCGTATTTTATGTATGAGCTTTTTTTTAATCAGTGCTTAAATTAACACTGGTATTGATAATTTGTATACCCTATACAAATTTATTTTAATTTAATGCTTAAAGGCCACTTTTAATAGCTGCAATTACCATATTCTGTCGTGCACCTCCAAAGGACAAAGAAAGCCTTATAGGATCAGTCCGTCTGTCTGTCAAGACCCATTTTCTCATATTTCTTCGCAGTTCGCATTGACGTAGAAACTTGAAATTAGGCAAGAAGCAAGCTATAACAACACAAATATAAAGTAAAAAGTCTGAAAACTGGGAATATGTACTTTAATAACAAAAAAAGAATTTACATACATTAATAATATTTGCTGATGATAGGATACATTTAGTATCCGCCCGGACTCTGACCACCGTACATAAGTGGCCCACGCTCAGAGTAAGTATATACCTATAGAGGGCTAATATCGCATCGTGCGCCCACTACCCAGCGTAGGCAGGTGAACTATAGCTACTTATATAGAAATGTTGGCGACTGCTAGGGATGGGCACGCGAGCAGCACCAACGCAACAGTTATCGATAAGTACAGGTCCGGCGGCGCGGTACATATTGTTGTTAAAAAATTGTGGTTCTACAAAATATGGCCTTGTGAGTAATTTTAAGCGTATTGCCTTAATATAGATAAAAGCTATGCTGCGAATTGGTGTAGTGCCATGTGGAATGATTTATAAACACGGTACCTCAAGAGCAGTTTCTACAAGCATTAAGAACCAATAACATTAATGGATATCCATTATAATTGAACCAATGGATATAAACCGAGCATCGCACCATGGATTTCTTAGCTAGTCTCCCCAAGCCTAAAATAGTCACGTCTAGTTTTTGAAATATTTAAATTTAAATGTAATCAGTCAATTTTTAGGAACAGTAATTATTTCTTTCATTTCATAAACAAAAACGCAATTATTAATTGGCTTAAAAATCACATACAGACAAAAACAGTTACCTAAGCTACATTATATTAAGCATCGCCTTCGATAGTAATAAATACGTATGCTATAATATGAAAATATTACATCGATTCTGAAGGTCTACTCTGATAATCGACAACGATATATCGGAAACGATACGCTACTGCTCCGAAAGTATCGCAAATACCCTACTCTAACAATTGTTCGGATTCATTATCTTTTATCGTAAACTACCACTATCTGAACGATCAACGAATGAACGAATCATTATTTGCCAATGTCGTCTATGAACCTACTCTAGATGGTAATCGTCAGTGACGAACATTTGATTTTGACATCGCCTCAAACGTCATTTTTGCGATAATCGCAACGAGACCTTTTAGGGCGTCGTCAGCATTATCGTTACGTGTTATGTTTGTGATTTTCGAGTAAATTCTCCCGAAATTTGGTGTACAATAAAACAATCTTGGATCATATAACATGTAGCAACAATAATTATCACAATTGATGTTATTTGCTTTGAGACAATCACAAGATTTTCTTTAAAGTTCACAGGGATGAAAATGTAGCCTTCCATCAAAGAAGAAAGCAGCAAATAAGTTCATATCAGCGATTTTGTTGTTTTAAATGCTAGTTACGTTTGCTGAGGATGTATCTAATTAAAATGATTAAATTTTCTATAAGGTATAATACTTTGTAGTAAAGCAAGAATAAAAAAGAAAAAAATTAAACAAGAATATAATTATAATAACTGCCCCTGTGGCGTAGTTGTATTACAGTACGATTGCAAAGCTGAGGTCTCGGTTTCGATCCCCGGGTCGGGCAAAGTGATATTGAGTTTTTCTATTCAGTATCAGCCCGGAGTCTGGAATTTGTGCCCGATATGGCGATAGGCTCGCCCCCTATCACATCATGGGACGGAATAACGGCGAAAAGTGGGTGCACTAGTTACGCCTCTGCCTACCCCTTCGGGGATAACAGGCGTGAGTGTATATGTATATGTATAATTATAAAAAATAATAATAATAATAATAACAATTTTATTTGGCACAAACAATTTTGACAAAGAAGTAGGAACATCAGTAATTAAGTACATAGAATTCTAAGAATTATGTTAGTACTTACAGCTAGTTTAAAATTAAACACTACATTTGGCAGGGGGCCCCAAACTAGGCAGTGCCTGTATCTTGGGGACCATAATATGAGTCTATACATTTATATATAAATACACTCCTTAACTGTCTGTGCCTGCGGCGGCGTCGTGTGCCGGGTCGGTCACTTCCCTGCAACATGGTTGAGGAGGCCGATGGCTGGCACATGCGTCATACTCGTGAACAGGTGCTGCTTGTGTGGACTGGTCTGCCCTTTTCGCTTACTACATCTAAGTATTACGGATAAACTTAGGGATTAGGGATAAACTTAGATTAATAACGACATCTTGAAGAATTTCAGACCAAATTATTACATGATTCCTGAGAGGGTTATACACTCGTATAGGATTTTAAAATTTATTACCTTTTTGAGAGTATATAAATGAACTGCTCTAAACAAAAATAAGAAATAGATTTATATCATGTTATTTTTTTTTTTTATTATAAATTGTATTTTTTACCTTGAACTAATTTTGAAAAGAGCAACACTAGAGTTTCTTGCCCGTTCTTCTCTAGTGAGAACTGCTTTCCGAACTGGTGGTAGAGTTAATATTGACTGAATCTAAATAATGTATAACATTTTATGGGTTCGAATAAATTTATTTCATTTCATTTCAATATGTATTTCATTTTTGTTTTATATTTCCACAAAACTTTTATATTATATAACTAAATATTTGCTTAAGTTCTGACTTTAATACTAATTTATTTATATATATATTATATGTTAAACAATAACAAAACTAGGCATATGGCATAAAAGGAAGATAAAATAACATAAATTTTATTCAACCATAATTAATGTGAAGTAATATGTATCAGTCTTGTTTGAGATCATTACCTATAGGTGAGTTTATTCAGCTTAAAATATTTTCTGTTTCTAAATAGCTCAGAGATAGAAGCCACTTTGTCATCTCATCACATCATTTGCTTCATGTAATGAAAGGCTTTTTAAGTTGCAGTGTCTTAGCACTGAGTTATAAGTGTGAGCTCTAACGAACTCCCCAAATCTACGTCCAAAAGAAGTTTTAATTTTCGGTAAGGGTAATCGAAAGATTCTTTTTTTAAGCAATACGGGTAAACTTTCTAGTTTTAAAAGACATCTGTTATTTTAATTAACTGTTTATATTTTTTGTATTATTAGCTAAATAAGTAAAAATAAAAGTTAACTAAGTAACATTTATTGTTCCCTGTAAAGGATTAAAAAAGCTGTACTAGATTTATTACAATTCACTTATTGTTTTAGGACAACCAGTAGTAATTACATTGAAACTTATCTATCTACATTATGGTAAAAAACTTACAACAGTATGTTAAATGCTTTACCTATAAATGCCTAGTATGCATTGAAATGTAGAAAAAATATATCAGAATATTGTCAATTTTAAAGTATTATAAAAAATTTATATAAATTAAGAACACAAGTACTAATATACATAATTAGAAATTTAACAGACCCAAACCAAGTTTTATTAATTTAGTATTATAGATTTCCAGATTCTCATTAATATCACATAATTCTATGCAAATTGTTTATTTCACTTTACACGTGGAGCAATTGTTTTTGGACAGTGCTTCTTTGAACTTGAGTTGGCCGCAGTCCCATTAAGCACCGGGTAGGACCTAAACAAAATAATTCAGTATTGTAATTAAAATATGTATATATGAGAGACAATATAATATGTAAAATTATCTTAAATTTATTATAATAAACTCTCATGTGTTTCATTGTTGTAACGCCAGGCCAGACATCTTTAAGGGTTTAGAATATTCAGTTGTCCTCTATGTGATTCAAACCACCATTATATTCTATATGGTCTCTGCGGACAGCTAATTATATTGCAAGATATTTCTTGTCAGTCTACATTCGAATGTAATTTATCATAAATTTGCACAACATGGAAATAAAAGTAATGTATCAATAAAACATTAATTACCTTTAGCCTTAACTTTATTCTGCCATCCAAACAGTTCAAAAGCTAACCAACTTCCTCCCACAACCACTGTGCTTGAGCATTCCCATCAATTATCCAAAGTATACTTTTTGCTATGTCTTTATGCTCGTGAAGGAAATTGAATGAGACATATAATTGGTTGGTACTGATGATGATTGAGACACATACTAAAAACATAAAATATGTATGAGAAAAAAATCACATCATGCTATGATAAATTGTAGGAAACTTTGCAATTTCCTAATGTTAAATATATGAAACGTACCGTAACTGTTCTTCTTCTTTTTTGGTTACTGGCGACATGCATGATTATGAAGCTATTCCGCCAATATCACGTTGTTGTTGTTGTTGCAGATTGCAAAGTTTGTTGAATGTTTTTACATTGGAGACTTTGGCTGGTGGGAGAAGACAAACGAAGGCGATTGACTCTTGTTGTATGAGATGTTATATTGATTTACTAATCCTTTTTTTCAACTGGCGTAATGACTTGATGTTTTAACGATGTTAGTAGTCTACAACAACACAAGAATAATTATTTTTACATGTATATGATAGTCACATAAAACAACACAATCAAACAAATTGATACTTACGATACAGTAAATTGTTGTATTTCGATTTTTGAATAAGGATATTGTTTACAAGTTTGATTATTTGATATTTATTAACTCTTGTCAACTTCACAGCGTATTTGACAGTGACTCCATAAAGGATAATTTTTATTTTTGTAAGTTTTGCACAATATCATTCACTCCGATCAACGAAATAAAAGACATAAACTTAGTCTATAGTTACGATAAACGATAAAGTATCCGTACATTTGTTAGAGTAGGCTGTTTGCGATACTTTCGGAGCAGTGTCGTATCGTTATTGACACAGATAACTATATATTACAGTGTTGCCAGATGTTTGACGGTTGAAGTCGCCGAAAATTCATTGTGAAGTAGCCCAAAAGTCGCCTCTTTGTATATGGAGAGGTGAAGGAGCAAAAAAAAAAACCTCCCCAATTTCTAATTCCTACTGGTCCATCGTGGCGAAAATTCGAAGTAGCCGTAGTCGCCCACTTGTGTGGGGACGCGGAGAGCAAAAAAAAAAATAAGGTCCCCAGTTTTCAATGATTGTGTGTAAGGGGGTACCCTCAAAGCTATATAAATATCCTCAAATTCGACAAAAACAATGCATAAAACACAAACTTTCTGAAGTAGCCTAAATTGGCGACTAATCACGATTCGCGTAGCCTATACGGCGACCAGTCGCCATTCGCAATTTTTGGTCACCCCAACACTCTTCAAGATAGCCTAAATGGCGAAAAGTCGCCTAATCTGGCAGCACTGGACTGACTATAACAAGTTTGTCTTTTTTTTATTTATTTGAATATTACAGCTCTGGATACTAGTCCATTGAGCCCGTCTTTCATAATTTTTTATCGTTAGTCCTAACTCTTAAGTCCTAACTACTATGTCGAAGTAAAGCAGTGGCTACCTTACCAAGACATTATCGAAGAGTTTTAGAAGCAACAAAAATAAATACTTGATTATCACAGTTATTTCAATTCACTTCATTTGAGCCCTTTAATAGAACTATATTGGATAATATACCACCATAATTATGCAATATAACGCTAAGTATTACCAAAATAATGAATTAAAACAAGAGCACCTCATGAGACTTTCGAAGTTCCCGCCAAAACTCCCAAGTTTGTCATAACTGAATATTAGTTAGAGACAGATAGGACACTAGGGTTGGGCAAAAAGTTTGGCACTATCTCCGTACGGCGCTAGTGTTGCAGATGTAAGGATAGGTAGGTAGGCACCTATAGGTGTTTGTACCAACTACTATTATTTTTGTTAATTCTTATTTAGGGAGTTTGGTCCAAAATGAAACAAAGATTAATAATTATTTATTTGTATTCCTCAGCTTATGTGATTTACATTTATTGTATGCCATTATTGGAGGACCGCTCATTTTTAATACATATTTTTCTTCAATATCCCCCCTTAATATTTTGTTAATTATTTTACACCAATTGTATATGTGTAATCTTAGAATTAGTTTAAAAAAAAATCACAGACATTTGTCTTATGTATTGCGCAACCCAGCCAGTCCAAATTAAATGTTAATATTTCTTTTTTTAATTGTTTTAATTGTTTGTTTTTAATATTTTTAACTTTGATAGTACAAAACATGTACTCAGTTCACCTTACACACGATACATGTAAAATTGGGGAGCTTTTTAATAGCTCTTCGCATCCCCACGCAATTGGTCGACTTTAGGCTACTGCCAATTTTTGGCGAGTTGGGCCAGCATTCATCTGGAATTAAAGACTTTTTTTTGCTTCTTTGCCTCTCCATATGCAATGCGGCGACTTTAGGCTACTTCACGATGAAGTTTTTGCGACTTCAACCATCATATATCTGGCAGCACTGGAGTTATGACAAACTTGGGAGTTTTGGCGGGAACTTGGAAGTGTCATGAGGCGCTCTTGTTTTAATTCATTATTTTGGTAATACTTACTGTTATATTGCGTAACTAGCTTTTGCCCGCGGCTCCGCCCGCATTAAAAAGTTTTTCCGGGATAAAAGTCCCGGTTTATATTTTCCCGGGATAAAAAGTAGCCTATATGTTAATCCAGGACATGATCTACCCGTGTGCCAAATTTCATCGAAATCCGTTCAGTAGTTTTTGCGTGAAAGAGTAACAAACATCCATACATCCAGACATCCAGACATCCATACATCCATACATACTTACAAACTTTCGCCTTTATAATATTAGTAAGATTATGGTGTTATATTATCCAATATAGTTCTATTAAAGGGCTCAAATGAAGTGAATTGAAATAACTGTGACAATCAAGTATTTATTTTTGTCGCTTCCAAAACTCTTCAATAATGTCTTGGTAAAGTAGCCACTGCTTTACTTCGAAATAGTAGTTAGGACTAAGGATAACAATTTATGAAAGACGGGCTCAATGGACTAGTATCTAGAGCCGTAATATTTAAATAAATAATAAAAAAAGATAAACTTGTTATAGTCACAGATAGGCGGAGTTTTGGCGGGAACGTGGAAGTTTCATGAGGTGCTCTTGTTTTAATTCATTATTTTGGTGATATTTGGTGTTATATTGCATAATTATGGTGGTATATCATCCAATATAGTTCTATGAAAGTGCTCAAATGAAGTGAATTGAAACAACTGTGCCAATCAAGTGCTTTCTCGTTGCCGACAAAACTTCATGATAAAGTCTTGGTTAGTCACTGCTTAACTACGACATAGTACGTAGGTAAAAAAAAAAACCCAACGAAAAATATCACTTAAGACGAGGCTGTATGGGTGTGAACCCTTTGCCTTCCCTACAAGGGAAAATTATTAAAAAAAACACACACACACACAGATAGGCCTACCGCATACTCATAGTTGGGCAGGACACGACACAAAAAAAAAGAGTTTGTAAGACTAGCCTCTTTTTCTCCCCGTGATGGACATGTCCGAGGCAGCGTGTCTCACGCTGCCTCGGACACCAAAAGGTGGACACGGTACGGTGTTTCGGAGGCTTCTGAGCCTCCGCAACAGGAAAAGGACCGCAATAGCGGTACGTGCAGGGGCGGTTGCGGACGACAACTTAGACGTGAGTCGGAGGAAGCCCGCAGCCGTCCCTAATGCGCCGAAGATGGCCGTTTTTTTAAAAAAAAAAAAGCCTCTTTTTCTAAGCCAGTACAATGTCCCACTTCAAATGAGGCGAGGCGTAATGAAGCTCGGTGATACATTTGAAGTAACGAGTACAAATATGACATACTAGCTTTTGCTCGCGGCTCCGCCCGCTTTATAAAGTTTTTCCGGGATAAAATCCCGCTTTATATTTTCCCGGGATAAAAAGTACCGTATGTGTTAATCCAGAACATGATCTACCCGTGTGCCAAATTGCATCGAAATCCGTTCAGTAGTTTTGCGTGAAAGAGGAACAAACATCCAGACATCCAAACATCTAAACATCCATACATCCATACATTCTTACAAACTTTCGCCTTTATAATATTAGTAGGATTTTCATTGAAAAATAACGTACTATTGTAATTTGTAGCATGCCTTTCGCTCCCTCTCTGACCCCGTCCTATAGTTTTTCTGAGATAGATAGTGCGTATGACGAATTCGCGACTACCGCGACATGAAATATGAAGTAGTACAATAAAAAATGTTGAGCCGCTCTTACATTTTGCTTCATGTACGGGACAAATGTACCGCCTCTTGTATGTCCTACCCAACACTAAATTAGTTGGCAGACAGCGCCAAGGAGAATATAAACACTACGTTAGAGACAGCGCGTTAATTTAAAAGTTTCTTGAAATTATAATATATTTAAACGACGGTATAATATATTTAAATATATTTATTTAGTAAGTATTTTTGAGTCGATGTCAAAATCTAATGTTCGTCACTGACAGTTGCCATTTAGAGTAGGTTTACAGACGACATTGGCAAATATGTTTCGTTCGTTCGTTGATCGTTTAGATAGTAAAAACGATGTAACTGAGAGTAGGCTTCGACACGACAAATGTCGCGATATATCGAATATCGCTTTTGGGAGTCGACACCCTGGTATCGACGCGTAACATCGCTATCGAAAAAGCGGGATGCGGGGCAGTGCGGGGGGTACAAGTGTTCGCCTCCCGAGCGTCTTTCATACCGCGACGCGTAATTTCAATTTTACCTAAAAATATGCTGAAATATGGCTTGCCTGTGAAACGTGATATTAGAATTCTGTTAAGTGTGTTTCCGAGTGTCGTTTTTACAAGATTCCACAGAACATTTAACCATTTTGCAGTATTAATAATCAAATATTCGCATAGATCTCACTCGCGTGTGCTCACGCCGTTCCTACTCGAGTGACTACAAGCGCTTGCGGCCGGCGCAGGACGATGTTCCCACTCGTGCCTATTGTTCCCACTTGCATACGCGCTCTCTATAGGTATATACTTACTCTGAGGGCCCACGTAAGTGTGTCGCGTGAGATCTTCCTGCGTATATCCGGATCAAATAGTCCGGCATAATAGGGTATTACACCCATTTTGTAAAGTGTCTTAATTAGATTCTACAGTGTTATTAAACCACTGAAAATATTACAAAAAATTTTTATTCAATCGATAAGTGCCATAAAATTGCATTTAAATTTTACATTTTCAAATTTCGCGCGTAGTTTGTCAAAAACGCTGGACGCAGTGGACGCCATATTGCTCTGCGGTAATGACGTCAGTTGGCTTGGTAAACAAAAACAAATTCGCTGATAATTTGACAGTTGACGCTTTAGTTTACACAGCCGTGTGACGTGATAACATGGCGGCTACTATTTCATGGTATTAAACAGCGTTATAGAAAAGATAAAAAACTGAAAACATTGAAATTAATTATAAAAAATATTCTATTACTTTATGAACTAAAACTAACATTTTCCGACTGCTTTTTGCGTAAGGTATCCCAATAAAATACTTTTAGATTTTTTGTCATACACAGTAAAATACCCTATTGTATCGACTGACAAGGGACATCGCTCCTCAGGCGACATTGTCTGGACGCCTCTCTGCTTACCATTAGTTGCATGGCGGTCCTAGCCAGTATACAAAACAAGTTTTTTTTATGCGGTCTGCACACGAGTATGAAATATATCTAATCTATGCGATCTGAAATATACTAAACTCTGTGCTTAGTCTCTAAATAAAAAACATGGCAATGAAAGCATGAAGAAATAAAGTTTAACCGATAACAATATTCCAAACTGCGGTACTCAGGAATCAGGAATATCTTAACAAAGTATTCATTTGTTTCAGCAACTTAAAGACGAATATTTCCTAAGCAGCAACGATAAAATAAGCCATTTCTTCGAAGAAGCAGCAATCGGTCCCGATGGAAAACTACAAGTAGACCCAAGTGTATCATTAAACAAGGTAACGAGATTTAAATGATACTTGCAAACGTAGAATAAGTCATGAAGTTACATTTTTGTGACATATTTGCAATAACAGCGACGGACGAGTTTCGTGTAAAACGTGAGGAAATTGTTGATAATTTTATTTTGTAGAAATATTTTTGAGTATTTTATTCTTGAACGTGTTATAGGCAATGTCGACAGCCCTTCAAAAAGATAAAATACTTATATCAATATTATGGAGCCATTAAAACTTCGTCATTGTAAACCACACTTTAAAAAATATTAATCAGCTGTCCAAAAATGTAATAATTTAGCATTCGGTAACAATTGCAAAATAATTGACTTATATTACTTACTACACATGAAAGCTATCCCCGAGAACATAATGTAGAAAATAAAACCACAATATAATTGTTAAAACTGTCTGGTAGCTTTAGGTAACTATCTACGATCAAATAATAAAAATATGAATATACACTTTAATATACTGGATATTTGAATCCTCAAGCCCCATACATCTATGGTTTATTATGGGTTTTCCCATACATCTATATATAAGCTTAAAGGGTTAATACATTTTCAACATTTAACATACGTATCATTACATAACTATAATAAACATCCTAATCTGGCCCATAAGGATACTGACAAGGAAATTTTATTTTTAATAAATTTAAATATTATTATGTTTATGGGTGGCAATATTGCCAAGCTGCTTGCTTGTTGGCCTAAAAATAAAAAAAATTATATACTTTTGTTCATTAACGTGGTGTAGCAGTCAATATTTCTCCTATGCCTCTCCTTAAAAATTTAAATGACAATTAATTTAACACCAGTATTGCTCGGGTTTCCGCCCGCGTGAAAAAGTTTTTCCACGATAAAAACATTTTCCCGGGATAAAAAGTAGCCTATAGGTATAGATAATTATAATATCTGGCCCTGAGCAGTATTTAATGACTATTAAATAATTCTAAAAAGATCCTCACTACATAAAAATATAACTGGCATTAAAAACTGATATCATTCATTCATTCGTTCAATTACTTCGTGCATTTCTATCGCAATCAACAGCTTACGCCTTCGATTTACCGCTAATACCCTCCTGACACCTTTGTAAGGAGCTTATCACAAGTTGCTGCCTTTCAACATTAATACGTTAGACGGTTAAATGTTTTCAATGGGTTTTAGCATCTATATTGATGTCATAATCTTTATTGCCGTAGTGTTAGGCTTTTCATTGATTAATTATTATCTCTTTTCATATTCCAGGGCAAGCAATCATGATTTACGTTAGTTCTGCAATACGTGGCTTGCATTTTATTAAGTAATATGGGCTCGCTTCATTTATAGCAATTTGTAACAGTACCTAACTGTCCAAACTGCGGGCCATTAGTTACTCTTGAAGTTCTAAACGTTGGATATTTTTCTACTAGTTTATTATTATTATCGGCTACTATAAAATGTATAACTTCTCGGAATGTTGTTTACGAAAAACGATCCTTATATTCTGTATATAATATAAAAACTATTAATATGTGAAATTATAAGTCTCATAACAAATTCTAAATAATCTGACTTCCAAACTTATCTTTTATTCGATATGAAAAAGTATTTCAAAATTCCAATATCAGTTTTCGAGTTCCAAGCATACAAGAAGTAATATTTGTTACAGGTCGGGCACGCGTTGCATCTCCTGCATCCAATCTTCAGATGCTACACGTATAGTGATCGAGTGAAGACGGTGTGTCAAGAGCTCGGCTTCAGAGAGCCTTCGGTCGTACAGAGCATGTACATTTACAAAAATCCCGGCATAGGAGGCGAAGGTAATACTTTAATTATAGGTAAAGCCACTCTGTTGCCGATATAGGGATATATTCAAACATTTCAATCAGTGTACTGTGTGACTGCCTCGGTGGCGTAGTTGTATTACAGTACGACTGCAATGCTGAGGTCTCGGGTTCGATCCCCGGGTCGGGCAAAGTGATATTGAGTTTTTCTATTCAGTATCAGCTCGGAGTCTGGAATTTGTGCCCGATATGGCGATAGGCTCGCCCCCTATCACATCATGGGACGGAATAATGGCGAAAAGTGGGTGCACTAGTTGCGCCTCTGCCGACCCCTTCGGGGATAACAGGCGTGAGTGTATATGTATTCAATCAGTGTGTTTGTCTAGACTTATGTACACTACTACATAAGACTATCTACATAAGATTATCTACACAAGAACTAAGCACCAAAGTAGTTTAAAGCATACGATAGTATAGGATCTTATTAGTGAGTTAGTTTTTTAAATCGGAGTATAGTGTCAGAGATGATTCTTTAAATCTAAACTTACACACTACCTACTTCTGGATTATAATAATTAATTGAGGTAGATGACACAGTGATGCGAATAAACACCTAAATTAAGTCATTCCATTTGCGTTTTGTGTGGTCTATAAGGATAGTAGAAATTCAATAACTTCAATGTATAGTCCGCAGCATAAATATCTGTACAAAATCAAAATTTCAAATCGCCTATATACGAATAAGTTAAACTGAAAAAAAAAAAATCTAAATTTCAAATCGCCTATATACGCATAAGTTAAGCCGGAAAAATTTTTCTTCGTATGAAGTAAAGCAAATCTCTTTTATTTTACTTTTGTGAAGAGAAAAATAAGATTTGTAAGGACACAAAAGTATGCAGGCAATTTGAAATTTTGAATTTGTTCAACTATTTTTGCTGGTGATTGTACTTACGTTGTCGCAATTTCTATTACTATCTTTAAACGTCGGAATGTATAATGATCCCTCATGCGTTGTGGATGATGATGGATGTTTCTCATCCCTTACTGTTGGGTGAAAAATCCATCTAACTCAGCACTGGGTTGAACGTTACTACTGTTGTAAAACATAATTCAAACTGTTGTATATGTCGGAACGTCGGGTAGTTTGAAGTAGTAATCGTGCAAAAGCATGTCGAGATGTCAAATTGTTAGTGGGGGTTGCGAGTATAAATAAGGCGCCTCGCCATTTGAAGAGGTCAGCCTTAAATTTGTCGTCGTTCCGTATTCAGCTAGATATCAAAGAGGTGCTATGGCAACTTAGTGGTTACTATTCTAGTCGTGACAAACGGATCGTGAGTTAAATAAAAATAAAGGTCAATTATGACCATGGCTAAGTATTCGCTACGTTTTATTGGCCCTTGTGAGATCCTCGTCGACATATTGCACCTTTAGAACGAAAACGACACAATTCAAAAAATAGGAAATTGAGTTGTCATTTTTAAATGACTAAAAACTAGTCCCTTATTTATACAAATATAATAAAAAAGGGACCGATATAACAGTTTTGTCCTTTTCCTGCTTGAATATGGCAGTGTTTGAACTATTATTGTATTGAGAACTTCGTTTTAAGTAATTTTGTGACGATAACTCAATTTTCTATCTTTTTGAATTGTGTCGTTTTCATCCTAAAGTTGCGATATATACCTACCTAATTGAGTAAAATTCACTATTCGGCACAATAACGTATTCAACATTTTTATTTTTGCCTTACGACTTCGCCTTTGTAAAAGTCGTTCCCATTCTCCAGTTACCAAAAACATTTGTTTAACGTATTAGTTCTGTAGTTCCTTAGACAATTTGTATTCTTCAAACCTACCACATTTTATTATTCGATTTCATACAACACAATTAAAAAATACAATCTCTTAGTGCACCATTTACATATTTTTTTTATGCTTTGGTTTTCAAACACCTCGACACTCTAAGCTTAGCATCATCAGGATAGAATAAAAGTTTCTTAATATTATTATGAAAACCATCTTGATTATAAATAAACTATGCATGTCTCACTCAAGGTTATCAAATAATTAGAGCTGCGCTACGTTACCTCCGTTGAGTTTGCGTAAGTAATCTCACTGGTTCTAGACGTCTGCATGCATTAAGGCCCGCCCCGACTTGGTCTAGCACTCACCTTATATTAAATTAATATGTATCATACACTCCTGATACATTAATTACTCTGTAATTCAATATTTGACAAAGCTTGCTAATATATTTATTAATTGGGCTATTAATAGTTTGCTATTTTCTTACATGTCTAATAATTTGGGAGTCAAAAGAGGCACAACGTTGATTAGATTAATCAGGAATTAAACAAATTCGTTAAAACACGTGATTACTGATTAATAGTTCGTAGGATGAATCATAATAAAAGTTATTTCTTATAATTTGTTAGGCTTAAAATAACACATGTAGATCAAGCCGTAGCTACGAGTTTAGGACTGAGATTCGTAGTTTTTAGATCTAGATTTTAATAGTTCAGGCCCGTTTGGTCCATTTGGGCCATAACAGCTCCTGTCACAAAAGCAAAAATCGTCGTTCCTACCTACGCAATAAGGTCTTAGTATAAAAATTATAAAAAAATGTCAGCTGTCAAACTCGCGGTACCAGATAGGTTAAATGAAAGCCACAATCAAGATGATGAATTATTTGATACTTGACAACTATCTTTTAAATTATTCGTTTAAATTCAATCTTCAACGCAATATACTAAGTTTAGTGATGCTTGATGACAAATCGACGGCTCCCAAGAACAAAGTCGTATATGCAAAATGTTAGCTTTTCAGTAGAGCGCTTTGAAAGTTGTTAGTTTGTATTCATGTGCGAATTAGTGCTATTTTCACACATTAAGTTCAAAGTTGTTACTGAACCCTATAGAATATAATGTTTTGTTCACTATAACTTGTGATTTTCACAATTAACTTAGACTTTCAAAGCACTCTACTGAAAAGCTTCATTTTGCATATACGACTTTGTTCTTGGGAGGCGTCGAAATACTTATTTGTATAAATAACTTTACACACACACATACACATACACTCACGTCTTTTATCCCCGAAGGTGTAGGCAGAGGCGCAACTAGTGCACCCACTTTTCACCGTTATTCCGTCCCATGATGTGATAGGGGGCGAGCCTATCGCCATATCGGGCACAAATTCCAGACTCCGAGCTGATACTCAATAGAAAAACTCAATATCACTTTGCCCGACCCGGGAATCGAACCCGAGACCTCAGCATTGCAGTCGTACCATAATACAACTACGCCACCGAGGCAGTCTAAATAACATTAATGTCCAAAAAATAACTAAACCAATCGGGGATAGAATGGTCACAAGTTTCTTCAAGTCGAATGTTCACATCTTGCTTCCCTACAACACAACCAATTTAAATGGGAACCGGTCAAATGGAAGAGCCCGTTTCAGCGATTGTTCTTATAACAAAGCGAACGATTTACCTACCCAAGGGCGGATCCAGCTTTGGCGCCAGGGGGGGGTCACATAGTCGTGGTCAAGTCACAAGAAGTTATAATTTTTATTTTGAAAAGTAAAAAGTAGGTATTCTATTAATAAATGTAATTAATGTAGGTACTTAAAAATACCTACCTATATTTAAATAACAATTTTTTTTTAAGTCTTCTCCCGAAACGCGTTAATGTTTCCGTATTATTATAATGCTCTTTGTTTTAATGCGTTCGTTCTTTTGAACGTTCCATTAGAGGTTAGTTCTAGTTAGACATTACGCGTTAGTCGAAAAAAAGCGCGCACAAATGTTACACGAAATTTGACACACGTAATATGAATGGTAGCGGCCGTGGCGGTGGCGCGACAAAATTCTTTTCGATGCGTTCGTTCCCGAATAATACGTTTGCCATCAAAGTATTATAAAACGTCCTCTTCCCCCCGGACCGCCATCAGGTGTACACGTGTAACAGAAGTCTATTTATTAGTTTTCTTTATAAAATAAATATAAAATAATTCAAATTAAAATACGTCAAAAAAATAGGAGTGCATAAACTGCAGGAAGTAGTCCATCACAAATAACAACGGAGAACGCACAGAGTGTGCTTACGATCTGCAAAGCGACGACGCGACGGCTACCCGGAAATCATACGGCGAAGCAAGTGCAAAATACCTTACAAGCAAGAAGGCGAACCACGTGAGTACGCTGCGTTCCTAGTACACGCTAAATAAGCGAGCCACAAAAACTCGTCTGCGATTGACATAAATATCAAAGTGGAATACGCATAGATCCTACTATCTAGCCACACCCACTTTACTCTAATTGGACTATTGCTAAGTGGAGTAATTAGCGCCAATGTTGAATAGAGAAAGAAGACAATAGTGACATCTTTATCTACGCGGCTTGTTACATTCACACAAAGCATTGTGCGCACGCGCAAACTTAACTCCTGCACACCTAAGCTACCCTTGTACCTGATATGGAAGGAGCTATGAATAAATCACTGTCAGAGACCGACCTCAACATACCAAATATTGAAACTACCCCCCTTGGCTTCAATATATCGCAACGTAATAAGCGGAAGAGAGTTAATGATTATGAACACCAATTTAATGCTTTCAAGGAAGAAATAAAAGTTTTGATTAGTTCTATGATAACGCCGCAAGGGTTGGAAGTGAAAAAAATCTCACCGATACTTAAAGATATACAGCAAACTAACACTAATATAGAAAACGCGATTACCTTCCTCACAGAACAAAACAGTGAATTTCAGAAAAGAATAGAATCCCTCGAACGTCAAACAAAAAAGGATAAGGAGTATATTACTCTGCTTGAGGAAAAAATAGAAGACATGCAAAGAGGATTTCGTAAGACAAACATCGAGTTAAAAAACGTGCCGAAAACAAATACAGAGACGAAAGAAGACCTAGTAAAAATGTTCTTGAACTTGTCCAAAACTATTCAGTGCACTTTGGTTGAGTCTGACATTAAAGACATATACAGAGTCCAGGACAAAAAGGAAGGTAAAAAGAATACACCAATTATTGTGGAGACTACATCTACCATTCTCAAAACAGAAATATTGAAAATGACCAAGGCCTACAATGCAAAACATAAGCAAAAACTTTGCGGTAAACACTTGGGACTTACTAGTAATGAAAGCATACCCATTTATATATCGGAACAATTAACCGCAAAAGGAGCCCGCCTACATTTTCTCGCACGTGATTTGTCCAAATCCAAAGGGTACAAATTTTGTTGGACTGCTTACGGCCGAGTATATATCAGAAAAGACGAAAGGTCACCTATAATATTAATTAAAACGGAATCGCAAGTACATAACTTATTACAACAAGCATGACTAGTTTACGGTTTAGAAACCATATATTTTATTGCATATTTTTCTATTTATAACGTTTCATTAATGTTAAGTTCTATTAAAACTCATTGTCAACGCCTACACTTACACAAATCCACAAGAATACACAAATTACAAACAAACAAACAGACACAATACAAGAATTCTCATATGTTTACACTACATACTCCAATCAAAATAAATCCGATCTCAATGATATTAAATGCTAATATTCCTACACTGAACTGCAACCTTATAATTAATAGATATAAAATTACAAGTACGTATAACACGGCTACTGCTCTGGCAGCAAGTGGCAACTCGGAAGACAAAATGTTTTTACCTATTAATACTAATGGATAGTACGCCTATTACAAATTTGAATGAGATAGACTGTATGGAAATTGCTCAATGTCAGGAATGCCAGATTGAGGACTTCTCAGCCCAAATACAAATACAAAGAAATGATCTTACGATCATCACTCAAAACATCAGAAGCATATATAACAATATGGATGAATTGTATATTGCCCTGGCTAACTTTAGGTTCAATGTAGATATAATGATACTAACTGAATGTAGAATAACAAATAATAAATCTTTACCACAAATAAATAATTATGTATCGTTCTCAACAACTAACCACTTAAATAAATGTGACGGTGTTGTAATATACGCTAAAAACACATTGGAAATAAGTGTTCAAGAAATAAATCTTTTGCATGCATCGTGCTTACAAATAAAAGTGTATGATATCATCATACTTGGCATATATCGATCACCCTCTAATACTAATGCAGATAATTTTATTATTTCTTTGAACACACATTTAAATACTTTAAAAAAATGCAGAAATATTATAGTAACTGGAGACATAAATATAAATATTATTCATAAGATTAATGAACAATCGTTTGAGCGTAATAATAGACTAAGTTATCTCAATATGCTAACTATGAATGGTCTCCTCCCGGGACACACCTTACCAACGCGGCAAAAAGCTTGCTTAGATCACTTCATGCTAAAGTTGGAAAATAGTAAGACGGCTGCAATCACTGTTCTCAACACCACAATTACAGATCATTTTATGGTCTTTTTAAAATTGACTAAAGTTGGCTGTATTAAACAAAAGCTTAATACCAAGACAAAAATTGATTTTCAGCAAGCTTTCAATGACTTAAAACGTGATCGATTCATTCAAAATTTAACCTCATACAATGACCCCACACTTGTTGCGAACATCCTAATAGACAAAATAAAATATTGCTTAGCGCAAAACACTATTATGATCCTAATCCCTAGAAGAAATCGTATCATTAAACCTTGGATAACTGTAGGCATCTTACGTTGTATAAGGAATCGAAACCTTATGCAAAAAAGGCTAAGAAAAGATCCAGATAATGTAATACTAACATGCACATATAAAAGATACCGTAACTTTTGCAATAACCTAATTAAAAAATTAAAACGCCAATATCACAGAGAACAGTTATCCAAAGCAAATAAAAATACTAAGAATCTTTGGAAAACCATAGATAATGTTACTCAACGTAAGCCACCTAAAAGTAAAAACACAGAACTCTTAAATATTGAAGCTTCCCCAAAACAATCAATTAACAGCATTAACAACTATTTTTCTAATGTTGGGCAATCATTAGCTGATGACATATTATCCAGTAAGACATCATCTCATATTAATTTAATAAACGATGACTTGGATAATACTCAGGCTTCATCGTTTGTGCTTATGCCTACAGATTTTGCTGAAATATATTGTACATTAATGGAACTCAAGAGTGAGAGTGCCCCGGGATGGGATGACATACCAACAAAATTTCTCAAATTTGCTAGTGAATTGGTAGTCCCTATTATTACTCACCTAACTAACCTATGTTTTGATAAAGGTATATTTCCTGCCGCTTTCAAATTAGCCGTTGTCACGCCCGTGCACAAGAGTGGTGCTAGAGACGAGGTGTCTAACTACAGACCTATTTCTGTATTAACTGCAATATCCAAAATTATTGAGAAATTAATGAATAAACGACTTGTTACTTATCTGCATGATTTTAATATATTGTCGAATTCACAATATGGCTTTAGGCGAGGTTTATCAACAGAAAATGCTATTTTAGATATAACCTCTCAAATTGTGAATAATTTAGATAAACATAAAAAATGCTTAACTGTTTTTCTTGACTTGAAGAAAGCTTTTGATACCGTCTCTTTACCCATTCTTGTTCACAGGCTTGAAAAGGCAGGCATTAGGGGAATTCCACTATCATTATTTCAAGACTATTTGCAAAATCGAAGGCAAAAAGTAAAAATTGGAAATAACATTAGTGATGAAGTTAATTTATCCTTCGGGGTTCCACAGGGCAGTGTCCTCGGCCCCACGCTATTCCTAATTTATATAAATAATCTATGTAACATGCAAATATCACATGGTAAATTGATTTCATATGCTGACGACACTGCTGTTGTATTTACGGGTGACACTTGGAATAATGCACGCCAAAATGCAGAAATTGGTCTTGCTAAAATTGCATACTGGCTAAATAAAAATCTTTTGTCATTAAATACCGCTAAGTCCAGCTACATTTGCTTTGCAATGTATGACTACACCCAGCCATCAATAGACTTTGAGATAAAAATTCACAACCAATGCAACAATTTTTCAAATACTTCTAGCTGTTTGTGTGATAAAATTAATAAAGTTAATAGTACAAAATATTTAGGTATTATTATAGATCAACGACTATCATGGCATGCTCATATAGAACTTGTAATGACTAGAATTAGAAAGCTCATATGGATATTTAAAACATTAAGACACATTACTGATAGAAAATTAATAAATCAAATGTACACATCTTTAGCACAATCTATAATTCAATATTGCATACCAGTATGGGGCGGTGCGACTAAAACCAAGTTTTTGGAGCTAGAGAGATGTCAGAGATCAATGCTAAAAGTTATGTACTTTAAACCATATAGATTTCCCACTGAGGAACTCTACTCTATAAGTAAACTTCTAACAGTAAGAAAACTATATATATTGCATACAATTTTAAAACAACATAAGGCTCTAATATATGACCCCAATATGTACAACAAAAGAAGGAAATATACGGTAATACAATTGGCTGCGGTAAATACTACATTTGCAAAGCGACACTATAACACTCTGGCTGGCAACTTGTACAACACAATAAATAAAACTCTTAATATATACCCTCTCAGAAATTTAATGTGTAAAAATAAAGTCATGGAATGGTTACTTACAAAAACTTACGAAGAAATTGAAGAAATCATTCATAACCTTGCATGAATCTTATGTATGAGTATGGATTAGGTCACCATTGTTTCTCTAAGCACACATCCATCCACACACACACACACACACACACACACACACACACACACACACACACACACACACACACACACACACACACACACACACACACGCACTCATTCACACTCACAAACACGCGCATACAGACACACACACACACACACTAATGCACTCATTGTACTAAATAGTGTAAGATTGTAATCCTGTATGGAACTGCCTAGATCTTATATAATAATTTACAATGGATATGGAAGAGCAGTGTCTCCTAATACAAGTGTTCCTATACTTAAAAGGAGACGCCAAAACCTGTAACTGTAATAGATTTAGTTGGTGCCAAATAAATTATTATTATTATTATTATTAAAAAACTAGCTTTTGGTCGCAGCACCGCCCGCGTGAAAAAAATTTTCCGGTATAAAAGTCCCGCTTTATATTTTCAGGGAATAAAAAATAGCCTATGTATTAATCCAGAACATGATCTACCCACGTGCCCAATTTTATTGAAATGCGTTCAGTAATTTAGGAGATGTGCAGTAAGAAAAAAACAGAAAAACACACAGACAGAAAATAATTACAATAATCACTGATTTGTGTTCCATTACTCTTCTGTAGTCACTGCCTTTCTTTTTTATCACATTTCTTTAAATGTACGGACATACTGATTCTACAGCTTTATTAAATACACTTAGTATAGTACTATACAATCTTAGCTGGCTGGTATGACAATTCAAATTTTTCGCGACGCGAAAGCTTTGTGGGAACGTCTAACCAAAAATTCTAAAGTCGGCTACATAATTACAAATATTTATCATGTTTTCTATACATTATAAGAAATAGTATCATACTTATTTAACATATTTGATTTAAAATTGTATAAATATACTGAAATAAAGAATAACGCCTTGACTCTTATATCAACGCTTTTACAGTGTTGTATTTTTCAGTTTATGAGCGTAATGTTTCGAAAGTTTTAAATCGCTTGGTAACGAAACGTAAACGATTACTTTAAAAATCTAAATTTTGGATGCAAATAAAACACAGCTGTATATTTAAAAATTATGTTGTAAGTATATTTTACAAACATATTTGAACAATGAGTTAGATATTTAAATTTAGATTTTTTTTTTTTTTTTTTTTTTTTTCTTTTTATTTCCTGGGAGTTTTGTCACTAAGTTGACTATGCCACCCCCGTATGGTCTAAATACATAGTAATACTTAAAACTATATCGGCAGTCAGTTACACATTTTTGCCAACAATCTAGCCTCATTTGGCATTAGTGCAGCAAGAAAACTATTACATATACCAACATTACAATTTTCATTAAGACGTAATTGCTGCCGTAGAGACTCCGTTCGTATGCATTCCATTAACAAATGATAAACATCATCTATACGGTTACATTGTAAACATTTATCCGTGCCAGATTTACCCATCAAATATTTAAATTTGTTGGACGGCAAATGGCCAGAACGCAGTCTTAAAAGGGCCATAACCTCCTCTCTTTTAAATTTATCAAACCACGGATAACGAGGAAGGTCAGCTACTATTGTTTTATACCATATCCCCTTAAGTAAACATCGCTCATCAAAATGCTCCTGCCAATTTTGCCTACATTTTCTTTTATATTTAATTAAAACTTCATTCTGTAAAGGCAAACATTTATATGAAATCCCTTCACCGATTGCCAGCTTAGCTGCTCTGTCTGCTTCCTCGTTGCCCGCGATTCCGATATGTGATGGGATCCATTGGATAATAATTGTTTTATTTTGTGCTTCAACCTCCATAATAGACTCTAAAATCTTGTAGGCTATCGGGTATCCTCGAATAGTCGAGGTTAGCCGAGCCAAATGTAAAATGGCGCTCTTGGAATCTGACAAAATGACGAAATTATTTCCATTACATGAAAGAACGTAAGACAGTGCTTCGGATATTGCAATAAGCTCACAATTCATTATGGAAATATCCTCGTTAATCTTAAATTTTACTCTGATATCCTTTTGTGGGTCAAAAAACGCCGCACCTGAACCAAAATGATCTTTAGAGCCGTCTACAAAAAGTTTATAAAATAATTCATACTTATCATCCAAAAGTGAGTTACAATGCCTCAACATATTCGATCTCCCACACTTTCTTTTGGACGTTGTAATGCCTTCAACTATAGCATTTATGTTCTTTTCTATATTAAATTTACTAATCCATGTCGAAAACGAGTGAATGTGTAATTTATTATGAGATTGAATGGCATATTGAGCTAAATTACTATGGACTGTAATAAGTAAAGGTAGTTTTTTATTCCTCCAATATGCGTAAAAAGTAATGCTATTAAGTTCTTCCAAAACTTCTATCGTAGTATTACTATCCAAAGATTTAGAACGCAGCCAAAATTTACCTGCCAGATACTCTCTGCGGATTACTAGTGGTGGGAGACACAATTCGCTCTCCATCACATGGATTGGAGTTGTCCTAATAAAGTTACCGATAACCCGCATGCACTGATTTTGTATCAAATCTAATTTGAGTAGACTTCTTTTATTACTATTATTGTATAAAAAACTTCCGTAATCTAGCCTACTCCGGATAATTGATATATACAATCGACGAAGATGTTTTGGATGAACCCCCCATTTGCGTCCAGCTAGAACTTTTAAAATATTTATAAATTTAGTTGTTTTGGTTTGGATTTCATTAATATGTTTTCCCCATTTCAAATTACTATCAAGCCATATTCCTAAGTATTTAATGCTTTGGACTTGTTGAATAATATTATGCCCATTATATAATGTGACATTATAGTTTGTACTAGCTTTGCCTCTACTGAACACACACACTTTGGTTTTTCTGTGAGATACACTTAGCCCAAGATTTTCTATTAACTTACAAAATAGGTATAACGCATTCTGTACATTATTGGAGGCTATTTCAACCACTTTATCCTGACCATAGATAATAAAATCATCTGCATATTGTGAGACGAACACATTTTGAATAGATTGACAGATCTTACTAGTGGTCACGTTAAAAAGCAAAGGGGACAAAGGATCTCCCTGTGGCAAACCTGTTGACGTAGTGCGAACGAAATCTTTATTATCACTAACAAGTATACTTAGAGTTCTATCGGTAAGATATATCCACAAATATTGACACAGTTGTGATCCAACACCAATTTTATCCATAATATTTAATAGACTTGTGACGTTAACATTATTATACGCATTGTCTATATCCACAAAACATCCAACTGTTGGCGTTCCCTTTGTGAAGCCTATCTGGATACGTGTAATCAATCTTACCAAGTTATCATAACAAGAACGAGATCTTCTAAACCCTATCGTTTCATTAGAGAAAACATCATTAAATTCAAGAAACCAATCCAATCTGCGATTAATAATTGTATGTAAAATTTTGCAAACACAAGATATTAATGCAATAGGCCTATAAGCCCCTGTCAATCTTCCATCCACCGCGGGTTTACTTATAGGTAAAATTCTAATGATTTTCCATTGTTTTGGCACAAACCCATTAGTTAAAAACCGATTATAAAGCGAAACTAATTGAATCTTACCCGATTCCGGAAGATTAGTAATCATCGAATATGTTATATTATCTACTCCCGGGGCCGTATCCGAACGTTTCAAGCAATTATTTAATTCCTCTAGAGAGATTGCCGTATTCAGCACTAGGTTTTGAGACCTAAATTCTGGTTTATTCGGTATTACATAATCTGGAGCCAAGTTACGTAGTACGGAATCGGCGGCTTTACTATCAATGACATTCCTAGAAGTTTTGTACCCTTTAAGCCACTTCATGCGAGCCCACATTTGGCCGTAAGTAACTTTTTCATCAATACTATCGCAGAAGCTGTACCAGGATGCGTTTTTGCTACGTCTAATGTCACGTTGAGCTTGGTTTATTTTTTCTTTTAAACTGTTCATATTGTCAGGAGTGGGGTTTCTCCTAAATTTCGCCAAGGCCAATCGTCTCTTAGCTATGGATTGGGAGATTTGTGGTGACCAATAAGGTTTTGGTACAAAATGTTGAGCTCTTATGGGATTCTCCGGAGTTTTAGTATATGGTATTGTCTCTTCTGCAGCTGAATTAATAATATCTATGAAATTATTGTAAGCGATTTGGTCGTCTATTGAACAAACGACGTTGCTGAGTCTCCGATCTATTATTTCTTTATATCTTGCCCAATTGGCTTCGTTAAATTTCCTCCTCTTTTTTATTTTATCTGTCTTAACTTTTATATCTATTCTAACTTTAATAATTTGATGATCACTATTTAAATTTTCATTTATGACCTTCCACTGAGTGTTAATGGCAATATCGTCAGAGACGAAGGTTATGTCAGGTGATGATTCTTGAACGGTACCGTTAACTACCTTAACCCGAGTACTACACTGGTCATTAAGAGAGACAAAATTACTATCCAATGTCGCATCAAAGATCTGAACACCCCTTGTGTCTGTTTTGCTTGACCAATTACTGTGGTGCCCATTAAAATCTCCTGCAATTATTGTTTTATTGCTAAATTGTGAAAATATCCCGTCCCAGTCCTGAAATGTCGTAGAAGTTGAAGGAGGGCAGTAAATTGAAATTATATTCTCAACGTTACCGGCATTTAACAATTTAACCCAAACACTTTCAATTCCTGAATTAGGGATGTTCATATAAAGTTGCTGTGTCTTTACAGACCAATGTGTTATTACAGCTACTCCTCCGTAACCATCACTACGATCAGATCTAAAGATGTTATAACCACTAATATGAATATTACTGCCCTCGTTCAACCAAGTTTCGCTTACTATTGCGACGTGGATTTTCTCTTGAATTAACAACAGTTCAAATTCGGTACGCTTGGGCCGGAGACTTTGAGCATTCCATTGGATAATGTTTATTGAATGGTTAGTGTTGCTAGGATCCATGTTGACTAAAGTACTTAAACCAAGACCAGTCAGAGATAAAACGCACAATAATTGATACGAAACCGTTATACAATATACTAAAGCAATTTTGCAACTTTTCTTCCCACGACAAGCTGTTATCTAAAATTTTATCCTTCATCTTTTTCAGTAATGCTTCCCAACAATCTATATTTTCTTTCTTCTTATATTTGTCTTTTTTCCTATGTTCGTCATCTAACTCTTCTTCGCTTTCATTAGTTTCAGAAGTTATTTCTGGATTGGTATTATTAATTGGTATGCTATTATCTCCTCCATTTTCCATATGTATATCTGCACTTGTAACATGTTCTTGTGAGATTTTTCCTTTCTTCCTTTTCGGTTTCTTTGTTGGTTCTGTTATTACCTCTGCGTAAAGTCTTGAAACCTGGGGGGAATCGATCACAGTATTGACATTGCCAATATTAGAATTTATAACACCAGTTGACATTGGTTCTTCTGTAACGGTGCGTAGATGAGGAGGAGATGGTGGAACATATAAGGTTAGGGCTTTTTTATATGTGCAACAGAATTCAGCCATTAACTCACGAATTCTTTTCTCTTTAGCAAAGATAGGACACACTCTGGCCATAGCCATGTGGTTTCCACCACAATTATTGCAAATAAACGACGTCCGTTCGCAATTTTGGTGATTATCACCACATTTTGGGCATACTACTTTATGGGCAGGACACATTTTAAGTGTGTGTCCATATCTCCAACACCGCGAACACTGCGTGACAGGAAATACATATGGTGATACTGCTATCCTGGTGTCGAACATCTTGATTTGTGATGGTAATGATGACCCTTTAAAACAGATTCTCATCGCCTCACTTGCTTCCCATCGTCCATCAGAACTATTTCTGCGTTTCAATCTTTTAATCCCCAGGATTGGTATAATACTATTTAAGCTGTCTAATATTTCCTCCTCAGTTCGGTCAACGTCAATGTCTTTTATCACTCCATAAGTCTGATCTATATCCATAGTCTTGTAGGTCCTGAATCCTTTTTCGTTAAAAACTTTTGAATTTCTTAACTCATCGGCACTCTCTTCTTTGTTAAATTTAACTACTACTTTGAATGAATTAATGTACTTAACATTTACAATATTTTGGATATTTTCTGTCATTAATAATTTAGCTAATTTAAACTGCTTCGGCAGCTGCTCAATGCATGTAATACAGACTTCAGTTCTATCATCTGGTACTCTTTCTCCTCCACTCGATTCACCCAAGCGAGCTAGGCGCTTCCCCTTTCTATGTACTGTTGTCCAAACTTCGTCCTCGTTATTCTCCCTATTCCTTTTGTATGGTCTTATATTATTATTGTTGGTCTCAAAATCTGCATCATCCTGTACTTCTCTCGATCGATCACTCTCAATCACATCTTCCCGTTCCAATACCTCCGTTTGGGGTCTTAACTCGTTGTTCCACATCGTCACTGTTGCTAAAAGTATAAATTAAATGTAATAAACGTTGTAAACAACGTGTACACGGCGCGTCGTGCGGCGCTGGCCGCTCGCTCAAACCGGTTTCGCGATCCGACAGTAACGTGTCTTGTGTCACCGAGCGTCTGCGCGCGAATCGTTAAATTTAGATATAGAAGACTGAAAATGAAGATCTCCAAAGTAAATTATTTACTGTACCACTAAATTTGTGATTTAAGTTTCAGTACACACATTATTTATTTGTAATGTCCATAACCAATTTAAATGTTATGAAAGGATAATCGTGAAATTCTATCGATAAATCAAAATGAACGACTAACAAAAACTATTATAATAAAAAAAACCTCTTGATTGTAATGTGTAAGATTTGATAATAACCTAACTCTATTTACATACGATAACAAAATCCTTGAATATATAATAATAATAATAATAATAATAATAATAATTTATTTCCAAAAAACAGAATTACACCGGGAGATATAACAAAACACTCTACACTAGGCAATGCCTGTCTCGTAGAGTGTAATACATAGGAGTGACATTTTGGACAGGTGTGCCGTGCTTAAAATATTATCAAGAGACTACAAAGAAGGCTCAGATTAAATCTAATAAAAACTAGGGTTAAAAACAAATAAATATAAGCAAAAATAAATGACCACGATATTAAGCTTAGCTCATGCTTTTCATAAAGTCTTCAGTGTGTGAATGGGACCACTTGAGCAATTCTTTTGTGATATTATTTTTAGCTTCCCAGTAGTTGAGTTTGTAGATTTTATGTATTTTATTGTATTTATTATATAAATATGGTTTCATGTAGAAGCTAAAACGACGAGCAAAAACAGTTCGAACCGGAGGAACTGGTATAATAAAGGTACGCTTTGCAGCTATGGTGTTAAATTCTTGGATGGAGGGAACTTCTCTGTGACATTCTAGAAGTGCCCTGTGAATGAAAAGTCTTCTGATGCTTATATCAATTATATGCTTATATCTTATAATCAATTGCACTCAAAAATCGATTATTTGTTGCAACCGATTTTTTTGTTCTCTTCCCTACACACTATCCGACCTATAAGGAGTATTGATATCTTACTGATACTTCGAAGCAAATCAATGCCAAAATAACTTTCTACGCCTTTTTTAGTCTAATCAATAAGTTCAAAAACGTGAAAAATAGAGATAAAGGGCCTAAAAATATGAGCGATAGCTCATTCGATTCGTAATCACCTCTAGAAAAATGTTTTTGTAGGATTTTGGTGCAGGTTAAAAATTGCAATTGTTATTAACAAAATACGATGAAGAAAAAAAGATATTTCGTTTTTTTGTTAATAACTCGAAAAATATTAACAATTAAGCAATTTTGAAAAAAGTTCGTTAAAGAGGAGGAAATTTCCAATAAAAAACTCCTAACTCCTGGAATTCCATCTCCATTATTTATAATTTTAAATAGACGTTGAAAATAGGGCTCCGCGCGGCAGTTACGGCATGCGCCCGCTACCGCTAAAGAGAGTTCAGCAATAAAAATAGTTTATTTATAACATAAAATGTGATTTTAAAAAATTTCTTGTATCTTCTTAACACTTGAAAGAATCGAGCCCTGAAGAAAAAAAAGTTTAATCACCATTTTTCAAAAAGTTATTCAATTGTAACTAACCAATTTTTTTTCCCAATCTCCATTGGCATAAACAATGTGATGAAAGGTATAAATAATTGGCCTATAAATATTAAACTTCGTGGAGCCCTTCTGATATATGTACTTCATAAGATCCGGCGGTAAATTTTCATTAAAGTTTATTAATTTGTTAGTTATGATTTTTTATAACTACTTAATTTTATAAATTTTGTAATTTTTCAATAGTTATAAAAAATCATAATTAATAAATTAATAAACTTTAATGAAAATTTACCGCAGGATCTTATAAAGTACATATATCAAAAGGGCTCCACGAAGTTTAATATTTATAGGCCAATTATTAATACCTTTCATCACATTGTTTATGCCAATGGAGATTGGGAAAAAATTGGTTAGTTAACAATAGAATAACTTTTAGAAAAACGGTGATTTAACTTTTTTTTCTTCAAGGCGCGATTCTTTCAAGTGTTAAGAAGATACAAGAATTTTTTAAAATTTTTAAATTCACATTTTATGTTATAAATAAATTATTTTTATTGCTGAACTCTTTTTAGCGGCAGCGCGCGCATGTAGTAACTGCCGTGCGGAGCCCTATTTTCAACGTCTAATTAAAATTATAAATAATGGAGATAGAATTCCGGGAGCTAGGACTTTTTTATTGGAAAATTTCCTCCTCTTTAACGAGTTTTTTTCAAAATTGCTTAAATGTTAATATTTTTCGAGTTATTAACAAAAAACGAAATATAATTTTTTTTTTTTTTCATCTTATTTTGTTAATAACAATTGCAATTTTTAACCTGCACCAAAATCCTTCAAAAACATTTTTCTAGAGGTGATTACGAATCGAATGAGCCATCGCTCATATTTTTAGGTCCTTTATCTCTATTTTTCACGTTTTTGAATTTATTGATTAGACTATTTAACCCCATTAGGGAAGGATATTCAATAAAATACGAAACATGTCTTCCATCAATTGTGTTGAAAAAAAATTCGTTAAATTTGAATTAAATTGGACCAAGGAATCGCGTTGCCCCATACAAACTTTGCCCCCTTTTTCATCTCCTCAGGGGTAGAATTTCGGAAAATCCTTTCTTATCGGAAGCCTACGTCATACAAGGAACACACCCTCCAAGTTTCAGGTCTCTACGATCAGCGGTTTAGGCTGTGCGTTGATCCGTCAGTCAGTCAGGACTAAGCCTTTTAAATGAATAGATTAATTAAATATTTAAAGTATTTAAATAAAATCTATATTGTGACAAAAAATATATAAAAACATAATGTTTAATACTTTTAATTAGTGGTCCACCTAGGTTCTGGACTCCGTCCAGGGGGGGGTCATGACCCCCATGACCCCCCCCCCTGGATCCGCCCTTGTACCTACCCCAATTAGAACCGGAGATACAGAGAAATCTATAAAAACATAAGAAATGTACAAAAGGGAACCACTTTTGAGTGTAACTTAAGACGGGGAAAAGATAGGTGATTTCTAAAGCTTGATAAAAAATCAGTAAGTAGGTAGGTGTATCATAAACTTTCATTTAAAAAAAATAAGCAATTCGGTTGGATAGAATAGCCAGTTAACAAAATTCCATTTTATATTACATTTATATATTTATTTTCCCGTTGCGAAAGGTTTCCGATTTTAAATAATATAAAAAACCTGCCAAATAAAAACAAACATCAAAATCGGAGCTGATCCTGAAGACTTTCAGAAAATGCCTATTTTATGTATTCTTTGACGCGACTATAAGGGCACTTAGTACATCCTTTTTATTTTAGTTATGTAAATCTATACTTATTCGTAATGTAGTACAGAATTATGTACAAACATTTCCATAATTATGTTAGAACCGAAATTTTAGCTCACACAGCGATTATTTCCATAATTTGCAGCCTGCTATGTAAAATCATCCTCAAAGTAGAAAATGCCTTAAAATATACCGTAATATGGTTTACTTTATTGAAATTAACATAAAGCTCGCGAAATTTATAAATAATTTAAAAGCAATCTTAATCTTTACACGAACATTATATCCAAAAACATAATATAGATGTTCGCATAAATCTATTTATATCCAGATAAGTATCTGAACCAAGTATCAATGACAAATATCTTTTCCACTATATTTGAATTTGTGGTCACCACTCACCACTGACCATTTCTTTTTTTTTACGCGGAGAAATTGAATTGTTACTACCGTCCAGTGTTCAAGAGGAACAAATGAGCGGTTATGTTGGGTTCACCGTGCCTTACGACCCGACGTTGAGCCGCCCGGAGAGATGGAAAACGTCGGGCGACCGCCGGGCTGAGTCCCTAACCTATATACAACGCACGGCATACCAACCAAAACTTCGCGGTGGCCATCTTCGGTGCATTATCGCTATTGCGGTCCGTCTCCTGTTGTTGGATGGGGGGGCTCAGACGCCTCCGCCGCGCACCGAAGGACGTCCTCGGCGTCAACGGCAGCGTGAGGCTTAACCGCCACACTGCCGTGCATTACGGGAGTCACAGACGTTGGCTAGGCTGGCTAATGGGTGGTCGGCCCCTTCCGCCCACCCGCGACCCCCGGTGGCCCCTATTAGTCGCCTTTTACGACAGGCAGGGGATACCGTGGTGGAATTCTCCAAACGCCTCTAGTCCATAGGGCGGAACCATTCACCACTGACCATAGACACCAAAACTACGGATATTGTGATATCCTTAACTAGAAAATGCGGGTTCAGGACGAACTAATGGAATGTTAGAGGTATTCGGCAATATCACTAAGCGCACGAATCACAACGAAGTTTATAGAGCTACGTCGCGTCGCGTCGGTTAGATCTGAGAGTTCAGATACTGGTAAGTACCTCGGGGTTAAGCCGAGCCATTTGTTCAACAGATTAATTAATGGCTACATTGTTGTACAAATAACTTTGAAACTCATTCACTGCGAAAATGCTTGAAATAATTATATCAATGCGGTGTCTGCTGCTCTATTGTATTTCGGACTGTGAAATTTTATGACAAAGCAAAAACATATTTTATATACAACATGCAATAATAGCTAATGAGCAATATTGTGTAAATTTAATGTGTGCCAGCATCGCAAAACGCTGCTGATTGTAGCTCATTATGGCATGATTTCCACCATGGCCGATGTCGCTATCTGATGGGGACGAAAATATATTATTCTATACATAAGTACCCTCCCACGCATACGCTCCGATAGCTAAGAAAATACGAGCTACTATTACATGTAATAAAATTACTTACTTGCAACCATAAGGATTAAGGATAATGTAAACTTCATAAGTACTCATAATCTATACTCTAACGACAGCTAAATTAGTTGTCCTGTACGCTCTATTGTATTTTTGCTTAGAAAATTGTTGTTTCAGAAACCACTTAATGTTTATCTAGCACTGGACTTAGTTATTAACTAGAATGAGAGCTGAAATCTTTGTCCTCCGCAACAACTGAATTCTGTGAATGAATATTCTTTTCACTTTTGTGCTGAGTAAATTACCACTTACAAAGTTGCCTAATTTCGTGTACCATACTACACCATACCAGCCCTGTATTATACACTGCCAACTGCTGAGCACGGGCCTCCTCTACAACGGAGAGCGTTAAGGCCTTAGTCCACCACGCTGGCCTAGTGCAGGTTGGTAGACTTCACATACCTTCAAAATTCAAGGAACTTCTCATGTATTCAGGTTTCCTCACAAGGTTTTCCTTCACCGTTAAAGCGAGTGATAATTCGCAATGAATACATACATACATATTTTTGAGAAAAGTCAGAGATATGTGCCCTTGGGTTTTGAACCTGCGGACATTTGTCCCGGAAGTCCGTTCCACTTCCAGCTAGAGGCTATCGCCGCTTCTTGATTGATGTCGTGTGCGTGGTGTAGAACATTTTATTGTTTTATATTGCTTCAATACCAGCAACTCTCGTGTTTGCTGCTTTGATTTATTTTGTTATTATAAACGAACCTTGAAAAGGCTGTCTGGCGTGTGTTAATTTTATATTCTTTTTAAATCGAAACGCCTCTGCATTATTTTTCCAATCTTTACATACAATATAACAACAAAACCCAAGGTACAATGAAAGAGAATAATAAGAAAGGAAAGGGATCGATAAAGAACATAATTCATGTTTTATAAAATGTACATTTTGCACTCTAGGTCTCTAGACTTTAGATTCATTATTCTTTATTTGAAACGGAACTATCAAATTACCAACCTTATTGTTACCGCCGCGATTACCCATAAGTAGTAGCAGCTTTGCAGAACTTTTAATTACTACTTACGTAGTATTACTCGCCGTTTTGAGACAAATACCAAGTCGCAATCTCCAGTAACTTCAATAATGAAGTTAATATTAACGTTCTTGATTCCTCCATTAAGGGATCCACACTGCTGTTTGGCAAATACACAGGTCCAGACTGACTCGCACACGAGAAGTAGACCGCTAGTGCCTTAGTACTTATTAAATAACATAACTCGAGTGATTACTGAGTTATGCTATTTAATTTGGAATAACATAACTAAACTGCCTATGTTGTATGTTACACACACTCACGCCTATGATCTCCGAAGTGGTAGGCAGAAGTGCAACTAGTGCACTCTCTTTTCGCTATGCGTATTCCTTCCCATCATGTGATAGGGAGCGAGCCTATCACTATATCGGGCACAAATTCCAGACTCCTGGTTGATACTGAATAAAAAACCCAATATCACTTTGACCGACCCGCGCGGCCCCGGATCGAACCCGAGACCTCAGCTTTGCAGTCCTACCGTAATAAGTACAACTACGCTTTACCTTGCATTTTATGTGAACAAGTTTGTTGATTTTGCCAGCTTTGAAAATACCAGGAAAATGTTACTTTTATGCACTTGGAAAGCAGATACAAAACACTCGAGAAGAGCTTAGTTTCATATTTTTCTCCATATATTATTGAGTATTCTATTGTCTAAGATATTTCGAAACGAAAGAAATATGTAGTAAATATAACGGTATTTTCCATTTATTTTATGTTTATGTGCGTAAAGATCAACATCGAGAAGCATAAGTTAGATAGCTCCACTCAAAAGCATAAAGATTTCAAACTTCTTGTGTTGCCGTCCATAAATTATAATTTGCAGTAGGATAAGGACGGACGACTGTTGCGGCCTCTGCCAAGGGGTCGACACAAGACACAACTGTTATATTAAAACTGGACTTAAATACCATGTTTTAATTATTTCACCAACCTGTCTTCCGTTGATGCTCGATTGGACGATGTTTAAACATGAATTTCATGCACAGCATTGGCTATATTAAAATTTAAAACACATGTCAGAGAATATTAGCTATAGTTCTATTTTTTGGATTTATTGACTGCCTCGGTGGCGTAGTTGTTTGCGTACGCATTACGAGTACGATTTGCGCGCTGAGGTCCTGGGTTCGATTCCCGGGTCGAGCCAAAAATATTGTGACTGGGTTTTTCCATCTTAAAATTTACTCAGTCGCAGCTCGGAGTCAGGAAGTTGGCGGTGTGATACCCCCGTGCCTCGGAAAGCACGTAAAGCCGTTGGTCCTGCGCCTGATCTCTCTCCGGTCATGTCGGATTGCCGTCTCACCGGACTATGAGAGTGAAGGAATAGCGAGTGCACCTGTGTATTGCGCAAACACTTGTGCACTATAATATCTCCTGCGTATCTGGCTGATCTTCGTTGAGATTGGCCGCCGTGGCCGAAACTGGCTAGGAGAATTATTATTATTTTTTGGATACGCATTCCACACTATCAAGTAAGAGAGATAGGCAGGACATCATTATTTTGAAAAATTTCATCCTCGCCATATGAGCGTAAAGTAAAATAATTTAGCTTAAATCGATAACGAATTGCTGCGCTCTAGCCATTAGCCGATCCATGTGTTTAAGCCGATAATAAAGTGCTTTATCCATTAACGGCTCGTTAATTTGTGTTTCAAATTTAACTCATCATATTGAATCCTATTCAACATGTTTCCATTATAATGAACGGCTGCAATTTTCTAACTTAATATTTACGAAAAAACATTATATGGCATCTAGGTGCCTTTGAAACGGTGTCTGTGAATCGGGTTCAAATAGGGTTTAATCGTCAAAGGGCGTCTAGCTACTTGGAAACATATAATCCGTTCCCAGTATTCGAATTTGTGCCTTGTATACCGATAGACTATTGTCATCGGAGCGTAAACAACATCAATTGATTTAAATAGATTATGTTTTGTTTTGATTTTACACACTTTCTTAATAGCACAGAATACTGAACAGTAATACGGTAATAGTGTAGACTTAATCAAGCTCCTTTTTGTTTTCATACAAAACTACATTTAATAAACTTTTTACCATTATATTAAAATAGTATAATTAATATGCACGGTTTTATGTTATTAATATGCAAAGACGACTGGGGATTCTGGGACCAGAAATATCCTACATGCAGTCATTTTGACATAGCGTTAAAGGAAACTACCACCTTATCTCCTTGAAAATAACACTATACTTTTTTTTTTTTTTGTCCCTGACTATACTCTTTCTAGCCTGACGAGGGTCAGCTTATGAAAGCACACCGGTCTTTTGGGTGATCGCAGAAGGCGCTCACAACCCTTAGTTATAACACTATCCATTAAATTATTTAACCATAGATGTTAAATAATAAAAAAACGAACAATATAAATACATTCTTATCAATAAAAAGTAACAACAATGAATGCCCTCCCTCCACTAAACTGACACAGGTAGTAGGTATGTACACGCATATTATGTTCTAGAACTACCCACCGCTGATAAACTTATTAACATTTCTTAAAGGTTAGGTACGTAGCGAAATTTTCGATTCAAACTACATGAAAAGAATCATTTAGGCCCCTTCTAAAGATTTATTTTCTAATGACCTATTTATTTTCAAGATATATATCACAAAATTTTGTATGACGAAAAAGCGAAAGACGTGTCAAGTTACTATAAATAGTTGAATTGATAGCTAGCATTATAGTATTCCAGCTAGTCATTTGGTTATCTATGTCTAGTTCTAGAATTACAGGTGCTAAAATAAATAAAGAGTAATATGTAATAGTTCGTTGTTAGTCTAAGGAGTCCGTTTGGGTGGGTACCACCGCAATATCTATTACTACCGCCAAGCAGCAGTGTGCATGCACTGTTGTGTTTCGGTTTGAAGGACATTGTAGCCAGTGTAACTACAGGACATAATGAGACTTAACATCTTATGTCTCAGGATGACGAGCGCAGTGGAATGCCACACAGTACTTTGTAACTCAAGCTGCTGTATGATGTTACTACTGTTTGCCGGCGGTCGTATCGCTTACCATCAGGCGAACGGCATGCTCGTCTCGTCATTCAATTCCATAAAAAAGTAATATACCTATACTGAACCAGACGCTGCAAATTGGACGTCAGAAGACGCCCACCGAGCAATATTGAAACAGATCTGCGCTCTGAATATTCCAGAATCTAGCATGAATGATTAATGGCATAATATTTTCATACGCTTGATTTGTTAGTGTAGAGGGAACTAAAATTCAACGCCAGGTTTCGCATGAATATTTTCAGTGATTTGATATGCGGCGAAATTGAAACTCTGTCTAAATGGATAATTGCGTTTATGTATTTTTTTGGATACAATATTGTATACTTAAAGTTTTAAAGATAGAGAACCGTAAGTTTCGAAGGCGAGGAGTTTCTAGTCGATACCTATACCTACTGTTGTGGGGACCTGAATTAGCAGATGCTCAGGTGACCACTGGATCAGACGGGAAATAATGCTTCCACCCAGGCTGCTTAAGTAAGCATGGTTACCTAAAAAATTACGGTTATATATTTTATAGACTAAAATTAACTCTAAGAATAGGCTTTTGATTTTAATTTATTTATAGCACTTTATACACTAATGTACACGTGGAATTAATGCCGTAGGCATTCTCAACCAGTCAACCTTAAGGTGGTGCAGAGATAATCGCTTTGAGTATCTAGACTAATGATAATCATGGCAGGGGCATTAAAAGTATACATACATACATATACACTCACGCCTGTTAGGTATCCCCGAAGGGGTAGGCAGAGGCGCAACCAGTGTACCCACTTTTTGCCGTTATTCCGTCCCATGATGTGATAGGGGGCGAGCCTATTGCCATATCGGGCACAAATTCCAGACTGAGAGCTGATACTGAATATAAAAACTTAATATCACTTTGCCCGACCCGGGGATCGAACCCGAGACCTCAGCATTGCAGTCGTACCATAATACAAATACGCCACCAGGGCATTAAAAGTATATATTAAAAAAAAAGTGTTCTACTTCATAAATAACATACATAAATATAAATACACGACAAATACACAATGAATAATCTATACTAATATTGTAAAGCTAAAGAGTTTGTTTGTTTGTTTGTTTGAACGCGCTAATCTCAGGAACTACTGGTTCGAATTGAAAAATTATTTTTGTGTTGAATAGACCATTTATCGAGAAAGGCTTTATATATAACATCACGATGCAACTATGAGGAGCGAAGAAATAATGGAAAATGTGAAAAAAACGGGGAAAATTATTCATCCTTGAGGGCTTCCATTGCGTCCGCTGCGAAAACGGTTCAAGATACCAAAAATATATGTATGAAAGAATTATTCCTCTTGAAATGATCTAAAAGAATGTCCGCGACAGTATATGTCTATCTTTTAAGATTAACTCACTAGAACCGTTTTTATGGTAATCAAATTTGGTCGAAATTAATGCATTATTTGTTAAGAGTTGTATCAACGTCATAATATTAATCTTTATCCAAATAAATGTGTTGGATAGAGTGATTCAACAGGAAGGTTTTTATGTACTTTTAGCCTGGAAAAACTTATTAACGCGGGCGAAGCCGTGGGCAAAAGCTAGTACATAATAACGACGTACCAGTAGGTACACATTGAATAAAAACAAATAAGTATAAAAAATTCATAACAATTATAATTAAAGTGGTGACACTTCCGCTTCATTTAAAAGTATTTTATTTAATTGTTAAACTTTAACAGCTACCTAACTTGAAGCCCTTGGGAATTCTCTCAAAATTTTGTACCTGCTACAAGTAAAGTCGTTTCGTAGAGGTTACGGCGGTAAGTCTTATTCCCCCGTTGCCGAAGATTTAGCAGCTCCCAACCAATTTTACTACCTGATAATGTATTATATTTTTCTTTTACAGTCATAGGTCTAGCTAAGAGCGAGCTAGGGTAGGCAATGCCTATCCTACATTCTCCTTTGCCCACCCAGAAAAAGTTTCACGCTTACGAGGTCAAAAGTACCTTACCGACGTTGTACGAAACCCCTCTCCCCCCACCTACACTAAATCTATAGCTACGCCAATGTTTACAGAACATATATTCTTCTTATGTTATACGAACATCCCTTTACTATTCTCATATATCAATTTAAAGATTCGAAATATTTACTTCGCAGTGGTAGCTCACCAGGATGCAACGTATTTGTACACGCACCCCAAGCCACCAGTCGGCTTTTGGATTGCTCTTGAAGACGCGACTATTCAAAACGGCTGCCTGTGGATGGCCAGGGGCTCGCACAAGTCTGGAGTACACAGAAGACTGATGCGCAACCCTGACAAAGAGAGCAAAGAGGCGCTCATATACGACAAACCAGCTGCTCTATATCCTCAGTCCAGTTTCACCCCCATACCTGTTAGCAAAGGTAATTTTTTTCTATTTTTATTTATAGCGCTGTAAGTAAATGTCATTCAGCGCACAATAGATACCCTAGGACTAGTACCAGTCACAAATGACGCGTATTCAGCACTGCTAAGCACTGTCCGACATCAGGAATGGACTTTCACGGGTAGTGATATGAAATTGTTGTGTACTATTCTGACATTGACTACGTTGACATTAAGAAAATGTGTATTTACCAAACTTATTCTAAGCACATGTCGCTATTCAGCCGATCAATTGGCCCGTGAGTTCGCAGTTCAATCCCCTGATCGGGCAACATTACTTTTACTGGTGGTATTTACTGGTGGTAGGACTCTCATATGTAAGTCCGTCTGGGTGGGTAGGTACCACCGCAATGTTTATTTCTACCGCCAAGCAGCAGTGTGCATGCACTGTTGTGTTTCGGTTTGAAGGGCATTGTAGCCAGTGTAACTACTGAACACAATGACACTTAACATCTTATGTCTCAGGATGACGAGCGCAGTGGAATGCCACACAGTACTTTGTAAATCAAGGTTCTGGATGGTATTTCTACTGTTTATGGGTGGTCGTATCGCTCACTATCAGGCGAACGGCACGCTCGTCTCGTCATTCAATGTTATAAAAAAAACATTAATTTCTTTGAATTTTTTATTCTAAAACGCACCCGCGATTGTAATTTACGCCCAAAGTAGCATCAGTCTATTACTGTTACATTGAGGCACGGTAAATTTTGCCAGTGTTGTTGTACTCCTCGTGAACAGAATTACATTACATTCTATATAATTTATTGTAAATTTCCAGGTACATGCGTGCTGATCCATGGCAATGTGGTGCACAAAAGTGCTCACAACAGATCAAACAAGAGCCGCCACGCGTATACCTTTCACGTAATCGAGAAGCAAAACAACCAATACTCCCCAGATAATTGGCTTCAAGAAGGAGAGAACGCACCATTCTTAAACCTTTATACTACAGCTCAACTGATGTGAATTTGAAACGTAGGGCGTTGTTGGAATGAAACATGATAGCTTTATATCTATACATAAAATATTTCATATGCATGCAAAAGTCCTTTATTGGACTGAATTATAGACGCCCAAAAAGATCTTTGAAGTAATAAGTCTTCATTTTGACGTCATTCTAAGCGATTGTATGTAACATATGAAAAGTTACAACAACGAAGCATCGAGGTATAGGTATATTTATCTTTTAGGATAAATAATCAATTTACCAATGTAATCAGTTTTTTCAACTCTTGCAACTTTGGAATATTTTACTTACTATGGATATTTCATTTCATCAAAGCCAAAAAAACTATATATTATATATATTTTTAAAAGAAAGGATATCTATGCTGATTAAGACAATATTATAAATTAATTGCATTAAAAATATTACAGTTTTCTATTAATTCTAGTAACAAATAATTGCTGATAGCATTTACTTTTGAACCTGTCAAAAGTAGTAATTTAATGCATAGGTACAATTTAAAATTCATATAGAAATTATTATAATCAGAAAAACCCTTTCGTGGACAATAGTCTATAATATAACTTAACGATAGATTTTGAATATTTGATTAAGTACTCGAGGCATGTGTCGACATCGATAGTACTTCAAAAACCCTCAAACAATAAATCAAATCAGATAGGATTTTCAAAATTGATATTTTTCTATTTCTGTGTTTTTTATACTGTTGCATAAACAATATAAAACTATTTTTGATAGCTGTTTTTGTATTATACATTTCACTTTACACCGATTTACGTAATTTAGCTGATTGTATTTTATATTATCGTATATCGTGATACTTTGGACTCGCTGTTACGCGACGATATTGTGATAATTTTCAATAAACAATACAGTGAATTGTTTTATTACTTTCATTTCGACAATTTTTTTAGTGGATGTTATAAATCTGTAATTCAAGAAGAGCAAGTCGCTTGTTTAATAATAAACCGTAATAATTTAAAAAACTGAGATTTCGAGATTTATTCATAAAACGAATTATGTCCACGTTAAGAATAGGTACAATTCAACTCCGGTTACAGTTGGACGCCAGGGAGCGAGATAAAAGATCTTGCGTCTCTTTTTGTTTGCCGAATCGAACCGACCAGTATTAAAAAAACGGCTTAATTTAGTGATGCGCCGGCAGTGATAATAACGTATCGTGTTTATGTGTGTCCTAATACTCAATAGTTCGTTTTATTACAAATAGGCAAGTGCTGAATTTCCTTTTATTTAAGTCTAAAACTGACCTATGAAGAATTGTTTCGTTTTATTTTTAAACGATTGCTGTTTTCGATGACGAGATTTAGACTTAATTCATTTTATGTACAAACCCGATGAAAAAAAATACGAAGTTTTACTAGTTAATACGTATTATTATTAAATGATTTTGATACATAGGAAATTATTAGTAAATAGTTCTATTCATAACTAAATATTTAACATTCAGAGTTTTACATGGTGACTTGGTGCACTTTATTGATTAACCCTTAATAACCAGTATGCTTTTGTAACGTACCTGACCAGTAGTCGCATTCCGTTCTGAGCAGCCGACCTGAGCGGACCTTATGTCTGTCGTAACGCCTGCTGCGACATTCCACTGTTCCGTCCGGGTACCTGCTCGGTACGGTCCGCAGCGACCTCGCTGCAGTCAAGGTTAAACAGGTAGCAAAGGGGCAACCTTTTGCTGCTTGTTAACCTATTTCGGGCCAAGCCGCGTCCTTTTCAGGACAGGGTTTAGCCCAATTTACGTTTCTAACGACATTTATTTGCCCCTTCAGGGAATTGGCTCGGTGGTTAACCTAACGGTGTAAACAAGCCGAGTCAAAGCGGTGCCCCGGCCACGCGCTGCGCCCCCTCAGAGCAAGGCGAAGCCGGACGGGTGCGGTTAGGAGGCTGTGGAGACACACCACAGTTTCCGCCGCATATCGCCCTCCCAACCCTACCCTTTCCTCTTAATCCATCCCGTGTATCGGTTGAGCGTGCGGTCCTCGGGCCAATACCGCTTACGGTACACGGACTGCTAGGGACCCTTTTTGCACATTGAGATTGGTAAAAAGGGGCAAATCAAGCTTAGGGCACACCTTAATTTAAGTTCACCCCTCCTCACCTATACCCGGTGAGGAGGGACACGCACTTACTCACCCCCGGGCGCTCCTACCCGGGGACTTAGCTTCACGCGTCCCTTACCGCGTCGCGATCCGCGCTCGTTTTTTCTGTGTGAACGCCGCCTGGTTTCTTGTGTGTTCTTTACAGGCGGAACACACCCGGGGTTAGTGAACACACACGCGGCCCCAAATAATATCACCGTAGGCTCGGTATCAGCCGCAAAATGGCTGACTCCGGGCCTATGGACCTAGCTCCCGAGCGGCCGGTCGTCGCCGCTAATGAAAATTCCGCGGAAAACTACGCAATAACCACCCCCCTGGCTGCGCCCATCCTTTCAAGAAGGGAAATGATGGACATGGTCAGGGAAATGTTCAGGACGGATTCGAGCTTCCGAACGTCCATTATCTTAATGGCTGACGAAGCTAGAACCCCGTCTAAAACATCGGTCACCTCGGAGTCGTCCGAGGCCACTGTGACCTCGGTCGGCTCCGCAGAGTCCGAGGTTGAAATCGACATATCACCCAGCCCACCCTCAGCCTTAGGCCCGTCAATACAGCGGTCAAACGACCGATCTCGACATCTTCCTACCGCTGTGAATCCGGGGCGGAATCGTCATCGTCGGAACGCAACGATGACGGTTTCACAACCGTGAGGAACAGCAGGAGGAAGAAACAAAGGAGTGTCACCACTCCCGCGCCCTCTGCGCATTCTGCGCCCTTCGCACCCGCGCCTTCAGCGCCCATTGCTTCAACGTCGACTTCGTCGACGCCGCCATCGCCACCGACTCAACCAAAGGGGCCTAAGAAACCCCCGCGGTTGAACCTTCAGCTCCCCACAAATATGTCCATTCGGGACATATTTGAAGAACTGCGCAAACAGCGCATTAATATTTCATCCAACTCGTGGAATAAAATCCACAAACTTCTTGCCCTGCAGCCCGCTTCAATCGCGGACCACAGGGCGCTGACCAAATTTCTGGATGCCAAACATTGGCATTACTTTACTTACTCCCTCCCGGACGAGCGTCGCTTTCGCTACGTCATCCGGGGAATCCCAAGACAAATGTCCTCCCAAGAGGTCAAAGAGGGCCTCATCGAAAAGGGCATCACAGCCCTAGAGGTGCATAGAATGCACCGCCAACACCGTGCCTCCCGGCCGGGAATCCAATACGAGATGGTTCTCGCCATCTTACAGTCCCCTTCTGACGTCAAACGTCTCTTTGAGATTAAGGATATCTCGGGGTTAGGCGGCTTCACCGTCAAAGCCCCCCCCCCCCCCCACGCAAAAACACCCAAATAGGGCAATGGCACAACTGCCAAAAATACGGCCACAACTCCCGTGGCTATCGTCTCCCCGCCAGGTGCGTTAAGTGCCTCGGCGAGCACGGCAAATCCGAGTGCCCCCGCCCCAAAGATCGTTCCCAGTGCACGGAGCCGCCTTCGTGCACAAACTGTCGCCAGTCTGGCCATCCCGCGAATTATCGCGGATGCCCGCGGGCCCCCCCGGCTGTGGCCCCTTCTTCAAAGGCAGCCCAGCCCAAACCAAAGCCCACTTCCACCACTCCCCCTCAGTCGGTGACGGTGGCGGCGGCGACAAGCGACATCTCAGTCGTCTTTTTGTTAGGCTCCCCGGAGATTATGAGTCTCCATGGCCAACTGGCCGAACGTTCCCGCCTTCTTACCCGCTCTGGGATAGAAGACCCCCGCCTCATCGCTGAGATTTATCAAATCCAGCACCAAATCTTTCAGGCTACAGTTGACGCTGTACGCCTCCCTTCATTGTCATCTTAAATGGCTACCAACGCGCAACAACCCCCCCAGCGGACAAAACCCCGTTCCCTCATAGTGGGGTTTTTCAACTGTAACGGCATTAGGGACCAACGAGCCGAAATTTCTTCCTTTGTCCGCGATAATAGAATAGACATTTTCCTAATCCAGGAAACGTTCCTCAAACCCTCTCACCGCGATCCCAACATCCCCAACTTCAAACTGGTGCGAAATTATCGTACCAGTGGCCGTCTTGGAGGCACTCTCATTTATTATAAAAGGTCCCTTCATTGTATACCTTTAGAGTCACCACTAAGCTTGAATAACATTGAGGCTTCGGTCTGCAGGCTAGCTATGACCGGACATCCGCCGATCACCATCATATCGGCCTATCTCTCGCCCACTAAGGAGCTTCACTCCAATGAACTCTCGACCTTATTCGAGTTGGGGGACTCCGTCATTTTGGCGGGAGACCTCAATGCCAAGAGCACTCTCTGGAACTGCAACTCGACCAACGCGAGAGATGCAGCCCTAGAGAGTTGTCTTGACATATTCGATATGAGTTTATTGGTTCCCTCTGAACCAACCCACTACTGCTCAAACGACGACCACCGACCTGACATACTCGACATAGCACTGGTAAGGAACGTAAGCCTTAGCGTGCGTTCCATGCAAGTGTTACAAGAGTTAGACTCTGACCACAGACCTGTGATCCTAGAGCTAGTCCCCCAGCACGGTCCATTAGACACAGGTCCTGACGTTCCGATGAAGGTGAAAACGAATTGGCGCCTCCTAGGTACCAAGCTCGCGGACACCTCATCCACTGATCTTTCCGCGATCCCGACCAACATCGAGACTCCTGAGGAAACGACCAGCGCGATACGCGTCTTCACCAACCACCTACAGAACGTCTTGAGCAGTGGCGTGCCTATGTTTTGGACAAGGGCAAGCCCAACCAGACCTAAAAAAAAATCGCATCTCCGATTCATATAAAATGTGCAATTATAAGAAAGAAAATCAGTATCTAAAAATAAAATAAAAAACCACATCCCGAACCGGGATTTGAACCAGGGTCTCGTAAGCTATATTCATACCGCGCACGCAATACAACTATGCCATGAAGGCGCTTAGTTATCTAGTATAAATTAGGTACCTTTATTCAAAAACGATTTTAACCTATTGCAACTTCTGAAAAGTTTTTGACTTAAGGATAAACTAAGAACTTAGATTATATCTGTATCATCTAATGTAAGAAGAAATAAAAACACTACAATAGTAATTAAATAATTTTACCAGATTGTACCTTCCAAACACTTGGTTCGTTCGAAAAAAATGTGCAAGACCAACAAGACAACTTGATACATACTCGTATTACGTATTAGAGCATCTAATAAGACAATAATTAGTTTTGTATACTGATCTATTTATACCTTTTATGTTCCTTCAAATGCACTTTGCGCCTTTCGCCAACTCGTTGGAAGTTGTTGTTTTCCATCTTAACCTAACAAATTTACCTTATTCTTGCCGATCAAACCTTTCACACACTATGAAGTATTACAAGGAATGATTTCACTCATATTTATTGCACCTTAAATGCTTAAAATAACTCAATAATCACTTAATAAATACAAATACTCCAAAATGTAGCATTTACTCGCAATCTAAACAAATAACTGGTGTTGCCAGGTCTGAGTAAAAAAAACTACCATAAATTAGTGCTGAAAATGTGACGAAAACTTATTGATAAATAAAATTATAGAGCAATATCTTAAAAATTATAATCAAATACGTAATTATTATTATATTAATACTAAAATCCTTAAAAAGTCATGATAAATAATAAAATACGCATTTATATTAGGAATATAATGCAGAATAAAATAAACTATATTAGAGGTAACTCTTTTAATTGGCAACCCGAGGCATTAAGCCTGGATTAATTTCCAGTACTGATTGCTATATAAACTTACTATAGCTATACATCTGTGGTAGCAGTTGATGCGTATTCTGTCCATAAGTGTGAATGAGGCAGAAATATAGCGGCAAAAAGCCAGGTAAAACCCAACGAGAGAGAGAGTGATGAGTATATTTTGTGCGTACTTGGCTGTTTTGTATTAAATGTTAAATGCGTGTACGGCGCAGGTGTGGTGGTGTGTGTCTGAGTATTATGGTGTGTTAGTAGTGCGCTCAAGGCGAACCGAACCGTAGCGCGGGAATTTTAAGGAAAATTATTTCAAGTGTTTTGACCGTAAAATGTTGGTTATTTTTCCACATTTGGTTTTGACTACTTAGGTAAATTATTTTAGGGCAAGCCGGGCTTTTCGGCTTCTATGGAAAGACCGCCACTGGTATTCTATAAAGCAAACAAGTAGAATTTAATACTTGTTCATAATGTTATTTTGTTCCTATAAATACATATTTAGATTTTGCATAAAACTTGGCACACATTTAGATCTCCATTCTTTTTGCGGCGAAGCCCACAGCTAAGCATAATTTTGGTATTGAACTTGGCTATCCTTTTTTACATTTATGTTTTTGGTGGGATATTTTTAAATGGAAGACATAAAAATAGAAGAATATTGATACATGCTTCAAAAGTGTAAGGTCAAGCCCAATTTAGGCCGTCTCCTTTATACCTATTAGAGTTTGTGGCCAGTCATGTCCAGCGGATTTTGATTTTAAAGCCAATAGCCTTTAAACAAAAATAAATCTAAATGGCGGCCTTTATTTAAAATTCTAACATTACATCTGCCTTTTGTGCACAAAACAATGCCCAGATATCGATTTTGAGTTCGATTGGCCTTAATACAAAAAACTTCAAAATGGTGGCTACTTTTTTCAATTCTGACATTGGATCACTCTTTTGTTAATAATGTTACACCCAGATATCGATTTTGCGGTCGATTAACCTTAAAACAAAGAAATTCAAAATGGCGGCCACTTTTTTCAGTTCTGACGGTGGATCTGCCTTTAGTAACTAAAGTGGTACTCAGATACCGATTTTGAGGTCAATTGGCCTTAAAATAAAGAAATTCAAAATGGCGGCCAATTTTTTCAGATCTGACATTGGATCCGTCTTTTGTACCTACAGGCCTGCCCAGATGTCGATTTTGGGATCGAATGGCCTTAAAACAAAGGAATTCAAAATGGCGGCCATTTTTTTCAATTCTAACATTGGATTCGTCTTTTGTACCTACAGGCTTGCCCAGATATAGATTTTGAGGTCGATAAGCCTTAAAACAAAGGAATTCAAAATGGCGGTCACTTTTTTTAATTCTAACATTGGATCCGTCTTTTTTACCTACAGGCTTGCCAAGATATCGATTTTGAGTTCGATTGGCCTTAAAACAAAGAAATTCAAAATGGCGGCCACTTTTTTCAATTCTAAAATTGGATCCGTCTTTTGTACTTAAAGGCCTGCACAGATATCGATTTTGAGGTCGATTAGCCTTACAACAAGGAAATTCAAAATGGCGGCCACTTTTTTCAAGTCTAACATTGGATCCGTCTTTTATACCTAAAGGCCTGCCCAGATATAGATTTTGAGGTCGATTGGCCTTAAAACAAAGAAATTCAAAATGGCCGCCGTGTATACCAATTCTAACATTGGCTCTTAACATTTTAGTTATTATTGATTCATAATGTATAAATAAATGAGTACTACAAAAAATTATACTCAAATAATTTTATGGTGTAAAAATTTGAACAGCCTTTACATGCAAAATACGAATGTTTTAAATGTATGAGCGGCACGCAAGCGTCATTTACGCAAAATTGGGCCGGCATTCCAGGGCGTCCCTAGCTATGAATTACCCAATATAAATAATCATACATATACTCTCACGTCTTTTATCCCCGAAGGGGTAGGCAGAGGCGCAACTAGTGCACTCACTTTCCGTCGTGCGTATTCCGTCCTATGATGTGATAGGGGGCAAGCCTATCACCATTTCGGGCTCAAAATCCAGACTTCGGGCTGAAAAGAAAAAATCCAATATCACTCTGCCCGACTCGGGGATCGAACCCGAGACCTCAGCATTGCAGTCATAACGTAATACAACTACACCACTGAGGCAGAATAAATAACAAAAAAAAGCAGTGACTATTGTTTTTCAATCAGGGATTCGAACCCGGCACCTCAGCGTACCGATCACTAAATATAACTAAAGCAGGTCTCCGACTAGAAACAATTTACAAAGGTGAAAGGATGTAATAATTACGCTTGCTGCCTATCTTATAGACCTAATAGAGCCTATAATTTTATATTGATGCACGGACGTGAGCTGGATACACTATATAACAGAATTTCCAGGGCACCGTCAAATTTGCCGCGCGGTAGCGCGGACCAATCCCTACACTAGACGGCCAATTCGAACTTTGAAGGCGTCCGAAAATTTCGAGCGCACGTCCGTCGTCAGTAAAGATTCCGGACGACTGAAGCCGGCACGGGCCACTCCCATAACAGCGATGGCGTATTTGGACGTCGCGGATGAGAGAAAGTGACGGGAGGCGCACGCGTATGCCGAAATGAAATGGCGTAAGCGCCAAAACAATTTTCTTTTAATTGTGATTATACTATTTAATTCGTTTTAATTGTGTATTGATAAAACTTTGAAAAAATTGTTGTATTGTATTTAAATAAAGTTACGAATGTACATATTCCACCATTTAGAGATAAAGCGTGTTTAAAGAAAATATCAGAGGTAACTTTGAATTTTTTTTCGATCGAGAAAATTTATAGCAATTGTGTTTTGGCTTTGACATATTATTGAGTTATACGTTCAATATACACATATCCAAAAATCTAACTTCTGATCTTAGTAGTTTACGAGAAATTTGAATTTGAAAGTCCTTAAAGTTCCTGACATAGGCTCTTAAGACTAGGCTCCCCGGGCGACCGCTCGCCCCAACCTACCCTAAAGCCAGCACTGTATTCGGTACGCTATGAGTTATGACACGAATTTCTGTGAGTTATGACCTGTCTCGGTGAATCCGCATTCGCAATAAATTCAAAATATAACTAAAAAAAATGCAACACGTGTGTTTACCTATACATAAATAAACATTATCTATATATATCTAGACAAACTTTAATCAACCTTAAGATTATCGTAATATTTAGACTGTTACATAATTGTTTTACTGTTAAAAAGATAACTGTCTCAATGGCATTAATAATTATACATAACGCCTCGGAAGACACGCATCTGCATGTCATATTAACACAAAGAACATATTTATTCTCTCTGTGTTTCACGCGTTTATCTGTCTTGATAACCTGGAGACAGATTTTACTATTTAAGATAATATCGTCAAAATTTGTTTAATATAACACGGTGTAAATATATGATCCAATTATCATAATTATGAGTAATTATATATAATTCTATTTACAGTAAGATACGAATTAATGAAAGTAATGAAAGAAATATCTGAATGTAATAGGTGATACCAAAGCCCGTCTGGCTATTACCGCCAATCAACCAGAGTGGTACGGAAGAGATTTCTGTTAGTATAATCCTTCTGTGCGTCTGTATGTCACTGAACTCGTCTTAAACGGCTGGACCGATTTTAATGACTTTTTTCTGTGTCTTCAGATAGATTCGAGAATGGTTTAGATAAAGAATTGGATTCGGTAGGTGGCGCTGTACTCGGGTTCTAGGATTTTATTTCTTTTTTAGGGCAGGACAACGTCTGTCGGGGCCGCTAGTAGTAATATGCTAGTAATAATTTTCTTATGCGAAATTCAATGTATGCAACATTTTGAAATCCTTAGAATAATAATTAATCCTAATCCACATCATATTTGACATCACCTCTACAAATATTAGGTACTTTGAATATCCCGAGTAGTTATTTATTTTTTTTATTTCCATCATTTTGATGTAACTATATAAACTTAGTAAGCTCGTTTTATGGTGTTTTTTTCGTATACGAGTGTTTTGACTCATTCATCTGACTTATATTTTTTACAATTCTTCAAATGTATCGACATATACCTAAAGAATATCTCAAATTAAATGAAAAAGAGCGGCGGCGCGGCATTAATGTTTGGACAACTATCTCCAATAGATGACGAATTACAAATGACGATGCGCCGATTATATGGACAGTTGCGCAATGGTGATGCCATGGCCCATAGTGTAGAGGAGCCATTTTAAATTATTGTACCCACAATTGTACCTATTAAGCTACAGTTTATGGCCAGTTTTGGGTCTTACTATCACTCATCAGCAAGCCACTTACTCGTCTCGATTTTCACTTTAGTTAGAGTAATTAATTATAATTATAACTATAGTCCGTCCAACCATAAATTAATGTCATACTCTTGAGCGAAAGCTCCGAGAAGGTGCCAGAGATTGTTCACAGTCACTGGCAAATTCCCGACGACGTTCGGCGGTGGGTGAGGATGCGTAACGCTACGCTCAGAGCCTCTGTGACGAGACCCACCCCGGAACGACGACGTCTTGCGCGCTACCTCCAACGTGAGGTCAGACGACGCATAAAAGAGGTCGTCAATTCGAGATGGGAAACTCGCCTAGCCGAGATCGAACCGACACACCAGGCCTTCTGGACACTGGTTCGTTCCTTCAGGAGAAACGATGTGGCTTCCATGCCTCCGCTCAATCGTCCCAATCAACGCCCGGCGTTTGATGACGACGAGAAAGCGGAGCTGCTGGCCGACAGCCTGGAGTCTCAATGTTCTCTCACCACAGTACCCGTAGACGACGACATTCTTGTTGCGGTTAACACTTTGTCGAAGTTAGGAACGCGGTCCGGCCACCGCCAATCTCTATTTCGCGACCGTTAAACGATAACATCGACCCGGACGTCGACGCGCCGCTCGATCCCCTTGCACCGGTGACGATCGAAGAAGTCATCTCTCTGATCAAGGCACTCAAACGTCGTAAAGCCCCCGGGGGCGACAGGATCTCCAATCGTATGATTAAGATGCTCCCGGAGCATCTAGTCCAAATTCTCACGTCAATTTATAACGCCGCATTTCGAAACTGCCTCTTCCCAGAGGTCTGGAAAGAGGCTGTTGTGATAGGTATCCACAAGCCGGGGAAACCCGCTTTCGAACCCTCCTCTTATAGGCCAATCAGTCTGCTCAGTACTCTGGGTAAAATCTACGAGCGGATCGTCCTCGACCGCCTCAAAATAGTCGCCCACAATCAAAATTTGATCCCTCTGGAACAGTTTGGTTTTCGCGCTAGACACAGTTGTGTCAATCAGGTGCTCCGTTTCACGGAGTACGTTCACGACCAATTTCGCAAAGGTATGCCTACCGGTGCTATCTTCTTCGATATAGAAAAAGCATTCGACAGGGTGTGGCACAACGGCTTGCTTTTCAAGCTGTACACTCTCAACGTGCCCACACAACTCGTGCACATCATACGAGATTTCCTGTCGAATCGCGGATTCAGATATCGCGTGGTGGGAACTCTCTCTTCCCGACATACCATCACGGCCGGAGTCCCGCAAGGCTCTGCCCTCTCCCCCTTTCTTTTCTCGCTGTATACCAGTGATATCCCCAAACCAAAGAACGCCCAGTGGCGCTCTTCGCAGACGACACCGCAATCTACGTCTCACGTAGAGATCCCGACAATGTGGTGCGCACTTTGTAGGCCGCCGCCGATGAACTCGGTGAGTGGTTCCGCAAATGGCGAATCACCGTCAATCCCACCAAAAGCCAGGCTATCCTATTCACTCGGAAAAGGAAAGTCCATGTGCCTCACTTTTCAGTCCGCATGTCCGACCAGGTTATCCCCTGGAAGGACAAAGCTAAATATTTAGGAGTGATCCTTGATCAGAGGTTGACCTTCATCCCACATGTATACGCGGTACGCGCGCGAGCCGCATTCGCGATGGGCCAATTACACTGGCTCTTAAACCGGAACAGTAAAATGGCGATCCGCAACAAGATTAGGATCTTTACGACATGCATCCGACCTATCATGACGTACGCATCGCCCGTATTCGCCCATTTACCGCCTGCTCGTTTTCAGCGTATGCAGGTTTTACAGAATAAAATGCTCAGATAATATGCTCTTGGTGCCCCGTGGTACGTTCGCAACCGCAACCTCCACGTGGATACCAACATGCCGACCATCAGGCACTTTATGCATATGGCCAGCAGACGCTACTTCGATCGGGCGGTAAACCACCCAAACACGCTTATCCGTAAAGCGTCTATATATACTCCATTTGATCGCGCCAAATGGAGACGACTGCGTTCAGTACTGACAGATCCAGAGGACGAAATCACTCTGGCCATTCGCGAAAAGATCGAGCATCAAAAGCTTACACACTCCACAAGACCGCTGTACCGTCCTCGCCGTCGAGGACCTCGTCGCATTCCCCATCACCCTGACCTCTCTTAGCAGTTCCGGCCCGCGTGCCGAAGACTACTAGGTACGATACCACTAAATAGGATTAGGTTAAAAACCATCTTCCCCAAACGCTAATGTCTTATCCTCTCAGTGGCCGCCCTGAGCCGAGGTTCGTGACCCGTTAGTGGATCGCCCTCAGCGTGTTCGCTTAATTTTAAGGGTTGCGAGCGCCTTCTGCACTCACCCAAAAGACCGATGTTCTTTCATAAGCCGACCCTCGTCAGGCTAGAAAGAGTAATGTCAGTGACAAAAAAAAAACTGACCAGTAGTGTCCGGAGGACACACTACAGAGACAAAATAGAGAAACCGTGTTAACATCCGAAAACTACTTTTATTTCGATGTCTTACATTCGCGTAAACATAAGAAATCATTATTTATTTATTTAACCTTTTTTATTACTTTTTTCAAATAGATATTACATAACATAATATTTTTACCGAGTGTTCAGAGCTTAAATTTGATATAGAATACTGTTAAAAAGATTTGTGTATTTTCGATGGACAAATATTATAAAAACGGTTCTTGCTTTTTGCTCAGAAGATTGAACAGCTCCTTGATCTGTGGTAGCATCAGATGATCCCATCATGTCTTGAATTATATGAGTACGATTTATCTTTTACACATACAAACCCAATTTATTTTTAACCCCCGACAAAAAAGAGGGGAGTTATAAGTTTAGGGTGTGTATCTGTGTATCTGTATGTCTGTCTGTGGCATCGTAGCTCTCAAACGAATGGACCGATTTGGACGCGGTTTTTTTTTTGTTTGAAAGCTGATGTGTTTGCGATGGTTCTTAGCTATAATTTATGAAGATCTGTTCAGGCGTTTGAGGATTATCAGCTCATTTGCAACTTAAAAAATCCGATTTACTTTAAATTTGGTGTACTGTGACATTCAATATATTTGTAAACATGAGCTGATGCTGCGGCATCAAGTAGTCTGCGGGATACCCAACTCCTTAGCAACTTATAGCAGATATAGGGTGTTTGGGCTCATAAGGATGGGCTCAACGAGTAGGTGATAGATAGTTGATTATCAAGGCCTCATGATGGAGAATAAAGTAATTTAAAAAGTTTGAAATAATAATTAAATTAAAATTTAAATAAACCCCGACACAAAAAATCTCCAAAAAGTAAAATAATAATAGTGTCTTTGTCGTTTAAGTAACTAGTAGTATTTTGACCCAAACGTCCTCACGTCGGGGGACCGAACTCCGGACCAGGGAGATGAAAATAATTCTTTAGCGGTCCCCCGACGCGACGACAGTTGGGTCAAAATATTACTAGGTACTTAAACGACAAAGACACTATTATTATTTTACTTTTTGGAGATTTTTTGTGTCGGGGGTTATTTAAATTTTAATTTAATTTTTATTTAGAAAAGCTGAAGGTATTAGATGCGATGACACATTGAAAATTTTTAGATATAGAAGCCTTATTTTGTCCTCATAGTATTTAACTACTATGAGACCTTTTTGTGTCTAGGATTTCCTACTACGAGGCATGTAAAATAATTACCAAAAGTAATGTTTCTGCTACTTCGAACGTACGATTCACATGACTAGTTGTCCATATTGAACGCAATATTTTATCCTTCTTTTCCCAGATATTCGTATCAAATAAAGGGTATAAGTGTTTGTTTTAGTCACAGATCTCCTAAATTTTAAATCGTACCTCAGTTGTCAATCGTCAGGATTTTTTGGCAGATACTGTTTGACTTATTCCCTACTTACAAAAGTTATATGCTCATCGATTTTAACATTTTGCCCATGCAAATAAAACTATTTTAGGTTTAGGCACACATACTTTAACAACTTTCTAACGGGTGCAATTAAATTTCTTGACTTTTAATTCGTCTGTGCCAGATACCTTATCCTCTTCAAACATTACTGACCAGCCAACTCAGGAACTAAATGTAAATCCATCAATATCTAGATTGGGCGATTGTGAGGATAATATTGATCAACGTGACAGAGTATATGATGTAAATTTATGTTGCTAGCATTGTAACAGTTGTGATTGCATACCTCAGTTTGCAGTAATTAATTAAGCGTATTTATTTTTAGATACCAATTGAAAGTCAAGCGCACGCATCTAGTTCGTGAGAACCAAGACTATATCGTGCTAGAAATGAGCCAATCACAATTTCCCCTCGATTTACCGATGAAAGTGACGTAGACGATGATGTTGTTGATCCTTCCTATGACATTGAGGACCAACACGCCAGTGTATCTGGTAACAGACTTAAGAATTACTTATTGCCGTCAAACTAGAATATTCCTAGTTCTGATAGTGATTCTGTTGATCATGGCAACCAAAGTAGCAGAAAGAGGGTAAAGAATCCTACAAAACCGGACTAAGAGATTGCGTAACAAAGGTCAAAGATATAAATCAATGTCTAAGACACAGAAGATCATCTCACCTCGGTGTTTGAAAGTTCCATGCTCAAATTGTAGGCTGCAATGTAGTCAACGCATTAATGATGTAAATAGATACGAAATTTTTAATAATTTTTGGAAATTAGGTGACTTATACAAGCAGAGGTTATTTATTACTTCTTGTATGTTGGATGTTCAACCCAGGTACAAATACACGAATGCCGAAAATCCACGTCGTCCTAATAAGGCTTTTTACTTTACTGTCGATGATGAAAGGCTAAGGGTTTGTAAAAAAAAATTCAAAAGTACTTTAGATATAACGGACAGAATGATATTTACTATAAGATCAAATACAAATGAAAACGGGTTTGTGTTGGAAAAAAGACGTGGAAAACATGGCAATAATAAAAAAGTAAGTGCTGAATTGGTGGCGGATATAAAAAAACATATTGATTCTATACCTCGCATGGAATCTCATTATGTCAGATCACAAACTGGTAAAGAATATATAGATGGCAGTAAGACGATTAAAGACCTATACACAGATTTTGCAAACACACAGAAAGAAAAGAATAGAGAGACCGGCAATTACATAACTTATTACAAAATTTTCAACATTGAATATAACTTAAGTTTCCATCATCCCAAAAAAGATCAATGCGATCTGTGTGTCAGTTATGAAAACCCCGAAGATAGCCAAAAAATACTCATAGAAGATAAGTATAGAACACATTTGAAGGAGAAAGAATTAAGTAGGAAAGAAAAATTGAACGATAGAATAAATGCAGACACCGTTAATAAAGTTGTAGTTTACGACTTGGAAGCTGTGTTGCCTTGTCCTAGAGGAGAAACATCGGCGTTCTACTATAAATCAAAATTAAACAGTTATAATCTGACTTTGACAGAACTTAACAATAAAGACTGTAAGAGTGCATACGATAACGTCCACTGTTACTTTTGGACAGAGTTTGACGCTAAAAGGGGAGCCATAGAAATAGGTTCTTGTGTTTGGGATTATTTAAAGAAAATCAGTACGGCAAGCAGTGGTGAAGAAGGAAAGAACGTAATATTTTATTCTGACAACTGTTGCGGCTAGAATAAAAATAAATTCATAGCAACTATGTATTTATATGCGATACAAAATTTGAACATTAAAAGTATTACCCATAAGTTTCTCATAAGAGGTCACACGCAAAATGAGGCAGACAGTGTGCACAGCCTCATTGAAAAAGAAATAAAAAAAAATTAAAGGGAGGTCCAATCTATACTCCTGATCAGTATATAACTTTAATAAAATCTGCAAAAAAAAGTAGGCCAGCCATAAATGTACACGAATTTACTTATGATTCATTTATCAATATCAAAAAACTTCAAGAAGATTGGGGATACAATTTTAGTATAGATAGTAACGGAAAATCAGTAAACTGGAATGAAATAAAACAAATAAAAATGATTAAGGGAAATCCTTTTACATTTTATTACAAAAAATCATACGAGGATCAATCCTATATAGAAGTAGACGTAAGAAATAAAAGAAAGAAAATGAAACTTGAGAGATTCACCTAAAACCAGCGTATACAGAAAATCAAACTTTAAGTGAAAATAAGAAGAAGGATTTGAAAGAACTCCTCAAGAAAGGGTTAATTCCTACTTACTATGCAAATTTCTATAACACAATGTTGTAGAAATATTAATATCCTACTAAGATACTTATTATTTGATAAATCGTTTTTCATTTTGATTGATCTCATTTTATGCCATTGATTATGATTATGATAATTATTAATAATTGTGATAGTTGATTTTAGTAGATTTTTATGATTCTTTTTTTTAATAGTTGTGTTCGAATGTATAATTTTAGGTATTGACAAAATGTGTCCAATTGTCTACGTCTTTATTACTCTCACAGATGTTATATCACCTTTGATATTATTACTATTTTTATTAAAAAAAACATACTGAGATTGAAAGAAGGGTTCAAACTGTTACAGGTTTACAAGCTATATTTTACTGACTGGTCTATATATATAAACTGTTTTATTATAATCCTATGATGTTTTTTTTTAATTCCTTTAATATTAAACAAGTTCATTATGAAATAGATCTAACATTTTAATTTCTTAGAAAGCAAAAAAGCATTGTTCCATAATAAATGAAATTAGGCAAATTATTACTTAATAATAAAATGCATTAATAAGTTGTAAATTGAATTTTTAAATACTACGTTACATTTTAATCATAAAAAAAATAAATCCTCCTAGCCAGTTTCGGCCACGGCGGCCAATCTCAACGGAGATCAGCCAGGTACGCAGGAGATATTATAGTGCACAAGTGTGTGCGCAATACACAGATGCACTCGCTCGCATGTCGGATTGCCGTCTGGCAATCCGACATGACCGGAGAGAGATCAGGCGCAGGACCAACGGCTTTACGTGCTTTCCGAGGAACGGGGGTATCACACCGCCAACTTCCTGACTCCGAGCTGCGACTGAGTAAATTTTAAGATGGAAAAACCCAGTCACATTGTTTTTTTTTGGTTCGACCCGGGAATCGAACCTAGGACCTCAGCGCGCAAATCGTACTCGTAACGCGTACGCAATACAACTACGCCACCGAGGCAGTCGATCATAAAACGAACTAAGTAACTTGTGTCTTTTTACAAATACTGTATCTTTTAATTTATAATGAATACTTATTATATATACATATCATTTTAAAGGTTAGTTCATAGGCAATATATTAAATTTACCATTATATCTAGATCGCGTCTAATATTCAAGAAATAAAAGTTTTTTATGACCGAGTCGGCGATGCGAAACTTTAAACGCGATTTCCCAAAAAACATGTTTTTTTAATTATTGCAGTTTATTATTCAATGGGCGAAGTGTTGGGACAATAAAATCACTTGATAGGTATCTACTTATACTGCCTAGGTACTATTATTTTATAAACGGTGTAACGCGGATAGCGCTTTCCCTTTTGCTCACGACTTTGACTCTAAAAACTACAAAAATTCAAAAGGAACCAAATTCACACGCGTTACCCACAATTCAATACTAAAATTATATACACGGTAAGACAGTAGTCAAACAAACAAGAATTACCTTTTATATTGATTGATTTATAAAAAAACCTTTTATATTTAAGAAAGTACTTCTAAAAAAGTATAAAGATATAATAAGTACGTTGATTTGATTATTAGTACTACTACCTTAAACAAAAATAAATTGCTAGTCTGTTTTGTATTTCTTGTTTAACATCGACACATCGATCCCTACCACATACCGTTGTACCATACAATGGTACATACCGTGTACATTCAGGGCCGCGCCGACCTAAGGCGCGAATTATACAGGAAAGGCGTAAGGTGAAGGCGCGGCGCAGGCGCAGAGGAGGCGACGAAAGACGGAACAAATGACGTGCCTGCGCCGCGCCGCTTCAGTATAACTCACAAAGGGTCGCCTACCTACATTCTGTATTGAAACGTTTTGAAGCTGCAAAATGCCTGCGCCGCGCCTTCACCTTACGACTTTTCTGTATAATTGGCGCCTAAGACAGCGCCTGTGTGCGAAATCTATGAAGCGCCTCTGATTTTTATCGTCTAAAATTTAAACCACAGTCGCGCGGCGTGAGTATTGTCTTTGGAGACTTGTACCTACTTTCTTACCTACTCAACTATCAAGAATGTGTTGTAGTATAACAAATATAAGTTCAATAATTAACGTTGGCATGTGATCCTGATTCTGGCGCCCGCACCGCACACTTCACACATAGGGACGGCGCGGCCCTGTATCGATCCATCTATTTTAATAAATCTCAAATCATTTGTAAATTCTAAACAAAACATTTGATTGTGCTCCATTCTTCACTCTGACTGCCTCGGTGGCGTAGTGGTATTGCGTACGCATTACGAGTACGATTTGCGCGCTGAGGTCCTGGGTTCGAATCCCGGGTCGAGCCAAAAAAAAAACAATGTGACTGGGTTTTTCCATCTTAAAATTTACGCAGTCGCAGCTCGGAGTCAGGAAGTTGGCGGTGTGATACCCCCGTGCCTCGGAAAGCACGTAAAGCCGTTGGTCCTGCGCCTGATCTCTCTCCGGTTATGTCGGATTGCCAGACGGCAATCCGACATGCGAGCGAGTGCACCTGTGTATTGCGCACACACTTGTGCACTATAATATCTCCTGCGTACCTGGCCGATCTCCGTTGAGATTGGCCGCCGTGGCCGAAACTGGCTAGGAGGATTTCATGTGCTCCATTCTTCATACGCCAGATACGCACTCGTATCTCCAAACGGGGCCCTATTCTGTACCGTCCTTATTACACATAATTATATTCGACTTTATACGACTGAATATGTGGAACAAATCCGACGTCGGCGATATCGCGCGTCTCGCCACCCAAGTTCTCAAAGTTTTAGCTACGTTTTTGCTCTTCAAAACAATTTTCAAATTAATATTTTTATTAATGATGTTTCTGTCGAAGAATGGGTGGACAGATTTTATCGTTAATTCTGTTAATAACGGTGGATCGGGGCCTAGAATACTGTCCACATATGCAACATCGTATTTTGTGGTTGTGTAGTCTATCCCATTGGGGGTTATTGTGGGCACAGGGGCATATTCCGGCACATGGGCAAGGTGGTTAGCCTCGCTGTTGTGGACTTGGTTGTGTATTCGCAGAAGGGAGGGGATGTCGCGTCCGTGGAGGCGTGCGTCTTCATACTTCTTGTACCCAAGTGCTGAAAAAATAAGTTCATCCTCATATATTATACGAATTCATTCATTCAACTTAACTTTTGTGGCTTAACTAGAGTTATATGCGACTTATTTCTATCGCCTATCAGTGTGCATGCATTGTTATGTTCCGGTTTGAATGACATTATAGCCTGAATTAATGGGCATTAAAAGGCTTATGTCTCAGAGTGATGAGGGCACAATGGGACACACAAAACTTTGAAATTCAAAGACCTGTATGGCATTACTGTTTATAAGTTGTCGTATCGTTTACGATCAGGCTCATCGTTCAGAAGAAAAAAACTTGTGAAATCCTTGAATTAAATATGGTAATGAATTTGATGGAACACTTACCTTCAACAAAAGCCTTGATGAGATTCGATGAGCCCAGAGTGCTGACTAACGCCACAGGTTCGCCCGGAGGAGTGACTGCGTACACCACTCGACCCACTCTAGTCTCCGACTGCAGCTGCATGCTTACATACATCAGATCGCCCAGCATTACTAAATGTAACTGTAAAGAATAATATGTAATTACTAATATTATAAACGCGAATGTTTGTAAGTATGGACGTTTGCTACTCTTTCACGCAAAAGCTACTGGACAGATTTCGATGAAATTTGGCACACAGATAGATCATTTCCTGGATTAACACATGGGCTACTTTTTATCCCGGGAAAACTCATTCACGCGGGCGGAGCTGTAGGCAAAAGCTAGTGTAAGTATATTTGTATGTCTTGTGCTTTGTATGCTTGTGTATGTCTTTAAAATTAAACGATTTATTATAAAAGGCTAGTTTTTAGGAGTTTTATCCATAGATGTAATAAACTGTCTTGGTTAGAATTTTAGGCGCGTTTTTAGACATGTCCTTTATGTGCAAACACTATTATATTTTCTATGACCTATTATATTATCTATACTGCATGAGCAGCTATTAAATCAACATAAGATTCTTACTTTACAATCCAGACGTTTGCTTATTAGTGTAATGATGCTATATGGTATATGTAATCCCATCAAAAACATAAATGTAAAATGTGGAAGCCAAGTCTAATATTAGTAATATTAAGTATTCACATTTTCCATTATTTCTTCGCTCCTAATAGTTGCATCGTGATGTTATATAGCCTAAAGCCTTCCTCGATAAATGGTCTATTCAACACAAAAATAATTTTTCAATTCGAACCAGTAGTTCCTGAGATTAGCGCGTTCAAACAAACAAACAAACAAACTTTTCAGCTTTATAATATTAGTATAGATATGCGTGCTGGTCGACGTCACCGACAAAAGAATTGAAATCTTAATGGTTGCCAAGCCCTGTAGATAATCCTGAAAAATATTTATAAGAACACTATCCATTCTAAAATAAATTTAAATTTATATTTCTTTGATTTTCTGCTAGATTTCAATTCTTTTGTCGGTGAAGTCGACCAGCACACATATTCTTAATATTAGACTTGGCTTCCACATTTCACATTTATGTTTTTGATGGGATATCATTACTTTTTGTAAAGATATTATTTATTAAAATATTTAGTTAAGTAATTAAAACAATTACGTAAGAAGTTACCTTTGATCAATATTTACATATATACACTCACGCCTATTATCCCCGAAGGGGTAGGCAGAGGCGCAACTAGTGCACCCACTTTTCGCCGTTATTCCGTCCCATGATGTGATAGGGGGCGAGCCTATCGCCATATCGGGCACAAATTCCAGACTCCGAGCTGATACTGCACAGAAAAACTCAATATCACTTTGCCCGACCCGGGAATCGAACCCGAAACCTCAGCATTGCAGTCGTACCATAATACAACTACGCCACCGAGGCAGTATTTTAGAAAGAAAATAAACAATGTATTAAAAGCCGTAAACCGCTTCATCGTTCTGCGGGGCTATCGGCTAATTTTGACGTTTCGAGTGAACAACGAAACATTGATGTTAACCGAACTTTGATGTCAACTGAAATTTTGTAGCCATTGGTATTGCGTATGATATTATAGCTACAGTCAACACGAGTGCCTATCAACGAACCATATGACATCTCTACTTTTTTTATCGACGTTATGCGGCTAAGTTATACACACCAATTAGACGTACAGCCGTAATGGATGAATTGGTCTTTTTTATTTAGCGGCTTGACATTGTCAAAATCATTGCCTGACAGCGATGGAGCCATAACTTAAAAATATGTGAATTGAGTTGAGTGGTGCGTTTGAATCTTCAGAATAATATTATGAAATATGGTGCGGAAATCATAACAATATGAGAATTGTTTGTGCTCGAATGTGAAAGTACTTTTCGGGTTAGATATAATTATAATGTGACATGTTTTTACGAAGAAACAAATCCCAAGCCCGTTTGGCCCCCAATCGAGTCAATAGTAACTTGGGAATCAGACGCTTTTAAACTTAATGCAGTAGCAGACAGTGTAAATCAATTAACGTAAGTATTAATATTATATTCAGTATGTAATAAAATTAATTCTTGTAGGTAATAATATCGTATGCCGTATCAGCCTGCTAAGGGCGTGGGCGCTTAACCATTTTTTGTCTTTGCACTAAATAAACTAATCCACTTACTCAAGTGGTACTCACCAAACCGAAGATCAACCCATTTACCTATTTATTCTATGTGGTTGCAGCAGTATTCTCAACTAACCTAAAGGTTCTATTCAACATTCATGGAGAGTATTGCTTTTGTTAGCTGTTTTCATTTTGAGTATGCTGTATCTGTTGTTTACGAATGTGCCAAGTCACCTAATTATAAACAACGCAAGACTTGTTTCTTAATACAATAAACATAACGGCATTGTGTAATGTACGAAAAATGTATGCATTTCTATAATTTTTAGAGTTGAAGAAGTGGAGGAACGGATTTGAGGTGGCTCCGACATTGAGAAGCACATGGCTGTCTTGAAAAGGATTGCTGTAGACCTGTGGTTGTGGAAAGACCTAGTACAATACATAATTGACAACAACTGTACACCTCAATATATAGAATTATACGTTATTATTGTGCCTTAATAAACCAATGCTGCATTTTTTATTTCTCTACCTTCTTAATGTGATAATGAATACAAGTTTGAATAGTGTTTCTTTAATAAACATTATTAAATATATTTTACCTAATTATTTAGGAACTTACTCATTTTATTAAGAATCTAAGGAGATCTATTTTTATTAAATTTATATATTTATTGCTATATTAGGTACATGTTAGAATATTAACATTATCAAACAATAAATACATTTTATTACAAGCTACAAGTATAATTTATAAACAATACATATTTAATGTCTACTCTTATATTATTAATCACATTATTTATAGTTTATAATATCAAAGACATCTATCGACGAGCGAGACTCGTACATAATACAAAAAATCTACAAATTGAAATAAAATTATTTTGCGGGTTTTATAGCGGTTTTTTGATACAATTTTTTTTCTCCCGACATATCGAAGATAGAAGACTTTACAGCCTTCATGGTCACTATGCAAATTTTGGCGTCGAAGAAAATATAACTTAAAAAACCGCGATAAAATCCGCAAAATAGTTTTATTTCCAAGTCTAACATTCGCGTAAATAATATAAGAAATCATTAAATCGACAAATATTCGCGTTTACATATAAATAAAATAAAACTTGCGATTATAATCATTACAAATTAAAAATCTTAACTTTCTAAACGTTTCTATTTAGCTACTTTACTACGTTACTCGGCCGGGTAATAGTGTTAATCACTTTCCGAGGCAAAAACACTGCTATTGAATCGTGGCTTTCAGAAAAATGTTGACAGATGCGGTGTCTATCAATTTGATGTCAACTTTGCTTAGACAATACCAATAGCTACAATTTTTCATACAAATCCACACTATCGATGTCCACCGTGACGTCATCGGTGCCCATCAATTTTCATGAGCACCGCGAGTTGTCCACCGGTGTTAGCCAATACGAAATCGGTGCTTTGACAGTTAATTGATGTACACTTCCACCGGTGCTTATCAGTTTTCGATGTCAACTGAGATACATAATAGCCCGGCTGCTATGTGCACGCGATGAAGTCCTCTTGGTATAAAAACCTCTACTTAATAGTTACTTAAACTCTATGATTTGCAAGTATTATGATAGAACGTCCAATGTCATCTAATGTCAAAATAATAAACGTCTTAAGATGTAAATAAACATTGTAGAAATCAGAAATTTTTAATTTGAGCCCGAAACAGAAGTAAATATATAATATAAAAGACTTAAGAGTAGGCACGAGTTACTGATGCCTATAACTTATCTATAGGAACCTACCGCCGTGTCCCACAACAGCTCTGCCTAAAGTCGGAAAATTTATAGAAAAATTCAAGCAAAAGTGGTGCCCTAATACGAAGGGAACATAATTAATGGATCAAGGTAAATAAAATAGTATTTAAAGTAAAATAAAGCATCAATCGACGTGTACTCCTAAACGTTCGTTATTCTAAAGATAATTAATAGATAGTATGCAGATTTTCCGATTGCTTGGAAAATGTTTCAAATCTTAAAAATGTATTGTTTTCAGATTTTGTCCTTTGTATACATACAATTACCTATCTGGACACCAAATTTCAACTTTCTAGGTCATCTGGAAGTGGGTTAGGTTTTTGATCTATATGTCAGTCAGTGATTTTTAGATGTTAGTATCTCAATTACCGTTTGAGCTATATTTATGAAATTTGGGATTCTGGTTAACTTGAGGGGGTTTAATATATAAACTAAATCTCAGGTATTTACGTTAAATATAATTTGAGTTATGGAGGCGTCAAAAGTCGCTCCAAATGGTTCGGGTGAAACTACACTAGGCAGCTTCGACATTTTTTTTTGCTTGGCTTGCACGCTGCCGCGTGTCTCAATAACAGATTTGACTGTATGGACATTACAAATAAACGGTGTTATATAGTACCTAGGACTGTAATGCGACGGAAGGTGCGTGCGTGCGTGCCAAGGTTGTTCCACACGGGCTCATGTAAGACCAATGCCGGTGTTCGTGCACCTATTCGTCGATTAGTCGAAATCTACAATACACATTTTCATAGTGTTGATATTTTCTCTCTTTCGAAGCAAATATTTAAAAACTCAATTTATGATTTACTTTCCTCGAACTTATTATAAACTTATGTTGTTAGGTATGAGATTTTGAGACTTTCTATTACCTGTGATCATTAATAGACGTTTGTTACTTCTATATAATGTTGTTCTGTTAATCTGTGAACAGTGGTGTTGATTACATGTTTATTAATATAATATATATGTAAATTCTTTTCTTATGCTTTTAATGTGTAACTGTTTTCTGTTCCTCTTAAATAAAATAAATTAAAAATATATATATACTGCATACACAGTACGATCGCCATATCAATGTTCATTGGGTTGGTCAAAGTGAATGAGTTTTTGCTCGTTTGACTAAAACCCACCTCAGGATTAGACGACCAAGCATTTCCCATCCTCAGTGCCTGCACAATCCTCGCTAGCATATTCGGTATCACCACTATCAAAGGGTCCCCATTCACCAGCTCTGTTAATGATATCACATACCATGTACGAGGCTGTGTTGCTACAACTGGAAGAGAATCAAACAAATATGTTTATTTGTGAGACAATGATTTTAATCAGTTGTAAAAACTTTACAAAAAATACATGAATATTGCGGCTTATTTCATATCCATTATTCATTTAAAGTCAGTTATTTCTAATTCAGCCAAGATGTCGAAAGAGACTTACCATTTACTTTCTTTGCCATTTTAGGATACAAAATCATGGGAATAAAACAGTAATCTTTGCTTGACAACCGATGAAACAAGATGGGTTAACTTATCATTCAATTATATAAAAAGTATGGAATAAAATTATACCTCAAGCAGCAGTGTGCATGCCCTGATGTGTTTCGGTTTAAAGGACATTCTAGCTAGTGTAACTACTGGACATAATGAGACTTAACATCTTATGTCTCACGATGACGAGCGCAGTGGAATGCCACACAGTATTTTGTAGCTCAATGTGCTGAATGGTGTTGCTACTGTTTATGGGTGGTCGTATTGCTTACCATCAGGCGAACGCCATGCTCGTCTCGTCATTCGATGCAACAAAAAAAATATAAATATTTAATACTTACATCTCAACCTCACTTTGGACAATATATCATCAATGTCGATATTCTCAAACGATCCCGCTACAAGCCGGCACAAGACGCGCGCGACGCTCTTAGATGTCATAGGGATACGGGCGTTGCGCACTGCACGCGACACGTGCCACCACCTCACTCCAAACTCTGGGAGGATGATGGCGCAGCATATTGGGAGCGGCATCTTTGATATTAACTTTTGGAGTTCTTTTAACTCTGGAATTTTGGATTTCTTGTTAAATGGGCATTGGTGTATATAGAGGGGGGTGGGATGGCCCTGCTATCCACAGAATTGCTTGAGGCTAGGGCTGCCATCCGTCCGGATTTCCCCGGATTTGTCCTAGTTTGAAGGGCGTCCGGGGGCCGTCCGGCCGGGGTTTTAAAAATTGTCCGGGCAAAACCCGGACACTTTTCGATGGTCCCTACGTAAGGTATCGAATCTGCAAAATTGATCTTTTTTATTATTACTGTTTTGAGCTTAGCATATAGGCATATACACTATTTTGTAACCTTGACACAAGCATAAATATGTTTTTTTTATATTTTTATGATAATTTATGGTAAAGTATGCCAAAAATAAACTTCAAATAGCTCTCCCGTAAAGTAAGCACTTTTCACTTTCATTACTTTACGTAGGGACCGTCGTTTTGTTGTCAGGGGAAATCCATATTTTATAGATGAGCGAAAAATTGAAATAAATCTTAGTCAAAACTTCATGCATTTTTCCCCGCATTCAAGAAAGAACGGCAAAATATTTTTTCAGAAGTGTCCGGGGAAATACTCATATTTCGCCCAAATGTCCGGGATTTTTGCCGTGTTTATCCGGCGTCGGCAATTTAGATGGTGGCAGCCGTACAGTTGAGGCCCATTCCAAGTATTTTGAGGCAGCCTACGACTAGGTTGGAAAATACAAAACTTACTTTTGCATCGACTGGTCTGCATTTTGATTTCGTACAATTGTTCCCAACTGCGCACTGAACTACAATAATTAGTATATTGAATATCTTTACTCCAAAGTCCAAGCCTTATTTTTGCTAAAACAATTTTTTACTGTACGAAGAAAACATGCACATAACGGATAAATTTTCAAACAAACGTCACAAGTCAAAAAAAAGTAGGTAGTAAAAAAACAAACGGCGAGCAAGTCTTTTTGCTACATAGTAAATGGTATCCTGCAAGCTCTTACAGATGAGATGCATCTACTTATCAACAGATGGCGTTAATTGAAATAGTTGACTGTTTTGGTAGCGTAGTTGTATTATGGTACAGCTGCAATGTCAAGGTATTGGATTCGGTCCCCGGTTGGGTAAAGTGGTATTGTGTTTTTCTACTGTGTATCAGCCCGGAGTCTGGAATTTGTGCCCGATATGGCGATAGGCTCGCCCCTTGTTACATCATGGGACGGGATATGCATGGCCAAAAGTGGGTGCACTTGTTGTGCCTCTGCCTACCCCTTATGAAATAAAAGGCGTGAATGTATATTATGTATGTTGTTATAATATGTTTTTTTTTTACGCGGAGAAAGTGAATTATTACTACCACCCAGCGTTCAAGGCGAAAGACTGAGCAGTTATGTTGGGTTCACCGTGCCTTACGACCCGACGTGGAGCCGCCCAGAGAGATGGAAAACGTGTGGCCAAAGAGCATTATAATACTACGGAAATAGAGAACTCATTCCTTTTTTATGCCAATCGTCAATTGTCAAATTACGGCTCGTTTAAAAGTCTAAACACTAGATGCCATTGGTGATGTTTTATCGCTAAAAAAAATCCTGTAGGTGGCACTATAATCTCAGGAGTTCCGCAGGGATCACATTTGGGTCCTTGGTTATTCAACGTTTTAATAAATGAAATAACATCTACAATTAAATACAGTCAAGTATATCTCTTTGCAGATGATCTTAAATTATGTAAGGCCATAATTACCCTAGAAGACAGTCTTTTACTTCAGTCAGATATTAATAACTTAGCGGGTTGGTGTTCTAGTAATAAGTTAACACTAAATAGTACGAAATGTCACCTTATAAAATTCACTCGTAACCTCAATAAATTTTCAACATCATACAACATAAATAATGCGCCCTTACAAGAATGCCACACAATTCGTGACCTAGGTGTAGTCTTCGATACCAAACTGACTTTTGTACCTCACATGGATAACATTATCAGTAGAGCATCTAAAATGCTCGGTTTTGTGATTAGAAATGGAAAAATTTTCAAAAATCCTTATACTAAAATAGTGCTTTACAACTCATATGTTAGATCTACCCTAGAATACTGTAGTACCGTCTGGTCTCCCTATTACACAGTCCATCAACTTCGCATTGAACGCATACAAAAAAGATTTACAAGACATCTCGCGTTTTATCACAGTAAGTCACACATAAAACTTAATTCCTATACCGACAGATTAAAATATTTCAATATGATTAGTTTGAATGATAGAAGGAAACTTCTAGACATGTCATTTTTGTACAAAATTTTACGGAATTATATTGATTGCCCACCGTTATTGGAAGCCATAAAAATACGCGTACCCAGCCGCCTGCCGAGGCAACCTCTCTGTCTGTTGTGTCCACCACTGGCTAGAACTAATCTCAAATATAACTCGGTAATAGTCAGATTGTCTCGAAATTACAATTCTCTCGGCCAGTCTATAGATGTATTCAGCAACTCATTGGCAACTTTTAGGACTCAGGTTTTGAAGGTTATAAATGATGTTGACAATCATTGATCCCTCTTACAATTGTTACTGTTGCATATTTTGATTTCTTTTTTGATTTTTTTTTCCCTATTTGTTATTTGTTAAGTATTATTAACTTAAAAAAGTAGTTCCATTCAGTGCATGCTGTGACGCCTGAAGGTAATGCCTTTAACACGTGTTTTACTTGAATGTTTATTTAGTTGTAAGTTTTATTGTAATTACCACTGGATGTCCTTATAAAATAAAATAAAATAAAAAATAAATAATATCGCACGCCCAGATCAATACTGAATTATCTCGAAAAAATCTGTGAATCGTGTTTTGTTTTGTGTAAATCGGTAAACTATTTGCCGATTTACACAAAACAAAAACTCGATTCACAGATTTTTTCCAGATAATTCAGTATTGATCTAGGCGTGCGATGTATTGTGTAATAATTTAGTTTGTAGAGATTGTTAATATACTGCAACATAAGGGTTCTAAAAGTACATAAAAAGACGGTAAGCTTAATTCTCTAGAACATTGTTTCACAATTATTTCAATATCTGTCGTTGCAACGTAATGTTTTAGACCCTTATTTAACAGTATATAACAATCACCAATCACTATTGATATCTGATAATAATTATAGGGTGGCTAATTAGTAAAACCTTAATAATCAGAATATGGATTTATTACAATAAGATTTAAGTAGGTACGTAAAGTAATAAATATTGTACAAAACTTATCACAATAACTACATCTAATATTATAAAATTACATTTTAAAATTAAAAATATTTTCGTGTTGACTATTAAAGATTAACAATTTGGTCCCATAATGTAATTATGCAGCTATAAGTATTGTATCAACATAACATTGAATATTTTATTATTAGCTATAATAATATCTACTAATATGATCAAGAGGAAAGATTTGTATTATTGTATGAGTGTAACGAATAAACTCAAAACTTACTGGACCGATTTTAACAGGTCTTTCACCAATATAAAGCTATATTACATTACATTAGGTATCAGCGAGTAACATGAAGTACTTTTTATCCCGGAAAAACTTATTCAACCGGGCGGAGCCGCGAGCAATAATTATATAAAGTAATAAGTAGTAAGTAATATAAATATGCAATTTCTCTCATGGATAACCGTGTTTAATTTTATTTTTTTTGGCAGAGTAACCTGCTTACACAAATATTACATTAAAATTTAAGCTAAAATTAAATCTGATTAATAATAACTAACACATTCCATCTACTTAAAACAAACCTATCTCGATAATTAATCTACAATTAATTATCAAGTGAGAACGTTAAAATAATTGCACTATCTTTTGATCTATTAGATATATGTATGAACATTATTTAACACTGCAAAAAATTCGCTGAAACTAACAGATTTGGAACACTTTTGTTATATTAAATCGAATTGTAATATACATTTTAATGAGGAGCAAATTTTTTAGACTACTTTTATGATTCAGTATACCTCCAAATGGTGGGAATAAGAATAATAAATTCATATTTTACTTGTATTGCAACGAAACTATTATTTCATTTATCAGGGTGTTTCACTGTCACCGATTATCACAAATGGATGAACCGTAGTTTACAATAAAAATAGCATATTCCAAAAATATCTAATATCGGCATCTCAAATTCTGCATAATTATTTTAATCGTAATAATATGTAATAAATATAAGGTTGAATTTGTTAGAGCTTCACTGAAATACTGAATATATTCATCATTAATGCGTCGAGAGTTTAATAGCTGCCTATATTAAAACTAAATTACATACGTACAGTTAACGCCTTTTTCCCTTTTCAGGGGTAGGCCGAGGTGTATCACACCCACATTTCGCCATCTATATTAGGTCCCATGTGGTAGGGGGCGGATCTATTGCCATTTACAGTGCACATTTCCGGACTCCCGGACTGATACTGAGTACAAAAACCCAATACCACCTGGGAATCGAACCCGTGACCACTGCAGTCGTTCCGAAATACAGCTACGCCACCGAGGCAGCCACAAAAACAAAACAACTAACCATAGTAATTAACCATAACCATAAAAACGGTGGGTAGTTGAAAAGGACGGACACAAAAATTTGCTCTACATATATTTATTGATTTAAAATTATTTAAGTGATTTTCCTGCTCTATTAGATGACTCCTTATAACTTATAACGTGTCTACTTGCCGGGATTAGTGTTTTTCTCTCTTCCACTTTTCTCTTCAGTCCTTTTACACTTTTACTATCATCACTTCAAACTACCTTACTATGGATTCATCACTAAAAGCTTCTGTGGATGAAATGAAGCTGGAATTCAACAACAGGATGGCTGCATTCGAAGCACAGCTTCAAAACTCCGGAGGATCATCATCTGGCACTTCCAGTTTGGCAACTGATTTTGGTGCATTCCGCACTTTCGTCACCCAAGCCCTCTGTCTACTTCAACAGCAAATTGAGTCACTGGCTCACTCAGTGGACAGTATGGAGATGCAGAGGAGACGGAAAATTCTGTTACTGCACGGTGTTTCTGAGATACAGGGTGAAAAAACTGAGCAGCTTGTCACGGATACGGTGAAACAACGCTTACAAATTGCGGATTTCAGCATTAATGACATTCAAAGGTGTCACCGTATGGGACGACCATCGACATCTAAGAAGCCTAGACCCATCCTTCTTAAGCTACGGGACATCAGCACTCGCGACACGGTCTGGTTCAACAAAACAAAGTTGAAGGGATCCTGCGTAACGCTCTCTGAGTTCCTGACTAAACCAAGGCACGAAATGTTTATGGCCGCGCGTGTAAAGTTTGGCGTTACTAATTGTTGGACCCGTGACGGAAATGTCTGTGTTTTATGTTCGGGCAACCGTCATCGTGTGTCGTCGCATAAACAACTGAGCCTGATATCTCCAGACACGGTGAAGCAGACGACGGCCACGAAGGCAGCTGTGTCCAAGACTAGACGAGCCGCAAGTTCCTAAAAATAATATTGTTTGGGCGAGAAGTCTGCAAACCCATACATTTAGTTCTGGTTCGGGTAAATAGACGGTAGTTTTACATACATTTCTACGTACCTTACTCATTGTTATATCAATTAACTATATGTTTACCTTCAAATTACATTCTTTATATTAATATAGAAGTTCGTCACACGTAAACATAACCTCAAATGTCAAATGCCAACTGATGTCCTGTCAGACTCAGCTGTCAATTGTCATATAACACATTGTCGTTCCGTTTCACCCTGCATTCCTCTGTAATTTTTCAACGCGTTTTCATTTGCCCGGACAGAAATTGAAGATTTTTTATTTTTGAATAGCTCTGTTTCTGTTTTTGTATTTTATTAGTTATCATTGTTAAACACAACCGGCATAATGACCCTGATTAATTTGTTTTAATATTAGTAATATATATTTATAGCTTTTGCCCACGGCTTTGCCCGCGTTAATAAGTTTTTCCGGGCTAAAAGTAATTCCGGCATAAAAACCTTCCCGTTGAATCACTCTATCCAACACATTTAATATTATGACGTTGATACAACTCTTAACAAATAATGCATTAATTTCGACCAAACTTGATTACCATAAAAACGGTTCTAGTGAGTTAATCTTAAAAGATAGACATATACTGTTGCGGACATTTTTTTAGATCATTTCAAGAGGAATAATTCTTTCATACATATATTTTTGGTATCTTGAACCGTTTTCGCAGCGCACGCACTGGAAGCCCTCAAGGATGAATAAATTTCCCCGTTTTTTTCACATTTTCAATTATTTCTTCTTTCCTAATAGTTGCATCGTGATGTTATATAGCCTAAAGCCTTCCTCGATAAATGGTCTATTCAACACAAAAAGAATTTTTCAATTCGAACCAGTAGTTCCTGAGATTAGCGCGTTCAAACAAACAAACAAATAAACAAACAAACTCTTCAGCTTTATAATATTTGTATAGATTCTTATTGCTTTAATTATTATAATATAGTCATGTATGTATCACATGTAAAGTGGTATAAAATAAGAAAATTACACACTTTTGTGCCAATCATAAAAAGGTGGCAAACTTACTAAACATACTTCAATCATCGTGACATTTGACTTCATCCATATCGTTCAGAAATTGGGTTCAGTTCAGTTTTAATATGAGTTTTGTAGATTTCTAGACTTCGTTACAGTCTTTTTGGATCTAACTAGAAATCTAGCGCCACCCAGCGTTTAGACGTATAAATCTAAATGAGAACGAATGAAGGAACGAATGAACGAACGAACGAAATCACAGAGTGACACCCCCCTGCGTCTGGCAACCGCCGCCGGGCCGAGTCCCTAACCTATATACAACGCACGGCATACCAACCAAAACTCCGCGGTAGCCATCTTTGGCGCATTAGGGACGGCTGCGGGCTTCCTCCGACTCACGTCTAAGTTGTCGTCCGCAACCGCCCCAGCGCTTGTTATAATATCTGCAAGACGGTGTTGTACTAAGATAGTATGGCTGATAAGATAGTACGACTGGTCTTACTTTTGTTGAGAATCAATAAAAGAAAAATCACCAAATAAAAGGATGATAAGTGAGCTTTTGTGCAGCTTCTGACTTTAGAATTACTTAAATCTTTAATGTTTGTTTAATCTTTTGATCCTTATAAGCAACAGGATAGATTGGTATCAAATTATATTTTTAACTAGCTTTTGCCCACGGCTTCGCCCGCGTTAATAAGTTTTTCCGGGCTAAAAGTTCATAAAAACCTTCCCGTTGAATCACTCTATCCAACACGTTTATTTGGATAAAGATTAATATTATGACGTTGATACATCTCTTAACAAATAATGCATTAATTTCGACCAAATTTGATTACCATAAAAACGGTTCTAGTGAGTTAATTTTAAAAGATAGACATATACTGTCGTGGACATTTTTTTAGATTATTTCAAGAGAAATAATTCTTTCATACATATATTTTTGGTATCTTGAACCGTTTTCGCAGCGCACGCAATGGAAGCTCTCAAGGATGAATAATTTTCCCCTTTTTTTTCACATTTTCCATTATTTCTTCGCTCCTAATAGTTGCATCGTGATGTTATATAACCTAAAGCCTTCCTCGATAAATGGTCTATTCAACACAAAAAGAATTTTTCAATTCGAACCAGCAGTTCCTGAGATTAGCGCGTTCAAACAAACAAACAAACAAACAAACAAACAAACTCTTCAGCTTTATAATATTAGTATAGATAAATTACCCATATTCGTGCGACTGAACATTTTTTCCTAAATTTGTAGTCTCAGTTGTAGAAGAGGCCCGTGCTCAGCAGTGGGCAGTATACAATACAGGGCTGGTACGGTATGGTAAGGTACATAAAAAAATTGAAAAAAAAAATACCCTTAATAAAATTCAATTCATTTATGTTAATCATTGTCAAAATACTTCTTTTGTTTATTAGGTAAAATCACAAAAACAAGTTTACCATAAGTTGATTACCGAAAGCGGGCACGTTCATAGTCCTCACACCGATACTATAACTGGTGGTAGGTGTGTAATATGTAAGAGTCCGTCTGGGTGGGAACCACCGCAACGTCTATTTCTTCCGCCAAGTAGCAGTGCGCACGCACTGTTGTGTTTCGGTTTGAAGGACATTGTAGCCAGTGTAACTACTGAACACAATGAGACTAAACATCTTATGTCTCAGGATGACGAGCGTAGTGGAATGCCACACAGTACTTTGTAACTCAAGGTGCTAGATGGTGTTGCTACCGTTTATGGGTGGTCATATCGCTTACCATCAGGCGAACGGCATGCTCGTCACGTCGTCCACTGTAATAAAAATAAAAACAATTTTACGTAGTATTTTAAAAAAAGTTTAATTTTTTTAAATTGCTAAGGAACTTTAGCATCATACAGCCTCCTTCCAGCAACGAATAATGATTGCAAAGAAAATATTACCTAAATGACGAACAAGTCCCACGGCTAAATATTGGTTTCAATTCGATCAGTTGTCACTCATATACTCCATCTAAGAATTGAATTTTAGAATAATTTCAGGGCTGTTGGGTGTCTTTATTATTCCAATAGAATTTACAAAATTGGAATGACTTAAGATGCCTCGCATTTGCCAGGAAACATCGAAAATATTTTGTATAAAAAATATGCATGAATGGTTTAATAAATGAAATAAATATGGCAATAACGAATCATTCAGGTGTTCTTAAAGAAAAAAAAATATATTTCAAGTCATTTATATTTTACGATCTCGGCGAGGTCAGACAGCGTCGCCAAGTCAATTACAGCCAGTCTGACCCATCAGATATTTTTTCAAAACCAGTTTTTAATCCATTTGTATCCTTTTACTCTAAATCACTCTCCAAATGTAGCTATACAGCAAAGGCATGAAAACACATTAGACACTTTACAGTTTAGAAACACCCAATTCTAACACAAAAAGCTTACACACATACAAACATACATACATACGGATCGAATACAGAACCTCATTTTTGAAGTCGGTTAAAAATGTGGGACCTAAAATGTCATTCATTTGATAATCCGTTTTAATTTCTGTAAAGTTCCTGCTCATAATCATTAAGAGCACAAGCAAGTGTATATAATCACACAAAGTTCCAAGTTCCTCCCCATAATCTTGGGCCAAAAGCTTGCCACTAGGAGTCTACATTAAATCTTAATTACTAAAATGTTACAATCATTATCTTGCTCCTTTACTTCGTATACGAAATCTGGTTTGATTTTCGGTGAGTTCAAATCACTATTATCTTTCATTTTGACTTGCATTTTTAAGTCTTTTTGCACCACGTTTGGTTTTATTTGCACCATGTTGGTATCTATCGGTTTCTCTTTAGAAGACATGACGAATTGTACAGTTTTATTCATTTTGGGCGATTCATTTTGCACTGCTCTCTGTTTGTTTAAAATATTAGGTTTTACAAGTAGAACTTTGGTTTCTTTTGGTGAAACCGACTTAAACTGGCCCACTTTAGTTTTGACAACTTCTTTCTTTTTCGTATCAACTTTCCCCTTCGTTTTTTATTTGTCTGGATTCTTTTCTACGCTCTTATAACTGGCATCTACGAAGTTCTTATACGATTTGTGTAAAGAAGAAGGAGATTGCATTTCTTTTTATCTTAATCTTTTCATTCCAACTTCTATGGGTTTGTGTAAGTTTTAATTTCTTTTACTTGTGGTTTGTCTTCTTTTTTCTGTTCTGCCTCAGATTTTTGATTTAACGAATCTCTGTCTTTCCTTAATCTTTTGGCAATACTGTCTTCGACTTCAACCTTTCTTTTCTTTGGCTGTTTATCTACCAGTTTAGATATTTCATCATCAGTAATAGATTTATTTACAGGAACATGTTCCTCGTACCTTTTAACTAATTATGACATCTCGACAGCTTTATTTACCAACTTTTTTAGTCCATTAACATCAACCTTCTCCGACGACACGATTATATTATTCATTAATTGTTTAAATTCTCCGTAAATCTCTACGGTGTCTTTGGACTTCGTCACCATTTCTATTTCCGAATCGTCCAAATAGGTTAAAACCTTTTTGTACTTCTCTGGTATTTTGTAGGGGCTTAAGTCATGGCCGAAGTGCACTTCATAGAATGATACTCGGTCCTCTTTAGGTAGTTCTTGCACCCTCAAACTGGATGGACAGTAGTGGGTGGTTTTGGCATCTGTTTTTTGTGCTCACAGTGAAAATGTATTTGTTTACTGTCTTCATAATTCAGTTTCACGTATTTTATTTTGGTTTGAGATTCCATGTCTAGCTTCCAAGATGTGTATGCTGTAATCAAAAGTTTTTGGTTATAAATTGAGTTTTAGTCAATCATTAAACATCTAGTACAAATAGTAATTTTTCAAGATGTGAAATACATAATGTGACTGCCTCGGTGGTTGTTGTGTTACGGTATGACTGCAATGCTGAGGTCTCGAGTTCGATCACCGAGTACATTACGACCACCACTAACCAGTGCAGATTGCAGAACGTACCGTCTGCGTATGCGAACGTTGAAGCAAACGTTTAATTTTTTATTTGAATTCACGGTTTTTTTGTGCCCCGGACTTTTTGACCGTCGTATGCGTTACTGTATAATATGATTGCATAGGTTATGTTTTCACAGAACAAACTGTGCGTTCGGATAGTCTGTCGTCTGCGCTGTACCTGATGGTGTGGAAGTGTACAAAAAGTCGGGAACGTCTGATTTAAAATAATATTTCTCCATTTATACATTTTTATATTATCACAGATAATTGATCATGGCAAATTATATGTACAGTCAGCCACATAAATAGCTGAACAAATTCAAAATTCCAAATTGCCCATGCGCGGTAATCTTATTTCAAACATTTGTTTTTCTTTGAGTGAAGTATGTTAAATCCATTTTATTTTATTTTTGTGAATAGAAAACAAACATTGGTAAGTAAAGAAAAATGAAGAGGCGATTTGAAATTTTAAAATTGTTCAGCTATTTATGTGGTTAACTGTACATACAGGCTGCTAAAATGTGAGAAAATGATAACAAATTCTCCTTACCGTTAATGTACTTACCAACATATCATGACATTTAACAGGAATTCGTGCGGCAAGCCGCGCGTTTTGGACACGTGGATCTCTTATTTCCATTCATGTTCGTGTAACATTCTACATTGTAAGTAGCCTTAGAAGCGAAAAGGCTAATATCTAAAATGAGTCCAATAACAAGTTCCCTTCTACTGTAATTTCATTAGCAATATGGGCGTCGATGGTGCCTTAGGTATATTTATTGCGTTTAAAGCCGTGTTTAGACTAGCAAGCTCTCACAGGAATAGATTGCGCAAGAATTTCCAAACACATTTACATTAGCAGCAATATCAGAATAAGTATATACAAACGAGAATTTCCCGTAAGCCCTCAAAGCTTCAAATTTAGAATTCACTGTCAATGTTCACACGATAAAAATAGCTTGACTCCAAGTTTTTTTGCTAGTTTGAACCCAGCTTTATTAGTACACCACGAACTGTTACCCGCTATACCATATTATGAGAAAATCAAGCGTACCTAATTGACTTACAGCTTACTAGGACATGGAACGTCGTAAGAAATCCTTTGTTACAGATTTTATCATTAAAATATTCAGTTTATAAAGGAAATGGAATGTTATGTGCCTCGTCTAATAATCATTTATATCTAATATGCGTTTTCAAGTATGTGGAGAATTAACAGAGAATTTGATATTATACAGGGTCATTATTACATTACGTTACTAAATGAAACCAACATATTCGCTTATACCTCTGCTAACATTGTTCCAAAAATCATCAATGAATCCTACTAATATTATAAAGGCGAAAGTTTGTAAGAATGTATGGATGTTTGGATGTTTGGATGTATGGATGTTTGGATGTTTGGATGTATGGATGTTTGTTCCTGTTTCACGCAAAAACTACTGAACGGATTTCGATGAAATTTGGCACACGGGTAGATCATATCCTGGATTAACACATAGGCTACTTTTTATCCCGGGAAAACATGAAGCGGGACTTTTATCCCGGAAAAACTTTTTAACGCGGGCGGAGCCGCGGGCAAAAGCTAGTAACTAATACTTTCGCCAAAAATCCCGGTTGTTGTATTCCAAATTTTGGATCATTTTGTAGTTTAGTGCGAATATGGTGTGTGCGTAAGTGTATTTCTGACGCAAAGTGTAATGTTGCTGCTGCGAGGACTTCTCCAGCTTCTCCTAGAGCAGTGGTTAGCTTATTATGGAGACTTTTTCTTCATTACAGCCACTGAAATACCTGTAACACAGGATCAACAACGGTACACATTTATGTCCCAAAGTTGCGAAGCTCAACAAGTCTCTAAGAACACTAATTGTCTTTTAAAAACACGTGCAAAAGTTGTAATTAAATGTTAATGTACAGTTCCTCCCATAGCAAAGCAGAAAATAAAATAATGAACTGAGATGTTAATTAACCTAAAGCACACTCAATAACAAAAAGCGTAATGAGAGCACACTTTTTCAATATTTATCGAATCTCATGTACAGTGTTTACATCATTTGTGTTTAATAAAGATGGGACAAAATGATGTTTATATACAACGTTTTTATTATGCAACGTTAGTAACGGATTCAAATCATCTTTGTATCTCGTTGTTCGAGACATAACTGAGGAATCTCAGGACTACAATGCATAGTCCACAACGTGAGACATAAAATAAGTCTATCCATTAATTACAGCAACTGCAATTGTCTTGACACTTTCTTTGCTTGGCGGAGGAAATAGACAAGGCGGTGGTATCTACCCAGAAACATTTGGGTATACAAAAGACTGATAAACTTAAAATCTTCAACATAAAGATGAACATAAGAATATTTCGTAGGCTGCAAAGACCTACTAAGTAATATGTTCATTGGCGCAGCTAGAGAATTTTTCAAGGGGGGCAACGGCCAAGTCGGCCTAGTTGAACCAAATGACGCCTAGCAATAAATAATAATACAGTTTATTCTTTAATAATAATTAGTTAAATGTAATAAAATTCCAAATTATCTCTAAACGTCAATATTTTTTTTATGTTTGTTCAGCGGTAATTTTTTACTCCTTAGTAGGACTAATTATTTTTACGATTGATTCCGTATGGCTTCGGATTGATCTCATTTTTTATTTTATTGGTATGGATTTATGGACTTTGAATATGTAGAATAGAAGTCCTTAAAATCAAATAGGAATTTGATGATTCTATTTTGTATGGGCTCAGTATAGCTTCAACAAATTACCATATTATTAAGGATATCGTTGTTAGATCCTTGAATTTCAAAGATGCAGAAGGACACGTCATAATTATATAGGAATTTGATGATTCTTTTTGTGTTGACTTCAGTATAGTTTTAACATGTTACCATATTAAGCATACTCTTGTATGCATTTGATCTTCAAAAATGCAATAGGGAACTGCACAAAATCGAATATGATAAACTGGGACAGGGACGTACAGGGGACACGAGACGATTTAAATAATAATATCGAATTTGGCTTTGATAAAATAATTGCATACACGAGGATTATTACTAAAAGCGATAAAACAGTAAAATACTGGCTATTTTTCTAGGGTGGCTCTTGACCACCCTGCCTCCCCTTGCTACGCTCATGAGTACCTATGTTTAACGCTAATCGCATTTAAAAACTCGTGCTGTCACTGTTATCCATTACAAAAATTGTCAAAGACAGCACTATGATTAAATACATTAAGCGTTAATCATATCTAGTAAGTCGTTATGCAAGCCAGCCTAAGTAAGTATCTATATCGGAGAAGTTTATATCATTTCAGTAGTTAAAGGGTCACGCTATTTTGGAATATAGGATGCATCCTGTTCAATTTTGGTCAAGGGCGTGCGGTGCAGACGTAATGTGATACAACTAGGCCCCTGCCCTCAATTTAAAACAATTTTCAAACGTATTCAGTGAATAAACCAACGACAATTGAATAAAATCTGATAAAGGCACCACGAAACATTATACCGCTTACCGCATTCGTTTGTTCAAACAATTGCAATTAAGTTTGAGAAAAGTACAGAACAGTGTGTTAAAGAACTACGAAAATCTTTCGGTAATCAAAAAATTACATAGATACGTGCTCTAGACTGATAAAAGGTTATTAAAAATGAATTCTCGATATCATAACAGCAATGTGTAAATTGGTATTAAAAATATACCCAACAAAATTAAAAGATACAACAAACAAACTGTGACCACAACAAAGTAGTTAACATCTGAGTGATGATACTGATAAATATTTTATTAAAAAGTATTAAAACTATTGCAGTAATCAGTAACCAGACAATAAATAATGTATGTAATACGCACGCTGAAGTAACAAGAGTACAATGAACTAACGATTTGGATGTTTATTCCATTGCCGCGATTAATCACAATAAGATAAAACTTGTTTAAAACAAGTTTACTCTATATTAATATCGCTATTCTTGTATGTGGTAGGTATTATTTATTTCGTGGATAGCTTCACACCGTCTTTTACAAATACCTATAACCATTATTCCAGTAAATTCTACACACATACAATCTCTAATTTCATTATAATTGACTTATAATACTAGGCAAATTTTTCTTAATGCCTAACTTCAATTAAAAGATTAGATCACAAAATTTTTGGCAAGGAAACAACTAAACTAAAATAAATGTTACTATATACCCAAAATTTAAAGACTATAGGTATATCAAAGAATTGCCTGAACATAGGCATTTATATTTAAAGAGGTTGGTACTATTTATTTACAATTTTATTTTTCCCTTGAATGTTGTAATACGCAATAGGGTAGTTTCCTATGTTTGATTTGGTACATTATTTTATATGTAACACAAAATAATACGAAAAACAAATTCTTCTGTAAAATCAGAATCAAAATTGGTTGACAACAAAAGCAGTTATTCATATTTGAAATATTGTTGTGAGCAAAAGTGGGGACGTAGTGGGGATATCGCGTCATTTGTTTCGCACGCACGCAGCGTTATGGCTGGGGACACTCAGTCACGTCACATTCTGCTGTGTCCGTTATCTGACAGATGCCCCTTCCACCAAACTTAAAAACTAAAGTTTTTAACTATAACTCATTTATTATTGCTCGTATTTTAAAAATTCTTTTTCTTCTAGATTTAAGAAGACATACATGTTTTGTGAATGTATTAAAAAAAAGTAGTCAACTACCCTATTCATTAGTCTTCAGACAATAAAACAATTATATTAAGCGTAAAGTTGGGTAAGTTGGAAATTTACAATATCCAGACCACATGTTTTTAGCTCACCATGAAAAAACCAAGTGCGAATCAGACTTGCGCACCGAGGGTTCCATACAAACCTGTAGGTAGGTAGGTAAGTAGAAGTTCACTCATCACGACAATCGAGTCATAGTTATGGTATTTTTATTGCAAAATGAAATGAATAGACCTGAGTATTTGATATGAATTTCAATTTAATACCTCTACGCGTTCATGACGAAAGGGGAATATTTCCTTTATCCTTGCTATAAGACGTTGCTTCGTATCAAATTTCAAGATTCTGAGTTCACGGGAAGTACCCTGTAGGTTTTTATTCCCTTGCGAGTCTAGAAAATTTGCGGCATAAACGGATTGCGTTGACTTAGAAGTTTGATTTTATGAGAGCTCCAAGGGACAACAAACCTGAATATTTGATATATGTATATTTCAGCTTAATTCCTCCACAAGAAGATGGACGAATGGACAACAAAGTGATCCTATACCTAAGGTTCTGTTTTTCCTTTCGAGGTACGGAACCCTAAAAATGAAATATTCAACAGCTAAGTATATTTTTAGAAACATCAATTGTACCCAGATTTTTACATAATTACTGTTAATTAAATGAAATTGTAATTACCTTACTAATTTCTACCTATGTCTCTCACCTTTACGCATCATTTTTTCAGACTTCATGCCAACTGAACAAAATCTAATTCAAACCTTGAAATGTGAAGGTAAAAATTAATGAACAATTATTACAATGTATTTTTTCTCCATTGAATTACGAAGCACTATTATTTTATTTTTTATTTAGCTTTCATTCTATATTAGATGTTAAAACGCACGCACTCGAATTTAGAGATAATAGTGTGGTGGGTTGTTAGATACGGGAGCGATACCAGCCGGCCGTTCACACTCGTCGGAGGAAACACGTATCAGTCCACATCAGAAGCCAAGCCAGTGCAGCAGCCATGCGTCTTGCAACAGCTATCATCACCCTGGTCTGCCTGCAACGTAAGTACTTCATTGTAGCACCGCGACTTGCAATTATGCGCTTCGAAATTCAAAATTAACGTTAAAGAACATTCATTGTGTCCAATGATTTTTGAGGATTGCAGTTATAACAATAATTGTGTGCTGATTTTGAATTCTGGATTTTTATGCGTTCCTGAAATTATAATATTTTTTAAGCTGTATATGTTTATTTTAATGCATTTTATTTATGCTTGCGTTGTAAAAAATATCTTATAATTTATTTATATTATTGGAACTACTCGATAGGGCTTAGAAACAAAAGGTCATGTATTAGCTTCAGGCGGCTTATAATCATAATCATTTCTATGACGTGTTGATGTATCTGGGGCTGAAGTGTTTTATATATTTTTATACATTCGCGTTAGGACTCGTCACGCCATAATTTAATAATTAGCTTGAGATTTTTTTTCAATAACACTATTTGAAAACGTGGCAAGAGAACAGATACATTCATATTCGACGGCTAAACGACTGCCGCTATACTCGCTTGTAGCAAAATAGAAAAATATTTATTTATTTATTGTTTAAGGACAATCAGTGTTAATTACATTAAATTAATTAAAAGTTCCCAATCACATACAAAATTTTAAATGCATTACCTTCAGTTGCCACAGCATGCATTAATATTAAGGAAAAAACAATTATAAAATATTAACAATCATAGAACTATTACTTACACATTTATATATATGTATATTTATCATATTACATTTTAAAGAAGAATTTTAACTGTATTGTATATTAAACGCTTATATTAAAAGGAACATTATGGACTTCAACATTATATTATGTAATAACTTATAAATAATTATGGAATGTTATCATCTAAGGCCTTCAAGAGCTCAAAAATATAGAAACAAGGCTTTTATTCTTGTTTTAAACTGGAGTTTTGTTCCTTGTTTTTGTTTATTGCTGTTAGTGCTCACCTAGCAACTACAAACAAACTCTGTTTTATTTAATATTTTTTGGTATCCCAAGATACAGGCCAAGCCTAGTTTGGGTACCCCTGGTAAATATGTTATCTTGTTTTTACAAATTTTCTTGTAATTTGTAAGTATCTCATATTGTAATTATAAACAAAAAAAATATTATTTCCAATAAAAAAAATATTGTTATTAATTATTTTTAATTCTACGCCCATATTTTATAATCCGTCCTCCTATGAAAACTATATGAAAATCTAGTAGTTTTGGAGAGGTGCACTAACAAACAGAAAAAACAGACAGAAAATAGATCTAAAAATCACTAATTTGTGTTTAATTACTCTTATTTAGTCAACCCTTTTTTACTTTTCTTTCAATTTTAAAACACAAAACGCTTTGCTATTTCATTATTTTATGTATGTAGATGTTTAGATTTATAATATTCCCATACCATAACATAATAAGGAATTTGTACAATAATATTTTTCACTTAAACAAAATAGGAAACGAGCAACCGCTACAGATAATACGATAACCCTACTATCATGAACTGTAAGAGAATTCTCAATAAACCAAGGTGTTGATATTTGTTGCACGATAACTTCAATGTCTCTGGAGTTTGCGCTACGCAAACTTACTTACACCTAAACTCATTTTAGTAATATCGCGTATTTTACAAAGAAACTTGCAACTTCATTTTATTAACCGACGAAAAACACGGAGGAGGTTCTCAAGTCAACATATTGTATTTTATTTTATGTATGACCATGCATAACTTTTTACAGAGTAGCCAGATTTAATTACTTTTTTTTTCGATAGGGATACCACGAAATTGGTCTCATATAAATTTGGAAGAAAATCTACACTGGCGGTGGGGGAAAAGGAGTGATTTATTGTTTATCACAGATTTTACTGCTAAGTTGCGTATTATTAAAAAAATGAAACCACCGATAAAACTAAAAGGCAAAATTAATAAACATTTTTTATTTAACCTTAATAACGAATGTATTAATATTCTTATATTTACACTACGTATGTCAGCTTATTGAAGTAAGGGCGCTATGATTACAACATGCGGCATAGTTTTTGTACTCGAATTTCAACATAAGTTAAACGTAACTATAATCGAAGATGTAAAGATTACATAATACTGTTCACGAACTCTGTAATCATATTTCTAACTAATTCATTATTATCACTTTTTTTGGGAGTCGTTATTAATGGAGTACAAAATATGCTCGTGTTTGAATACGATGAAAATAGCGAATAAGTATAACAATCAAAATTAAATTGTAATCAAAAATACAATTCTAGTAAATTGTTAAGAATTCTGGTTATTTTAGAAATTTGTTTCGTAAACCCAAAAAGCAACTACCACTTATGTTTTAGCAATTACTTCTCAAATTAAACCCATCTAACAATACATCTATTCAAAATTGAATGCACAAAGAATATACAGAGCACCATAAAAGCTTATCAATCTTCGTATGGATAAACGGGTGTGTTCTTCACTCCAAACCTTGAATAGAATGGACAATGTATGTCTTTCAGTTTCTTACCGCTTCCCATTAGAATTATGTTTCCAACTAAAATTATGTCAAGGTTTTTATACTATTGCATTTGAATTTATTAGTCTAAATTTTCAATGTATGTTTCTGTTTTACATTGTTATCCTTACATACACACACGCACGCCTTTTATCCCCGAGGGGTAAGCAAAGGCGCAATCAGTGCCCCCTCTTTTCACCGTGCGTATTCTTGTTGTGGGGTGAGCCTATCGCTATACCGGGGACGAATTCTAAACTCCGGGTTGATACTGAACCCAATATCACTTTTGCACGACCCGGGATCGAACCGGAGATCTCAGCAGTGCAGTCGAGCCGTAATACAACTCCACCGAGGTAGTCAGTTAGTTATCCGTAAGTGTATATCAGTTAACTGTAACATTAGATTACTCTCACACTAGGCCACTGTACTTTCTGTGTCACTGCCACATTGTACGTTGTGCTTGCAGCGGAAGTTTTGCGAGATAAAACATCCTAATGTTAGTTTTATAAATAAATAATAATTTGTTTTGTGGGCCATACTATAAGTGATCTGTTTAATAATTCGCAATAAATAAAAATAACATAAATGTTTGTTCAAAATTCTATCGTTTATATTTGAGTATTCGGCCATAATAAAAAAAATATTTGATACTCAATTCCTCTAAATTCCATAATATTCGAGACCTCCTCTTTGATCTACTATATAGTGACAGTGAGTACCCACCTAGGAAAAGCACTAATATTCGAGGCTTTTATTTGATTCTAACTAAATACTTTGATTTCTACTATCTGCGCGGCGTTGTCGTCTCTTTCTCAACTTGGGAAAAAGGTTATGATAATTTAACAATGGTAAACCATGATTGCTGCACGCCATTATAATAATTATAATTAATTGGTTTTTATAATGAATAATAAAATATATGTCGGCGAGGATTTCACAGGGGCCAATAAAACGTGGCGAATACTTTGCATACTTTGCATTGGTCATAATCGACCTTTATTTCTGGAACTCATGCCTCGGTTATCACTTTGTCAGGACTAGCATAGTAACCACTAAGTTACCATAGCGACTATTGACAACTAGTTGAACACTGAACGACGACCAAACTAATACAGTGCTCCTCAAATGGCGAGCGCCTTATTTATACTCGCAACTGTCACCCCCACTAATACTTTGACATCACGACCTGTTTTGCACGATTATTATTTCAAAACTACCCGACGCTCCGACACGGCCGTCCTGACAATGTGATAGTCCTCGATCACGCGTTTCTTTACAAATAGACAGCACCCCCAAAGCGCCCTTCCGCCATCACCTCCTAGTACCTCCTAGCAAGAGAGAAGAAGTGACGGTAACAAACTTTCAAGGGTACAGCTGTCAAATAGTTACTAAAACTGTATACAATGCAAACAATTCTTATTTAAACGGTACCATCGATCACCAGGCGAAATCTTCTCACAAAACTGTTTAATAGCTGCAGTGTAGACCATTCTTCAATAAAAACAGGCATGGCACTTGTTGCTACAATTAGTTATTGCTAATGAACACTATCGTGTTCATTCTTATAAAAATAAAGGAACAACAACATCTTTTAGCTCGGCCTTTCCTGACCTTCATGAGGCCAGGTCGAAATATTTTTTTAACAGGTGTCGTCACTTCGATTTCAATTTGACAAGTACATTTAAAATCCAATATCACAATTTCAATTTCATTCTTCAATTTGAACATCACAATTTCAATATCATAATTCCAATTTCATTCTTTCAATTTCAACATCACAATTTCAATTTCATACTTTCAATTTGACTATTTTAGTTTCACAATTTCATATTTTCAATTTCAATCAGACAGTATAAAAGTATAGTCATCGCTTCACAAGCGGCATCACTTAACCAGCGGCATCACTTAACCAGCGGCATCGCTTAACCAGCGGCATCACTTAACCAGTGGCATCGCTTCACCAGCGGCATCACTTAACCAGTGGCATCGCTTCACCAGCGGCATCACTTAACCAGTGACATCGCTTAACCAACGGTATCGCTTAACCAGCGGTATCGCTTAATAAGCAGTCATCGCTATTACCAGCGGTATTGCTTAATAAGCAGTCATCGCTATTACCAGCGGTATTGCTTAATAAGCAGTCATCGCTATTACCAGCGGTCATCGCTTTTACTAGCGATCATCGCTTTTACCAGCGGCATCGCTTAGCCAGCGGTCATCGCTTTACCAGCGGTATACTGAATAAAACCTGTCATATAGACGGTTTCCTAATTATTTCGCACTTGGATCAATCTTATCGACCAGCAATAAGATCATAATTGTGGAAATAATCGAAGCAGTTCCAATATTCCTTGAATTGTCATAAAACACATTATTTCAAGACAACCAAGACTCCTTAATGGCGCCTTCTATGGCGAATACATTGGGTACATCCTGCATGGATGTTCAGTTCTTGTATTTCCAAAGGCTTCTGGGTCAACCTGCATCAATTGCTGCAGTACTTGGCCACTATCGCTACAGAATACCGAATAGTACTACGTACTATCGCGCACAAGCCTCTCTGGACAAACTCCATCGAGAGTTCTACTAGTGCCTCCCGCAGGGCACAAACCACACGGGGACACGCTTACATTGAGGTTCCCAAACTCGTGTTTCCTGCAGTGCACATACCACACTGCAGCACATCTCTACGAAACATCGTGGTGATTATTGCTTTGGCTCGCACATAGCAGCCTCATCGACTTTGCTTCGAGAGCAAGAAACTTTCTTATGGAGCTACGAACTCACGAAGGGCCACTTTTAAATGGACAGCCTCAAACGCCCATTGACTAACTGTAGAGGCATTCCCACAGAAGCTACTTTATAGTTACACGGTACATCGCCCTCTAACCGGGACAGTTATGTCTTACCCGATATGACTAGCATTGATTTCAAAACTCCTGATATGCATTGTAAAATGCACCTATCAGGCCAACGCCTGCTTCCATCTACCAGGCTAATACCTGATTGCATCTACCAAGCCAAAGCCTGATTGCATCTACCAGGCTAACGCCTGATATTCACGGCATTCTGCCCTGCCTGAAGCAAACTGTTCCGTGTGGGCCTATTCTGACCTTTGATTAAGACTTATGACAAATTTCCTGAACAGCAATCTCATTGCTATAACAAGTAAGTCCACCTACGAAGTAGATTGGACATCATCTCAATTCTCAAGTCATGAACCAGTCAAGTTACCAAATGGTAAAACGAGATCGCAATATTCGCAAAGGGTATGGAGAAATTATGGAAACCAGCACCCTCAAGCAATGCTTACGGGTAATAAGATACTAAATATCTTGGATCACTGCTGTAAACGTCAGATCCACCTAGGGATCTCACAAAGGCTCTTTAGTAATCACGCTTTACGAGAGTACAGACTTTCTAACGCTGATTACATTGAATACTTCCTGCAAGAACCTTCAGCTCTTGTAATCAAAATACCACGACAGGATCATTCTTTTCCGCTCATTCTAGCCTTAGTTTGAGTCTCACATCAAACTTAGACCAACAATTCAGTTAGAATCCTCAAAATTACCATCAAGAAGCTGGATTGCTATTGCCATTCTATGTCTGTAAAATTACTGGGATACCATTTTTAGTTTCCCAGTCACAAGGACTTGTATTATCATTCAGACATTGGTGATGTTGGAACTTGGAAGCCCATGACACTCCAGTTGAACAAGACTGCTACTTGACCTCAAGCTAGGACCCAAGGATAACCTTAGAATAATCACACGATCCACAGTGCAGTGCCGTTATCGAGAACCCTGACCAAGGTAGGCTAGGAATCCTACTGACGGAACACTATACACCTAGATCAAACTTTAGTCCACCAAGACCACGTACAATTATTGTTTACTAAAACAGGTCTTTTGTTGTTTCTCCAAGACCTTAAGTTTAGGGACTGTTCTGTACTGACAAGTATCACGAATTGCACGTTAATTCATGTCTGCACATGCCCTGTTAAACAAGATCTGAATATTTGTAAAGATTACCAAGAAATAAAGGAAACCAGATCCCCCACACAAGGGTGATGGGTAGTAAGTTACCAGATTCTTTCTACTGGTACAATCATGGATGTCCAGTTCGTCTGTCCTGTAACTGGCACCACCACGGTGCCTGTTACTCCGATTGCATCACAAACGGAATGACTTCAGGAACATTTCAGCACTAGTTGCCCAATCGTGGTGTATTTACACACCATTGCCAACTTGTTTCTCTATTGGAAACCTTGGACTCTGTCGTCTGTGACAACATCCTCACATCCAAAAAGCAGATGGCCATGTAAAACATTTAGCCACCTCTTTTATTCACGTCGGGAGTCAATTTTTATCCCGGTATTTTTTGGTGCAATTCTCTCTTTTTTTTTGCATGAGTTCCAGGTATGCAAATATATTCTACAATACCAATTTTATTCCACATGGCGTAGGTATGGAGTGGAAATAATCCATGCCTGTGGGCATTGATTACATATCCCAATTCTGATGTCGGCGAGGATTTCACAGGGGCCAATAAAACGTGGCGAATACTTTGCATACTTTGCATTGGTCATAATCGACCTTTATTTCTGGAACTCATGCCTCGGTTATCACTTTGTCAGGACTAGCATAGTAACCACTAAGTTACCATAGCGACTATTGACAACTAGTTGAACACTGAACGACGACCAAACTAATACAGTGCTCCTCAAATGGCGAGCGCCTTATTTATACTCGCAACTGTCACCCCCACTAATACTTTGACATCACGACCTGTTTTGCACGATTATTATTTCAAAACTACCCGACGCTCCGACATATATAATTTTAAAACCAGTAATCTAGAAATGGTACCTATAGTTAGGCAATGAACAAATAACCAAAAATAAGCTTAATAAAAAAGAATCGTATTTTATTTCTATATCAGCAATGCTGAGGTCTCCGGTTCGATCCCCGGGTCGGGCAAAGTGATATTGAGTTTTTCTATTTAATATCAGCCCGGAGTCTGAAATGTGTGTGCCCTATATGGCAATAGGCTAACCCCCTATCAAATCATGGGACAGAATGACGGCGAAAAGTGGGTGCACTAGTTGCGCCTCGACCTACCCCTTCGGGGATAACAGGCGTGAATGTATGTGTATGTGTGTGAAAACTAAATCCCCTCAGCGTCTATAACCAAATAAGTCCGACAAATTTTTTTGATGGTTAAAACCGCAATGTTCAATTTTATTTTTCAAAAAACGTAGTATCTTTCACGCATGTATTATAAATCGTATCGATAATCATGGACATCTGTCCTACGAGGTGGATAGACGACCTTGCGAAGGTCGAGGGATCCCGTTGGATGCAGGCCGCTTCTAAGGTTGGTCTGTAAATCTTTGGGGGAGGCCTATGTTTAGTAGTGTACCTACTTATCAACCATATTCTTTTTAAGTTGTAAGACGCTAATAAAATTAAAATTTTATCAAAGCAAACCTTAGAGAAGCAAAGACGCGAAATATATTATGCCTACGGAGCTGAGCGATTAAATGATGTTGTTTTTTTTTTCAGTGGGCGTTTGGGCCTGCGAGCCTGAACAGGCCCACAACGGTTGCAAGATATTCGCTGGCTCCTGCACGTGTGGCTACGGATGCAAAACAGAGTTCGTTTATAGAACAAGGAAGTCCTGTTTGAATGCTCTAAGAGGTAATGTACAAGGTTAGTGGGGCTTAAAATTGCCGTAACTAACACTCCTGAGCTTCGTTCTGAGAATAACATTTCATAAACATAATACATAGTATGAATATTGAGTATATAATATATATTTGCATACCTAACTCGGCTTTTATTACATAACTTACTAAAAAAATAACCTGGGATTTTTTATATTTTTTGTTGCATGCCATATTTTTATAGTCAACCAAGATTGTGCTGCAAGCTTATTGCACTATTATCACGGCAGCAAGAGGCTTGTTTTCACAAGCTAGTTTTAAATGATACGGGTTTTCCTTCACCATCTGACGGCAAAACTAGCTTTATATTTTTCCCCGGTGCCGTGACTGGCTTTCTACGGTTCTTCAAGTACTTATAGTCAAAATAATTAATATAATGTAGATCACCAAAAGACATAGGTCTGTTCATCGTGGTTAATATGATGTCAGCATGCCTCCCTGGGGGTAAATAGCTGGTCCATGGCACTGAAGTCGTCAGCTCTCACGAACTCGCAGAGTAGGGCCACAAATTGGATACGTTTATGTAGGTACTCGTGTGGCTTAGTCTATCATTGACCTACATTAATACTTTATAATAATTACTACTTAAGGTCCTGCCTCGGTGGCGTATTTGCATTACGTGCGAGATGTGAGAGCTCTCTGAGGTCTCGAGTTTGAATTCCGGGTAGGGCACAGTAATATTTGGATTTTCTGGTTAGTTTCAGCCCGCAGTATGTATGGTGATAGCTATCATACCGTGGGACGGAACAAAGGGACGAAAAGTGGTTGCACTTCTGCTTACCCTTTCGGGGATAAATGCGTTGTGTTTGTATGTACTACTTAAGTTTGAGATAGACGACGCTACGTGCTGTGCGGCTTTCGTTATCTGACCTGGGAATAAATTAAGTTAAAACTAAAACAAAGTCTGTGAACGTATTCATAATTTTCTCAAAGTATAATATTATCAGGGTTTTGAATGACAAAATGAGCTTTCCATTTCGTATAAATTAAAATATCCTCGTGCACTAGATTCGTTGATATGCTGGTCGTAGCGAAAATAATCAGTTTATGAAATGTTTTGCGTGGGAATTAAGCTGGATTTATCTATAGCTTCAAAACAAGGCAAACGCTGGTTGTAGGCGGTTCGACGTCGCGCCGGGTCTGGCCCACGCGACTGACGGACATCAACCCTATAACGAAGATGGCAAATCAAAAGGATGTAAATTATGAATACTTTTATTCTTAATTCTTAATCCTAAGTATACACATAGGATTTTTGAATTAACCCGCTTTATTGTTTGTGCATACTGATACTAAAACATGCATCCTTTTAATTTACTAAATAAGTATAATAAGTATCTACCTATTTCCCATACTATTCATTTTTTAACTGCCTGATAGTATCTACAGGTCGCTGATCAGGTACAATAAATACTTTTTAGACCTAAGCGATGTGTTTTTTATAAAGAAGTGGTTGTAACTTGGAATAACAGAAAATGCTCGAAAGAGAAAGAATCAATTTCAGAGGAAATTAACTTTCTCTGAGTTTGTTATTAAAGTACTTTACCTCTTTTGTTTTCAAACAAAAAAAGCTAAGTGCATTTACTTACATGATAATTATGTATATTCAGCGTTGGTACCCAGCGTGGGTACATTTATTGTTAAAGCTATTTATCAATATATGATATAATTAAGTACTAAATTAAAATTATTACAGAACGAACTACGAACATCTGTTATCGCATGCCTTGCGTACGGGGCATATGCATCCAAACAGCGCAGGAACCAGGATTTACATGCAAGTGCGAGGGAACTGGCTACTTTGGGCAACGTTGTGAAAAAGGTACGTATATAATTATGAAAAACAAAAGAGAATACAAATACCCCCAGAATAATAACTAAAGCAATATTATTCTAAGCAAATACCGACTGGATGATGTCAAAAACGTTTTGTTCGTGGAAAGTTCGTGAGTCCGAAATCAAGTCATTGTTCTTAATTTAAATCGTACATTAATTAGAAACCTGCTTATTATGTATTAAGTTTTTTTTCATCACATAGGTACATTAGTATGTGATGAAAAACAACTTATCCGATTTTGAAAATTCTTTCACTGATAGAAAGCTCCTTTCCCTGCCATAAGTTATTAATTATCTTGGGAATGGGCATTGCCAGAACAACGAGCAAAAGCTAGTATCAAATAAAAAATCTATACATGGTCAATTTGACAATGCGCTTATACATGAAACCACATAATTATTTCGTTGATAGCAACGCTTTCCATTGCGTAATTTTAACAATAGATGTAAAATAAAAAAGTATAAGTTTCGAACAGAATAAACACCAATAAAAAGTAACTTTAAGTTTACACGCCCTAATGCTACTACTAGAGAATTCGTCGCAGCCACAACATTAAACTTTCAGACAGAAATACACTTACGCACATATATTCGCACTAAACTACAAAATGATAAAAAAATCAGAAAACTACAACCGGAAATTTATAATAATAATATGGGGGTAATTTCAAATATCTGCTTGTATCAGTTCCAACGCTACAATTCATTTTTTATACTTTTTGTATGGGTACCCCCCCTATCTTATTTTTAGATTTTTTCCAACGCTTACACACAATTACCAAGTTGCATTCCAAATTTCATCCTTCTAGGTCATCTGGAAGTAGGTTAGGTTTAGGTACTATAAGGCTGGTATTAATAAATGAATCTCAAGTTTGAGTTACATCTCAAGTAGACATAATGTATGAAGAGTTCAATACATTACGCCTACTTGAGATGTAACTCAAACTTGAGATTCATTTATTAATACCGTCCTAAGTCTGTCAGTCAGTACTAAAATCTACGACTTTTTGACCTTTATGTCTTTATAACCGTTTGAGTTAGCGTTATGAAATTTGAGCCTCTAGATGTCCTTATGGATATAATTAAACATACGTAGTTTTATGCGTTTACGTTAAATAGGTTTTGAGTTATAGAAGGGTGAAAAGTGGTACCAAGTGGTTCGATCGATCACAGAATTTGTAAAATACCTATTCTTGAGACAAATACAATGCAATTTATGAGCCATATTGCGATGGGACCGCATTTTCTCATAGGAAAAAATACAAAGTATAATACCTATGCATGTAGTACACTACCCACTAGTATTACTACTACCAGCCCTGTATTATATACCTACTGCCCACTGCTGAGCACGGGCCACCTTTACTACTGGGTACTCCTTTTTCCACCACGCTGGCCTAGTGCGGGTTGACAGACTTCATAAACCTTCCAAATTCTTATAGAGAACTTCTCACGTATACAGGTTTCCTAACGATGTTTTCCTTCATCGCTAAAGCAAGCGTTAATTCATAAATAATATACACATTACACAGTATAACTTTAGAAAACTCAGAGGTGTGTGTCCTTGGGTTTTGAACCTGCGGACATTCGGCAGTCCGTCCCACTCTCAACGAGGCTATCGCAGCTTACCTACACTACGTACACTATCTAATACCTAATATTTAGTCTTACTGATTGAAAATGATTTTTCAGCGACGCAATCATTATATTTTTTTCGTTACTTACTAGTAAAACTTAAAACATCACTGGCTACCAGCTAGAGTCACATTATTGTAATTATTAGAAACATATTAAAAACTGTATAGTAATTTCAAATGATATAATATTAAAATGTTTTTCATTTAATTTCAGCGTGCCCAACAGTGCCAATGCGCGGGACGGTTTTCCCCCACGAGTGCATCGTTATTTAAGAACAACATTATTATGCTATAATTACAAACAAAATATTTATTGATTAAATTCTAAGTTTAGCTTTATTTTTTACATAGTTTTGCTTCGTACAAATTTAACGTGAGTTAGCATAGTAATTAATCTAATTGTGTCGTGGAGTAGAATGTTATTTACTATTTTATTTGTTACTGACTGCCATTATGTATAGCCTATAGGTACGTACCTACAAGCATGTTCATAAGATTAAAGGAAAAAAATTGGAACTGTGTAAATACTTTGGCGTTTTCTGTAGATAAAAAACTAAATTAAAAATAAGAATCTCTTAGAATAACAACAATGTATGCTGTGTTCTTTTGAAATTAAATGCTATTTAGCTTTTTTGTGGAATTATATTTTTATGTTGATTTTTAAGTTACAGGTTATCACGTAATTAATTCATTAATAAAAGAATAATTTATAAAACCACACGTGAAATTAAGAGATACCATTTTTTTTTTGTTTCGCGGTGAAAGTACTTACAGCCTTTACCACTACCGCCAAAGAGTATTAACCACAGAACACTATTAGGTACTCTAGGAGGTATTAACTACCGCCCAGCCTAAGAGGTGACTGGTCTTAGAAAAATAACACAATATTCTATACGACTGCCTCGGTGGCGTAGTTGTATTACAGTACGACTGCAAAGCTGAGGTCTCGGGTTCGATTCCCGGGTCGGGCAAAGTGATATTGAGTTTTTCTATTCAGTATCAGCTCGGAGTCTGGAATTTGTGACCGATATGGCGATAGGCTCGCCCCCTATCACATCATGGGACGGAATAATGGCGAAAAGTGGGTGCACTAGTTGCGCCTCTGCCTACCCCTTTGGGGATAACAGGCGTGAGTGTATATGTATATATGTATATATGTATATATGTATTCTATGTGACTGGTTATGTTGGCGACGTGACGTTCTTGTGCCGTTCGGAAATATGGAAACATCGAGTAACTATTGGGCTGGGCTGAGTCCCTAACACTATATAGTGCGACCCACGACTATGCCACATGTAGGCAAAGTATCATAGATTTTTTTTTTGAAAAAGCAATAATTTTGATGTTAAAAATAATAGACTGCAAATTCAAGGATTTTTGAATACTTAATCGTCTGTCTCACATGTCTAAAGCGGTAATCGTACCCGTCAAATGGTAAAGAAACACAATATGTTATTTTACGGTACCTAAATGGTACGATATTAAAAGTGAAGGCGAAGAAGGCGAAGCTCCGAGAAAACGCTAGTACTTACTATTATAAAATGACGTGAATTTGAGCTGCAGTTTGCATGCATTTTGCTAAGATAGTTAGTCTTATTTTTTTTTATATAAACGAGTGATACCCAAATAAATATTATGAGTACCTGGATACTTGGATACGAAAATAAATGAAGATTAGGTACCTACCTATCAAATAGGTACCTACTTACCTACGCACCTTTATAGTCTAAGCAACAACTTCAAAAACGTGAAAAATAGAGATAAAGGGCCTAAAAATATGAGCGATGGCTCATTCGACTCGTAATCACCTCTAGAAAAATGTTTTTGAAGGATTTTGGTGCAGGTTAAAAATTGCAATTGTTATTAACAAAATAAGATGAAAAACAATTGATATTTCGTTTTTTGTTAATAACTCAAAAAATATTAACATTTAAGCAATTTTGAAAAAAGCTCGTTAAAGAGGAGGAAATTTCCAATAAAAATGTCCTAACTCCCGGAATTCTATCTCCATTATTTATAAGTTTAATTAGACGTTGAAAATAGGGCTCCGCGCGGCAGTTACGGCATGCACGCGCTGCCGCTAAAGAGAGTTCAGCAATAAACATAATTTATTTATAACATAAAATGTGATTTTAAAAATTTGACAAAATTCTAGTATCTTCTTAACACTTGAAAGAATCGAGCCCTGAAGAAAAAAAATTTAATCACCATTTTTCAAAAAGTTATTCAATTGTTAATTAACCAATTTTTCCCAAACTCCATTGGCATAAACAATGTGATGAAAGGTATAAATAATTGGCCTATAAATTTTAAACTTCGTGGAGCCCTAAATTTTATAAATTTTGTACTTTTTCAATAGTTATAAAAAATCATAATTAACAAATTAATAAACTTTAATGAAAATTTACCGCAGGATCTTATAAAGTACCTATATCAAAAGGGCTCCACGAAGTTTAAAATTTATAGGCCAATTATTTATACCTTTCATCACATTGTTTATGCCAATGGAGATTGGGAAAAAATTGGTTAATTAACAATTGAATAACTTTTTGAAAAATGGTGATTAAATTTTTTTTCTTCAGGGCTCGATTCTTTCAAGTGTTAAGAAGATACTAGAATTTTGTCAAATTTTTAAAATCACATTTTATGTTATAAATAAATTATGTTTATTGCTGAACTCTCTTTAGCGGCAGCGCGTGCATGCCGTAACTGCCGCGCGGAGCCCTATTTTCAACGTCTAATTAAACTTATAAATAATGGAGATAGAATTCCGGGAATTAGGACTTTTTTATTGGAAATTTCCTCCTCTTTAACGAGCTTTTTTCAAAATTGCTTAAATGTTAATATTTTTTGAGTTATTAACAAAAAACGAAATATCATTTTTTTTTCATCTTATTTTGTTAATAACAATTGCAATTTTTAACCTGCACCAAAATCCTTCAAAAACATTTTTCTAGAGGTGATTATGAATCGAATGAGCCATCGCTCATATATTTAGGCCCTTTATCTCTATTTTTCACGTGTTTTAAGTTGTTGCTTAGACTATTTAGAACGAAAACGACACAATTCAAAAAATTTAAAATTGAGTTGTCATTTTTAAATTACTAAAAACTAGTCCCTTATTTACAAAAATATAATAAAAAAGGGACCGATATGACAGTTTTGTCCTTATTCTGCTTGCATATGGCTATGTTTGAACTATTGTTGTATTGAGTAGGACTTCGTTTTAAGTAATTTTATGACGATAACCCAATTTTCTACCTTTTTGAATTGTGTCATTTTCATCCTAAAGGTGCGTTAATTGACCGAGAGTACCTACTTTTTAAACTTATCTACTATTTTTGTTGAGGAAGGTAGATAATATTCTAGGGATTGTAATTTGTAACTATTAGTCTAAGTTTGTAACGCGTTCCATTATAAATTCATTGTCGAGATTCTAGAGGGAACAGCACGTAGGTACTATGGATAGTACCTACCAATTACGTATACAGGTACTATGTAGGTAGGCTACATAATACGTGTATATATTGCCGATTGCGTTTCAAATCTCCTATGTTTTTACCGATGGCGTGAATTGGCACCCCTGTTTGACGAGACTTGGATGGTGCCAAGAATTTTATACCCATAATTATAAACTTCTTGGATGGTGCACATTATTCTTGTTTACTTGTCTCTGGACATTATAAAGAAAATTCCCGTCATTTCAGTTTTAAAAAACAGGGTTACCAGAAGATCAATGTATTTCCTTGAATAAAATACCATATTATCTAAAATAATAAACAATAATTGTATAGCATTGATTAAAATAACAATAAATAAATAGCCAGTGTAATTACACAATGTATTATGTGCTTACTAATATGTTTTGTTGACTGCCTCGGTGGCGTAGTTGTATTGCGTACGCGTTACGAGTACATCGGTCATGTCGGATTGCCGTCTCATCGGACTATGAGAGTAAAGGAATAGCGAGTGCACCTGTGTATTGCGCACCCACTTGTGCACTATAATATCTCCTGCGTACCTGGCTGATCTCAGTTGAGATTGGCCGCCGTGGCCGCAACTGGCTAGGAGGATTTCAAACTGGCTTAGAGGATATCAATATGTTTTGTGTTTCAAATTCAAATCATTTATTCAGTGATTAGGCCCCTAAGGGCACTTTTACACGACATTTTTAACAATGTTGTTTTACTAAAAGATTCTACCAGTGCTTCGGAAAAGCCCACTGACCTGAGAAGAAGCACCAAGAAACTCAGCGTAGGTCTTTTATTATCATTTTTTTTTAAATATATACATTTTACAATTTTCAAATCACAATAATTATAACTTTAATTTCAAAGATGGATATTAAATGCGAAAATTAACGGAGAGTACCTAAGTCAAACAACCACCTACATGTTTAATTTTAAGTAAACAATAAAGTCAACCATCAAACAGAGCCGACCAGTCCATACAAGCAGCACCCGTTCACGAGTATGACGCATGTGCTAGCCATCGGCCTCCTCAACCATGTTACAGGGAAGTGACCGTTTTATATTGTGCTGACTTGTCATAATTGCTTTTTAATAATTACTTACCTCCATGGCTCTTAAAAAAACGAATGCCATTCAATAATGATAAATAAATATTCGTCTTGTTTTACTTATTAATGTAATTTATGACAGTTCTTAAATCTATAAACGTAACTAATAATGGTACAGTAGATAACCATAATATTAAAGTTGATTTAGCTGCAAAATATATTATAATTGTGACAACATAAATAGTAGTGATGTGTATTACCCAAGAACCCTATAAATATAAACTTCTTGGTATTACACAACTGAAGGCGATTGGCAATAGGGTAGTTTCCTACGTTTGATTTGGTACATTATTTTATATGTAACAGAAAATAATACGAAACACAAATTCTTCTGTAAAATCAGAATCAAAATTGGTTGACAACTGAAGCAGTTATTCATATTTGAAATATGTGGGTACCACCGCAATGTTTACTGGTGGTAGGACTCTCATATGTAAGAGTCCGTCTGGGTGGGTACCACCGCAATGTTTATTTCTACCGCCAAGCAGCAGTGTGCATGTACTGTTGTGTTTCGGTTTGAAGGGCACTGTAGCCAGTGTAACTATAGGACATAATGAGACTTAACATCTTACGTCTCAGGATAACAAGCGCAGTGGAGTGTCATACGGTGCTTTGTAGCTCAAGGTGCTGGATGGTGTTTCTGCTGTTTATGGGTGGTCGTATCGCTTACCATCAGGTGAACGGCATGCTCGTCTCGTCATGCGCGGCTATAAAAAAAATAAAAAAAATTGTTGTGAGCAAAAGTGGGGGCGTAGTGGGGATATCGCGTCATTTGTTTCGCACGCACGCAGTATTATGGCTGGCGACACTCAGTCACGTCACATTCTGCTGTTTCCGTTATCTGACAGATGCCCCTTCCACCAAACTTCAAAGCTTTATAACTCCTTTATTGGAGTTTTGGCGGGAACGTGGAAGTGTCATGAGGTGCTCTTGTTTTAATTCATTATTTTGGTGTATAGTTCTATAGGTATTAGTACGAGATCCGACCGCGTGATTTATACGTTCATATGTTTGATTAATAAAATATAATTTTTATCGATATTTATAACTAAACTAATGCAGATCCGCAAAGGTGGCCATCCAAATTTGGCCGCAATTAATTTTAATTAAAATGTAATTAATTATTTATTTTTGAACAATTACGTTCACTTGTAATTGTTAAAAAATATATTTCATTAGAAAGAAATATACCTGAGATACCGAGAAAGTTCAAGGTGCCATCCCTCACTTGGCCGCAACCTAATGTCAGCCAGGTGTAAACAGGTATAATTTCGTTAAATATATACGTTCATAATGTATTATCATGTTATACATACCAAATTGAAGATTAATTCTTTCCCTACATGATGAGATATAGGTGCCTATGCAAAAATGCCCGCAAATAGTGACTGCCAACGATTAAAGATAAATAAAAGCGAGAGAAACTTAAGATAAACACCGCATGTCGAATAAAGATAGAGCATGCCAGCTGCTTGTCGTTTTTATGCTACTGCGCATGCGTCCATAGATAAGGTGCTCAACTAGTAGCTCGCGTATTTGCTTGGAGTTTAAAATACTCCAAAAATTGAGCAGTAAAAATAATATGTCATAATAATTAATCTACCAAACTAGTGTTTTCAATATTTTTTTAATTATATTCAACTAAAACAATATTTTTTAACTGTGAAACGTCATTTTAAATATAAAATTTATCTTTTAAATAAATTTTGTTTTATTACAATTTTTAACAATATTAAGTTTCGTTTATTTTCGGTCTTCATAAAAAATGTCATAAAAATTACTATCCAAACCAGTGTTTTTAATTTTTTTTTTAATTATATCCAACTCAAACAATAACTTTGAACTGTAAGACGTTAATTTGAATCTATATTAAAATTTATCTTTATACACAAATGTTTTGGCGCATAAGACTGTTAAAAACATATGATTGCAATATTGAGTACGGTATTTAGTTGAGCACCTTGTCTATGGACGCATGCGCAGTAGCATGAAAACGACAAGCAGCTGGCATGCTCTATCTTTATTCGACATGCGGTGTTTATCTTAAGTTTCTCTCGCTTTTATTTATCTTTAATCGTTGGCAGTCACTATTTGCGGGCATTTTTGCATAGGCACCTATATCTCATCATGTAGGGAAAGAATTAATCTTCAATTTGGTATGTATAACATGATAATACATTATGAACGTATATATTTAACGAAATTATACCTGTTTACACCTGGCTGACATTAGGTTGCGGCCAAGTGAGGGATGGCACCTTGAACTTTCTCGGTATCTCAGGTATATTTCTTTCTAATGAAATATATTTTTTAACAATTACAAGTGAACGTAATTGTTCAAAAATAAATAATTAATTACATTTTAATTAAAATTAATTGCGGCCAAGTTTGGATGGCCACCTTTGCGGATCTGCATTGGTTTAGTTATAAATATCGATAAAAATTATATTTTATTAATCAAACATATGAACGTATAAATCACGCGGTCGGATCTTAGACTATATAGTTTTAATCTAGGGCTCAAATGAAGTGAATTGAAATAACAATGGTAATCAAGTGCTTTTTTGTTGCCGCCAAAACTTCTCGACAAAATGTTGGTAACGTAGCCACTGCTTTACTTTGACATAGTAGTTAGTACTGAGTGTAACAAAGAAACAATAGAACTGTAACTTATATACTTTGAAAAATGTCTAACCTGTCTTTCTCTATTCTGTGGTCTAACCTAAAACTTTGACACTGGCAGATGCGCAAACCACGTCTTGCCAAAGAGAGAAAAAAAAAACTTTTAGTTCCGATGGCGTTACGTTGGCAGCAAGGTATATGCAGTGCTGCTACATCACGCAAAATGGGTTACCTTGAAATAAGGGATTGTTTTTACCCGACTGCGATAGAAGGAGGGTTATGTTTTTCGAGTGTATGTATGTATGTATGTAAGTATATATGTATGTATATTTCTTTGGGATAAAAAGCGTGAGTGTATATGTATATATGTATGTACAATTGTACTATAACTTTAGTGATTATTAAAAAGAAAAACAAAAATGTTAACAATATTGCTGAATTCGAAGAATCTGCGTTACGGGGGAATTAGGGTTACTGGGACAGGTTACAATTTTATTTTACACCTAACGTTATGAATGCTTTGAAGCATTTCACAGTAATGGAGCAAGCTTGAAAAATCTTCAAAACGTTGTTTATAAAATGAAATATTAAAAAAGGGGGAAATGGAATAACTCGTTTTATTTCAGTATTTTAGGCAGAGGCGCAACTAGTGCACCCACTTTTCGTCGTTATTCCGTCCAATGCTGTGATAGGGGGCGAGCCTATCGCCATATCAGGCACAAATTCCAGACCCCGGGCTGATACTGAATACAAAAACTGAATATCACTTTGCCTGACCTGGGGATCGAACCCGAGCTCAGCTTTGCAGTCGTACTGTAATACAACTACACCACCGAGGCTGTCAGCACGTAAACAGCCCCTGATAGTACGAGATCCCACTGCAGAATCACTACATCTATCGAGTATTTGCTACAAACCATTTTTTACACATATTTAAGATTAGGAGAATATACATATTCTAGGTTGCCTATCAAAATTTGGCCGCTAGTATTTTTAATAAATTATTTTTAATTAATTTTTCGGAAAAAAAATTACCCACTTGTTTCTTAAATAAAATATCGTCCACCTCACGGCAATATAATAATATAAAGACTGAAAAATCACGGGTGCCGTTGTGCACTTGGCCGCACTTCTTCGCAGCCAGGTGTAAACAGTTGTGATTTTGATACATTTATACCCTCAAAACGTACATTTATAATTTATATATCAAATTAAAGTTATTTTTTTTCTGTTTATTATGATAATAATATGCGGTTGCTTAATTAAATCTGGCCGCAAATAAGGGTTGCTGGCTGATAAAGATGGCAAACATTTAAGGTAGAGTGAAAGAGAGTTAGCGCGTAACATCACTAGTCAGACAAGGACCTTGATTGCCAGCTGTACGACACTTTAAAGCCATTGCGCATGCGTCGAATGCTAGTTTTCTCAACCCCTTTTTCTCGGTATGACTTTACGGTGAGTAGCCTGACGCGAGTCGGCTTTTCTGACCAAACCGGACTTTCGGGCGAACGCTTAAGGCGCTCCAACCCTTTACATTTAAACGACCACGCTGAGAGCACACTCTAAGAGGGGTACGAGCCTCGGCTCAGAGCGGTCGTTGGAAGGTGATTGAGACATCAGCAAATAGGGGACTTTAGCGGTGTAATAAACCAATCTATCTATTTCTCTCATCGGCACGCGGGCCGGAATCTCTCAACCACCGGAGCATATCATAGTAGGGACGACTTAATGAATAGTCCAAAAGAAATGTCTTCCTTTTCAAAATAATAAATTACAACAATAAATTTATTAATATTGATGAAAAATAAAACCAAGATTACTAATATGTAAACGAAAATTTTAATGTGCAAGTACTGCTTGAAAATACATTAAATATTATTCAAGTATGCCATCGTCTGTTACATTTTAAGTAAAGATTAAGCTCATTAATTTTTTTAATAATGTGTCTTATATTTTCTATACCCTTATTTAAAAATCTGAATCATCGGAGCCTTCACTTACACTATCATCGCAGCTATCACTTTCATCACTACAAATATCAGGATCGTCGTCATTATCGGAAGATTTTTTCATGGAATCACATAGCACATTCTTAACTTGCGTTGGAGTCGAGTCTCCCAGGAACTATCTTGGTTTTAAAAAACCATTTAATAGCAGCTATGATAGTACAACCCAATTGATTAGAAACCGAACTTTTAAAAGTTAAGTAAATGGTTGGACGGAGTTATAGCATTCGTCGCATGAGCAATGGCTTTAAAGCGTCGTCATACAGCTGACAATTGCTATCCTCGTCTGACTAGCGATGTTACGCGCTAAGTCTCTTTCACTCTACCTTAAATATTAACCATCTTTAACAGTTAGCAACCCTTATTTGCGGCCACATTTAATTAAGCAACCGTATATCATATTAAACAGAAAAAAAATAGCTTTAATTTAAACATATAAATTATAAATGTACGTTATGAGGGTATAAATGTATGGAAATCATAACTGTTTACACCTGGCTGCGAAGAAGTGCGGCCAAGTGCACAATGGCACCCGTGATTTTTCAGAGTCTTTATATATATTGCCGTGAGGTGGACGATATTTTATTTTAAAAACAAGTGGGTAATTTTTGTTCCAAAACATTAATTGAAAATAATTTATTAAAAATACTAGCGGCCAAATTTTGATTTAGTAGTTTCACAAATTGCCGCGGAATTTCCTTCGTGAGACTGACTTTAATGTCCAGTGTCCACCATCTTGTCAGACAGGGATGCCAATTCACGCCATCGGTAAAATATTTGAAACGCACTATACAGTTTCAATTAATTTATATTATTGTGTGTGTACCATTTTTTTGGTCAAATACCAATAAAATTATCAGTGACATTATGCCAGTGCTATTGAAACACTATCTGGCATGAGGCATCCCTCTATGACTCATTTTACGTCGCCTAGTCATTACCACCGATTTTTCGGTATTTATACCGATATTGGGTCTGTCCTAGCGAAGTACCGAAATGGCATGAATTTTCAACAATTTCTAGAAAGCCAGAAGATACACCCAATTTTTTTACCAATTTTCAGCAATTCGAAGCTAGTATCCCTTTTTTTTCTTTTTAACCGACTTTCAAAAAAGGAGGAGGTTCTCAATTCGTGTGTTTGTATTTTTTTTATATTTTAGGATTCCTTGGTTAAATATGTTACTGTTTGGTGCAACAGGCGCAGTATTTTTAAAGGGGTGGCAAAATTTGTTGAATAAATGTTTACTTTAATTACAGGGGGGAGGGGCGTAACCGTGACTCTCGTTCAGTGTTGCCAACCATACTGTTTAACAGTAGATTTACTGTTTTTGCTTTTTCATCCCTGTATTTTGTTTAGAGTCGAATTTTTACTGTTTTTTGTTTCAAAGATTTTTTACTGGTTTTTACTTTTTAAATGCATTTTAACTGTTTTTGAGCACAGGTTAGTAAATTTGTACTACATAAAATGGTGCAGGAGCTTTTTTTGGTCGCCACCCTATGGACTTGCCCTACTTAAATCGAGGACCTTTTTTTAGCTCCTTGGTCAAAATCCCCAATCTACTGTTTTCTCTTGCTTTTTTATAAGTCATCTGTTGTTTTTTGGTTTGGAGTTGGCAACTCTACCACTTTCATTTCGTCGTCCGAGACCACTGGCAACTGAAAATTATTGACAAATGTCATTAGCACATTCTCAATTCTCATTTTCTTTGACAGTGATGTTTCTATCACTGTTTCGTATTATTTTTTAACAAAAACTGTTTAGTCAGCGATATACTGTAAGATTAAAATATAAATACAATTTCGGACTTCGATGACCTGTGTACCATATCTTATATAAAATTACATCGTTGCAAGTTTGAAGAAGACTCCAGTAGGTAAGCACGACGTTTAAAGTTATTTTACGAACCAAACAAAGGCTTGATAACGGCTTTTTTATATTTATATGCATACATACACTATGCGTACCGAACAAAAGGTTTCCTAAATACGACGTCTATCAACTGTAGAAATCTACCCACTTACATATTTTAAAATGTTAAAAGCACATACATACATACGCTGCTGGCTTTAGCGAATTGCCTTGTTACAGATATCGAAAGAGTTTGCATATTATGGTGTATGCATTATCTAACATAGTTTTGATCTCAGTTGACTGCAGTAATAAACTTGACAAATTTTAGTAATGTGTTTGTGGCCATATTTCGAGCAATTTAGGACTAGTCTATAGGCTTAATAGGCCGCGGTCTAGGTGACGTATATTTGAAAGTAAGGGTGGCACAAGGAGGTGAACTATCAGAAAATTAGTAGTGTAGGGTAGTAGTCTATATTGTAGGAAGGTATAAATCCCCGATGAAACTTGAATAGTAAGTATGTAGGTAGGTTTCAAATATAAAGAAATTTTTAATGAATAGTGTACCTGTAATACAAGTTTTTTTCGTAAAAAATACTTGTAATTGTATCCAGTCAGCCTTTTTATGCCATTTAAGAATAAAATATGGTTGCACATCAAATCAATTTTGAATATTGAATGATATATTTTTTGAGTAAGTATTGTAACTTTTGCATTTAACAAACTTCTCAAAATTCATTATGCTCAAGTCAGCCCTATATTTCAAACCTTAGAAGCTTTGTAAATTATGAGGTCAAATACTGTTAGCACCTCTTCATGAATGCACAGGCTTTATTTATTGAAAACATTGTTAATTTATACATAATATATGAATATGAAATCCTAGCCAGTTTCGGCTACGGTGGCCAATCTCAACGGAGATCAGCCAGGTATGCAGGATATATTATAAAGCAGTAGAACCCGGTGTGTCTGTTAAAGAAAAATAATGACAACGTAAGGGAACAACTAAAGAAGAGTAAAATAACACAAATAACCAATTTTTTAATGCTTTTCTGTTCGTTAGTCACATCTCCAAAACTACTAAAAGAATTTTGAGTTTGAGACCCTGAGAAGGCCATAAACTACATGTTATCCATGTTATCCCACAAAACCTCTTAAATTCAGGTGACACTATGAGCAAAATTCAATAACAATAAGGATTATTGTCCACAAATGCGTAACCAAATGCATATCTGTTTTCTCAAATATATTTGTTTATAAAGTGTTTGCTTATTACAATCAGTTATCCAAAAGTTATATGATACTAATTCCACCAGGTGTAGAATGTTCTGATAATCGCTTAAATTGCTTCAGAACCTACTACCAATACAGTCTTATTTATACATTATTATTACTTATCATGCACCAATTGAATAAGTGTCAGTAAATTGATGAATATAGTGTCATTATTCAATCTCCGCATTGAGGGTCATGTTAATTGAAGACTGCAGACAGTATGTGACAGATAAACAGTATGCAAATAATTCAAAATTCAAAAAGATAGAAAATTGGGTTATCGTAATAAAATTACTTAAAACGAAGTACTCAATACAACAATAGTTCAAACACAGCCATATTGAAGTAGAAAAAGGAAGAAGCTGTTATATCAGTCCCTTGTTTATTATAATTTTATCAATAAGAGACTAGTTTTTAGTCATTTAAAAATGATAACTCAATTTTCTATTTTTTGAATAGTGTCATTTTCGTTCCAAAGGTGCGAATATAATAATATTGATATGTCTACCTAAAATAATCTTGATTTGGTATATGAATGATGTGCTATCTATAATAAATTTTGCTTGTGCGGTAGCATGGAAATAGTAGCCTGAGTGAAATCCTTACGCAGATTAAAAACATTTGTGATTCAAAGTTGTCATAAATAATTATTATTAGCTGGTGTTCATTGTGGCTTCTGCTAGCAGGGTAGCATAATTCATTTATTTTACATTCTATTTCTATTTTACTTGGGTTATACTTGCTGAGCCAGTACCCATGGAAAATATTATTGACAAATTGTAAATTCAAATTTGGTTTTGTTTTTTACCCAGATAAGGTTATATGCTGATGTGCTGACTAATAATATGTTGCATGTTTTTTTTATAATTTTCTGTTGCTGTAGTGTCCATAGACCATCAACTGCATGGCGATCGTAACTGTACTTAATTTTAACTATTTAATCTTAAATTTGATTTGAAAATTGAAAATATAATGTACTAGCTTATGCCCGCGGCTCAGCCCGCGTTAGAAAGTTTTTCCAGGATAAAAGTTCTGCTTATATTTTCCCGGGATAAAAAGCAGTCTATGTGTTAATCCAGGACATAATCTACCGGTGTGTCAAATTTCATAAAAGAGTAACAAACATTCATCCATACATACATTCATTCTTACAAACTTTCGCGTTTATAATATTAGTAGGATACGCATAAACTTTTCTCTTGAATCACACCGACCATTGTTGAAACCGTTTGAAAATCCGTTCGATGGTGATTGAGATTATCGCGTTCAAGAGACAAACAGATGCGTTAGGGGACTTTGTTTTATAATAAGTAGTGATGTAAGGACATATCTTTAAAAATAAAAAGATAAAAATCCGCGTAAATTCCGGGATAAAAGTTCCGGTTTATGTTTTTTTGGGATAAACAGTAGCCTGTTTCCTTCTCTGGGTCTCAACTATCTCCATACTTATTTGTTTACCGACCCACCCACAAACAAATATTTACCGGGATTTAAGATCCGGTTTAAGTTTTCCCGGGATAAGAAGTACCCCAGTTCCTTCCTAGAGTCTTAAACTATCTCCCTGCCAAATATCATCGAAATCGGTTGAGTGGTTTGGCCGTGATAGCTCCACTCGCACTCGAAAAGAAAATCCGGGATAAAAGTCCCGGCTTATATTTTTCCGGGATAAAAAGTAGTCTATGTCCTTTCTCAGGGTCTAGACTATCTGTGTACCAACTTTCTCTAAATCGGTTCAGTAGTTTTGGCGTGAAAGCGCAACAGACAGACAGAGTACTTTCGCATTTATAATATTAGTAAGGATTATTAAATACACATTTTTTTTTTATATAATTCTAAGCAACTATATTCTCTTACAGAATGGCCTTCACTCCGTATCAAAGATTCTTAGCATTGATGATGGTGGTGACTGGGTCCATTAACTCATTGAGCACCAAATGGGCTGACACAATGAACTCAAAAGGCTCTGATGGCTTTGTGAGAAATTTTTCACATCCCTTCCTCCAGGTTAGTAAGATTGGTATGTAATAATTAAAAAAAAAACAGTGATTGGATAAAAAAACAGATTTGCTAGAATTTGATGAATGTATTTGATTTTGATTCCACATATTTGAAATACCAATATTCTTGAACAACAAAAAGGACAGTCTGAAGTGCAAATGTAATCAGGTTTTCATGAGAAAGGTCTGATACATATTAATATTATCAATAAATAGATGGGTGATTATATTTTTTTACGTTAATTTTTCTTAACAGACTGCTTCCATGTTCCTCGGCGAGATGCTATGTCTATTAGTATTCAAGCTGGTGTTTTTGAAGACAAGAAACACAGGACATAGCCTTACAAATGGCAACCAGAATTTCAACCCGTTGATCTTGATGCCAGCGGCCATGTTTGATTTGGTAAGAATAATATGTTGTGCATTTGCTTTATGTGTATGCAAGCGAATTCAATGTGTATTTATAACTTTAAAAACATTATAAGATATTTTATGCTGATGCAGCCATGCCCCACTAAGGAATATGGCTTTAATATTACAATAGTTAAAAAATCTATGTTTATTATTATATGATAGGGGTCAGTAAGTAATTTCTAATGGGGTTCGGATCCTGTTGAAAATTTGTATCGAGGTCAACAAAAACACTCAACAGTAAATTAATGTGGAGCTAGTTATATAAAAATATAAATAAAATTGAATAGGTAGTTATAGGTATATTTAAAAAGGATCGATCTCCCGCGGTCCGCCTGTTGTAGACCACTGTTATATAATTAAATACCAAATGCCTAATACTGCTGTTGAATTACCATGATAGGCATGGCTACACAGTCTACACGTCGTCTTAATAATGATCTGCGATTACAATTATATAGTTGTGCAATGTTATCTTGCAATGTATTTTGCTTATTGGTTATTAAATAATTCTATTTACATTTCTTTACAAAGTGCTCTCACTATTCAGTATTCACTGTGTCCCCTTATTAAAACCTCTATGAACATGTATAATATAACCTTAACAAGTTTTAGATTATTAGTAATTAATGGTCAGTTGCACAGGTTTCAAGTAAATTTTATTTGACAGTTATCATATGAAGCAGTTAATGTATATAGGTAGTACTCATTTATGGGCTGGCGATAAAGGTTTTCTACTAGTTCAGGTTACGACCAACAAACGATCAAACTTGATTAAAATCCTGTAACTGAATATTAAAATATTACTTTGATTCCTGCTTCAAAATGTCTACTGTTTTTGGCCAATTTCTACATGACTTAGCAAAACAGTTGTCAATTCCAATGAAATTTTATTACAATTGTGAATATATTATTAAATACTACCCAATTAGGAATGCAAGATGCGATAAGCGTATCGGGGAAAAGGTCATCGTAACATGGTCGCTTTTGTTGTTACAAGCAATTATATACTTTACCGTGTTGTGGGTAATATTAAATTTGCTTAGAATATTGGGAATGCGTTGCCACTTGCCATGTATTAGTGTTGATAATTGAATATCAATAAACCTAACACAGAACAGTCTAAGATAAATTAGGTAATACCTAATAATATCTTCTAAAGTATAACGAAGTTATGCAGCACTTTGTAGTCAAGGGGAGGACTGGGGTGTGTTGGGAGAAAAATACAATAAAAAACCGTGATAAAATCCGTTATAGTAGTTTAACTTCAATGCCTATAATTCGCGTAAACGTAAGGAAGGTTTAAAAATGAACTACAGAATAATTCATATTTGATAGGAGTAGAAAATATTTTTTGGTACCACACTAATGTTTTATTATTTGTATGGGAGTAATATTCTTATGCAGACAAATGACTGGGTGATCTATATAATAATGTGTAATTTAATAACTATGTGTTGGTGTTTGGAAGAGCTTGTTTTTTAGGTACTCTTTATTACATCTTGTTACTATGTATGTATTATGAAATCTGAACCCCGAGCAATATTATTGTAGAAACTTTTCCCTACAATCAAACCTTAATATATTGTATTTAAAAGAGTCATAACGCAAAAAAACTGATTATCGCGTATAAAAATAGGTTGTCAAATTCTATCAATCGAATTTGTCCTTTTTTGTGTTAAGACTATGTCACTGATACGTGTTATTAAAAAAAAACCATAATCGCTTGCTACTAAGTTCTATTTTCACAGATCGGCACGTCGATAATGTACATCGGTCTCACGCTGACTTACGTGAGCAGTTTCCAAATGTTCCGCGGCTCCATCATAATATTCGTCGCTATACTTTCTATGACATTCTGCGACCGACAAATTATCAGGAGGGAGACTATGGGAATCGGTAAGAAACATTTTTTTAAAAGGTCTATTAAAATTAAACTCCATGGTGGGAGTTGGCTTTGGAGTTGGCTATGAGTTGCAGATTTAGCAACGATTTCAATAAATGATCCAAATCTTTAATCTTGGATCGGATCCTGAGAATCAACCACTCAAAATAAATCATTTGTATGCATGTCAAAAATCTTTATTCTGATTAGTCCATTTCCGCGATCAATCGAAAAAGAGCTATTAAAATCATTCACTGAAATCGTCGAAAATGAAATCCTATTGATATCTGTTATGCCTGATCATGGCTTTTTCCATTGATGCTGCGCAGGCGCAATAAAAAGCCAAATGTTATGGGCTGCAGTGTACATGATATGAGAAACAAATTATGCATGCCATAACATTAATATCCGCTCCCAACAAGCACCATGTAAACTCGTCTGTTATCAAAACACTACACGGTTGACATGTTGCATGTTTGAGATTATACGCTTGTTTGTCATCTTCAAAGCCCAGCGCACAGCTAACACATTGCTATTCGACAAATATGAAAAATAAGAGCACTGTTATTGATATAAACATCGATATTTAATTCGAAAATTGATTATTATTATTTTATTATATTGTAATAGTTTTAAAAATCTAAAAATACACGCTGTATAGAAAATCCAACTAAAAAATAGAAAATAATTTTTAATTAACTTGAATTAAGAATAGTGTAAATAAGAAAAAAAAATATTTTATTGTAAAACAAGCGTGGGGTACATTTTAAGATGTTATCAAAATGATAATCTTTCTACTCATATAATCTTTCAATTAAATTTATACTATTATTAATTCAAATTTAGTAAAATTTATTTTCTATTTTTAGTTGGATTTTCTATAAACCGTGTATTTTAAAATTTTTGATAAGTTTGTTTTTTTAAACTATTATTTATTGTTATTTTTTTAGTTCTGTTCTACTATTGTCCAACAGATGTCAATAAAAATAAACGAAAGCACCATCTTGTGACAAGTAGGATTTTTTGACACATAAGAGTAGCTAGTATAGTTATAATAATTGTACTATGTACAACAGATGTCATTAAAAATAAATAAGCTATTATTTATTTATTTTTAGTTGGATGTTCTACAAAGCGTGTTTTTAGTTTAAAATATTGAATTGTCATCATCCCTTGATAAGTATGCCGAATTTCCATTTAATCCGACGATTTAAAGGGGGTCAAAATCATTTTCAATGGTTTCGTTACATACATATTATATACATACATACGTACGTACGTATGAAGCTAATAAAAGCGTGTGAATAAAAATGGATCCAAAATTTTAACATTTCTTATCAATATTTACAGTTTTAACGTGGTTATTTTTTAAAAAGAAGTAAAGCATCGTTGTTGTAGTGACATTTAAACCTAACCCCGTCGGTGTCTTGTTCCTGCTGTGTCAGAATTTGGGGCGGTCACGTTGACGCCCATGTGCTGACGATGCGATCTGGTCTTGTTAACTTGATGTATGGTAACATGATGCAGTATTTTATTATTTATGAAATGAAATTGTATATATACACACATATGTACTGTACTGTGCATATATATGTACAGTATTCTTTTACATTGTATTTCCCTAGAGTCCCTAATATACGTTTCTGACTGATTTTTTAAGTGTTGATTAATTGTGAAGTTTATATATTGTTAAATATAATTGTTGCTCGCGCCTCAGCCCGCGTGAGAAACTTTAATCCGGGACACAAACCTACTTTCTCGGGATAAAGAACAGACCTTATCCTTTTTTATAATTCTAGCTTACTCCATGTCAAATTTTCAACAAAATCGGTTCATTAGTTTGTCCATGAAAGCGGAATCCCAAATTTAGACTACCAAGTTCTTACAAAAATAAAGTGCGCAAGAAGTTCCAGATGCGGCTAATGGCAATATTTCAATAGACACGTGACTTGCTCCTAATGTTCCTAGCTCTAGAATTTGCAGACGGCAATTTGCCGTTACGCGTTTACACGTTATGGAGAAGTCGACTTCTGCAAGTTTACTTGCTAATCGAAACCTTACATTAGTATCTAGCCCATAGTAAAATTTAGCCCGTAACAATTCATAATGAATACCATGACCAGTAATAATTTTTTCCAATGTTTAGAACAGTTATGCCTAATAAAATATCAATATAATAAACTCATGAGTCATCGCAAGTTCACGCAAATGTTTATGATATTTATATAAAATGAATTCGTGCTAACATAGGAGTTAATGAATCATCAACAGATGTCCAACGGAACAAAAATATTATAATATTGTTGCTTATTGTATTCTATGCGATTGTACGCTGTGAACGATGCAATAAATGTAAGCAAACTATAATCAATTGGTAGGTTTAAAATACGTTTACATAAATTACGTATACATTAGAATCAACACTAGTGCTGATGAATAGAAAATTTGATCTTTGAACTCTTGGACAAACGTAGCTTAGCCCGATGTATTCGCCTAAGGCATGATTCCTCATGTTTGCTTTTGCACATATGTAGTATACGCAACTATTCTATTCAACGGTGTTTTTTTTTATTACGACTAACATAATTTTTTATCAAATTTACTGAGTACCTAGAAAACTACAGTCTTTGGAAGATTAGCTACACAGTATATTCCTATATACTATCCCCCAAAAACTATAATGTATACCAGCGAATGACACTGCATCCCTTAACAGTCTAGAATTGTGGCGGTCTTGTCTCCTCGCAAAACTACGACGACCAAAGACTAGGAGCCATTATTTGTGTTTTAGTAACTAACTAACGCAGGTTCAAAACGCAAAGCACACGCATCTGTTTTTTCATAGTTAATTGTGAATTCTATCAATTATCGCTCCTTTAACGGTTATGGAAAACATCGTGAGGAAACTTACGTACCTGAAAAGTCTATATAAGAATTTCGAAAGTATGGGAAGTCTGTCTGTATTAAGCAAATTAAAAAGCAAAGCAAAAATGACAAAACAAAAGCAAATTCACACATTCACTCAGACTCAAACACATCCACGCACACATACTCAATACACATTTACACTTACACAAATACACTTTTAAGTAAGTTAATTTTAAGTAAGTTTTTTTTTCCTTCTCTTTATAATTTTTTAGTAATGGAAGAGGGGGGCCTTTTAGCACAGGTATAATGTTACCTAAAAAAAGGCCTCTGAAAGTACTGTTTGTTAAATAATTACTTTGTACCTAAATACATTTCTTAATTTCTTAATTAAGGCCTAAACCCTATGTGTAGTAGAAGAATCCCGTTCCCAGCCGTGTGTTGCGATAACACAGGGCAAGTATTATTATAACTTGTGTTTCCTGACAGTGTTCATCGTCCTGGGCCTGTTCGTAGTCGGTGTGACGGACGCCATGTACCCCTCGGGCGAGTCCAAGGGCAGGAACAGCCTCATCACCGGGGACCTACTGATTATCCTCGCGCAAGTCATCTCCGCTTGTCAGATGGTGTACGAAGAGAAATATGTAACAGGTTCGATATTATCTTTTATCAGTGAAGTGACCTTTCTACGGGGTCATTTGCTGTCAAACGCTATACCGTAAGTTAATTTGAACGACGGACGTATTGAAGGAGGTGAATCTGCAGTCGATTCTCATTCCAAATCCTACTAATATTATAAAGGCGAAAGTTTGTAAGAATGTATGGATGTTTGGATGTTTGGATGTATAGATGTAAGGATGTTTGTTCCTCTTTCATGCAAAAACTACTGAACGGATTTCAATGAAATTTGGCACACGGGTAGATCATGTCCTGGATTAACACATAGGCTACTTTTTATCCCGGGAAAATATCAACCGGAACTTTTATCCCGGAAAAACTTTTTAATGCGGGCGGAGCCGCGGGCAAAAGCTAGTATATAATAAAAATGGTACCTTAATTTTTGACCAATATTATGAAACAAATCCACAAAAATACGAAAGCGTTGCTACGCGCCATCTGATTACGTGGCGATCCTGCTGCCCGCCTCTTTGATAATGCCGACAGGAGTCAGTCATCAGTACTACCCCTTCCCCGCACTCGCCCGCCGATCGTCCTCGCTCGGCCACCCGCGTCCCGCTGCCTAATTAGTCTATGCGTGAGCGCCGACATTTTCGCATCGATTTATTTCCGGTTTGCACTCGTGACAAAAATTACGCCGCGATTTTTGCGTCCTTTTTTTCTTCGTTTCGCGTTAAGTTTACAGTACCGAAGTGATAATGTCTTATCAATATTCCAACGAAGAATACTGGGATATGGTGCGTACCTACGTATTAGCCAATGATAATGTGAGAGCCGCAATAAGATTGTATCGAGAAATGTTCCCTAATCGCCAAATTCCATCATACAGTTTGATGTTAGGTGTCAACCAACGACTACGCACATACGGACAGTTCACTGTGCCGTTGTATGCCCAAGGACGTGGAAGACAGCCAGTCGCGGTTCAACTGCAGGAGGCCATTTTAGAGTACTTTGAACACAACCCGCAGGAAAGTACTCGGAATGCTGCGCGAAGATTTGGTGTCTCTCACGGCACTGTATGGAAGCTACTCCACGAAGAAGGCAAGCATCCATATCACTTTCGCCCTGTACAAGAACTAGGGGTCAACGACCACAGACGACGGGTGAATTTCTGCCGTTGGTTTTTATCAAATTTGGATAAAAACATTTTGTTCACCGACGAAGCAACATTTACAAAAATAGGAATTTTTAATGTGCACAATGAACATTGGTGGAGTTTCGAAAATCCCCTTGTCACGTGACAGGACGCTTTTCAACATAGATTTAGTGTGAATGTGTGGGCTGGCACACTGAACAATTGTTTGTTAGGCCCGTATTTTATTGAAGGAACACTGGATGGTTCATCATACCTAAACATTTTGAATAGTGTGGTAGAGGATATGTTGGACGATGTGCCGTTGAGTGATCTCACGAACGTATTTTACCAGCACGATGGAGCGCCCGCGCATTATCAGCTGCGAGTACGTGAGTATCTAAATACTCATTTTAGTGATAGAGGTGGATAGGTCGCGGAGGGCCAGTGCCATGGCCGGCGCGCTCCCCAGGTCTCACTCCTCTGGACTTTTATTTGTGGGGTGAAGTGAAAAGACTAGTGTACGCTACAGAGTACTCAAATAGAGAAGAACTAAAAGTGCGTATAACAACCGCTTTTGATAAAATTAGGAGTGATGGTTTTCTTTTAAGCCGCGTAAAAAATAATATGCAAAAGCGTGCAGAATTATGTATTTTGCGTGATGATGCTCATTTTCAACAATATTTAAGGTTAGTTTAGGTAAGTAGTATGGATTATGTGTAGATAGCTGTAAATGTGAAATTATTATAAATAGGTATGATTCCATTTTTTAAATACACCAGGGTGTCCATATGTTGGGATTTATTTCATAACAAATTTGTCAGGGCTTTCTCGGCGATGTGTGATTATTTTTCAAATTAATATTTTTATTAGGTACGTGAAATCACGTTTTATCATAGGATGAAACACGTCCGTCGTTCAAATTACCACGCTGTATAAAACAAACACTACAAAAAATTAAGTGACTATATCTTTGTATAAATTGCCTCAGTGGCGTAGTTGTATTACGGTACGACTAGAATGCTCTGGTCTTGGGTTTGATCCCCGGGTCGGTCAAAGTGATATTGGATTTTTCTATTTGGTATCAGCCCGGAGTCTGGTATTTGTGCCCGATATGGCGATACACTCGCCCTGTAGCAAATCATGGGCGGAATATGCGCGGCAAAAAGTAAGTGCAATAGTTGCACCTCTGCCTACCTCTTGGAGATAAAGAAAAGGCGTGAGTGTGTGTTCTTTATATAAGTAATTTCATAATAGACTATAAATATAACCGGCGCACAGTGGGGGGAAATCAGGTATCACTTTCATAGTAATTTCGAAAAAAAGGTGATTCTTCTCAATCTGTATGCAGTACCTATTGTTAACATCGTAACATTGAATATTTTTGCAATTTCGAACAGGTTTTATCTCAAAAATTAAAAAAATGGACTTAGAAGGTTTTTATTGTATGAAAAAGACTTTTGTTTGCCTTAATAATTTGCAATAATCCTTACTAATATTATAAATACGAAAGTAACACTGTCTGCCGCGCTTTAAGGCAAAACTACAGAACGGATTTAAATTAAATTTGGTACACAGATAGTCTAGAGCCTGAGAAAGGACATGGGCTAATTTTTATCCGGGAAAAGCTCTTTCACGCGGACGGAGCCGCGGGCAATATAGTATTATATAATATTTAATGTTCCAATAAAATTAACAATACCGCATACTCAGGTTTGAGAGAACTCGCAATTTTTTTTTCGGTTTTCCTATGAAAGTGAGACCCGTTTTTCCGCCCACTGTGCGGCGCTTTGAAATCGCTTTTCAATTTAAATCGTTTCAAATTAACTTGTTATTTTATTTTGTCGTCAACCTTATTAGAATTGTGGGATTAATAAAACATTTTTTTTTATAATTTCCAGGGCTGAACATCCCCCCGTTACAAGCGGTCGGTTGGGAAGGCGTGTTCGGTTTCTCGATGCTGTCCGTGCTGCTTGTGATCTTCTACTGGGTGCCGGCGCCGCCGCACTTCGACAACAACCCCAGGGGCACCGTCGAGGACGTTGTTGATGGTCTTATACAGATTGGTGAGTGAATGTAATTGTCGACAATTTACATTTCCATCTACCCTATTCCAAAAATGGTGGCAAGCTCAATACATACATACAATTGTAATTCAAACTTTGCCTACGATTTATGGACTTATAACTTACCAAAGCGTACTACGCATCTCGAAAAAAACATCCCAATCAAAACAACGCTCGATTTCAATGCTGGACAAATTATATTACAGATGATATTAATCTTTATTGAAAGTAGTTTCTCTGTAACATGCTGCCCTAGAAAAATAACGGCGCGTCAATTCGACACGAAACTGAGTCACCTGCCGCTTCTGAATAGTTTTCTCCCGTACTACAACGAGGTCCAAGTCAACAGTCAGTCTATTGTAAAAATTAAGCCTAATTGGTTCGACAACTAGCCTTTAAAGTATGTAGCACCTACAGCAGCTAGGCAGCTCCATGTTTGGGGGTATTAATAATCAAATCTCAAGTTTGAGTTACATCTCAAGTAGACATAATGTATGAATAGTTCAATACATTATGTCTACTTGAGATGTAACTCAAACTTGAGATTGATTTATTAATACCGCCCTTGGTCGAACGAATCGTTTAAATATCATGCTGCCCTCGCCCCTACGTCGAGGTTCAGGAGAGGAAATTTTAGTAAATCCACTAATTTATATTGTGAAAGTTCATGTGATTTGTTTTTTCACTGAACAAACTAATTGAAAAATTTCTTTCACCAAGTAAACACAATGTATGTTTGACAGTTTAACTACATACAAAGTCGATTAATTTTCTGTTTCAGTGGTCAGTTGTAGTTGATAACAAATTACCTAAACGACAAATTAATTAAAATTTAGTTTAATTTCACTTAAATATAAAACAATATGAATGAGTAGTTGTTTGTTATGTTTGTTAAAAAGAGTCTCCTAGTAACTTTGCACTGCAAAGCTAACCACTAAAACATAACTCGTTTTCTTTAATTTCTAGTTCGTAACAAGATGCGAATTTTTGGCATCTATTTTATAGTTCAAAGTTTTGTTATCGTGATAAAATAAACCATTAACTGCGCAAAAGGTCTCCTTACCTAAAGAAAACATGTTTACTGAACATGACCCCATCGCTTCGCTACTTCACAATATTATACTTCTGGACCGGCTTCCGTGTCATAATAAAAATATTACGAATAACTTAGTACTACGTATCATACGTCGTATGAAATAGAACTATTTTACGAATTTTGTCGCGGTTTTTTTTATTTATATTTTCTCCCGATGTTTCGAAGATTTGGCAGCCTTCGTGGTCACGGAGCAGACTGAGATGATGGTTGTTCGAAAAGAAAAAGCTTCTATTAAAACTTACTTGAAGTCGCTCAAGAAGATTAGTCAATTTTTGCCACCTGTCAAATGCCATATACCTCATACATAAAATAAACTCATTTGCAAAAAAAACGGGCACCTAAGCAATGAACCATTTCAAATGTTACTATTGGTTTGTTTGATAATTATAGGTAGTTTTACTTTCACAATTTTGTAAATTAATAAGCAAATAATCGTTTTCGTCAGTATTATCATAAATTTTTGATAAAATTTATGGGTTTTAATGCTAAAGTTCACTAGTAGTGTATGCTCGCTAGTAGTGCATATGCTCGTGAAGTAAAAGTTAACAAAGATTTTTGTTTGTTTTTTCTTTAATAAAGTAAAAGCAGATAAATGTTTAGTATGGAGTGTGACCCCCTCTAGCTGAAATCACAGCTTGAATTCGTCTGGGTATGCTAGCGAGGATATCCCGGATACTTGCTTGCGGAATACGTTCCCACTCCGCGGTAATCACATTCTTCAGATCTCTGATGGTTTGCGGAGCCGGTTGTACTGATCTCACGAGTCGTTTCAGAACGTCCTAAACATGCTCTATAGGATTGAGGTCGGGACTTCGAGCTGGCCAATCCAAACGACGAATGCCGACCTCTTGCACATCGCCAGACCGGTGGGCGCGAGCGTTGTCGTCCATAAAAATTGAGTCTTCGCCTAACGCCAATGCGGGTTGTGCATGAGGAATAAGAACTTCCGTTATGTATCGATGTCCAGTCAGTGAGCCGTTTTCAATGAAGACTAACTCTGTACGATCCATTGAATTTATTCCTGCCCAAAACATAACAGAGCCCCCACCATAAGGTGTGATTTCTTCAAAACAAGTCTCTGCAAAGCGTTCTCCTCGTCTTCGTAGCACTCGCCGACGTCGATCTTCACCGAACAGAGATATCCTGGCTTCATCGGAGAACAATACCCTATTCCAGTCTTCTTGAGTCCATGACTCACAATTTCGAGCAAACCTAAGCCTGGCAACTCTGTGCTCACGGAGTAACTTAGGGCCGCGGGCCGGGCGATGACTGCGTATATTGGCCGCGAGCAGCCTCCTCCTGACCGTCCATAGACTAATATGCACATTTCTTACTTCTTCGAGGTTGTTCTTAAGGTCCACATACGAAGACTTGCGATTTCTCAATGCGCGACTCACAAGAAAACGATCATCCCGTGGTTGGGTACATGGTTTTCTTCCGGAACCAGGCCTTCTCTCGACGGAACCGGTGTCTTGATACCGCTGCCAGGTCCTTTGAACCGTCGAGCGACTCACACTTAGCCTCTGAGCCACGAAGCATTGGCTGCAGCCCTCTTCGAGCAGCGCAATAATTTTGGTAGCTTTTACCACTTTCTCTAACATTATTGAGACAGCTAAACAGCAATAAATGAAGCTTTGACAATTAAGAATATGAAATAAATTCATAAAAATTGACTAAAAGTTATGTAAACCGATATTATCTTTTGGAACTTCGCACCAAAAATGTAGGATAAAAAGTGGTTTTCTGTAAAAACGAGCATCAAACGAAAATTTTAATCTAGAACGTACTGTTTTAAACACCACGGCATTTTTAAAACCGGCCAGTAACATGTACAAATGATTGAAATCATTTTGGTACCGTATTTTTTTAAAAAAGAATTAAAATCCAAACCGCCCGTTTTTTTGCAAATGAGTGTATAATGCCATATGCCGGGCGTATACAAGATAGATTGAGACTATGGCCTCTCTTATATAAGTCAAACAACAACATATAGCTGACGTGAAACATCGACGTTCTACGAAGTCTACAGACGCTGAACATTCAGAAGAAAGCTCCAAACATTATCTCAAATTCGACAAGCCAGAAATCCTTGTCAAAGAACTGATTGAAAATTCGATAAAAAACATCTAAATTTCAATAGACTAGAGAAGATGGTTGAATGCTTTTATAAGCTTGGGATCCTGTCATTCATTTTATTAAATCGGAACTCAAATGATCGGCTGCCAGACTTCGCTTATTTTGCGTAGATCGGACCGTCAAAAATTAATAGTTTTAAAATATTTTATAATTGTTAAATGTAGGTAGATATTCTAACTTTTACTTTACGTCAGTCCGCTCTATGATCATGAAGGCTGCAAAGTATTCGAAATGTCGGGGGAAAAAATAAATTAAAAAAACATAGCGATAAAATCCGTAAAATATTTTTTTTTCATATGTTTAACGTTCGAGTTAACATAAGAAATCAGTATCATACGTCGATTACATAATCGACGTATGATACTGATTTCTATACACCTATAAGATTATAAGACCGAAGATCTACTATACACCTATGCCTACTTTTCACCAATATTGGAACCAGAATATGAATTTAGCATCAAATTCCAGGCAACAACCCGCTAATCCTTCTGGCAACCCTGGGCACGATCATTTCTATAGCCTTCTTTAACTTTGCTGGCATCAGCGTCACCAAGGAGATGTCTGCTACCACGAGAATGGTGCTGGATTCAGTCAGGTAATTGTGACGATTTCATTCAATTTGACGTTAAATAAAAATACTACTCGAATCTCTTCTTCTTTTTTTTTTGTTAATGGCCCTACTGCCAGTAGCCTGACGCGAGTCGACTATTCTGGCCACACCGGTCTTTAGGGTGAACGGAGAAGGCGCTTGCAACACTTTGAATTAAGTGACCATGCTGGAGTTTTGGCGGGAACTTGGTAGTGTCATGAGGTGCTCTTGTTTTAATTCATTATTTTGGTGATACTTAGTGTTATGTTGCATAATTATGGTGGTATATTATCCAATATAGTTCTATTAAAGGGCTCAAATGAAGTGAATTGAAATAACTGTGCTAATCAAGTGCTTTTTTGTTGCCGCCAAAACTCCTCGATAAAGTCTTGGTAAGGTAACCACTGCTTTACTTTGACATAGTAGTTAGTAAGTACTGAGGATAATTAAAAAAGAAACAAGTATGCGTCTGAAGGACTTTGTATCCATGGACATGAATAAATTAACAAAAAAAAAAAAAAAAAGTGACCATGCTGAGGGCAACCCACTAACGGGTTACGAACCTCGGCTCAGGACGGACACTGAGAGGATGAGACATCAACGCTTAGGGAAAGATTGATTTTTAGGCCTAATCCTATTAGATTGAGTTGTCATCGGCACGCGGGCCGGTACTGCTAGGGAGAGTCGACGGGGAACGCGGCGAGGACGGAACTGCGGTCTTGTGGAGTGTTGGAGTTTCAAGAACTCGTTCTTACGGCGGATGGCCAGAGTGATTTCGTCCTCTGGATCGGTTAATACGGAACGCGGCCGTTTCCATTTGGCGCGGTCGAATGGAGACTCTAGTCTCTACTAGTGTTGAAACAAATGACATAATAAATTAATCTACATAGGGATCTATATGTACGACGCCACTGCCATCTATCTAAAAAAAATGAAATGGTGGACAATGTGGTCGATCAATATCGTCGGGGATAGTGCAATACTGCGTAAGTGATAAAAAAAAGTCCAATTGAGATTGATCCTTACTGCACTAAACTTAGCATTGATAACACAAAACTTTTTTTTAATCACTTTCTCGATATTGCACTATCCCCGACGATATGCCAAATTTCATCCAAATTCGTTCCGCAGTTTCTCGGTTTCGATTAATATTAAATGAAACCATCCAACTCCGCTTATATATATAGATGTATCAGGTAAACCCTATATAATCGACGGCGGCGTCTGTAGCGGGGCTTGACGAGTCAATTCAAATATTCGTACTTATAGTAAGATTGTAATGTATATTTTGTTCAGGACCTTGGTGGTATGGATGGTGTCGCTGGCAGTTAGCTGGCAAGTGTTCCACTGGCAGCAACTGTTAGGTTTCGGGATGCTTCTCCTAGGAACCTGCGAGTACAACGGGCTGGTGCCGCGGTGCCGCCGCAACCACGACCCTGCGAACGAAGAGGAGAGCCGAGTGGTCAACGCGGAAGCCGATATCACTGAGGAGGCGTAGGTACATCGAAATTTATGTATTGTTATTGCGTACGTTCAATATAGCCCATGATCCTAATCGTGGATGCTTAGAAAATGTACGCCAGCCAATTTTTTATTATATTAATTTACCTGGTGCGGGCAACGGCGCTTGCAAATACCGTTGATAATCGCATGAATTGTGTTTATAATTTGGAGTTAACACCAATGGGACGGTATTACCGCCTGCTGGAAAACGCAGCTCCCCCAAACATTAATGAGTATTAAATACAATGGTTTATGATAATAATGGCATGTGAAAAATGTATAGTGTATAAGAATGAAATGATATTATTCTTTTGTTAAGCATCTAAAAATTTTTTTTTTTTATGTTTTAACTGTTATAGATTTTTAACGGTGAATTGCAAAACTAATTCACGTTCGTCTACCACTTAAATAATTTAAATTTGCTCAATATATTTCATGTACTCAAATATTAATTTTATTATTCATGTAAATTGAAGTAACCCGAAAAACAATTACTTTTCAAATTTAGCTTTTGGTTGTTTGATTGTTGCATGATAAATAACACAATTTTAGTGAAAGTATTTGTTTTCATCTTTTGGATTATGAAATTACCATTAAAATGTGTAAAACAATGAAATTACCGCAATGTATTGGATTCATGTAATTTTAAGCATTAGACTGTAAGTAATAATAATTATTAATTTTAGAGGCTTGGTATGAGGATATCGAGCACTACGACAATTAAACCGCGCGAGTTTTATTTCAATTCTTTTCTTTCATGACTCCTTAGTTTTTGACCCAGTTTTTTCTAGCTTTATCTATCTATCTATGTTCGCGCGACTGTTAATCCTTAGTGCGAGTTATTCCTTAGTGCACAAGCGAAAGTGAGCTCTAATGTCGAGTGAGTGTAGGAAAATATTATAAATTATATTTAATAACTATACATATTTTAATTAGTAATGTGCCGGATCGTGAAAAATCGGGATCCGCGATACGGATACCAATACGGATTATTAGCATCAAGATCCGCGAATACGGACCATTAAATATTTACTCGATCGCAGATCGTTGGCTCCGCGCGTGACCTTGAACCGAGAGAGTTGTTGAAAGGTTGATCACCTGTTGATTACCGTGTGAGTTGCTAGTAGTAAAATATACTACTTTGATTTGATCATCATCAGTTGATAGAGCTTGAAGGCTTCGTTTTCGGAGAGGAGCGTCGCTTGTAGCGTAGAGTCTCGCGGCGCATCGGTTATTTTACCGTTTGCAGAGGCGGCGTGTGCAGCGGCCCGCGTTGTCGCACGCGCGTAAATTGCAGTTTCTAGAATGTTCTCTATATTTATTTTTAGCTAGAATACCGTAATATTGCGCAATTAATTTGCAGTAATTATTCAACACTAAATACATTCTTTTGAAATATAATATTATTTTATCAGATTATATTATACTTGGTTTCTTTTTGTGCTGGTGTTGGATTGGTTCTATAATCCTATTTTTATTTTTTATTTTTTTTCATTGGTTTCTTATTGGTAGTAAATGTTTGTGGTTCTACGTGCATATCATATGCCAATGCAACAAATACATGCCTTGGAAGTAGTCAGTAAAATATTTTCGTTCCGCGCATCACGACTGATAAAATGTATTATGGCCACTTATTTCCACCTATCAGTATCTGGCCTCTATTTCGTGTAGAGAATGTGTAAATCTAGAAATCATTGTAAATATTGAAATGAAATATGAAACCCGAATCACCGACACCCCAGTGCGTGGAGTTACGCCCCATCACTTCCGCCCAACCAACATTGGAGCTCATTTTATGCCAAGCAAAATCCAGCCTTATGTGATGCTAGACGTAAGAGCTTAATGACTGGACACAGTATAGCAATATATTCGTAATCATTGATGTTAATATGACGTCAAAATAACAAATAAGGTGCTGATAAAACTTTGTTAAATTATGTAGTTTATTTTTGCTCTTAGAAACTCGAAAGGAAATTTTGTGATGTTAGTTATGATATAAATAATATATCGCACCCTTAGAACTAGTCAAGTATCTTAGAATATGGAGCTTCAGGTTTTGGTATCAACCGACCTTCAAAAGCGTTATCGGCTAATTGTCAATTACACAAATATAGTATAACTTTGACTTTTTCGTTTAAGTGCAAAGGGTGTGATATACTTTTCAAATAATATTGTATTTTGTACTATAAACTTTTAATGTAAGAGCTATATTAAACTAAAATATTTTCATCTATATAATGTAAGCATATCAGTGCCTGTATTTTGGGTATGACGTATAAAAATTATAATTATGAGTATTTTATATTACATTGTGTCGACGTTTGAATGTTATAATTGAATCTAAATAAAATATTATCAAATATAGCACTTTATTATTTTATGTATAAGGCATATTTTCTTGCGCCCCTAAAGTCCATGACCGTGCTCTAGAGGTCACGCGGTGATTATAACGACAAGACAAGAGGGGAAGGGCGAAACTAATGAAGCCCAATATTGTGCAAGACAGCTGCAACTGAAGGCCGTCTTCTATACCATTTGTTTTTACCCGACCGTCTCAACAAGGGGTCAAAGAGAATATAAACACTATGGGGTATAAATATCACTATACAGTGTATGTTAAAAAATATTTAAAAACGATAAACCCGACTGCGTCAATATCTGCCATGTTTATTAAATTCATTGAAGCACTGAAAATATAATAATTCTCCTAGCCAGTGTCGGCCACGGCGGCCAATCTCAACGAAGATCAGCCAGGAACGCAGGAGATATTATAGTGCACAAGTGTGTGCGCAATACACAGGTGCACTCGCTATTCCTTCACTCTCATAGTCCGGTGAGACGGCAATCCGACATGACCGGAGAGAGATCAGGCGCAGGACCAACAGCTTTACGTACTTTCCGAGGCACGGGGGTATCACACCGCCAACTTCCTGACTCCTAGCTTGCGACTGAGTAAATTTTAAGATGGAAAAACCCAGTCACAATGTTTTTGGCTCGACCCGGGATTCGAACCCAGGACCTTAGCGCGCAAATCGTACTCGTAATACGCACGCAATACAACTACGCCACCGAGGCAGTCAAGCGCTGAAAATATAGGAACAAGATTTTAATTTGAATTTTTTATTTGATTTTGAATAATCTTATCATAATTTGGTTGTTGATATAGGTAGAACAATAAAATCTCCGAGTGACCTCCGATTTAATTGGATTTATTTTATGCAACTAAATGTGTAGTCAAACGACAAATAAAATCTATTTATAAATTAGACATTTATTAATCCAACAATTGTGAATATTAAAATAAAAATAATTTCCTATGTCTTGTCCTTATCAGCCGTTGGCTTCTTTCCATCTTCTGAAAATACAATGCAAATGAAAATGTTTATTTAACATAAATTGGATTTATTAAGACTCAGTGGTTGCTACTAAAACGTCGTTTGTCTACTTGTGCCAGTGGCATGACGAGACATTCACGGCATGTGAATTTGGTTTATTAAGAAAGAAGCGCAGTTCAGGTACGGTTTGAGCTGTTTACAATGGTCAAGACTGATTTCTGAAGTCGAGGCCGACATCATGCCAATATTTCCGCAACGAAGTATATTTTGTTTTTTAAAAACGCAGACTAGCAACCAAAGGAGCTAATTTATGCTGGCTTTTAAGAAAGGCGTTGATGGGGAAGATGGCTCAACAAAGTGGCTTCACTGCATCTGATGGTAAATGTAGTGAAGCCCAAAAAGTTGTGTCGACCGGCAAGAAATAAACATCCCTGGTCGGTCGGCACAGTTATTAAAAAATTTCGTTTTAGATTAAGTAATACATCTTATGCATATAACCTACCAAGTATATTTCCGTTGACCCAGAAATGCAGCTTGATAATGGATTCATCACGCTTAGCAGCTTCCTCTCGAATTTCGGGAATTAAAGATTTTCGCAACACTTTTGCTGCTATATTAGAATAATTGACGTAACTGAAAAATATATTTCATCGGTCATAAACTAGTGTAGGTACATACCATACAGCCCATGTTCGATAATTATGCGTTATTGGATGAGTCAGTCAATCGTTCTATAGTGTGTGTAGTACACTGTACTATCGTATAAACACCGACTTTAACGCCCAGTAAGTAACAGGAATTTAGGTATCTATTCAGAGTTTAATTATCTGAAGTCATCGAATAACCCATTAAAATGATTATGAATGCATTTGAATGCAAGCAAAAGACATATTAGCGAACTATCAAAGCGGTCGAGTCGCGCAATGCCCCTTTAAGAACGGATGGGGAGTCGTTTCTTTAAATAATGTCGGAGGACTCTTTTTTTAAGTTTTTTATTGCCTGTGTAGGCAAACGAGCATGCGGTCCGCCTGATGGTAAGCAGCATCCGCCTCCCATGAACTGAACAATGTCAGGTACAGCCAAGCCGTTGGCTACCTGAGTACTAGCGAGTCTTTTTTGAAATGACTCCGTTTGTTAGCCTGACGAGAGTCCGCTTATACAAACACACCTGACTTTAGGATGAACTGTTAACGCGCTCGCAACTCTTTTACTAGCGAGCAAAGAGTATTATATACATTGGGAACTAGCGAGTGATGATACAATTACTTATAGAGGGGAAGCACCTAACTCCAAACTAGTCAACTGTGAGCCGCCATATTTAGGTAGGTTCTACCTACACAATATGTAAATCAAAAAGGAAGAATAAAAGGTGGACTATGATAAAACGACCAACCTCCAGAAAATGGGCACTTTTTGGGTTTGATGTATTGGGAAGCCTTACCTTTTATTAAGTCACCACTCTGTTAAACAGAAACCTGCATGTTACCTACGAATTTGTTAAAATTTGCAAACATTTTTTTCTAATTATCCGGCGACGTAAGTGGTAGGGGAAATATAGTAGATTAAATAAGCATGTGGGAATTATTTTAGAAATTATTTTAAAGCAAAATTGCCGCATTATGCGTTACGAAACCGTCCTGCAGAGTGCATGATGATTAGTACTTAAGGGTAGGAATGGTACGTGCACTGTTCTCCGAAGTTATCTGATGCTAGCATTTGCATCACACTTTACTTTCAGCATTGACCCTGGCCAATAGAAGTATGAGGTAGGTACAATTATACGAAATATAAATATCACAATATTTACTTCAAACCTGCCATCCTCCATGTACTCATGCTTCGTATTCAGAAATGACCAAAATACGTTTGAATTAAAATAACAAGAGCTTTTATAATCCTTCGGAAACGTATGACACTTTGAGCAGACTTTTTGATGACAGCAAAGAGAATTAGAGATGACAGCTAGTAATCCAATTGATAGATACTACATGATATGCGCAAAACATTCAAAATGTTTGGATGTTTATAACTGGTAAACACATAAACCGATGAATGGAATTGAATATAATGTGGCATGTAGGTACTTACTTACCTAAGTCTTGTCCGAGATTGACAAATATGCTACTGTTCATTCCGCGAAAGTACGTATTGTCAGTTTTATCTCCAGAAAGTCGATAACACGGACACAGCCGCGAGCAACACATAGTGTACCATAAATCATAAATACCTATATTTTTTTACTTTAACATAATTATCCACAAATAATCTTTGTATGTAGGTAAAACTTTCCACAACAGTTAGTAAGTATATGAATATCAAGGAACTACCTATCTACTCGAAACGAGCAGGCCACACGACTGCCCCAAACAGAAAGAACATCACAACCTTTTTTTAATAATGACCCTACTGCTTACTAGCAGTAGGGTCTGCAGGCTACTGCCTGACGCGCGTCGGCTTTTCTGGCCACGCCGGTCTTCAGGGTGAACGCAGGAGACGCTCGCTTTAAATAAAGTGACCATGCTGCGGGCAACCCACAACGGATTACGAACCTCGGCTCAGGACGGCCACTGAGAGAGGGTGAAACATCAACGATTAGGGAAAGTTTGGTTTTTAGGCCTAATCCTATTAGATTGTGTTGTCATCGGCACGCGGGCCGGAACTGCTAGGTGGGTCGGGGGGGGGGGGGGGCGATGGGGAACGCGGCGAAGTCCTCGACGGTAGTGATGTGATTAATGGTTAAAAATTATTAATGGTTAATAGTTAAACATTAAAAAAAAATAACGTGTTAAATTAATAGTTAAGTTATAACGGTCAAGAAGTAAGGAGTTACGTGAAAAGCATTAGCGATAACATGTTCAACACGTCTCTTGCGTCGTTTATTTTAATTAAGAAATTCACAATGGCGGCCACTTTTTTCAATTCTAACATTGGATCCGTCTTTTGTACCTACAGGCCTACCCAGATATCGATTTTGAGGTCGATAGGCCTTAAAACAAAGAAATTCAAAATGGCGGCCACTTTTTTCAATTCTAACATTGGATCCGTCTTTTGTACCTACAGGCCTGCCCAGATATCGATTTTGAGGTGGATTGGCCTTAAAACAAATAAATTCAAAATGGCGGCCACTTTTTTCAATTCTAACATTGGATCCGTCTTTTGTACCTACAGGCCTACCCAGATATCGATTTTGAGGTCGATAGGCCTTAAAACAAAGAAATTCAAAATGGCGGCCACTTTTTTCAATTCTAACATTGGATCCGTCTTTTGTACCTACAGGCCTGCCCAGATATCGATTTTGAGGTGGATTGGCCTTAAAACAAAGAAATTCAAAATGGCGGCCACTTTTTTCCATTCCGACATTGGAATATTCTTTGGTAACTAAAGTTATACTCAGATGTCGAATTTGAGGTCGATTGGCCTTAAAACAAAGAAAATCAAAATGGCGGCCACTTTTTTCAATTCTAACATTGGATCCGTCTTCTGTACCTACAGGCCTGCCCAGATATCGATTTTGTGGTCGATAGGCCTTAAAACAAAGAAATTCAAAATGGCGGCCACTTTTTTTCAATTCTAACATTGGATCCGTCTTTTGTAAGTACAGGCCTACCCAGATATCGATTTTGAGGTCGATAGGCCTTAAAACAAAGAAATTCAAAATGGCGGCCACTTTTTTCCATTCCGACATTGGAATGTTCTTTGGTAACTAAAGTTATACTCAGATGTCGAATTTGAAGTCAATTGGCTTTAAAACAAAGGAATTCAAAATGGCGGCCACTTTTTTCAATTCTAACATTGGATCCGTCTTTTGTACCTACAGGCCTGCCCAGATATCGATTTTGAGGTCGATAGGCTTTAATACAAAGAAATTCAAAATGGCGGCCACTTTTTTCTATTCCGACATTGGAATGTTCTTTGGTAACTAGAGTTAAACACAGATACCGATTTTGAGGTCAATTGGCCTTAAAACAAAGAAATTCAAAATGGCGGCCACTTTTTTTCAATTCTGACATTGGATCAGTCTTTGGTAATTAAAGTTATACCCACATACCGATTTTGAGGTCAATTGACCTTAAAACAAAGAAATTCAAAATGGCGGCCACTTTTATCAATTCTGACGTTATCTAAATAAAATTATTTTCGCAATCATTGCAAGTGGCGATTTTATTGTTCACAAATCACGACAAGGCATAATTTAAGTCTTAGCTAAAGAAAAAATATAATTTTTGTGCTTATTAGTAGTATTAAATTTCGTTTAACAAATAACCTATAGAGGCGTTATTAGCATTTTTCTATGATTAACAGTTATCAAGTTTAGTTGATTAATAAATTAACGGATGGCATTAACTGCCTCCGCAGTCCGTTAATTAGTTTAAACGTTTAATGAATATTGCAATAGTAGTTAATATAATTAACAGCTATTTTTTTATAATGAGTTAAATTAACAGTTATAACGTTTAATGATCACCTCTACTCGACGGCGAGGACGGAACTGCGGTCTTGTGGAGTGTTGGAGTTTCAAGAACTCGTTCTTACGGCGGATTGCCAGAGTGATTGCGTCCTCTGGATCGGTTAATACGGAACGCGGCCGTCTCCATTTGGCGCAGTCGAATGGAGTATATATTGACGCTTTACGAACTAACTTGTTTGGGTGATTTACCGCCCGATCGAAGTAGCGTCTGCTGGCCATATGCATGAAATGCCTGATGGTCGGCATGATGGTGTCCACGTGGAGGTTGCGGTTGCGAACGTACCACGGGGCACCAATAGCATGTCTGAGCATTCTATTTTGTAATACCTGCATACGCTGAAAACGAGCAGGCGGTGAACATCACAACCAACACTGAGTTACAATATACGTAATGTAACACAGTATCTAACTCAACAATTTTTTTTTATTGCCTTGATTGAGGAGACGAGCATGCCGTTCGCCTGATAGTAAGCAATACGACCGGGTGGTATAAATTATAGTAGCAACAACATCCAGCAACTTGACTTACAAAGTACCTACTGTGTGGCATTCCACTGCGCTCTTCATCCTGAGACATAAGATGTTAAGGGCGGTATTAATAAATCAATCTCAAGTTTGAGTTACATCTCAAGTAGACATAATGTATAAAGAGTTCAATACATTATGTCTACTTGAGATGTAACTCGAACTTGAGATTGATTTATTAATACCGCCCTTAGTCTCATTATGTCCAGTAGTAACAATGTCTTTCAAACAGAAACATGACAGTGCATACACACTGCTGCTTGGCGGTAGAAATAGACAATGCGGTGATAACCATCGAGACGGACGCCACGTATTATAAATGCTTTCAGTGTAGGTAGTTATCACTTCTAGTTGAAAATTCATCTTCTGCTAACGATGCATGGAGTCAAAATCTAAAAATGGAGACACAACTTAAAAATTGTATTGAGTTATCAAATAAGTATCACGCAACTTAGAATAATAACACTTATTCTAAGGCACACACCCTATGCAATCGCGTCAGATATCGAGGCAGGTGTGCAAAGTGAACACACTATTATTCTTACGCGACATTTTCTGTGCGACATTGAGTTTTATTCATATTTGGACTCAGCACATTTGCCTCCGTTTTATGCATAGTTTAAAGGACATGTCTAAAAATGGGCCTGGAAATCTAAACAAGACAGTTTATATATATTTGGATAGAACACTAGCCTTTTGCAATAAATCGTTACATTTTAAAGACCTCCGATTTTGAGATGCATGTAATTTTGCTGGGCTTGAAAACTACACTTCATATGAATGTTATCAAAAAAGTTGGTTATGAATGGAGGGGTCTAAACTTTTTTTTTATGGATTTAAGTTCCACATGTTGCCCAATTAATATCCCTAAAGTTTGAGCCTGTTTAGATTTTGAGGCCCAACACCCATAAAAAAAGCGGACATCTTTTTCATAATAAAAAATGTTGCTCAAATCAATTAGCCCGCCAACTGCCGTATAATATATTCACATACTTATGTCTCACTGTTTCGTTATGCAAATCGTAAAATATAAACAGAAAAATGTACCAAACTTCTGCGTCTTAGACTAATATTGCATATACGTTTACAGAATCTAAGTGCATGACGTGCATGTTCTATCTCCTGGATGAGATTTAAACTAAAAAAATATTATTTTTCTTTTTTGGAATACCATCTCAGAATATTCACAATTTATAACAATTTTGTGTCGTAATTAATATTATGATGGTTATTTGCCTACCCCTTCGTGGATAACAGGCGTGTGTGTGTGTGTGTTATTTGCATAAATTTTCCGTAGTATTATAATGCTCTTTGGCATAAATTATCGTCTTATAGACAGGTAGAGACGACGTTGGAGAGACAAAGAGTTTTGTTTCAGAGATAAGTCTCCTCCTAGAAGGATGTTTGTAAGCATGTTGAAAGAATTAAATCATCATATAAAAACAAGCTTAGTTAATTGTTTAGAGTTAAACCTAGTTGTCCAGCCCGTATTGTTAAACAACAGATACCTACGTATATTAAACTGGGCACCCCCTGTAATCTTCAAATCATTCTTTTTACCTTTTGAGCAGAATTCCAAAGGTATTAGTAGGTAAGTACTAGTAGTTACATGACCCCTCTATTGTAGCGGTGGAAGATTTATTCAAATGGATATAATATGTATACATAGAAACGGATTCACTAAAATTATGACCTTGACTCGACCGCTACGTAAAGGACGACATTGTAAATGTATGCCGCAGTTGTTTGCTGACTGGAATCTTTTGCTCATAAAATAAAATGTATTTATATCGAAGCTGAAGTTTTATTTTAAAACCTTTGGCTACTGATTTAACGGTAAGTAGCACACACAAAAATTAAATCGTCGATGTATTATATCCAAAGGATAAATTGATTCGGTCATAATTAAATAAATACGCCGGCATGTTTGGAACTCGCTGCTACGTCATAGATGGTCATTGCTCAGCTTCAGTACCAGTTAAAACTACCGAGGCGAATACCTAATATTCAGACCTTTTGAAATCATTTGTTAATTACAAACTTTATGTTGTTTATTTTATTTGGTTACATAGGTGTATTTATGAATAGCTGGCATTTCTCTTTATAGTTACATTGTGTTACTAAAATCCAAATTTAGACAGCGACGAATTAAATTAGGCGTGTAGGTACATCAAAGCATTGACCTCTGTTGGAACGACTCAATCGTCCTTTTCGACCTCTACGGTCTGCCCCTATTGAGAGAATTGGGCGTGGATTATCTTTCTACATAAAACCTTAATGTTAGTTCAAAGCTTGTCTGAATAGCATTTGTTTTGTAGATAATTATATAAATACATATCACAAATAACATTGAGCTTATAAGAGATTGGGCGACTTGTCTATTCCATTAGATAGAGAAGCTAGACTATTTGACTCACAAATGAGAAGTATGGATATTGTATTTTATTTATTTGTACTTAAAATGCCAGCTAGCAATCTGCTCGCTTGGTGGAATCACCACCTTGAACACTTAATGCCGTACATACTTACATATAATTCGGTTAATTTCTGGGCGCTCGTCAATCACAGTGGCCACACAGATAGTAGTAAAGCTCTAGTTCAGTTTTTCGTAATACTGAGATACCAACTCCATTTAGAGTTAAAACTAGTCAGAACTACAAGAAAATGTACTTACCACAAATATTTAATCTGATAAGCATAATTAATCATTGTCAATGTAGTTACTATATTTCTCATTGTTGAGAATTCACTGAGAAATCTTAGTACTTGAAAAGGTACCATGATTCTCAGAATTCTATGACGGCTTTGTTTAGCGCCGGTGTTTCCCGGTTTAGTTATTATTAACTAGCTTTTGCCCGCGGCTCCGCCCGCATTAAAAAGTTTTTTCGGGATAAAAGTCCCGGTTTATATTTTCCCGGGATAAAAAGTAGCCTATGTGTTAATCCAGGACATGTTCTACCCGTGTGTCAAATTTCATCGTAATCCGTTCAGTAGCTTTTGCGTGAAAGAGGAACAAACATCCTTACATCCATATATCCATACATCCAAACATCCAAACATCTATACATTCTTACAAACTTTCGCCTTTATACTATTAGTAGGATAGGATTTCTCCTACTAAAATGTTATGATTGTAAAATAACTATTTAGTTTGAAATTAAGTACTTACTTATTTAAGAGTGAAAGTGTTAGCACTGGTATTTAAGTCTACTTGTAGATTAAAAAAAATATAGAATTGTAAATTATGTTGATGGTAAGTATAAATATTAATTTTACAAATCAGTTTACCCACGAAACCATGCACGTATTAATGAAAATGAAGATTGCAGGATGGCTGACGAAACATTCCGTGCTACAGAGACATTTATGCTGACACCACTGACACGCTCCTTTAAACAATATGAAATATGGTGAAATAGCAAACGAGACATATTTATAACAATATTTTGTCATAAATAAACGGTTGGTTTTGTATGTTATCTCACCATGGGTACGAAGAAGTCATGGCCAGCGATATTCTTTTATGTCACAACTACATAAAATCATAATTAATGTGTCTTACGTCATAATTTTGAAGATAGTCATTATAGATTTTTGCAACTAATGTATGTAACAGAAACCATTTATATTCGGAGCATTGCAAATGTATTTAACAAAACTAACCATTCTATATCCGCTATGTGTCCCATGCCAATTGTGATAACCCTTTGATTTATCAACTTCTTAGAGTAGTAAATTACCTGACATGATAACTGAGGACTGAAACTTGTGAAAGTGACACCGATATAAGTACTTAGGTAATATTGATGAACACCCGCCCGCTTGCACGCCACACATTGGCCCCGCAACGTGCGCTTTTCCTCAAGGTATCCCAAAACGCTCAGTCATCGCCGGCCGAGTATTTTTGCAGGAAACATACGCAAAATCCGCATTATGTATAAGTGCAATTGAATAAGAACGAATGAGATTGCGCCATTTTTCCTCATTTCGGCGCCAACGCGCGACGTGTGCTGTGTCGCGTGCGCTTCGTACGTGAAGCATGACGTTCTGCTGACTCATACATACGGACGGTCAAACCAGTTTGATGTTTCATACGTGACGGCGGGACCGTGGTCGCTGTTTACATTACGCATTCGCTCTTCCGAAAATCTAACCGAGATAAATTCCGCGAAAACGAATCCAAAAGGATTTGTGTATGTTTGTTTAACGAATACGTTTTAGCGATTTTAAAAGTTCATAACCTGGATTTTCTTAAATAATTTCAGCAGTCGTTATTTCATCCGCTTCGGATATCTCAAGGATCATTCCTCGTGTTTGTATACCAGCTGTTGGCGACCGACGTTAGGGTATTCGATAGCTTCAGGGTTCGGGGGTTAGCCCAAATAAAACGTCAGCCTTACTTATATAGTGGACTGTATTCTTTTAAATCAAGAGATGTTTACACGTTCAGAGTTTACACAGCAATATAAATCATTGATTCGCCCAAGTACTTCCACAAAGGATGAATTATTTCGCCCTTTCAGGATCCACTTACTTACGTCTGTAGCAACTACGAGATTCTCAATCAATGATCAATACTTAGTATTGATCATTGGGCCGAGAATCTCATAGTTAAGTAGGATAAGTCTTATCCATAAGATGTCTAAATGCCGATTTCACTACTTGTCGATAAATGCTACTCGTCACATAAATATAATTCGAACAAATACAAAAGTCACACTCTAATCTATGCTCAAAATCTAAAATGTCTAATATCAACATTATATTATATAAATTATAGTACAATAACTGTCAAATAAAGGACATGTCCAAAAACGGGCCTGAGATTCCAACCAAGACAGTTTATTTATATATTTGGATAGAACTCCTAAGATTTTGAGAGTTATGTAATTTTATTGTGCTTAAAAACTACCTAAGTGTACCTAACACCTAATTGAACGTTTTTAAGAAAGTTAGTTATGAAAGGAGGGGTCCAAAAATATTTTTTTAAAGGATCCAATTTCTATATTTTGCCGCTTTAATATCGCTAAAGTTTTGTCTGGTTATATTTTAGGACCAACCCCCATATAAAAACGGCCATCTCCTTTACCTACTTGAAAACTATGAAACTGGCCCTAAGATCTAGTTAATTATTATTGATTATAGTTAAGGAGGTCTTGTTAATGAAATCTTGTTACATCTTATTAATGAAAACTGATTGCAGGAATGGCGATAAAAAATGATATTTATGAAAATGATTTTTAATACAAGTAAAATATTTGAGACAGTTTGAGTAGCAGTTTAACGCTAGGTAATTATATGGTACTATCTATGGTTTAACGTCTGCCTGCATTCAGAATACGACAAACACATAGAATCTACGTTTTTAAGAATTATTTATAAAAGAAGACTCGATTATTAAAATAACATCAGACAAGGAAATGACGATCGTCTACTTGTAAGAATGATAAATTATAGATAATCATGACACACTTACTTCTCACAAATCACTAGTTCATAGGTAGGTACCTATAGCGTATTTAGTAAGTATAGCTAGATAGTAGGTATACGATAAGATTTATTGAAGTAAGTTTATACAATATCTACCACATCAAACTATGTCAGCTCCTTTGTACGTAAATGCTAAAGTTTATTTAAAGATTAAATTAATTCTCTTGAATCTTGGTCACTGACGCGAGGTCATAATGAGAATAAATAAGGTTTCATTAAATATGTTTTCAACCAGCGTCCAACCAGCGAGCTTTAGGGGTTGGATGGGAACTAGCTACTTCAATTACGTCCCGACCCCTAACAATCCGTGCTATGTAGTTTATTATAATACATTAATGTTACTCACCAACGATGACAATGTAACGCTGCTCTGCATGAATAACGACACAATCCCAAAAAGCTAATTTTACAGGAAAGCCATTCGAAAATTTTATAAAATTTGTTTTGTTGTAACTTTGTGCTTATTGAAGATACATAATCAAAGAATGTATTAATCAAAATAATGATATGTATTAATGTCTTTTGCTGAAATCCTGATTGTTATTTGCTCGGCTTTTAATACCATAATTAATGAATAACCGAAAATAACCAACGATGTTAAGACATTTTGTCATGCCATTGCGCCGTTTCTGCCGATATGACTGTGTGTTTTATTTAACATAAAATATAGACTATTATGGATTGTATGGTGTTAAAAAAAGGAAATCCAAAAATTTTGGTTTGTGTGGTTATTCATGCAAAGCAGCTTAATAAACTTATTAAGTTGTTGCAAGGATATTACTGTACCTACCGTTTCATTTACCTAACATTCATATTGCGAAGAAAATGATAAAACGATATCAGAATAGTTTTGCTTAAGATTAAATAATTCATAATTTTACGTGAATGACCCGTTTCACCGATGAATGAATGTATTGCACAATGTAGGACCACGTTGCATTGTACACGTCCGCCGCTATGGTGTGTCGAGTGACAATCGCGACCATGACCTCTGTGTTACTATCGCAATTATGTTAAGAGTTACGTTATAGAAATGCGACTAACAATCCTAATGACTAAGTAATCTAACACATATTTTAAACAATTTGTTGGTTGTTGGAGCACTTCATGGATTTAATATTAGTAGGTATCTCATTTCTTAAACGGGTAAAACAATACCGGTTAATTTTGCAACTTCCTTGGCACTGCCCACTAACTTAAAAGTAAAAGGACAAGTACTTCTTATTATATGTTTTAGAGTTAAATGGACTTATATCGATCTTATAAATAGTAAGCCATAAGCTAAATTCTCTAGTGAAGGAGCATGTTGACAGATTCGATTTAAAAAGTTAAGTGAAGGTAAATAATAAAGGTAATCGTTCAAGATGATTAAGGTATTAAAATCACAATTAAAATCTACTGGTGGTAGGTCTCTCATATATGTAAGTGTCCGTCTGGATGGGTACCACCACAATGTCTATTTTTATCGCCAAGCAGCAATGTGCATGCACTGTTGGATTTCGGTTTGAAGGACGTTGTAGCCAGTGTAACTACTGGACCATATTATGTTTCAGGATGACGAGAGTTGAATGCCACCCGGTGCTCAATATGCTGGATTGTGTTTTTACAGTTTATGCGTGGTCGTATCGCTTAATAATAATGAATTATGGCGAAAAGTGGGTGCACTAGTTGCGCCTCTGCCTACCCCTTCGGGGATAAAAGGCGTGATTGTGTATGTATGTATCGCTTACCATCAGACGAACGGCATGCTCGTCTTGTCATTCAAAGCAATTAAAAAAAAAATTAAATTGCTATAAAAATACTCTTACGCTATAGAGATGATTATTTTTTAAATGTACCAGAACTACATTCTTCTTGACAAAGTCAAACGTTGACAGAAATATGAAAAAATTTAGCAAAATTTATCACACATGGCACATAAATACATTTCGGTCCTTACAAACACCGTCGCTTGCCTAAAGCGACGTGTTTTTCTAAATCCTGCTAGTAGTATGATCTCTCCAGTCTATAAAAATGTTAACTTTACAAATTGCCGTAGATATGGGACCAAAATCCCGGGACCGTCAACGACGGAAAAAGTTCTAAACGCCAGGAAGCATTATGTAAGTAATCGACATAATTTTTGCAGTACAGTGAGATAAAAACCCATTTACTCTTGGCAAAATCACATTCTACGTTAAAAACATCGTCAATATTCGTTGTTCACAGGCTACAAAGAAGTCGAATGAAATACCATCCATAGAGAAGTTGGATAGCATTTTATCAGAAATTCCGCAAAGATTATGCATTAAAAGAGCCAAATCGAAAGCCAACAATGGTAAGCATTACTTCAAATAATGCATACGCTACTATTTCATTTTATTTATTCATTGTTCTCTATAAGGTGGGTATGTTTAAATTGGCAGCAGCTGATGTCACAAAACGCGTGAAAGACAAGACTGAAGCATGCATCCCACCGACTCCTCAAGACACCTCGCCTCCAATAGCTCAGGTTAAAAGTTTAAACAGCACACCCATAAATATTGTTACGTATGTATCCGTTACACTCATTAGCATACTAAGAATTCGCACGCGAACAAAGCTGCTATTAAACTGTCCCATATTTACAGAGTAATTACTAATTGTCGTAGTCATTGGCTAAGTATTGCATCTTGAATCGTGTTCCACAATGATTCTTTTTCTTCGCTTTATCTGTTTTGACTAGCTCCAGTCGGATTGGTTATTTATTTTAGGGAAAAGCACGTATCTAATTCACAAAGCTTTTTCATGAAACGTATAATTGATATGCCTGATAGACGATAAACTATTCTAAATGCTATTGTTTCTTGTTAATTGCCATTTCTTATAAAGAATACTTAATAAAATTAACGTTTATACAACGTCTTAAACTTGGGAACTTACAAATGGGTTAATCTGTTTACGTATTCCATTTCATGTCACAGAAGAAAGAATAACATTCTTGTTTTAGATTCAAAATATATTTAGGCAGTCACAAATCGTCTGCAAGCTTCAAAAATCTTATGTCCGTATTATACTTACAGTATTCTAGAAACGTCTAATTATTTCATCTCGTAATATTCTACGGTTCCTACTGATTTTAATGGGTATATTATACTCAAAATAATTAATTATTTTTACGGACGTGTTTACGACGACACACCATTAGTTTATTCTTTAGTATTATTAGCCCTCCTCGTTGAATTTTCGAAGTACATATGGAGGTAAATTATATTATTATTTTTTTCTTTATCTGTGTAGTTAATGAAGTCTCCGGAGGGAACCACTTTCGTCATTGCCAGCGAGCCGGTGCATATTATGACCAATAGTTTTTGCATAACAATCGGATTACGACACAACTTTGCATCTAATGGCCTAAAACGGGCTATGTTCCATCGCAATATCTCATCTTACAAGCCGGAGGTTCTGATGACTTCGTATCAACTAAGTGACGAGCAAAATGAAAATAGCGGTAATACATTTATGTTCTGATATCTCCTGCTTCTTACTTGTCTGCTGGCATCCGCCGATTAGTATCCTGCATGTACATCGTACAAAAATAGGTTCTTATTGAATAATGATTACGAAACAATCGAGAAAAAATACATTTATGACGTTCCTAGTGGGGTAGAGATGATGCAATTATTGTTCAGGATAGGTACCTACTCTCAAAGCTTTAGTCCGACCTCAGTTGTGTGATGTGTCTCTGCTTAACCACTATAAAGGTGTAGGTGAAACACATTTCCGTATGGAATCTATATAATCCGTGTCTATAACAGTAGTTAAGCGTTGTGGATAATTCATTATATTCTATAATATTTTTTTGTGTTAATATTCGTTTATTTACCAGAAAAGAGAAACGTACAGTTCTACTTAGTAATTTATGTAAAAATAACGAAATGTGGCAATTTATAACGAAAGAAATTACTTAAATGAAAGAAAAGAACTTTAATTTTGCTGAACATCTTTGATTGATTACATGTCTAATCAAAGCTTGGCATATTATTATTTATTTAAGTTCAAAATATCTTGTCATTGGTGGTTAAATATTAAACATTCTTTTATATTTTTTTGTTAATAGACTAAAATAATATTATTTCTCATGATACCTAAACATAAAGCTATAAGTGTTGATTGGTTTCATAGAATCATGCAGCAAAGCTGAGCCTGGCTGCTTGGAAGACGTTAACAACGAAGTCGTAGCCACAAGCCTATTTTACAAGCTAAAGGGATGTAACCACAATATGTCATGCCCTATTGGACACCTTTATGGGCCTATTATTACAAAGAACCTTTCTGTGTTCACGAAGGTTTGTACGCTGTGTTAGTTTCACTTTTGGGTTTTCTCAGTTCTCCACTTTATCCACACATATTTTCAGATATACCTACTTATATTGTTCTTAATATTACTAGCCTTTTCAAAGCTGTAAAATAAATATTTTATATATTTATCTATCAATATTGCAATATTTTTGTACAATGTTATTATGATTTTTATTTTTATTCAGTACATAAGTATTAAAAGAGTTGGTAGGTTATTGTGTAAACACGAATTCATGCATTTTCCTTTAACATGTAAAAACATTTTTATTCATAACAATTGTTGTATAGATCTTGCCAATTTAAAGTTAAGATAATTAATAATAAGTATATTTACTTGAAAATATTTATAAAATCATTTGTTCTACTTCCATTCATTCATTCTTCACTCATAATATTATTTGACTCATATGACTACGTGACTAGTGTAGAGTAGAGCGCGCTCAAAAAATTTGGACATTCAATTCGAACAATATTGTGCAATAAAAGACTTTCTAAAGTCTACCAATCGGTTATTTGATAGCAATATGAAAAGAAAGAAAGATGTACCTACACATTCGGTTGATTGATTAACAATAGTCATGGGTCTTTTATAAAAAGAAAAAAGTAGAGTTATAAACTCTAATTTTTAACTATTCCTTGTAGTTTAATGACGGTAATCTTAAGTTAATTCCGAATAAGGATATAGGTAATTGATCTAGAGTAAATATAGAAAAAAATTATCGAGATTTTGAGAAATTTACGTAGTTACAACTACATGATTATAGACCCAGTATCTCAAAAATAGAGAGCAAGTTCACGTGCATATAATTGTATACAATGATAAAACATCCCATACATTATAATATCTTCACACATGTCACCAACCTCCCCGTTATAGCCGGTTTAAGTTTAAAGTCTAGACTTAGAATAATTTGTCAGGACTATAATTATCTCGTCTGAATTTCAGTTCATTCAGCGCAAAACAAAGCTAACTCATTATGAAAATACTACTCTGACGGTCTACATTCTATAAATTTTACGTACGCAGCCGTTGAGTAAATTGAAGTCCTGTATCAAATCCTGTGCCTGTTAGGCTGATATATACTTTATGAATTAGGTGTAGAGTATGAATTTGTGTGATGATGGAGTTTAATTCGAGCATGCGCGGTGTTGTGGTGTCCAAAACAAACTGTTGAAGGTCACCTTGAGTGCGATCTCCGGAGCCGCCGACTCCGTGGCGTGCAGACGCGCGGCCACCTCAAAACAATCGGTACGTGACCGAACGTGCGGACCAAAGAAACCCGTCTGCTGCGGATCCGGGAAAGGTAAGCCGCCAAGCTTTATCATCAACTTACGATAAAAATGATCGAATGAAATGATTTTATTTAAGTCCTTAGGTTTTGTTTCTCCAGCTTTAATGTGTTTATTTATATTTGTTGTCTGGTTATTGTAACATGTTTTCTGGGATTAAAGTCACACAAAATTCAAAATGACAACTTATGTGGTAGATACGTTGTTGGAGAATAAATACTTAAGTACCTACAAGTTATCCAAGCTGTAAATGAGTAAAGATTCACATATAATTTCTTCCATATGTGATCACAAAAAAAATGTTAATAATGAGTACCTGATTTCAATAGTTTACTGCTATATTATTTTTTTATTTGGGAGCAAACTGGCTTCGCTAGGCATTTTAGTTTTTCAGTTTTGTGATAGGACTTGTAGAGGGCATTGAGGAGTTGGCTTATAAAATGCGTTCAAATTACCAGTTTATCTATAAATTCCATCCTATTGCAATATTTTCTCTACATTTACATGAAATAATCACCTTCCATCATGAAAATAACTGAAATACCCATTTATGACTACCGACTTACTTTACAAAAATGTGCACCATTTTTCTAAAGGTAATGCACCCAAATCTTGTTATTTTTTACAAGTTGTAATTATTGCTTTGAAAAAAAGTGTAAATAAAGCTTAAGTTTTTTAAAAAGTAAAAGCTGTACCTAGTTTGCGCTCTAAAATCTTTATCGCTACATAGTATAAAAAAAACAACAACCTCGACTGCGTCTATATCTGCCATCTTTATTAAATTCACTGAAGAACTGAAAAGATAGAATAATATATAATAAAATAATAATAACAGCCCTGTTTTATATACTGCCCACTGCTGAGCACATGCCTCCTCCACCACTGAGAGGTTTTTAGGAGGTTTTAGGCCTTAGTCTACCACGCTGGCCTAGTGCGGGTTGGCAGACTTAACATACCCTCGAAATTCTTATGGAGAATTCTTAGGTATGTAGGTTTCCTCACGATGTTTTCCTTCACCGTTAATGTGAAAGATAATTGATAAACAATACACACATAACTTCGAAAAGTCAGAGGTGTGTGCGTTGGGTTTGAACTTTGAACCTCCGGAAATTGTCTCGGCAGACCGTTCCATTCCCAACTAGGCTATCGTCGACTTTTTAAAAGATAGAAACAAGATTTTAATTTGAATATTTTTTTTGTTTTGAATAATCTTAGTTGACAGTGTGCACAAACGCAGTCGGAGGTATCTGCTCACTCCGAGATTTTGTTACTCTACCTATATCACCAACCAAATTATGTAAAGTGTAAACTGTTACTACTTAGTATTTACTAGTTACTAGTGAGCAGTGTTGCCAGATAGTTGGTGGCTCAAGTCACCTACTGTTCGAAGTAGCCTAAATTCGACCAATCTTGGTAGAGCAAAAAATCTTTGATTCATCGGTGCGGCCAGTGATTTCCGTTCAACCGTGTCATTTCCGATCATAAAAGCTAAAAATGAGCCCAAATTCATCAAAAATAGAGGTGTAGCCTAAATAGCGACGAGTCGCCAATGGTCGTAATTCACAATTTTTGGTCGCCCCAACACCCTTCGAGATAGCTTAAATGGTGAAATATCGCGTAATCTGGCCACATTGCTAGTGAGTGATGAGTCGTGTGGGGACTGGGGACTATCCGACTGCGTTGTTGCTTTCATTCACTCCATAGTCCATACTCGTTATATTCCAGTCGGTCAGTAGCTGTACGAGTCGGCGCGACGATCGGTTCGCCGTTATAATAGTCGCGTAATCGCTCCTTTCATTCAGTTCTACGTTGAAGTTTGGACCGTGAGGACGTGTGTGTTGATAAATCATATTATACCATCGATATATAATTCGTGGTCTTTTATATACGGCAAAAAATTATAAACAATGGCGGAAAATAATCATAGCAACGGATACAGCGAGAACGGCAGTGAGTCTCTTTAATTAAACTACTCATGTTTTAAATAAACCCGTAGTAACATTGTTGCAAAGCGTTTATAGTCTTTTTTGCCATTTCAAAAACATTTTCGGAGAAAATAAGTATGCATTTTGCGCAGGGTGATTTATCGTTTGATCAAGATTCAAGCTTGCTTGTGGCACTCATTTTAATTCAAACGTCTTTTTTATGTGCCTAACCTTTTTCTTCTTGCTTGGCTTTGGTACATACCTATTATTAGTGGTTCTCGAAATAAGCAGACCTACGGCTGGTTTCGCTACATTTATTATAATGCAGTTTTATGGTCTAGTTGATGTTGTAGTAAAATTCGCATATTTTGGCCCTGTCTAATGCTTAGGGATTGTTAATTGGACCTACTTACGCAAACGGGAACCAACCCAAAAGCCCATAAATTTGACTTGGTCATAAAAGAATGGTCACAATTAATAGAAGATTTATTATTTTCATATAGAGTTAATTGTCCAAATACCTCTGTTGGTACTTTATAAAATGCCAATCATTTTATATCAACCAACTAGTTGCAAAACAAAAATATTCTAGTTTTTACATCAACTATTAGAAAATATTTTGGTGTGGGTTGGTTCCCGTTTGCATAAGTAGGTCCAATTATAATCATTGTACTCACCTCAAACGATAGCAAATCGACAGTAGCGTGACAAAATTTACAGTAAGTTTTAATAACTAGCTTTTGCCCGCGGCTCCGCCCCCGTGTATGATTTTCCCGGGACAAAAGTCTTGCTTTATATTTTCCCGGGATATAAAGTTGCCTATGTGTTAATCCGGACATAATCTACCCGTGTGCCAAATTTCATTGAAATCCGTTCTGTAGTTTTTGCGTGAAAGAATAATAAACATCCATACATCCAAACATCCATACATTCTTACAAACTTTCGCCTTTATAATATTAATAGGATTATTATTATGGTTTAATTCTTTTCGTTATTATTATTTATGTAAATGTTGTGAAATTAAGAAAAATGTGAATTCCTTCATCGATGTCAATTGGTTCTTGAAATTTCCTAATCAGATCATAATATAATGAAGTATACTTATTTAATACTTACCTATTTTAAGCCAAGTTTGTTTTAATACTTATCTGTATTTTTAAAGTGATTGTTGGTCACGGAGCTTGCTGATTAAATCTAATGGTTCCAAAAATAACGTCACGCGGGTACCTAGCTAAAAAATCTTTGTATAGTACCTACCTAACTATAATATAGGGACGAACCACTGAATACTGTTATCTATACTAATCTATACTGATATTATAAAGCTGAAGAGTTTGTTTGTTTGAACGCGCTAATCTCAGGAACCACTGAACCGATTTTGAAAATTCTTTCACTAATAGGAAGCTACATAACTCCTGAGTGCTATAGGCTACTTTTTATCCCGGGAAAATATTTTTATCCCGGATCATTTTTTTCACGCGGGCGGAGCCGCGAGCACTACTAGCTAATAATATAGCTAGCTACGTGGACAGTACTACTAAAATGAAGTTCAGCTTAGGATTTAGGAACAAAGTAAAATGTAACGAACTTAGACAAAAGCAATCAAATCTTAGTCTAAGCAATCAAATAAGTATAGATATTTGACACAAGCATCTATAGCACCTAGCAATGGAAGTGATAATAAGCTACTGGGTAACTCGCACAGTTTCTTCATTTAAGTACATGAAGTCAGTTACCGTAAAATACTGTGAGTGGCCTAAATCAATACACTAGTAATTAGGCCACTCACAGTAATTTACTTTTTTGCAGCTTTCACTTAGCGATGTTTCAATTTTGGTAATTCGTATGTTTTGTGTCTTTACTATCCATAAGTAGCTGAAAATACTTATTTAAAAATACAAATATGGATAAAAATAGTTTATAGGTACTACTTAGGTAATTGTCACTATAGGGAAATAAGGAAACAAAATGCCTTTTGTAACTTATTTAAAACTGTATAGGTTACATATTTTATTTTTGTTTAAATCAAGGTTGAATTTAACACAATTTTCATGACTACATCAAAGTGCTAACGAATCCACAACAATTCAACCAAAAGAAACTCTGTTCTGACTGTTATAAGATCCATGTTGGCACATATCCATGCGCGACCTTCAAAAAAAGTTCCTATAAGACCGTCCAGCCATGAGCAAGTGCAGTCACATCCAAACCATGGGTCGTGTAGTGCGCGGGCTAGGTCTGGGGGCGCGAGTTTCGAGGAGAGACTCTATTTCTAAACTTGCTTCGTTGTTATTAGGCAAGATGGAGACTCTGTCGAAGCTGCTGCAGCCGATACAGAAGAAGACCGATGACAACGGCAACAAGGTGACGGTGGTGGGAGTGGGCCAGGTCGGCATGGCTGCCGTGTTCTCTATGCTCACGCAGGTATGCTGTGCGAACATTCATTTATTACCTATGTAGATAACTATGTACTTGTCTACCTCTCTCCGTACTGATGGCAGACAGGGAGTGTCCACTGTTCCGATCAATATAACCATTGTGGAATTCCGCCGAACGTAATTTTCCAGAGCATTCCTAGTTATAAAAAAGGAGGTTCTGTATTCGATCCGTATGTTTATATGTAAGTTTGTATGACCGCGAGTTTCTAAAAAACTTCTGATCAGATTTGGGTGGAGTTTTCGATATTCAAACGTATATTTTTCAGGCAAGGTTTTGTATATAATTTATTAGGCTGTGATGAAGATTTTCGGAGATTGACAATGGACTTCTTCAATAACTAACAGCAGATGTCCTGCGAATGCTGCAATCGTATATTGATGATGTATTGTTTACACCATTTCATAGTTAACTAACAGAAAATAAATATTCAACTTTTTAACAAATAACAAAACCGACTTCGAAGCTGCTACAAACAAAAAATAATTTAACTTTATAATCGCTTAGTACCTATACACGTAGGTATATTTGGAGTCGATGCCTTATTTAAACTACCAACCAAGCTAAGGAAATACGCAGAAAATATACGAAGCTATGTTCAATTTAATGTTCAATCCAAATATACGTATATACTAAGCGAATATAAAGTTAAATTACTTTTTTGGTTTGTAGTGCCAGGAATGGTGGTTGCGTGTGTATTTCATCAGTTTCAGTCATCACTGTTATAAGTTACAATTTAATCATGGTTTTTAAGTGGGTTATCAAAGTGTTCTTCATTACTTATCGGCCACGTCAAGGCGGACTACATGAAATATCCCAAAAAATAAAAGCTATGGTTATTGGAAATTAGAATGCTGATGCGTGAGCTCGAATTGTAGCTTCCTCAATAAAGTGGCGTAGGGACATATTTTGTTATAATGAAAAGGTTTTTAGTACATTACCATCGGTAATTGTAATATTTTGTAATAATGCATTAATTGTAGAAGGGCGTAGATAATGTGTAATGCAACGTTTACGATAGGAATCAGTGATATCAGTGTGATATCAGATAAGAACTATTACTTGTTTATGTATGTCCATAAGCTAAATACTTTATTTGCTTTGTGAAACATTGCATGCATTATAATTTTAGAATTGAATTCGGAATCAAATTCACTAATAATGGTGATAACGAAAATAACAATTGGAAACGTTACAGTTTATAAAATATATTCAGTACCTAATCATACAGCAAGATTTAATAGATTTAACATCTGCTATTTCTAAAGATTCCATTAATGTTTGAATTGGCAGTGATTACAATAGCGCGTTTAATTTATCAGACTACAAACGTATATTTCGCCTTAGAAGTGCATCATTTTATAAATAAGCAAACCCTTGCACGTCTGCAACATCCAGTTAGCGGTATACAATATTTATATACAATATTTTCGTTTTTTATAAAATAAACAAAATTTTGCTTGCGGCTTCCTTTGCAAATACATTAAAAGAAAAGAAAACGAGATAACACTGTTTAACTGCATCGTGCACATCCTAGTTGCACATCTACAAGAATGTTTTAAGGAAAATATATGAACCAATGGCGTCACTCGTTTATTTTTAAACGATGGGCATGCCGCATGGGATTGGGACTTCCCTGACTATGCTGTGCGAATTTGTTGAATTATGGCCGCCGTCAATTCGTAATACATAATGATGAAACATTGCCGATTTATGTAGCTGATAACTTTTGTGGAATTATTCCGAGGATGTATTTGTATTTCTAATTTCAAACAAGGTTGCATATCTGGAAGCTACTCCACTTACCATGAGGTGCACTGGAGTTTGCCTTGTCCATATAAAAAAAACTGCGAGAAATATTTGAAAAGTTTCCACTGATTCTTTTCCTTGCCAATATTTATTTAAACAGTATTGTCATGTTTAAGCATCAGTTTTACATTTTCACAGATGATTTGCTATAATTGTTCGCGGCTTCCTTAAATTGTATCTATAAAAGAGATGCTACTGCCTACTATTAACCCGTCAAACCCCGTTTATAGATATAGATGTATGGTGAAACCTATATTCGGACGCCGGCGTCCGTAGCGGGGCTTGACGAGTCAATATTGAATAACCGCTATTCAGAATGTTGACATGCAACAGTAAACTCCTGATTGCTTGAGAACAAACTATAATATTATTTGTTCAGAAAAATATTGGTGTCACTGATCAATTCAATGAAAACAAAACGGTACTTAGCACCAGCCCGTTAATAGTATAATCACACAAATAGCTTGCTATTTATAATGGCTGCTGCTCTACCAATGAAGCATATTTTGCAAGCCATAGCAAACGTTTTGTTATAATTAAATATCATGACATGTATACTGTTATGTTTTATTAGTGAGCTGCGTTAATCGCTATTTGGATGGTTGTTTTTAGCTATCGCAATAATATACATGTCTAATACTACCGGTTAAAAGCTAGGCTGCTTATATGAGTGGAAATCTAAAAACTCGGGTTCATAAATTTATTAATTGACGTGCTAAACGTACTCTATTCTTGTTTGACTTATTTCTAACTCCCTACATACGATTTAAAGGAAACAATCCTAAATAAACTTTCGTTGTCTGGCATTTTTTGCTGTAATATAAGTGAATATTTATTATTATGGTAGGCCTTCCAACATGCATCATCTCAAAATACTAAGATAAATTATAAGAATTGTATAGTTCCAAACATATTTATATTAAAGATTAAAAAAGTAAACAATACTGGATTAAAATTGTGTGATAAGTATTAAATTAGAGGAATAGTAAAAAACTAATTGCGTCCAAAAATACTTGGGTTGTTTACGGGTTAATGTAGCTAGGTACTTGTATTTAAATTGTCAGTCGCGCCTCGTACGTTTTTATTAGTAACAGTAAATCAGATATAATGGCAACGTTGTGTATAATCTTTTTGTAGATACGATTAGTTAAAGCATTGTCCACGCCACGGATGAATGTCAGGCGGTCCGGATGTCTGATTGTTGGATGTTTGATGTGTTTCATAGTGAATTTTGTGCATGCAGGCGTGTTTATATTTATCACCAACACTCTTCTACGACTTATCTTTTGGTACTTTTAAATCACCAGTGAAGTGAGCTATGTAAGGACTAAGGACGTGTCACGCTCGCATATTAGGAGTAAGGCACGCAGCTGGAGTCTTAATTCCCCGGGCGTAAATTTGAATTCGATATAATTTTATTTTATTTTTCCCTTACGTTAAACTGCTTCGAAATGTTGTTCGACTGTGAAGTAATCGAGTTAACAGATGAAGGTGGCTTCTTTGAGGGGTTTAGACTTCTTAATAAAACTTAATACTTTTATTACATTGTACCACCCACTCAGTGCGGGCGATCTCAAAAAAATCGAACAAAATTTTTAAAATACTGTGCAAGAATTTATAAAATGTACAGTTATAATATTCGGTTCAGGTTGGTTTGTTCCAACTTCGTATTATTTAAATTGATTTGGCAAATGCTGATTTAATCTGTTTACCTCCAAATTAACGTACATTATTAGTGCGATATATAACGACAATAATTTTCCTGTAAGTGACCTAAACACTACACAGTACCCGGCACACACATCAGTCATCGGCCTTAGCATGCCGATTGCCTTCGAGTATGTACTTTATGACCCAGTTGTAATATTGGTGCCTGGAGGCTTAAAATTAGCTCACACTCACAAAGTTGAATAGACTTATGACCTGAGATTAATTACATTCGAATGTGAGGTTAATTTTTCTTAATATTTACAAGAACTTTAAAAATGGCAGCCACATTTTGTCATTCTGGCATTAGATCTGTCCTTGTCGACTAAAAGCATTGAGTATCGAGCAATGCAAAGGAGATGGGATGACCAGGCGAACCCCTCGTTGGTCATACATGCGCAGCTGGTCATAAACTTTTATTAAAACCTATGTGACTTGCAATCGCTGTTATTGCATCCCACGATAATGACATTAAGCGGTGCTCCACAGAAATTGTAATTTTTTGTGTTATTGTGTAAAAAGTGACCTTATCCCTGCACGTGTGGATTTTTTTGTTAAATGTGTCCTATCCGTGTCTACCTCGCCTGCGTCAGGATTGGCATAAAAAAATGTTTGCGCATTATTGACATATCGTGTCCGTTGGTTAAATAGTTTAGCCTAAAGGCATGCTAAAATTTTTGATTATTGTCGTTAGGGCGTGACGTCCAATATCGCGCTAGTGGACGTGTCACCGGAGAAAGTGAAAGGCGAGATGTTGGACTTGCAGCACGGCTCCGCTTTCATGAGGAACGCCAAAATATCCGCGAGCACAGGTCAGTACGAGATCTCTCTCAACTATTAACACCAATAACTGCCATTGTTCGAAGTGAAATTATGAAGGTACCAAGTATAATGTCATCCACGATGACTCACACCAATAATTTTCTTAAGGGCATTCAGTCCGTGTGCAACCTTCCGCTAGTGTTAAAGTTCTGTCAATATATACTTGTTAGGTCTATGAGTGCACTCGTACACTACAACCAGAAATGTAAGCCCCTTAGGTAATCCCGCTCAAAAATTGGTGGCGCGCATCATGGTTATTTATATAGCGAACAGCAATTTTATTATTTAGTTTGCAGTTTTTATATTATTTTATTCATATAGGGCTACATTCATGCATGCATAATCTGTGTAAAAACAAATAAATTGGAAAATAAATTTCGAAAAAAGGAAAGCATAACCACTGATGACAAAATTAAAACCATTAAATTTCTTTCTGCCTTTCTTCTTCGGGTCATCATTTCTTAGGTAGTTAGTGAAAGTCTGGTAGATTAGCTAGGTTAGGACCTTCCCTTCATTATCCTCGCCGGCGAGGATTATGACCGCGGCGTTTTCTTTCCTACTAATGTTAAGATATTCCTTCCCTTTTTGTTATATTCGGTCCACTTCTCCTTCCCTAGACCCATTCCCGCTCCCAATGTCCGTGTTCTCTATAACTATCAGCCCGTGCTGGTTGTTCTATGTTTATTATAGGTACTTTAAATAGTTTAATTGGTATATCTATGTAAGTATATAATATTATATACAATCAGCCATATAAATAGCTGAACAAATTCAAAATTTCAAATCACTTCCACGCGTTTAGTTTAATTGAAACTTATTTTTACTTTGTGGGAAGTAAAGTTAATCGTCTTTTATTTTTGTGAAGAGAAAAAAAATTGCTAAGAACACGAAAGTGAAGACGCGATTTGAAGTTTTGAATTTGGTCAGCTACTTATGTAGCTAACGGTAGGACCTATATAAATTTGTTATTCCGTACCTTGTTATAAGTGTTTTTATAAGCCTACATGATTAATACATGCTTTTATCTTTAATACCTAGTTCTTATTAGAGGGATTACTGACGCTCTCACTTTCTGCAATCACAAACATCAAAATACCGATACGTCAGTCACTCAACCAATCACAATAAAACGAAGCGGAGACGCATCGTGTTTTTTTTCACGTCTTAAAACGAATGAGAGTTAAACACAGTAAATCTTCAATTGAAGTGAAGCTGGTTCTAGCAAATGACTTAATTACAGATTATGCCGTATCGGCTTAGTTAAATCTTCAATTGAAGTGAAGCTGGTTCTAGCAAATGACTTAATTACAGATTATGCCGTATCGGCCGGCTCTAAGATTTGCATAGTGACTGCCGGTGTGCGGCAACGCGAGGGCGAAACGAGACTCGACCTGGTGCAAAGGAACACCGACGTGCTCAAAATGATCATTCCTCAGGTAAACAGTTTGATACTCTTGAAGTAGCTTTTTGTTTTTCAGTTATTCATTTTATGCCAGGCTGTAGATTCCAATCTTTTCAAAAATAATAAATTTCATTGTTTGGCTACTTTCCTATAAAAGACACTTGAAATGTACATTTGATATAATGTTTGTTGGTGTAGAAATAACGAGTTTCGAAATTAATTTCAATCTTAGGACGGCAAGTGAACGATGTTAATCTTTCGTTGTTTAGTTGCTAAAGCACAGCCCCGACGCGATCCTAATGATCGCCAGCAACCCAGTGGACATCCTAACATACGTGACGTGGAAGCTGAGCGGACTGCCCAAGGAGCGCGTTATCGGCTCCGGGACCAATCTAGATTCGGCGCGGTTCCGATACCTGCTCTCTGAGCGGCTCGGCATCGCGCCCACGTCGTGCCACGGGTACATCATCGGCGAGCACGGGGACACCAGCGGTTAGTAACAAATTGTCACATTCATCAGCCTCCTGAGTGCCTCTCATCACACTAGAGCTGAAGAGACAGCTGGCGCGCGGAACGATGACTTTCAGGCGGCCAAAATTATGTTGTATACATTTTTTCACAATTTTTGTAAAGCTACCCTCAATGTTTTTAGCAGCTAATGTCAGCCATGAATTTAATTTTTTTTTTCAAACCTACCGCACAATATTTGAGCCTGATTTACCTGTTAGGGAACTTACAACTATAGCTTCATAGGACGGAATATTAAGTTCAGTGAATCGCAGCTGCGTTTGTGTATCTAATCCTTCGGAAGTACATGCGTCAGCACAAAGTCTTATTATGTCTACTAAGTGACATATGAAATTATAAATTTGTGTAGTTGCAAAATTGACGAATGAATTACATTACACGTACATTGACATGCGAAAAGAGGCCAGTGGTAATTACGATGAGCGAACGCATGTATGTACGTAGTATACATTGTACCTACTGAATAATGGTCGCATTAGTGTTTCAAATTTGTGGGCGCATCGCTTTTGAAGTAACGGCTAATATCGCCTACCTGATAATTTCCCTTGTGTTTTGATAGTAATAAAATCTTCGTCTATACTAAAGTAATGTTTTATCGAAATTTACTACCAGCTGATAGCCTCACTAAAAGATTATGTACCTATCGTTGAATTACTATAGGTGTACTCTGAAATTCCGCAATCGTCAGAAATTATGAACAATGTGAAATAACGATGATTTATTGAACAGTACCGGTGTGGTCTGGAGTGAACATCGCCGGCGTGCGACTCAGCGATCTCAACAAGAACATCGGCTCCTCGTGCGACACCGAGAACTGGAAGGTGGTACATGAAAAAGTAGTACAGAGTGCTTACGAGGTGATCAAGCTTAAGGGCTACACGTCGTGGGCCATCGGGTTGTCCCTCGCGCAACTCGCACGCGCCATCCTGACCAACGCACACAGCGTGCACCCAGTGACCACTTGTCTTAAGGTCAGTTATAGAACATACTTATTCGGCTACTTTAGAAACATAATTATTGAGGTTTGCGTTTTTACGATGTACCTAGTACTAGTAAATGAATTTGCCATGCGGGATTACTTCAAATTAATTGATCAAACACATGACTGACCAACCACGACGTGATGCATTGTAAGCCAAACACGGGTTGCAAAATGACGTCCAAGGCAATTTTATAGCAACTCATTGCACGCCACTCTCTTTGGTGATGGAGCTGATATAGAACTACCTATACACAATTACAAGATAGCACATAACATGGAAATTATTTTCAGCGTTGTCTGTTATTAATTTGTGTATGTTCGTAATTGTGCGTATTGCATAAGTCTAGGTATTTTTACTGCGTGTTATTTCAATTTTGGATATTTGTACTTTTTACGGGTAAGTGGACGATAGCCTAGTTGGGAATGGAAAGGTCTGCTGAGATAATGTCCGGAGGTTCAAAACCCGAGGCACACACCTCTGACTTCAAAGTTACGTGTGTATTGTTTATCAATTATAGTTTGCTTTAAAGCTAGCTTCCCTATGTGAAGTCTACCAACTTGCACTAGGCCAGCGTGGTGGACTAAGGCCTAAATCTTCTCACTACTAGAGGAGGCCCGTGCCTAGCAATGGGACAGTATATACAGGGCTTGTATTATTATTATACGGGTATAGTGTCTATTGACATAGGTTGATTTATTCCTCGCCGCAATATTTATGCCGCGCTGTTTGAAACGTTTGGTCATTGGTGATGGTAATGTTTGTAAGTATATGTCGCACCTTTAGAATGCAAACGACACAATTCCAAAAGTTGAAAACTGAGTTGTCGTCCTAAAAACGACTTAAAACTGGTCCCTTCTTCATAAAAAAATTATGAAAAACAGACTTAAATAATAGTTTAGTCCTGTCCCCCCTTGAATATAGCTGTGTTTGAACTATTGTTGTATTGAGAACTTCGTTTTACGTCATTTTAGGACGATAACAAAATTTTCGAATTTTACGAATTGTATCGTTTTTGTTCTAAAGGTGCGATTGTAATGTATGTGTGGTATATCAGGGCGAGCACGGGATCGGGGACGAGGTGTTCCTGTCGCTGCCGTGCGTGCTGGGCACGTGCGGCGTGTACGACATCGTGCGGCAGCCCCTCACCGACAACGAGCTGCAGCAGTTGCGCGCCTCAGCCAAAGCGATGGCGAAAGTACAAGCCGGCATCAAGTTTTAAATAACACTAACACTACGCGTCACAATGTTACGGTGACATGTTCCTAATCCAAATGATTATTTATAGTGTTAGGGACGATAAGTTAGTAAAATTCCCAGTTGTGATGCAGTATATTAATGTGCTACTGGTGCGACATCTGCTTTGTGTCCAGTGTAATGTTCATGCATTTTTAATCGTAATTTGTCGTAGGTGTTTTTATATTTGTCTACACGTATAAAAAATTGTAAGTGTTAGTTAATATTTTTGTCTATTTATTAATACAGTATTACAATAAGTGGCTTGTATTTAATTAGCCTTTGAAGGCTGGTCTAATTTTATACTAGGCGCTAATTTTTAATTTTTATACATACATATATATAAGTAGGTAATCTCAACTACGTAGTTCAATGATGTATTTTTATTGTCATGGTTCTGGATTATTCTTTCGTATTCGTAATCAGAATCATTATAATTTTATTATTAAATGTCCCAAAAATTACGGTTGTAAGGTTTTTTATGTTAACGAAAACTCTTTGTGACAATTTTTCTTTTATTGTTCTTTCGTAGTCAACGTCTCAAACTTAGTATGTCGTTAAGGAAATCTCTCTTGTCCTTTCAGTCGCAATGTCAGTATTTTTAGAGTAATATATAGTTCTAAATATTTATTTATGGATTTTGTACTATTTCTACTTATTTACGTATGTTTGATACGATTATACTAAAACACGTTATTTCATACACTGTCTACATAACACAAAGAAAATACCTATAATAAATTGATATAAAAAATATTCGTAATACATTTTTGTAATACCTAATTGAAATTTACTTCGTAAGTACAAATTCATTTCAATTGATGTCTTATAAACAAGTAATAAATGTTGTAAAGCTTGCATGTGTATTATTAATTTTAAATTAAACTCCATAAAAAACTAAAAGTTTTACATGTACAGTCAGGCACATAAGTATCTGAACAAATTCAAAACTTTAAATCACCTCCACGCGTATAGTTCAATTGAAACGTTATTTTTTCTTTGTATAAAGTCGATCCCTTTAATTTTATTTTTGTGAAGAGAATGAAAATTTGTAAGAACTAAGAACACAAAAGTGTGGAGGCGATTTGAAGTTTTGAATTTGTTCAGCTACTTATGTGGCTGACTGTACACAATTTTTTTAAATATTTTTAACACTGGCCCAATGTGGAAAATAACTCAAGTTACGCTAATGATATGATACCAGGACATAGTCTGTGCGTGTGTAAATTTCGATCAAACTTTACTTGTAACAAACATAAAAACATTGACATTTATATTAGTAAGATCAATAAAACGTTTTATAAAATAAAAACGTAAAAAACACGCTTTATAGAAAATTCAACTAAAAAATAGTTTTTTTTTAACTAACTTGAATTGAGAATAGTGTAAATAAGAAAAATATGTATATTATTGAAAAAAAAAGCGTGGGGTGCTGTTTAATATATTATCTGAAGCTAATAAAAGCGTGTTAAAAATAACAATATTTCTACAATACATTATCTTTAATTTTTTTATACGTAGTGGAAACCCTATATTATACTCGGACGCCGGCGACCGTAGCGGGGCTTGACGAGTCAAATATTCAAAAATTACGGACAGTCTCCTCAGAACTGTAAGAACTTTTCTTGTAGCTAGAGCGGTTAAAGCAGCCGCCTTTGCTGCCTCATTTAAAAAACCAACCCTGTATAGACTTATTTTTTCCGACTATGCCTGTTTCACAACTTCCGGATAAATGCTACTTGTCACATAAAGGTATAAGCCGATCAAAATGAAAATCAATAAATACATAAGCCATGTTCTAATCTGTGCTCCTCTTATATAATTATTAATACTACAGATTGGTCCACCACGGAACGACAGTTCTGAAAGATGAAACAAGATTATGCAACACGTGTGTTGGGACAGAGATTCTTCCTCTCGGCGTGTGTGATTGTTCAGGACAAACACATTTAAGGACCGTGGTATTTTTAGTGACAAATAATAATGGTGTTAATTATTGTTTTAGGAAAATATTGTAAATAGTATGTAAGTATGCAGAGATGGGATTTATCTAGATACAAGTATCTGAAATACAGATCTTGTATCTAAATACTTTTTAATTTTTATTTTGTATCTTGTATTTAGATACATTTTTTTAGTATCTTATTATTTTATAAATACTTAATTTGATAAAATACTTTTACTAATTACCAATACCATTTTTACATTAAAGTCTCAATTAAGAGCCATAAACGTGTTGCAAGTTTCTTGCCTGTTGCATACAAATAAATTGAAACAATATATGACTTGCATGTTTTAAATAAACAGCACATAACATTCTTGATTTATTTGTGTATAAAGCGCATGCTATAATTGCTTAACCAAACATTGTATTTAACTGGGTTCTCTCCTTTTTTGAAAACACGAGGGCAATGAGTCATATAATTTTGATTTTCAGTATCCCAGAAACACTCCTGATTGCAATAAATCTCAATGAACTTTATTAAATCAACAGAACCTGATTTTAATGCTTTATACTTACTTTAATGATTTTTGTAATTAAACACAGTTTCTTAAATGTAAAACGTTCATCATTTGAACGAAAAATTCGCTAACGCAAATACGTGCAATACTTAATGCAACCCGCCAATAAATGGTACACATATTACATACATAATAATGGTACACATACAAGCCTGTGTACAGACAAGTCGAATCTTGTAAGCAATAATCATCATCAGCCTATATTTTAGCCCACTGCTGGTCATAGACACCCTCCAATACGCACCATTGTACCCGGTCTTCGCCCTGTCGCATCCAGTTTCTGCCCGGGACCTTTCGCAAATCGTCACTCCACTTGGCTGGAGGGCGTCCTATACTACGTTTGCCGAGGCGCGGTCTGCAGCAGTTGTTGGTTTTTTTTATTGCCTTAGTAGGCAAACGAGTAAGCGTCTGCCTGATGGTAAGCAGGTCATAGCGCTCGGAAAACACCGATGCAGGGAGTCTATTCCAAAGTTTGCATGTGCGCGGCAGAAAAGACCGTTCAAAACGTACCGTGCTAATACGGACGGATTCAACGTAGTACGGATGAAGTCCACTGCGAGGTTCTTAGCAATAATCAGCTAAACATAATTGTATTGGTGAAACAAAAGACATTTGCAATTATTTATTGTCAAAACTTTCGTTCAATAATTTCATTCCATTTTTTTACTTATATCCATGAGCAAACATTTGCTTACAATTCTAGAACGTGAATTATTGAGCGTATGTATTGCATTCAATTATTGCTCATATATGTATTAGAAAATGGCATCATGTGAATAGGCCATTAGACAGATCAGCTATTGCTAGCAATTATCGTACGCATTAATTGCTAGCAACATTAGGTTTTGGAATATCTGTCAAAGGACTCGCATACATACCCTTTCGCAAATCGTCACTCCACTTGGCTGGAGGGCGTCCTATACTACGTTTGCCGAGGCGCGGTCTGCAATGTTTAGGCAATTTTACGCGGGTAAAATTGCCTAAACATTGCGCATATTCAGACGGAGTGACTTGATTAGCAATAATTGCGTACGAATATTGCATCCAATAATGATACGTTTGAATGAGGCTTAAGGCTATTCATAGCTAATAAAATGCTTTGTCCTGAATGACTGACTGACGGATCAACGCACAGACTAAACCGCTCATCTTAGAAACCTGAAACTTGGAGGATATGTTCTTTGTATGACGTAAGCATCCGATAAGGATTTTTCGAAATTTTAACCCTAAGGGGGTGAAAAAGGAGGCAAATTTTGTATGGGACAACGTGATTTCTTGGTCCATTATAGGTACTTAGGGTCATTCAGCTCAAAAGTACGCACTTTTTTTTCTATTGTCTACACACTCAAAAATATAGGGTCCTGATAAACGTTTTAACACTTTATTTAAAGTAAATTTATTCTACTTTCACTATTTAATGAGTTTTTGTACATTGCTTCATCGGTTTTTTTGCAATACATGTTTAAGTGCAGCGGGAGAAATTCGTACTCTTGACCCGTCATGTGGGTAAAACTACGCAGAGATGCGGTTAATAGTTCGCATACTGGGTAAGCTTCGCACGCAGGTAAACTACAGACATATAATTATAAATTGTATAAGTACACATGGAATCATATGGAATATGTTTTTAAACTTCCTTTATTCTTGGTACAAATATTGTAAAAATAAATATTAAATGTACACCTATTGTAGGCACCAGGAACATAATTAATTAGACTGTATTTATAACAAACTTTAGTTATTTTTGTAATTTAATGATCACTGTAATTTTAGGAACGCTTGATGTTACTTTTCATTGTAATGAAGTTATAATAGCGTGCGTACTTTTAATCCCGTACTCTTACCCAACAGGGAATATTTTAAACAATTACACGTCAGTTGAGATGCAGTTATTTTTTAGGACAGAATTAATAGCTAAGATAAATACTATAATAATCGAGTAAACTTAATATAATCAACGGTCTTTTGTAAACTGATGCACCGTCTATCCATAAACTTTTCCCAGTACAAAATAGTTGATAACTAATCAACAAAATCACGTTGATCGCCGTTTTTCGCTAAACAAGTGAGGCTTGGTAAAATAGCTTGTGGGCTCTGACATCATCCCTGATGCACCTCTAATTTTGCCGAAAAAGTGTCTGAGCCCCCTCAATAGGTTCCGAGATATTGACCATGCGAAATTTTACCCACTGCGTGCTGTTACCCCGAATGACCCTAAAGTTTTGCATAAACCTTTTTAGAACTAGTGCACCCACTATTCGCCGTGCATCTTCTGTCCCATGATGTGATAGGGGGCGAGTCTATCGCTATTTTGGACACAAATTCCAAACTCCAGGTTGATACTGAATAGAAAAACCCACTATCACTTTGCCCAACCCGCGGACCCCGAACCCGAGACTTCAGCACTGCAGTATTTGGAATTAAAATATGATGGTATGAACATTGCACGTAAACTTATAAAAAACTGACTGTTTTACGTATTCATTGACGCAACTTTGAAACCGCTTGAAAAGATAAAAGTTGTTAAAATTTATGAAAATGTGTTTCCTTTCAAAAGGTATCTTATTTGAAAAAAGTATTTAGAAAATACGTATCTTGTATCTAGTATTTAAATACCGTTTTCAAAAGTATCTTGTATCTGGTATCTCAAATCCTTTATTTACAAGTATCTTGTATTTCAGATACTTTTATGAGGTATCTTGAACATCTCTGTAAGTATGGTAGGGTGCACAGTTTTATGGTACAAAAGCCGTAAAAGGCTAAACCGTTCAGTGGGAGCTAGGATGTGAAAAAAAAACACGATGCGTCTCCGCTTCGTTTTATTGTGATTGGTTGAGAGACTGACGTATCAGTATTTTGATGTTTGTGATTGATCGAGAGACCGATACGTCAGTCTCTCAACCAATCACAATAAAACGAAGCGGAGACGCATCGTGTTTTTTTACATCCTAGCCCCACTGTCTCGTGTTTAAACCAAAGTGCTATATTTATGAGTGAGGAAGTAACGGCAGAGAATAACGCTTTGTTAATAAAAAGGCATATTATTTTTCACAAAATTATATAATGTGTTGTACAGTTACAGTTACATCATAACTAATACAATTGATGGAACAAGACCTACTAATACAAATCGATATTTAAAATGATACTGGCAGGTAGCTCACTGCGAGATTAAGAGATTTTACATATTGTGAGTATAACAGTTTAAAATTCATATACAAATTTAAATGGTCAATGGACCAGCGATGGTATTTATAATTTATTCCATTACTTAGAACCATTTTGTCAGTGTTTTAACTAAAAGTACATGTCATTTTTCAAATTATTTAAAATTGTAACAGGTCGACATCCTGACGCCGCCAGACTTTACTTATTTTCTGGAAACAAAAGAGAAATGCGAGATTGTGTTAGGATGTACCTTCAGTGTATACAGATTCGCTAGTTCGCGCTGACGGCCAATTTACAGATACCATGTGCTAAAGGTTTCTAAAAAAATACTCAATTTATAAAGTCTAAGAGCTGATTTTTGCATACTCTTTAAATGGAATGAAAAAATAACGTCGGCCTTCTTATACTCCTAGGGCGGTATAAATTGATGCAACTAAATATTGCTAAGTGAACTTGAAGTGTGATATCAGCTGAGATGCTGTCAAGTTAAGGAAAGCATCTTAAGATAGTTGCCATATTAACATCAGCTCAAATGACATCTTAAGTCACAATATGTGATGGATTTTGATAGTAAGTTTTGTTTGTGTAACAACGCTTACTCATCTGAGGACAAACTCTTAAATGACAGCTTAAACTCTGTTTATTATAGTCAGTGTCTACTTGAGACTATACTCAAACAGGACATTAATTTATTAAAATCCCCTAGTCATGATATTAACATATGATACATATAGAGAACTACTTCGATACCTTCTATAATCAGCCGGACATATCGTAGGGTCTAACAGGTGCTAACAACCTTCATGTACAAACAAAGTGTCGCTATGAGTCTGAACACAAATGTGATGCTTTTGAAATTTATAAATTGTATTTTTGTTTTGTTTTGTAAGACAGAATCATAAATAACTATTATTTTATAAAATTTATTGCGGTTTAAAACAATATTTTTAAAACATATACCTACCGAATATGCCAATAATTATTGCTTTTTAGTTATGTTTAAAGAGTTGGAACTTTCAACTGGTGGGAAGAGTCTCGCAAATTCATTATTAATTTTTAACAATATTCTCTTAAATGTAAGTAAAATTCAGCACTGAGACTTTAAAACTGTGAGTAATATTTTTCGTAATTTTACCCCTTACCATACCATACCAGCCCTGTATTATATACTCCCCACTGCTGGGCACGGGCCTCCTTTACTATTGAGAGGGTTAAGGCCTTAGTCCACCACGCTGGCCTAGTGCGGGTTGGCAGACTTCACATACCTTCGAAATTCAGAGAACTTCTCAGGTATGGAGGTTTCCTCACGATGTTTTCCTTCACCGTTAAAGCGAGCGATAATTTACAAAGGATTTACACTTAACTTTTTTTTAAGAAAACTCAGAGGTGTGTGCCCTTGGGTTTTGAACCTGCGGACATTCGTCTCGGCAGCCCGTTCCGCTCCCAACTAGGCTATCGCCGCTTACTCCCCCCCCCCCCTCCTCACTTTAGCCCTTGCGACATGTCAAATGGCCATCGGAATAAGCTAGGGAGTTTGGATATGGTAAAGGTACATACCAACTTTACTTTAACCCACACATGTTTATCTGTAAATGAGTAAAGTCTGGCGAACTCGGGATCTTGATCTATAAAGATAAACAACGTCGATATCTCCATTAGGTACAGCCTTAGAGCAATTTCTAGCGGCATACTGATGCTAAAATATAATACGATACCCATTTAGTAAGATGATGCTAATATACTGAAGACGATTTTTTTGTATTGACTATAATTATATTTCAATTAAAATAGGTGTGATGCCACGTTCCGTTTAAAATAAAAGTAAGCAGTCCTTAAATACATGAAACCTGATTAATAGTATATGCCGCGAGTGAACTTTAGTAAAGTTTACATTGTAATGGCGGTCGCCTGAGTGCTAAAACATGTGGCTCCCGAACCGGAGGTATAATTAGTAAATAAAATTATTATAAAGTTGATCGGCACATAATAATCTTGATCTAGCAGAGTGTGTGCGTTTAGCGATAAACCGCAAATATATCACAAATAATTAAAACAGTTTATAAAAGCTAAATGAATGATTACGATTACGGTATTTTGAGTACATTACGAAGCGTTTGTTCGTCAGTAGGCCGTCTGCACCGACGGCGGCGTGAGCTCGCTACTTCTTACATCTAATTCCCTTTAATAAGACACTAATAGGGGTATACCGATTTTATGTTATATTTTACTTACACGATTAATATTTTCCATTTTGGTCAAATATTAGGACATAAAATTACGATCTAAAACTTAATTTCTATATACAGTTCAATAGTTTTTAATTAAATTAGGAATAAGCATGCAATATTTTTATTTTAGCATAAATCACAGACACTTCCCTTATATTCGGCCACCCTGGGAATAAAATAAAACCACACGTCACTTAATGTTTTTTCAGAGACGTAACATATCCAATTAGCAAACACATTTTTGTAAAATGATACTAGGCCGGAGAAATCGTATAAAATCTGTGACGGTACGTTTGCGATCGCACCGGGAATCACAAGCACTACAATAGTAACTAAAAATATCAAAATAAAAAATAAGCCGTAAAATAATCAAATCGTGTCACGAAGGCAAAATCAATTTCACGTGACTAAACATCGAACTCAACAGGTGGGCACATTGACTACAGAATGATTACAGTAAAACTACAGCTTAAGTGGAAATAAAACGTAATCCTATGAGTGCACGGGCGCTTGTCCCACAGGTGACTGTGTGGCAAGCGCCGTGGTCTCACTCGCCTGTGCACAAACACGAGACATTGCTACCCACTTCATACAGGCGCAGTGACAGGAAACAACGCGCATGCTAATATCAATATCGACATTACTTATACGCGTTAGTTATGTTAAAATCAATGCACCGGGTTAATATATCACTTACACAAATTTACAACGTTGCCACTAAGTGCGTTAATACTGCCCAATTATTACAAAAATCTCTTTGAAATAAGGACACAAAACGTAGGTCGTACTATACACATAACTTGCAATGTGCTATTATAGGAGACCGTTTAAGTATTTTGAAACAAACTTTTAGGAATATATTATATCACATGAGAGATGCGCGTCGACGGATGCATGTAGGCCTGTTGTGGTGGTGAAGTGGTGCCGTGTCAGTGCCGGGGCAGGGCGGTGGTCGCGACGGGTCGCTCGCGTCGGTTACAGCGCGGACGCGTGCTCGTCGCGTCAGGTGTCATTGGGCGAGCGCAGTGAGTGTAGCGCGTTCCCGTGCCCCGCCGGTCTCCGACGGTCCAGGAACGTCTTCAATTGAGTCGCTGACAGCGGCGTGGTTGGAGCCTGAAACCAAATAAAAAAAAAATAAAAAATCCAAAATTAATGTTTATTTTTCTGATTTCACATGCGTGCTTTAGGTAATCTACGTGTCTAAATTGGAGCTTAAATTAGCAAGACTTGCAGAAGTCGACTTTGGTGAGCTATTTTTACCGTGTAAACAATTAGGGCAAACTGACTTTCGCAAACTTTGACGCTTGCAAAACTTGTAGCGAGTCACATGTGTTTATTGTCTCTAGTGTTAACGCAAATGGAAAAGTTGTTGCGCATTATATTGCTTCGGAACTTGCTGATCTAAATTATATGCAGATACAGTAAAGCTGTGATTCCGCAGAACACGGCAGGTGACGTCTTGCCGGGCGTCATTTGCCGTCGTGTGCGGAATCGGTCTCATACAATTTAATACTGCATAGTAGTGCCGTCTGCCGTTGCGGCACATGCTGTTGCCGTCTGCCGCGTTCTGCGGAATCACAGCTTAAGGCTTACCTCGTCGAACCATGAGTTGGCGAGCGCGTCGCGCGGCGTGAGCCTGGCGGCGGGCGCAGCATCCAGCAGGCCGCGGATGATCTGCTGCGCGGACTCCTCCACGCCCGCCCAGTGCTCCGGCGGGAAGCAGTAGTCGCACTTTATTATGTTCGCCGTCGTCTCCTCTATCGACTCGTCCAAGAACGGTGACAGCTTCACAATAGACATTTAATTTTATCTTATTGTATATGTTATTTACAATGTTAGATTAAGATTGTATGTAATATTATAAAGAAAACTGCCAATCGAATTCCTATAAGGCAGGATCGAATGTGACTCGTTTAAAGAGACCGAGCTGTTTAGAGACTCATTTATAACAAAAGTATTTTAAACCACTATTAGGTATAATATAAATCATTCTTTAATATGAAAATTAGAATTCAGCATTATATATTTTATTTTATAATCACGAGCGACAATCTCTTTTTAATATACGTAATGTAATTATGGATTTAATATAAATTATGATTATGAAGTACAGGATCGTAATTAAACGCACGAATATCCGGATTACTATCACTTGCAAAAATTAAATTAGACTATTGGATAATACAATTTAAATTTATTAGTGGCAATTGACAACATGAACATAACTTGTACTTACCCCTGTGAGGAATACGTATAGGAAAACACCAGCGGCCCAGGCATCCCATGCGGCCGCCGGTGGGCGACCGAGCACGCATTCGGGCGGCGCGAACTCGAGCTGCGCAGGCGCCGGCGGCAGCACCTCGCGGCCGGACGTGCCCGTGCCTCCCTCACCGGTCTCGATGGCCGAGCCCAGGTCAATTAGCTTCAACTGCGGCTGTGTGCCACTCAACTCCACTAAAATGTTTTCCGGCTGTGGAATTTTTAAAATTTTATAATTAAAATACTAATCATTGGCTGACTATGATTAAAAGGACTCGCACCCAGAGGATTATGTTAAGTTTACACAACAAAAAAATTCAATCGACCTAGGACAGAACGTGTAGGTACCCTTTTTTAAATATCTTTTATTCTCATCACGCCATATTAGACCGTGTAAGTATGTCGTATTCTGGGATTAGTCTGTGTACATGATTACTACCCACTTTCGAAAATGTCTGTAAATTGTGTCTCTGGGCGAGGAATAATCATCTGTCGTTAGTCGATATTTCTATCTGGAGGCCACTCCACTCAACATCTAGTGCAATGGAGTCACTTTGATGCGCCCGTACATAATAATCAACACTACTTTCGAACACTTGCGAAAACTAGCTTTTAGTTGACAGTAGAATGGACACAAGGGGAAAATTTACCCAAAAGTAAACTGTGTCATAACAACAGTGCCGCGACAAGAGTGACGTGCAGTAAAATTTATTGGAATGTATAATTTTACGGTAACTCGGCATTGGTCTTTAGAAAATCTAAATTTAAAAATCTAATACGATCGCCACTTATAGGATCGCTGGTTAGTGTATTTTTTTCGATAGTGAATTGAGATTTCACCCCACTATTATTATCTGTCATAGCGTGCCGGTACAATAATTAATGGGTAATTACTATCTACATTTTCTGTTTAATACGATAACTGTAAACGTCAGAAAAAATAAAATTCGTATAGAACGCCATGCAATGATAGTGAAAAAATATAATTGACGCCATGTTCATTTTTGTCCATGTTTTATTTCTGTTATGTATCAGAGATGGCGTCGTATACAAAATGTGTGAAAAAATTAATTTTCTTCATAATATTTTTTTGTGAATTTTTCCGATCTTTTTCAGTTATTCTGCTTTTCGGAGCGGAGACAAATCAAAAAAATCCAAGAACACAGAAATCTGTTCCGCTGTTTCTAAGCTGTATAGGACATGTCCAAAACGTGTTTCAATTTAGAACCATGATACTTTTATACTTGGATGGTACTCCCAAAAATAGGCTTTTGCAATAGATAGTATAATTTTAAAGTCCTCCGATTTTGAAATGTAGGTATGTAATTTTTTTTCCTTAAAATGAACGTTTTTAAAAAGATTCAAGATCCAAATTTTTCCCCTTTTAATATTCATAAAATATGAGTCTGGTTAGGAATCGAGGCCCAGCACCCATATGCAACGCGGATATCTCTTTTAATAGCGTCAGTCACACGACTTTGTTTTCAATTTGTAAAAAAAATGCTGAGCACGCCGCTTTCTCAAGTGCGGTCCGGAGCCATGGCCCAAAGCTACGGCACTGATGAGATATAGATGTATAGATGACATACCCTAACGTCAAGATGTGCAACATTGATGGAATGTAGCCAGTCAAGCGCGGAGAGTAGCTGTCGCGTGTGGTGCGCGACGGTGCGCTGTGTGTACAGCGCGGGCACGGCGGCGGCGTGCTCCAGCAGCGGCCCGCCGCCGATCAGCTCCAGCACGAGCGTGTGCGCGCCCGCGCGGGGCACTTCCGCGAACAGCGCCAGCGACCGCACCACCGCGCCATGCGCCGACCGCGACAGGATGCGGTACTCGCGCATCGCGTCCGCGCCGCGACCCGCCAGCACCTGAGTGTAACGACGTGTTCATTGTTTCATGTTGTAACATAAATATTATTGAGCAGCATTTTGATGGTGTACTTTTTAAATTACCTGCTTTAATGCGACTCGTTGTCCGGTGCCAGTGTCGCGAGCAGCCAGTACCCGCGCCGTTCTCCCACGTCCGATTTCCTCTTCAACGCTGTACCGGCGGGCGAATTGTTCCCGCTGCCACGCGCCGCCGCCCCCGCACGCCGCCGGGCCCGAGGCTGGGCCTGGAGCACCACTTCGTGCGCATATCAAGCGGAAGCTGTACTGGCCAGCAGGTAATTCTTCCAACGCCAATGTATTCACTGCAGCGGGAGTTTCAGTAGCTCGTCGCCACTCTCCTTCCCCCACGCGACAATACTCCAAGTGTGTCGGGGTCGGCTCATCCCACTGTACCACGAGTCCTCCGCCCGGATGCGCACGCACTGCAGGCACTCCTGGCGTGCCACCCGATCCTACAATTAGCCGCGCGGAACTTTGCACGCCGCCGAGCTCATTACTGACTAGGCAACAGTAGACGCCCGCGTCGGAAGCGCGACACGCGTGAATAGTCAGAGTGGCGTGTCCATCGGGCGCAAGAGTAATGGCAAACCGGCCTCCATGCCGTAGAGCGCGAGTCTCCGGCGCGGTCTTCCTCCAGGAGGCGGTGGCGCGCGTGGCAACTGCACGGCACGCGAGGGTAGCAGTGGCACCGGGCGCAACCGTCACGTCGATGACCGGCTCGGAGAGCTCGGGCGGGCGCAGCTCGGTGACGAGGCCCTCGGCGCCGGGCTCCGCGGCGCCGCTGCCCGCACTGCCCGCGCTCGCTCCGCTGCCGCCGCGCCGCAGCTTCAGCCCCCAGGGCCGCTTCGAGAGGCCCTGTCCGCGGAGACACACGCTAATCACAAGGCCAGGCCAGTGGCGCACTAGCGGTGCGTGTCGCAAGCGGTGCATGCATGCTTAGGTAATCTCACCCGTGCTCCCCCACTGGCGATTGCGTCTTTCACATTCATTAAATCTATACTATATACAATCAATAAATAAACATAATATTTAAAGTCATAGGCGGCTACTCCGAATCACTTAGCACAATAGGTAAGTCTTGCGCGTGAGTCTAATCGGTTTTCTATCACAGTCTATGTTTAACATGCATTCCCGTGTATATCATACCTACAACAAAAAAAAAAATACAGACAAGCGTTAAAAATAAGACATGCATAAGGAAGAAAAAGCATAATATGTTATGAAGGTCACAGCGCAGGTCAAATCAAAATCTTATAAATACGTATTTTAAATGTAGGTGGGACAAAAAATAATCAAAAAAAGCAATTATACTTATTATTTTATTATACGGTATCATTTTTACATTACGTTACTAAATGAAACCACATATTCGTCTATACCTCTGCTAACATCGTGCTAAAAATTATCAATGAATAACGAATACTTTCGCCAAAAATCCCGGTTGTAGTATTACAATTTTTGATAATTTTGTAATTTAGTGCGAATATGGTGTGTGCGTAAGTGTATTTCTGACTGAAAGTGTAATGTTGCTGCTGCGAGGAATTCTCCTAGAGCAGTCATACTGGCATTAGGGCGTGTAAACTTAAAGTTACATTTTATTGATATTTATTTTGTTCGAAACTTACACTTTTTTATTGTATATGGTTAAAATAACTTAATGAAAAGTGTTACTTTCAACGAGATAAGGATGTGGTTTTATTTATTAACGCAATGTCAAAATGACCCTGTATACATACAACGCATGGTGAAACTTAAAATGCAAACAGTTTTATACGATGCTACGATTATAAACTACGGCTGCTAATAACGTGCTTTTCGCAACAAGTGCTCATCAACAAGTTACTGGTAGTCTCTCATAATATGTAAGAGTCCGTCTGGGTGGGTACCACCGCATTGTATATTTCTACCGCCAAGCAGCAGTGCAATAAGGGGAAAGGCATGCTCGCCTCGTAATTCAAAGCAATAATTAAAAAAAAAGTCCGAATTAAAGCGTTTCAGGATTGACATTAGGCAGAAATTGTAGTAGTGTCTAACCTCTCATTAAACAATCGTAAATTTTAGGCGAGATTGCGATTTGTGCTTCCACTAAGTCTTACCAACTACATTACTTACACCAAGCATGGATAGACCCCGGAAGCAAAAAGCTAAATATGATATAATTATACAGAAAGTAATATGGTAAGTTTTTAATATAATTAAGTATGATATGATATTAACCCGTCAAACCTCGCTTATATATATAGATGTATGGGGGAACCCTATATACTCGGACGCCGGCGTCAGTAGCGAAGCTTGACAATCAATATTATTTCACAGCAATGGTGGCCACAAAGAAAAAAGAAAGAAATTAAGAATAGGCTTTATAGTATCTAATATCTATGTAGGTCACATATAGTATAGATTCAAAGAAATTGCTTGAAATTATTTCAGCTTAATATATTCTGCACCTGAGAATTTGTACAATTCCTCCTCTTCCCCCTAGTCATAAGACAATTTTCGATAGGGAATTTGCAAATATAATGTTTATAAATATTTTGTGACTTAAATGAAAAAATCTACCGCTTGTATAAAGCACAGGTACAGCCGGGTATGGAATACTGTTCGCACCTCTGGGACGGTTCCGCCCAATACTTGCTCGATGCGTTCGACGGATTGCAGCGGCGAGCCATCCGCATTGTAAATGATGCAGACGTGACGAGCAACTTGGAGTCGCTACAATTGTGGAGGGATGTCGCTTCTCTATCTAAGCGTGTTCTACCGTCTCTATCATGGCGAATGTTCTGAAGAATTGTTTAATCTGATCCCCCCTTTCTTTTCCTCAGCAGAATCACGCGTGCTGATATGCGAAACTACAGCTTGATGGTTAAAATCATCTCGGCCCGAACCAATAAGTTCGCCAAATCTTTTATTTGCCGCACCATCAGGCTTTGGAATAGTTTACCGGCGCGCGTGTTCCCTCCTACCTATAATATTGGGTCCTTCCGCCGTAGCGTGAAGAAGCAGCTCAGTAGGCCGGCATATTGTGTCGAATGGCATGAGATAACCATTCGATACTCTATCTGGACGGCAGTGCGCTTACCATCAGGTGAAGTGCAGTCACTTAGCCGTGCCCGAATAAAAAAAAATCGCCTGTGTGTTCCATCCCATGATACAATAGGGGGTGAGCTTACCGCCACATCGGACACAAATTCCAGACTACGGATTAGCACTTAGAAAAACCCAATATCACTGTGCTCGACCTGGGATTTGAACCCGAGAGCATAGCGCGATAGCCCGGCTGCGTACGCAATACAACTACACCACCGGGTCAGTGTTCTTTACATTATGTAATTGGTACTCAAGATCAACATGTTTTAAGTTAGTTTGTGCACCTGATAAGCATAAGCAGGAAACGTCTAAGCAAGAAAACTATTATTTGCATTTAAATAGTAACTACAGCAGTGTCACTAGGTTCCTATATTTGAACACTTGATCGGTCGACACTATTAACTTATCAACTCATTGTGAGAATATAATACGTCAATTAGTGATGAAGAAAGTGCTGTGTACGAATAATTTTGTGGCCATTTCTTGTTTTAAAATTCCTAAAATATGGCGCACAAGACTTAACACAGCATACTAAAACGTATAGGAAACTATATTTAATATGTAACAATAAACATAGTCGCGTTTGTGTTAACACAGGCGAGTTGAAATTATCCATTACTCAGACATGCGTCATGCTACGCTGTGTCGCCTACCTGTCGACATATGTTCAGCCTAAAGACATAAATGTAAATAGAAAACACAAGTGTGTATTTTTTCCTACGTACTGTGACGTCATAAGACCGCTTTAGTGTTGGAAATTCTTCGTCTGCCCGAAACCAATTAAAAGACGGTACTATTCATCATGAAATATTTAAGGTTTTTAGAGAATGATATCAGTGAATGAAGTTTAATGTCAATCCACATATGACTAATTTCATAATTAGTTTATGTTTTCTTTAGCTCAATTGTCGCTATTGCCTTCGGATCAATTTCGGCTGACGTCTGATGCCACTGAGGCTGAGCGGAAAATAAATGACAGCGTCGAAATAAGAGCATTGTTCTCTCTGTTGTCATCGGTAGTGCATACATCATCAGCATCATCCATTTAGATTTATGTCTGTGCCTCAGCCTAAGTCTGTCGAAGCTAGCGACGTTCCACGTACTTTATGGGCCGACTTTCCATATTCATTAAGTCGAAACACGTACAATGCGTCTCCGCTTCGTTTTATAGTGATTGGTTGAGAGACTGACGTATCGGTCTCTCGATCAATCACAAACATAAACATACAGATACGTCAGTCTCTCAACCAATCATAATAAAACGAAGCGGAGACGCATCGTGTTTTTTTTTTCACATTCTAAGCCCCCAGACATGACATATGAAAACTATCGTGTTTCCTTAGTTGTGTGATAGCCTAGAGACGTATGTGAACTGAACTATAGGCAAATCTTATTTGTAAATAATGAATTCTCATGGCATAAAGCAATCATGTCATTTGGATATTGTGCCGGTAAATTCGTTGATACGTACATTGGCATGCGGCGGCGAGGTAGGGCTGATGGCGCTGTGAGCCTTCTTGCGTTCGTCAGGGCGGTTGGTAGTGGTAGGCAGATTGATGGTGTTCGCTTTGGCGTGGGGACGCTGGGTGCGATGACGCGGCTCCGGCACCAGCCCGCACCACCCCTCCCCTAAACTATCGGGACATGGGAATAGGTACAATTAACAAAAATAAATAAACAAAAATAAAAACGGGTGCACCAGCTTTTTGGCATATTTTCTCACTCAATATGTCCACTTTACAGAAAATAACATTTCGATAATTAGTGATGTTATAACAAAGTCGACTTCTTAGAAAAACATTCATCTATTAGTTTATTTTGAACTGTCACTCGCTTTACTTAGAATACGCTACGCTATCTAATATGGTTAGTTGTTAGTACAGATCCTACTGCGTTCGTAACGCGCCATCTACAGTGTTAGCATATTTTCGGTAGACGTCTAAAGGCACCTTAAAAATACCAAAGCACCGAACGTTTTCCGACTTCCTCCAGAGATTTCGCTAACGGCACGGCAACAAAGCTCAATTTGAACACAGATGTCAATTGTCAGGTTAGTTCTTTACGTCTATAGCAGTAGTCGGCTGAAGCTGGGCCCCAAATAAAAATATACCAAACATAACATAAATAAACATAATCAAGCATGCGGGACTAAAAGCAGAAAACCACAAGCTATTTTTATTCACATTTATTGGTTAGTCATGTAACATAAGAATCAAGTATTACAGTGATTGTTAGATGTTAGTATTATATACATAATTAATTTAGGACTAAACCAAGCGAATATATACATACCAAGTTACAAAACTATAAAACGAGACATTATGAAAAGAATGTAGTTTATTTTTTGGCCGAAATGCAATCGTTTCAAATGTCACGAATATTTTAAAAATATATATAAGTATGTAAATTAAGTACAGATCGCCTTGCCAGTACGAACCGGTCGTGGAGATAACTAATTTCTAGTCGAAGGCTTACAAGTATAGAATAGCAGATACAGATATAGATGCTTGCTGCGCTTCACGCTGTACGCTGCAGAGACCTAATCCAATGGCCGAATATTTAACTCTAAAGTACTAACTAATAATACAATACATAACAACTCAATATTCACTATTAGCCATAAGCGAGTATCTCCTTCCACTAGAAGCAACCTAACCGTTAATACAAGTACATAATATTATGTACCTACTCTTCAAATAAAATTCCTCTGAGAAAGGCAAATGCATACTATTTTATCTATATATTATTATTATTTTTATGTTAATTTACAATTTATCGAATTAGTTTTACAAATTTGAATATCATTATACAATTCTTAATGATAGGTCATATCCGAATTCATGTGATGGCATCATTACCACGTTACCTTATTAAACTAATTGCCTGAAAAATACAATTGTCGTACTTGCGTTTACATTTGCAGTTGTAAATTACATTTTAAAATTTCCCACACTTGCCTCCCCCATAATTATATTAAAGCAATGCGTGGCGGTGCTATACAAAATACAATACTTTTATCGACAATTAAAATAAATAAATTTGCATCTCTGCATTAGCGATCAGTCACACAGCAACCAAGAAAATGTTTGAAGTTATGGTAGATCTTATATACTATTGACATCGAAAGCTGATTTCATTAAGCATTTTAATGTTTAGTATCCTAGATCTATTTCTACTAACTTAATCGATAAATAGTAGGGAATTTAACACTAAATCATAAGTAAGTATCTAAAATAAATAAGTCCAAGTATTTTTGGCCCCATATCAAAACTATAAAATTAAATATATTGTTCTTAAACAAAACTACTCAGTAGAGTTATTTCGCTTGCCATTTTTGTATGTATAAAGGGAATGAACTATAAAAAATATAAATTAACGAATATCTTATCACTAATTACTTATTTATAACACTGACCGCCATTTATATCCACGCGAATACTCGAACACACCTATTGCATCTATGACGTTTTACAAATTGTTCGTTTCTATCGTGGCGGTCTCTCGCTTCTAAATATCCAAGATATGTATGCTCGTATAATATGCACGAATATTGAATATTATGAGTGTAATATATTTTAGTGTAATAAATCAAACTCCAGTTAGTATAAAGATTCGTATTTCATGGATCACTAAAAGCTACGCCTAATTATATAGGATAACGCGTACAATACGCGCCAGATAAAATCCAGAGTGTTACCGGCCGGGGTGATCCCGGCGCGGTGGTCCAAGTGTTGTGAAGGGTACTTGACTCGTCAAGCCCTGCTACGGACGCCGGCGTCCGAGTATATAGGGTTTCCTCATACATCTATGAACGGGGTTTGACGGGTTAAAGTTGAGTGGCGAGTATTGCACAACGGAATGTAATGCTTAACACACTATATACTTAATTCCGTTCCTTTCCAAGTAATGCCTGTACGTTCATTCCTTTACGAGCCAGTCTTCTTCGATTCCCACTTAAAAACTAATCGATTAAATACTTTAAATGTGTTATCTTCCTCGAATTGGCGAAAAATTATAAATAAGCACGAGTCAAGTATCAAAGTTATGAGAAGTTACGTATGAAATGAATTCTACTAAACGTAAAGTTTGTTTCTCATAAATTATTTGCCAATTCGGTGCGTAAAAACTGCATCAAAATATTATGTTTCGAACATAATATTACCATTAGATTTACATGCCTGAACAAATCACATAAATCGTTAATGGCAAATATGGATATATTACAAAATTATGTTTTTGTTATTGGGCTGATTCTACATGGCTACTGTTTACCTTGACAGATAAAGTACCAATTAGAAAGCCTCCCAATAACGTTGTTCGAATGTTGAGTTGTAATAAAATTATTCAACATTATTATGAAATGAATAGCAGCAGACACACGATTAGTTCAAAGGTAACACATTTGTTTTAATAAAATGAGAATATTCATAGAGTAGATACATTTGGCGCAGCGCGTACCCGTACATTAGCCGCTCTCGCGCCATGGCAGTGATTCCATTTGTATCTCTCGGTTTAAGGCGACGCACACGCTCGTGCATAATGAGTTCAAGCACAAATGCGCTTATCACGAGCGCTTTCAAAGTACTGTCTAACATGGGCTTATATAAGGAGGGCGAGGTTCAAGGGGTCCAGACCCCCCCCTTAATTTACAATAAACCACGCTACGCCACTGAACGTTGACATTTTGGGGATACAGACCCCCCCGCCCCTTAGCTCAAAACTGATCGAGCTACAAAACATGTCCACACTCTAATGGCGTGACCTAGTGTATACGGTGTCATACAACGCAAATATCGTAGGACCCCCGATTCGAAAGCTATAGCTACGCCCGTGCTGTCTTATAACCAGCTTATGTATGGAATTTACAGTTTAAATAATTACAAAATTAAACAAAATTACTTTCTCAGCAGATCCATATTTGGAAGCTAGCCAAGTTCAAGACAGTGACAGTATTCTAATAAAACTATCTATGCGGCAACTTTTTACTCACTAGTTTTTATATTGTGACAATTTAATTTTTTTTTCTTCATTAGTGTACGATATAGAGCCTTAAAGACGCATAATGTTAATTCGTGCGCTGCGCCAATATACCTACAAACACGCAACATACTTATTGTGGTAACTTGTCCACGGCGCAAAAATGCCTGTAGACTTCAATATTTACAGGAACTTCATTGTGCATTCGTTCCCTCTAGTGGGATAAGTACTATAAGTAAACGTATAAACTTATCACTAGGAAATAAATACGGATTGAGTAGTTGATGATCACCCTTAGCACGAATAATAAACAATTTCGCCAAGTTCGTAGCGAGCGAGTTAACATTTAAGCATTTCTCTAAAATCGTTATATGATACTATGTGTCAAAAGAAGAGTGTTGCCAACATTTTGACACACACTGTTCTATGACTACTATTCGAAGTTCACGTGTATATTCATTCTACAATATTATATTTCCAAATGCGATCACCGAAATTTCCATAGAAAATTTACTTTGACGTCACAAAAAGTTCTAACATCATGCTAAAATTCGTGCTAAGCGTACAGTAGTACAGTGGGGCTAGGACGTGAAACGAAAAACACGATGTGTCTCCGCTTCGTTTTATTGTGATTGGTTGAGTGACTGACGTATCGGTATTTTGATGTTTGTGATTGATCGAGAGACCGATACGTCAGTCTCTCAACCAATCACAATAAAACGAAAAGGAAACGCAACGTGTTTTTTTTCACGTCCTAGCCCCACAGCTCAGAGGCCAACGCGCGAAAGGGAGTCGGACTTTTATCCTGTTACTAGCCCGTGCACCTTATTTTCGTTTAAATTGTCAACATAGAGTAGTTCTCTCTTTATGAACTTCATAGATGAATTCTTTCCAAGATCGTTATACAAAACAGTACATTGCAAGTGAATTATATTGTCAATGTTTGGTGTGCATGTCGTATGTCAATATTTAATTGATGTTGTGTAAAGTTCGCCTTGCCCGAATTGATTTTAATTCAATGTGAGCATTGTTACTGAGATATTAAATTATCACTTTCATTGATTTGCATTTATAGTATATTTTTATTATGGTTGATCGTATTGTTCTATTAGTATAGTATAGTATCTATTGATCGTATTGGTCACTTGACGCGTGTAATTTAATTGCATCGTATAACATGAAAATATTAATGCAGCACCATAATCGGATAGACAATAAATAATACAGAGGAATTCAACAGACGAAATCCGGTGCTCAGAAGCTTGAACAGGTTATTTAAACAATAATATAGTGTGTAGAGTAGCAACCTTACTACGTCGGTGCTGTGGGAACTAACATCTCGCATCGAACGAGGCGGATGCTGCGAGTGTACAATGTGTATTGGCAGTGTTCGTGTCGTGTTATTACTCTTATTGGCAGTACGTTATATCGGATATACCATTATCGACGGGTTCGAGATAAAATTGAGACGGCGTCGTTCGGTTAAATCTACAATGTTACATTATTTATAATTCATCACACACGTTATCGATAAAAATTTCGAAATAAATATATATCTAAATATCAATTCCAATGTGATGTTATAACTAACGTGGGTCTTTATTACACTAGTTATTTCTTAATTTTGAATATACGTAATCGCAAGGTGACCTTGCGCAGTACGCTTTGTTATTAAATATAACTAATAAAATTATATAACATTATAACAATATTATTATCGCAAACATCACCGTTTGTTAGTAAAAAAAAAGGAAATAAAACATAACAGAGCAAGAACGACCACATTTGTGACAGTCCCACAAACTTCAGTGCTGGTTAGCGGTGCGTAGGTAATGCGTTCGGAATATTTCCATTATCTCTGTTGGTAAACATTACAGATGAAATCATAACAGACGCTGACCTTGGCAACGCGCCAATGAATTACTTTATACCATGCCCACCAGACTAGATTTTATTGAGATGTGGATGGGATTTCACCAAAACAAACTAGTTTTTAAAATATTTAGTCTGAGTGAATATTATGTTGTTTACGCACAGATAAATGTATGTATTATGTTAATAAGGCAAAGCGCATGCTGAGACCGAGAAAACGCAGCGCATTGTGTCATCAGAATGTCGAATGGTACTGTTGACAATCTTCTGCCTTGCCTTGTCAGTGCACGCGGGTCTTATGCCCACGGTCATACGTTATACTCCGTCCAACCATTTATTTAACTTTTGACAGTTCGGTGCTCATCTATTGGGGATGTACTAATGCATTACCGATTGGATTTCTTGTAACAATCGATTTAATTTATGAAGAAGTTTTGATCGATTCGTTTAATACATTGAAATGTTATTTTTGCTCAATATTTTGTACTAGCTTTTGCCCACGGCTTCGCCCGCGTTAATAAGTTTTTCCGGGCCAAAAGTACATACATAAAAACCTTCTCGTTGCATCACTCTATCCAACACATTTACTTGGATAAAGATTAATATTATGACGTTGATACAACTCTTAACAAATAATGAATTAATTTCGACCAAATTTGATTACCATAAAAACGGTTCTAGTGAGTTAATCTTAAAAGATAGACATATACTGTCGCGGACTTTTTTTTAGATAATTTCAAGAGGAATAATTCTTTCATACATATATTTTTGGTATTTTGAACCGTTTTCGCAGCGCACGCAATGGAAGCCCTCAAGGATGAATAATTTTCCCCGCATTTTTCACATTTTCCATTATTTCTTCGCTCCTAATAGTTGCATCGTGATGTTATATAGCCTATAGCCTTCCTCGATAAATGGTCTATTCAACACAAAAAGAATCTTTCAATTCGAACCAGTAGTTCCTGAGATTAGCGCGTTCAAACAAACAAACAAACAAACAAACTCTTCAGCTTTATAATATTAGTATAGATTGTTTTATGAACATGCCTAAGCGTTTAAATGTGTATTTTTTGTTTATAAATTTATTCTGTAGGTATATTTATTATATATTATCCAATATAAATTTTGTCAATATTTAACTTTAATAGTTTATTTTATTGGCTATCATAAACATACGCATATATAAAAAGAAAATATTTAATTTACACTGATAAACATTATTTTTCAATAAAAAAGTTTTGAATTATTTTTGTTACACAAACAGTGGGCTTAAGGAATATCGATCGATAATTAATATCGGGACGAAAGAGAAAGTCGCTTCATTATGGAAAAGAAAAAGAATTTCAATTCCTTGTTAATAATTATAAAATTTCATAGGCGTGTCATACCAAAGTTAAATAAATGGTTGGACGGAGTATGGAGAGAGACGGAGAGTTCTGCTCTGTGTTGCGTTGGGTTGCCTCAGCACTCACCATGCATTCAACGCTATTAGTTGGTATAGGTCGGTTAACTAAACCTGGCACGTTTACAGTACTCACACCTGTAAAATTTATAGTACGTAAATAAATCGTATTATCATAATTGGTGGGACAGATTCATAGATACAAACAACACACGGCATACCAACCTATGCCGTGCGTTACAAACAAGACATCATGCTACAATCTTTGACTTTGTTGATGCGTGAGCACTATGTTGCCATGACGCTGACGTGTTTATTCGTAGACACTACAAACGCGCTAAATGCGAATGGTACGCGCCAGCTTTAGATAACCGGCCTACAGATATGTGGTCGTTACTTGTTCAAAATAATAATAAAGGGGGGGCTACACGTGCCGCCAGTTGCCCCGCGAGTACTTACGCGGCGGGGTCGCGGGTCGGGTCGCGGTGCAGCTCGCGCAGGTACGCGCCGGGGTTCTCCAGCGCCTCGCCGAATATGCGCTGCGACTGCAGGATGCTGGACAGCGTCGACACCCACTCCTGCCGCTTGCTCTCGGACGCGCGGCACAGGAACGACTGCTTCGGCTTGTTCGGGTCCACCGAGTGAATTATGAACGTGCCGTTACCTTCAATCTCTTCCAGTTCCATTTTATTCACCTGAAATAGAGAACTATTGTTATAAAATTGTGCTCTCTGGTTTACTGGTTTACGTGTAAACATACAGAGCATTTAGCTAAGAAGATAAACCACGCTCGCCTAAAAATACTTAAATATCCCAAAAACCATTGTGTCTATATTTTGCATCTAAAAAACTAAAAAAATATTCAACCTTATATTGCCTAGTAAGACGAGTTTCTATCCGCTCGATGTGTTTCAAACTGAATCAAGACGATGCTTGGACAGTGAAAATGGCGATAGTATCTAAAGCAACGCGCACGCATATCAGAGGTATACTGTGTATAACCTCACAATATTTGGTCTCCAAGCATGATTATGAATTTTGATCCAGCACAAAATCACACAAATATGTATTATCTTTGAAAGTCAATGTCGGCTTCTCAGCAGGCTAGTCATATTCTGCGGGGCATGTGTCGCGTCACTGCTCTAACAACAAACTTAGATTATAAATATATGATCTATATTAAGAAAAATAAATCGTCAAAATGTACGTAAGCGCATAACTCTAGAACGACTGCACTAAATTGGATACTTATTTTTGTGTTCGGTATTATCAGGACAAGGTTCGTACAAAAGAAAATAACAAAAATATCAATAATTAATATGTAAAAAGAGAATGAGACTGTGACTGTGAGAAATCTTCAATATATTGACAAATTGACGTTTGAAAGATTGACGTTCAATTGTTCAGTTTTCATTAATTCCTATACAATTCGACATTGGCAAATTCATTGCGTATACGGGGACGTCATAATTGAAAAAAAATATTACAATTACCGCTTCTTTTGCAACAGCAAAACTGTGTTTCGTGTCTTTTCATGTACGTTTAGAGGTTCATCGTTGTATTATTTATTGATATAGACAAGAAAATGCCAACAGTGAGGCTTCAAAATTTCGGTCAGACATTATAATAGTTATGCTCGAATTATTTAATTTTATTCATAATATGGTCGTATTGTAAACGGAAGATTTTGTCTCAGTTTTTGTCATTGAGTACGTAACGTTTAACATTTCCGGTAATTTTTAATTTGACGGGTTATTCAATTTTAATATATATCAAACGTGACAATATATAGAATTATTGATAATAATTATGCAACTGATTTGAATTTACCAGAAGTGCTACATTTCCTTAGTCCGGGACTAAAAAAAATTTGGCGGTACGAAATTCGCCGGGTAATATAATACATGCGGAGGTGAATAGTGACCTGGACATGTCCTTTGTAGTTGTATGTGGGGCTGGTGAACTGCGACTTCTTGCCGACAGCCTCGCTGAATATGACGCACTGTTCGAATAGGAACACGTGCAGCTCCTTGCCCTTGTCGCTGCCGCCGCCGGTCACCTCGGACACGAACATCGTCTCCTGCAGCAGCAGCTTGCCTTGGGCCGTGATGTTGCCCTGCAAACAAACGTATACAACCCTCAATATATTTAGGGCTTCACAATCAACCTGGTTAAACTATCTAATTAGTGCTTTTTTAAATCGCACGCTAGCTGCGCATTTTTATTTGAGTGTAGTGCTATGTACTGTATACAATAATGAAAATAACTTTGTAAATGGTATGAGTTATTTCTCCTTTCATATACGGGAACAATCATAGGTAGTGAATACATGCACGAAATAACACTCATGGAACACTAAATCCAGACGAGTACACACGCGGCTCGCAGTGCCCTGCTCGCAGTTCAGCTAATATTTTTTTTAAATTATTAAACTAATATTTTGACGGTATAATTACGTTTTTTATTACATGAAGCAAGCCTGCAAACGCCATATCGCACACGCTTAAAACAGTTCGCTGTAGCCAAAACTCACACTGCTACTTTGTGTATGCAATATCATATGTATTAAAAAAAGCATTACCGTAAAACCCTGGAGGCGGCCCACGTCCATCATCATGTTGGCGTTCTTTGGTATGATGTCGGTGCAGAGCATGGCGTCGCGCAGTGATTCGATCACGTTTGCCGGTTCGTTAGCTTGCTCGGAGTACGCGAGGATCTTCTTCACCAGCAAGTGGTACTTCTGGATGCGTTGGATGGGCTTGATCAGTAGGTCACCGAGCTGAAAACATAACAAAGTTATTATATCTAACGCACAGAGCGATATTGCGGCACATCTATAAATTCGCCGGCATGCCAACACCAAAAGCGTCACAATATTCATGTTATGCCATTACAGTGTCTTGTGTTGCAAACATAAAAGAAATCCCCCATAAATGAACAAAATACTTGCGTATTGGTATGAAGTACATCGAAGAGCCAACGAGTACGGCCGGGCAAATCCCCGCTACGGTTTACTTACTGCCTTTAGTAACATTTAGGCGCGCCAGTAAAACGCAGTGGGCACTCATCCCATGTTATGTACTCGTAAACATGCGAGCGAGTGTACAATCATTGCGCTAAATACTCGTCTGAATTAATGCATTGTAGTTCAGAGCACTGCTGGTACAATATTGTTTATTTCACATCCAATTTGTTTTATGCCAATTCGTTTGAAACCTGTGGAAATTTAAAATCTGAAATGATTCCGTAACGATTTCATTTCATATCAGTGGAAATATGCCAATACAGTTGAGATTTTGTAATGCAGACGACCAGCGTTGTTCTGTTCGTACGCCGAATGTCGTTTGTACCTGGCAGAGAGTGCCGCGAGCGCCAGGAAGGTGTGAGCGTTGCCTAAGACGTACCTTAAATCCCACGAACATGTCACCAAAGCGAAACAGTCGAATATTACAGCTGGTTCTTAGCATAGTCTGGTGGCCTAACTGTCGCATTATGACATTTACATACAAAGTGTTACAAAAATGCGAAAATTACGCCAGGAATTAAGTGATTCTAAATTAGTGTAAGCATTAGATTTAGACGTTCATAGGGCGTTTATTTTTAAAAGCTTCATATGTTCAGTAGGGCACAGGTCACTGACGGATGTAAACGTTAAACAGTGTCAATTGAAGATTGAATGAGTGCAAATGAAGCAAATCGATGCGGCGCGGCGTCACAAGAGCAAGCGCGAGCGCGAGATGACTCCTATGCGATGCAAGTGATAACATGCGCAACTAGATATCCCAATGACTGCTTACGATCACATGACACATTCCGTCCTCTGCGACGGATAGTACGTTTCTAATCGACGGAAGAACGTTCATAATATTTCAATTATGATTTATAATGAGCATTGGCGAATAAGAAGCGTGTCGTTAGAGGAAAAACGTGTGCTATTATTCCACGAACAACACCCAGCCATGTATCCACGCCCAAGAGCATCTCGGACACGGTCCTTCGTTCTAATTAGCGTTGATATAGCACACGCATTATATACATTCTGGTTGGTTATTAGAACCATAATTGCAATTTACAATATCAATCGGAAATCTCTGCATGGCGGTGGATTTTATGTAAACGCTTGCATGATAATAACCCTTATGCAAGAATATCGAATATGCATTCCCAAACAGTTTAATCTGAATATCTCTAATATTATGTTGCGAGAGTATCCAGTGGAATTTAATTATATAACTAATATAATTTAAGAATAATAAACCACCCTTTAGTTAAGTCACCGAGTGAGGTGATCATAATCAACACTCACTCACGGCTTTTATGTCCGAAGGGGTAGGCAGAGGCGCAACTAGTGCACCCACTTTTCACAGTTATTTCGTGCCATGATGTGATAGGGGTGAGCCTATCGTCATATCGGGCACAATATATTCATAATCAAATTTCAGGAAATATATTATAGTAGACACATATTAGAACGTTGGGAAGTAGGTAGGTTAAACAAATTGATATTAAAAAAAACTTCGTATGCAAAGGCGGAATGGGCCTTTATATTGCCCGAGACGCGTCCGAAAGTAAGTATACAAGGAAATACCTGCAGCTTGTGGCCGAGCTTGTGGCGCAGCTCTTGGAAGTAGTGTTCGTGCTCCGACACGATGTACTCAGAGACGGGCTTGTTGCGGCAGTAAGCCTCGTACAAGAACATGCGCTTCTCGAGGAAGCGGCGGAACAACGGCCCCAGCAGCTCCGGCTTCTGCACGCACTCGTGCAGCTCGCCCACGAACTTACTGCACACACACACACAACCATCGTGACGCATGTGTCAGCACCCAGCGTGCACGCGCCGTACATGCGCTGTATGCTCGGACAACATACAAAATCAACATCATAACAATTGTTATTCAATATTTTCTAGTTATAAAAGCAATATATTTTATTGTTTAGTTTGCTGTTGCTGAAGCCAGCGCAGCGTAGAATGTTGTAATTTAAAGTAGATTTTGCACTTGTAAAGACTACCAAACCATCAGTTTTTCTTCATAAAACCCTTTACTGGGATTTAATCCCTTGTAAGACTTTTTAAAGTTTTTCAACATCACTTCGTAGGTATAAAACTAAAAGAGGCTTAGTTTACGGTATGTGTACAGTCGCATTGCGCAGCAGCTACGCATTCGCTTAGCATAACACAAACATAACACTATATAATAAAACAAAAACGGTACATATAATAGTATTCATATTATTATAAGGTCTCATCAAAAACACCAAATTTCGGCGGCATTAATGAGCTTGTTGACGATGGGTATATCTTATCAGATATCAGTCTATACGCAACTTAGTTGTGATGCATTAATATTGCCACGTAATCGTGGGTTTAGCATACACATATACATAATATAAACTAATCAAGTTCGACAGTCCGTCGTAGCCCACGCAAGCAAAATTAAATATATAGCATGTAAACAAGACTGAATAGTCTTTTCCTTAAGTAGTTTGATTCCAGTTTTTCCTTATAGTATATCGAAGTAATAAAGTGACATTCGTCAAAAATTGTATGGCAACAATACTTGATATACTATTCGTTACCACACAAACTTTACAGATGATCACGTATACCAAAAGTTCTTGATATGTTCAAAGCCAGTTACCTATGAAGCTCTTACAATTTATTTTAATTAATTTACTATACAACAATTACTTCAATATGGTTACTTACTCGCGGTGCCACTCGTAAATAGCTTCAAGATTGCCGAAAATCATGCGGTGGCGACGATCGCGCAGTCCCTCAGGTAGGGGAGGATCCGCGTTCGGATTCTGAAACACAACGGAACACATAATGTCTGTGAATCTACTCGGCAATGGGAACGTGCTCCTATTGAGCTTAGTTACTTAATTACCATGTCTAGTGAGCGCAGTATACTTATGAACCCATAAATAACTTGTTTTTTTATAATATAGACTTGCTCGCGGGAGTTATACTATTAGTGTCCTATTGCTTTATTTTTTTTGTATAAATTTTAAAATACTATCAATAAGTATAATTTCTACTTGTAAGTTATCTTTAGTGTGAGTCATCGCAATAAACGTATGTCTTTATTTCTTTCTTTTTGTGAAAGAATTTTTAAACCATACAAAAATATAATTCTTTCCTCTTTATAATATTAGTTTAGATAAATGTATAAACGGATAGTCCCTATAAAGAATATAAACTCGGCCCACTCCATCGTCATACAATGAGATCAATATCATAGTTACGGCAACTAAGCTAAGTATTTCAATCTTCATACCACAATAGATTATTTTATTATACCAATAACAATAGGCTATAAGTACCTACAGGAAAACATAACTTAGCCCCTGACCTAAATTTACCATGTAACATTGTTAGATCTGTCAGTAGTGAAGTAGTTATCACAAGTTCACTATCAACAATTTGCATTCAGTATGTACATTGCAATGCTATTTCAATTTCACTCCATAACACTACCATAATGAATTATTTTTTGTTCTTTTTGTATGCAGTTCAAGATGATTCTTGAGATTATGGAACTGCATAGTACGAATAAGGCCGCCGAGGAGTCCCTTACTACTTATAGGCGCAAAATCGTGCATCATGTTTGGTAACTCTCCTTTCCTCAGCAGAACCACGCGTGCCGGCATCCGAAGCCACAGCTTGATGGTTAAAACCATCTCGGCCCGAACCAATAGGTTCGCCAATTCTTTTATTTGCCGCACCATCAAGCTTTGGAATAGTTTACCGGCGCACGTGTTCCCTCCTTCCTATAATCCTGGGTCCTTCCGCCGTAGCGTGAAGAAGCAGCTCAGTAGGCCGGCATGATTGTGTCGAATGGCATGAGATAACCATCTGCTGCCATTCGATACTCTATCTGGACTGCATCGCGCTTACCATCAGGTGAGGTGCAGTCACTTTGCCGTACCCGAATAAAAAAAAAAAAAAAAAAAAAATAACGCTATCGTCAGCGCGAGAGCCACAAATTGAAGCGCGTTAATTTATGTATGGGTATTAGGATTTGGATTTTAGGGTAGGCACTAATCATGGCCTGCGTGGTCAATGACGTATGGTATGTTTTGCTTTAAGCGTCATCTTATCAACAACAACTTAAATTTTTCATATGCCTAACAAAAATGTTTTGTCGCCTGGTTATTTCACTTTTTATATTCAAGTTTTCTCGTAAAAGATTAACTTTCTAAGTTGGAAATTATGGTACTACCCGCAGAAGATAGGGTGAGAAACGCACATTAATTTAGTTATAAAGCCTTGTATTCCTTTGTGAGAACATAGTTTCATTGTCTTCTTTATACATAGTTTTATTTTCTTCCTAGTACAATTAAACATAAGATTTATTATGTAGTACTTAGTAAAGTTAATTAATGTTGAATGTTAGCTCATTGTCTTTCTCGTAAAATAAGAGGATTATATTATGGAGAAGCGTTGAAGAATGTATTAAATCAAGGCTAAAAGCGTTTAAATATTTTAGAAAACACTTTTATACATTTCTCGCAAAAGCTACATTTTATACACATAAACAGAATATATGTATTATATAGTACTTTGACCTCAGTTATAGGACATCGAATCAGGTAAAAATGATATGTATGTGACATGTGTGGATAAACTAGATTAGGACAATGGGGCGAAGACCGTCTGTTGGGTAAGATCATATAATAAAAATGAAGGTCAATGGCGAAGACCGGCATACTTTATTTTAAAAAAGTACAACGACGAATTTTGAACGTGTCACAAAGTTTTTCACGAATTTTGATAGTTGATTAGATGAAGTATTTAGTTGACCGTTAAATAAAAATATCAAAACACGTGGATATGATGGGATAGTCAAAAATAATCAATTTTGTAAAATAATTTGGTAATTTAGACAGTTTTGTCTACCATGTCCGCTACAACCGTCAAATAGACAAAGATAATATGTAAATAGTCTTCATATTATCCATGTGCTTTTGATATTTTTATTTATTAGTCAACTAAATATTTTATCGTATCAAATTTTAAAATTAGTTAAAATCAAAGCCTCCAAAATTTGCCGTTGAATTTTTAAATTAAAGTGTGCCGGTCTTCTATGTTCTGACTTTTCTAAAAAAAAAATGTGTGAATTCTCTGTGAATATCACTCGTTTTAACGGTCCATACCTAAGAAGTTCCTGAATTTCGAAGGTATGTGAAGTCTGCCAACCCGCACTAGGCCAGCGTGGTGGACTAAGGCCTTAACCCTCTCAATAGTAAAGGAGGCCCGTGCTCAGCAGTGGGGAGTATATAATACAGGGCTGGTATGGTATGGTATGGTATGCCGGTTTTCGCCACATTGCCCTTGTCAATTTTAAGCTCGGTAGCGTTTATCATAAACTCGGCACGCATCGCTGGAATACGTAGAATTATTACCATTGGTCATCGCTTAGCAGAAAGTTTAACAAGAGACTATTACAATTATGTTAAATCTAGAGAAACAAGTATAATGATGGATCATGACTAAAAAAACGAAATGAACTCGAGACGCGAGTAATCCGTTGCTGGCCATCACACGCGCACACACGTATCTGTACCTACGTGTCGACATCCGACCGATGTTTGTAACAGACGAGCCTTGTAATCCTGTGGCGCGCCACTCAGTACTCACGTCTCAGCTTGTAGCCGAGAACAAACCGTTACCACTACTATGAATTTCAGTTACGTTAAAAATGTGTAATTGGATAGTGTAACAGCGAGCGCCGCAATTTGTCGCTATTCCTCTTTGTTTACTTTTGCTAGTGTCCTTGCTCGGTTTGTGGTAATGGCGACCTAGTTACTGCGTTGCGTGATCGGCCGTTTGGAACGCCTATTATATACATTTTAGAATGAATAACACTCAGCTAAATAGTAATACATTTTGTTAACTACTTTCGCCTTGGTCTATTAAAAAAACCTAAACGAATACCTATGCTCTAAGCCCTAAGGAAATAAAATAGCACACTCACACATACGCCTTTTATCCCCGAAGGGGTAGACGGAGGCACAACTGATGCACCCAATTTTCGTCGCGCGTATTCTGTCCCATAATCGGACTTTAGAAATCAGTCAATCAATCAGTCTTTGGGCTGATACTGAATAGAAAAATACAATCTCACTTTTCCCGAGCCGGGGCTCGAAGCCTCAGCATTTCAGTCGTACCGTAATACAATTACGACATCGAGGCAGTCATCAAAATAACCACAAAAATAAGTAAAATACTTACGTCAAGCCACATTTTATTTTCTCAAAAATTTAAACGGACGCCAGAAATACCTAAACCTTTATTACGCGGTAATGGTAATTTGATTTCCTCGAGATAAATTATTTCTTATACGAAGATAATACATAAAAAGATTAAATACTACTATACAAGGTGGATTTTTGAGATGGCAGCAAGGGCAGCTACCTTAACCGCTGTAGCTACAAGAAAACTTTCTAAGACGACTTTCGATCATTTTTGAAGACTATCTATGACTGTAACTTTTTTTCAAAATAAATAAATGCAGATATTATTGCCTTAATAAATTATGGATAAGTCTCCTTAGAAATCTTTCTTGTAGCTAAAGCGCTTAAAGTAGCTAGTCTTGCTGCCCCATCCCACGAAACCACTTTGTATATTATGTAATATTTATTAACCAGTTTAAATATAAAATAAATACAGTGTACGAAACATAGCAAGTACTGAAGAGTGTTGATGACGTGCTAATCATTTATTTTTCCACATGAACCTACCTGCATGTGGCGCATATATCCCTCGCAGATGAGGTTCAGATCAGACACGTAGAGCTCCTCGGTGTCCACAAGCTCGCGCAGCACAAACCCGCGGTTCTTCAAAATCTCCTCGGTGGACTTCGGAGCAGGCTGCACGTCTTCATAGCCCTCAGAGGCTCGCCCCGAGGCGCTGGCGCCCCCGTGTTGCTCCTGAACGTCACGCAATACGCATTTATTACAAGTAAAACACTATTATATACAAAAAAAACATGATGCTGTTAAAATGCATTTTGAAATCTAACTTAAATATGAAAAACGTGCACAAATTTTATTTCCACAGTAAAAGATACAATCAATGTACTTAGCAGGAATTTCATTTGTACTAAGTAAAGAAATATAAAACTCATCATCTTTTGGGACACGTTCAACAAAAATAGGGAACACGTGTGTAAAAATGTCTGAGTATTTGTGTTTGCGCTGGTCTCCTGCGACCAAACTAATCAAACGTACCCGTTGTTTGGCTTGTGTGTTATTAAATTTCATATTCATAAATATTTTACTCAAGTTCAAATAAATGCCTTTTGAACGTTGCAATATCGGGCTACATCCGGAGGTTATTTGCGGAACACTTAAATTATGAATACCGTTGCAATGCTCTTGGGAGATTTACATTACATGTAAGCTCTTTGAACATTTAAAAGACACTATTTATTTTAAATAAACAAACAAAGAATTCTATATAAGTATTCGTTCTGACGCATTCAATATTCACGAATTTGTTATTAATATCTTAAATCCTTTCATTGTAACACAGACCGGTTTAATATTGAATAAATCTGAAAATTATCAAGTATCTATTTTCCCATTCTAAATATTAACTAGAGGAATTCTGGGGGCTTAGAAAGTGAAAAAAAAACACGATGCGTCTCCCCTACGTTTCATTGTGATTGGTTGAGAGACTGACGTATCGGTATTTTGATGTTCGTGATTGATCGAGAGACCGATACGTCAGTCTTTCAACCAATCACAATAAAACGAAGCGGAGACGCATCGTGTTTTTTTTTTCACACTCAGGGGGCTTAGGATTAAAAAAAAAACACGATGCGGCTCCGCTTCGTTTCATTGTGATTGGTTGAGAGACTGATGTATCGGTATTTTGATGTTTGTGATTGATCGAGAGACCGATACGTCAATCTCTTAACCAATCACAATAAAACGAAGCGAAGACGCATCGTGTTTGTTTTTCATATACTAAGCCCCCTAAGCCCCTGAAATCCGTTTTCAGACGGCACGGGGAACGGCTGAGCCTAACGGATCACGTGACAATTTTCACTGTTAGGAGTCCGAGCCGCTCCACATCTGGTTACGGTACAGAGAGTGCCATTCCGATATGCGAAGTGGTTGTTTGTGTGTTTTCAACAATTTTGCATGCTACAATGCACAGCTAAAATATCATCAATAAACTATTTGGTAAAAACAATTGTCATGTACAGTACACAATATACCTACGGAGTATGGTTGTAGTTATTATCTTTGTAGAATGGCGAGTGATAGTGCATTATTATTTAGTGAATATCGGCTTAGTGTAAACTAAGCTCGCAGTAAGTATCGCACGACATAGACGGACATGGCGCGGCGCGGCATTGGCCTTACCAGCCATGAATAAATAGTAAATAAGGCGCCGGGTCTAATGAAAGCTCACGATACTCTACTAGCTTAATGCACACCTCTTATTGAGAGCCTCGTAATGTATGTAGTTACAAAACTTAATTTTTGATGCGAAAACAATTTTGTCTGTGGACTGTTACCGCTTTCAATACCCCCTGTTTCTATTCAGTTGTGTTGGAAGCCCACATCTGATAAAATAATTAATTTATATGAAATCCGTACAAGTAACAAAGTATCAATCCGCATATTACGTCTAAGAAATAGACATTCATAAAATCGAAAGATTCTCGAACTCTTCTTCTGATAGATTGGTAAGTACGTATTCTATAGCGTTGTTTAAATTTTCAGACACACACGTGTTCCCACCACACAAGAATAACATTATACACACAGGAAAATCTGTAACTACAAAATTTTGCGAACAGTACGTACATATAACAGTTACTATGAGATTCAAACAAAAAAAAACAAAAGCTAAAACTTTTTCGACACAGACACAAAGGGAAACAACCCCCATGCAAATAAAGCGGCACACACGTAATATTTGTAGCAAATTAATAAATATGAAACGACAAGCGACGAATTAATTAAATGCAGGGAAAGGCGTGTATCGGGAGCCTTATATTTTTTTTTATATATTTTAAAATGACACGGCACCCAGATGTTTCCTTCTTCTGCAGGCATTGGCTAATGGCTACAAAGAACAGTTTTTATTTTTTATATAAATTTACGACATCAAAGTAATAAAAACCAAACAAAGGCCATATTTTTCGACATCCACCATGACATTTAAAATGGTGTGTTTTTCAAACTGCTATCTAATAGCTAATTATATATGTGTTATATATTGCTAATTTTCTAATATCCTATGTTCTTGCATTTTAATGCATTTAGTATAATATATTGAATAATCTATTTAAATACTGAATACATCCTCATCTACAATTTTAATGCATTTATCTACTACTGGAATAACCGTAGTATCACAGGTTGCATTTGAGGTAATGTTTACTGTAAATCTATAGTCTATAATAATTATAATTAGTATGCTATAGGCACAAAGTATGTAATTTCAACGACGAAAGCCATTGTGTCGAGACACGAGAGTCCTTCTGCCTGAGCTAACTAATATTGATTTACTAATTAGCAGCTAGAGGAACATGTTACCCGTGATTTGAGCAATGATATGGATGCACTAGTTGTATAAATATTCTTGTTAACAAATTACAACACAAAATACGTTTGATTTTTTTATAGCTTTCGCTTTTCTGTCTATTATATCAGAGATGACAAAAGACCATTCAAAACATTACGTAGAAAGCAAAAATCGAAAAAAAAAAACACCATGCACACTACATGCTTTAATTTAGGACCGAACCATTCGTTCTTTAACGATGCGCTCTATTTCAGCGATATCGGCAGGACCGCCGTTACTGTCAACGGAGTCCATCGACAGTGGATTCTGAAAATTTTATCAATATAGTATGTACCTGTTTTGAGAAGCACCTACGTGTACCCATCGGTTAAACTGTTAAGGATTGCTTCATATGAACGGTGCAGTGCTATTGTGGGATATCTATAATGCTATGCAACAGTCAAGTTGACTGAAAATGTAATAGTTCGATTGTTGAATTTCGATTTTTATTTCTCTCTGATCTCGTTACGGTGACATATCATTGCAAATGCACTGGGAAACAATCATCAGGCAGCACATCATCATGATTTACATCAGCTACACTGATGGTGATGAATAAACGTCGCATAACAGATGATCCAAGCCGTCTGAACAGTTCTGGGATCGCAAACAATTACCTACAAATACCTATGGTAATTTATAATGTTCGTAATTTTTGTTATAAATGATTCCAACCATTTAATTATTTAAGACTTGAAATGATTTCCGAGGCTCGAAACTAAGTTAGACACTGCACCGAACACAGTGCATAATGTTAGATTAACGAAATATGAAAGTTATTCGTACTGATATTAGAGACGTGATATAAGCGAGAGTTAATATTGTCGAAGAGATTAATACGGATGGATTACTTACCCCGGACGTGGGCACGGACGACGCGGCTGCAGGCGTTGGAGCTTGCTGCAGCACGCTCTGAGGATCCTATACACAAACAGCATTACGTTAGTTAAGCAATATGCATATCGAGAAACGAATTTTATTTGTTACACACACACGCCTTTTATTCAAAGGGGTAGGCAGAGGCGCAACTAGTGCACCCACCGTGCATATTCCGTCCCATGATATGATAGGGGCGAGTTTATTGCATATCATATAGCATGCTACAGACTCAGTGAGTCTCGTAATAGTATCGATTACCGCCGTCTATGAACACTCGCATAGTATGTATAATGTACAAAAACACATACAGAGGTGATTAAGATATGTTTAACTTAAAGCGATGATTAGTATTATGTTATCTACTATCGTCTATAACATTATAATACCTAAAAGTAGTATTAACATACATCTTATTCGACTTTTTGTTAAATCCCATTACGATAGCCTTATTTCATTCTGATTTATGCAAATACTAACTTTTGCCCGCGGTATGCCCGCGTTAAAAAGTTTTTGCGGGAAAAAAGTCCAGCTTTATATTTTTCCGGGATAGAGAGTAGCCTATGTGTTAATCTAGTACAGAATCTACCCGTGTACCAAATTTCATAGAAATCCGTTCAGTAGTTTTTGCGTGAAAGAGTAATAAATATACATACATTCTTACAAACTTTCGTGTTTATAATATTAGGAGGATTATAATCAATGTTCCGAACAAAGTAATTACCCCATTTATCATCTATTTACAAGTCGATATTCTTATTCCGTTTATTTGTTTAGATAACTGGTTCCATCGGTAATAGGTCCGTACATAATTTGAATGAAGTAGGAAAACAAACTGTCTTTATAGACTATGCAGTATCTAATTTTGGGGGGCATTACGTCACAGCCCTCGTTGTGACAAACCGAGATGTGCCGCTATTGGTTATGCCGAGTTATCGATCGCTATCGTTATTTGCAATCACATCATGGTCTACTTGTCTCCTATCTCGTTTGCATACACTTATTTTATGTGACACAAATCAAATTCGAATCGTTAAATTCGAACAGGAAGTAGGGGCCGTAGCCAGGATGCTTTTCTACGATCGATCAACGATCGATAAGTTTTTCGCACGGATACGTCATTCTCATACATTTTATTTCGGTTTCTATTGGCGTTGACGATTGTACAAAGGCGTCTTAGCTTTTATAAGATGTTTTCGTCCGTTCCTACTGAGAAAGCTGGATAAGATTAAAGATTGAAATTCGCACGTAATTATACGGTGTTATCCTTTGTTTCGGAGAGTCATCTTGCATTGCAAGCGGTAAACCGTAAAATTAAGTACTGCATCAACCTAATTAAATGTATTTGCTTAATCATTATGGCTCCATGCAGTGCCTCGTAGAGGATAGAGGTACATGAGTAACCTATCAAGAATCTAGATTCATATTATGGAGTATAGAGCGGGTACCTACTTCTAGGGTGTGCGACACATTTAGGTCCTTCATATGACCATTAAAATCCTACTAATAGTATAAAGGCGAAAGTTTGTAAGAATGTATGAATGTTTGGATGTATGGATGTTTGTTCCTCTTTCACGCAAAAACTACTGAACGGATTTCGATGAAATTTGGCACACGGGTAGATCATGTTCTGGATTAACACATAGGCTACTTTTTATCCCGGGAAAATATAAATCGGGACTTTTATCCCGGAAAAACTTTTAAATGCGGGCGGAGCCGCGGACAAAAGCTAGTATTAGCATAAAACATTGTCCATAGACTCTATTTACACTTTACTTTCATTCTTAAGTTTAACACCCGTTTGTAAAACTGTACGCATTAAATGGTAAAATGTTAAATGTCGTGGAATTGTCTGCATAGGTAATTCTTTGTCCATTTCCACTTAGGAACGTAGCTTTCAGCGCGGGGAATATTTCAGCCAGCATATTTTATGACATCAGCACAAATTCCGTTAGATCTGCCGTAGAGCGTATCAGAGGACTGACGCAGTAAAAGAACTGTCGCTTTTATTTCATATCGTACGCAGTGAAATAATTCGTTTTGCACAATAATACCAGCCGTGTTGACGAGTTATGAATTACATGTATTTTTAGGGTTCCGTACCTCGAAAGGAAAAAATTATAGGATCATATACATATCACCCTTATAGGATCACTCTGTTGTCCGTCGGTCCGTCTATCCGTCCGTCTTTTTCTCAAGAACGCGTGGAGGTATTAAACTGAAATTTATATCAAATACTCGGTTCTACTGTCTCTTGGAGCTGTGAAAAAATAAAAACTTCTAAGCCAACGCAATCAAAAGATACAGCCGTTTATGCGGCAAATTTTCGAAACTGGCAAGGGAATCAAAACCTAAAGGGTACTTCCCGTGAACTCTGAATCTTAAAATTTGGTACGAAGTAAAGTCTTATAGCACAGATAAAGGACAAATTGAGGAAACTGTAAATTTACGGAAGTCTCGGTGCGCGAGTCCGATTCGCACTTGGCCGGTTTTTTTAGAGAACTGACAAACAAATTGGTTCATTTTTTATTCAATATGTCACAAAGGCTTGTATAGTTCATCAAAATATATGTAAAATTTTCATTTTATATTTCATTCGGAGTTCGGATATATTTTCCTATATATATACTAAGCGGCATGTGAATTTTTAATTTACATAATAGGTACCTATGTGAATAATAAAATTATTAGTTAAATGATAGGTTTAGTGAATTCAATTATATTGTGATTCTTTTTTCCTCAATTGTAAACCGGGTTCTAGTTTACACACTGGCCAAATGAATCTGATTTATTTTTAAAACCATAAAAAGGTGAACTTTGAAATGACGCACTTACTGTAGAACTATATTTTACGCCCGGCTCTGCAGCCCGTAACTATCATGGTCACATAGGGTATTATAAAATTCTGTCTTACCGGAAATTCACACGTACAGAGAATCTACTTGCCAAGTTTCAAGTTAATAGTCAATATACTTGGTGATTAGTGAGTGGCATATCCCATTAATGTATATACATATATACAGTGAAATGCTCACGCATCAGGGAATAATTAACACATATTACCGATAAGCATCGGCTGATGGTATTGTTATTTCCTAATAATTCTTATTGCCGTCTTGCTGTCGTGTTATTTCACATTTGAGAAAATTTTAAAACATGTTTGGATATTTTTTGTCAGTGGCTAACGCACAAACTGTCAAGTAAATTTGTCTATGTCTGCCGTCAAACAGCATTATAAAACACTGTTGTGTTTCGGGTTAAAGATTATTGTCGTTGTTGTAATGAATGGGTTTAGTGATACTTACCATCTCATGTCTCAGAATGTCAAGCACGGTGCTTTGCCACACAGAGGATTGTAACAATCTGCGGGTCGTATTGCTATTTATGAGTTACGGAGTCGTTGACCTTCAAGTGAACGACTTGCTCGTCTCGTAATTCAGTTGAATAAAAACATAGACAGTGGTCTAATCTGTTTAATCCGGAAAAGTAGGCTATAATACATTGTTTGCACAAAACATTAACACGTGAGCAAAAGTAATTCATTAATCAAGTTAGACTGTGCAAAATAATTTAAATTGGCATTCAGTATGAAAAGGCGCTTCCTATTCCGCTCCATTTTTATTTTTTTTTTATTTATTAATTTCTGAGAAGATTGCTTCGTCCGCATCAAGATATAAATGGGTTAATCGTAGCCTGGTCGGACCTACCTTTCTAGGTCATCCACCCATCTTGCAAGAAGGCATTTAGTAAACCAAACTAATTAGCGTCGTGTCGCTCGGAAAGCGACTTTTTGAAAATGTTTTCTATAGATTTTCTTCATAAACAGTTGCACGGATAAATTAATAATGGTTAGGAAGTTATTTAGCCAACAAATTCCAAGTTTAGTTTCTTAGCGGATAAATTTAATTAACAGATAAAAATTCCTTATAATAACGTTATTTACTTAAACGAAAGTCGCAATATTCTTCTTGCAGTATTATAATTTATAATACATGTGGTAAACAACTGCTGCGGCATATTTACTACACAACTAAATATTTTATTTTATTATGCGCGTATAGTGTGCAGTCTCAGCCTTATCATCAGCCTGGGTCGCTGTCATAGTCTCTAGACCAGAGCCTGAATCTATCTCGTTAGGATGATTCAACGCTATCCTTTTTAGTCAAGTTCATCCCCATATTATTATTTGACTAACTAGTTTAACTAACCGGAAACTATAATTTTTAAACAAATACCACGATTATTTCTGAAACACCTAATAAAGTATCGCTTCAACTATTTGCCGCGTTATTTGATTAGAATCGGTAATGTACTAAGTTTAATGATAAGACCATTGTACTTGGAAACTTGTTTGGTATAATTAATTACAATAATTTTAAGTATCATTGATGGATTATATGAGGTTATTATAGTCGAATAACTCTAATTATCGTGTTGACAATGAGTTGTAACACACTAGCTCGGGTAACTGACTTGTCGTTCCATTGATTATTGTGGTGTGAATAAGGATTGAAAATCGCGTATAAGGTACATTGACAGGCTTATGATGAAGGTCATGGTCCACGGCAGTGATGCGGGTGTAGTGATGATGGTGTTTACATCGAAATCAAGACGCACAATGGGCTTTGTTTTTCGGATAAATAAAGCGAGTGTACCACACAGCGAAAGTCGATGATCACATTTCTACAAGTAATATTTTAATTATTAGGATAAAATTAATAAAAGTAAAATCAGCCAAAAATCTTAAAAATCTGTACATATCCATTAGACTGTTAAATATATTACACCAAAATGAGTTCACATTATAAGAACTATTTCAGAATTATACAATGACAATAATATTATGTTCATATATTATGTAGACACAAAAACGTCACAAATAACATATTGATGATATTACTTCCGACATTATAGGTACAGGCACGAAACTAAGGTTAATTACATTTTTATTTATCTTAACTTTAGCTATGAAGTGAACGAGATCAATGGCAGCCGTCATCACTATTCTGTAATCACTCTCTTATTTAAACGCGCGAAACTTGTATATACAGGCTGACTGGTAATATGATATATTCCCGTTAAGAGCATGTAGATTGGGTCAAAAGCAATCAATTTTGTCTCATGAAGCCCTATCCGGAAACCAATAGTTTTCGAGTCATTTAAGATTTATTGAATTTTAAGATAAAGCACTTTTAATACCAAATAAAATTCAATAATAAAAAAGTACTGAATGGGATTGGGGTATTTTGTTGTTTTCTAGTAAATAAGATTCTAGGCTTTCATAATAAACAACAAAATATTTAAAAGCTATGATGTAATGATGACCTTAAATCTATCAATTTAGTATTTTATTCAAAAAATAAATTGTCAAAAGCTGCTGTTTATTCACAAAACCTTCTAGTGACTATATGTGCAAAACACGTTACAAACTTATTTATTTATCCATCTTTCTAATGAAGTATAAAACATTACAATTGATCTAGTAGAAGTTAAAAAAAAAGTTTGGAGTACTGCTCTGGTTCAAATTGGTTTGTATGCTTTTTATTTTTAAGAGTATCCCACCAAAAACATAAATGTAAAAAGGAGAGCCAAGTTCAGTACAAAAATTATGCTTGGCTGTGGGCTTCGCCGCAAAAAGATTGGAGATCTAAATGAATGCCAAGTTCTATGCAAAATCCAAATATGTATTTATAGGACCAAAATAACATTATGAACAAGTATTAAACTATATTTCTTTGCTTTGTTGGATACCTATAACAATTGCTGTTAAATGTAAAAAATGTGAGGTCTTAAAGTAGGTTAGATATTTTGACTTGGCCAGTTTTATGTGTTTACGTCAAAGAGGTTTTGAGTTATAGAAGGGTCAAAACTGGCACCAAGTGGTATATTACACTCGGCGCTGGCTAGCCAGTTCCTTTGCTTGAACTTGGCTCGATACGCTGCCGCGTGTCTAGATAAAGGTATTATTCTTTAAATAAAATAAAATTTTCTTTATTGTTACAAACTTTGCTCGACTTGTAAGCCTCTGTTCCTAATACAAGTGCGCGTTCGTCTCGTAATTATCTTTTATTCATTCTAAGAAATAAACTACTTGTATATTCATCGGCATTAATTATTCCTTAAATTAGTTCATCGCGTGTAGGTTCAGACTACAGGTGCAGTGTCGTATAGCAAAATTTTCATGAGTTTCAGGCATCAAAATCTAGGTGAATGAGATCAAGATCCAGGCCAGAGACATGATAAATGCCATGTTTATATAGTATCAAAAAATCACCCGAGCAAGGCTCGGTCACCCAGGTACTTTATAAGACTAAACATCAATTTGGGTATAACTATAATGTGACAAATTATAGTTTACACGGGCAATGTTCGCTTGAGATTTTTCGCAGACGGTGACGTCACACACCTCGTGGCCCTGCATCATGCATGTCAAAGTTTTCGAGACTGTACTACTACTGTGCATTCAAAAACTTGGAAAAGGCTTATTAGCGTGTGCCAAGGAATAAGCTGTGGTCAACGTTGCCATTAACGTATAGGAATGAGGGCCACCTGGTGATGGCATTGAAGTCTCTGTAATAAGAACTTCAAAGCCTGTATCAGGGTAAAGTCAGCAGAATAGGGATTCGCAATAATGTGTTGTTTACGACGCTTTTGTATGGATGTGAATTCTGATTTGGCACAAGAAGCACGAAGTCGAGTAACGTGCAAGTGCAGTGGAAATGCACGCCTTATAGAATGATATATTATGAGGAGTCATTATTTCTTATCGCATGGGGATAGTATGATAAAAGATCGTAATAAATTGAAGAATAATGTGATAATTAAAATTAAAAGAATTATGCTGAAATAATTTGGGCACGTAGATAAGATGGTTGAAAGATGACTTATGTAAGGTATTTATCAAGCGAATATTTATGGTACGGATGGAAGGGATACCCATAATGGGCGAAAATTTATGATGAAAACTATGAATGTGGAAGAAGTATTTAATTATCGTGGAATGTCGCGCTCAATGATCTCTGCTTATCTGTGTGTTTGTGTATGACTATATGACTTTTTCATTTTGGTTTTTGTACATTTGTTGAGTTCAATTCATTTAATCTTAATAGAAAACTAATAAGTTAATACAACATTCATTTATTTTGAAGCGATACGAAGTTCGCCGGGCCAGCTAGTATAAAATAAGTAATGCATTCGATTAGTGAAACTCTACCACTGTGCCAATAAATCACGGTAGATTCGATATTGGAATGAGAACAGTGAGTACGGGCCGGCATGAATGAGCTTAATCTACGGACAAACAAATGAATCACGACTCCCTTTGCTTTCACTGTCGTGAACATTATCGAATATCATTGTTTGTTCCAATCAATGACCATAGGAGATTGCGCAATGTTTATTACTTAACGATATCCATTCACGTATATTAATACGACGTACATAGGAGTTATGAAATTAAAAAATTGAAAATTTTATATGGAAAACCAGTGTTATGTGGAATACCAAAAAGGTATGCCATGCACATTTTAATAAACCCTCCTATTTAGTTTTGCTTTAATCCGACTACGGCGAAGCGAGAAACGGTGATGAATTTACCAACCTACGTATTTTTCTATAATATCAATTTATACTATCACCTAAAGGAAAACAATGCAATCACGGTTCACGAGCTTATTTCCGTTTCCATTCCCATGACGTTGTAGCTATTTCGGGCATAAATGACAATCCCTGATTTTTTATTTCGATCGAAAATACGAGCAGAACTCCATTACGACACTAGGTACACACGATGAAGTCACAGACGAACAAATTTACCTGCAATTTGTTTTGTTGTCCTGAATAGTCGACTTAAATACGTCTAGAACTACAGGTGGATTTTTAAGACGGTAAGGGACAGTAGGAGTAGCTACAAAAAGAAATCTTGGTTGTCGCGGTAAAAATTATGTTGTACTTTGTTTGCTTTTTTTATGTATCCCGTGAACCGCGACAATAAATTATTCTTTCTTTCTTTCTTTACCTTAACCACTGTAGCGCTAGAAAACTTTCTTAAGACTGTGCATAATTTCTGAAAACATTAAATTCTTCGTTCACAGACTTTTAAAAATATGTACTGTCAGCAAGACAATTGACGATTTATGCAAAAACTTATTTGATGCAATTTGATCTTGTGGCTTATAATGATCAAAAGATGATCAAAATTCAAGATTTGAGTAATTTTATGGTCAAATACTGCAAAAAGCCTTTCACCATATGTTTTGTAAGAAATGTGACTCAAATTCATGTTTTAATATTGTATTCAGGATCGATTTATCTACAAAAATTAAGAGACATGTAATCCGGTAAATAACTTATGAAATGAAAATCCTCCTAGCCAGTTTCGGCCACGGCGGACAATCTCAACGGAGATCAGCCAGGTACGCAGGAGATATTATAGTGCACAAGTGTATGCGCAATACACAGGTGCACTCGCTATTCCTTCACTCTCATAGTCCGGTGAGACGGCAATCCGACATGACCGGAGAGAGATCAGGCGCAGGACCAACGGGTTTAAGTGCTTTCCGAGGCACGGGGGTATCACACCGCCAACTTCCTGACTCCGAGCTGCGACTGAGTAATTTTTTAAGATGGAAAAACCCAGTCACAAAGTTTTTTGTCCCGACCCGAGATTCGAACCCAGGACCTCAGCGCGCAAATCGTACTCGTAACGCGTACGCAATACAACTACGCCACCGAGGCAGTTATAACTTATACTTATTCTGTATAAGTTATTCAGAGAAATAACTTATACAGAATCGGCGTCAATAGCTACGTGCGAGAAATCACAAAAAGCTATTACGCGTTTTGAGGACGTCCTGCACAGTTCCTACTATCACGTAACAAACTAATGGAAGACGTAAATGTACCGATTTTGTTTTCATTACACTAACCTGAATGGGTTTCATTGGTGGAGGCAGTTCCACATCGGCGGCGTCATCCTCCGCCTCGTCGAGAGCGCTGGCTACACCGTGGCCACCTTCAGCGGTGTCATCATTACGGCTGTGGTCGTTGGCGTACGGCAGCTGTGATAACATTGCACGTTGTACATTAAGATAATTGAAACAAATTACCTTCTTTTAATTGTTGCTTAGTATTACTAAAACCATTAATAATCGAAATCTAGTAAAAAAAAATACCTGGAGAGTGGCTATTATATTACGGTTACGGAAAATATATTTAATAACAGCAATAAGTAAATATACATTAGGTAGTTACAAAGTTTTATTCGAGGTTCGTAATGATGAATTTACCGAGTGAACAGTAAACGCCGACACGTACCTACACTAATAGTACAGTGGCTCGCTTCGGGGACTTTACAACTTCACTGTATTCTGAGATATTAATATATCAAAGTTGTACCATACTTCTGTACATAATACCAAGCATAAGTTAAGGCCCCGTTTTTTCAATTGTGTTTTTGTCCGCGTCTTAATAAGCTGGACGCGCTCGCAGCGCCTCACACCTGGCGCACTGGAAGCACTGCGAGCGCGTTCAGTTTAACGACAACGAGGTTTACCCTAACCAAAGTTGACAAACCCCGGGCTTTCAAAATATAATTGGCAATGAAAGAATTTTCCATTTAAAAATATAGTACGACGGCAAAAAGTAGCCGGAAACGCTAATGAGTAATGATAGTTCGATTGCCCCGCTCGCAGACTTTGTCGCTTGAACTCTTAAATGCTCATAATATTTCCGCATTATTAACAAATTTAATAGCCATCGATTATGGCACAAGCTTGGCATAATAATAATAAAAAAGCTCACCTTCAATTTCTTATCGGAGGGCACTTTCTTGAATGGCGCCGGCTTGTCCGTGGTGGCCGGGGATTGAGCGCCGCTGGGCGCCTTGTCGGTCTTGCCTTGCGATGTCTTCCGGAGACCGAGCCATCGTCTTCTTCAACAAAACCAGCCAAAATACTCAAGTTAGTCTAACCGTATGGGTTTTATTTAGAACAGATTGTACACAATTGAGCTTAAAGGCGCGATCCCGTTAGACAAGTTACTTGTATGCAAGTTGCAAATTGCGTACAACTTGAACAAACCTGCATACAAGCTACAACTTGCATGTAGGTAGTTTGAACTTGTAAATTCTCATTCAAGAGACTCACAAATTAAACGGGCACAAGTAAGTTGCATGTTTCGAATTGCAAACGAGTGACATGGTGTCTTTTGCTGTACAAATTATGGAAAAATACAGGTTGTTAGGTGAGGGCACGAGATAATTATATTTATTGACGAGTATCACAGAAACGAGCGCCTTGCACACATGATTTCCTTATCAATATTGAACGTCGCCACTAGTTAGACTTCCATACTATTTGCACACTCTCGAGAACACGTTTCCAATGTAAGCAACTTATACGCAAATGTGACGTCATACTCTTATACAAGACTTGCCTAATGGAATCGCGCCTTAAAAGTAAAAGATACACATATTTTTACTAAGCCGATTGGCACATAATTCAATTTTCATAACTACGCTTTACTTTAAGATACAACGAAAGTATCTGACAAAATTACCGATACATTTTGTCTCAAAATACTGATTAAATAGATACATTTCAACTGCACTTGCACACAGCATTAGAACGATAAACCACAAATACCTACTAACGTGTAACAATAGTCAATACCTATAACAACAGCAACGAACAAGGATTGGAATGCTTTGATACACGTTAATACATATCGACAGACCAAACCACCGATTCGGAAGGATGTCTGCTACCGCAAATATTTACACTGTACGCCACATTACACATGACAAGTTTCCTTTTACGATTTATGAACTACAAAAAAATGAATTTAAAATCTATTCATTGGGATGTGTAATTCTAATTTGTATTATCATATTATGTTTTTCGAACGTCATCATCTTAGGAACCATTATGCTATTCCCAAAATGTCATCACTAATAGTAACTATCGCGCCGTTCCGCTCCACTGCAGGGCAGCACCTCCTTGGAGCAGTCTTACACGATGCACTATAGAGTATAACATTACTGTGCGTAATGACTCTTGGCAATCTATGAAGTCATTTATTTATTTATGTTGCTAATTGTTTGTGACGTTATACAATATGACAACACACAATATGACTTTAGAAACTGTTACTTTGAATCTAAAACTAAATTAAATCTGTTAAACATAATTATGTAGAAGAAATTATTCAATTATAATTAAGAATGCTCTAAACTTTGAGAACACTTGTCATATTTTAAAGGTTAAAACAGCAAAGTTCGAATTTATAGATATAAGAAAATATGCGGTCCCACTGAGGACGATGCAAAGAGCAAGCATCGATGGAGTAAAGTCAGCCCTGGCATGTAGGCCGTGATAACGCAGAGAAAAAAAAAGATTAGATCTTAGCAGGCGGACAGGTCTTAACCGCAAATCTATGTTTCTATAAAATAAACTATGATGCGGGTTAATTAACTCAGACAATAAATTAACTTAATTATACATACAATCATATTAGCATATGTATATAAGTCGGAATTGTTATAAGTGGTGTTACGTTCATTTTGGGGAGTCATACCAGCGGTATTCACTTGTAGACGAACAGCAAAACCGCAATATCTAATGTAACTGGATACCTACAACAACCGCACTGCTTAGAGTATGACATATACCGCACAAAGCTTTATTCTATTTGTTTTCCTATAATACCATTAAAGGCGAAATCATAAAGAAAATATTATATGAATACTCTATAATGCTGCATCTATGCATCTCAATGAATGCAGCATTTAAAACGTCTTGGTATTTTCACGCTGACTCTTTTATGCTACATTGGAATCCCTATAAACGTTATGAAAAATTCTTCAATTACAGCTCTACATTTAAATATGGTTTGTCTTTGTATTTAAGGCTTTATGAGAAAGCAGAATTACTTTATTTACAAACGAGACAGCATAAAGTAATTATATAGCGTCACGTGTAATAATATCGGGATATTGTCACCTTTTTTACCATCTCAGTAAGTTTATATCTATTAGTTTAAGATGGAAGTGGTAAATCCTTACAAGATTTACATTTTTCATTTAAAACCCCTTTATAACGCTATTAAAATGTCTCAGATAGTTTTAAATACAGTTTTCAAAGAAGATTGAAGAACCGTTTATTGGTAAATATTTGACGAAGAAATGTACTGAAGATGAAAGCGGCGAGTGCACTCGTAGGGATCAACTTGCATTTATTTGATTTCATTTACGAGAAATACACTCGGTGAAGCACCCACGAACACCTTACCCCCCCCCAAGATAAGAATGGATTGTTAAACAAAAACTCGCTTTACGGACAATTCCACGTCCATGTTTGAGAAATATACCAGACACTAATAGCAAACCTATGTAATCAATACAGCAGATTTTTCTATTCAACAGACAAATTTATTAATGGTTGTTGAAATGTATGTAATTTACTGCCTCAGTGGTGTAGTTGCATTGCGGTACGGCTGTAATGGTGAGGTATCGGGTTCGATCCTCGGGTCGGGCAAAGTGATATTGGGTTTTTCTAATCAGCATCAGCCCGGAGTCTGGAATCTGTGCCCGATATAATGGCAACAGGCTCGCCCCTATTACATCATGGGACGGAATACGCGCGGCGAAAAGTGCTCCTCTAGCCTAGCCCTTCGGGGATAAAAGGCGTGAGTATGCGCACAGAACAAAGATATGCGTATGTAATTATTTAAACGGCTCATCGTAACCGATCCTATCTGTTATCGCAAAGTAGAAACCCACACTATGCCTAATATAAAATTTGCCAGAGTTATTTGATCCAAATACTACCAAATGAAATTTCATAATAATATTTTTTCATGACTTATGAACATAACCTCCGCTAACATCGTGCCAAAATAATGCACCAATTCCAAGCATCTGCGACCTAATCTCGATTATAATTTGTGATCCTTTGAACACACTGAACAAATCACGCCACTAGTGATATCGTGATCGTAAAACGTGAAGGGTTAAGAAAGATAACACACTCAACAGATAGTGTCACGAGTAACGCTTCGTTTGTACACGGGAAGTGTATTTGATCTAATTGTATATAATACATACGTATTTCGGGTTGTGATAATATCTAAAATGTAGGTACAGGGTGGATTTTTGAGATAGGACAGTAAGGGCAACTACTTTAACCGTTGTTGCTACAAAAAAGCTTCTTAAGAGACTGGCCATAATTTAAGCAGATATTAAAATCTGCATTCACAGATTTTGATTATTTAATTTACAGTCAGCACGAAAGTGGACAATTTATGCAAAATATTTTTCTATGCCAATCGATCCGCTTGCTTATAAGGATCAAAAGACTATGGGACTATTTTAAGCTTGAATATGTTTGGGCTTAGAAACTGCTCAAAACTTTCTCCTACTTTCTCCGGGTGGGCGATAATGACTAAGTAAATATCACAATGAAAAAATTGAAAAAACCAGCGTGTTTTTCTTGGCTTGGTAAGAAGATTAAGCGTCGTCGGCCAATATTGACTGCATTGGCAGTTAACGTGTTATACAATGTGTTAGGTACTGGTGAAACTGTTTCATTAATGTCGGTTTCCACTTACAGTGTTTAATAGGCACTTTATTATTTATTATTATGTCCAATCTTTCTTGAATGCGATTATTGTTTGCATATGGTTGTTTATTCGTGAACAACATTGACGCTCTATGAACTTGATTAGTGCTTATTAGCTTGGTGTTTCGGTCTCGAATTAAAATGGTAAGCTGGTAGAGGAAATCTTATTCACATTTTTTTAATTTGCTGGTATTTTGACTTGTCACAATTTTTGGCCAAATTAAGGGGGGAGCCTGCTTTAGAGGCTTCAAAAAATCGATTTTTTGAAGCTTCTAAAGCAGGCTCACCCCTTAAGTGATAACGCTAGTACTGTAGGCAGGTAAAATAATTGCTCGTGTGCTCTATTGACTGTCGCAAATTTTTGAATTGCGATAAGCCAGCGGTTGTGGCTCAAATTTTTTATCTTTGTGTTACATACAATTTGTACTAATGGGACGTGATCAGATGACATGTCTTCAGAAAATTAATTACAAAATCATATTAGTAAGAGTCTTAATAATAATACTGTATTACTATTTTAGTACCTATCGTCTTGGATATTAGATATATAAAAAAAAATAGTAAGAGGGTGATGTTGGTGGTGTTGTAGCCGCCAAAACTCCTTTTAATGGTAAACTGCCATTCTCTTTTTAAAAACTGTCAATGGTAAACTGTCATTCTCTTTTTCTTTTTTGAGAATACGGTACTACTCCCTTCGATATCAGGCTTAATCCATATTTGTCTACATCATGTCTCTTCTACTTTAATATATCACCGAAATTTAGATAAAGTAATAAGTTCGTTTATATCAGGTGCCCAACAAAATACGTAAAACATTACCAACGCACTGGCTGAACGGAATAAATTATCGAGCGGTTCGAAATGTGATTAAATTTCATTCGACCCACACCACTTCGCAAAATATATTTGTTAACGAATGAATTCGAGTATCTGTGTACTTTTATTATTCGAAATGTTCTTATTATACAGTTAATTCAGATGATATTCACATACCTATTGCATGTGTTTCAGAACCTATAAGTTGCATTAGGAAAAATACTGAGTAAATTAAATATGATCACTCAAGACTCACCCACTCAATCGTTTCCACAACACTTGAACTGACACCAGCATCTATCTCTTCCAAAAGAAAATCACAACACTTTCCGATAGAAGTATAAAACCGAAAATCTCTATATCTGGCATTTGCCCGGTTTGTCACAGAAGTCACCATATTGTATAATTCATTTATTTATTGCACTTATAGTTTTATTAATAATAATAATTAAAGAATAAATAGTAAATGCCAATGCCAAAAAACACAAGCTTGCAGAGAGTATTAATTAATCTAACTCAAACGAATCATTTTCGTTGCCCATTAAGCCATGCTTTATTTGTATTACAAGATTACATACTTACATGTATTGGATTACAATGGTCTACTGTCAAATAGTTGGATATTTGTAACTCGGTACTGTATAATATCTATGATCAGTTAGATATAGACAATTAGTACTGTGCCGTAGTGTATTACAGTAGCATTAGGTAACCGCTATCAGCATAAATTTCGTGCTAATATTAAATCACTGCCTTACGACGTTTCAAGCAAGGTTCTTTATATTTTGTTTTTTTTTTTTTTTTTTTTTTTATGGCCATCTTCGGCTCATTAGGGACGGCTGCGGGCTTCCTCCGACTCACGTCTAAGTTGTCGTCCGCAACCGCCCCTGCGCGTACCGCGTTTTTGCGGTCCTTTTTCCTGTTGCGGGGGCTCAGAAGCCCCCGAAACATCGTACCGTGTCCGCCTTTTGCTGTCCGAGGCAGCGTGAGACACGCTGCCTCGGACATGTCCATCACGGGGGCCACAGAAGTTGGCTAGACTAATGGGTGGGCGGCACGTCCCGCCCACCCGTGACCCCCGGAGGCCCCTATTAGTCGCCTTTTACGACAGGCAGGGGATACCGTGGTGGAATTCTCCAAACGCCCCCAATCCACAGGGCGGGAGACGTCGGTCAGTCGTCCACCCGACGCCTCCTACGTCTCGTCTGGCGGCGGGAGGGATCACCACTGCGCTGGCGATCCCTCTCGGCACTCTCCTTCCGCGAGAGGACCGCCTCGCAGAAGTGGGCCACCGCCTGCCAGGCCTCCCGGCCGCCGACCATGGAAGCGACCACGGCCGGCAGCGAGAGGTCTTCTCCGACGACTGTTCTGAGAGCGCTGCGCTCCTCATCCCAGGCTGGACAACACTCCAACGTATGTTGGGCCGTGTCCATTGGGCAGTTGTCACAGTAGTGACACACGGCCGACTCCTCTACACCTACCACCCGAAACAGGAACTCACCGAAGCAGCCATGCCCGGTGAGCACCTGTGTCAGGCGGTATGTTGCCGCTCCGTGGCGCCTGTCCAGCCATTCGGCAAAGACAGGACGCACTGCCTCTACGACCCGGTGCCCCCACGACGGGGCCTCCAGCCTGAGACGCCACTCCTCCACGGCGGCTCGCCGTAAGGCGGCCCTCTTGGCCTCCACCTCCTTCAGGGCCGGACGCTCCCCGCGACTGAACGCCTCCTCCCGCCAATGGAATACATCGGCAAGGGATTTGGCGTCCAGGTCCCAGGGCAGAAATCCGGCCAATAGGCAAGCCGCCTCGAAAGAGACCGTGCGGTACGCCCTGACCGCCCGCTGCGCTAAAGCTCTCTGCGGGGCGCGCAGAAGGGCGACGCAGGGGCGGCCCAGGGAGTCAGCCCAAACGGGGCTGCCATAAAGGGCTATGGACCGCACGACTCCGTGATACAGCCTCCGGCAAGGGAAGCCAGGACCTTCCAGGTTGGGCAGCAGGCGGGAAAGAGCGCCCGCTGCCCGGGACAATTTCGTCCTCAACTCCTTAAAGTGGGTGCGGAATCGCCATCGGCTATCTAGGACTAAACCCAGATACCTCATGCTAGAGCCGATGGGGATCCGCACCCCCCCAACGACGATGCCGGCACCGGCCGGTGGCCCTCTCCGAGGTCCGTGAAAACACACGGCCTCGGTTTTCTCGAGGGCCACCTTCAATCCTAAACGTTGGATTCTCCGAACTACTTGGCCGGTGCCCGCCGCCGCCAGAGTTGCGGCGTCCCGGAAGGTCCCAGCAGTCGCTGTGACTAACGTATCGTCGGCGTAACAAGTCACGCCGACGCCCCGGAGATTGGAACCACGGAGCACCCAGTCGTACCCGATGTTCCACAGGAGAGGGCCCAAAACCGAGCCCTGTGGAACACCGCACGACATCGCTCTTCGGTGCCACCCATCGGCGCCCGGATACACCACGTGCCTGTCAGACAGGTACGCGTGCACCAGACGCCGGAGATAGGGCGGCACCACGTGGTACCGCAGTGCCTCGTGGATGCAGGGCCAGGGCAGCGAGTTGAATGCGTTAGAAATATCTAACGATACCGCTATCACTACACTGCCTCTGGCCACTGCATCCTCCGCCTGTGCCTTCACCCGCAGAATCGCGTGGACAGTGGAACGTCCCCTCCTAAATCCAAACTGCTCGTCGGCCAGATTTGGTCCGACCCTTTCAAGGTGCTCGACGAGGCGGTTATGAATGATGCGCTCGAAGAGCTTTGCCACCTCGTCGAGCAACACGATGGGCCGGTAGGCCGACGGCGACTCTGCGGGTCGTCCTCCCTTCTTCAGCAGGACGAGCTTCCCGGTTTTCCAGCGCACCGGGAAGACGCCCTGCTCCAGGCAGGCGGTGAATAAGCTGCGGAGCCTCGGGCCCAGGTACTCAACGGCTAGCACCCAGGCTTTCCCGGGGATGCCATCGAGCCCTGGGGCCGTGTTTTTGCTCCGCAGCCGAAGCACTGCCGCCCGCATTTCAGCGGGCGAAACCTCCGAGATATCCCTTGCCGGATTCTCACTCGACGATGACGCCACATCCGGTGGCGCCATCGGTGGAGGAGTGAACTCCACGGTGGCCGGGAACAAGGCCGCGACGACGTTGGCCAGTAATTCTGGCCGGAGACTCTGCGACAGCGGGGGCGCCGCTGGGCGAAGCTTCTTCATCACCATCCGGTAAGGGCGCCCCCACGGGTCCCTGTCGAGAGTCCCCACGAACGCCTTACGTGCCGCGACCTTGGCCCCATGAATGGCCACCCGCAGCGCTCTCTTTGCCTCTTTGTAGAGGCCATAGAGCTGCCGCTCCTGGTCTGCGTGATTCTCGTCTCTTAGCCGGCGACGACGATGCCTGGCGTATCGGCGGCGCGCAGCCACGCACGACGCGCGCAACTGCGCTAGCTCCGCCGACCACCAGTACACCTGTCGCACCGGCGAACGGCGGAGAGCTCGGGGCATGCCGGCGTCGCAGACATCCGACATTGCCACCCCGAACCACTCCGCCTCTTGCTCAACCCGTACCGGCCCGTCCGGCACGGGGAGCCACGACTTTATATTTTGTTTGCGTTTCAATCTCCTTAAGAATTCATACATACGTTATGAATGTATGTAACCTATCTCGTCTCCATAATAATTTACTAGATAAATATGAGTAGTTTACTCTTGCTTTAACAGGATATATTTATTTACATACCTTTTGCAGAAGGGGTAATAATAATGTGTAGAATTCGTAATTTATTAATGTTAATAAAACAAAATGTTTCAAATGATACTGAATGTTACTAATGGAAACGTTTCATTACAAAACTGAATAAAGTATTCTTTCTTATCTTTAGTACGTATAAGATAACATATTAATTATTACAATGTATATTTTGTTAAATGATTACTCAATACTGAAAATTATAACAATTCTATGACCATCAACACAGAACCAATCCCTTTTAAAATCCACTTCTGTATAATAGTAAACAAACACACACATACTCAACGGGGAATAGGTAGATAAATAACGGAACAAATTTTTATTCGTACGCTACGAACATGAAATTAAACGTGCCATTCCAAATTTCATTTTCAAGTTATAAAGCGCTGTGCTCGTACAGTCCAAGGGCTCTCTACTGCAATGCGGTCACCAAGCGACAGTGATAAAAAAAAAAAAAAAAAAAAAAAATACCGCCGAAACAACGCACTCACTCGCACCCAAATGAAACATTGGCTATAATGAACAGAACTCACTTCACATGCACTACTTGGTTCCACATGGAGATCGTGTGGCGCACACCGCATCGCCTCACCGCAGAGCTCACATGCCCGCTCCGTACTATGCCCGCTCCGTACTAACGTGCAAACACTTATGCACAAACATTGTTATCTTAATCCTGCAAGGAGCCAATAATCGGTTCCGAACAAGGAGCTTTATCTTGATAAGTGAAGCGCGCGGCGCGTCGCGGGCGTCGTAATAGTTCACTAAGAGTCAGCGGGGGCCGGGCATCTGGCTAAGTGTTTGCCACAGCCCACGATTTAGTTTATAAAAATATATGGAGTAGATTTTTTAAGCGGAGCATAAGAACAACTATCTCAACCCCTGTAACTACATACATACATACGGATCGAATACAGAACCTCTTTTTTTGAAGTCAGTTAATAAAAAGGCACGTATTTTAAATTGGTTACAGTATTCAATGGGCTTTTACTACCAACAATTGTTGAAATTATAGCACAGACTACCTACTGAACAGTACTACGTAATCATAGTTACAAGTAAAGCTTTAAAACATAACTTTATGAAATTGCAAAATAAACAGTCAGAGCGCGTATAATATATAGCTCACATTTCCATGGAAATTAATATATTATTATGTGATCAATTCGCTTTATATAACAATTTTTAAAATAAATTTACGTTATTCAAAAGAATATTAATTTACGAATTATTTTATATTTGCAGAATCCAGTTGTTTATATTTCATAGCTTTCCAGCTAAAGAATATTTACCTACCAACAGTTTCATTGAAATTCGAAATAAATTTAGAGACTTTTATTTATATTTCAACTATTAAATAATATAACAAAAAGGTAAATAATAGTTTAAAAAACCAAAAAACACGCTCTATATAGGTAAAATCCGACAAAAAGTAGAAAATAAATTTGAATTAAGAATAGTGTAAATAAGATAATAGTGGTGCTCGCGGCTCCGCCCGCGTGAAAAAAAATTTGTAAATCTACCTGACCCGGCGAACTTCGTGTCGCTTCAGAATCAATGAATGTTGTGTTAACTTACTGGTTTTTTATTGACATTGAAAGAATCATAAAAATGAATTAAGCTTAACGAATTATGTACAAAAATCTAAATTAAAAAGGTAAATATACCTATACGGAGAAAGAATTGCAGAGACTATTGAGCGCAATATACCACAATAATGATATACCTATCCTTTTTACCACTTCCACATTCATAGTTCTCATACATCATCATAAATTTTCACCGGTTATGGGCAACCCCTTCATTTGTACTATGAACATTCGCTCGATAAATACCTATCGTGACTTGTGTCAACCATCCTGTCTAAGTGCCCAAATTATCTCAGCATACATCTTTTAATTTTAGTCATCACATTATCATTCAATTTATAACTATCTATTATCATATTATCCCATGCGATAAGAAATAGTGACTCCACATAATATACTCAGTAAGGAGTGGATTTCCACCGCATTTACTTGACTTTCGTGCTTCTTCGACCAAAACCAGCATTCACTTCCATACATAAGGGTCGGCAACAGCACAGTATTGCGAATCCCTATTCTGATCGCTTTACCTTGATATACATACAGGCTTTGGAGTTATCATTACCGAGACCAATGCCCTCACCAGACGGCCCTTAGTCCCATACGATAATGACACCGTTGACCACTTCTTATTCCTCGGCACATGATCACAAGCCATTTCCAAGTATACGAAGGCACAAAAGACTTTTGATTTGGCCTAATCTTCCTCCAACATGTACCTTATAAATAAATAAAAAAACAGAAGTATGCAGAGACAATTTGGGTACGTAGAGAGGATAGTTGAGACGAGCCACGAAAGGTATTTATGGAGCGAATGTGGATAGTACTGATGAAGGGCCTGCCCATAGCCAGCGAAAATGTATAATGAGAACTATGAATGTGAAAGAGGTGCAAGAGGTATGTCATTATCGTAGCATGCTGGTTCAACAGTCTCTGCTTCTCTCTGTTTCTGTGTATGAATACATGACTTTCTTATTTTGATTTTTGTACATTTGTGGACGATAGCCTAGTTGGGAATGGAACGGTCTGCCGAGACAATACGCGGAGGTTCAAAATCCAAGGCACACATCTCTAACTTTGTCAAAGTTACGTGTGTATTGTTTATCAATTGTCGCTCATTTTAACGGTGAAGGAAAACATCGTGAGGAAACCTACATACCTGACAATTCTCCATCAGAATTTTGAAGTTGAATGAAGTTTACTAACCCGTATTAGGACAGCGTGGTGGACTAAGGCCTAAACCCTCTCAGTGGTAGAGAAGGCCCATGCTCAGTAGTGGGAAGTACATAATCCAGGGCTGATTGCATTGCATTGGACATTTGTTGGGCTTATATTGATAATGAATTTAATGTTAATAAAAAACAAATAAGTTAATAGAACATTAATTGATTCTGAAGCGATAGGAAGCTCACCGGGCCAGCTAGTATTTCATTAAATACCAATGTTAATTACCTATTAAAATTGATAGGTATTTTTTACTTGTCAAGGAACATAATACTATTACGAGTATTGGGTAATCAGTTGTGTTGGTACAATGACAACGATAAGATAGCGCGATAAAAGATGTGTTTTACAATCGTATAGAAATGATGGGTTTAATTATGTTCAGTTATTACACGTCTAATAAATTCATTGAGTTAATCCGATGTTTCTTCCATTGTTAATATTACTCGTATTTCTTATTTCACAGAAATGGATTTTAAATATGTAAACCAGCTTAATATTCAGCTAAAGATAAGCAACCCATTAAAAACGATTAACCGTTCGTATTTTTATTATAGGTTCATAAGATCACATTATTGTATTGTACGATCAAGATTTAAATGACTCGATTTTCCAACCATGCCCTAAACAAAAAGACTCCGTATCGACATCACAATTCGCTTGCTTTTCATCTACAACCGAATTAACGGGTGTAAAGAGAACATTACGGAAACAATTTAGCCACCAGCATTATTAGGAAGTGCTCGTGAGGGCCGCGGCTCTCCCGAACCAGACACGATTGTCTCCGGTCGGCATTGTTTGCCGCCGGGACACCTCTCAACTACTGACAGTTTATTGCCACCAAACAGCGATTAATTTTGTTTGAAAACCTTTTATATGCAGGATTTCCGGAATGAGTAATTTATGCAGGACATAGTATTTATTTCTAAGACAAACTATATGAATTATTATTAAGTACATATAGAAAGTGAATAGTGTTATACTAAAAATATTATTCTTTTTTCAATGCTTGTAAATGATCAATACAATTATTATGTAATACAATAACTAATTGACGGTTGAAATGTTTTCTTTTCACAGGGTAAAAGTTATGTATAGCATCAAATGAACAGTAAGATAATTTCTATAATTATAGTAAGATATTCCTACGAAATAGATATCATGGCAGCTGCTAAATGAAATAATACCAAAGAAAAGCTGATATTCTATAGTAGATAATCATGGCCTAAAATAATTTATAAGTATAAAATATTTTTCAACCTCTTATTTTTTTTGCATAATTTTTTATTTTATTTTACTTTATTATATTTCACAGACACAGTCATAGAAAATTTTCAAAGCGACAATGCGGGGTAACTATTAGAAATCTAAAATAAAAAAAACAATTATAAAACAATCAGAAACATTATTAAAACTTATAACAAAATAAAATTTTGTAATAGAATACGAACGTAGCGTCGTCAATACATCACCACATTATCGTGTTCATAAATCTACAAACTCGATAAAAATAGCACTATCACATAATATCGATACGATGAGTAGCTGTGCACTGATAACCACATTAATAACCGGCCATTAAACAAAAATACAAAGGAGTTTTAACAGGACTAGCGCGTCAGAGTATTACAGGACATTTCACATTTGGACACAACCTGATGGTACAGCAACAACACGCGGAGCAGGGGGGACGTGTTGTGCGCACTTCTTGGCCGGCCATGGTGGTCGTCGGACTCGTCGGCGCACAACCAGCAAGCGACTGAGCCGACAAACACCTGCTATCTTCCGAGGAATTAGATAAAACTGTACGAAAGATAAAATATGACTAATGGAAAACGACGTCGAAACGTTTCACCAGAGATACTGTAGATAGCGTTATTGTATTCAAAAGGAAATCCTCCGTTCCAAGTGCATACTGTTTTGGCAACAAGACGTGTTTACTAAGTGACGCATTAAATGGATTCGTATGCAAGTCGGCTGATTGTGAAATGGCAAAAGTATAACTGTTTCAAAGGTCTCCCACAATTCACGAGCTGACAACGGACTCTTAATTAGTCTGCAGATATCGAAAATCATGTTTAAAAAAAAACGCATAGGTAATTAAAAAACCTTTGCGCAAAGATACGTAAGCATATCATGCTTACTACGAACTTTAAGCGTATTGCAAATTATGGTTAAGAAAAAAAACTTGGTAAAAGTTTTTAAATCACCGGTTACATGTATATACACAGATACATACATACATAGCTTATATAGCATCACGTCGTTTTCCCTTTTCAAGGGTAGGCAGAGGTGCATCACAGCCACATTTCGCCAGCTATGTTAAGTTCCATGTAATAGGGGCCGGGCTTATCTCTATTTATCAGGCACATTTCCAGACTCCAGGCTGATACTGAGTAGAAAAACCCAGTATAACTTTTCCCCACCTGGGAATCGATCTTGATACCTGAGCACTACAGTCATCAGGGGCGGTTGCGGACGACAAGTTGGACGTGAGTCGGAGGAAGCCCGCAGCCGTCCCTAATGCGCCGAAGATGGCCACCGTGAGTTTTGGTTGGTATGACGTGCGTTGTATTTAGGTTAGGGACTCTGCCCGGCGGTCGCCCGACGTTTTCCATCTCTCCGGGAGGCTCAACGTCGAGTCGTAAGGCACGGTGAACCCAACACAACCGCTCAGTCGTTCCCCTTGAAAGCTGGGCGGTAGTAATAAGTCACTTTCTCCGCGTAAAAAAAAGCACTACAGTCATATCACATAGATAATGTAACGCAAATTTAACTATGTATTAAATATCCAATGCGACGCTATGTCTACCTCAGAATATATTTGCTAATAATATATCCTTGCTAGTCCCTGCTACGCAAAGTACAGTAAATCTATTTGGAAATTTTTTAATAAGTCAAATTCTGAAAAATGCAACAAAATTATATGTATCAAAAAGCAACATAAAGTATGTCTGCTTACCCAGTAAGACAATAGTGGGTCCGTGCGCAAATAGTGCCTCGCTTGATTACCAGCACATATATTACTCATATTATTAAGAGGCCGCATCTAAAATTTCGACCCTTTCAGTCATCTTTTTACCGTAATTTAAAAAAAAATAAACTGATCGGATTAATTTATCACACTATTTCAACACGAATGGAATAAACGAGCCAGATTTTCAGATCTCAGTTTAATTTCAATCTATCCAACAAGTTCCAACGTCTGTTTCAGAAATTATGTTGTACGGAGACTTGTTGCATTATTTATATTGCCTGTGTAAGGGCATGTTTCACAGTATACTAGTAAATTTTATTCGACAGTTATCGTAAACAGCTAATGTACATAGATATTACTCATTTGATTACCATTTATTTGGGAGCATAGACTAGAATGTTGCTTTTGTATTTGGTTGGCTTAAGAGACGAGTAGTATTTACTCAGAAGTCATGAAACAGGCCCTTAATGCCTTTCAAGTAATTACAACGTTTTATACCCAAAATACGTTGTAAGTGTAACAAAGTGTGTTTACTCACCCACTAAATCCACGCCGTTGTTTACCCGGGCTGGCTGCGCTTACAGTGCTGCCAGGGTCCGAATTGCTCGCTTCTGTAGACAAAAACACTCACGTGAGCACACCAATCAAACAATCGATTTTTTTTTATTGCCTTAGGCAAACGAGCAAGCCGTCCGCCTGACGGTAGGCAGCATCCGCCCCCATGGACTAAAATAATGCCAAAGGCACAGAAGCCGTTGCCTACCTGGAGGAGAGCACTCTTTTTAAACCTCGTTTAAAAAAGGACAAGTCATAGCGTTTGGGAAGTACCTACCGATGCAGGGAGTTCATTCCAAAGTTTGCACGTCCGCGACAGAAAAGATCGTTGAAAACGCACCGTGCTATAATACGGACGGATTCAACGTAGTACGGATGAACTCCACTGCGATGGCGAGTGGTGCGATGGTAGAAAGGTGAGGCGGGCATCATATTAAACAGTTCCTCAGAGCACTCCCCATGGAAGAGGCGGTAGAATTCACAAATCCATCGTGTCTCCGCATACTCAGCGCCTCAGCTCTGTCCATGAGTCCATACTCATGGACAGAGCTGAGGCACTTCGCTTCCCTTCGTCGAGGGATCATCGACGAAGGGAAGCGAAGTGCCCGTCGTTGTAAGGAGTCTTAAGCAAGTATTTGGGGGCCCCTGCCCAAAGACGTGAGCAGTACCGCTAGGCTCTGTTCAGGATTCCCAATGATTTCCTAGCCAATTTGTCTTTGTCCTCCAAATGCCAACTAAACTGAACGTCACTCGAAATTTCGACGTAGAGGATCTCAATGCTTTTTGACATGTGAAAATTGACTCCTTGGAACTGTAGCGCCATGACGAACGGGTATGTATAACTTTGATGAATTAATCAAAGATGTATAAAAATAGAAAAGAAAAACATTGTTTACGGTTCGCTCTATGAATTACAAAACCAGTTTTACAACGAATGTTTGCTGAAATAAATGTAATTTTAATGGGAATTAAATTTAAGACATGTTTATTTTGTATTGATAAAACTGCTACAGAAACATTTTTACTGTTATAATTTTTACAAAGTAGTATTTTTTTAATTTTATTTCATAGTTTTACGCGAATGTTCGACATTAAAATAAAAGTTTATACATTTAATTTTATTTTCAAAATGCGTCCATAAGTAATGATAAATTTTTATTAAACAGTACAAAATATATTGCTTTGTATAATAAAATAATTTAAATTACATATTTAAGAGTAAAGTATTATGCTAAGGTAAACGCGGGCGGAACGACGACAAATAATAATTAATGTTTATATATTACTGTTGTGTGAATTTTAACAATATTCAAATAATTCGACGACCACATAGACAAAATACTAATTCAGGTGATCACTGGTTGATGTTCATTAGTAATTCCATGTTTATTCAAATCGAAAATCTGCATCCCACTAGCACAACGCAGGTCGAATCTAATTACAAAATGCGGGAGCTAATTACAGAATTCAAGTACGCCACATTTTAATTATGAATAAGGGAAATTTACACAAAATGTTGCCCGAGTTTATATTATTTAATTTAGTCATATTCGGTGAGGCTTTTTCGAGGACCACACTGCAACCATGAAATGCACATCTCTACACGATTTCACTAAAACGTACTAGAAATAATTTCAAAAATATGTAATCAACTATATTATTGCAAAAAATATATCGTTACTGATGTATGATGAGTAACAAAGGTATCGTAAAAGTTGTTTGTAGTTTTTCGTCGCAGACATATCCCTCAGGTAGGCAATAGTCGAATGTCTATTTGCTTTTTACCTTTTCCGATTGTTACACACTGTTCAGCAATTTCCAATGTGGAGCGCTTTTTGTCATTCCGTCAACTGTGATTGAGCTTTGACAGAATTTCGCCCAATTTGTGTCCAATCAATGTAACACCCCGAAGAAAGTTACTGAATTGCAACGTATTTTTCATACAAGTGCTATGCTCATATTTATATTATTAAAACTTTACATTTATTTAAAGATTTTGACAAACCATGTCTGGAAAGTTTCATAAAGATGTGGTCTATATACATTAAAGATAAATTTATGCATATAATATTGTACTATTGGCTCGCTTTTTCTCATTCATTAACTGAATGTAGATTTGTATTGCAAATGGAACCTATATCCTTACCTACTTGTCAAAAGTAATAAAAATGAACATGTTCAATTGAATTAACTAAAACAAGTAAGACTGGGTTCACACGGCATTGACGTGTACGTTTTTTGCAGTGTTCAATTTTCAACGTATGATGAGCCGGTTGTACTCACGGTAGATTTTCTTTCTTATTAAATACGAATAGCCACATTGCTATGTGTCACTGCCAACCGAATACGTTATTCGTTTTTTATAAAGTTGTGTAGTTTTATGCCAAAAACGGACTTCTGTTCCACTAAAGAAATTAATTCATAATTACCTATAGAAGATTCGTCGATCATTTTGTAATAACAAATTCAAAATAGGCCCGATCTCTTGAAAATACACTCAGGTACTACGCTTGTTCTGTTGCTATTTTACAAAAAACGTATGACATCGTGACGTGTGAAAGAGACTTTCCTTTACTAGGTATGTCCCACTGCCTTTGAGAAAAGATGAAAGATGCAAAGCAAAGCAGATGGGACGACCAGGCGAACCCTTCGTTGGTCATAAATGCGCAGGTGGTCATAAACTTTTATTAAAACTTATGTGACTTGCGATCGCTATCATTAAATTCTATGATAATAATATTAAGCGGTGCTCCACAGAAATTGTGATTTTTGCTGTGTTATTGTGTAAAAAGCGACCTTATATTCAGCCCTGCCCGTGTGTTCTTTTTTTTTGTTAAATGTGTGCTATCTGTGTCTACCCCCCCCCCTCCCCCCGTCAGGATTGATAGAAAAAAATATTTGCGCATTATTGCCGTATCGTCTCCATTGTACAAATACTCAAATGCCACTGCAAACCGAATACATTGAAGTTAATTAAATTTTCATGAAAGTCCGTTGATTATTCGTTTAAACGCATAGGTTTCGTGCAGTATTAACGACGTGTGAACGTATCTATGGAAACGTATAGACACTATTTATTCGTTAAGACGTATATTGAACGTTCCGGATAATGCCGTGTGAACCCAGTCTAGTGCCGTCAATTAAAGCTTTACATACAGACAGAGATTCAATCGGTATTTAAGCTATTATCACGTCAAAGGCGGAGGGGACAGATATGCGTTAACAAACGGACGCATTCCTCATATGACGCCATGCATGCTTTGCTGGAACATATTGATCAAGATACTTAATTATTAAGTTCTGCTATCGAGGCGAAGCTGGGTCGGGTCGCTAGCTACTATCGCTAGTTACTATTAGGTACAATGCTTTGTTAGGAACAATATTTTCCAGGATTGACAACATCCACTGAGGTAGGAATCTCAAACTTAAATAAAACGCGATGGTTGCTGAACTTCGAAAGCTGGTATTAACTATGATTAGGTAATCTAAAAAGATCAGGATATTTTTATCTTAAAAGTATGCGATGCTGATGCGATTTTATTTAATAGATAGAGTGATTCAAGAGGAAGGTTTATATGTATAACTAGCGGCCCCGACAGACGTTGTCCTGCCCTAAAAAGGAAATGAAATCCTAGAACCCGAGTACAGCGCCACCTACCAGATCTAATTGTTAATCGAAACTATTCTCAAACCCACCTGAGGACACAAAAAAATCGTTAAAATCGGTCCAGCCGCTTAGGAGGAATTCAGTGACATACACGTTTAATATGGCGGTTAAGTATTCTTAAATTTTCAAATTTTCCGCGTAATTTTCTTGCAAAAAACCTCCCTGCCACCAAATGAGTCCTTATTTAACGAAATTTTAAAATCCCTAAACACCCCCACCCCCCCGTAAATAATACCTAACCATATTTTTTTCCGGAAAAAAATCCCGAATAAAATTCCCGGTGTCTGTTTTCCGGGATAATAGTAGCCTATGGGCGGTATTAATAGGTCAATCTCAAGTTTGAGTTACATCTCAAGTAGACATAATGTATTGAACTGTTCATACATTATGTCTACTTGAGATCCTTTGGATCACAAACTATCTCCATACTTATTTTCATACGGTTCCACTGGCAAAAAACTATTTTCCGGGATTATGGTCCCGGTTTATATTTTCCCGGGATATGAAGTAGCCTAGATTCTTCCCAGGGTTTTAAACTATCTCCCTGCCAAATTGCATCGCCACCGGTTCAGTGGTTTAGTCGTGGCGGCTCGATATAATTCCCGGTTTATCTTTTTCCGGGATAAGAGTAATTATGTCCTCAACTGGATTTCGAAATATCTCTATACTTGTTTTATTGCGGTTCCACTGGCAGAAAACAATTATCCGGGATAAAAGTCCCGGTTTATATTTTCCCGGGATAAAAAGTATCCTATGTCCGTCTCCTGGTTCTAAGCTACCTCTCCACCAATTTTCAGCTAAATCTGTTCAGCCATTCTTGAGTTATAAGTGGTGTAACTAACACCACTTTCTTTTATATATATAGTAATTTTTATCCTATAGCGGCACTTTCATCCCGGAAAAACTCAATCACGCCGGCGAAGCCGCGAGCAGAAGTCTAGTAATAAATAAAACAAAAAACATTCAAGGTGATTTCATCGATCTCAATGCATCGTACCGATCAAATAAATTTAAGAGCCTTTCAGGACATCAGCAATCACCTAATTCTTAGACTCCGATCAAAACCATCGTCCACGACTTTAAATGACCCGGACTGTTAGAAACTGGTGATCCAATGGCACACATTCTTGGGAAGTCGGAAGGTATGAAGCTTCGATGGAAACGCTATAGCCCAGACCTGATCAGAAAAACCCTCACAATGTCCAAGTTATAAGGTTCTTCCCCTTGCACTCAAGTGCATCTGCCCATCGGTGGGACTTGGAAACTGTCAATTTATAATCGATTATTATTATGAATGGAGGAAAAAGGCCTGGTGTCTTAGGAATCCTGCAGTCGTCCTCCATGCACTCACGTAGGACCTAGATAGGGCTGCCATCCGTCCGGATTTCCCCGGATTTGTCCTAGTTTGAAGGGCGTCCGGAGGCCGTCCGGCAGGGGTTTTAAAAAGTGTGCGGGCAAAACCCGGACACTTTTGTTGTCAGAGAAAATCCATTTTTTTTTATAGATGAGCGACAAATTGAAATAAATCTAAGTTAAAAATTCAGTCATTTCCCCGCGTTCAAGAAGGAACGGCAAAATATTTTTTCAGAGGTGTCCCATATTTCGCCCAAATGTCCGGGATTTTTGCCGTGTTTATCCGGCGTCGGCAATTTAGATGATGGCAGCCCTAGACCTAGACTATAGACAAGGTGTCGCCACGATGTGGCAGGTGCCTATACATTATACAAATTGATTACAAAAACACTCTCAGTCTTGGGAGACAGTTATCGTCCGCAACGCCATAACTACACGAAAATGAAATTTTGGGAGGGCTAATACATAGGTACCAAATGTTCGTTTCGTGAAAACTCTGCGGCATCGACGTGAAACGAAATTCGTTCAACTCAAATAACTTACGATGTATTCCGACAATATCCTCTCTCGAGTCAAGTGTTTGATCATTCAAATATTGCACGAGGCGGAAAGTGAAGCGATGCTTTTAGCATACAAAAACGTTAACGGCCAACGACGGTTAAACCCGCCAACGAATAATTAATACATGCATTACGTGAATTAATTATAACTAGTATCGTCTGCGTTCTAAAAATCAGGCATACGGTGACTGATAATATAATGTATTCCCGTTAAAAACATGTAGATTGGGTCAAAAGCAATCGATTTTGTCCCATGAACCTAAACTATTGAGTTTCGGATAGGGCATCCGAAACTCAATAGTTATCGAGAAATTTAAGATGTATTGAATCTATACTAATATTATAAAGTTGAAGAGTTTGTTTGTTTGTTTGTTTGTTTGAACGCGCTAATCTCAGTAACTACTGGTTCGAATTGATAAATTCTTTTTGTGTTGAATAGACCATTTATCGAGGAAGGCTTTAGGTTATATAACATCACGATGCAACTATTAGGAGCGAAGAAATAATGGAAAATGTGACAAAAACGGGGAAAATTATTCATCCTTGAGGGCTTCCATTGCGTGCGCTGCGAAAACGGTTCAAGATACCAAACATGAATGTATGAAAGAATTATTCCTCTTGAAATGATCCAAAATAAATTTCCGTGATAGTATATGTCTATCTTTTAAGATTAACTCACTAGAACCGTTTTTATGGTAATCAAATTTGGTCGAAATTAATAATACTATAAATGCGAAAGTAACTCTGTCTGTCGCGCTTTCACGCCAAAACTACTGAACCGAATTAAATGAAATTTGGTACACAGATATTTTAGAGCCTGAAAAAGGACATAGGCTACTTTTTATCGCCGTGAAATATAAAACGGGACTTTTATCGGAAAAACTCCTTCACGCGAGCGGAGCCGCTGGCAAAAGCTAGTTTTAAGATAAAGTACTTTTAAGACCAAATAAAATTCAATAATAAAAATGTACTGAATGGGATTGGAGTATTTTGTTGTTTTCTAGTACTTGCCTACATAACATTCTAGGCGTTCATAATAAACAATAAAATATTTAAAAGCTATGATAAGTTCTCTGTTCCTAATACAAGTACGCATTCTGTTGCGTAATTCACTTTTAGTAATGTTAAGTAAATAAACTGCTTGCTGTCTGCTCATCTGCATTAATTATTACTTAAATCAGTTCATCGCGTGTAGGTACAGATGCAGTATAGTACACATAAGTTTTCAGGTGCTTCCAGACATAAAAATATTATGTACTAGCTTTTGCCCGCGGCTCCGCCCGCTTTAAAAAGTTTTTCCGGGATAAAAGTCCCGCTTTATACTTACCCGGGATAAAAAGTAGCCTATGTGTTAATCCAGGACATGATCTAACCGTGTGCCAAATTTCATCGAAATCCGTTCAGTAGTTTTTGCGTTAAAGAGTAACAAACATCCATACATCCAAACATCCATACATTCTTACAAACTTTCGCCTTTATAATATTAGTAGGATGTATGAGATCAAAATCCTGGTAAAAAAATAGGGTCCACTTACAATCAAAACTGAGGTTAACATGAAAATCGAAACTATCTTAAGTACAAGCCGAATAAGCTAATTTTAAATTTCCTATTATAATTGCGAAAAATAACTATATTTACATATCAATGGTACATCCATTGATATGTAAATAATGACCCTAGAAGACGGCGCCGTGACGGTCCAAAGTGATAGAAAATGTGACGATTTTCGTGTAACGATTTTTCTAAACATAGATTTCTCCTGTACTTCGATAAAGAAGTTTCACTTCAATAATGTAGTTACGCTAAGCGCATCGACGATCACCTAATGTCACGTAACGAGAAATACAAAAGTTGGTCCGGTTAGGTTGGAACTACATTATGCGCGAACAGGGCACGAAGCGAGCATGCTGTCGCAGTAGCCAGCCAACGCCGGAAATAAATGTTCAAGTATAAAACTACTATTAAAATATAAAAACATCTTTGCACCACAAAGAACACGCGGAAATGTTACCTAGAGTGGTCTCACGGCACATGATGTGAAGGTCCGAGAAGAAGAAATCAGATGATCGCTAATTTCAAATCAGCTGTGGAATAATTTGACGTAAGTTTGTGCCTTATTGATGTAAAAAAAAACATCCATGATGTACCTGTAATAGGTGAGCGCTTTAAGATTAGTGCATGGAACAGGTTAATTAACACCCACTAACAATGGAATTCATGTAGTGTCGAACTCATGCGGTGTGTTCTGTACGGGGTGTACTCAATGGTGTTTAAATGGAATTTATAAATCCCGGTAATTATATCTAACGTGACTTAATGAATTTCACAATTTGCACGTACACCTGCAGTTACCATGCAATTAGACGATGCAGCAGACACATAAGCCCAGGAAAACGGACTAGTTAGTAGTTTTAGACAATAGCATCAGAGTACCATGCTGAATATTATAATCAAAGTGGACAATAGTCCCCGTATTTCGATACACAACACTGTCGCATTAATATCACACCATACTACTAGTATATGAACAGCAACAATGTTCATATACTAGTTTTGTTGATGATACGGTCCAGAATACATATACGCAACACAATTACAATTATTAACATAATACTCGCGGCGTCATCCGCGTGAAAAATTTTTCTCGCTACAAAGGTCCCTTAATCACTTTTGCACTAAATTAATTAAAAGGTCAGATAAATACACACACACCACGGAAGCAAATTACCGATCGAAACAGCAGCCTATTTATGTTAATCCAGGACCTCGTCAAAGCGTGTGCCAAATTTTATTCAAATCGATTCAGCGGTTTCTGCGATAACTTCTAACAAACATCCCTTCTACGATTGATCTTCAAAAACCCTTTCCTTTGCACCTTTCCGTCTACGATGGAACATAATATCATCAAATTTAATTCAAATATTTATTCCTATGAAACCTTATACTCAAAACTAAACCTTTGTAGATATTATCACAGATTAAATGGAGTTTCTATTTTAAACGGTGCATTTACTGATAGAACCCGAAATACTATCATTGATATTGCGTTTACACTTCTAAAACAAAATATCATTTAATAATTAGCAGTTGTTAAGCATAATATTAATTATAAAGTCGAGTAAACAGCTCGTGATATTAACATTTATTACAACAATCACGGGATACATTGACACTAGCAGCCATAAGCGTCGGACTTAGCGCGTCAATTATTCGAATGTGCGCCCCATTACCAGCACAGTATGGACGGCACCAATTTCCCTGTGTCGAGGTCTAAAGGCGGCAGTGCAGTTGTACGCTGCAATCATGTATAAATTTCATCGGACCAATCACAAATAAATTTCCCGATGCTTGTTAATAGGGTTGATAAAGTTTCGTAAGTGTAAATTGACAATACCGCTTAGAACGAAAGCAATAATTAGGGCACCTTGTGGGCATGCGTGCCGGGGACCCATTCGTCGGTTAGTTAATGTTGTTGATATACAGAGTAAATAGCAAGACTACCAGCGCTGGAAGGTCGACGGTCAGCTATAAACCAATTAGTGACAAAAGGAGCAGGCACGCAGTCCTGTTAAGTAGCAGACGTGGAGTTGACTCGCGGATTCAGTCATTTTATTTTAATATTGTATTCAAAGCGCCTAATAGTCTATTTTGTAGGGGTAGGTGTATTATCAACCAACCATTATTTGACAAAGTTCAATAAAAATCAATGGACAAGAACAGAATATCTTGATATTATGTATTAGTGGGTATGTTTAGACAATGTTTCAGATAACTACGCGATCAACTTTGGTTATTTATTTCGGTAATATAAAATATTAACAATGACTAAATATAAAATAAATTCCTGTGAAATGTGGACTTAATTTTTTACAGTATATTTTACCCATGCTGATGACGACACACAGTATAAACATACACATATTCCACTTACGTAAAATGCTCCGCTTCGTAGACTCAACTTACGAAAGAACTTTATTATTACGGCGGCGTGCGTCTAGGCTATACGTTGGACACCACCGCACTTATTTCACTTAGGAATATTTTCTAATTTGAAACACCTTTCTACGTTTTTGTAGAACGGTATTAATTTGTAAAAGTTTATTTTATACATTACTAGCTTTTACCCGCGGCTCCGCCCGCGTGAATGAGTTTTTCCGGGATAAAAGTCCCGCTTTATATTTTTCCGGGATAAAAAGTAGCCTATGTGTTAATTCAGGACACAATCTACCCGTGTACCAAATTTTATCGAAATCTGTTCAGTAGTTTTTGCGTAAAAGAGTAACAAACATCCATACATTCTTACAAACGTTCGCCTTCATAATATTAATAGGATTTGTCACAATCTTTTTAAGACGGCTCTTTAATATTCACTGCATTTACTAAATGCACGCAGAAAAAAACGCTTAATTTCATTTTGACAAACTATGAGTATGACTACATTGAGATTAACCACATTACAAAAAAGTATTCACCAACATTGTGTTACGTACTGAAAGTTAGTTGTTAAAGAAGTTATTGTATAATTAGCTTTTGCGATGAATTTAACCTCTATGAATAAGGCGTAAAGGAGTACAAATTGATTGTCTGGTTCAGTCCCGCACGACCGTAAGGCATGATAAGGATAAGATGCAACGTGCTTTCCGTCTATATCATACATCACCACGAGTCTTCTTTAGTCCTACCTGGATAAAAATGGTTCGAGTAAATAACTTTCATATTTTACTCACAGTACATAACATAACAAAATATGTAAACACTTTACTACACGAATAACAGCTATGCCACCGAAGAGCGACAGGTGATAACCGAAATAATTATACTTGTATGTATTGTGCGTGTGCACGGCGGATTTAGCATCGAGTGTCATGCGTTCACGGGAGGCACGAGGCAGATTAATTAACGGTACCTGCTAGCAACAGCAAAGCCCTGTAGCACCACGAGCAGAGGAACATGTGGATTCCGCACGTCTCGAAACCGTCGACTGTCCGAAGCCACACGCGACCCACCCGCGCGATCCGCGACTAGTGTTGTCCACTCGCCACTCAAACTAATACAATATTCAACAACACGATTTAGCATCGCCTACTGTGCATGTTTGTTGTTTCAAATCACTTATACTACTGATCATTGATAAATATTATTTAATTAAACATTTTGAGTCACGCTCATTACGCATAGTTAGCATGCCTCTTTTCGTTTGGATTGTTTGTCTACGCAATCAAATATTTAATTTTAAATTAGGCCACTTAAATTAACTTATATCTGTCTAAAAAAATACTGTATCTTTCCAATAGAGTCCAAAACGGTTAAAATTATTTGGATGAAATTTCTAGGTAATTCTCAGATTAGCCTAGCGGGTCATTCGGTGAAATTTGGTAACGATCGGATCACCAATTTTTTTTTTCTCATTTTGGCAATTGTGTCTTCGCCGGCATCTGGCTATTGAGTTTATTAGTGCTGAATATAAATGTATATTATATTTGACCTACACAATTTGTAAAAATAACTTTAAACGACAGAATGTAAATCATCTAACGTATTCCTTTTGATGTCTCGAACTTACTTCCTATTGGGCTACTTACAACTTGTCTATTCGTACTTTGAAACAGATATCAACAAGGAGCTTAACGCAGTCACTAGACAATTATGTCGATCATAATATTTTTGATGACAATGTCTTATAATAAATGTACCTATATCAGCAAATGGCAAACACGCCGACGGGCCTATGGTGTACAGGTGGGCTAGAGCAGTAACCAGTGTTCCGTGAAATCGGCTCCGAAATCGTTTGGTGGGCTCTGATGCGGGCTACCTATTGATTAGGTCGTGGACGTTATAGCACTATTGTTTCACTACTGTTATCTCGAAGGTAAGGCTGATAATATCGTGACACGGTGGGCAGTAGAGCCATCACTGCGACCTTGTCAAGGGACCTCTCCTAGCTAACGATGCCGTTCCCATGTTCAACTAAAATGCCATCGCGTGTTTCAGTTATTCTTACAAGAAGCTTAACCTGAAGACTGTTACTTTGTTGTAATATTTATTCTTACTGGCAAGAAGTTGATTATGTGAATGGATATCTTTTCAAATGTGCGGCCGTAGTCGCGAGACTGGCCCGCGGAGCTTACGGAGCGTAACAAAAGTACATGTCGGTGTTCGGTAAAAGCATAATGATCGGTAATCTATTTGTAACTCGATTGAAATCGACGCGCGAAGCCGGTTGGCGTTGGGCCCAACTGTTGTTTTTTCACAGCACCATAATGGCTAGTGGTGATTGTGGGAGAATAAAATTACGATTTCATTGTCACGGTTGGAGATGTATTGTGACTGGATCGTGTTTGTTTTCCTTGGGCCGGAAGCGGTGCTTTGTCTTTACTATCAATGTTATTACGGAAACAGCAGAATATGACGTCACTGAGTGCCGCCAGTCATAACGCTGAGTGCGTGCGAAACAAATGACGCGATATCCCCACTACGTCCCCACTTTTGCTCACAACAATATTTCAAATATGAATAACTGCTTTAGTTGTCAACCAATTTTGATTCTGATTTTACAGAAGAATTTGTTTTTCGTATTATTTTATGTTACATATAAAATAATGTTCCAAATCAAACATAGGAAACTACCCTATTTGAAAAAATAAACACTTTTGTTAAGAATGTTCGTTCAATTTTGTTGCAAATATTCTTCTCCGGCAAATGTTTTAGTAAGGTAAACAGATGCCTAGTAATAAGAAGTCAGTAAGAATAACATAAAAAAAATGCTATGCATCACACATTTATATTATAATCATTTAACACGTGCAAAAGTTCGGTAATGTGTATCGATTAACGTCCATATTTCAATTTAATGTACCCCGTTCTCACGGGAGAATAAAGTTGATAATTAGTATAATAATAATAATTTGACCGTATTAACGAAATACAATATTTATTACAAGAACAGTGAAAAAATTAATGGACTGAAAAAGTTACACTTCATACGTGTTGTAAGTTACATTTATACACACACACACACACGTTTTTTTTTTCTTTTTAGAGCATTTAAATAAAAGCTTGTTTTTAAACATGTTTCAAATTTTAATTATTTTTTTACTTTTTAGTTATTTTTAGAGTTAATCTCAGCAAGCCCTTTCATTCGTTACCCATATTATAGTAGTGCGTAAAAAATAACTAGTCTATCATCTTGGGCCGTCCGCCATATTAGATTCAGAATGACGTCACTTAGCTAACAATACAATGTCACCAAAACTGAACGTGTTTTGAGGGTAACTGCTTCAAAATTGACTTGCAAGATTCCACCCGAACAAATGTATACATAAATTGCAAGTTAAATCAATGCTTGTACAAAGTGATCGAAGTTACAGTTTTGTTTTATTTATGACTAGCGGGCCCGCGTCTGCTTCGCACAGGTTATTATATGCCTACATTTATTTTACTATCGTACAAAATATTTATGAATTGTATACCTTCATTGAATCACTACGTCCATTGGTGAAAAGCTTGAGAAAATCCGTTCGGTAGTTTTTGAGTTCATCGCGTTCATACAAACAGATGCGCAGAGGGACCTACAATATTTAGTAACGTACTGACATATCCTGAAATATACAAAGATAAAAAGTAGCCTGTCCTTACCTGGATCTCAAATTATCTCTCTACTTATTCTATCGCGGTTCCAGAGGCAAGAAAATATTTTCCGGGAAAGTCCAGGTTTACATTTTTCCGAGATAAAAAGTAGCTCATATTCCCCTCTGGATCTTAAACTATGTCCATAGCCACTTGTTTGCGGTTCCACCCGCAAGAAAATATTTTGCAGGATAAAAGTCCCGGTTTATTTTTTCCCAGGATAAGAAGTAGCCTAGGTACTTCCGAGGGTCTTAAACTATCTCCCGACCAAATGCATTGAAATCGGTTCAGTGGTTTGGCCGTGAGTCGTGACGGCTCCACTAGCGGGAAAAAAACGGGATAAAAGTCCCGGTTTAAATATTTTTCGGGATATAAAGTAGTCCATGTTACTAAGGGATACTGTACCATTTTAATGGTGGTAGAATTTTTGGAATTGGTCCCGCAGTTTTTGAGTTTATTCGTTACAAACATACAAAAATACATATTATCTTTCCTCTTTATAATATTAGTATAGAAGAATAGATAAAATTGTGTATTTAGAACCAAACTTTAGTCAGTTTGTTGTGTGTAACTTGTTCATGCATGACGACGAATCGACAGAACCGATTTCAATACTAGTTTCACTGCCATGTCAAATCTTTGTGATACAGGCTTAGAATTTGCGTGGCAATTCAATCCCGGAACAATCATACCCGTAACAATTTGTTGCGGACATAATATGGCTATGTCTACGTGTGTTGTTTCTTGGACCAGACTGGGCCGGATATACGGAACACGGAGCAATACATGTTCTGGGTCAGGTAATTGTCACCTGCATTACAGAATATGTCGATTGTTGATGATCTATACCCGTATAGACAATGTTCTTGTTGGGCTTATGACGAGGGGCGGACTCGTATGAGAATTTTCTTTGTTATAAAGCACAATAGCGTTTTGCACTAATTAATAATAATATAAAAACTTTTGGGAAGTTTTTATTTATTGCTTTTTTGTTGGTTAATTATGAAATGGTGTAAACAAAACATCATCGATATACAATTGCAGCATTCGCGGGTCGGTCATCTGCTGTTAGTTATTGAAGAGTTCCATTGTCTATCTTCGAGGATCTTCATCAGATCCTAATAAATTATATACTAAAACCTTCCCTGAAAAAAATACATTTGAATATCGATCGAAAGCGACGAAACCCCATCCAAATCGGATCAGTAGTTTTTGAGAAACGCGCGCCCATACAAACTTACACACATACATACGTATCGAATACAGAACCTCCTTTTTTGAACTCGGATAAAACCCTGTGTGCCGTGATGATTGTTCCATTGAATTTGATTGATGGCTTTTTGATTTGTTGGTAGCGTCACATGATATTTTTATGTCAAACCGCAACAGCGCGCGGCACGACTGTGGCTTTACTTGTAAAATCACATTACTTAGACGGTCACTTGGTTGCTCGGCTGTCGGTCTGTTTGTCTGAATATCGAGCGTATCTTTTGGAAACAGCAGTACCCCTAGCAGGAATTTACGCTTGTTTTATAGTATTCGTAACGTGTTCGTATCGAGTAGGTTAACGTTTACGTATTTGTTTGTGAATACTATAATACATCTGTCAATAAAACAGATTCGTAGTGCTGATTACCGATTAAGTTTAACGTTACTATGCTACACGTTTACTATTCGAAGTTTATGCACGCGCAATATTCATACTACCGTACTTTATTTAGCTTCAAATACGTTCGCCGGCGCGCTGTTCAAATTTCCATACAAAATTGTACTTAAACGAAACCATTACGTTTACTATACAACAGCGCGTAAATTCGTGCTCGGGGCATATAGAGTACGCTCGCGTCAATTATTTTGTATGAAGTGACCGGCAATCGTTTAAAACATTATCAAATTGTGAAAACCGTCATCGAATGCATTCTTTTATACATCCTTGAGTGAGCCCCATAAATCATGACTAAGGTACTTTGCCACAAAATACGATGTCTAAGAATATAATTTGCCGACGTATTTTTTGCCCTTTATCCAAGATAACAACAATAGGAAAACTCTATAATCCTACTAATATTATAAACGCGAAAGTTTGTTAGAATGTATGGATGTTTGTTACTCTTTCACACAAAAACTACTAAACGGATTTCGATGAAATTTGGCACACGGGTAGATCATGTCCTGAATTAAAACAAATGCTACTTCTTATCCTTGTGCATTATATATCTGAGCCCTAATCTATTCTCACTGACTTCGAGTTACTTCCTGCTCTCTCATCTTCTAGTTTCTAAAAGTAATCACGGCGACGCCGCTCTTAATTAACTTAAGGTGAAGTATTTGGTAATCTGAACTTGACTGTATCTGTAATCTTAATAAGGCTTAAATAAAACAACGGTTAATTCAACATAATCGGTTTAAAGTATTTCCTCGCTACGAAGTCAGTAATAAAGTATCTTAAAGGTAACTCCAATTACCACAATGTGCCTCATATATATATCAAGCAATCAATCACCTACTGAAACAATATACTTAAACCAATAGATGTTATTTATGTAATCATTAGAAGTAAACGGCAACAACATTCATTCATTCAACATTTGCTACTTTTTGGTATCGTGGTGCAGGCGGTTGAAAAATTAAATATTGCATGCAAAATGCTTCAACCAATAAAAACTAATTTATAGCTGTACAATAACGTTTTGGCATTATATTGCAGGACAATAATTGGATTGCCGACCACTGCAATACTTGTTTGTGACTGAGTGCTGTCACTGAGGAAGTCGTTATATCAAGCTGGAAAGTAGTCGACGATGGCGATTTCCAAACGTATATAATTTTAATGATGATCAGTGCGCAATCCTGCTGTATATGGTGTGGGTAACCCAGTGGCCGAGTGGTAACGTACGCGGCCCTGCGTGTGCCGCCGCCAATTTCTCGGGCGCTCGCCGAAACACAAACAGTACGTGCACTCCATTCGCGTAGTATTGTTACAACGGCAACAATAAGTTTGCAATTGTGTACAGATGCGAAGTTATATTTAAATCGTGGCGCTCATCCGCAATGTTAAGGTTGAATTCCGGAACGTTTGCGTCACGCCTACACGTCCGTGTATGGGATTGTACTATCGCGTGCTGAAAGTAACGTTGCCAACTTCACTCTTTCCAAAACTTGCCACGAATCATTAAAAGTAAAGCTTAGCACTACGTTTATTTGTTATTGCAGTGTTGAGTCTCGCGCATGAGGTTGTATCTAAAAAAAATCCTGTAAGCGTTTTCGTATGAATTATTAAGGAGAAATATAGTACCTATGCAGAATATAGTAATTTCATAGTTTAGTTGGTTTGATGACATACAATTTAAACGACCCTGGCCCTTTTAAATACCTAAAAAAGATTGTGACTTCATTAATAATTTCACCATTCGGAAAATTTTATGCCTATTTTCGTATACGGTATGAGATATTAACTCAGTAAAGTTACGAACACCTTTGATATTAAACCGATCAAACCCGAAGGATTTTTTTTATAGTTAAGTATACTAAAAACTGTACTACTCAATCAAGATAATGCTCGTATAAGCCTAGTAATAAAATGGATACATACATACATACATAGGGTGCTAAACTCATTACCCTTCCGGGCTTCGCCGTAGTCGGGTAAAAAGACTACATAATAATATACTTAGTTGTAACTCAAAATTACCAGAAGGGAGATTTATTATTATAAAACATACGTTACATAATATATTATCTCAAAAGCAGTTGCATTCAAAGGTCATATTATGTGATCATTGCCATTATGCCCCGCGAGTGTCCAAGAACTGCTCATTGACCAAAAAGGATAAAAATAACTTGTGTGCCCGAACCCAATTCCAAAAGAAGAATGTAAAGGAAAAATTCCATCCGCTTTACTACTTGTATTAGGAACACAATAGTTCATTATTCGTGCTACATATGGAAAAGATTTAAGTGAGTTGGTTTTCTTAGCGAATTTTAAATTAAATATCATAATTTTAAATTTATTATTTTATTGATCGGTAAACAATACATGAAAACAGTGGTCGCTTTATATATATATATACATACCTACTTCCAAACATGACTAAAATAAAAATACTAAATATGTGCACCCCGCATTAGAGTCCACTGAACCTTTTCTAAATCACATTATTTTTATTTTGATACCTATAAATTATAATATTTTTAATCTTTAAGATTTTCTCAACGATAATGATATTTGCGGCTAAGGTGGCCAAGTATATGATACAGTAATAATATAAATATTATAATGTTGCATTGAATATTAAGCACAAGGGCGAAAGTCAAAAATGTATGTGTGAGTTTTCCAGTGGTCAATCTACGAAATCTCTTCAAATTTTCAGGCGGTGCTTGAAAAATTGATAACTTAATTATAGTCAGTCGTTATAATTATCTCAGTCAGTCAGAGAGTATCTTGCTACCGACCGGCCGCGCCGGGGTTGCTAACAAATATAACGTGCAACGATAACTTATCGACTATATCGGTTTTTGTTTTTTGTTTTTTTTGTTTTTTATTATTTTACAAGTAAAACTGAAATACCTTTATTTTCGAAACTTTCGATACAATGATATGACTGATTTTGAACATAGTACTATAGACAATGTTTATGAAAGGATATGTAAATGAAACTTAATTCCAGGCATGTAATATGCTTGGTTACATTTAATCCAAAAATTACACTCAGTGTTTTCGAAGTAGTCGTACGAATTTTATACCATTCATTTTGATCAGATGTGGTTGACTTGATTTATTTAAAATGAATAGTTTTTGTTTTTCTGGTTAAGTTGAACGAGGTAAAAATGTGCATTTTCATCCGTATCGAGGCGTCGGTTCTAGGCAACTAAGCCACTTTCATATTAGCCTTAGACGGCTCATCGTCGCTTGTAAAGAAGGAAAGTTCAGAATTAAGTTTCCGGTAGATAAGAGTTTCAGCAAATCCGGCCCTGTGCAATCAATGCGCAACCCATTTTTTAAATTTATTTTACATTTAGATTTTGCGAGTCAACTTGAGCAGATTGTCCAGGGATTCTTTGCCATGTAAATACAATTTCATCTGTATAATTGGGATCTCAAACAACCTAGGATTGTTTTATCACTTATGTATAAAGACTTTTCCCGGAGGCAGTTTCCTAAACACGGAGATTTTAAATAACATTTGTCTTATTTATATTGTACTAGCTTTTGCCCGCGGCTCCGCCCGCGTTAAAAAGTTTTTCCGGGATAAAAGTCCCGCTTTATGTTTTCCCGGGATAAAAAGTAGCCTATGTGTTAATCCAGGACATGATGTACCCGTGTGCCAAATTTCATCGAAATCCGTTCAGTAGTTTCTGCGTGAAAGAGGAACAAACATCCATACATCCAAACATCCATACATTCTTACAAACTTTCGCCTTTATAATATTAGTAGGATACAAACGTGTCGTAACCTAATAAATTGTCTTACATGTACTATCAGGTTATTGAGTTACCAAGACCCAATTATAGAGGTAAGTATACTTGCATGAAAAATTAAGAAACAAATGTCAATTCACAAGGTTCGAAATTCCCAGTAACTGAGTTATTTCAATGCTAAAGTGCCCGGACCTTATTGTAATTGCCCGTAGCACACCTCTGCTACGGTGGTGTCTCTCGTTCCACTTAACCAGGTTTCACTGTACAAGTACTTACTTGAAATTGTTGGAGAACACCTAATTCCCCCACACTGCTTTAATCATCTTTTCTTATACTTACATAAAACAAGAATATTATACAAATGTCACTAAACAAAATGATGCAATTTTTTCTCATACTATAAAGTATAAATACACTGATAACAATTACAAGTGGGAGAATATTATATACATAGTTAATTTCTCGCGTACCTATTATATACACTGCCTCGGTGGCGTAGTTGTATTATGGCTGCATTGCTGAAGTCTCGAGTTCGATCCCCGGGTCAGGCGAAGTGATATTGAGTTTTTCTATTCAGTATCAGTCCGGAGTCTGGAATTTGTGCCCGATATGGCGATAGGCTCGCCCCCTATCACATCATGGGATAGAATAACGGCGAAAAGTGGGTGCACTAGTTGCGCCTCTGCCTACGCCTTCGGGGATAAAAGGCGTGAGTGTGTGTGTGTGTGTGTGTGTGTGCTATTATATACCTACACCTATATCTCGCTGTGAAATTGTGGTGGGATGATTACAGGAGGGAACATTTGCTGAACTTAATTAAAGTAAGTATTGGAAAAGGAAGATCGAAGCATCAGCTGTAGACGTAGGTAATTAACTTTTACAATTTCATTATGTACACACAATTATTTTGCTAGATCTTGCGGTAAAATACTTCACGGGTTTCAACTGTATTTGAGTCGTCAACATAAAATTACGGAAAGAATAAAATTATAAAACGGACGGGAAGTGGGGATAAATAATAAAAAATATAATAAAAACTAAAGTGCGGTTGTGCATTTCAACGATAAAAACCTTATGTTTTCAACGTTGCCACCTAACACAATGGGTTAAGTGACTAACAAAGTGGTGTGGTAGCACTCCAATACTAAGGTATTATACTCCGTCCAACCATTTATTTAACTTTTGACAGTTCGATTTGTAATCAATTGGGGATGTACTAATGCGTTACAGATTCGATTTCTTGTAGCATACGATTTAATTTATGCAGAAGTTTTGATCGATTAATCACATTGAAATGTTATTTTTGCTCAATATTTTGTGTTGTTTTATAAACATGCCTAAACGTTTAAATGTGTAATATTTTCTGTTTATAAACTTATTCTGTAGGTATATATTCTATATCCAATATCATTTTGTCAAAATTTAATTTGAATAGTTTATTTAATCGGTTATTATATACTTACGCATATATAAAAAGATTTTAATAAAATTACACTGCAACATTTTATTTTTCAATCTAAAAGTTTTGAATTATTTTTGTTACACAATCAGTGGGCTTAACGAATATCGATTGATAATTAATATCGGAGCTGAACAACAAGTCCCTTCACTATGGAAAACAAAAACTGTCGCCCATAAAGTATTCAATTATTTTGTTTCTATTCCTTGTCAAGTATTATAAAATTTCATAGGCGTGCATATGTCAAAAATTAAATAAATGGTTGGACGGACTATAAATGTCTATGACCGTACTTTGTATATCTCTATTCTACCGCTAAGCAGCAGTGTGCATGCACTGTTGTGTTTCGGTTTGAAGGGCATTGTAGCCAGTGTAACTGCTGGAAGTTAAGAGACTTAACATATGTTTCAGGATGACGAGCGCATTGGAATGTCACACAGTACTTTGTAACTCAAGGTTCTGGATGGTGTTTCTATTTATGGGTGGTATTATCGCTTACCATCAGGCGAACGGCATGCTCGTCTCATTATTCAATGCAAAAAAAAACTCTGAAGTCAGCCGACAATGCAATATGATTAGAAATCACCAGAAGATGCGTTGAAGTAGTGAGTGAGAGTGATGGCAAAATTTTGCAATTATTTACATTAAACTAAACGTATGTACTCGGTTGTATGTATCACCTCTTGGCTTGCAAGAGACTTTTTAACAAACAGCCAGTCACCTATCATTAATTTAAAAAAAAAGAAAGGCGAACATCTGTCTGTTGACATTTTTAACGGATTCGGCAAGTAAAATTAACGGTTATTAAGTGTTAACACATGTTAAACGTTCTGATGTAAGTTGATTATAGTTTCAACATTTCCAACACGGTTCTTTTTAAACAGTGCTCCACTGAACAATTGTTATTTGTGCGTTAAAACTATCTACATAAAAAAATATAAACGAATAATACAATATTAACGTAATACAACGGAAATTTTGCTTATAGTCTTTTATATCACGCTGCTATCACCACAATATATCCTTACATATCTTTACTAATATAAGGTGAAGAGTTTGGTTATTTGATTGATTGTTTTTGGTTGGTTGAACGCGCTAATCTCAGGAACTACTGAACCGTTTTTTAAATTTCTTTCACTGATGGGAAACCTTACTCCCGAGCGCTACAGGTTTACTTTTATCCCGGGAAAATCCATCTTCCAAAACACCTAAGATGTAATGTTAGTATCTTTGCAGATGATACAAAAATATTTGGGAACCCACTAATTGACTATGACCGTCTTCAAGAGGATCTAAACAGAATAGCTAACTGGTCTAAGGAATGGCTTATAAACCTCAACTCCTCGAAATGTACTGTATTACATCTAGGCAGAAGCAATCCCCGTCTGACTTACAAATTGAATGCCACTCCACTGATCGAGACCAAAGTGCAGACGGATCTGGGAGTGAAAATATCAGAGGACCTTAAGTGGGAAGAACATATAACATCAATAACAAAAAAAGCTAAGACACTTATCTGTCTAATCAGAAAAGCCTTTGGGAATCTCACACCCGACATGGTACTTCGGCTTCGACCGATTCTTGAGTATGCTTTCCAGGTCTGGAGCCCGTATTTTGTTAAGGACATCGAACTTCTAGAAAAGGTACAGCGCAGTTTCACTAAAATACCACGAATCCTGAAACAACGGAGTTACGAAGAACGCCTAAAGATGTTAAGGCTCACAACCTTAAAGGATCGTAGGGACCGTGGAGATCTGATCGAAACATACAAGATCCTAACTGGACATTACGAGATTCAAGGATTTGAACAGAACATCTTCACACGCAACGAAAATTTCCATCTTAGAGGCCACTCCTTAAAGCTGCGTACCAGTTTCTCCAATAATAATCCACACAAGCACTTCCTGAGTAATCGAGTGGTCAGAGCGTGGAATAAACTCCCAGAGCATGTGATTACAGCTGAGAACATAAATCAATTTAAGAACCGACTAGACAAATATTTATCCGCAAATGAAAACAAGTAGTAATAGCGAGATACGGGCATTATCAGTTGTCTCAACTGCCTGCCTGATTATATATAATAATAATAATAAAATATTTTTATCATAAAATAAATAATAGCAAAAAAACCTAAAAAGCACGCTTTATAGAAAATCGAACTACGAACTAGCAAATAAATTTTAATATGTAATTTAAGAATGATGTAAATAAGAAAAAATCATTATTGTAAAAAACGTGGGGTGCTTTTTAAGACATTATCAAAATGATAATCCTTCTACTCATATCATCCGTCTATAAAATATTTATAACTATTAACACCATGCACCCTACGCTTTTTTGCTTTTTATGTACCTGTGTATGTAAATGTACATGCGTATGTACGTATGAAGCTAATAAAAGCGTGTTAATCCCCGGCATCTGTCTCAACCATTGGTCTCAACGCAATAACTGAAAAACTACCCGAACGGATTTTGAAGAAATTTGGTATGGAGGTAGTTTGAAATCCTGGGAAGGATATAAACGAAGTACTTTTAATCCCGAAAAAATGTAAGCCGCGACGTTTATCGAGGAAAAACTTTTTCTCTCTTGACACCGGCAGAAATTTGTTATTTAGATAGCGTGAGGCCCTGGGAAGGACAAAGGCTACTTTTTATCCCGGAAAAGCATAAACCGGAACTTTTTCCGGAGCATCACTTTTCGCGAGGGGAACCTCGAGCAAATAAGTATGCAGATTATTTGAGACCCAAGGATCGACAAAGGATACTTCTTATCTCGGAAAAATATAAACCGGGACTTTTATTCCGGAAAATCGTTTACGCGAGTGGAACCTCGAGCAAATAAGTATGGATAGTTTGAGACCCAGGGAAGAACGTAGGCTACTTTTTCTACCAGAATAACAAACTGGTTTTGTTTTTCCGGTTTTTTTTGGGCAGCCAAGTTTTCATATTAATAATTCATTTTAATTACCGGATTTTGTGTTTGTAAAAATAATTATAGTATCGTTTGCAAGCGACAAGTACACACACGCCTTTGGTTGCAAAAGTAGAGCCCCTGTGAGTAGAACGTACCAGAGCGTCCAGATAAACTACTTAGAAGGAATTTTTCATTCTCATCGGTCATAGCCGTGGGTGATATAAGAAAATATTTCAATTAATCTGTAGTTATCGGGACGCGACCCTCATTTTCGATCAACTATAGCCCTTATGTGATTTTTTATCGCGAAATGGCACTGTTTAGCAATTAGACAGAGAAAATCAATTGTTTTCGGCAAAGTCAACTACGGAGTTCTGGTAGTACACTTCCGAATTAAGTATTTTGGAAGTAGAAAACAGACATTGGGAATTGAAACATTTAAAAACATCATAATATAGCCTTTACACTACGGTTTTATACGGTATAATATCACAGACACCGCTTCCGAGGCGGAATTAATTTTAACTCTTAAGCTCCTAGTTTGAAAGTAGCTGCGTATAGTTTTATCGAGCAACGTTCTCCTTTCTGTCTCCTCTATAACAGAAACGAGGCAACAAACCAACATATCACTATTTTATTGTCGCCACGATGAAATCGGCTCCCAACACGCCACTGTTGAGCCAATATTAGATTAAGTATAAATAGTTTGTAGATATCATTGACTCCTTGTGCGTCCGTATTATTAACTTATTTATATCAACAAGAACTGTGACAGTTTATTTACGTTTCACATATTATGTACACGTATAAGATTAGGTTTAATGCTATTATTTCTTTCAAATAAGCACGCTTCTTTTATTTTTGCATTTTTCATTGGAACAATTTTAAAATTCACACAGAAGCCTAAAAAGAATATCCTTATAAAATTGTGATATTAACAAATCCATATAAAAAGGACAAAGACATAAATAAGACAAAGTTTTCAAACATATTGTGTGACCAATATTTTAAAACATTGACATATTTTTTGAATATTGAACAGTGGATTTTTAACAAAGTGACAAAGAGTACAAGTACAACACATACACATTTCGAAAAATACTTTTGTACCCGAAGGGGTACCTAGAGGCGCAACTTAATTAATAATAAAATCATTATAATTTACACTGCTAAAGAGAGACGCAACTTTCGCACGCACACTCCACCGAGAGGAATACAAATTCGTCGCGTGATGTGGCAAACATTTAAAGTTAATATTTTCATATGATTATTGTATTAATAATTACATACATTCATAGGATCTCGCCTTTTGCCCTTTTCAGGGGTAGGCATTGGTGTATCGCACCCATAATTCGCCACCTATGTGACCTATATACACCTACATTACGTACCTTTTGTTGGAAACAGTATTTTTAAACATGCAAACAAATATTTGCAAAAACTAGAAATCAAAGAGGTCAGGGTTTCGACTCCACAAAGTATTACCTACCTACTTACTAATCATTGGTAGTATTTATTTAGTCATAACTACTTAGGACCAATATCGTTTATTCTGCTGTTGCAACTATAAATATAAAATAAGCTTCTAAAAAGTAAAAAATAAAACTTCGTGTTAACGAAATATAAAAACAGTTCAATCACAATGAAAATAAAAGTAGTATTAATGTTTTGAAAATAAGGGTGCAAAAAATAAATAATATCTGTTATCTGGTTGTCTGGAAGAGATCGCTCTTAGCGATAAGACCGCCTATTGTTACACTAGCTATGTCTACTCTAATAAGTATGTTGTTTGATTTTTTATTTCTCTGTATGTCAGTTGTATAAAATAAAGTGTTAAGCTGTGATTTCGCAGAACGCGGCAGACGACAGACGACACCTGCGGAATCACAGCATTATCTATCTATCTATATATCTTGTGCCCCAGTTTTACTACTTATACACTATACAGTATGTAAGGTTAGTCGAGGGACTTTTAGGAGCGTATTCAGTGTTTGATTCTCGTCCCAAGTATATATAAAATATATGACCTTTTTCTTACGCGAATTTTAGCACCTAGGTATTTTTTGTCTTCCTTAGCCATTATTGAAGTATGAAGAGCAAAACGGATCATACTTAAAGGTCAATGATCGATAAGATAGGTCAAATAAGTAACTAAGTCATGGATACACCTATTCTCAAGTATAATAGAACGTCCAATGTCATCTCTTCTGTCAAAATAATAAACATTGTAGAAATCAAGAATTTTTAACTTGAGCTCGAAACAGAAGTAAATATATAATATAAAAGACTGAAGAGCGCGCACGAGTTCCTGATGCCCATAACACACTACAGGAACCTACCGCCGTATCCCACAACAGCTCTCTCTAAAGTCGGAAAAATACAGAAAAATTCAAGCAAAAGTAGTGCCCTAATACGGAGGGAACGTAGAATATGGATCAAGGTAAATAGTATTTAAATTAAAATCAAGCATCAATGGACGTGGACGTCCAAGCGTTCATTATTTTAGAGATAATTTATAGACAGTATGCAGATTTTCCGATAGCTTGGAAAATGTTTCAAATCTTAAAAAAGTACTATTTAAGATTTTTTCCTTTGTATACGTACAATTACCTAGCTGGACACCAAATTGCAACTTTCTAGATCATCTGGAAGTGGGTTAGGTTTTTGATCTATATGTCAGTCAGTGATAAAAAATGCCGATTTTTAGATGTTAATATCTCAATGACCGTTTGAGCTGTATTTATGAAATTTAGGATTCTAGTTAACTTAAGGGGCTTTAATAAATAAACCAAATTTCACGTATTTAAGTTATATAGATTTTTAGTTATAACGGCGTAAAAAATCGCTCCAAATTGTTCCTTGAAACTACACTAGGCCGCTTTGACGCGCTTTTTTTTGCTTGGCTTGACGAAATGAATATAAAAATGCAAATGTAAAGACTGCCAACAACGATCACTGATGAGGAACACCGATTACAATAAACATCTAATAACCACTACTCTGTTTTTCTTAGTTAGATTAATATTATTAAAATAGAATTAAGATCCCCTGCAAAGTGTTGGCACCGAGTTTTTTAACCTCTCGTGTCGTGTTATTTTAGTTTGTGGGATATGCAGCAGTGTTCGCTAACATCGGGAGCTCTGTTTTAACATATTCATGCGTGTACGCGATTCAATTCACTCCACTGCTCACCGCGCTAATACTGAAGGCATTGGATCTAAGATGATTTCTTATGTTCTTAACGAAATAGTGTATATAAAATCTGGTTTGTAGCGCCGTGACTAACTGCAGCGCCCTTTATGGTACCGCGGGTATAACACACATGACTGAATATCTTTATGATGGGCTCACTGCACATTTCTTTTTAACCCATACGTAATTAATTTCCGATAAACACAAAGTTATCACGAGGGATGTCGATGCAACTGGTTCACGGCGCGCGGGCCTGGTAGCCGGACTAACACATCTGACGAGACCGAATTGGCGACAGGAAACACAACTGTCAACTTTCTGATAAATAAATATTTACGATCACGATAAATGCGTCGGGTGTCCGGTACTGGCACAGTAATGCAAACGCTGGTTGACGACTTAACAATTAGTACGGTTTTAAATACAAGATGAAGAATTAAAGTAAGTTATAAAATTGCCTATTCCACACAAATATAGCTTGGTTTAATAATGTGCAAAACTATGAGACCACGTATGTTTAACGAGCACACCAAACACTGTACGCTAATATAATGTTCGCGACGGGCTGCGGCTGCATGGGATGCGCGCGCGTTGCGACAAAACTTAGAAGTCGGGCGTGCAGCGTAATGCGCACTAGCAACTCTTACCGACGTGTTTGTCCATTTATCGGCGCACAGCGTGTACCGAGCAGTGATCACCGACCAGGTCGCGGCGCAGCGGAGCGGCGGAGCGGAGCGCTACTCCTGCGCGCGCCACGAGCCCACTACCCGTCGCGCATTATTGTGCAGCCCGCGTGCGGGCTCGTATTCAATTTCATATATGGTATCGGCCGCGCGCGCACCTACCATTGGACAGTTATAGCATAACAACGAAATCCTCCCAAATATTATTGTTAATAAATCATAACTTATGACTTAGGAGAGAGGAACCTTAGAACATTTTTAATATTTTTTTCCTTAACTTGTATATCTATTTTTTTTTTACCTTTTTCTTCGCAAATAGCGGCCATGGTTATTAGGCAACAAAATACTTATGTCCTTAATCATTCATAAAGGCATAACATATATATTAACTTTTGTACGGACATGTAAATTTTTGAAACAGTATTTTTAGTGAAAGAAACTATATTTTTCTACATATATTTATTTTGCTAAATAATTAATAAACAAACATTTCAAATGAAAAGTGTCATTTGAGAACATATTCTATATTTGAAAATTATTACATATGTAAAAAAAACCTGTCCGGCACGATACATGCATTCCAGCAGTATGTGAAAAAAAATATAAACGTGAAAATCAAAAAATTACTATATTTTTAATATACGTCTCTGGTACTAAATTATTAGTTTTCCGCAATAGTTTGCAAATTTATTAAATGTGACAACACTCTTGTAAGTGCTGACGCCTCATATTATGTCACAACTAACGAGAGCGGGGCGCGCCGCGCCACCCCGATCGCCGTGCGCGGCCCACGGTATTGCCTGTAGTGTCATGCTAGATTCCTTGTATTATTATTTTTTTTGGCACTTTTTACTTTTACCTATTTTGCCAATTGGATAACATAAACAGAAGTAAATATCAACACCAAAAAATACTACCACCAATCGGACATGGTACTCTTTACATTCTGTGTATATTGGTCTTAAATATTAAATCACTTGGTACATAAAAGCTAACAAATAAAGCTTACGAATATGGTTCAAAGGCCTATTGAAACTATTTTAAATCTGCCCCATGGAGGTCTTTGCAGGAATAACAAATTTAATAACGCAATAACACTTTTATCTTCTTCTTCTCTATGTCATAATGTCTTATTGATACCATTATTGAAACTTACACTACCTAATAAAGAGAAAAACACTCGCCGCTTCCTTCAGTTACGTTTAGGAAAATCTATGAAATAAAATAACAAAAAAATATGTAAAAATAGCGTGGGGTGTTTTTTTAGATATTATCAAAATGATAATAATCCTTCCACGCATATCTGTCAATAAAATATTTATAACTATTGACACCATGCACCCCACGCTTTTATTTTACAATAAAACACATTTTTTCTTATTTACTTACACATTTTTAATACAAATTTATTTTATATTTTTTAGTTGGATAAAACGGGCTTTTTATTTTTTTTATATTTTTTTTCATTTGTTAGTTTTATGCTACTACTGTCCAAGAGTAGCGTAGTCTGTCCAAGAGATGTTACTAACAAATAAACGAACGCGTAATCTCGTGACAAGTAGTATTTTTTTACACATAAGAGTAGCCAGTTTAGTTATAGTTCTACTATAGTCCGACAGATGTCACTAAAAACAAATAAACTATTATTTATTCATTTTTAGTTGGATTTTCTATAAAAGCGTGTTTTTTAATTTAAAATATTGAATTCTCATCCGTCCTTGATATTTTAGCCAAATTTCGATTTAAAACGACGTTTTGAGGGGGGTTAAATCATGTTCAAAGTTCCATTACATACATACATACGTACGTATGAAGCTAATAAAAGCGTGTTATAAATGGAAATAACTGACCGGTGAAAACAAACAAACGCTTTTACTGGTTACTCATCTGTCAAATATTTGAAATGACAAGTGACAGCTATGCGCATCAGCGTTGACAATATATATTACGATTTCTAGCAATATAGCCATTGATGTATTAAAAATGTAGCTTAAAATAGTGTGTTATGTGTATGAAATATAGATAGTGATAGTGGCCATCGTTTACTATGCGCACTACCATGAGTCACGCACCTGTTTTCTGTTAGCACGGGCTTTTTCTTATGTAGACACATACAGCACGCCGTAATCGGACAAAGATCATTTCATATGTTATGAATAAACTGACGTTACAATACGAATGTGAGTATTATGAATGAATCATACATCCTTGTTGCTTTTTGTTTTTTTGTTTTTATATTTCAGTCAGCAAGTAGTCCATTCTATATTCAGAACAATTCATATAAACTTATAGTATCCTAGTTATTACATAATATTACGTTTGCACGTCATCACGTCTATACGTGAAAAAGCTAGTAATCTATATTACTAGCTTTTGCCCGCGGCTCCGCCAGCGTTAAAAAGTTTTCCGGGATAAAAGTCCCGCTTAATACTTTCCCGGGATAAAAAATATAGCCTATGTGATAATCCAGGACATAAGTAACCCGCGTACCAAATTTCATCGATATCAGTTCATTAGTTTTTGCGTGAAAGTGTAACAAACATACATCCATACTTACAAACTTTCGCGTTTAAAATATTCTATATATATTATTTATTTCTGAACTTTATTTCTGAACTAGTAGTACCCACAATTTTGTCTGCGTGAACTTAGATCTATCTCAGCCTGTTATACCATCCGAAGTGCCGACATACCTTCCTAAACATGTAATCAAGGCACGATGCGACAGTGGCGGTTATGAGATTCCTAAACTAAAAAAATGGGTTTGATGAGATAAAAGCTAATAATACACACACAGTAATATGTCGCTTATTGTAAAAGTAAAGTATCTCCGTGTAATTACATTTTGCATTATACACACACATGAACGCTGTAATTTGGTCGCGGCCTCACCGGCTTCAGACCTTTTGCGGTACAAATTTAAGCTAAATTCATAAGTCTGTGGCGGTGTATATGGACTTCTAAACACTTCGTTGCCGCCTCGTTTTATACAATTAGAATTATCCAAATATACAGAATAAAATGTGCTCTCAATACGAACTTATTTATAATATAATATACTTGTATTTGCTCCGCCTACGTGCAAGATTTTCCTGGATATTTTCCGGAAAATAAGATTTAAAAACCTACTATTAAAACTATAGAAGTTTCATACCAAAATCCCGTCTTAGAGAGCACCCACGACCTAAAAGGAACCCCCATACAAAATTTAAATGTCCTAGCACTTGTGGTTTCTGAGATTTCATGATGAGTGAATGACGTTTTGAAGTGGGTCAATATCATGTTCAAAGTGTAAGTTATATACATACATACATACATGCACGTATGTATAGTGTATACATACATACGTCTGAACCTAATAAAAGCGTGTTAATAAAATTAAATAAAGAATAGTGTTAATAAGAAAAAAAAATTGTGTAAAAGAAAGCGTGGGGTGCATGGTGACAATAGCTATAAATATTATATTGTCAGATATGAGTAGCACGATTATCATTTTGATAATATCTTAAAAAGAACTCCACGCGTTTTAAGCTATTGCATAGCTTCTATCGCGGGCCTTGAGCGTGGAGAACGAATTCAGAAATTCCGTAACGAAAAAACCTGTCACCCCTCACTCCGACCGGCACAGCGGTGATATTTTATTTTCAACTCTATTACAACCATGTAGAGTGTAAAATTCCATAAGTAAATTTAATATCGCAGTCTTGTAAGAAAACAATATGTAAGAGGATATGAGCTGAATGTTAAACGATAAAAGGTCGAAATTACCGTGTATTTAAAAATTGTTCCAGTCAATGAAACGTATCGAAATGTCAAACGCGGCGGGATGACGTGATTCTAAGTTTGAATTTTTAAAAAGTTTTTATTTTATATCTGTTACGGCTCTGGATACTAGTCCATTGAGCCCGTCTTTCATATTATTATTTTTTAGTTTTGCCATCTATCGATTAGTATTTTATTTTTGTCTGTTCAAAGAGGTTATAAATATTAGAATTTATGCAATAGCTTTACCGCGTCAGTCTCCGAGTGCCACACGTCTTTTTTTTGCAATAAAATACGTTGTTTTTTTAACTACACTTACACTCTTGTTAATATAAATTTATAAATCAACTATTTTTTATTTGGATTTTCTATAAAGCGTGTTTTTTAATTATATTTTTAATATATGTATTAATATTAGGAAGAGTGTTACAGTAAAATAAATTTTGTAACAAAATATAACCCCGGAGCAGCCAAAAGCTTCAAGAGCCCCCCCCCTCCCCCATCGCTATGCGGCACCACCGCGCAGGAGCAGACGAAAACTTACACACTCTCCGTCAGACGTAGACGTCCCTGATGCGCATAAGATGCCACCGCAGAGTTTTAGTTGGGATGCCGTCCGGAGGGAGTGTTAGGGAATCGGCTCAGCGCGGCGGTCGCCCGACGTTTTTTATCTTTCCGGGCTACTCAACACCGGCTCGTAAAGTGCGGCGAACCCAAAATAACCGCTCAGTCACCCCTTACGAAGGCTTAGTGACAATTGTAATACACTTTCTCCGCGAAACAAAATAATAAAAAATGTGATACGAAGTTCACCGGGTGATCTCGTCCACCGAATATATTACAACATTTTTTATTTATTTATTTATTCTTTATGGTTGATATTTAAAAATCTTAAGTTCATCGAGTTTACAAAATGTTACGTACCCGTTTACCAACAATAATTTAATAATAAATGGCATGCAAACTGTTAAAGGTCCGATGGTGCAGGTGAGCAAAAGCACCAATAATCGAATATTAGACATTTTTGGATTTCAATATCATCGAAGGCAAAGCTGCAACGTGTCAAACAATAAAAACACAAAAGCTTCGTAAAAATTCGTTTCGTAGCAATTTTGCTCTACACCAGTAGTTCCCAAACTTATTTTTCTCGTGGACCACTTTCAAAGTTTACTGGTGTCGGTGGAGCCCCTGCTGCTACATTTCTACCACATTCTTAAAGTCGCTAAAAAATAAAAATTGTGTTGCTTCTGAGTTCTGTCCCTATATTCAGATAGGTAAAATAAAAACGAAAAATGGTACATTTTATTAAAAGAATAGAATTACAAAAAAAAAAAAATATGATGCAGATAATTTTTCGTGGACCCCCATATTTTGTTCACGCCTACGTAGACCCCCAGCAAGTCTCCCGTGGACCCCTGGGGGTCCACCTGGACCACTTTGGGAATCACTGCTCTACACTGACAAAGGATTAGAATTTCCGTTAACTGCATATGCAGTGGAAGTACATACCCAAATAAAAGTTTATAATAATGATGAAAAAGTCTGAACGTAAAAAAAAAGTTATAACGAAACAAAATGTTATCGAAATAATTCTCATAAAGTTAAGTGACCTATTTATTCACTGTTGTGCCTTTGACGGGGCAAAATATCTGTTGTTTGCCTCCTTAAAACATATTAAAATATAATTATGTTAGCAACAAAAATGACAACATTTTTTTTTTGTTCATGGCCCTACTGCCAGTAGCCTGACGCGGGTCGGCTTTTCTGGCCACACCGGTCTTTAGGGTGAACGCAGAAAGCGCTCGCAACCCTTTTAACTAAGTGACCATGCTGAGGGCAACCCACTAACGGGTCACGAATCTCGGCTAAGGACGGCCACTGAGAGAGGATGAGATATCAACGATTAGGGAAAGATTAGTTTTTAGGCCTAATCCTATTAGATTGTGTTGTCAACGGCACGCGGGCCGGAACTGCTAGGGGGTCGGGGGAGCGACGGGGAACGTGGCGAGGTCCTCGACGGCGAGGACGGAACTGCGGTCTTGTGGAGTGTTGGAGTTTCAAGAACTCGTTCTTATGGCGGATGGCCAGAGTGATTTCTTCCTCTGGCAAATTACAACTGTTAATGTTCTACTCTATTATGAAGCTTTATGATCAGTACTAAGAACACTCAATACGTACTCTCTTCGATGTAAACTGCTCAAACTAGGAAAATATGTGCTACCTATTACTCACAGAACTAATGCTTCATACTCTCTAAAATTTACAGCTTTCAGACACTCTGCATATAATAGGGCATATTTATACTCCATCCAACCAATTGGTTAACTTTTGACAGTTCGGTTTCTAATCAATTGGGGATGTACTAATGCGTCATCGATTCGATTTTTTGTAACAATCGATTTAATTAGTGAAGAAGTATTGATCGATTAAATGCAATGAAAACTTAATTTTGTTCAACATTTTGTATTGTTTTATAAACATACCTAAACAATTGAATGTGTATATTTTCTGTAAGTATATAAATTTATTCCGTAGGTACATTATATCCAAGATAACTTTTTGTCACTATTTAACTTTAATAGTTTATTTGATTGGTTATCATATACTTACGCATATATAAAAAGAAAATATTTAATTTACACTGCCACATTTTATTTATCAGTGAAAAAGTTTTGAGTTATCTTTGTTACACAATCAGTGGGCTTAACGAATATCGATCGATAATTACAATTGGAGCTGAAGAGCAAGTCGCTTCACTATGGAAAAGAAAAAATGGCATCCATAAAGTAGTCAATTATTTTGTTTTCGATTCGTTGTCAATAATTATAAAATTTCATAGGCGTGCAGCAGTTGGCAAAAGTTAAATAAATGGTTGGACGGAGTATAATGCATCCAAAATAGTGCCCGGAACACTTTAATAAATAATTTAAGGTGCTTCTTATATGAGCTAAAAAAGTTTATTTTTTTTTTATTTTTTAAGGTGTTACCCGTTTCTATGTAGCAAAACACGATTTAATGTTTTATTTTTCAGAATTTTAAAATAATATTTAGGGATCGTTACCCTCGCCCAAAGGCTGAAATGACTTGGTAAAGCCCGCAGGAGCGCGCTGGATGCGGGCGGCTTTTGACAGGTCCATCTGGAAATCTTTGGGGGAGGCCTATGTTCAACAGTGGACGTCATGTGGCTGATGATGATGATGATGACCCTCACCCAAAAAAAAATAGGTATTTACACATCGAAATGAATTTTAAGGTCAAAGTAATAATTAGCTATATTTTATGTTCGTATCCGTTTTATTACGATATAAATTTGTCAGAAACATTTTGTAAGTAGTTAAAATTAGATTAATAGTGTATTTGGATTTTTCAGTATTTGGACAGTTACGGCAATATTTTTTGAGAAAAGAAAATATTAATTTACTCAACAAATTTTGAAGTATGCAGTAAATTCAATCAAAACTAAACTGCGCTCGCAACATCATTTACGGCCATGCATTCTAAGCTGTTTTAATCAGTACCCCAACATCCAATTTTTACAGTCTCTGAATAAACGGTGGTTATGATAAAAAATCTGAATGTGTTTTTGGATAAAAAATCTTCGTGGTATTTTTTGTGTATACTATTAACATTAAAGTAATTCGCTTGGGAGATTTAACTAATGCCCCCTTCTTGAAATAGATAGCTTTTTCTATATTTATTGTGCTATGAAATCCTGCTGAAATCCTAAAAGATTTTGCTGTTTTAAACATCAACTATACTAATATTATTAACAGGAAAAATTTGTTTGTAATGGACAAACTCAAAACTACTGGACCGATTTTGAAAATTCTTTCACTAATGAGAAGCTACATTATAATATATAAATCAAGAAGCATTTTAAGCAGTTATATCTAGGTTTGTATTTAATATTTTTTGTTTTAAAAGAAGAAATTATCTCAACAGTTCTTATTCCTAGAACGTTTATCCGAAAACGTCTGTAGAAACAATTTCAATAGACTGTTTTTAATACTGGTACTAGATATTTAAATCTTTTAAATACTATCACAAATTCTAAGGCATTTGACTGTTGTTAAGCTTAAATTCCCACTGCTTCGAGCATCATCTCCATATGATGATGTTATGATGAAAAGCTCGCCAAAGCAATTTTTTACGCAATTATTGCTCAAGAATACTGTAAAATACATTTCTTTAGCTAGTATTTACTGCTGTTTAATAAAGCACATACTTTTATTTGGTTGCTTAAATTCTATGCAGTAATGATTTCGTAAATGGCTCATTTTGATGTTTTGCTTGATCCTTGTGGCAGGTTAGACACAGCACGTATTTTGTCGACGCCTTGGCACCTTACTAATATTAGAAGTCAATCCACCGTGTCACGTCCATTTTGCTATCCTTGGGAATAGTCAGGGGTGTAGGAATAATGAGGCTAGAAACAACTCTTAAAAGACCTTGGTACAGTTTAGCGTTGTTTAAATTTAATTTAATAACTTTATTTGTGAAATTCCGAATACAATGTCTTGATCCCAGAAATCCTGATTAGCGTCGTAGCGACCCCTAAAACATATTTAAGAGGGAAAAAGAAGAAAACATATGTTTTTTCTAGAAAATCGAATGGTAGGGTGTCCCGTAAATTTTTTAAGGTAAAAAAATAAGGAGCCAACATTAGGGTGATACGCAAAGCTGTCCATAAATGTTCTTTAGCCAAGAGCATTGGGTATGAAATAATAATGTGCCGCGGAAAAATGTTTTCGATGGCAGGTCAGGTTAACTTCAGGCCGGCTAGAAATTTTGAAAATATTGTGATTTAAGGTGTATTATGAGAGGTTTACTTTGTATTTCAAGTACCTTGTCGCCACAATGTATTTTGGCATAGCGTGTAACGGTGTAAGTAAATGCGTTTTAAGGGAGACGCAACTGAGACTGACACAGTAGACTGCTATACAGTTTGTTTTTCACTGGGTCAGTATGGAAAATACCAAACTAAGAAATAGAGGGAAATAGTCTTAGGCAGTATGAGCTCTTTTGACACACTAGAGGAAAAAAATCGGGACAGGAAAAATTGAGCAAATATAATAAGTTTGAACACTGCGGCTAGTTGCTACGGATTAGAGAGAGGTCAAAGGAAGACCGGCGAGGAGCCTCAAAGATGGGACTAATATAGGGAATTAAAAACGACGCATGTAATATGGTCGCTAAACTGAAGCCAACATTTACTTTGAAGAGGTCAAACGATGATCGGACTGATGTGACCAAAAGTGGGCGGGACTGACATGGCTATGAGAGAAGTTAACCAATGAGGGTCTACACGTGAATCTGGTATTTTAACAGGCTCTATTAATTTTATGCATAGAGATTTCCTTATTGTTATGCGATGGTTTCATAAAGAGAGCGCTAAGTTGATGGATATTGGGCGTGGCTGTCATGTAAATGAGAAAAGTTTGCTATTTTAAACCCATACCTGTTATCTGGGAAAAAACAGGCTCCCAGCTAAAGACTGAAACCTAGTTAAAACTATTAGGCTACAGGTTAATTAATTTAATGCTGAAACCGCTAAAATGTGGAATAGTGGGCGAGTCTATAGATATGTGAACAGTTCAAGCAAGTAAATATATGAACTGCTCTAAACAAAATAAAAATGTGTGTGTATTATATATATGTGGGTGTGTGTGTGATTTAACTGATTTTGAAAAGAGCAACCCTGGAGTTTCTTGCCCGTTCTTCTCTGGTAGAAACTGCTTTCCGAGCTGGTAGTAGAGTAAAAATCTAAGTAATGTTTAACATTTCATGGATCCGAATAAATGATTTCATTTCATTTCACCGATTAGAGGCCACGCATATAAAGTGAGAGATTCAGTGTCGCTTAATCGCTGACTAATAACATTGATGTATGGTATTTAATACATCAATGACTAATAACTTTTGATTGTTCGACGTAAAAGTCACATAAAGGTGATTATGGGCGTTACTGGCATGATTATAAGGAGATGAAAAATATACAGTCTTCTTATACTTAGTTATTGTGTAGTCTCAGCACAAGCGTAGTCAAATTAATTTGGCAAAATCGTCTCACTGCACTTGATAGTAAGTGAAGCCCAAAAACATTTCCACCGGCAAGAGATAAACATTCCCGGATGGTCAGCACAGCTGTTATGTCGTGGATATAGTATATAGCATAGTAATTTATAGATTGTTCAATAAAACAGTTTAAAAGCGTTTGTCATACTAATATCGCAACTTTTTTTTGTAAAGCAAGTAAAACTAGTTATTAAATTTTAAACTCGATAATGTTTATAATAGATATAACTAGTATAGGCTCGTTGCATGGATCCTAAACTTTGATAATTGGTTCAGGTGGTCATTTTAGGTATCGTGGGAATTAACCTCATTAGGTACTTACAGTTAAAGAGTAAGTGGGCGTCGGCATCAGGCGAACAGATCTAACGAAGTCATATCAAGGCAAAATTTTGATAAACAAAAAATCACAATAATTCGCTTCGAGCACCATTACAGACGCTTATTAATTAATTATTGTGAAGAGTCTCTATAATATAATCATCCCACTTGCATCATTGAAATATTTGTCAAAAGTATACTTTAAATAATAAGATGTAATTGCATTATTAATTCACCAGCGGCACAGCTTTGACAAAAAATTTCAACGCGGAGATCTCAGGAATTGTTACAGTTTTTGCATTGAAAGAATATTATGAACTATTGCTATATATGCTCTGAGATAAATATAAAAATGATAAATTCATATTATGGTTCTACAAAGAAAGCATTTCGTCACTTACGCGCTCCATATTTAAGCTCATATTAGCAAAACAACAGGTATGATCAGGTCTAGGATCGGCACTCGCGTTTTTAAAGATTATTCAAGTTTCGCAGCGCTTTTGGGCGGGAAAATTTACAAAACATTGTTCAGTCACGAATAAACAAAAACATGTTATGACAAACTATTTTCGTTGTAATTTTTCACATTAATAATACGCAGTAGATATTTAGAAATCATATTGTACCTCTATGAATAGATATACCATTGTTGATTTCCGGCGTGAAACTTGAAAAAGTTATCTTGCTTACTTACCCGTGGTGGAGCTCAACGAATTCGACGCGAGATATTTTGCCATCTTTTGATATGCCGATTTTAACGATGTCAGTCCCGAGCCATTATTACTCGAAGATGACGGGGTGGATGAGGACTCAGCGGTATACTCTTCATTTTCGCTGCAGTTCCCAGAGTCGTTGGGCATTTTCGAACGGGTGAAGGCTGCACAATTCATGTTACCCACCAATCACGCGAGACGACTGTTAAGACGCAGTTGCAATGCGTGCAATCGTACCGGAAGTTGAGCCAACTATGAACGCATCTGCCGACAAGTGAACCCCGAGCGGCGAGTGCCGGGAGGCGTGCCCTCGGTACACGGGGATGCAACGCGGCACACGCGGCACGCGCGGCAACGGTGCACGCAACAGGAGCGCGCGTGAAGCGCTCGGCCGCGGCGGGCGGGCGCGCACTTACTTACCGCCCGCCCAACTGACTTGCCAGTTCAAAAGCATAGTCATCACCCATCACATCGTTTAAGATAGTTTTTCGAAATGTGCCACAGTACAGCTTAAGACAGTAGTACCTATGATAGAGTTCGAAAAGAACTTGTCTGAAGTGAAATAAAATATATTTTTTACACCCACAAACTCTAATTAAAAGTTTTTTATTTGCCATACGTGTGCACTTTTAAAATTGAATTGAAATCTGTATGGGTGCCAAGTCTTGTAGATTATCCTGAATTTTATTTATAAGATACATTACGATAGCATTACTTTTTGTAAACAAATTATTATCATTTAAAACTAATCCGTACAATTAATATGAGTGCTGGCAGATTAAGTGTTTTCCAACAATCTGAATTCCGACTAGATTGCATCCATATTCATGAATATGCTGGTGAATCTTTCCTTACGAATACTTCGTTTTGTAGTGATTATGTAAATTTTTTATCGATAATAATGTCTATCAAACTTATATAAACATGAATCGAATCTAGCGCCTTGTAAATCACAATATTTGACTATGTTCAACTATAAGTACGTAGCAAGATTGAGTAAATTACTAAATTGCCGGCGGCAGTATAAATAGGGCGCCTCGTCCTTTGAATGGGCAGTCTTAGTTCAGTCGCCGTTGAATTCAGCTGAGTTTTCAACTAGTTATAATCAAAGCGTTATTATGATAGTTCAGTGTTAGTTAACTGTTACGGTCGTCACTATGTTAGTTCTGGGTGAGCTCTCAACGTAGTAAGTGTCAAGTGGGTTTCTAATGCATCCTGACATAGACATTGTCCTCTGAACATGCGATCATACAATGAAGGAGCAATGAAACAGTCGTGAGTTGAAGAGATAGCTTTGCAATTAATACTATTGCGAAGTATTATAATCGGACGCTGTATGCCCAGTTTCCGACATATAAAACTATCTCGCCCGGCTAACTTGGTAAAGGTTCAGAATCAATGAATGTTGTGTGCACTCAGTTTTTTATTAAAATGAAATAGATTAAGCTTAAAATGTCATATATTCATACACAGAGACAGAGAGAAGCGGAGACTATGCTTTAACATCCGTAGTCGATTTTTAAATGTGAGAAGAATTTTGAAACTATTTCCGAGACCCGACGCAATATAATAATAATCGAATCACAGCCAAATTAAATATTATATATACGTAAGCGAAAAATCATCTAAAGATTGCCAAATTTAATTAAATGGTTTTTATTATACAACTTATAAACTTAATTTTATAGTACCTACGCACGCTATTAGAACTAATGCAATAGATGTTCAATATAATAAATTTTTATACCTAAGTATATAAAAGAACAATTAAACGATTTACATGAGCCTATAAGATTCCAAAAAATGCTTGAAAAGCTTGTATAAATACGGTATTGGGTATCACACTGTAGGCGAAGGTTCAACTAAAAACTTTGTCTTTGGAAACAGTGCGGCAGATGTTAGTGTATACGACCATGAGGCTCATTCACATTAATGTATTAGACACATAAAATATGAGAATTATCAAAAAATAACTTCTGAGCACCCTATGGTTTTTGGTAACGGCAACAATGGCCGCCAAGAAGCTAAACATATTTTTTGATAATTATAATCAAACAAAAAAGCGGCGATAGCATAGTTGGGACTAGAACGGACTGCCGAGACGTATGTCCGCAGGTACAAAATCCAACGGCACGCATCTCTGACCTTTATAAAGTTACATAGTGTGTATTCTTTTTGAATTATCGGTTGCTTTAACGATGAAGAAAAACATCGTAGGAAATCCTCCATACCTGAGAAGTTCTCGATAAGAATTTCAAAGGTATTTCTGCCAACCCGTACTAGGCCAACGTGGTAGACTAAAGCCTCAACGCTCTTGGTAGTAGAGGAGGCCTGTGCTCAGTAGTGGGAAGTATAATATAAACACGATTAAAAATTAATGAATCGATCATTACGTGCTTTTTTTCTGATGACGCGGACAGTAGGTAATATCGAAATCAATACATAGACAAAATTGTGCAGAATTTCTCTACTCTTTGGCGAAACTTTCACATGGATTTCCATCAATAAATTATGTTACAAAATAAATAATAATATCATCCGCGTACGATCAGAATGGGATGCGACTTTTCGGAACTGATACCGCTAGGAAGCATCGGCAAACTCACGCTTATGTTCGAGAGATAAAATATGGCGACATTTTAATTATTGACCCGTCTAAATGAAACTTTATTGGTCTATTAATAGGTAACTCACTTTAGGAAACATGTGAGGCCCTAAATTCTATACCGACTGTGAAAACAACATATTGTATGTGTGCTTCTATTCAAAAAACACGGATCGATACTTCAGAGAATAAATGTCATTCGAATATTGCAATAGGCTAGCCGTGTAACATCTCACGAATATACCCTGGGTACATTCTGGATTAACCTAGATATGCGTTCAGGTGCACAAAAACTTTGGAGAAAATAGTAATCCATGTAGGATTACTATTTTGTACTAAAGTCTGTAGCTGAACAAAATCAAAATTTCATATCGCCTACATACGCGTTAAGCTACACTGAAACATTTTTTGTCTTCGTTTGAAGTATTTTTTTTTACTTTATCTTTGTCAATAGAAAAAAATATTAGTAAGAACACAAAAGTATGTACGCAATTTGAAATATTGAACTCGTTCAGCAACTTATACTGCTGACTGTACACCGGCATACCGAACAAAACCCGCGATGAAATTCTTCGGCGCATTCGAGACAGCCCCGGGGTAGGATGCCCCGGTAGCAGAAAGGCAAAATATGTTGAAATTAATGTGGACCGATGTGTTTAATTGCTAATCTGGCCAATTAAACTGGTTACCTGATGTATATAATATATATAATAGTGTCACATTATAGACACTCATTAATTAAAACGCCCAGCACAGACCCAGTCCGTGTAACAGCCGCGCCAGGCCCGTGAGCAGGGGCTTTGAAAATGGAACAACGTCGTACCATCCTTCTCGCTGCTAATTAAATTCGAGCACTCCACCGATGTGGGCCGGCCACCTTTGATTCGATTTACGCACTCCCGTGTGTCCAACCACCATACAATTTAGTATGTTATTCTGCTTATGATTGTATTAGATGATAGATCAAGTTATCATACAAGATGGACATGAAATTATAACATTTATAAAATATAATTGAATGTATTTTCTTCAAGTATTGACTATATTGTAACTGGTAAATAGTTCCAACCTAAAATTTTCCGGGAACTGGACACATTCGGAGGAGTACATGTCATTCAGTGGAAAGAAGTAAAGTATTCAGTCAGTACCTACTGGAAAGTGTATTCCTATTTTCTCCGAATTATTATTGTAAAATATTTTATTAGGATTTGTTTTATAGACATTTTTTTTTATAAAAACTATATTTAACCCGTTAAATCTCTTACTTTTGTTCCGTGTTTTTAATAATCAGCAATAAAATGGAAATGACTAATTGGAGGCCGAAACAAACATTGTACGTTGTTAACATGATGTACAAAATAAAGCATAAACCGCACTCTACGAGGTCTCTTAATGATCAATTCATACACTAAAAATCTAAATATTTTGTCAAACGTGGTTGCTGTGTTTTTGCGTGTTTCGCGCCGTTGAATAACTCCTCCACAATGCGGCACGTGTAACTATTTCAATTAGACCATGTTTGTATAGATATCCATAATGACAATTTAATGTATTGTCTCGGCAGACCTTTCCATTCTCAACTAGGCTACCGTCCACTTTGCTGGGGTCGGTTACGAGAAATTTTTAATTTGGAGATATTCGTTTCATTTTGTTTAGTTGATTAAATAGTTCAGTGTTTTAAATATTTACTTGTACAGTAACATCATATTTATAGTTATTATCGCTAATGAAATTCAATTTACTCGTAGTATCACTAGGATTTGGTTTAGCTAGCTGTACTTCAGGTAGCTATCTCTTCAACTCACTTTTTTATTTCCCGTTCATTACACGTTCAGAGGACAATATCTATGTCAGGAATCAGGATGCATTAGAAACCCACTTGACACTTACTATATTGAGAGCTAACCCAGAACTGAAATAATAACGACCTTAACAGTTAACTAACACTGAACTAGAATAGTAACGCTTTGATTATAGCCAGTTGAAAAATTATACAGCAAACTACTGAAAACGCTAAATTATTGCATAACCAACCATAAAAACATAATAATCTACCTTCACATCAAGAATAATTCAAAATAAAAATAGTTTCATGTTACTTTGTACCTTGTGAATCTTTATAAAAAATTCAGTCAGCCGGCACAGCTGCTACACACCGACATTACATTTATTAATTACTAGTGTATCCAGGTAATGATTTTAATTAACATCGATTTTAACAATAATTACGAATTATATTGACTCTCCTGAATTACTGGCTTTAATTAATTTTAACACCACCATTTTTCAGAATCCGTAATCCAAATGTCTTCATGTTGCAAGTTTATAGGAATAACACATCATTCTATAACCCGATGGTTCGCATGTGTCGTTCATATAATTATTATTGGTCAAGTTATACATTTATGTGCCAAATAGTATTTAGGTGTTGAGAAGTTGTGAAACAGGCCCTTCATACAATTTACATCCGATAGTCTAAAGACACATCGAAAACCTAGTTCCTTTTTGTGTTGATACACTGTCTATAGAATATTATGCTTTCAATGCGCTTGAAGTACTCCGATGAAAATGCATTTCACGCCAACCGACTCACTGCCTTTTAATATAACAAGATGGAGGTCTGCCCTTACACCCAATACTGTTCTCACCCCTGGGCGGTAGTGACCGCACCAGTACGAGCTCCTTCCCGTTGACTGCATTCAGCCGAGAGCACTTACAATTGTCGAAAGGCAAACTCTATTCAATCGGTTCAATGGTAGACGTACTGCGACGACACACTGCATCTCCAGATTCTCTACCTTTCTGTAATGGCTGGTATTCCAATTGTTGTGGTAGATACCAACCACCTAATTACATCATTCCACAACATAATACAAATTGCTATTCCATCATTGACGTTTCGATTGTAGCGTTCAAAGAACACATGTATAATTATTGACACGGACGAGACATGTCGTTAATGTAGAAAGCTAACAGAGATAGGTAACTGGATAAAATCAATACATATCATAATAACGAAATGGGCTTATTCACTCTGCGCAGATATCAAATACACTGAACCAAATTCAGGTTGCGTTTACTGAAATAGACAGAAGAAGAAGAGTAAAAAAAATAGATTTTTCTGTAACGGAACATTGTGGATACTAGTTTATTTAAAAAAAAACATATTGTTATGGCGCATTCATGCACTTCACAGTTCTCACCTTACAATCGTGATCGTTTCGTTTGCACACCATCTCAGTAAAAATATCTTTAACATTAGAAAAGATCTAAACATATTTATTATCTTCTATTTAATATGTATCTCTTGCATGACGCTAAATTATGTTTTCAAAAACAAGGGTAAAAAAGTAACTACTACTGGTGGAAGGACTCTTATATGTTAGAGTCCGTCTGGGTGGGTACCACCGCAATGTCTATTTCTACCGCCAAGCAGCAGTGTGCATGCACTGTTGTGTTTCGGTTTGAAGGGCATTGTAGCCAGCGTAGCTATAGGACATAATGAGAATTAACATTTTATGTCTCAGAATGACGAGCGCAGTGGAATGCCACACAGTACTTTATAACACAAGGTGCTGAATGGTATAGCTACTGTTTATGGGTGGTCGTATCACTTACCATCAGGCGAACGGCATGCTTGTCTCGTCATTCAATGACTTAAAAAAAGTAACGGAACGATATTTCTACCTACAATTATAGCACTAAGTAACAGATTAAAAAACTTCGATGAATCTAAAATTGTGTTAAATTGTCCGTAGAAACGGGTTCACCCTAAAACCTTACTTAGACGGAATACGCAATTATTGAATAATCGTACGCAATTATTGCATAACTAGACATCCGCTCTCGACTCCGTCCGTGTGAATGCGTTTTTCAGGTATTGAAGTCCCACTATATATTTCCCCGGGATAAGAAGTAGCCTATGTTACTTGATGGTAATAAGTACAGGTTTATATTGGTGAAAAAAATTTTTTAATAGGTCCAGTAGTTTCGGAGTCTATTCAACGCAAACAAACAACCAAATCTTTCCTCTATGTAATATTAGTATAGAAAAAGGTACTCCGTGTGAACCTGCTCGTTGACGTATGTTATTCTTATGACAGATATTCAAAAAACTATTATTGCTAGCAATATAGGGCAAAGAAGGCTAAACATAGTGACATCTAGCATATATCATAGCTAACGTTTACTTTGTAATCAGTAGGAAGAACTTAAGGTCTCTGACAATATATAACTTTTCGAAACATTTCATAGATGTCTCCTTTTAATTACATCATCTGCATCATGTTATCACTTCCATCAGCAAAGTAACTCATCATGAAAAGGTGTAAGTAAACCACACACCTTTTTGTCTGAAGGTTCAGACATAGGTGCATAACTAATGCAACGACAGTTTTTGGGCTTATTTCCGTCCCCTTATATTTAGATAAGAACCAATGCTGTCGTCATATCCAACTCAATTATATAAAACATTTTTGAAAACAAGGTAAACCACAGTTATTGAAACGGCTATAATATAATAAAAAAAACAATACAGAAATATACGACAGTTCCGCTCGCTCTCATCGTATTGATTCATTAGCGTTGACGAATGCGACAAATTGATTCTACGGTCACATAGTAAAAACAACAGTTACAACAGCGAATGCTTTAAAAAGGAAACGTGAGTGAAAATACCGAGATCCGGAGTATGCGTCGTATTAAAGATATTCAACTATGGGTTATTATAGAGGGCAATATCACGACGAAGTTCATTATCCAAAAATTATTACTAATTATTCCAATTGACGATAATATGTCTTTAATTGCTTGTCAGTCTCGGCATATTTAAAATGTCTATAATAGTAAATTATTTACTTCAATTAGAACACTTTACTTTTATAGAGAATATGTATTAATACGTGAAGAAGAAGAAAAACACTTTTTAAACACAATGCGCGCACGGGGTGTCTGGAATTTAGTATAATTAAAGTTCAAAGGTATATAAAAAATGCATTTATGAATTGCTGTCGAATTTCACCCAGTGGGTGACCATTACTATCTTTTAATACGAGAATATTTTTTTTTTAATTATCTAGTAATTTCCTTGGATACTTTTAACTTCTTACAGATTGGAAGGACCATGTGCTTTTATCTATAGAGCATTCTTCTTGCATGTGTTATGTGATTATTACAGATTTTATTTGCAAACGTGTCATAGCATCGCAGACATAAATTATATGACTAGGTTATCTTCCACTTACCAATTAAAGCAATCGGACAATCCACTTACCTGAAATAGAATAGAATATATTAATCACACATACCATAACATTATGTTATATCTCTGTCAATGTTACGAAAACTGTGGTAGAATTAGGGTACCAAGATTGTAGTCGCAAGTCGTGCGTGGTTTTATATAAACTTTATACATAATTTAATAAACTTTTTTTTTTCCATTCCTGTCTTGGAAAGTTTTCATAAAAGCGCAAGAATCGAATATTACAATATTTATTGTTAGCTCACTATGTAGACCAAACTAAATTTAGTCGCCAAGCGAATTAGTACACCTGGTAATTTCGAGATATGTAGTATCGCGATTCGATAGTCTTATTGGCAACCTAGACATATCGAGAAATAGATCAACACGTACCGACCCAATTAATATTCGTTGCGCAACAATTTAAAACACATTACAAGTATCTAGTGAGACAAGCTTCTAGGAAAGGATACTCGAATTAATATGCAAAAAAGGTTTATCACAGGTAGAGTGCAGACTATTGATAACAACAAAATGCATAATTCACAGTAAAATCATAATCCCTAATGAACATGCCTCAGTAATACCATACCGCATTCGTAGAACAGTTAGGAAATATATTAATAATAATACCTTATGTTTGTTAGCAATGTCGGAGAGAATACTAATGGTTATTATTTAATCAACAATTCCATTCAAAGCCACAAAACCAGGGAGAATACAATAATTATTGATAGCTCAATGTTAGATTTCCACTGTTTCAGTGGCATTGGTAATAATGTAGATCAAAGGACTTTCATTACCTGAGCTGAAATAGTACCTACATATACAAGGGCTGAAATAACGGAAAGAAAAAATAAGCTGGGCGGGAACCATCTCTAACATGTAAATGAGTTCCGCGACCTCGGTGTAAATATCTATACTAATATTATAAAGCTGAAGAGTTTGTTTGTTTGAATGCGCTAATCTCAGGAACTACTGAACCGATTTTGAAAATTCTTTCACTGATATGAAGCTACATAACTCCTGAGTGTGCTGTAGGCTACTTTTTATCCCGGGAAAATAGTTTTGTCCCGGAAAAACTTTTTCACGCGGGCGGAGCCGCGAGCACTACTAGTTGTCAATAAACACAATTCTATCACACACGTAAACAAGATACTCGCTAAGGCAGCGTAGCGTTAGGATTTGTAAAAAGGATCAGCGAGGGCATCAAACCGCCAACTCAAATTATATTATTCAACGCGCTGGTTCGCACTCACTAGAAGCCGTATTAATTGATGCAACTTAATTTCACTCTGAAGTACGATACCAACTGACGCTGTCAAACTAAGGTAGTTTCTTAAGATAGTCGCTATTTAATTAACCCATATTAACATGTGAAGGATTTTGAAAGCTTAGTTTTGTTTATGTAACAGCGCTTACTAAGCTGAGACCAAGCTCTTAAAGTTGAGAGACTTGACATATTGGTCTCTCGATCAATCACAAACATCAAAACTCAACGACATCGTCTTACGAGTTGTGTTTTTTTTTACATTCTAAGCCCACTGGTATAATCCAAATCCATTTATGTGGATTCAAAAAAACGACGAAGCGCTACGAGAAAATGTAGGTAGTGCCCTTACGCTTCGCTTGGCTCGTCTTGGCGGCCCAACGAAGGTTTTGGTGTTAGTTACAGATAGTGTTATGACCTTTAGTGCTATCATAGACTTTTAACGGTTTCAATAGTCGGTAAAAGAGATAGCGTGAGTTAAAATATTAATTTAGAACCAACAGTCGTATTACATCTTTTAAAACATCCTAAAGAGTTACAGAAGTGGCAATGGCAGCCAGGACACTTAAAATTTTATAACTTTAACCGGTCTATAATGCTTAAAGCTGGCTAACGATATTCATTCGTTCTCTTTAACTCTTATGATTCTGTAAGAGTTGTATATTGACTGTAAGTGCAGGTTCGAGAAATGTCTCTAGCTGAGTGTGTGGTTTCACTGTTATATCAACTAAAACTGCACAATACTCTTGACTACCGTTGTTGTAGATCAAAGAGTGCGACTAATGGTTTAAGAGACGGTTTTAACTTTAAAATAGGCGTACGCCATTAGTTTTAATAACATAACCTTAAAATAACTAGGTTATTTAAAGTTTATCAGCAATTTTATCTATTTCTTAACATATTTCACGAATGACGCTGGCTTAAACTAATCGAAACTTAAGAATTAAAAAATTAATAGTATCTGTATTATTTTTAATCACACACAATTCATTAAAATTGATAATAATTCGTATGCGCATTTAAATTGAGGTGAGAAACATGCTATACTCGTTCAGTAAATTTGCAAGGGCAGTAATTATTCACTTTATAAACACAAAAGACTTAATTAATTTGAAATTGATTTCTTATATTTAAACGCCATTAATGTCATCTGCAGTATTAATGTGGATAGGTAATCACTGTTATATGATTATTTGGTCTCATCGGACACCAAAAACAGTACAGTTGCTTTAAAAAGTATAAAATAAAGTGGTGACAAAGTTATCTGACACCATTTTACAAGCTTTTATTAACTAAAGGTATCAACTAACCCTTTTTAATAAGTTAAAGAAGGTTTTAAGCTGCAAATCATTTTTAACTAACGACATATTAACATTCATTGCTCTATTCTAAACTTTTTTGTCACCTATGGTGTTAGGTGATCCAAATCGTATTATCGTAAGTAAAGTAGTAGTAGTAGTAGTATCTATCGTAACTAAAGCTTTTATAAATATCTTGTATCTTGTGCACTGTACTGTAACACACGTATATCTCCGATGTTAAGGCTTCATACAACTCTTACCTGTAAATTCGTGGGCCACTTTCGTGGGAATAAGTGAGCTATAGCATGCTATAAATCATTTACATGGCAAATGCGTTAACACTTTAAGATTTGATACAACCAATATGCAGTCCTTATATAGCTATTTTTTAACGCTAGAATGTTAGTAGGGGGCACTACCGCGCTCCCAGATATAGTGTGATTTATACTGACATTATAAAGCTGAACAGTTTCTTTGTTTGATTGAACGCGCTGATTTCTGGAACTATTGAACCGATTTCGAAAATTATATCACTAATAAGAAGCTACATTATTCCTAAGGCTACTTTTTATACCGGGATATTATTTTTATGCCGGAATGAATTTTTCACGCGACCGAAGTCGCGGTCATCACCTAATATTTAATAATAATATAATCTATTAACAAACGATAATAAACTCCTCGAATAAACAATCGATTTCAGTCAAGAATTGGCTATTTGGAGCGACCAATTTTTTCTTACCGGCAATCTTATGTTGTCCCGATAATAGTCGTCCCTTATATATCAAATGCAGGCATTTTCTGCACTTTCATATTAGCATCAAACGATTGTCGAGTGAAGCGTGATAAGATTGTGTGCACACGTTTCACAGGGTTATGGCGTTACGTACGGTCCTTAATAGACGCAAATGAAGTTATGTGTACGGTAAGTGAATACGAGCCTGGCTGTCGCTGTGTACTTAACGACAACGAAAACTACTGTCTTTTGCTCTCAACTCCGCAAAGAGGATAAGTAAACAAACAATATACAAACAAACGTTGAACGAGATTAGTTTGTACTCGGTTTAAATTGTACGGCACTAGCCAGATCTTCAATCATAACGTTGTTTCAGAAACGCTAATGTAGTTAATTATTAAGGATAGCTTTTACTCGCGGTTCCGGCTGCATATTTTTTCCGAATAAATTTCACACAGGGCATGTGCAGTTTCGTGGAATAAATGGATGTAGCAAATAGTCATTTAAAAGGTTTGAAATAAAAATTAATAACTCCCGACAAAAATAGTCTCCTAAAAAGATAAAATCGCTTTTAAGCCGAAGTTATACAAGGAGAGTTTGTCGAATGCAAGCGGCGAAAAATAGTAACTCTCCATGCGATTCTCCCTGTGGTTGTTTACATAAGGATAAAAACTCGTGGCAATAAAGCGATACTCTGATTCGAGTTTCAAAGACGGGACTCGCTCTTCTTAATTTGTTTACACTACAGACAAGCATTCGTAAGGGTATTCGTATAAGTGTCTCACCTAGGGTAAACATTACTTGGGCGAGATTCGCATGTGTTGATGCGAGCCTAGAAAAAATCGTTCCGTACAGATTTTGTACGAAACTCGCCATTCGAAATTTGAATGGCGAGATTCGTACGATTTGTTTACACAAACGGTGACCAAGAAGAGTTTATGCGGCGGTACTTGCCTTTGAGAGGCGACATTCGTACCGTTTGTTTACACTAGGCGATAGATTATCGTATAGAAAGAAACTGCGTCTCGTATGCGAGAAACTCTCCTTGTGTAATTTCGGCTTAGTACCGTTACCTTTTTAGAAAACTAATTTTTGTCGATGGTTATTAATTTTTATTTCAAACTTTTTAAATAACTATTTAGAGTGGACGATAGCTTAGATGGGAATGGAACGGTCTGCCGAGACAATGTCCGGAGGTCCAAAGGCAAGGCACACACCTCTGACTTTTCAAAGTTAAGTGGGTATTATTTATCAATTATTGGAACGAAGTTCCTTATCGCGCGTTGTGAAAGGGGGCTAGACGGAAAAAAATCTTACGAAAAGTTGTCACGACACTTTTATACTTGCCCTGTGAAACCAGCCAGTAATAATAAAGAACTGGTTCGAAATTTAAATAAAAAAAGACAATTTAAATCTTAGAGTAGGCAAGTATAACTACGTATACATACTCTAAGATTTAAATGCTTTTTAGAGTAGTTTTTTTTCGTTAGTTGTATGTTAATTTTAACGTCAATGCTTGCTTAGGTGATGATCGTGATTCGATGGCATATCTATTGTGTAGGTAGGAGTAAATGTTTTCATTGATGTGGTAACGTTTTAATGAAATATACAATTATTATTATAACTTAAAAGAAATAAAATTTTATTACAATATCTTCACTAATTAATCGAAAACAACTTCGATTCATCCAGGTGTCTCTTGACACCTCTCAAGTTTTTTTATCGTTAGCTTTAACGGTGAAGGAAAACATCGTGGGGAAACCTGCATACCTAAGAAGTTCTGTATAAGAATTTCGAACGTATATGAAGTCTACCAACCCGCACTAGGCCAGCGTGGTGGACTAAGGCCAAAAACATCTCAGTAGTAGAGGAAGCCCGTGGCCAGCAGTGGGACAGCATATAATACAGGGCTGGTATTATATTATATAAATAACTATTTGCTCCACGATGGGACCTTGATTATCATCTATCTAACACTTAATCATTGACACCATTCTTATGAGCCCAAATACGCTATATCTACTGTCAGTGAATGAGGAGTTGGGTATTTCGCAGCCTACTTCATGCTACTGCTTTAGCTTGAGGTTGCCATGTCTTGATAATATCACTGAAGTAACAGTACACACCAAATTTCAAAACAATCAGACTTGTGATACTAGGTAATGAGCTGATTATTTTCAAACGCCTGAATAGACCTTTCAAATTATAGCTAAAAACCATCTCGATTACATAAACTTTCAAACTAAAAAAAACGGTCCGTTTTGGAGCTACGATGCTACAGACATACAGATACACAGACACACATCTTAACATTATAACACCCCTCTTTTCAAAAAGTGTTATTTTAATTTATATCTGAAAATGCGTTTCATGCGTGCATCAGCACCTTTAGCACAAAAATACCTAATACCTTTATTTTTTCTAGAATAAAAGTTGTAAGTATGGTACCTTTTTGAAATCTGAGTGCTATAGGCTACTTTTTATACCGGGAAAATATTAATATCCTGGAAAAACTTATTCACGCGAGCGGAGTCGCGAGCAGGAAGTCTAATATTAGATATAACAACAATGTCGGCGTGATTCGGAATGTGTACTCACCTAAAGACTCTTCACAGGGTTGGCTAAGAGGCCGCCTGGAGGGCGAAGTCTTCTGTTGAGTATGATGTTGCGGCTGAGGTTTTAGCACGTGGGCGGGCACAGCGCCCTCCTGCGGCGGCTCGCCGGGCACGCGCACTACCCACCAGTCGGTCCGACCCTGGCATGCCTCCAGTACTTCCACCTGCTGGCCCTTGCTTACAGTAAGCTCGCCGGCGCCACTCGCCGTGTGTTCAGACACCACCCATGTCATTTCCGGACCAGCCTGTAACAAAATATGCCATTGTTATTATCTTCTTATCAAACATGAAAAATATATTATGTAACTAGCCAGTTTCACATTTTAGTATTTTCAACCATTCTCAAATATAACAAGTAAATAAAAAGAAAGGAAACTATGTTCAAGGCATCATGATTCGGGAAAATTAAGGTATTAATTGTTGATTTATTAGGTATTATGTCCCTGACTAAGAGTACAGTCAGGTACTTTATCCATTAATCATCTGTATTTTATCCTTATTTTACCTTTATCTCCAAATGGGTATAAATTCCGTGTAGACGGGAAATTTTGATACTGATGTTTAAGGTTGTTTTCCTGACAGGTACAGTAACCAGCAGACAATATATAATAGGAGACCACTATGTACCTAAAAATTCTACACTGCTAAGTGAACCAAAACCATTTACATAACAACAGTATTCACAAAATTGTTGTCACTATGTATCAAAACATCTGAACACTAGTTTGTCTACTTCTTGACAAAACGTCTATCTTTACAATTCGCTAATCAACTGAGATAAGCAAATGTAACTAAATATAGAAAATATATTATCAACTATACTGAGATTAATATTTCATCGCTATTTTACAAGCTTTTATTTAACTTACAATGTTTGTATGTTCAGCTAAGTGACAAAGCATGTTTAGCTAAGTGACGTCATTCTAAATCCAATATGGCGGACTATAGTCAGCCATAAAAAACCGAAGCTTTGAATGTAAATAAAAACACTGCTGTTAAGTTCGCGCTCGGATCTCAGTAGCGGACAAAGGATCGATGGCAATTCAACGCTAGCTTATCGATAACGGAATTCACCGATATACGATAAGATCCGCCACCGACAACAATACCGATAAAGTGGACATGATAGCAGATAGCGACTCTAGTTGATTTCAAGCATTGACATACTAATATGACCATTCATTTTAATGTTAATATCATAATATTCATGAAGCATAAACGTTTTACCTCTTTTTAAATATAGTGCGCACATAAAGGTTAGTGCTATTTTGCAAATTAAAGTTCACGAAGACTATAGAGGAATGCAGTACCTAAATAATATTTACGAATTGCAGTCGAATTTCGTCCATTGGGCGTCCCTAGTGTATTCAATAGAGTGTGATTCCTGAATCACCATGTACGTGGTCACGATTATATTGTTATTTCAGTAATTTTTTACAATATTAATTCAAACATGTTACATAAGTATGATACTTTTTGTGATAAAAAGTGACCGATCAAGTGCCCGTTGATTATGGCCACCCACACTCTGACGACCTTCTCTGAAACATTTTATCCTTTTTTCTGAGGTTCTCTGGTTCTTTCTACAGCCAATAATGTGCATTATTTGAGATGCTTTCACTATCGAATTTGTACTCGCCGTCCACAAAGCTTGTGCGTAACTTTTGGGACACAAAGTTCCCAAACAAATGAATAAGCTGAGGTGGCCCTATTTTTTTTTTTGGTTACGTGCGGTGCGTTATTTTGCGGTGATGGTTAACAGACTAGTTACGAAAGGTATTTATCGAGCGAACGTGGATGGTCAGGATGGAGGGGATGCCCATAATGCCCAAATGTATGATGAGAACTATGAATGGTGAAGAGATATGACGTTATCGTGGCATGTCATGCTCAATAGTCTCTGCATCTCTGTCTCTGTGTATGAATATATGTTTTTTTTTATGTAACACAACATTCATTGATTCTGAAGCGATAAGAATTTAATTAAAATAATCGTGAGAAGTGAACAGTCTACGCTCGGGAATAAAAGCGTATCAAATTTAGTATGTTTATTTGAAGGAAAATCAAAGGTCTGTTGATTCAGATCAATTTATCCAATTTTGTTTTCGGGCCAAAAGTCCAGTGCCACGAGGGATATAACAGTGTAATTGGGCCAATAAAACGTTTTATAGAACACCTTTATTGGTGTTGTAACTTTCAAGAGACGCTGAAGTGGGTTATTTAGCTCGACGACATAATATAAAATGGGTCGTTATGGACATAACTACCTATAAAGTGTTACCATTAAATTGCATATAATAATCGCATAAAAAGTGCTAAACTAAGACCCCGTTTTTTTTTTCAATGTAGTTATCATTTTGTCGGGATCTTATTAAGCTGGACGCGCTCGCAGCACCTGGAGATCTCGAAGCTCTGCTAGCGCGTCCATCTTAATAAGACTCTGACAAGCAGATAACTACAGTTGAAAAAACCCCGTCTAATTTGACCTGGTGATAGAATAACTATATCCACTCGGATATCGACCACCACAATGTGCATTTTGCGGCGTAAAACTAGTCTTAATGGTTCACTTATGTGTCATGCTCCGGGATCAATTTGTTTACGTCGGTTTCGACCAGGCCTGCATAATTGTATTGACAAGCTAATAATTATGATCTTTCGTCACGCGATATTATAATATGGACGTCATATAACTTACAAATAAGAAATTCAAGGTAACGGTAGAAATGGCTGTTTAGTTGTCGTTTCCGACCGCTTTCCAAGCAACTCTACAAATTTATTTTGTAGTATGGTTAGATAGATATCACTGCTATATCTATTTCTACCACCAAGTGGCATTGTGCAAGAATTTTAATGTAGAATATTGTAGCCGCAGAAATTACAGGGCATAATGAGACTTAGGGACAAACTACATTTATTCAGCTCCATTCGGGTTTCGCTGAACGATTATGGTTACACTTGCACAGTTTCGCTTTTATCAGTCGCGCAGGTACAACATCGTAAGATTGTGAAAGCCGTCATATCGTGCTATCTCCGCTGAAACGAACCTTCCGCATACAGCGCTGGATGATTGAGAAGCGATTATGTGCTCCTGGTTAACTACTTCATTCAGTATTTCGACATTGTTATCTTTACGCTTCTTTCGGAAGAAATAGAAAAACTGTAACGTAGTAAATGATTGAGTAATAACGTATCAACACCTACAAATTGCAACTTGTCGTCGAGAACAGTCAAAATGCATAATAAAAACACACTTGTCCTCCTTTTATGCCTGTTTGCAGCGAAAGTTGAATAAACGCGGAAAACTGTGGGGCTGTAAATGAATAATGTGAAAAAATCCTGTGATCCTAATCCTAATCTTTTCACATCCTAATGTGAAAAAATAGCACGATGCGTCTCCGCTTCGTTTTGTTGTGATTGGTTGAGAGACTGACGTATCGGTTTCTCGATCAATCACAAACATCGTAATACCGATACGTCTATCTCTCAACCAATCACAATAAAACGAAGCGGAGACGCATCGTGTTTTTTTTTTTTTTCACATCCTAGCCCCCCTGAACGGTTGCGTAGGGGTCTCCATACGAAACTAGTGTTTTCTATGGACAAAAGCTGAATTGAACTGAATAAGTGCAATTAGTCCCTTGACATTAAATATCTTAGAGTGACGGGTGCAGTGCTTTGTAATTGTAACTTCGAGTGTCATCGCTACTGTTTATAAGCGATCGTAACGCTTACCATCAAGCGAACAATTGACTCGTCTCGGTTTACAAACTAAGAATTTCCTGTATTTTTGAAGTCCATTAAAAACAATAGATATTTAATTTATAACACGACAAATAGATAGTAGGTATGTTTTGTTAGTTTCATAATGGATAAGTTGACGTGCCATCACGCGATATACCATAATTAAGTTATGAGTTGCGACGTTGGAATTAGTCTAAATTTGCGATCAAAATTAATTAACGTTGACAGGGGCGTGTGAATAAATTAGTGTTAAAATACCTCGGTTATGTGATATCTAGACAAATTAATATTTTAGGTTACGTAGCACACGTCATTCAATTGTAATTCTTCTCCTGTTTAAACAATAATGTGTAAAGTTCAAAAGTCCATAAGAGCATCCACATCACTATAACAATGTTATATGTATATATTTACAATAACTATAAAATTTGTACACTACAATACGCAAAACGATGTAAACATTCGAGTGCAGCGCATGAAATATTGGACATCAAGTCTCGTGCGTGGCGGATGAATCATCGTCATCGTATCGACCTGCGACGTGCGATCGCTCCGCTTCTGTACACCGTCATCAGAGGATTGCGATAAATTTAAACCTTTATTTACTGTTACATAATAATGCTCCAAAGAAACCGAACACAAGAAATAGTATATCATGCCCCGCATTTTCCCCAAGGGGCATAACATGTAGGGTATAAAGTTTTGTGAACCCATTTTTGTGTTAGGTTCAGTATAGCTTTAAAGTGCTTCTAAATTAATGATATTTTTGTTGGATTGCTTTTGCGTTAAATTCAGTTGCTTTTAAAATATTTTAACAAAAATTATATCCGACATTTAAAAAAATATTTTGTAAGTTGTTTGTTATTTGATAATACTAAGGACTTATTTCACAATTTTCAAGGAAATTTTATTTGACAGTCATCGTATAAAAATTGTTATACTCCGTCCAACCGTTTATTTAACTTTTGACATATCGCATCTTTAGGATGAAAACGACACAATTATGAAAGATAGAAAATTGGGTTATCGTCATAAAATTACTTAAAACGAAGTACTCAATACAACAATACTTCAAACACAGCCATATTCAAGCAGGAAAAGGACAAATCTTTTATATCGGTCCCTTTTTTATTCCATTTTTATAAATAAGGGACTAGTATTTAGTCATTTAAAAATGACAACTCAATTTTGGCAACTCAAATAGGCTCGCCCCCTATCACATCATGGGACGGAATAACGGCGAAAAGTGGGTGCACTAGTTGCGCCTCTGCCTACCCCTTCGGGGATTACAGGCGTGAGTATGTATGTATATATATGTATACCTCAATTTTCTATTTTTTGAATTGTGTCGTTTTCGTTCTAAAGGTGCGATATGCACGCACACATATGACATTTTATAATTATTGACAAGGAATGGAAAACAATAATTGACTACTTTATGGACGCCATTTTTTCTTTTCCATAGCGAAACGACTTGCTTTTCAGCTCCGATATTAATTTTCGATCGATATTCGTTAAGTCCATTGATTGTGTAACGAAGATAATTCAAAACTTTTTCATTGATAAATAAAATTAGGTAGTGGAAATTAAATATTTTCTTTCTTATGCGTAAGTATATGATAACCAACAAAATAAACTATTATAGTTAAATATTAACAAAATTTATATTGAATATAGAATGTATACATGCAGAATAAATTTATAATCAGAAAATATACACATTTAAATTCTTAGGCATGCTTATAAAACAATAAAAAATGTTGAGCAAAAATAACATTTCAATGTGTTAAAGTGATCAAAACTTCTTCATAAATTAAATCGATTGTTACAAGAAATTGAATCGGTAACGCATTAGTACATCCCCAATTGGTTAGAAACCCAACTGTCAAAAGTTAAATTAATGGTCGGACGGAGTATATCGTAGATACTTCTCATTTTATTACCATTTATCTGGGTGCAAAGATAGTCTTGACTTGTAATTGGTCGACTTATACATCTATGTGACAAATAACATTAGAGCATCATTTACACAAGAAGAGTCTTTCGAATGCGAGCGGCGAAAAATCGTATGCGGAAACTCTCCATGCGATTCTCCTGTGGTTGTTTACATTAGGATGAAAACTCTTAGCAATAAATCTATACGCGGACTCGAGTGTCAAAGGCAAAAATCGCTCCTCTTAAATTGTTTACGCTACAGGCAAGTATTCGTAGGGTGATATTTCGTATACGTGTATTGCCTAGTGTAAACACTACTTGGTCCAGTTTCCCAAGTATTTACGCGTGCCTCTAACAAATCGTTCTGTAATGATTTTGAACGAGACTCGTCATTCGAAATTTGAATGGTGAGATTCAAAGTCATTAAGCTTAACTCAGAAGTTGTGAAATGACCGGAAAGCTCATCGAAACAGCTACCAAACAAAAAACAAACATCGGGTAAAAAAACAGTGGAGAAAATTGTATTTAACTGTTTCGTCTTTGCCTGATCATAAGTATAGATATATGCGCGAGATAAACACGCATGACACAGCTCTTTAAAAAATAAATGCTGTAGGATAAACTGTAACAAAATAAATATCGATAAAGGAACGTCTTTATGACTATCTATGCACGATGCTCAACAATGCTTAAGTATTAAAATAGCTGAAGTTCTTGTGGTAAACAAACAGAAACGAAAATTTTCAATAAATATCTCGAGCACTAAACTAAAGATTTACCGGCTTTTTCGTTAAATCAATTGCGAAACGGTATGAATCATTATACAGCGGAACCAAGACTAAGCTAAGCCTTTCTCTTTCAAACTTAACGTAAATGAAAGTAAAACTTTTCCATTCGTAAGCCAGTGAACATATTCTCGATGAAAATTGGAAACGAAAAACTGGCGAAAATACTGTGCACCGCGGCAAAATACATGCGGTGACAGCTTTAACTGCGAGTATTTGAGATAAAAGGCAGTCATATGAGCAGTGGTGACAAGTAGACTCTACATTGTAGAGTGCGAGGAGAAGTATTACCAATGGTACTTATTGGTATATATGCAAAAAAACTGTGTCAGTACATTATTCAAAAATATATACATTCTTTTCACCGACTTATTTTTAATATATAAATTTCTAGCCTTTACAGCAACCGACCCCACTAGCATTGCCAATAAGAACCCTTGCAAAAACAATTAGTTTAAAGCTACAATAACTAATCTTAGCTGTAAATGCAATATAGTATTGTAGAAGGACGTTAGCACAATTAGAAATAATCCCGCATAGGGTGCTTCATCAGTGATCATATCTGATATTGTATTACATTTAAAAATAACGAAAAACAGCTTCACGTAAAGCACTTAAATCGCAGGTTTCCGTGGGAAGATGACAATTTCCATATCAAGTGAAAAAAATAAGTTGAACATATGCCTATTTAAAAGTATTAATTCATATTACCATAAAACATGTTACTAAGACCAATAAATATGTACCTACTAAAAATGCATGTCGGAAATAGATACAGTGTACTAGGTCACTCTGCCCAAGATGTTTGTATCACTTATTTATTAGTTCGATATTTTTGTCAGAAAATCTCATGCGAATCTGACATGGTTATGCATTCACGGCCTTAAATTAAACAAATGTTGTGTCGAGAAAATAGTAGTATTGGAATTCCATTACATCAAGATTTTTTGTGATGATTCAGGCGGCTATAATAAACTGACACATCGTCTACAGACATGAGATAGCATTTGGACCTTGACTAGATATTTCCATCACCGTGCGAATGTAACAGTGTGTTCAGTAAGACTGCACGTTTGATGTGCACAGACAGACAGGGGTTAGCCCCTGAAAAGTAATGTAAATCTAATTTGAAAGCGGTGGTTTTAATTCTTGCAATTTACTATTTCCGTCCTCCCTTTTTACCTTACAACGTGAAACTCGAAGGAGTTTTGTATTTCAAGGTACAGTATATATGTATGGGGGTACGTTTATCTAATCCCTCACAGCTTCGAAACTACTAACTTGTCGTCGCATTTCGTATATTTTAAAATGATATAATATAAGTTAAAACACATCATCCTCGTACGTGGTACAGTTTCGTATACCCCTAATCTGTAACATATAATCTTACTAATATTATAAAGGCGAAAGTTTGTAAGAATGTATGGATGTTTGTTAGTCTCTTTCACGCAAAAACTACTGAACGGATTTCGATGAAATTTAGCATACGGGTAGGTAGATCATGTCCTGGATTAACACATAGGCTACTAGTATTATAAGAATGCATGCTTCCCGGGAAAATATAAAGCGGGACTTATATCCCGGAAAAACTCATTCACGCCGGTGGAGCCGCGGGTAAAAGCTAGTATAAAATAAAGATGAATTTAAAACGTGCCTTATGTAATGAACGTTATAGATTCGGTTATTTATATGGTGTCAAAACCATAATGTGCCTCATTTGTAATGTCTTAACAAGCTTTCTGCTGCTCTAGAGTCCCAAATTGACCACACTACACCTATTCTGTATAATATTTTCCCAATAAGTTTGTTTGTTCTGTTTGATTGGTCCTTTTGATCATTTGTAATGAAATCAAGTAAGATATCAAAAATGAGCTTTAGAAAGAAAGTTCACCGTCATTGTAGATGACATGCATAATAATCTTCATTTTATACAAATTTTAATCTCCATCTTTCATATTGTTTAAAAACGCAATTACTTAAAAACAATTATACTAAACATAATTTCACGACGTGCCAAAGACCAATTTCTGCTGATTTAATCTCGTCGAGAATTTAGCTAGGAAGCAATTATCTAGCATTTTGTTGTACCTTACAATGTTGGTATATCGGTTACTTTATCACCAACGCTCATTAACATATAAATGAGGTGGAAGGCATGTCACGGGAGGAGCCATTTTCAACTATGACTAGTTGGCGAAAATAATTGAAGGGCCCTTCATAGAGTACTTAGGTACGATATTTTTATTGAACAAAATATTCCGACGACGTATAACTTGACTTCAATGTATTTTTTTTTTATTAAATATGCGTAAACCTCAAAGCGCAAGCGTAGATAGGCCTGTAGTTTTGTAGTAGATATATACATAGGACGGAATGATGTATAATAAGCTGGCTAGTTTATTCTCGGTAATAGTTTACACCAAGTAAGACACTAACTTCCCTAACTTTGTACATTCCTAAAATGAGTTCTATGTAATGTACCTGCGCTAATTATGATTACTATGAAGTTGGCCGTTATCATAAAAACTCACCACTGAATAGTATCTGAGATGTTAATAATGTAGACGTAATAAGTATGTACGTGATATATTTCCAATAATAATATGAGTATCTAATATTTGTTTGCAGTATGTACCTAATATAACGAGTTCAGAATAAATAGCTTCACTAAAGTAGTAAATTGTTAGCCGAGTGACGAGTCATGCTTGCTGTCGACCTTGAGTCCATTTGGATTTTCCTTGAGAAAACATCAGTGAACCCAACGTGGTACGAGCTCATCCTGTTCTCGATGATTAGTCATCGTTTAGTTCCCCAAGTGGGATTTATTAACTTGAGTGACAGAGATAACCAATGCGTTATCACCCTCAATTGAAAAGGATTGCTATGATGACTCTCACATATAGCCTGTATTTGCTATACGGTGATTATACAAAATTAATATTTCGGTCTAAAGAATTGAGTAAAAATTTTCCCTATGAAATCTGTCTCACATATTTTTACATGTTGCACATTATGCTTTACCTGCGTGTCTGACCACAATTCAGGAATCTAATATCGGATAAACGTATGCGTTGTGAAACTGATGACTTACAGAAAAAATACAAACGGAATGCAAATCAAAAACATAATAATAATATGGTGGACGACTGATTTAAATTACCGCGTAAGTATAAGAATTTATATTACGATGTTACTGTATTACTGATAAAGACAAAAACAATCAATGTGCATGATGGTGTTATGGTACATTCGTAAAATGAATCAAGCACAAAAAAATATTATGGCACTAATTTATAAGACAAATCTATTTGTTTTTTATATAAAACATTAAATACCACATAAAATTAAATTAAACTGATACATGGTACATAATATCATACTGATACATATCAAACCCGTCTGGGAGTTGCCAAATAACAAGACACCATTTTCGTCGCAATATTTTTTATTTACTTGTTTCAAAGAGAAATATGCAATTTTCCAGAGAAATAGCATCTTTAAATATATTACAAGTACATGTATATATTTATTAAAATACGTATTTATTAAGGTTCCATGTTAACCTCTACAATGTTACAGCTTGTTTACTGAAAAAAGCGACTGGCCACATCCGTCGAGGTTAGTTTGAAAACAATGATTCAATCGGAATATTTTTCTTGTGTGTAATGGATGCTTTGAAACGACGAAGAGTTGATAGTACACACGGTCGTGTTACGTGAAATAAGTGATATTGCAGATGATGCATGGGAAATAAGGACGGCTATTTGATGATTTGAATCTGTAGGTGCAGGACGAATGCAAGCGCGGGAGAGACTGCGGCGCCTATGGCCATAGTTTGTGAGGGATGCGCGCGGCCGGGTCGGCAGGATCGGGGGAGAGGGTTGCGCCGGTGCATATGCGTTCTTGCAGTTCATAATGCGGCGCTTCACCTGTCGTTGTCGGTTGGTTTTGAGCAGCCGCGCGTGGAACGAGCTCGGCGTGTCGATGGTGTGCTGGCGGGAGAGGGGCGCATGTGGCGCACTCACGGAGCTCTGTCTGAACCATGGCAGCGATATCTTGCGCCGGCTCTTATGTTTGGTGGGCGCGGGCGGCGGGGTAGTGCTCATCGCGCCGGCACGTGTCCGCGGCGGGGCGGAGTCGCGACGCCGCCTCGTCCGACGCGGCGCGCGGCGCTATAGCCACTGCCGCGGGCTCTGCGCGCCGATACCGCGTCGTCGAGCGCCTGCCCGCTCACTACGCAGCCTCCGTATCGAGCTACACTTCCCGAATTTATTCTGGCCAGGCTCTGGCCGCAGCGGTGCGAAGGACGCGCCTAATCCGTTCACGTCCGAAGGAGAAGTAATCGCCACAACGACACCGCCGCCTTGCCCTTGGCGAGCGCGCGACCAAATAAACACACGAAAGTTTGCAAAAGCGAGCGGCATGCAGGCGCGATGTTTATTTTATTTTTCATTTTATGTTTGAGATAGTATATAAATGCCAAACGTGGCATCAGTTTCTGCCTAGTATTCCGAATAAAAATACAAGTAATGTATGATGATACCCAGGAACAAGCTGGATGAAGGCCGCTTTCGACAGGTCCGTCTGGGAATCTTTAGGAGCTCTAGATCTTTAGGGCTCAGCAGTAGATATCATGTGGCTGATGATGACGATGATACCAATATATACAAAATTTAAAAATATGCCAGTTTTGAGTTATGCTACCAAACTAGCGGGTCACCTTCTAATAATGAAGTTTCACTTACACCCTTGGCCGCGTTGCAATCTCATTGCTTATTAAAGTTAATGAAGCTGCGGGTAGGGAGTACACGTGTTCGTGCAAACAGCCGGAGGGCCCACAGTGGCTCTACCTACACTAAGTGGACGGGAACGGAGACGGCCCTACAGTCTTTAATTAAGGCTGCCATATCCCAAAACACCTTCTTTTCTATTCAATTTTAAACCAAGAAATAATCAACATTTCGGTCCGAGAAAAATATATGTTATAGTTAAATAATCATTCTACATTGGTGTGGATTCCAAAACACGATACTTACAACTTCGCTCGATCATAAAAAATCACGAAAACAGAGAAAATTCGGATTTTATTTTCAAAAATTAATTATAGTATATTAAACAATTACTTTAAAAATATAAGTCAATAAAAGGGTAATAACATTTAGCAGATTGCTATGCAAAAAAATTTTCACAAAAGTAATTCGTACTTTTCAAAATTCAAAAAAACACGAATTTTTTAACAATTCTGCACAACGCGTCTCGTTTCAGATGCGCCCGAGGCGCCGTGGAGGTCGGACCTACGTCAATTTTTCGCGCTTGCTGCCACTAATTTATCGAAGTATTTGACAGCTTTTGTTTATAGTTGGACCGCGTTATGTAGAAAAGGAACCAATTACTTTTGAACAACAATTATGGATTCTTATTTGTAATAGATGGATTTTTCTATGAATCTATCCTGTTCTTTTTCTTTCTTCTTCAAACACGTTGTCATACTTGTTTCAACTCTTGTTTGTTTTTGCTGAATAGTAAAGGATCACATTTGAATTTATTGCGTGTAAAATATTAAAATAATATATTTGGATAATATTTTGGCATTATACATACAAAGGAAAATAATGTAAATAAAGAAAAATGTACTTTATTGTAAAAAAAGCGTGGGATGCATGGTGTCAATACATATAAATATTTTATTGAAAGATAATATGAGTAGAAGGATTATCATTTTGATAATACCTTAAAAAGCACCCCACGCTTTTTTTACAATAAAATAAGTACATCTTTTTCTTATTTGCACTATTCTTAATTAAAATTTATTGAAATTTATTTTCTATTTTTAGTTGGATTTCCTATAAAACATGTTTTTTAGTTTTTTTTTTCTAACTGTTATTTATTTTTCATTTTTTAGTCTTGTTCTACTATTGTCCAACAGATGTCACTAAAAACAAGTAAGATTATTTTTTTACATAAGAGTAAAAAAATATAACTCTACTATGGTCCAACAGATGTCAAAAAAAATGAGCTATCATTTACGTATTCATTTTGAATGTTTATTCATTATTAGTTGGATTTTCTATAAAATAGTGTTTTTTGTTTAAAATATTGAATTGTCTTCGGTTCTTGATAAATATGCCAAATTTTCATCCGACGTTTTGAAGGCGGTCAAAATCATGTTCAAAGTTTCTGTTACATAGATACATTTAAACGTACGTTACATAGCTTAATTGAAATTTATTTTCAATTTTTAGTTGGATTTTCTATAAGGCTTGTTTTTTGTTTTTTTATTTGCTATTTAATATTATGGATAGAAGATCATAGTACAGAATAACACAAAACCTTATTATTGATACAAGTAATTCCCAATTATTGCGATATCAATACCGGTATTTTTAAGTTCTTCATTTGGTCCAGTAGCCCACATTTTCTTGAAAAAATCCCGGTTTGGGTCCCCTAAATTAAGTATCTGCTTATAAATATGCATACGAGCTCTGCAGACCCTGGAGGTATCGGTATAGGCTTCTTTGTGTAACATCTATAAAGCAGTACTAGAACCCGGTGTGTCTGTACATAGAAAGAAAAATAAAATAAAAAATAAGGGGACGACTAAATAAGAGTAATAGAACTAAAAATCACCGTTTTTTTATTTCATTCTTTTCTCGCTGTTTGTCTGCGTATCTGTTTTTCTGTTTATTTGTTAGCGCACATCTCCGACACTTCTAAACGGATATCTATGAAATGGTATGGAGATAGCTTGAGTCCCTGGGTAGAGCATAGGTATACTTTTTAACCTATAAAAATTATTTTATGCGGGCGACGCTGCCAGGAAACAACAATAAAATAGTATGAGTCACAATAGTACATACTAATACAAAATAATAAATTATTTTCAGGATTTTACGGCAATTTGGACTTGACTACAATTTACATGAAGACCATACTATTATGATTTGAAAAAATACTGTCCGACATATTTATAGGTATATGGAGTAAATTTTTCAGATGGGACAGCAAAGTCAATATTTTCTATACAGTTCAAACTTTAAAGTAGGTAGTAAACAAATACGAAAATATCATTTAAAAAATCGCGATAAAATAAAAAAATGGTTTTATTTCAATGTCTTACCAAGATATTTTGTATGTCGGGTAATTCCTTTTTATTGATCTCATTGAGGGTGTCTGAATATATAACGTCGCGTAAGATAAAATAATAACCGTGAAAAATCCACTTGATTTGTCAGACTAGTAGTAGTCGCAAGAGTTGGGTATATAATAAGGCTGCCAAATCATATAAAGCAACTACTTCGGTGCAGTTCAATACTAATTACTAAGTAGTAACTATTGCAGTTTTCATATCGGTCATTGCTTAGTTGAGCGGTTACTATGTTAACCATTCCATATTCGCGTCTTCCCCGGCGAGCAAGACGTCACTTTTCATTCAATGGAAATCGTCTTTACGCGCCTACCCATAGGGTTTTAATAAAAAAATCTGAAATGACACCTGTCAAACTCGGAATACTGAAAGGGTTTCGGGTTTAAACTTGAGGTCATATTCAGGTTACTAGACTAGTCGATTATTATAGTTAATATTGGTTAAGTAATTGTCTCAATCACCAATATTATGTCACAATAACTAAAGATAATAATGAATCATGATTCATTCACCACGTCAAGACGTGGTATTGTACTCTGCGAACATTTGATTACGTAATCATTGATCAACGAACAATAAATCGTGACATCAAGACATAATTCATAGGTAACTTTTATTATGTATGCCTACGTATACCTATTTCTACCTGCGACATACATATGTTTGGATAGTACTCCCAAAAGTTAGACCTTCGCAATAAATCGTATAATTTTAAAGTCCTCCAATTTTGAGATGTATGTAATTTTATTTTGCTTAAAAACTATATCTACACTTATCTATACTAATATTATAAAGAGGAAAGATTCAATTATATGTTTGTTGGCATTGAATAGGCTCCGAAACTGCTGGACCGATTTGAAAAACTCTTTCATCAATATAAAGGTCCATTATCCCAGGGATTATAAAGCGGGACTTTTATCCCAGAAATCATTCACGCGGACGAAGCCGCGAGCAGAAGTCTAGTTTAAAATATATTAGCTATCGATGGAGGGGTCTAATTTTTTTTTATGGATTCAAGATCCATATTTTTGTCCTTTTAATATTCGTATAGTTTGAGCCGTGTTAGATTTTGAGGCCTAGCACCCATAAAAAAGCGGACATCTTTTGTCGTAAAACAAACTGCTTCACTATCGTTTAATTGTTTATTGTGACGTAGTCGCGGCTCATCGGTGTCAAGCGAGTTCATTTGAAATTCAACATCGCGGCACCTGACGCGCCAGTACATTAGACAGCTGTAAATGCCAACAGCGCTCAGATATCCTAGCCTTAAAGTGCCCTAACATAGATCCGAATCTCGATTCGAATAACTATTCTTCACCTTAACAAACGTGGCACTCTTGTTTCTAGTAGACTGAAATTTGTTCATGTCAATTATTAGAGTAGGCAGTAAGCAAAGCTTGAGAGCGTAATGTATTTATAAGTACACCCTCCACGCTGCGCCGGTCTGATTGGTTACAAAAGACTACGCAATAAAGTAAGACGTATTTGTCTAAACTTGAGTACCTATCTCTAATAAACGTATAAATGGCACGATGTGATTGATGGGATGAGAGGTGGTGATTCCGTGCAACTATTGTTCTTTGTCCTGAACCAGAAAAATTATATTTAGTAAACCACCATTGGTGGTAACCGAACTACAGGGTACGGGAAAAATCAAACCTTTTTTAATATAGTCGTATAGGAAACCAGGGTCCACCTACGCATTATGAATATCGCGTTTTATCTGCCATTGGCCTCTACTAATTTAGCATCAGTCGGTCTGTGCCGTATAAGAGAAAGTTTTTGGACTCAATTTTCATGTGGAAATTATGCTTCTTCCGTATAAACATGAGTACAAAATTCAAGAATATTTTATTATCCGTGGTCCGTTTGCCTTGACATTACAAGATTTTAAAATAAATAGCAATGATTGAAATGTCACCATGGCTAAAACCCAAACGATACAAGTATTAGAGAATTAGAATACAGGGACGTGTCGGAATTCCGTATCCGTATCATCATCAAATGAAAAATCATTTTGAACGGATTTTTTAAATTAGTGAATTTTATAGTGTATATGAAATTCTCCATAAAGGTGGCATGAAATAGTGTCAAAGGTACGTATTTGTATGCTGTAATTGCCTGTTTACGGGGGAACATTGAACTTTGTTTCTATAGTTTGATATATTTTTTTATAATCATTAATGTATCTTCTTTTGGTAGCTGTAAAATTAAATAAATAAATAAACTGAAATTTTACTAATTACTTTAAATTACAAAAGTTATAATAATTAATGTATGGGCACAGAATATACTAGATAACACTTGAATATATTCGGGTAGGTAATAGTTAGTAATAGCTGTTATCCGTGGCTTATACTTGTGCCTAATTTCATTAAAATCCGTTCAGCGGTTTCTCATTACTTGTAAAAACATCCGAAAATTTTGACACATTCGCATTTGCAATATTAGTAGGGAGTAAGATAGAAATCATCAAAACACGCGTAGTACAAATCGATACATGCAGCTTTTATAACTTATAGCGTTAACTTTCATTTCAAGGTCATGTGTTCCGACGCCGAACGAGTACAAGTACTGAGATCTGTATCCGCGGATCCCAGGCACTAATTTTAATATTAAATTTGGATATTTTGTTTTTATTTTTACTTCAACATACGATTAACAAACGCCAACAAGCTCGAAGGTGTAGGCAGCTACACAAATAGTGCACCCATACATGGCGTATAAGAACGTGAATGTAGATACTTAGTGTAGTAACAGGTACAATATATCCCCTACCACGAGATAGTGTATGTGCTCAAATTGCTTGCCGGCTATTATACCATATACTTAAAAAAGGCGTCGCAATTCTTTGCATTTTATTAAAAGTATAAAAACGCTACAAAGTTTACGCTCCGCCGCGCGAGCCAAGCGGCTGGATAAATTGATGAGCTTGCGATATTTATGCGCTCGGTGTAGCTAGATGCATCATATAGATTAATGTATACACATAAGAATCTATTTCCTAGCGTTCTGATTTTAAAAGGAAAATGAATCCCGTTTATGCAGTTGAAAGATTTTCTTTACTATGTAAAGTGGTGGAGGAAAAAATTTCTTTTTTAAAATATGTATACCTAAATAACAATGTGTAAAAAATAAAACGAGCATATAATTTTTAAGTATTCAGTGCGGTCATAACGCGTAATTACCTAAATACTTCGATGAGAAAATTAAAGATTTCACTTCTTAGTAGTTATGGGTCGGTACAAGTTTTTGTAATATCCAAACTGTTTGTCGGTATTGATTACAATACCGGGTTTTGAAACTATGTATTTTAATAACTATATATCGGTCAAATTCGGCACGGTTCCTGTATTACGATATATTGTCGGTACGCCGGATTTAAAAATATATGTATCGTTTTTTTTCGGGGGTTTTTAAATTTCCAGTTGATGCTTTGTAACTATGCAAATCACCACAAAATTTGCAGCTTGCTTTTTTTTCTGCATTGCCTAATTTATCAAATATGTCCCACAGTACACTGCTATTTATACGAGATATGCTTAATTGTTTATATATACACACTTATCACTAATACCTATATTAATTATTCCTATTGCTATTTAACTAATTCCCTATACCTAATTGAATTTTATACTACACGGTTACTTAATTATATTTAAAAAATACTACTACTAACAAATAAATAATAAGTTCACGCACAATAAAAATGCATTCAATCGCGAACGCAAAACATTCAAGACTAAAAGAGTTTCAAATATTGTAAACTTAAACATTCATATATTATTTTAAAAAAAATCTCCCAAAACAGGGCCCCATGAACATGAGCCTTGACCTAATTACATTTATCCAATAAATGCATTTATTCTAATAGCAATAGGTGTCAAGTCGCTAGAAAAGTTTTGAATTTGTATTTATGTTACTTCTCGTTCGCTTATAGTGCTGTCTTACTCATACCACATAAGTGTCAGTACGAGACGTTTCGAGTGGTTGAATCGCTTAGCGTAGGTATAACAGCGGTACGCATTCCACTTATTACGTGGTACTCGTCAATATATAGGTTCTGGTGATAAACAGTTATTGCAAACTTGAATACCGTATTTTCGGTATTGTATCAATACATAGTTATGCGAACTGTTTATGGTTTGTAACGGCCATCGCTACTTCTTAGTCGTACTCCTGGCGGAGTGGTCGTGTTTATGAATCGTCTGAACATTTGTTTGCGGCTCTAGCGAGACTTCTCTATCTCTCTCTATTTTTGGCCCTACGTATGCATTTAGTGAAGGAACAGTTCATAGACGATTTAATGACTTCTGTCCATATTGTAGGTATTCGGCCGCGAGAACTTGACTAGAAAGTCAACGTCCTACACACTAAGCATCTCATTAAGCGAATCTTGTGTTTTTAGTTATGCTGTGATCTTTCCATATCTTCTTTCCATGGCTGATCGTGTCATGGTACACCTTTTTTTTATGTCTTCTTCGCAACTACCAATATTTGTGATTGTGAATCTCAGATAGATGTACCTCTGAACAACTTCGCAATTTGCTATTACTTCTTCAAAAAAATCTGTATTAAAGATTTTTTTTTAAATACAAAGCTATTAAAAGACATAATATTGAAACCTTTGTAGAAAAACATACATGATGAAAATTTAGTCATAGACGATAATAGCGGCTTGTTTCAACTAGCCCGTCCTTATCTCCTGTGAGAACATAGCATGTTTTTAAGAAGCTGATTTTCCGCTTTAAACTCCTTTGGATAAACTTACAAAATGTGCAACGAGGAAATTTAAGCCAAGATCCACAGCTTTTTTTTCGGACGCACAAACATTCAGATGTTTAATTTCATGCTAGGCAACATAATATGATAATGGAAAATATTGTATAGATTATTTTTAGGTGTCTACAAAATAACGCACGCCGCTATTTCTAAAATAGATAGTAAATAGTTTTTAAGACAATGGAATTATCAGTAGTGCTTACACACTGAAATTTTTTTACAGTAACATACCTATAGCTACATAGATTTTTAAGAAGCATTTCACAAATTTTTGAAATCTATCAGGTTATTTAGAACCCGATACAAACTACTGGCAAGGTCGTAGAAACAAGAACTGAACCTACCAGAATACGTACTGAACCACGCTCTAAATGACTATATATGTTGTTTTAGAAAAATTACCCGCAATATGATGTCTATTGACTCGTCAAGCCCCACGACGGAGGCCGGTGTCCATATCTATATTTCCCCATAAAAATAATAATAATAATAATACCAGCCCTGTATTATATACTGCTCACTACTGAGCACGCGCCTCCTCTACTACTGAGAGGGGTTAGGCCTTAGTCCACCACGCTGGCCTAGTGCGGGTTGGCAGACTTCACACACCCTGGAAATTCTTATGGAGAATTCTCAAGTATGTAGGTCTCCTCACGATGTTTTCGTTCACCGTTATAGTGAACGATAATTGATAAAACACACGTAACTTTGAAAAGTCAGAGGTGTGTGCCTTGGGTTTCGAACCTCCGGACATTGTCTCGGCAGACCGTTCCATTCTCAACTAGGCTATCGTCCACTTTCTCCATACATCTATATATAAGCGGGGCTTGACGGGTTAAATATAATATGTAAAATATTATTTCATTTATGTGAAGAAAACCTATTCAGAAAATAGTGGAAAGCCCTCGGTACAAGCACTCTTTTATACTCGACTTTGCTCTAGAAGTTTATAGTCTAAACAATGGCCGAGCACAAGTAGGCGCACCGGCACTTTGGCTTGTGGCATTGAAAAAAAAACATGTTAAATAGTTGCTTCAAAAGACAGTTTTCTTAGACGTGGTAAAGCCAAAGTCTAGCCGGAGCAGTCCGTAGTGCCACTATCTCATAGAAAAGCCGACAGCTGGTTGTTGCAATTCGTATGGATAGCGACGTATCTAAAAGCTCAAGCATTACTTGCCTTTGATAGTAATTAGTATGTCTCAAATTATTGAATGTTCTACTTTATGGCTTTATGAACATTGGGAATCATTAAACATCACGGAAGAAATCTACAGATTTTTAGGCTTACGCTATAAATGTGTATCATGGCTAATCATGACTGAATACAATCTAGAACACACTAAAAGTAAGCAGCAACACCAGATTCAGTCAAAAGGTTTTGCTGGCAATGCCAGTGACGTGACAAATGTAGACCTAAATCTCGTCGAAATTCAAGTGCATGGCAACTAAGACTGCAAAGGCTTGGTTTCTATATAATGAATCTTGGTTTCCCATCTGAGGCACCCTACCTCCACACTCCGAATAATCTTTAATGAAAAGTAATGCGTTTTATCGAGGTGTTGGCCATCAATAAATTTAGACAATAGTAGGCTAATAGTTATAACACCGAACCTTATGTAAAAAAAAAACATATTTTTAAATGTATTATTCTTACAATTACAGTTAGGACTCGTTTTTGGGGATGCGAAGTATCGCGCGGCGTGTGTGATGTGGATTCTTGCGGCACATCGGGCGATATTTTCGTTTATAGACAGGCGGCGCGTGCAATGGCTCGCGTCATCGCAAGTGTTAACAGAAACATATTGCAATGTACAACATTGTTTATAAAGATGTACTGCGTGAAGAGCGGCGGTGCCCACCGTGGCGCCCGCGGCGGCCCTAGCACGCCGCATGCAACGATTCGAGCGGCAGGACATGCGTCGGCGTAGGTGTCACTAGAACGGAGAATTGTCGCTACGTGCGCCACCGCGTCGGATGGGTCGTTACCGTCCGCGGGCTGCGCAGCTAATATCGCACAAACGTGTGTAAAATAGCATCTTCGTAACCACCCTCGTAGAACGCCATATGTTTGCATTTAGTGCGTGCCGCCCAGCCCCACGCCACGCGCGACGCCCCGCTTCTCCGTAAATAAGGCCTTAGAGACTGTTTACGTTACACATCACTTGGCTTAAGTTTTCCATCATTGAACATAACTCATAAAGCGTTACAAGGAAATTTTTATTCGGTTAAACAATTTGCAATGAACGTTGTCCAGAGCAGAAGCCCGTTACGATCATAAGAGTCGCTATGTGAATATGTAGTTGAAGTAAATGCCAATTCTGAGTTTTACAGATGTAAATTGCATACTTAAATATAAACATTTGTAAATTTTATCTTTACAAGCAACTAATGCAATTTCTGAAATTCTGTCAGGATAACGCTAATTAAAGCTTCAAGTGAATAATCATTGAGGTAGTAAAGCGTAATAGCGTACTAATACCGAAGAAAAAGGGTTCCTTGTTTTCTGGACCATTAATTTGTTTGTTGTTTGTTAGATTCATTTAGTAATAAGTGATTTGCTATTGGTGTAATAGAAAGGCACATCGATTGAAAAATCCTCAAAAAACTGATGACAAAACATGTCTTAAATCAATATATTCAAAGGCTAACTCAGCATATAAATACCGTTAAGAATTTAATTTGATGAGCAGCGCGGTCCGTAGTTGTTAAGCCACTTTCAGAATCGTATAGAATAGTTCATGATAGTCAAACACCGAAACGGCGAGAGCCAAACCTAATTTATAGTGCAAGTAATTAAAACTTGCGGACGAAGCGCGGACACAACAGAACGAAGTGAACACAAACTCAACAACAACAACAACAACAGTTGAGATATTGCATCTCGGCGCTACACGGCTGTTTTACTAAAATTCATAAAAGACCACAACAACAGTCGTCCATCGAATGGGAATGTCAACAACGTTAATATATGAAAGAGCCTACGATATTTGTGACAAAGAACGTTTGAATTGGCTAGGAACCAGATATTGACTACGTTTAACAAAAACAAGTATAGTAGGGAATTGATCTTGGATTCATAGACACACATAAAAATGACGTTTTTGTTACTTTATGACAAAATTATTAAACTTATATAAATTTACTTTAATTTATTCATAAACAATAGCTATAAGCTAAACATCTATATTTCACTGATCCATTTAAATGCACGTTTAAAAATATTATTTCTATGAAAACAATTGTCAGACAGTCACATGTGATGGGCCACAATAGCCATAGTTAATTTAAAACCGTATATTATAAAGTTACATCAAGTATGACACTTTATAATCCGATTTAGTCTAAATTTTTTACTTAAAAGAAGAGAAAAATAAATACAATGAAACATGTCTACTTTAAATCTCATTGAATGACGAGACGAGCATCGCTTGATGGTAAGTGATACGACCGCCCATAAACAGTAGTAACACCATCCAGCACCATGAGTTACAAAGTACTGTGTGGCATTCCATTGCGTTTGTTATCCTGAGACATAAGATGTAAGCCTAATTATGTTCAGTAGTTACACAGGCCACGATTCCCTTCAAACCGAAACACAACAGTGCATGCACACTGCTGCTTGATGGCGTGATCAATTTCAATCACCAGTTATAAATCTCTTCAAAAACAGTACGTGGTTCATTACGTCTGAATAAAGAATCGCAAATTAGTACACGGTTCAATAAGCTTCTTTCAGTGAGCTCGTGTGGCACTCAAATATCGAGCTTTATTGTGTACCCAGGTTTATTCAAATGGGTCAGAACTGTTTTGTGATCAATTCTCAGTCCTTCAGCTATCGATCTTGCTCCACTTTTTAAAAAATAGCGTCTACTTCATCTATAACAGGGCGACCAGGGCGAGATGCATCTTTGACATCAAAATTTCCGGATTGAAAACGCTTAAACCAACTTTGTGCTACTCTTACTGTCACTGCATTAGGTTCATAAATGTCACAAACTTTTTTCGTGGCTTCCTGTGCATTGTTTTTAACACGCTTTTATTAGCTTCAGACGTAAGTATGTATGTATATATTTATAATCTATACTAATATTATAGAGCTGAAGAGTTTGTTTGTTTGAACGCGCTAATCTCAGGAACTACTGAACCAATTTTGAAAATTCTTTCACTAATAGGAAGCTACACAACTCCTGAGTGCTATAGGCAAATATTTTTGTCCTTCTATCCCGGGAAAATATTTTTGTCCCGGCAAAACTCTTTCACGCGGGCGGAGCCACGAGCACTACTAGTAATATATTAAAATGTATCGAATTACTTCATTAGTTTCACTGAAACAAAAATAAATGCAAAATAGCTAAAAACAAAATTTTATTGATTTGTTAAATTTTTACAAATGTAACCTTTTTAATGTCATCCAAACTAGCCAAAACACAAAATTGGCCAAATTCTGGTGCCAAATATCCCACCAGTCACAATGGAAATACCATTTTTTTTGCTGAGCCGTTTATATATGACAAGCACGTACTCTTATCACATCATAGATAAAATTATAGTTTCACTAGTTGCAACTCCGCCCTAGCCATTGGGGAATGATATTTTAATATGCACAACCTCTTCATCGTGTAGTTACGCGTATCGTGTTCACAATATTATATTCTGTGCTATCAATTACGTCAAACTATATCATATCAAACTTGGGATCCTCAAAGGAGCCATATAATGTACCGCAATTCCATACTCGATAAAGCAATGTCATCGCTGGTAATTACTCTGCGTATCGATATTTAATACAGTACCAGATTAAGCACAAGATTTTCCTCAAAATTTAGCTATCTGCAGGGTTTTGAAAAAATCTCCGGTCTGATAATACAATACGTTTTCATTATTACTGTTACAACTTCAAGTATCAGTTAATTCGAGTATGTGCATTGTGCCACGTACTTTTGATGTGAGCCATCAGGTTATCAGTTCGGTCAATTCCGATCAGCTTTCAAAGTATCTTTAGGATGTTATATTTGAAGATCACAAATAACGTAATAAGTATAAGTTGCTTGCCTACTTCCTAATATGGCGAAAAGTTCTCCGCCTACTAACTCATTATTGGATTTCATTTAATAAAACCACGTTCGCACAAGGACCATTGCAACTTCTGTCAGCCAAGTCGTACGAATTCTAACAGCACTGAGTTCTAAATGTAGGAGACCTGTGTAGAGTGACTGGGTAGTCTTTTAATGGATGTATTTAGTCAAACAAAAAAAAAACAATAGAAACGTAAATTAAAATCGCCCACATTCACCAGAATAATAAAGTTGGAGACGTAATAATTAAGCAAAAAACAATTAACCTCCGTTAATATAAAGTCATTTACCTCTGAAGACGGTTTTGCTTAAAGCAGGAAGTTACAGTAGGGAGAAAATTGATAAGAACAAAGCCTGTCGCCAGGTAATTAGTCTTGGCGGCATAGTTCGTTGGCGAACAGCGCATGTATAAATACCTCTTAAACTTTCATAAAGGACTGATCAGACCGTAATGGAAGCTACACTATACTGGTATATTTTCTTATTATTATATTTAACTAGTTTTTGTTTGCCACTTCGCTAGCGAAAAATACTATTTCCGAGATAAAAACCCCGCTATATATAATTATTTATAAAATATAATATATCCTTGCCAAGGATTTCGATTGAATTTCGCAAAATCCCGTCTTAGTGAGCATCTACGTCCTAAAAGGAACCCTCATGCAAAATTTAAGACTCCTGGTACTTGTGGTTTCAGAGATTTCGTGATGAGTGAGTGAATGACCTTTCGCTTTTATATATATTGATTGATAAGGATAAAATTATATGTAACGATATCTCAACAACATGTAACATAGTTTGCGCGATTAAACTGTAGATACAATACATATACATATATACACACATATACACTCACGCCTGTTATCCCCGAAGGGGTAGGCAGAGGCGCAACTAGTGCACCCACTTTTCGCCGTCATTCCGTCCCATGATGTGATAGGGGGCGAGCCTATCGCCACATCGGGCACAAATTCCAGACTCCGGGCTGATACTGAATAGAAAAACTCAATATCACTTTGCCCGACCCGGGGATCGAACCCGAGACCTCAGCTTTGCAGTCGTACTGTAATACAACTACGCCACCGAGGCAGTCAGATAGATACAATATATATTGGTAATAATAAATTTCAATGTAACAAAATATTTATTTACCTTAACAAGTTCCTAATTTTTACTTTATTGAATAGGAACCTGCCATACATAAGCGTCGGCAACAGCACAGTATTGCGAATCCCTATTATGTTCCCTTTAACCTGATACAGGCTTTAGAGTTCTCATTACAGACACTTCAATCCCCTCACCAGGCGGCCCTCAGTCCCATACGTTAATGACAACGTTAACCACAGCTTATTCTACGGCATACGATCATAAGCCTTTTCCAAGTTTACGAAGGCACAAAATACTTTTATGTTTTGACCAAATATTTCTCCGCCATGTACCTTATGAAGAAGACTTGCTCTTCTTGTTCTTCTAAATCATGTTATTATAAATAACAGGTAAATCAAACACACATTCCAGAATACTCTTCTCTGTATACGCAAATTATCGATTGGATTAATAAAAAAACATTACCATCGAAAGGACTAATTGCCGAAGCGATACGGCTAATCACAACAAATTGAGAGTTAGAACTCACCTTTTTGAAATCGGCTGACAAATTTCGGTAAAAATAGGACGAAAAGAATTAATAAAAACAAATTTTAATACAGACACGGTCGAAAACTGAATAAAAATTGGTGAAAACTCAAAAAATAATGCGAGTTCTACGCGTAACGGCTAAGTGCTATGCAATTAAAAGAGGTAATATGATATTATAATATATGTAGGTACTCTTTGGGACCGCCACAGGGAGTTCGTGCAATTGGAGCAGTTGTCAAATGAAAAAACACAACGCCATGTTCATTTTTCAAAATTACAAATAAAGTGTAATAAAACGAATTTCGTTAATAATTTCCTTGATCGTGAACTTTTCAAAATCGAATCAATGAACATCATAATCGATTCGACCGGACTCGAGTTATGAGAGAGTCGTGTTAGTTCCACCATATATAGACAGATCCATTAATACTCCACGAAAGTGTGCGCACTAGGGTCGGTGATGTTGGTGCTGATTTTTTTCTCGAAAGTGCAATGAAGGAAAAATGAGACATCCTGAAAAATTTTGCCCGATATGTGCAAATTCAGCCGCTAGAGAACTTTTTGAATGTGTAAAAAAGTCGATTTTTCACTATTTTTCAAATATTCTCAGCTTCTATACAACTTATTTTTTCTACTTATATGAAAAGAATATACAAGGTTGCTATGATCCAGGGGCACTAAAATGGACAGAGTACTCCATATCGGCTCGGAAATAATTCGAAACGGTCAAAAACTCGATAAAGATAAAAATAGAAAATCACTTTTTTCTAACAAGTTCTATCAATTTAATACGCAAACACCATTTATAAATATTTACACTAACCTGCGGTCATCTGTGTGACAAAACAGCAACGTCGCATTCTGTTATCTTTCATGTCGCCGATGAGCCGACCGGCAAATACAAATAGATAGGTAGCTCGGCGCATAAGCGGGTGGGTCTCAAGTACAAATTTAAAATTTTTTGCTGTCACAAAGTTACAGAAACCAAACACAAACATACAAAAGATCGGTGCTCGTATCACACAAAGAAATAAACAAACACTATCACTTTTTAATACATTTACATTAGTGTCCTATCACATAAACAATAAGCAATATTTGGATATTCTCAAAATGGCGCGTAAGCAATAATAAGATTGTACCTAGGAAGCGGCTCAGGGCGCTTTCGCAAGGCGTCTCATGCCCGGGAGCAATTACGGCGACACACTAAAAAAAACTAAAACAGTTCTTTGAATTTTTGAAGATTTGAATGACCCAGGTCTATGTATTAATCGCTTCTTTGTTTGTGTTACAAAGTTATGATGTAATGTTATTGTATTTTCGTTCTTATTGCACTAAGATTAAGACTCACTTTGACGTGATTATTGGCTGATAGAGGGACAACGTCTCCTAATTTTGTTGATATTTAAGGTCACGCACCTTACATGACCTTAGATAACTATGTTTAGACTCTCGGTCAGCTGTTAGGGCAGATATACATCCCGATGTAGTTTTGCAAACACGAAAAATCTATACTGTGGCTAAACTATTCCTCCTGTGCCCTGTGGTCCGGGGGCATATAGAGTTCCGCCACGGCATCCCCTGCCTGTCGTAAGAGGCGACTAAATGGGGCTTCGAGAGAGTCGCGGGGCGAGCAGCGGGGGGCTGCTCAGTCCAATTTAAGCGACTCCAAGGTGGTTGACAATGCGGGTGGTTGGTCTCCCGCTGTCGTAGACGCAAAAGCGTGATCTAGAGTTCGGAGGCTTCTCAGCCTCCTCATTTACAGAGGGGCCGCAATGCGGCATATCGCAGGGGCGGTTCCGTGCAGCTATCTTAGTGCAACAAGATACCCCGGGGCCGTCCCCTAGGCGCCGAAGAAGGCCACCGCGGGTTTTGGTTGGTATGCCGGTGTAGGGTGTATATAGTGTTAGGGACTCGGTCCAATGTTCACTCGGATGATGCTATACTCCCGAGTGTCGACATTGGGCTGTAAGACTGTGTGAAACCAACATAACCGTTCCACTCACCCCCCAGTGGTGGTAGCGATAATGCGTTTTTCCCCGCGAGAAAAAAAAAAAAAAAAAAAAACTATTCCTCCTATTGAACTGAAATTTGGTGTAGAGCTTGTATATGGTACATTACATATGTAGCTAGAAATAAAGCCTCACCGTTTAATCAACCTTGTATATTAGGTCTAAACTGTCTAAAATTGTATCGGGCTTAGCTAAGCTTCCAACTAAACAACCGTTCCGGTAAAATTTTAGCTATTTATAATTATAAAACACTATTACATGTACTGTATGTGAAGTTGAGAGTCGACTGGCAGCTAACATCTTCTGTCAAGGTATATTTTAATGTAATCTGCAAACGATTTTTTAAGGTAAAAAAAAATTAAAACCAACCAAGTTTAATAAAAATCGCTGTTATTAAATAGCTAGAACTTTTTTCTCCAAACTTCGATTAGTTTCAAACTTTCAGAAAAGTTGCTTTATTGCTGTCTCCAAGAAGTTTTGAAAATTTGAACTAGGGAATAGAGCTTGAATTTGATGATTTTTTTTATCGTTTAAAACATCGTAAAAAACGTAGAAGTATAGAAAAATGCAAAATTATACATCTTGGCCAAAGTAGAAGTTTTAAATTATTGTATCCGTCATCACATACTAAATGTAATATGGTTGCTCGACGAAAGCATAATCACCTTGACATACAAACATTCTAAAACGCCCACGAATTTCTTTGACGGCTCTCTTTGTAGTTTTAAAAGAATGCCCACAGGCCCCACAGCTGACATGGAAATAACATATCCTCAAGTTTTTATGGAGGATTTTAATGCTACTAATCGATATAAAGAATCCTAATTTTAGTTTATCTCCCGTGTGTACGTACTGTTTTAAAAAAAACTTTTTATATTTCAATATGTGGTATTACGCTTTTTCCATTTTCCGGTGGTAGGCAGGAGTGTTATCTACACGCACGTACTACCAACTAAGTATATTAGTTCTCATGTAAAAGGGGCTGGGCTATTCATCGGTATAATGCAGATTTCCAGCTGATAATAATCAGAAAATTCCTAGACACGGGATAACAAGCAGAAAATCGTTGTCACAACAAAACACACTGGTCATTTCTTTTATAGTTATAAATAAAATAATTTGTTACTTGTGGTTGCGTACATATTTAAGCGAGACCTGATTACTAGATAGCTAGATTTATGGAGCGTTCAATAACTATTAAAAACCACCTATGAGCAAGCCTTTGAGATACTAGACTAACAAAAGAGCTGTTCGCGCTATTTATGATCTGCGATCTCGCGACAATTTCGAGACCTTTTTAAAGATAATATACTAACCTTGCCAGCTGAATACATATTCGAAAACATAATGCATGTCCGCAAAAATCTAGACATTATTTATTATTTTATTTCATTTTTACATTGTTCAACAATTACAGCGACGACCGATCTATTACTATCAATTACTAAAGATATGATGTAGCTAATGTAAATTATAATTTCTAAACATGGGTTATTGCATCATGAACGCCGATATTTTTTTATTTGGTTGCGTTCTTAGTAGTATTTTATTTATATCTTAGGGCTACATCCATGCATACATTAAACTGTGTAATAAAATGTAAAATATTTATAAAAACAAATGAAAAAAATCATAACAATTTGTGACGAAAAAATTAAGCTCGGAGTTTCTTTCTGCCTTTCCTTCGGCTCGGCATCGCTTAGGTAGCTAGTAGGCTGTTAGGTTAGCTATGCTAGGACGTTTATTATCCTCGCCGGCGAGGGCCGCGGCTTCTCCTTTCCTCGTAATATTAACACTCCTTCCCTTTATTTTATATCAGCCCCACTTCTCCTTCCCTAGTCGTCCCTTATGCCCGTTTTCTCTGTACCTATCAACGCGTGCTGGTTGTTCGTTGTTTAATGTAGGTACTTTAAATTATTTAATTAGTATATGTACCTTTGTTATTGTCTCCACTTTGTTATGACTTGTCGTAAGTGCTTTTTATAAGCCTACTTGATTAATAAATGATATTTTTTATTAAAGTACTACGCTGCTTATGATGACAGGAGGAATTATCAATTGAAATGATGGTGACCTTGTGAGACCCAGAGTGCTCCAAGAAGTGCCTAGAGAAATCTAGTACGAGCCAGCAAGAGGATTGTTTGGCTGATAGGCACAATACCAACGCTTTGTATAAATTTAATTTTGCCTTGATAAAACTACTTGTATATTTTCGGCAATATTACGACTGGCACGATTCTACATTCGTTTAATATGCCTTATAACGTCGCATGCGTCTAATGGACTTACGTATGTCTGCGGGTACCAAATCTAGACTTAACAACAGCGTATACAAAGAAAACTATCGACGCAACGCAAATAAACGACAATTTACTCGTACTTGTAGTTATTTAATTAATAATAAAGTCTTGTACATTTTTGCGATTTTTAGGTAAGATTCAATCAACTACAGTATCAAAACAATATATTCCACTAGGTATTCTGAGAGCATTTAAACTGTGCCTCTTAGAATATCACTTAACTGTTACCTTCAATACTATACGTAACAGATGCGAATCGCATGTAAATTTCAATATGATGGGCTAAAAGAGTTGTGATCGTATGATAAATGTGCGACTACGAGACACAACTTACCTTGTCTGAGTCGGTGGTGTTTCCGCTGCCGAACGATGCCAGCGAGTTCCTGTCCAAGTTCTCTGTTGCCTCATCCAATGACGTGTCTTCTAAGTCTCTACACAAACAAAATACAATTTCAGTCGTATTTGCGAACGGTACATATACATAACCGTCATAATGTTACAGCTGAGCGGTAGGGTTGCCGACTGCAAAGAGGACGCAAGATCGATTTCCGCTTTGGGATTTTTTTGTGTGACTGGTCGATTTGTTCCCTTCAGACTTTCATGGCTTAACATTGAAAATTCCTGTTCGCTTGCCATATATTCCACTTTGTAGAGTGGATCCTTTATGTGTAAAAATGTGCTCCTCTCTATTAGACATTATATTAAATATGAAAACTAACAGTAACCCTACTTGAACTTTGATTTTTAATTTGATCATACCATAAACTCTACGACGTATGGTTATTAGTGTTATGTATCGGAATATCGAATAACTGTTAAAGCATAACCGCCTTTTGAATGATAACATTTGATTCAGTAGCAGTAGTGAAAGTAGTTTAGTGGTAGTGAATAACGAGACGAGCATGTCGTTCGCCTGATGGTAAGCGAAACGACCACCCATAAGGAGAAACACCATCCAGCACCTTGAGTTACAAAGTACTGTGCGGTATTCCACTGCGCTCGTCATGTCAAGTTTCATTATGCCCTGTAGTTACGCTGGCTACAATGTCCTTCAAACTGAAACACAACAGTGCATGCGCACTGCTGCTTGACGGTAGAAATAGACATTGCGGTGGACAACCCACCCAGATGAATTCTTACATATGAGAGACCTACCACAAGAAAAATCTAGGTTTAAATGGATATTCACCATTTAATAATCGTTGAAAAAAAACATAAAACGCATTGTACGAATATTTATAACAAAGCCGTAACTCGCATAGGGGGAAAAACATTATGTTTAACTAGCGAGTAGATTACTGGTATATTTTGTTTACATGACTGTAGTACATCGTTAACGCGAGTAAATAAACCGTATCGTGTTGTTGCCGACGGCAAACATATCTAATGCCTTTTTTTAGTAACCTATGGAGTAGCCCTAACATTCATATACATATTATATTATCGTTAATCATTATTGGAACATCGAAGGTACTTTTTTTTTATTTTCAACTAGTTTTTCCTGGATAAAAGTCCCGCTGTATATTTTCCAGGGATAAAAAGCCTAAAACCTTTCCAGGTTCTCAAACTACCCCCACACCAAATTTCATCGAAACTCTTTCAGCAGTTTTTGAGTTTAACGCGTACAGAGGCGGGGACTTTATTTTATACTAGGTACATATTAGGTAAGGATACACATTCTGCTAAACGTAGCACTCAGGTCGGCTTTCAATAGACTTGCAATAATGTCCAACACTTTATTTAAATGTAAAAAAAAAATCAAGAAGAAAAGCATTCAATTCATAAAATGAATGAAATGAAATTTTCAATTCAATTGAAAAAATTACTGAAAAATTCTACGCGTTTCAATATATAATTCGATATAACGTGAACACGAAGCTTGTAGATACTAGTTTACGCACAGAAGGAACGATGTGGATTTCAGTAGCGATATAATAATATGGTGATCTCAGAGTAAGTATATACCTATAGAGGGCTAATATCGCATCGTGAGCCCACTACCCAGCGTAGGCAGGTGAACTATAGCTACTTATATAGAAATGTTGGCGACTGCTAGGGATGGGCACGCGAGCAGCACCAACGCAACAGTTATCGATAAGTACAGGTCCGGCGGCGCGGTACATATTGTTGTTAAAAAATTGTGGTTCTACAAAATATGGCCTTGTGAGTAATTTTAAGCGTATTGCCTTAATATAGATAAAAGCTATGCTGCGAATTGGTGTAGTGCCATGTGGAATGATTTATAAACACGGTACCTCAAGAGCAGTTTTTACAAGCATTAAGAACCAATAATATTAATGGATATCCATTATAATTGAACCAATGGATATAAACTGAGCATCGCACCATGGATTTCTTAGCTAGTCTCCCCAAGCCTAAAATAGTCACGTCTAGTTTTTGAAATATTTATTACCAATGTTAAAAAAATGACAAAGAAATATATCTTAATGATTGCTAACTTATACTGTCAAGACCCGCGATAGTAGCTATGCAATAGCTTAAAAATATTATCGTAATCAGTCAATTTTTAGGCACAGTAATTATTTCTTTCATTTCATAAACAAAAACGCAATTATTAATTGGCTTAAAAATCACACACAGACAAAAACAGTTACCTAAGCTACATTATATTAAGCATCGCCTTCGATAGTAATAAATACGTATGCTATAATATGAAAATATTACATCGATTCTGGTATCGACGCGTAACATCACTATCGAAAAAGCGGGATGCGGGGCAGTGCGGGGGGTACAAGTGTTCGCCTCCCGAGCGTCTTTCATACCGCGACGCGTAATTTCAATTTTACCTAAAAATATGCTGAAATATGGCTTGCCTGTGAAACGTGATATTAGAATTCTGTTAAGTGTGTATCCGAGTGTCGTTATTACAAGATTCCACAGAACATTTAACCATTTTGCAGTATTAATAATCAAATATTCGCCTAGATCTCACTCGCGTGTGCTCACACCGTTCCTACTCGAGTGACTACAAGCGCTTGCGGCCGGCGCAGGACGATGTTCCCACCCGTGCCTATTGTTCCCACTTGCATACGCGCTCTCTATAGGTATATACTTACTCTGAGATGGTGATATACCTACAGGTATATTGATTGATTCAAAATTAGTTTTTTTTACATGGAAGTTGATTTTATACCATTTTAAATTATTCATTATCAAAAGTGTTGAAATGCTTCTCGGTCGTTGGTAAATTCTTGCATAAAACACCACTTGTCTTTAGACAATGATACAACACAATAATCATATAGTAGGCACAAATCGGTACATTGTGGTTACAATTAATAATTTATTTCTTATTATCCCATTTAATAAATAAATATAATAGAAAGTCACACCATACACACTCACGCCTTAATCCCGAAGGGGTAGGCAGAGGCGCAATTAATGCACCCAGTTTTTACCGTGCGAGTTCCGTCCCATGATGTGATAGGGGCCTAACCTATCGACATATCAAGCGCAAATTCCAAACTCGGGGCTGATACTGAATAAAAAAATACAATATCAATTTGCCAAACCCGGGGATCGAACCCGAGATCTAAGCATTGCAGTCGTACCGTAATACGACTAAGCCACGGAGGCAGTCATAGAAAGTCAGTCTGCATATGAACGTAATAACTATATATTATGCTTCTATATAGATGCATTATATAAGGATATCGTCTATATATCAATAAACAATGAACTCACCGACTAGATCGCTGCGAGCTGGTAGGTCGCACTCGGGCCGGGCTGCGCGGGGGCTGGAGGGGCCCATTGAAGAAATATGTTTCCTGCACGCAACCAAAAACACTATTCAAATGGGCATCAATATTAACATGACACGTAACACGGTTAAGACGCAAAACACGACTAAACTTCGTAGATTGCGATGACTAATTAGACTGAACGGAATGTTTCCATGCACAAAGATTAATTATCATCGAACGTTGTGATGCAAAATTCCGATGGTAACAAGCCGTGCTTCGTAATAACTACGTGTAGTATGACATCGTACTATAAACACATTCGTCGCCACAAATCACATTATCAACGATAGGGCTGACAATGACGAAATATTCTAGCTGCACGGGATATTAGACTAATCATAAAATAATATTTTTAATACCAATAATGATACCTTGACGTAAAATCACGACTAAATATTATTATCGAACGTTACTTTCTCTTCTCCATTTATGTTACAAATCTTGACGCTTAACAATACGGCTTTTGCAGAATTTTATTTTAAATAAAAAAAAATATATTAAGAATAACGGTCCGGTTCCATTCTTGTGCCTCGTGGAAGGCAGGAAATCCGTTCCAAGTCTATTACATTGAAATATTTATTATAATCTTTAAATACCTCGTTTAAACACAGCTACCCACCTGTATAACTTCTCTGAGGCGACGTACCCACGTCTGCTTGACCTCGAGCGAGGGCGCCTTCAGTACGATGCGGCAGTCGCTGGCCATCGGCTCGCGGCCCGTCCACACTGAGAACTTGCACTCGTCGCCTTCAATGTGCTCCGTCACACCGAGCTCCGACGTCTACAACACATTTTTAATAAGCGACACATACACGACTAAGCAGTACTCAAACTTTAGTTATAATACATTTTAGTCGCACATTTCTTTGAGTGACCCATCTAGATGTCTACTTAAAATAATAAAAACAAACAATGCCTATTATAATCCTTCAAACGATCAATAAAATTGATACGGTTATGGGCTATATTTTTAAGCTATTGCATAGCTTCTATCGCGGGCCTTGAGCGTGGAGACCGAATCCAGAAATCCCGTAACGAAAAAACCTGTCACCCCTCACTCCGATCGGCACAGCGGTGATATTTTATTTTCAAATCTATCACAACTATGTAGAGTGTAAAAATCCATAAGTAAATTTAATATCGCAGTCTTGTAAGAATACAATATGTAAGAGGATATGAGCTGAATGTTAAACGATAAAAGGTCGAAATTACCGTGTATTTAAAAATTGTTCCAGTCAGTGAAACGTATAGAAATGTCAAACGCGGCGGGATGACGTGATTCTAAGTTAGAATTTTTAAAAAGTTTTTATTTTATATCTGATCAAAGAGGTTTTTATTTAAATATTACGGCTCTGGATACTAGTCCATTGAGCCCGTCTTTCATATTTTTTTAGTCTTGCCATCTATCGATGAATATTTTATTTTATATCTGTTCAAAGAGGTTATAAATATTAGAATTTATGCAATAGCTTTACCACGGCAGTCTCCGAGTGATTTACAAAAATATGTACAATTCCAGCTTCACCGCCTTTGCAATTATTAACTTTGGATTCGTTTTTAATCTTCGAAAATAATTGCAGAAAAATCATTCTTATTACAATTGACAACGAAAATCGCGTACCCATACATGAACGCCTATTTTGCACATACTGAGTTATTCACAACATCCTTTTCATATCCTTCATACCTCCCTAAATATTTTTCCACTTCCATCTACTTCTAATTTAGCAATTCGTTTAAAAAGATCGAAAACACCGTTCTCACACGAACAAAATATCCAGACGAATGCGCCTTGTCATAGAAAAAAACAAAATACACTCACCATAAACTTGGTCTTGTAAATGTATTTAGCCTTGCCGTGTGAATCTTTAACCTCCTTCGCGAGCAACAGGTGCAAGTCGAACAGGAAGACGCGCCTCTCGCGGCCCTTCTTGATGATCTGGCGCAGGTCCCACACGTGGAACGAGTCCTGCAGCACCACCTCGCCGAGGCTGTTGATGGGAACGTCGCAGCCCTCCAGCAGCGAGAGGTGCATCGCGTCGTTCGCTTTCTTTGGTACCGACAGCATCACCTCAAGACCGTCCTGGATAGAAAAATATTTGTTCAATTTTTTTTTATTAACGTTCAAGATTGTATTGCACAAATTGCAATCTTATCAGTTTAGCTATTTTGTTATCTTTATATAACAGATAAAATTATACTTTTTATTATTATTTCCTGAGGTATGCAGACGCAGAAGCGTCACCATCTAATGTAATGGTCAGAGGTGACTATCACTGACGTTTTGATGGACTCTTGATGGGAACGTTGAAATGGGTTTATTAAACTTTTATAATTTTATACCTACAAAAATATTATGAGGATAAGTTTGTGAGTTTATAGGTTTGTAGGAGCTGATCTCTGGAACTGCGGAACCGAATTTGAAAATCTTTCACTAACAAGAAGCTACGTTACTCCTGAGTGCTAAAGGCTACTTATTATATCGGGATTTTTTTTATACTGGGTTTATTTTTTTCTAGGGGGCGCACCCGCGGACAAAAGTTATTATTTTACATGTAGTGTGAAGTGTGTCTAGACAATTAACATCGAACTTACATTTAATAGCTGTTACAAAACTTTCAATACATCTTATATCTAAATAGAGTAAAGTAAACAACTTTGAAAAGAATCTGTAGTAAAATTTATTTTCCCTAAGTAGTTACAGCTTACAAAGTTTTGAATTTAAAGCGGTAAGTACGTTTCCACTCCGATGCAAACATTAAGAAACAGAATATTGTTGACAATACTTTAGTAACTTTTATTCCAGTTATTATAAGAAAATTTTGAACCGTTATCCACGACTTTCATAATTTGAAAGAAACTTTATCTCGTGCTCTTATATACTTTGAGCGTATATTATGTATTACATTTTCCTCAAACATAAAATATACCTATAAATCGTATAATTTTAAGGTCCATCGATTTTGAGATTTATGTCATTTTATTTTGCTTAAAAACTACACTGTATATAAATGACTTGAAATGAACTTTAATGAATAAGTTTAAATGGAGGGGTCTGAAATATATGACATGAATCTAAAACCCATATATTTGCCTCTTTAATATCTATAAAGAGCTTTTTCTTGAGCTTTGTTAGACTTTGAGGCCAAGTACCCATATTACAAAAAGCGGACATCTCCTTAAAAACATTATTGCATAACATCGATTAAAAAGCAGTAAATAAGTAGCCAGTGTAATGATACTATGTATTTTATGCTAATTTATATTTTTTGTATTATTTATGCTGACTTGTCATAATTATTGCTTCTTATTAATTACTTACCTACATGATTGATTAAAAAACTAATTACATCCCATTACGAACAAGAAATATTCTCCTTGTTTTATTTATCAATATATTATCCCTAAATCTATAACAGTAGTTAATAATTGTTAAGAAGATAAACATACCAAAGTAAATAAACTATTGAAACAATTGACCCCACGCTTTTTTTATAATAAAATGTTTTTTCTTTTTATTTACAACTACACTTCGCCCGCGGCTCCGCCCTCGTTAAAAAGTTATTCTGGGATTACACTACAGAATTTTATTTTCCCGGGATAAAATGCAGCCTATGTGTTAATCATAAATAAAGGTAAACATTTCATAAACCTAAAGAACAAAATCGAGTCAAATACCCTATTGGAATTTGGAGCAACATATTATATAAATACTGCCTCGGTGGCGTAGTTGTATTATGGTACGACTGCAATGCTGAGGTCTCGGGTTCGATCCCCGGGTCGGGCAAAGTGATATTGAGTTTTGTATTCAATATCAGCTCGGAGTCTGGAATTTGTGCCCGATATGGCGATAGGCTATCACATCATGGGACGGAATAATGGCGAAAAGTGGGTGCACTAGTTGTGCCTCTGCCTACCCCTTCGGGGATAACAGGCGTGAGTGTACATGCATATGTATGCATATAATATGCAATATATGCAAGCCACGAGTCTCTGCGTACATCTCCAGACAAGATAGGCTCCCCTTAGTAATCATTTAGCCCAACAGATATATTGTATAAAAACTAAAGTATCTTAACTAACACAGTTTTTGTAATACATGTCTGCTTCGAACACTTAGTAGTCTTTTAGGACATAAATTAATCTCCAATTCACCAAAATAACGTCACTAACGCACAAAAACAAAATCGATGCAACTAGTTTTCTCCTAAGTGGTCACTAGTCGCATTACAGCATTATTTCTTTTAAATATTTTATGTGAGTCAAATATTACAACAATCATTCAAATTATATTAAAATGCTGAAACATAATATAATAATACATTTTATAAAGAATCTCTCCTAAACTCGAAATACCATCTGAGCATAAACAGAAACTGTGTGTTGAACTGATATCAAACTTTGCAAATAATATGATGGCGTGCGAAATATAGAGTTTTGAAATAAGTTTTTGTTTTGAATAAAAGAAAAGTAAAGAATATAGAAAGATCACTGACATTCTGAGATAATTACAAGTCCAGTTTTTAGGATAAATAATCTTAAAAACAAAATAGTAGCTCGTAAGGTCATTGGGGGGGCTATTGGAAAACCAATGATTTAACCGTCTGTGCACGCATAGTGATTGATTTTGTGATTACTAATAACTTACATAATGTTACTAAATATCATTCCAGGGAATTAACTCGAATGTTGATGGAAAATTGAAATATCGAAACAACGTGAGTAAGCCTACATACCTAAGAGTTACGTTACAATTTAAACGGCATGTGAAGTTTGCCAACCCGCACTACCGGCGCAGGGAACCAAGCCCTAAACAGTTTCAATAGTAGAGACTGAAGAAGACCCACGCCAATTGCCCAACAGTGGGACAGTACACAAGGTGGATTTTTGAAATGGGACAGCAAGGGCAGGTACCTGAACCGCTGTAGCTACAAGAAAACTTTCTATGGAGACTGTCCATCATTTAACACATTATAAACTGCATTTACAGATTTTGAGAAAAATGTACAGACAGTAAGATAAGGCGCAAATTATACAAAAACTTTTTTGATGCCAATCGATCCTGTTGCATAAGGATCATAAGACTCGATAGGGCCATTAGAGGTTTGGCTACTTTTAAGGTCACAAATTACAGAAAAACTTTCTCCATACATTTTGTAGAAAATAATGTCACCTTTAAACTGAACAAGACATTGTATTCAGGGTATTCCTACAAAAATTAATGGAAATCTATTCAGGGACTAAACAATGCATAAAAATAATTACTGAGAATGTTGTTATTTGTGAATTTTTCAGGTTTCGGATACGTTTTTATTAGTTTTTGTAGATTAATTGAGCTTCAATATAAACTTTCGCTTTTGACAAGTCCGGCTGGAAATCTTTATGGGAGGCCTATGTTCAGCAGTGAACATAATATGGCTGGTGATGATGATGATGAAACCTTTGAAATATAGGTGAATGTGTTATTAATTCTATTTAATGTAAAATAAAAGCACCCAATAAGTAATAACAAAAACCTAGACAAGTGAGAATTGGACTCGCGTGCCGAGGGTTCCGACAAACTCGTAATTATTAATAGTTCGCCAAAATTAAATAACAAATTAATCGTACTTAAAAACGTTTTAAATTCTGTCTTTTGTTATAAAAGTACATTAAACTAAATGTTTGCGGTTTTCAGGATTTTTCCTTTACATATGCTGTAAGACCTGGCTTCTTGCTAAATTTCATGATTCTAGTTGAACGGGAAGTACCAATAGTTTTTAATTGCCTTGCGAAATCGCACAATATGCGATATAAACGGTCATATCTTTTGATCCCGTTGGCTTACAAGTTTCATTTATTTCACAACTAAAAGGATACGGTTCCTTTTCCACTCGAGTTTCGAGACTTCGAGTATTTCATATCAATTTCAACTTTATATCTTTACGCGTTAATGAGAAAAAGGTTCTTGACAGACAAAAAGACAGACAGACACGATAGAAAGACAGACCGACCAGCAGACGAATAACAAAGAGATCCTACAAGGGTTCCTTTTTTTTGAGGCCGGGAACCCTAGATACTGATCCGATTTGGATGTATATTTTTCAGGGAAGGTTTTAGTATGTAATAAAGATAAAGATCGTCGGAGATAGACAATGGAACTTTTATATATGGCCCGCGATTTGTTGCGATCTGTGTGTATGTGTTCACATAGATATTGCGTAAGTAACAGTTAGTGAGTTAGTAAAAGCCGAAGTATCCGTGGAGTCTTGCACTCTTTATTGTTTTAAAAGTGACATTGTGTTACGTTATTTTTAGAACGGATGACCGTATCCTTAGAGCTGTTTAAACATTTAATGATAATTATTTCAAAAGAAACACAACAAATTACAATAGAATTTCAGTTTAAGTGAATTTTATATGACGAGTTATTTTACGAGACTACAATTATTCCAGGAAAGTCAACTTTATATTAATTCCCAGTATGTAAGTTTATTTGTGTAAAGGCAACAACAACTTCCTATTAATCATAAGCAGCAATCAACTATGTCTCAAATGCAAACACATTGTATAAAGACTGTAAACTGATAAATTGAAATGTTTAAGGCCGTTCACCAACATATGCAATAAAACCAAACGTGCTGAAAAGATACACCTACATAAAATTAAATAAAGAACTAGATATCACAAGTGAATGAAGATAATCACCGGTTATTAGTATTCATGTATGATGTGTGTAGCGTCGTATGGTGTGGTGTAAATGTATTCGTTATCAGTATACGTACGGCACGCTTGTCGACGGCCAGCGGACCGATGCGATTGCTGCGCGGGTTCACCACGTACTTCAACATGATGGACGCCACAATATCACCACTTGTGAAAACCATTACATTGTTTGAAACACTTTTTTTCAATTTGCCAAACATTAAACACGTTTGTATCTCGCGAACGACAAGCGGGCGGTGTTAAATCTACGCTGTGTCATAAAACGGCACAAAAAAATGACTCACAAGGAAAATATTGAACACAAAATCTACTGTTAATTACTACAGAATGACTGCTCGGTTAATCTCGCGCCCCAACACAGTGACGACCTCTATTTAAGTTGAAACTAATGCAAACAATAACAGATACGATGGTAATGGGTTTACACCATTACCAAGGCGTCGTTAGTTATTGCGATAAGTGTTTAAATATTAATATTGAACCCATGTACCATGTACATAGGGCACATTGTGCGTCCGCATAATGTTCTGTGTATACGGAAACCGATTCTATGAAAGTCCCTATTGTTAGCAACTTGGATTTAGGGAAAACTATTTATAATTGATTGTAACACAATTAAAGTATACGTACTGATATCTAACGTAATCCAACAGTACCTACTATTTAAAAAGTACACATACATGATCAATTAATGTACATTAATATACACTATTTAATAGTCGCTTTTAATATGTGTTTATAGAATACTTAAAGCTGCAGCGAATGTAAACAGTGCCGATAAATAAAAATAATATATTTTTCAACGCCATCTACACCAAATGTTATTCACTAGATTCTACTTTCCCCTTTCAAAGAAACGTGCACTCTCGGCACAATGAAGAACCCTTCGACAGTAACTCGAAGAAAAAGAAAATAAATCTGCCACAAATCGGTAGAAGTCACCAGGAAGAAAGATCATTATTAATTTTACTTTTGTAGTTAATCGATGTATGGATGTTTGTTACTCTTTCACGCAAAATCTACCGAACGGATTACGATGAAACTTGGCACATGGGTAGATCATGTCCTGGATTAGCATATGGGCTACTTTTTATCCCGGGAAAATATAAAGCTGGACTTTTATTCCGAAAAATTCATTCTCGCGGGCGGAGCCGCGGGCAAAAGCTAGTTTACTAATATATCTTGAGTTGCAATTCTTGACTTTCTTATGAATGATGTGTCTTACTCAGTCTAATCAGAAACTACTAATCAGTTAATTTAATTTTTAAACAGAAATAAAGCCGATCATCTCCTAGTTGATATGAAAACTATGGTAAATGTAATAAAGTAAAAACGAGACAATATTAACTTTTGTATTAAAAAATACTAATTAATGTCACAAACCTTATGAAGAATAAATGATTAATAGTAAAAGCACTTAATTTACACTTGCTCCGTTCTTTACAATATACTTAAGTTATTGCACTAGTGCACCATAAACACAATATTCTAAGTCGTAAATTAAATTCACACAGTTATTTCTCTAGATCACGTAACTAATAAATCGTAATAGCATGTCGCGTCCATGAAAAATGACAAATAAATCCATATATAGATTATCATGTGCCACGATGGTGTACCGCAGACTGCTCTGTGCAAAGACAACACTGAAATTATCTTATCAACATGTTGTAATCTTACACGTAATTCGATAAATGATACGACGTTCAACCATTTCTTTTGGTCATTGATTGAGATATAGGTCTGTAAGTGTAACAGATCAAGAGGTTCTGACAAAGAAAAAGCGCAAGACACGAGAAACTATCTAATATATTTACTGTTAGAAATCAGAAGCGAGTTTGATTTAAATAAAAACAATTTATCACTGATTTTACATTTACATAAGAACATGTAACAGAAATACTTTTACAAATATGTCGGCAACTAACCGACCAGCATAACAGTCAATGTTCAACTTACTCAACTGAGATCGACGATGAGACCGAGTTCCAATGAGTGTCTGAGCACAAATGAATGCAAATGGCAGTACGGCAGCCTTTTTATACACCCAACTGTCATTACTTTGACGTCTCGACTGGTTTTCACAACTGACAACACGCTACAAATACCATTACAAATACCGTCACAAAACTTTTATTCTAACACGGCCTCTCCTGACAGGAGTCCGTCCTCGGGCTCCATCTTCTAGCTCTGAAGATCAATCTCCAGAATGGCAATGAAGTTCCCTCGAAATATCTTCACTCGCCATGACGCTGGATGGTGCAGAAGGCTCGTTAATACACCTCTACGTCCAGGACGTAGTTGTTGATGCTTGACGACGCCACCAGGTGTTTCGGTCTCAGAGGTTGGGCGACACTAGGAGCATCTGCCTCATCATTTGCATCTGCGTACAAAAACACAAAGCACAATAACATGTCCACAAAGATAATAAGAAAACAAACACCCAGAGTACGTCCCATGTGCTAGGATCACATGTCTGAGTGTACTACAAAGCAGCATCCAATAACATGAAACCATACTGCACTTGAAGTGTATTCGTTGATCAGGATAGCATGCCTGACATAAGACAAAGGCTACGCCTATAGTAAGATAAAACTTTCCTTAAACGTGTTCACCCCTTAAGAGTTTTAACAACTTTTCTATGAAACCTGTAGTTTTACAAAATATACAGCACCCAATACGCTTTTCCGCCATCACGTCCTAGTGTCTTGACTGCTGTCAAATAGTTACTAAACTGAATACAATTCAAATTCTTATCTAAGCGGAGATTAGTGCCAATAACGGTCAGCAGCAATTTCCAGCTGGGAAGCAGCTCAGTAGCTGCACTGTACTGCACACCGTCAATGAATCGGAACTGACACGTCACACGTGGCATCACCAGCAGCGATTTTCAATTCCTGCTAACAGAAAATATACGCAGCAGCATCACATCGCTCAGCCATTCCTGACCCTCATGAAGTTAGGTGGAAAATTACTTGGAAGGATTAGATACCCTTTTACAAAACTTTTCGATTTCATCGCCAATTTCATCATCAACTAAAATTCTTAATTTCAATTTAGAATTAAATTTCAGTTTGGAACTTCATTTCCATTTCAAATTCAATGTCAAACTACAATTTGTATTAGGTGTCGTTAAAAACACCAAACAATCATTATACGAATGTGTTCATCGTTTAACTAGCGGCATACTGACAAAACTTGTTATATAATGGTTTGTTAGTAATGTTATACTCAGATCAATCTTTTAAATTCACGAAAAACATCAATTCTTTATAAAGGCCTCATCGAATCACAACAAAACAAAAAGATATGGCAGAATGAAAACTTCTCACCCGAGTGCGTCGCCAGGAGCGCATGGTTCAGCAGCGTGAGGAGCGCGCAATTCTGCTGTGCGTGGAGCGCGCAGTTCAGCAGTGCAAGGAACGCGCAGTTCAGCAGCGCACCGCAACGCCAGGAGCGCGCAGTTCAGCAGTGCAAGGAACGCGCAGTTCAGCAGCGCACCGCAACGCCAGGAGCGCGCAGTTCAGCAGTCCTCGTCCTCCCGTGATCTGATGAGCTTCTGCAGATCTGGAGGTACCAGGCACAGCCTCCGTCGTCCTCACGACAGAAACCTCGCCGCTGGGTATGGCAGTTCGCTCAGGCGTGGACTCCTCAAGGTATGCAGCGCACGTCTCAGAAGTCCACTCCCCTTGCCACGGTACCATAAACTCGGCCGCAGCTTGCCTTAATTTGACGTAGGATCCTGCCAGCAGATGTAGCTCATATGACCATGTGGCGCATGTGAATTGCCTTGACCACACGATAGGGCCCATGCATGCCGGAGTCAAGCTTGCCAGTCGCCTGTACCCGAGTGCAGTACGAGGAGCGCGGAATTCTGCAGCGCGTGGAGTGCGCAGTTCAGCAGCGATACCGGGACAGCGCCCGCCAGGACTGCACCTGATATGCATTCGCACAACCGGAATGCGCGACATTCCGCACTCATACAGCCTGGAGGGAGTCGTTCTGCGCTACTCCGCATTGCAAAGACAGAGCATGTACACTGCAATCATAAAAACCACAACAGCAACACACAAATTATGTTTGCAAATAGTTAACAAATAGTAACAGAATTCTTTAGAACCAAGTTACAAACTAATAAGCTCATGTCTAGACATGCTGCAGTCATGCCGAAACATGTTTAAAATAAACAAAAACAAAAAAAACACAACGAGATGCTGTCGGACCCTTAAGGGAACCGCTATACAGCCTCACCATGACCGTGTCATGATGTCCAATACGCGATGCCACCGGAACCGACATACAGCCCCACAATAGCTCCTTTTTTTTTTGTTAATGGCCCTAATGCTAGTAGCCTGACGCGAGTCGGCTTTTCTGGCCACACCGGTCTTTAGGGTGAACGCAGAAGGCGCTCGCAATCATAATAGCTCCCCATTAGGCAGAACTATGATGTCGAAACATTACTGCAAGTGTTGCGGGGATCAAACCCTCTCAACCCCACCATGACACACCGACAGGTGATGCCATGATGTCGCGCAGTCTAAAGCGCGAAGTTCCGCAGCGTATAGGGTGCACAGTTCCATAGCGTATAGGGCGCACCGTTATATGTCGCTTGAAGCATGCCTCCGCACGTCTAACATGTAACCTGAAGTAACATTCAGCCAAAAGCTTATGACTCATGAAAGCAAGCGTGCACTCGAGCTTCCACGAGCAACAAGCTCATCAAAATTAATTTTGAACAAATTCATTGTAACAAAAATTGACAAAAGGTGTATTCTGACTGCTTGAATTCCGGACTTCAATCATCCACAACACACCATAAAGATTCCTTGATATAACTCACACACGCTCAGGCACACGCAAAGGTGACATGGCTTTCGCCATTCACAAAGGTGACATGGCTTTCGCCATTCACAAAGGTGACATGGCTTTCGCCATTCACAAAGGTGACATGGCTTTCGCCATTCACAAAGGTGACATGGCTTTCGCCATTCACAAAGGTGACATGGCTTTCGCCATTCACAAAGGTGACATGGCTTTCGCCATTCACAAAGGTGACATGGCTTTCGCCATTCACAAAGGTGACATGGCTTTCGCCATTCACAAAGGTGACATGGCTTTCGCCATTCACAAAGGTGACATGGCTTTCGCCATTCACAAAGGTGACATGGCTTTCGCCATTCACAAAGGTGACAATAAACTTTCTCTCCATTCTTGAAGAAGGCTCGGCAAGTATCCGGCGTCCATTCCCTCGCCATAGCACCATATAATCGACAACTGCCTTAGTTTGTTTGCCAGCCATATGAGCCTGCACGCCCGCACGGCAGGGGGCACGTACGGTAGGGGTGCTTGCGTTGTACACTATCAGCCGACCCGCACGGCATAGACCGCGCGTCTCTACAACAGCAACCTTGTTGCTACAACAAATCCACTTGTGAAGTGGTTTGGGCAGAATCTCTAGACACTACCAGGTGTTAAAACGAGATCCCAACATTTGCGGAGATTATGGAGAAATAAAAGAAACCATAGCCTTCAAGTAAGGCTCATGGGTCATACGATACCACAGCTCCTCCATCATTGCAGCAAACGTCAGATCCACCAAGGATCCCACAGAAGCTCCTCAGTAGTCACGCTTTACGGAGCCTTGTAATGCTGAAGACATTGAGTAACTATTCACTGCAAGGATCTTCAGTCCCTGCAATCAAAAATATCACAACAGCATCAAACCGTTCACTCTACCTTGGCCTTTAAATAATCATGTCTCGCATCAAACTTTAACCAGGAATTTAGTAGTCATCTTAGCGTGAAGATAACCTCATAATTATTGCAGGTCTTGCTCATAATCCAAAATTTTAAGCAGTGGTGTGCTGCGATCCTAAACCATGAACAAGGAAAGCCAACAATCCTTCAGACCGAACACTATGCACCTAGATCACTTGTCAACCAAGGCCATGTACAGTCACTATTTACTACAACAGGTATTTTTAATTCTCCAAGTCCTTAACTTTAGGGACAGCTCTCTACCAACAATAACCACGAATTGCTCGTTAACCCATGTCTGTACATGCCCTGATAAACAAGATCTCAATATTTGTAAAGGTCACCAATAAATAAAAGAAACCAGAACCCTCTAAACAAGAGTTTTGGGTCATACGATACCAAACTTCCTTTACAGTCACTGATAAACATTCTCTGGGCTGGAGCAGTTTACTTCAACCGCCAGTTGCCAGCCGTTCACTTAGCCCAGGACGCCAACTGTGACAATGTACGCAGCACATCTACCGGAACACTCAAGCATCAACAGGAACGTTTGAACACCAATAGTTTGATCGCGGTACACACGCAGATCCTCAAGTTCATGTGAAGCCGTATGCACATGACATCAGAAATGAACCTGCGATGGCTATGTTTCACACTTGTCCATTTTTATTCACGTTGTAGTCTGGTTCTTATCCCGATATTACTCAGCGCAATGTCTTTCTTTACGTAAATTGCGGGTAGTCAAATATCTCCATCGTACCATGTACGTATTCCACATAGCGTACATATGTAGTGAGCACAATCTATTTCTGTGGGCATCGATTACATATCCCACTTCTGATGTTAGAAATCAGAAGCGAGTTTGATTTAAATAAAAACAATTTATCACTGATTTTACATTTACATAAGAACATGTAACAGAAATACTTTTACAAATATGTCGGCAACTAACCGACCAGCATAACAGTCAATGTTCAACTTACTCAACTGAGATCGACGATGAGACCGAGTTCCAATGAGCGTCTGAGCACAAATGAATGCAAATGGCAGTACGGCAGCCTTTTTATACACCCAACTGTCATTACTTTGACGTCTCGACTGGTTTTCACAACTGACAACACGCTACAAATACCATTACAAATACCGTCACAAAACTTTTATTCTAACATTACTTTATCATGCACTTATTGTTTATTTACGAACTTTATGAATGATTCAGGTTTTATACAAGTTGCGCAATAAAAATTCCATCTAAAGCATAAGAATTTAAGATCATCATCATGAGCCACATGACGTCCACTGCTGGACATAGGCCTCCCCCAAAGATTTCCAGACGGACCTGTCAAAAGCGGCCCGCATCCAGCGCGTTCCTGCGGGCTTTACCAAGTCATCGGTCCACCTTGCAGGTGGAGGCCGACGCTGCGCTTGCCAGTATGTGGTCTCCACTCGAGAACTTTTTTGCCCCATTTGTCGTCAGTTCTTCGAACTATGTGCCCTGCCCATTGCCACTTCAGCTTGCTTATCCGTTGGGCTATGTCAGTGACTTTCGTTCTTCTACGGATGTCCTCATTTCTGACTCGATCGCGTAGAGAAACACCTAGCATAGCCCTTTCCATAGCTCGCAGAGTGACCTTGAGCCGTCTTAAGCGGCTCATAGTCAGAGGCCACGTTTCAGTGCCGTAAGTCATCACTGGTAACACACATTGATTGAAGACTTTTGTCTTCAGGCACTGAGGTATTTTGGACGAGAAGACCTTGCTTAGTTTCCCAAACGCTGCCCATCCGAGCTGAATTCATGGCGACTTTTGCAGCGTTGTTGTCGTGCGTTTCATAAACACGGAAGGTATAATATGGCACGGCAGCGTAGCTACTGTATCGATACTATTGCGTGACGGTTTTTTTAAGATTTCGCAAGTTCCCACCGTGGCGTTCACATTGATTCCTGGTATCTATGTTGCTTCGTGAAGACTGCGCGTTGGCATCTAGTCTGTATCAGTACTGAGGGCTTAGAATGTGAAAAACAAAACACGATGCGTCTCTGGTTCGTTTTATTGTGATAGGTTGAAAAACTGACGTATCGGTATTTTGATGTTTGTGATTGATCGAGAGACCGATACGTCAGTCTCTCAACCAATCAGTCCGCATAGCGATTGCAGCAATATATAATCGTGGAAGTGGGCGAATATAGACAGGCAACGATAACATCGGGACTGTATCGCGGAAATTTTGCGAGTGCATCAAAATGGAAAATAATAATATTGTTTGCCGGATGTAACATACCTTAATTTCTCCTTGTCCCTCTGCACAGCACGCCTGGAGGTCCTTCAACAGCAGTTGGTATTTGGTAATCCTCTGCACCGGCTTAATTAGATAAGCGGCTAAAGGATGTTCCAATTTTTTCTTACGTTGGACCCTACACAAATAACGCCTATTAAAATAACATACAATAATACCTATTAATATGATCTAAACATTTAGTTTATTTTTTTATTATTGCTCCTCACTATCCAGGGTACATTTTTTTAAAAGCCTCATTTCGTTTAGTTTTGCTAAGGGTTACGAACAGAAATAGGCGGAATTGTACTGCTGTATTACACACAATTGTTACAGGACTCATAGCTTGAATTTGTGGTTATAATAAACATTTTGTTGTATGTATGTTTATTTCAAATCTGCACAACACTGCAATAATTAAAAGCATATAGTCTACGTACCGTTCGAAGTAATCCCCGGCGTGCTGCACTACGGCAGCGTTACTGTCGGGCTTGTTGCGGCAGTACGAGACGTACATGTCGAACTCGCGCGCCCACGTCACGAAGCAATGGCCCACGTCCTCCGGCATCGACACGTACTTGTCCAGCTCGCGCAAAAACACGCGCTCGTGGAACCGATGGATCTCCTCCACATTGCCGAATATTATCTCCTCCTGAACAAACACGCTCAATCAGATTTTTATTTCTTGAACAAAACAGAAATTATCCCGCTCTTACAGTCGCCTCTGGAATTACTGTAGGCCAGGTTCGATAGGTACGCGCATTTTATTACACCAAACTATGAAGCTTGGCGAGTCAAAGATATGGAGGAGTTTCCAAAGCACATTTAAATTAGTAACGTATTCAAGATGAGTGTTTAACGTATAACCGCAAGACTCACCTTGCCCTGCAACGCCGGCGGCACGGCGCCGGGGTCGGTGCGCATCTCGCGCAGATAGCAGGTAATGCACGTCTCCAAGTCTTTCACGTATGCGCGCTCTGTTTGCAGCAGCTCCGCCATTATAAACCTCCAAGGAAAATCAGTTTAATGAGTTGCATGTTAAAGTTGTACACTATGACTACACATAAAAAGACTAATTTCTGACATAATTTGTTTGGTATTCCCGACAAATCATGTCACAAATTAGTCTTTTATGTTACAATACATTTTTTTATACCAAAGTAAAAAAAAATATAATTAATAGTAGATTAATCAATTCGCTGTAAAAATTATATATTTTTAAGTTTTAAGATTAACGTTTATAATATGATTTTGAGCAAATATTACTGTAAAATATGAGGTACAATACTTACTCTTTACGCCGCGCGCTGCGCCTCTTGTCCTCGCCAGCGGCCGTCGGCTGTGGCTCAGAGCGAGAGTCGTTGTCAGCAGACTGTGAAGACGCTAGAGATGGCACTACACTTATTTCACTTTCTGGTTCACTCTCACTCCCCTCCATTGAACCGCTGAATTCGGCATATCTGTTAAACAAACGGATCTAATAATATATTTCATGTCATAAAAAAAAACACAAAATTATTCTATATTTTTTATATGTGCACGGTAAGGAGACAGCACTTGATAATGAGTGATTTCGGATCCAGATAGTATCGACTGAGAACAATGATTGCCTCTCGCTAGTCGAAAAAATTATACCGGCTCGTTTGAAACAGTACACTCTTATGTGGCAGTACACTACTATGGGGGGGTTTTGCACCTTGTGTATGGTGGTCGCAATGCGAGCGGATACAAATATCGTTACCATCCGCAAACAACAAGAACAATAACTCCATATTGCACAAGTTCGTTAACAGGCGATGTTAATAACAGAATAATTTCAATAATTCATGACGTACAATATATATACAAATGATGTTATATTAGTACCTGGCATCAACAGCGGCGACCCACTCCTTGATCTGCACGGCGTGCGGGTGCCCCTTCTCGACGAGCCCGTCAGCCAGCTGCGCGAGCAGACGCACGCGCTCGCGGCTCTCGCGCGCCACGCCGGCGGCGGCTGCGGCGGCGGCCGCCCCGCACCGCTCCTGCGTCTCGCGGATCCATTCGACAGCTGCACGCGCCGACCGCTCGAACAGAGCGAACTGCTGGCACTGCTCCAGACGCTTCTTACGAACCGTCCAATGTTCCAACACCTAAAACACACACGATCAAATTATATTATAACACATTTTTGCTGCTACACACTCCATCGACACCGGTATAAGAAAAATTTGATTGAATCCTGTTACTTTAAATGAATAAGCTCATAAATTAAGGACCAATTATAAAAAAAAAACGATAAAATAATTTTATATAATGCACACTATAACGCGCAGCGACTAAATATATTTCAAATTAAAATAGTTACCGGTTGTATGAACCATGTGACATAACCTTTGATCATAGTGACACGGAGAGCGCGCACATAATATGAGAAGCCATATCGCGATGCACTCATAACCGCGCACCAGCCCCAGCGCGACCCTGACGATACCATCGCTAGTGTACTAACAAAAGCCTCCATTATCTCTCTCTGCTCTGACAATGACACTGGCCATGGCATGCTAAATAATAACTGACCGCGCTCAATACAGTTGCCACAGTAATTCCACTGTATAAATATTATTTCCGTTACATAATCGGCATTGTCCGTTATGGCAAATAAACAAACAAAACAAGCTCTATCTTTGTTTGTATGGTGTATGTTTTTTTCACTCGTAATATTCGAATTCCATAATTAGCAAACATTTTTTTGTAAGTTACATTAACAACAGTTAATAAACTTCCTGCGGATATCGACTAAAACATTGTCTTGGTTGTTGCAAAAACAATACGTCTTAGCAAGGCACATGTGTGTGCCTAACACCTATATTGATTAATTTTAAAGCTAATGTAAAAAGCTACCAAGTAAATAAACTCATTTGCAAAAAAAACGGGCACCTAAGCAATGAACCATTTCAAATGTTACTATTGGTTTGTTTGATAATTATAGGTAGTTTTACTTTCACAATTTTGTAAATTAATAAGCAAATAATCGTTTTCGTCAGTATTATCATAAAATTTTGATAAAATTTATGGGTTTTAATACTAAAGTTCACTAGTAGTGTATGCTCGCTAATAGTGCATATGCTCGTGAAGTAAAAGTTAACGAAGATTTTTGTTTGTTTTTTCTTTAATAAAGTAAAAGCAGATAAACGTTTAGTATCGAGTGTGACCCCCTCTAGCTGAAATCACAGCTTGAATTCGTCTGGGTATGCTAGCGAGGATATTCCGGATACTTGCTTGCGGAATACGTTCCCACTCCGCGGTAATCACATTCTTCAGCTCTCTGATGGTTTGCGGAGCCGGTTGTACTGATCTCACGCGTCGTTTCAGAACGTCCCAGACATGCTCTATAGGATTGAGGTCGGGACTTCGAGCTGGCCAATCCAAACGACGAATGCCGACCTCTTGCACATACGCTTCCACATCGCCAGACCGGTGGGCGCGAGCGTTGTCGTCCATAAAAATTGAGTCTTCGCCTAAAGCGGCCAATGCGGGTTGTGCATGAGGAATAAGAACTTCCGTTATGTATCGATGTCCAGTCAGTGAGCCGTTTTCAATGAAGACTAACTCTGTACGATCCATTGAATTTATTCCTGCCCAAAACATAACAGAGCCCCCACCATAAGGTGTGATTTCTTCAAAACAAGCCTCTGCAAAGCGTTCTCCTCGTCTTCGTAGCACTCGCCGACGTCGATCTTCACCGAACAGAGATATCCTGGCTTCATCGGAGAACAATACCCTATTCTAGTCGTCTTGAGTCCATGACTCACAATTTCGAGCAAACCTAAGCCTGGCAACTCTGTGCTCACGGAGAAACTTAGGGCCGGGCGATGACTGCGTATATTGGCCGCGAGCAGCCTCCTCCTGACCGTCCGTAGACTAATATGCACATTTCTTACTTCTTCGAGGTTGTTCTTAAGGTCCACATACGAAGACTTGCGATTTCTCAATGCGCGACTCACAAGAAAACGATCATCCCGTGGTTGGGTACATGGTTTTCTTCCAGAACCAGGCCTTCTCTCGACGGAACCGGTGTCTTGATACCGCTGCCAGGTCCTTTGAACCGTCGAGCGACTCACACTTAGCCTCTGAGCCACGAAGCATTGGCTGCAGCCCTCTTCGAGCAGCGCAATAATTTTGGTAGCTTTTACCACTTTCTCTAACATTATTGACACAGCTAAACAGCAATAAATGAAGCTTTGACAATTAAGAATATGAAATAAATTCATAAAAATTGACTAAAAGTTATGAAAACCGATATTATCCTTTGGAACTTCGCACCAAAAATGTAGGATAAAAAGTGGTTTTCTGTAAAAACGAGCATCAAACGGAAATTTTAATTTAGAACGTACTGTTTTAAACACCACGGCATTTTTAAAACCGGCTAGTAACATGTACAAATGATTGAAATCATTTTGGTACCGTATATTTTAAAAAAAGAATTAAAATCCAAACCGCCCGTTTTTTTTTGCAAATGAGTGTATAATAGTCCTCTTTTGTTACATATAAAATGACGTTCCGATACCTACTCCTAGCGTTTTGCACTTCCGTCTTGCAATGTTTTCCAGTAATATTTCATGTATACATACGGGAAATCTACGATTATATCATGCGTATAGATATATTAATCCATATTGTGTGCGACAGAACAGATAATTTTTAATTCTCAATACCTAGCAAAAATTAAAGCTTGTAACAAAATAACATAAATGTAATGTGAAAACAACGAATATAAACATATCTAGTATACGGAAATTTAAATTATAGTAAACCGAAATAGAGTTAGGCACGCAATGTGGCTAGGCGGAGAGACGACAGGTGGAGAAAGGCGCTGACTGGAGGGGGTTAAGACAAGGCAAAGGCAACGTAGTACTTCCGGCGGCAAGATGGGTCAACAGAGATGCGAGGATTGCGGGTCGAACCTGGATGCGACTGGCTCCAGACCGGTTAAGTTGGCTTAGTATGAGAGAGGCCTGCTGCCGGCTATGATTTAAGCCATGGTTGGCGGCTAGAGGTCTTGGCGAGCAATACCGTCGTTCTGCGAGCGCATCATCTCGCGGAAGGACAGCTCTAAGCGGGATCGTGAACAGAACCATCCCGTCCACAGACATATAAGCGCCGGGTGGACGAATGACCGGCGCCTCGTGCCCTGTGGTTTGGAGCCATCTAGAAAATTCCGCCACCGCGTCTCCGGCCTGTCGTAAGAGGCGGCTAAATGGGGCTTAGGAAAAGTCACTGGCCGAAAACTGGGGGGCTGCTCACTCCAATTTAAGCGACTGTGAGGTAGACGACAATGCGGGTGGTCACTCTCCCGCTCTCGTAGACGGCAAAGGCGTTTTCTAGAGATAGGGGCCTCTCAGTCCCTTCGTTCAGTGGGGCCGCAATGCGACATCGCGCAAATGCGGTTTCGTGCACCTATCTTAGTTTCCGTATGCGCCAAAGAAGGCCACCGGGGGTTTTGGTTGACATGCCGGTATAGGGTGTGCATAAGGGCTTTTACGCAGGGACGGATTAGGGACTCTGTCCAATGCTCCCTTGGATGATGCTTACTCCCGAGTGTTGTTGACACTGGGCCCTAATACCGGTGTAACTAACATAACCGCTCCACGCACTACTCAGTAATGGAAGCGATTACGCGTATATCTCACGCGAAAAAAAATATATGAGAGAGGCCTATACCCAGCAGTGAGTAAACAGGCTACAGGTAGGAGTACGGGTTGTGGATGATGGATTAAACTGAAACGAGGCGAATCAGATATAATATTCACAAATATTGATAATGGTCGCTGAAATTTGTACCATTAATGTCATTTTCCAAAGGCTTATTAACAGCCCATTTTCCGTTTATTTCGACTTCACGTATTGACTCTTTCACTGCGTATGAATCGACCGAACATGAAAACTGTCATGACGTATTTATTTTTAATTCAATCTATAAAAGTTGATGTTCGAAGAAAAGAAAGAGTTTAAAATATTAATTATTTACTAACTCTTGTCAATTAAGAAAAGGCTAACGCAGTAGCAATAACTTTATGTCAATGTTCTTTACCTTTTTTCCGTTAATGGCTCTACTGCCAGTAGCCTGACGCGAGTCGGCTTGTCTGGCCACACCGGTCTTTAGGGTGAACGCAGAAGACGCTCGCAACCCTTTGAATTAAGTGACCATGCTGAGGGCAACCCCCTAACGGGTTACGAACCTTGGCTCAGGACAGCCACTGAGAGAGGATGAGACATCAACGATTAGGGAAAGATTGGTTTTAGGCCTAATCCTATTAGATTGAGTTGTCATCGGCACGCGGGCCGGAACTGCTAGGGGGGTCGGGGGGGCGACGGGGAACGCGGCGAGGTCCTCGACGGCGAGGACGGAACTGCGGTCTTGTGGAGTTTTGGAGTTTCAAGAACTCGTTCTTACGGCGGATGGCCAGAGTGATTTCGTCATCTGGATCGGTTAATACGGAACGCGGCCGTTTCCATTTGGCGCGGTCGAATGGATTATATATTGATGCTTTACGGACTAACGTGTTTGGGTGATTTACCGCCCGATCGAAGTAGCGTCTGCTGGCCATATGCATGAAATGCCTGATGGTCGGCATGTTGGTGTCCGCGTGGAGGTTGCGGTTGCGAACGTACCACGGGGCACCAAGAGCATGTCTGAGCATTCTATTTTGTAAGACCTGCATACGCTGAAAACGAGCAGGCGGTAAATGTGCGAATACGGGCGATGCGTACGTCATGATAGGTCGAATGCAAGTCGTAAATTGTTCTTTACCGTTCTCTGTCAGGTTACTGCCTTGGCAAATCTAAGTATTATTTAGTATTGTATTACCTTGTTCTCCTGAGCGAGCAGGGTATCTAGAATGGCGCGTGTCTGCTCGTGATGCGCCTTGCTGGCGGCCGCCGTCTGGCCGTGTACCTGCGCCGAGCGCGCCGCATACTTGAGGAACGTCTCGGCGGTGCGACGTGCCAACGTACACGCCTTAAGAAACGCTTCCTTCTGCTCGCCGTGCTTTACGATCAGTGCGGCCACCTGCGTCAAATAATAATATGACACAAATATAACTTAACCCATCCATACCAATATCACGCAAAATTAAATCTATTTTACAGCTAAATGTCGATACCGATTTTTATGGATTTTAAACACAGTGAAAGACCATGGGTTAGTTTAAAGAACCCTTTAAAGGTGCTGGAAATATCAAGCATGAACATGGCATTAAACAAGGATGGGTGCTCAAATACATACGATTTTATTTTTTTTGTATTATTATTTATTTCTCTATTTTGTAATGACTTGTCATAAGTGTTTTTTGTGTATCTACATGATTCGTAAATACTTTTATTTTGAAATTAAAATATAAAAAATATATGACGCCGTTGCTGTGAGAACCTCACACATTTTTAAACCAATATCGTCATTGGTTGGTCAGTGTCCTGACATCTGCTATATTATACAGCAGTACAAAAGTTGAGGAGGAAGAGTTGACTGCGGTCTGCGATGTGGTCTCCTGAAGATGAATGTGTCCGTATTACCTGTGCAGCCTTGTCGAGGTTCTGCGTCTGCGGCTGCGGCGGCTCGTCGGTGGGCGGCGCTGGAGGCGCGGGGGGCGCGGCCGTCGAGCCGCACCAGTCCTCGTCGCGGCGGTACTCGCGCTCGAGCGAGTCGAGCACGGAGCACACCTGCTCGGCTGTCTTGTAGAAGTTGAGCGACGCCGTCACCAGCTTGTGACGCTCCTCGGCGCACATCACGAGCCGTTGCCAACGCTCCGTCACTTCTTCCGATATTTCTCTGCGATTAGAAAATGTTTAAGATCAATACAGAAATACAAGTTGCTGCTTTATTGGTGAAGTTCTCTTACGTTTATTTTTGTTGTGAATACGGTAAACCCTCATAGTAAAAGAGATTTTCAAGGCGACATAATATAAAGACCGCCGCCTATTTTACGCTCTCAATGCCGTGGGTTAACGATTCAATTTGTTATCCTGCCTCTGTCTATTACATAACAAGCCTATCACAAGTGATCTTAAAGTAGTAATTCAAACCTTTTAAGTACAGTTAACACAAAAGCCATACCTAATAGTAAGCGGGTCATAGTGATTGGCAGCTCTGAGCGCGTCGGCCCTGTATTTGACCTGGACGGCGCTGGCGTGCGTCTTCTCGACTGCCACCTGGAACTGGTCGTGCTCGCGCTTCAGCTGCTCGGCCTCGACGAGCGTGCCGGGGATCGAGAACGACGCCGCTAACATCGCCTCGCCGTTGCGTATCCAACTCACCACCTGAGCCGCATCTTTTTGGAATTGACCTGAAAGTAACACATTTGCTTTTTATATGTTTTGTGGCAAATAAATGTTGACGATGCAATGTTGTTACATGAAAGTATTTTAAATTAACATTGGCTGTATTACTAAATATGTGTGATACTAATTGCTTACTGCTAACATGCTATGACTGTATTCAATTACCTAGCTGAATACACTGTTCGAATCGGGCACGTCTCTCCTCGGCCAACCCTTCCAGTTCCACTTGTCTGTCGTGCAAGAATTCGAGTAGCAGTTGCACTCGCCCCTGCGCGTCTAGTGGCGCCGTCTCCGAACCGTCGGAGCCGCTGGACGCCATCACATCTGACGCCTCTGCTATGGCCGCAGCAAGTTCCTGACCTTGCTGCACTACCTGACGACACGAAAGCATAAAATCAGTCAAATTATGTAAGGTAACAAATAGATGTAAGGGCATAAATAATTATTGATGTAACAATATTATCGAAAATTTGATAAAATCGATGAATTCATTTTAATGTGTGTATTTATGAATATATTATCTTATATTTATAACCTATTCCCGTATTTATATAAGTTAAGCATGTATATAATATTATGCAGCACTCACTTGGTAGGTGGCATGTTGCATTCTAGCAACACTCTCGTTGTGTGCAGCGAGAGCCTGCTCCGCCTGCTGGGGGTCGCGCGGCGGATCCGTGCGCTGAAGCTCGTCTCCCAGCAGCTCCAAGCGAGAAGATACCTGCAACCAAATATTATATGTATTAATATTTTTGCTACCTACGCCATATACATCTAAATATTTATCAAGAAAATATCCCCTGTGAATATTCACATACCAACCACAGGGTACTTTGGTTACACAACATCCCGATTAATATTTTTGCGATTACATACAATTATGGTCAATCTTTAAAGTACATTATTAAATTAGAGCGACATATGGTTTGCGATTGCAAGCTAAGAAACAAATCTTTGAAGCTTAACATTGATTCAGAAGCGTTTGCATGTTAGGATGCCATTCTGTTAAGTTGGAAACGATTGAGAGAACCAAGATAAAAATTAATGAAGCGTTAACTAACACTGTATTCTAGTGCTGAATACTTTACCATGTACCTATGAGCAAATGGTTGTTCGATACTTATAATTACGTAGGTGGAGAGAGACGTTGCCATAAGAATGGACCGGCTCGGAGGTAACATTGGCTGACATATAACGATAGTGAAATGACTGTTTCGTTTAGTAAGATGTGAGAAGACTTTTGCATACCTTAACCTGTTTTCATGGGTTAGGATAGGATACGGGACACCTACATTATCCCAATTTCACTTTCAAGGACAACAGGCAGCGGAATTGTGGACATATCCATTATTCCGCTGCCCGTCCCTATGCGTGTCCATAATATGGGATATCAAAATCACTTAGCATCAGTCCCAACTACTTCCTTCCTTGTCGGTTTATAATATAAAAAGACTATTTTGACTGCCTTGGTGGCGTAGTTGTATTGCGTACGCGTTACGAGTACGATTTGCGCGCTGAGGTCCTGGGTTCGAATCCCGAGTCGGGCCCAAAAATCTTTGTGACTGGGTTTTTCCATCTTAAGGAAGTTGGCGGTGTGATACCCCCGTGCCTCGGAAAGCACGTAAAGCCGTTGGTCCTGCGCCTGATCTCTCTCCGGTCATGTCGGATTGCCGTCTCACCGGACTATGAGAGTGAAGGAATAGCGAGTGCACCTGTGTATTGCGCACACACTTGTGCACTATAATATCTCCTGCGTACCTGGCTGATCTCCGTTGAGATTGGCCGCCGTGGCCGAAACTGGCTAGGAGGATTTCAATAATATAAAAGGTTAGGAATTCGTCATATTAATCAATAATTATTGACAGGCAAGAAAAATTCCAAAAAGTGTTACTAGTTTAAAGTTTTGCACTTTGCTGCAAATACAGGTATTATTGAAACTGAAAGCGATAGTTACGCGTTAAACACAAACTTAACCGGTTGTTTTACCCACTTAAGATTTTTAATTATGGTTCAACTGGAGCAAGACCGTTAGAAATAGATATTTACCTCTAAAGCGTCCCTTTCGTAGTGCCTAAGTTGTAACGTTAGCTCAAGTCGTCTCTCTCTATCAGACCAGAGATCCTCGAGAGCGCTGCGCGTGCCTCGCAACCGTTCCAACGTTGTCTCCACGGCGGCGGTACTGGCCGCGTCGGAATCGCCAGATGATCTGCATGAAATCAAAATATAATAAGAAACGGATATCAACTGAAATATTACAAAATATCCTCTTTTGTGTTTTCACGTACTATACGTCAAAATTTGCGACATAATAAAGACTTTTGGATCAAATACCCTAGCAACTATGTCGTTTATTACTTCAAATGGTCGCTAGTTTCTTTGCTGGTACTCTCTACGTAATTTTCAACAATGCTACCTCCAAAGTTCTTAGGTCTATAGGTTTCTGCACATGACTTTACGAATTGCAACTATAATAATAATATTATTATTAGAATACTAGACTGGCTCCGCCCGCGTTAAAAAGTTTTTCTGTGATAAAAGTCCCGTTTTATATTTTCCCCGGATAAAAAGTAGCCTATATGTTAATCCAGGACACGATCTATTTGTATGCCAAATTTCATGGAAATCCGTTCAGCAGTTTTAATATTTTTTTGGGGTGGCCACCTTTATTGCTTAGGGGGATGAAAAACAGATGGTGACCGATTCTCACACCTACCCGATATGCACACAAAATTTCATGAAAATCGGTCGAGCCATTTCGGAGGACTTTGGCAAACATCGCGATACGAGAATTTTATATAAGTATTAGACATATTATTAAAATTTTACATATTATTAGAAGTTGGAATATATATCTATCTTCTTTTACAGTCTGCGCCCTTGTAGGAAGCATTGGTGTAGCCGGATGACGAGATAATCAGCAATATTGCGCTGACCGCAGAGCCTTGCCCGTCAGTCTTAGTCAAGAGGACAGCGTACTTATTATACCTACCGACATTTAGTTGCGCATTAAAAATGAGTATAGTTATACAATATATAGTTTTGATATGTTAATCTATACTAATATTATAAAGCTGAAGAGTTTGTTTGTTTGTTTGTTTGAACGCGCTAATCTCAGGAACTACTGGTTCGAATTGAAAAATTCTTTTTGTGTTGAATAGACCATTCATCGAGGAAGGCTATAGGCTATATAACATCACGATGCAACTATGAGGAGCGAAGAAATAATGGAAAATGTGAAAAAAACGGGGAAAATTATTCATCCTTGAGGGCTTCCATTGCGTGCGCTGTGAAAACGGTTCAAGATATCAAAAATATATGTATGAAAGAATTATTCCTCTTGAAATTATCTAAAAAAATGTCCGCGACAGTATATGTCTATCTTTTAAGATTAACTTACTAGAACCGTTTTTATGGTAATGAAATTTGGTCGAAATTAATGCATTATTTGTTAAGAGTTGTATCAACGTCATAGTCATAGAGTGATTCAACGGGAAGGTTTTTATGTACTTTTAGCCCGGAAAAACTTATTAACGCGGGCGAAGCCGTGGGCAAAAGCTAGTTGTATATATATACATATACACTCACGCCCTTAATCCCCAAAGGGGTAGGCAAAGGCGCAACTAGTGCACTCACTTTTCGCCATTATTCCGTCCCATGATGTGATAGGGGGCGAACCTATCGCCATATCGGGCACAAATTCCAGACTCCGAGCTGATACTAAATAGAAAAACTCAATATCACTTTGCCCGACCCGAGGATCGAACCCGAGACCTCAGCATTGCAGTCGTACCATAATTGTAAATGTTAATTGTAAGGTGTCCTAATCATAGCAATTGTTCACCATAATTATCTACATAAACGGACTTGAACAAGAATGTGATCAAAACCTTTATAAATTAACGTTACATTAACCAGCAAAGCACTTGATAAGTAATTTACAAACATTAAGCGTCCACAATGTTGTTGCGATATGTTTCTCAATAAATGTCCTAACGCATATGTCGCAAACACGATACCAACCTCCATCTCAAACACTGCACCGGTGACTTATGCCTGTGCGATCGTCGATGATATTTGAGCATTTTGCGAAAAAATGTTCATTTCACCGTTCTAATGACAATAATTCACACTGCAAATTATCGTTTATTGTCGTTTTGAGCACTGAACGCGATTCATTTGAACGTTTCGACAAGGTTTGATTTATCAGCTTATGTTCGTATTGATGCTGATCGCTTATATTGTTAATGAATTTGTATGAAAGTGTTAAATTATGATATCTTAAGTTATTAACCTTATCCTCCCACATGGGAGCCGCAGAAACATTTTTTTATTACAGCTGCCTTTTAAAGATTCACAAACAGTTTTTAAAGTGTCCTTTGTGTTTTATTACATTCCTATTTATTTTCTTTTTAACAATACGACTAGCAGATATCCCAGGACAGGGGTTGATTCGATATAAGCAAAAGCATTGATAGAAATGACAGTCAAAAACCTCTCTTCATTAACATTTCCATTGTTCGCAAAGTTCTAAAAAAATTCTAATATGTTATATTGTTATCATTGATAAAGTTAATAATATACGAGTACTACCTGAATTTATTACTATAATATAGACCATATACACCATTCTTTCAAGACTTCATTCCGCAGATTAATTATTTTACCATCAATAAGCAGGAACAGGAATAACCTTATCACGCATTATACATTGTCATAGCTAGCAGGAGCGATCAGAGGCTATATGGTCGCTATAGCAGGCCACATACTTAGATACGTAGTCAAGCCGCGACACTTTAAATGATACATTTAAAAGAGGTGACTTTGGTATATTATACATTTAAAAGTTGGTATTTCAAACTATTTTTTTTTTAATTATACACATTAGTGTAAATGTATTTTTTTAGATATGTAATTGGCTTCATTAAACTGCCTAGACCACGGTGACCTACAATGAGCGGCGCACACTGTTATGTTACGGTTGGTTAGTAGAAGCACCCGTTAATCTTGCAATGATGCTCTTCTTATTGTATAATACCATACATGCGGACCCGTCACGCAATATTAAATTTTGTTCACACAAGAAAGGGTCAATGGAGCCCGAAATAAACATCACTACCTTTAAAGAACACAAAGTGTCGTAACACCGTCGCTGTTGCGTTTAGAATGGTAAATAAATACAAAATCAATCTCGTAACATTTTCGAGTCAAATGCAACTAATACTAACCGGTGTCAAAAATACCTAAAAATATTACACGCCATTAAAAGGTTAAACGATCACGTACTTGCATAAACGCAAGAAATAACAAACGGAACATCAAATATTAACGTTAAGTAACAAATTCTCACGATAAACCAAAAATAAAAGCTTACACGTTGAAGATACTTTTTCCACGGTTGTGAAAAAAAAACATTCTGTAAAACAAATGCCGAAAGAGACGTAAACACTCACAGATGTTGTATTGTTTCTTTTTTTCTGACATAAACAAACGACAATTTCGTAACACAGCGGCAGTAAGGCGCAATATCCTTTCATTGTGCTGGAGGGATGGCGAACCGACCACACGGATATGTTTGCTTTCATCTGGATGATTATAATAACCCACGTGCAAGAACAGGGAGGATATACAAATAAGCGTTTGCAAGTTGCAGATAATGACTAAGTCAATTGAAGGCAAACCTAGAAAGCAATGCTCTTCTGATATGACTATACTTTATTGAAATTTATAAGTGAGCAATATTTTAAGGACATTATTTTTGTTTTCTCAAAGAGAGTAATTCTCATATTTTATTTATAAATGAACAATTTAATTACATTAAAAAGTTTGTGAGTCACGCCCCACGGAGTTCTATATCGTAGTAAATCTACTTCGAACTCGGTCATTCAGGTATTAAAAACCCTCAGTGAACTCGGTGCGTAAACTAGAGTTGACTAGAGTAAAAGAATTAACTCCGTATTTAAAAACGCTACTTAGCTAAGTAACTCAGTGCTTTCGGCATGACTGCCTTCGCAGTACGTATGCATAAGGACGCTATGATCAGCTAATATCGTGATAATGACTTTACTTCAGTTGGCTGTCCGGTAAACAAAGCTGAACCCAAAGAAAACTATGAAAATGCTTTCGGGCACACTGTGCGTTCTCATAGTATTTTTGTAAATACGGGTTTTAGAAACGTAGAAACTTACGACGTCTGCGAGGTAATTCTAAATGCAGATAACGTCTGACGCTAGGAAGACGCGCACTGCGTAGTTAATACGAAGAAAGTTCACAATACCTACATACATTTTGCCACACAAAACCGCTTGTGCAGGTAAAATCTTGAATCTAACATCACGACCCGACTGGTTAGAGTTCAAAAGACACACTTTGTACGCTCGTTTGATACTCGTGTATGCAAATAAGAGGAGTGCGATAAAAGTGAGCGCAACATCCCTACATAAATAGTCTGTCACGTGAATGCGCACCAAGTTCACTCAAAAATGTGCTGATAATTATTGGTCCGATATCACGGCCTCAAGTTCTAAGCACACAAAACAGACTATGTCAAATGAAAAAGATTTTTTATGGCCTCGAATGACGAAACGAGCATGCCGTTCGCCTGATGATAAGCGATACGACAACCCATAAACAGTAGAAACACCATCCAGCACCTTGAGTTACTGTACTGTTATTTAAGTACTGTGTGGTGGCATTCCACTGCACTCGTTATCGTAAGATGTTATTAAGTCTCATTATGAACTGTAGTTACACTGACTACAATGCCCTTCAAACCAAAACACAACAGTGCATGCACACTGCTGCCTTTACTAGTGGGGTGCTTCTTAAGATATTATTAAAATGATAATCCTACTCATATTATCTGTCAATAAAATATTTACAACTATTGACTCCATACACCCCACGCTTTTATTACAATAAAACACATTTTTTTGCTAATTAAACTATTCTTAATGCAAGTTTATTAAAATTTATTTTCTATTTGTTAGATTTAAATTTCCCATAACGCATGTTTTTTTTAAACTATTACTTTATACTTAAAACCGTTGGCCTGTAATCTAGGTAAAAAAAAACTTTACAATGTATCTATTCTGAATGTCTATATGCTTGGTTTTGTACCTTCATAATCTTATGCAAGTCTACCGAGTGACATTGTCTATGCTCGAACAAGCTCCCCCATTAATTAATCTCTACTATTTTATCAGATGCACAATGCAACTCAATTGGAAAATACCTTTTACAAAGTTTATGTACCCTATACATAGTTTGCACATATGTATGTACTTAGAACTTATAAATTATGACATTCCAACAATAATTTTCTAATTGACTTCTTCCTTGATGCTTTGGAATAAGTATGAGTACGGCTGTAGCAATACTGTTAGGCAAAGACACTTCATGACGTCGAATAGAAATCAGTTTTACGAATATTGAATTAATTAGACAAGTAGACGCACATTCTGGTGTTGGAAACCGTTGCATTGTCGCGCCGAGCGAGGCGCATACTTCGCGCTTAGGCGGCCAATTGGAACCGCGTGATATCCTCCCAAGTACATCATAACATTTAACGCACTATTCTTATCACGTTACTAGCTGTGTCTTAGATTTATCTCAGCCTTTACTGGTAGGTCTCTCATATGTAAGAGTCCGTCTGGGTGGGTACCACCGCAATGTCTATTTCTACCGCCAAGCAGAAGTGTGCATGCATTGTTGTGTTCCGGTTTAAAAGACATTGTAGCCAGTGTAACTACTGGACATAATGAGACTTAACATCTTATGTCTCAGGATGACGAGCGCGGTGGAATGCCACACAGTACTTTGTAACTCAAGGTGCTGGATGGTGTCCTTACTGTATATGGGTGGTCGTATCGCTTACCATCACGCGAACGGTATGCCCGTTTCGTCAGTCGACGCAATAAGAAAAACAAAAAAAACCCTGTAATTATACTCCTGTCGATACACCTTCCCATGACATAGAACACGCGCGACGCGTGTGGTCGTCACCCACAGGTGTCCATCTGTCCCAGACTTATCCGATCCTATATATTGTACAAAATAAAGTACAATATTTTTCAAATATTAATTTTTAAATCCAATGATTGGCGTGATATGCAGACGAACATATTTTGAGCGTACAAAAAAAAACAAGTAATTTTACGTTCTATTGCCTATTTCTCGTGACTTCCAATTATATTTTCGCAATAAAATTTAAGGCACAGACACGAAAAATCTACAACACCGGACCAGTAGGTACATACTCTTATGTGCACGTAAACAGCGAAATGGCACCGCTTGCTCATTGCAAATCCGTGTACGCCAGACCACAGAAACTCGCGTTAATGGTCAAACCACATGAAAACGTTAGCATGAAGACCAACAGTTCTCCAGAAGACAATTAGTATGGATTCCACTGACAGACGGTCATCGTGTAAACCAATGAACTTTTGCAAGGCAGCGTCTGGATTATATAAGAGTGGAACAAACATTACTTACTTCAGATGAGGGAAAAACTATTTCTTTTTTGTGATGATCGCCGCATAAAAGTGCGAAAACGGCAAAGTGAGCGGTTATCAATGACATGTATCCACGAAAGTAACAGAAAGTGAAAGATGGAAGGCAACGCTCGAGCAGATACCGCTAGAGGTACTAGAGAAGGTTTACAAGTATTGGCGTGGCCTGCGAGTATTCCACACCTAAATCCAATGAGACACATATGGGCACTACTAAATAGAAACGTACGAGACGAATCAACTCGTACGTAACGAAAGTCAGGTCATAATTGTGCTTAAAGCAAACTGCGAGTCGATTCCCCATAAAACAATTCGTTATTTGATAGAGAAGAGCATGTCTTCACAGTTACAACCCTGTGTTTAAAATGATTTTTAGTTTAAAATATTGAATTGTCATCGGTCCTCGACACGAGTTTGATACGCCAGTGATAATGTGTTCGAATCGTCGACTACAGTAAAGCTTTTGGTGTATAAAGTGGGGTTGCTTATGGAAAGTCCTACAAGAACTTGGAGTACCCAATCATTTCATGGCCCTACTACGCACCCTGTATGGCTCATGCCACGGAGTCGGATGAGTCGATAAAACAACCCCAAAACCCTTTATATTTCATCAAGGAGTAGGTACGACAGGGATGAATTTTATCACCCATTCTATTCAACGTCTATGGAGTGCATAATGAAACGTACCTGTGAAAATTGGCAGGGAGGCATCACAGTTGGTGGCGTGAAAATCACTAATATGCTCTACGCCGATGACACGACTCTTCTTGCGGCAAATGACTCATAAATGGATGCACTTCTAGATCGAATGGAGCGGTTTAGCGTGGAGATGAGACTTTCCGTAAACAGATCTAAAACCAAGATCCTGGTGGTAAATCTAGGAAGTTGGAACTCGCTGGTGTACTGGACCTAACAGCAGTAGACAACTCTGTCTACCTGAGTTCCAGTATCAGTAACAATGATTCGTGTCTGAAGGAAGTGTGCAGGCGAATTGGAATGCCTAAGGACCGCCATATCACAGCTCGAAAGAGTCTGGAGAGATCGCAACATCTCCGTAAAAACCAAAATCAAACTAGTACGGACCTTAGTCTTTTCGATCTTTTCGTATGAAGCTGAGACTTGGACATTTAAAGGAGCAGACCCGCAAACGCATTGAGGCATTTGAGATGTGGTGTTAGAGAAAGATGCTCTGTATTCCTTGGACAGCATTTCGAACTAACATCGCCATATTGCGAGAACTCAAAATCTCCTCGCGGCTGTCATCAGTGTCTACGCACAATATTAGAATATTTCGGACACATTGCAAGAAAAGACGGCGACAACCTCGTGAAACTCATAGTGACCGGCAAAGTAGATGGGAGGAGACCTCGTGGACGCAGACCAATACGTTGCTCTGAGCAGATCTGCACCGCTCTGGACTCTACAGTTCACAGCGCCCTCCGTACCGCATGTGACAGAAACAAATGAAGAAAGCTCGTTCGAGAAAGTGATGCAGAAGAGGGGTCGCGACCTTCAGTACTGAGGAACACGTCGCATGAAGAAGAAAGAAATATCTGCACTCTCGCGGTCTTTTTGCCAAAGAGTCTGCAAATTACCATGCACGTTTAGACGAATGTCTAAATCGTGGTGGTGGTAATTTAGGCATTATTTAATAAAAAGTAAAGTCCCGTCTATCAAGTATGTAATATGAATTAGTTTTTTTTTTTTATATTCGGTAAAGTTTTATTTCTTAACTTATTTTTAAATATTAGCAATTGCATGGCCCACCCGTTTATTAAGTTGACAATTGAGTTCAATTGAACTTGACTTTTTTATTTTTTTATTGCCTCGAAGGCATACGAGCTAACGGCCCACCTGATGGTAAGTGGTTACCGTCGCCCATGGACGTCAGCAATGCCAATGGCACAGCTAAGCCGCTGCCTGCCGTAAAAAACCTTTTTTTAAACATCGTTTGAAGAAGGATAATTCATAGCGCTGAGGAAACACCGTGGAAGGAAGCTCATCCCAGAGTGAACACGTTCGAGGTAAAAATGATCTCTGGAAACGTACAGTGCTGGCAGTGGGCGTTACCAGGTGGAACGGATGAACTTTCCTCCGAGAACGGCTAGTCCGGTCGTTAAAAGGAGATGGTGTCATCTCGAACAGTACCTCAGAGCACTCCCCGTGGAAGAGCCGATAAAGTACGCAAAGGGCCCCAATGTCTCTTCGCATTCCCAACGGGTCCAAACCGTCCGAGAGCTTAGGATCGTCTATGATTCGAGCAGCGCATCTCTGTAAGGAGTCAAGTGGAAGCAACTGGTACTTGGGTGCCCCAGCCCATAGGTGCGAGCAGTACTCCACAACAGGCCGGATTTGTGTTTTGTAAAGCAACAGTCTTTGTTCCAGCGTGAAGTACCGCTTAGCTTATACTTTGACTGGTTTATTTATTTAAAAGTTTACTGGAAATATTCTGTAACTTTCTGTAAATGCATGTGGCGATAAAACTCGTACACGGGACACAAAGGTGTCAACCCTGCTGTTGAGATAGAAGATCTATTATTTTTTGTGATGACAAGGCTATTTAAGCCCACTGCATTTTTTACTATTGGCGCTAACTGCAGCTATTAGGTATACTATCGCGCCTTATATCGCAACTAGCCCGCACCAACATCGTATGAATATTATTTTTAGAATACTGTAAGGTTACTTAATATAATATGTTTCTGTGAGATCTCTAAGGGCAAGGGCTAATTGTACTTACATTTAAGTAATCAAAGAAAAGCGTAACTCCATTTATTCGTTCATTTTAGCCTGATGACTGCATTCAAGAAATGTAAACCAAAAATTATTTACGGTGACAGCGATAAAATGGTTCCCTTAAATAGTGTTCAATTTTATGAGCATTGAACTCATAAAAATTCTGCCCGTGATACGCAAACAGAAGCTTTCCAGTAAGGAAGTACTAGCCACTCGACAATTAGAGCTCAGTAGTGGTTTTATGAGCAATTAAAACGCACCCATTGACGGACAGTTTATATCCGGTTTTATGGGCGCGGACCCACGCGCAGCCGCACGCAGTGATTAAAAAGTTACCGTCTAGGGCCCCTTCCTCCTTTTACGGTACTGCTGCGACGTCCCGGTAACAATGTGTAACATATAAGCTCAATTCTTGCAGACATTGTCACACATGCAAAAAAATTAACATTGTAAAACGCTATGAGGTATATATAGTGAAAAAATAAATTCAGGAACCAAACATGGAACAGAAAGGCAAAAAACTGGAACATATTACAGTTTGTAATCCTAGCCTGTATGCTACCAGCTGATATCTGGTATATGTGTTAGTTCGTTTACATCGTACACGCCAAAAACACTATTATAAAAAATACGGTACATTAATTGTTACGTCAACCCTTCACAGGAATGGATGAAAAAACGTACGCGCGGCAGCGTCTGTCAGACACAGACGTTTCAACTGCACACATACATATTAAACGGAAACGTCAATTTACTTCTTTTTTAAATATAATTCCCGATCGCCCCGTGCCTTCGTCGAATTAACATCATCAAGTAATGTATCTGTACAATGCACCCCTTCGTCCCCACCCCTTTACCAGTGGGGTGCCGGACAGCGTACCGGGTAGCCGTTACCCCTGCAACCAGGAGCATGCGTGTACTAAATCAGACTAATGCAATTTAGTCAATGTACATTCATGGAAAGAGATTGTAATACAGGTCTCACCTTTAGTGCTATTACCTTTTTATCAGTTCGATAAAAAATGTAGAGGTAAGTTAAAATATTAACTTAGGACCAACGGCTGTATTACATATTTAATGAGAGATGTAAAATCACACACGCAGCTCTTATCTCCAAAGGGGTGGGCAGAGGCGCAACTAGTGCACTCACTTTTCGCCGTTATTCCGTCCCATGATGTGATAGAGGGCGAGGCTATCGCCACATCGGGCGCAAATTTCAGACTCCGAGCTGATACTGGATAGAAAAACTCAATATCACATTGTCCTACTCGAATACCGAACCCGAGAACACAACACTGCAGTCGTACCTAAATACAACTACGCCATCAAGGGAGCCTTTTTTATATTTGCCAGACCAATACTTTAATATAGTAGGCACTACCTAGTGATGTATGCCTATACATCATACCTTCTACACTACAAGCGTGATAAAAACATAAACATTGACGTAAAACGTGTACGTAATTATCATAATAGCTATGTGAATAGATGAGATCAGATTGTGCGCTGATATAAAGGTAAACGTAATCATGATCTCATGAGAAAACATTATTTTAGGCTAGAATTTATTAAAGTTAATATAAGCTTCTAAATTTGAAACATATGTGGCAGCTGATGGAAAATTTCATCGGGCTCAGGAATACAAGTTGTAGGTAGGAATTACTAACTCATAATCAATTAATTTTACATAATAATGTATAGAACAACTTAGTTTTTTTTGTATAAACATAGCAGTAAACTATATCCCTATTGCACGCTTAATGATGCAACAGAAATAATATTAATGAGCACCTTATCGTTATTAAACCGTAACGTCGCGTCGCGTAGTGACAACGCGTGTTAGAATAATAGTAAATTTAATTGTTAACATTGTATGGTAGCTGATAAAACAATAATTGTGTTGTCATATTTTAATTGTCTCTTTAAGCAAAGTATTGCTGTAATAAATGAATACCTATACTATTTGAGTATAATAAGTTAAAAAGAATGTATCGATTAAATATCTAGTACGTAGTTTGTAGGTTTGGTATACGTATTTAAAGATCTTTACATAATAATTCGAAACTAGCAACATCTGACTAGGTATAATTTCACCAATTTATTATTTAACGGGCGTTAGTTTATCGGGCATTAAAAATAACGCAAATGATAAAGTATCGCGCGTCCTCTAAAAGAACGCCTTTAAGGAATATGATCACCTTTTAGGGCATGGTGGGACACTCAAAAACCTTAACTGCCCGTTAAGATAGTTAACAGGCTGTTAAAGTAACTAACAGAGCATGGTGAAATTAGGCCTAAATCAACCACGATTAAATAAAAGTGCTACGTGATTCAGGTTTATGTTAATTACATCAAAACCAGAAAAGGAGTAGCGTACCTAGTAACCCTTCTTATGGGAGACTAGATCCGACGACTATCAAGACTCGTTCGGACAGTTTTATTTTAATTCATTAACTTCGCCGTGATCATATACCTATGCTTGACACGTCGTTTGATGAGATTATGTGAACCAATCAGCAAGCAAATATTATTGAAATGAACCATACAAACATTGTACGCTGTCCAAATATATGTTCCTTACGCACAGCCGTTATCGAATATTTACAGGAATTCGTATTGTTTTGTTTGCAAATTTTGCTCCCGTGGGAAATGTTTTAATTTTTAATCAGACTTATAAGTAGATGGCGCTTTGGACCGCTAGTGATTTGGGGATTTTGGCAGCGGGAAAGGCTTGCTGCAGTAAAAAAAACTTTTTAACAAAAATAAACCGACTTTAAATTGCCAGCTAAGCTAAGGAAATACACAAACAAATATACAAAAACATTGTTTAATTTAAATTAGGCACCGACTCCAAATACACGTATATACTAAGCGAATACAAATTTTAATTATTTTTTTAATGGTAGTGGTTTTGAAGTCGGTTTATTTTTGTTAAAAAGTTTTTATTTCTTGCTTTTTTGTTAGATAATTCTGAAATGGTGTAAACAATACATCATAGATATACGTTTGGAGCATTTGCGAGTCATCTGCTGTTAGTTATTGAAGAGTTCCATTGTGTATCTCCGAAGATCTTTATCAGATCTTCATAAATTATATACTAAAACCTTCCCTGAGAAATATACATTTGAATATCGAAAACCACGTCCAAATCGGATCAGTAGTTTTTGAGAAACTCGCGGCCATACAAATTTACATACATACACACAAACATACATACATACGGATCGAATACAGAACCTCCTTTTTGAAGTGGGTTAAAAAATAAGCTGAATGGTTTCTACAACATGCGGCAAATATGCGTGTTGCGCAGATTGGATAGAGGCAAATAATGTAGAGGATTACGTAGACATTTTTCATTATGTTATAAATGGGTATATCATTAAGCTAAAATAACACTAGAAACACGGAAACAAAATAAGCATGTAACTACAAATGGAAATTTAATTACTGAAAGAAATTTTAAACTTTTCGTTTTTTTGGTTTTTATGGTGTATGAAATTAAAGATATAAACGCATGCCCACAACTCACAAGATACCAAACAAAGGCGATGGCATGGCGACGATTCTTAAATATTATGATAACGAACCACGTTGGGTTGTCGACAACTATTGTTTCGATGTTCGTACGCGACCATTTTTTCTATAAACATTCTTGAGTTCCAACTGTGGTGTGATACGTCAAGGCACCAAGGACGTTGTATGACGATTGTAGATATAAACTGCACAGCGTGATCATACATTGGTGTGCTGCGTACGCGCAAATCAACTGAGTTGAGGCGCAGACTACTGCACATCATCCAGGAACTGGTTTCGTGATTTCAATAATTTATTTTTGATATCAAACACGATAGACAGCCATGTTCACAGCCGTAAATAGCACCGTACGTGCATTTGTTAAATGCATGTGAAGTCACTGCACAGGGACGCGATAAATTTTTGTCAGAAGGTTACCTATTTTAATTTATAATCAGGTAATATCAGGTATTTGAAAGAAAAGAGACGTGCACTTTGAATAGAACTAGAGCCGAAAACCATCGAAGTACACGTTTATATTAATTATTATTATTATTATTTTGTCTATATCACATAAAAATGTTACTCTACCTTGTCCACGTTTTTAAACACAAGACTATGGAAATATTTGTTTCACCGCTTCTTCATTTAGTTCTTTTTTTTATTGCATCGAATGCCGAGACGAGCATGCCGTTCGCCTGATGGTAAGCGATACGACCACCCATAAACAGTAGAAACACCATCCAGCACCTTGAGTTACAAAGTACTGTGTAACATTCCACTGCACTCGTCACCCTGAGATAAGTCTCAACATCTTAAGAGATGTTGACTCGTCGAGCTCCGTTACGGATGCCGGCGTCCGAGTATATAGGGTTTCCGCATACATCTATATACACGGTCATTTTGACATTGCGTTAATAAATGAAATCACATACTAATCTCGTTCAAAATGACATTTTCCATTAAGTTATTTTAACCATAGATGTAAAATAAAAAAGTGTAAGTTTCGAACAAAATAAATATCAAAAAAATTTAACTTTAAGTTGACACGCCCTAATGCCACTATGACTGCTCTAGGAGAATTTGTCGCAGCAGCAACATTATACTTTCAGTCAGAAATACACTTACGCATACACCATATTCGCACTAAACTACAAAATGATACAAAAATTGAAATACTACAACCGGGATTTTTGGCGAAAGTATTCGTCATTTATTGATAATTTTTAACACGATGTTAGCAGAGCTATAGACGAATATGTGGTTTCATTTAGTAACGCAATGTAAAAATGACCCTGTATATAAGCGGAGCTTGACGGGTTTAGTCTCATTATGTCCTGTAGTTACACTGGCTACAAACCGAAACACAACAGTGCATGCACACTGTTGCTTGGTGATAGAAATAAACATTGCGATGGTATCCACCCAGACGGACTCTTACATATGAGAGACCCACCACCAGTAGGTCAACAAACTTTAGCTAAGCCAAACAGTTTACTCATATCAGCAGATCTTAACGAGGTGTACCGCGTCCTTGTGTGAGACAGGCAGATGTAATAAATAGAAACGAACAGTATGTGGCTGCACTGTATACTTTCTAGACACGAGAACACAGATTTGCGTGACTAGCGACGAGCAAATCGCTGCGTGGCGAGGCACGTGCCTTAGGGAAGGAACGTGCATGGACTCTACGACTGACTGCATACGCTTATAACGGCGCGGCGTCGCGTGAGTCGCCCGTAAAAAGAACCTCTCTTCATTGCGCATACACATATTATTTTAATTAATACAACATACATACATACATATACACTCACGCCTGTTATCCCCGAAGGGGTAGGCAGAGGCGCAACTAGTGCACCCACTTTTCGCCGTTATTCCGTCCCATGATGTGATAGGGGGCGAGCCTATCGCCATATCGGGCACAAATTCCAGACTCCGAGCTGATACTGAATAGAAAACTTAATATCACTTTGCCCGACCCGGGAATCGAACCCGAGACCTCAGCATTTCAGTCGTACCATAATACAACTACGCCACCGAGGCAGTCTATAGAAAGAGAGAGGCAGTAGAGGCAGTTTGTATTAATTATGTATGTATAATTAATACAAATTTAAATGTTTATATTTTAAACTAAAAGTTCAGATCAATAATCTGCTAACCAAAATTATTAATTCATGGAAAAGCAATTAGTCATAAAATATACAGTCAACACTAGCTATTATTGAGACTAACCCAAGTTACATTGCGTAAATGTCGAAACATTAAAAACACCGCGTACCTACCAGCAGGGATACATTCGTAAATTTCCACGGAGTAAAGAAAAGTAAAATTCTAACGAATTTCACGTACAAAACTTTTCAATGTAAATATGTTTATTCAAGAACCTTGTGTAACTTTTTGGTCACATACAGTCACAGGAAATAAAATGTATTTTGAAATTTAGGTTCAGCTACCTTCATTGTCACACTTGTTTATACCAAATGTATGTAGGAGAAAACTAACGTAATATGATTTTGCATATAAGCACTCGGAAAATAAATTTACACGTTAGTTTTCTTTCCGGGCCAATCTAGTTCATACAATACGGAAAATATGATATTTAATTATTTTACATGCAAATTAAAAAGGTAAAACTAACAAAGAGTTAATTTCAAAGTACATTCCTGCATGAGGTTTGCTCTACATATTCTTACTAATATTATAAAGGCGAAAGTTTGTAAGTATCTATAGATGTATGGATGTTTGTTCCTCTTTCACGCAAAAACTACTCAACGGATTTCGATGAAATTTGGTACACGGGTAGATCATGTCCTGGATTAACACATAGGCTACTTTTATCTCGGGCAAATGTAAACCAGGACTTTTATCCCGGAAAAACTTTTTAATGCGGGCGGAGCCGCGGGCAAAAGCTAGTAATTAATAATTTCCTGGACAATATAAAATAATGAGAGTAGTCTCCTCACAAACAGATATGAATACAATAATTAGCTCTGAGACAACAACTACTCCGTAATAACTTACTACTGTCGCCGTCATAATATCGGATTTGCTTGGCATACGTGGGGAAACTAAAAGTACCAACTTACAAATACGTCAACATACACATGTGTTACATGTATATCGACTGTAATCACCATATTAGTATTTAAACTACCAACGCAGATTGGCTATTGTGGAATTCTTTCATCACATTATTCATTAAACATAGGTTTTATTTTGTTGTCTGAGTATCTGTAAAGATAGATACTATAATACAAAATTATGTTTCTATTTAGTGTTACTTTGTATTGTGAAATTTTGCTGAATTTCTTAAGTAAAACTGTTAAAAAAGATTCGCTTAACGCTTTGTAAATACAGACATCAAATATTTGGGTATATATTCAATAGTATTCGCACATACTATGCGTGATATGTTTATTTGAAGCGATACAATTATTATATACTCGCTGGCAATCGAGAGGATTTAGTATTGCGACGGCAAACATTTACAATATCGTGAGACTGTATATTGAGTTCTCCGTACTTGTTACAGAATTCATAACCGGGTGGTAAAACTCTGAGGGCACTTCGAAGCGCTTCAAACTATAGCCACAGCGGCTTATTAAACGATGCTACGTGATTAATTCAAAGCATTCAAATTTTAAATTATGTGCATAGTAATAAAATATAGACCCTATTACAAAATAGTCGGTAAAAAAAAAACAATTTAAAAACCGTAAAACAAGAGAGAAGTATCAAGTATGCTATCTAAATAACAACCAATGTAAAGGTGTCCTGACTCCCGAGTTTAGCAGTGCTTGTATATTAATAATATCCTCATTCATGCAAAATTTGCTCTTACAGATCACTGCAACAATGGACGGGCTGTAATTTAAGACAAGACTATTTTAGTTTCACCTGCCTTTTAATTTATTTTTTTTTGGAACGAAGTTCCTTATCGCGCGTTGTGAAAGGGGGCTAGACGGAAAAAAATCCTACGAAAAGTTGTCACGACCCTTTTATAAAAATTGTCACGACACTTTTATACTTGCCCTGTGAAACCAGCCAGTAACAATAAAGAACTGGCCGTAAAAGTGACATTCGAAATTTAAATAAAAAAAGACAATTTAAATCTTAGAGTAACTATAATTACGTATACATACTCTAAGATTTAAATGCTTTTTAAAGTATTTTTTTTTTTCGTTAGTTGTATGTTAATTTTAATGTCAATGCTTGCTTAGGTGATGATCGTGATTCGATGACATATCTATTGTGTAGGTAGAAGTAAATGTTTTCATTGATATGGTAACGTTTTAATGAAATATACAATTATGATTATAACTTAAAAGAAATAAAATTTTATTACAATATCTTCACTAATTAATCGAAAACAACTTCGTTCCATCCGGGTGTCCCTTGACACCTCTAATTTTTTTAGTTTTAACTTTTAACTTTAGACATTATTAAAACAAATATAAATAAAATTTTCATGATTTACATTGACATCCTAGGTCATTATCAATCTGTGAGATGTCCCTAATAGTATTATCCCCCCAAGATAACAATTATATTCTATCGCAATCTTATTATATTATATTATTATTATATTGTAATAATTCATAGGGAGTTTGCTACATTTGCCAAAATTATCTTGTGGAGTAAGACAAATGTAAAGTAATTGACTTAACTTCAAACATTCGTCGATAAAATGTACTTAAGCCAATAGAAACTATAATATAGCCCCTCCACCTTCGCCCTTTACGCTAGACACTAACAGAATATACTGTAGGTACTAAACCTCGTATACGTCGCGGAAATAAAGGCGATCAGATATTATGTTGTAATATGTATACCGCATATTAGACATGTAAATGTAGCTCAGTAGATATTAACACCGATAATGGACCAAAAACAGGTTCTAATAAATATTTTAGACCATATTTCTGAATCCAAAAATATTTTCTGTTTTACCACAGCCCTCCGTCATGTAAAAACCTTTTCAGTGAACTTGAAACATTACAAGGCAGGCGCACACACACCAAGAGTCCTCATAAAGATTTCTCATAAGAGCGTAAGTCGTCAAGTGTCTAATTTGTTCAACCGGTAACAATAGTTTTATTGACAACTCGGTCGTGTACATCAGTCAAATTATCGTAAATGTACTGATACGCTATTTAAAGCAGCAAGCAGGAATGTGCCGGTGTTTCGTGTTTCTGTTACGAGGATAAGTCAAAGCGTGAGACTATCGATTACGCAGTAAACACACACTGACAACAGATATTGTAACAATCGTGAACGAGAATCGTTGCTTCAAAAACCCATTCCCATAATTTTCAATAACGCAATAAGAAACAGGAAGGCGATCTCGAGAGCGCACAATGATGATTGTTTGTCAAGAGGGTAAGTATTTGTGAGAGCACAATTATATCGCACAAGCGGCGGGGGCGCGTGGGCCCCGGCGCAGTCCGCCGGGCGGGGCCCCGCGTCCTTAACCGTAACACCGCCGGAAGAGACGATTGTGAGACAATTTAAATCATTCTCGGCGGCCTATCAAGCGTTGTTGCTGACTTCCCGAGCGCAATCACGACCTGCTCTATTGAGGACCGAAATGACAACAACCCACGCGACGCCGGTCACTTACAATTTCACCTTGCAATAGATTTGTCCACCGTCCCAGATAGCAATAACAAGATCAAGTGGTTTTATTATTTGCGATGTACATAATAAATTATAATGCACATACATGCATAATATTATAGGTTTCAGTGTGTTTTTAAGACCGTGTATCTAAGCTATTACAAATTTGCAATATTACTAATTAAAGTATAAGTATAAAACAGGTATAAAATGCATTCTTCTCTAACTTCAAGTAGACGTAACAAATCCTATAAAAGGATGTGTCTTGGAATTCCCTAATAATGGTTGCAACACCTGCAACACATAGATACTATTTCCCTCGTCCACGTACCAAATAAATCACGTATGGACAACCATTCTTATAAGTTGATCACGTCTGGCGAGTTAGCCGGCGCAGTTCATCACTAATCAACTAGGAAGTTTCGTTTCCATATATCAAAACTCGACAGCTACATGTCAGTGCAAATGTCATCTGACGATGGTCAACACTAGGCAAGAGCCGCAACCCTAATACAAAGGACACCGCTGACACTGTAAGAGGCAAATGCAAACAACGGCGCATCTGTTCAATATTACGCGCGCGGCAGATGACGAACACTGTATCACCCAAAGATCGTTCACAACACGAGTAAAAATTATATAAACGCATCCAAAACTAGTACCAGTACTAGTAGTAATATTTGACCGCCGCAACTTTTTTTTTAATTCCATGGAGAAATACTGTATAATGTATAACACATTTCCTAAAATTAATCAGTTAACACATTCTAAGAAATATTATAATGCATTTTATTTGTAAGAAAACATGAGCGTCCACTTTTTAATAAAACGGCATCACCTTTATTTCCAGCAAAACGACTGTGGGGCTTAGAATGTGGCAAAAAACCGCAACTCGTAAGACGACGTCGTTTAGTTTTGATGTTTGTGATTGATCGAGACACCAATACGTCAGTCACGTGTTAGTCTCTCAACCAATCCCAATAAAACGACACGGAGTCGTGTTGTGTTTTCTGCCATTTTCTATGCCCACAGATAATTATTTAATGTAGACTATAACTTTGATCTTCACCGTTCATATGCAGGTTATTCCATTCAATGGAATTTGGAAGTTTGTTTACACTTTGCATGTTACACTATAATACCTATTTAAAAACACGGAATTAATTTTATTTTACTTAGCTTAGATAGCAAGTTAAATTAGGCACAGTATAAAAAAAATGTGGGTAATAAAAAATAAAAACACTATTTGGATAGAAGATGGCATTGTTTGTGTTTAAATAATTCCCTATCAACCTGTATATAACAATAATTTGGATTGGACAGGTTTTATGAGACCGGTTTCTTTCTGTTAAAATGATTTCACTTTTTGCATTTTTTTAGTTATGAAATACATTTAATTGAACCCAATACAAAGAGAAACATAAAAATCTTATTTAATTTTGTTTCTACGCAAAATGGTAGCAAGCGTCAATTGACGATAGCTTGCGCATGACGAGCAGTCTACGTGGATAGTATAGATCGTCATAAACTCAGACAAGAACACATGTAGTGTTTTCAATTTCTTTAAAGTGCAAAAACGACGCATTACACTGGATCCAACTCTATAAATTATTACGCATCATAATAAAATATTATTGTTCGGCATTCCTTATCGTATATAACAAAGGTGATTACATCTAGGGATTACAGTAATTGCATTACAGTTACAAGTATGTAGGCGACATCCCGAGGGATCGCGACGAATGTCTTCGTACCTACGTAAGCTATGCCGCTAGTGCATGCATAATACGTACTATTTAGAAGTAGGTCTTCAGTGCCTTATTATCTCTCGAATAAATATCAAAGCTTCGATTCATGTATGTAATAAGTTATTACTAATAACTAATAAGTTACAACTATTATGTCGGTTTTCATTATTGATTGATTAACATTACAAATTCTCTATATTTTTACTTTTTTACAGTCTGGTCAGACAATAGCAGCAATACAGACATACACCAGCTATTTATTTAGATACTTAATATGTAAGTTTCTTAAGGAGTCGCTGGAGGAACTGAACCGGATGCTGGATGGCCTAGCTTCAGCCTCGCGACGCATCGGTCTTGGCATGAATTTGGATAAAACCAAAGTCATGATCAATGGCCACATTGATCCGGGACCGGTGGTCGTACATGGCCACCCTCTTGAAATTGTTTCCGAGTATACTTACCTCGGGCAGATTCTGCAGTAGGGTAAAAAAATAATTGAGACGGAGGCCAAGAGGAGGATCCAGCTGGGCTGGGTAGCGTTTGGGAAACCACGTCGAGTCTTCTCGTCATCCATACCGCAATGTTTGAAAACGAAAGTTATCAAGCAGTGCGTCCTACCCGTCATGACCTACGGAGCCGAGACATGGAAACTCACGGTAGGGTTGGTCCACCAGTTTAAAGTCGCTCAGCGGGCTACGGAGAGAGCTATGCTCGGATAGGATTCGCAGCGAATACATCCGACATAGAACCAAAGTTATCGACATAGCTCAAAAGATTAGCAAGCTGAAGTGGCAGTGGGCTGGCCATATCTCGCGAAGAACTGACAACCGCTGGTGTAAACGTGTTCTTGAGTGGAGACCGCGACTGGGAAAACGTAGTGTAGGGCGCCCTCCGGCCAGGTGGGATGACGATCTGCGAAAGACTGCAGGCAGATGCGGCAAGCTAAAGACAGGGCGCTATGGCGCTCATTAAGGGAGGCCTATGTCCAGCAGTGGACTGATAAAGGCTGATTTTGATGATGATGATATAAGTTTAATGTGTTTACCACAGTGTCTCATCATCATCATCAGCCACACGACGTCTACTGCTGAACATAGGCCTGCGACCTTTATCAAGTCGTCTGTTCACCTACCAAGTAAAAAATCGGTTAAGTGCGAGTAGGACTCGCGCGCTGAGGGTTCCGTACAAACTTTACTTTTCCGACCGATCCCTAGACACGGTTATTGTACTAACCGCTAATAATAAGTTTGTAATAGTAACTTTGCTTTTTCTGTTTTTTTTATATATACATATTTACGGGTGTCAGATTTTTTCCTTTACATAATTTATGCTAAAGACATTGCTTCTGGCCAAATTTCATGATTCTAGGTCTACAGGAAATACCTTGAACGTTTTGATTCCCTTGTGAAGTCATACCTATAGTATGCGAAAAAATGCGACATTAACGGTCATATGTTCAGATCGCGTTGACTTAAAAGTTTTATTTTTCAAAGGTCAGAGACAATGGGCCCGAGTAATTGATATTAATTTCAATTGATGTCACTACGGGTTCCTGAAAAAGTCGTGATAGACAGATGAACGTCAAAGTGATCCTATACATAAAGGTTCCTTTAGATGTACGGTACCCTACCAATCAGTGCCGGATTAACCCATAAGCAAATTAAGCAATTGCTTAAGGCATCAGGTCTTGGGGGGCACCAGAATGATGACCAGACTGATGTTAGTTTACTTATGGTAGGGGGGCCCCATAGGCGTGAATTGCTTAGGGCATCAAGTTGTCTTAATCCGGCACTGCTACCAATAGAATGAAGCCTATAATTGTAAGTGAAATCGCGAAGTCAGGGCTTGCTAAAGCTTTGTGTACCTTAAGACCTTAATTTGCATGAATGAAAGTGTCATCGAAACGAAGATGATACTGGCTTTTTTACTTTTAACATGTAGATACAATCAAATAAAAGGTAGGAAAACCAACATAAGTTACACAGCGTTTTCCAAATAGGCTTTTCACATGTAAACCGATGGAATCAATAAACAAGTCCGGTTTGACCAAACGAATATGCGCTGATCTTGTTAGTTTAGGGATACAAAAATTCTATCTGGAGTAAATAATTTAACATATTCATTGGCACACTCATTCGATGGTACTAATAGCTCGGTGACAAAAAAAAACTATTTACACATTATTTTAGAGTCATGCTGTAGTAGTAAATTATGTAATATATAGTTTTTACTGCGTGTGTGTAAAACTCAGGCATATAAAGTAGTTTTAGTAAATGTGTAGAAAATGTTAACGGGACCTCGGATTTTACAAAAGTAAAATCTGGATTGAAGCAGATTTACAGCATTGTTAAAATAAAAACAAAGCTTGATGTTTTTAAGAGTAAAATTTCAACAAATTCTGTTGGAGTATTTCATAAGTCACAAAAGTAGATCACGCTAAGTGCCGCTACAAAACCCTACCATGTTTTAAAACACCATTTTCTGAAATCGTTTGCTGTAGATGAATCCGTTTTTAATGACGACATTACAATACGTTTTATGTACGGTTACAAAAGTGTTGCGCGCCGCTACGTCATTATATTGTTGCATTCTCAAACACCCTCCGCGTTGGTCAAAAAAACATATTTCACAACGTTGTGTTGCGTTTACTTGTCAGTACATTCTACGTGTTAAACTCGCACAAGCCGTGATAACAATTACTCTAACCTATGAATAACCCACCGGCAAAGACACTGTAAACAATTGTCTTTAAAATAATAATATTGATCAAATTGCGCGTCAAATGCGTAAGAAGCCACTATTAACACATTAAATTATAAAAAAATCACAGTTTTCAAAAGCGAAACCTATAGGTATTACTTTGGTATTGATTAAACTTAGCGTGAACAGCCTAATACTTATTTCTATATTATTACACTTTCTGATAGCCGGATGCCGGACAAACTAAATTGTGTTGCCTCAATTATGAAACAAAAATATGAATAACTTATAATTTACCATCTTAAGTTATGTTTAGCTGTATATAACTTTAGGATATCTTGGAAAATATGGATAATAAATATCACCACGACAAATATTACGAGTTACATGTTTTAATTCCAACGCCCATTTTTGGCCTTAGAGATAGTCCCCGTACATGTCTATCAAGGTGTAAATGTTTTCCTAAAACTAAATCCATTTATGTTTATTTACTGTTATCTCTTATTTGACACTCTTACGAGGGAATTATCATAATATTCTTTATGCATATAATGCATGCACTATTAAATCCACATAGAAGACATATTCTGCGCGCGTTCGTTCTTTCAACAATTGTTGATTTCCATACCATCAACAGCTACTTGTCGCCCGAGATGGTAAGTTTTGGCAGATATGTGCTCTCTTTAATGAGTAGACCTGCCAAATTTGTCGGTATGATTGTTTTTGAGATTGCGCAAAATGTGAGTGAATGGTACTTCGCTCTTGTATTACGATATACATTACTAAACAAGATATCCAGTTACGAACAGTAATAAGTACATAATGTCCTGTACTATTTCATATTTGAAAAGGTTAATTTATATGTCGATATCAAATTCGACGCTCTTTAAAAAGAAATCTAGTGTTAACGTAAATAAAAATTAGGTCCCAAAAAGAATTTATTTTCTATGAGAAGTGTAAAATATATTAAAAAGTCAATCAAACAAAAAAAATGTACCCATTAAAAACCATGTGATTCCTAAGTATTTATCTACTTAATTAAAAGTATTATATTAGCTCTTCTTTCTGTTCAGACTGTTACACAATGTTTCCTGCATGCCGTGTATGGTATTTTAAAATTAATATATATCTTAAAATTTTCGATAATTTAAATAACTTATTGGTTTACAAATATATTTGTCAAGTTCCATCAATATAGTCACTGTATGAATGTGACGGCAAACGTTCAGCACAATTTGCAATTTTTTCTAAACTGTGGCTGGTATCACTCGTACTAATGTAAAACATTGTGTACAAACGGAGCTGTATACGTGTCAAAGAAATACTTATAAATTAAGAACTTGGCGTGATTAAATAAATAGCGAACAATGTTTTAGGAATTAAAATTTAATATATTTTAGGTTGGTCTGGGAAACCTTTGAGGGAGGCCTATGTTCAGCAGTGGTTATTTTTATGGTATATTTTATGGAGTATTTTTCTAAAACGGTCTCGCCGTCTTCGTGTAGATATAATAGAATATTACGATGATTTAAGTTATCGACATTTGCATTAACTCATTTTGAAACATTTTAAAATTTAAAACTTTAGGAGCTCAAATAAAAAGCCTAGAAGCTGTCTCTATATCATATTAGGTTTTAATTGCCCATGGAGCAAGATTTTACCAAACGCTTTTATCATTATTTTTTTTTTCATTATATGCGTTAGACGTGTCTATATAACACTACAAGGTTATCGTAATCTTATCATAGTCGTACAATAAAATAGAAACAAATGATAATATTGTTAATTTAAATTAAAAGTAATCTGAATTTAAAATTATAAAAAATTATATTTATTGAACGAAATCAATTTACAGTAGACGCCCCCGTTGCAGATCTAATAAGATCCCCCTCCGGAATTCAATCAAACGTATCACGGAAATCAATATAATTAAAAGAGGCGTTAGCTGTTCGTCAAAACGGCGAAACCGGACTTAAATGCAGTATTTAAGAGATACATAATATCTTTCTAAAGTAAATTAACTAGTTTAAGTAACACTAGGACAGTAACTTTAATAATTAATTGTTAAAATCTACGTCACACATGCACATAAATCATGTCATTGATATATCAAGAGTTAAAAAGTATTACTGATGATAACATATTACACCTAATTATAATTATTCTAACACTTTTCACACTCAGTCATTAACAACATGCCCGTAATTTTTAGTGTAATAACAAAATAGGGATGTCTTTTTTTCGTAATTACTGTATAAATATTATGTAGTTATTGGAAACAGGCGCGTAACCGAAGCGTAAGCGCGATGTACGGCGAGCGACGCACGCGAGGTGGACGTCGCGCCGCACTCTTCTCCGAGTATAGACTGCGAGATGCAACCGAGAGCCCCGTGCAATCGCCACTAGACGTGCACAATGCGCCGAGAAAATTATTAACAAGTATACGAAAAATCGGAGAAAACTAACACATGCTTCTTTATGTTTAGTAGTGATTAATGATGTTATATTGCGTTCAATTGTTGATATGAAATAATCGAACGTTTATGCACAATATGGCACAATGTGATTAATTATTAGGAATTTGGTAAGAAAACATATTTAATGTAACCTGACCTAAAGAAAATAATATTAAAATCAAAAGGCTTAGCAAAATAGGGCAAAGTTAAATAATTATGTTTAATATTAATTAAATTTGCAGACTCATAAATCGTTCAACGAAAGCAGTCTTCAAAATTAGCTACTTAACCTTAGTCATAATATTTTATAGAAAGGTCGGAGTATTTTATAAAGTATCTGCGACAAAAACACGTGCGGAATAGTATGTATGTGTTTTGATAGAGCAGCACGCAATGGCGGGTATATTTCAATAAACACAATTGAACTCAACCAAATATCGTGGAAAACATAAAGCACACTACAAACAGGAGGGTCAGACTTTTGTATCCCCACAGCCCCGGCCCCGAGTTTACAACTAACTCTGCACAGTGGATTTCGAGTGCCATAACCGTCCCGCATGTCGAAAGTAGACTGGTACTTTTGAAATGAGAAAACAGTATGTTTTAATTAGTTTCCGCGATGAGTGTTCCAAGCGGGTGTAGATCAAACTCGAGTCTCGACTACGCGATGCAGTGAGGGCCGTAAATCACTAAGCATCAGTACCTATATATAATTACTGTATGAAAAGCACCCATAACAAAACGTACCCAAACATCTTTGAAATTTGAAGGACTAAGTAGTAATTACGAAATCGTAGTATAGCATTGTTTTGATAAAACTTATTCTCTGGATTAAACATAGACTTTGTATATTGTCTCGATACATATACACAACACGGAGGCATGAACCCTATCTACAGGAGGCTAAATACTTTCTCCGCACAGGTTTTTAACATATATTAAAGTAGCTATTGTCACCATGTAGTGTGTAAGTGAATAAACATCTCAGACACGTCTTCATGAATACTGCAAGAAATACGTAGTTTCAGTAATAGCGAACAGAGCATATCGTTTCTGAGCATCAACCACTCACTATTACCGTTTAGTGGTACATTACTTTTCCCCTCTATTCACAGTGCATCGTACCGATGATAAAATAGTACACAAAGGACATCCGGACCACAGACGCTCTCTAAGTCCCACTCCCTCTGCACGCTTTATAAAAATTCGGTATACGCAGCCGGATTTGCAGCTCAAAGCCTGATTGATCAACTCGAATTACACAAAACACAGCGTGTCGCGCTGCGGGCATCGCCCGGTGCAAAGTTATACAATTAATTAATTACATTAATTGGACATGCCGTTTTCATCGACATTTATTTAAATTATTTATTCTCTTCAGGTTATTTATTATACAGCCCTGTGTGAAGAATTATAGTATGAGTATAATATTGTACTATCATAATTAGGGCTTTCGCCGGGAAATTATTTATATAGATTTCAAGTAAAACCAAGCCGTCAACTCAACTGACGCTACATCTTGGAAAAAAAGGATGGCGGTCTTGACACCACGGCACAGAAACTCCCATAGACTTATAATAAGAAATTCTTTAATCTTATGACATACAATAGATCCACGAATAACCAAGTTTAACAGCCGAGTAGGGCTTTTTAACCAAGAAAGAAGTTATAGGCGTTAATTTAAAAAAGAAAGAGCTGTTTTCAGTCACGAATATTCACGATATACAAATGAACCTCACGCGAAATTACATTACAATATCCAATCAATTTAGCGATTTACCTGTCTCGGTGGCGTTGTTGTATTATGGTACGACTGGAGTGCTGAAGTCTCTGGTTCGATTCTAGGGTCGGGAAGTGATATTGGGCTTTTTTACTCAATATCTGTCCGGAGTCTGGAAATGTGCCCGGTACATGGTAATAGGCCCGCCCCTATTACATGGGATCTAACATTGTTGGCGAAATGTGGGTGTGTTCTACCTCTTTCTACCGCTGAAAAGGGATAAAATTGTGATGCTATGTTATTATAATTTCAGTTGACACTATTTCATTGCCATCTTTATGAAACACAAACTGGAATGTTGTGTTAAATTATTAGTATTTTGTTAAGATTGAATGAATTATCAAAATGAATCAAGCTCAACAAATGTACAAAAACCAAAATGAAAAAATCATATATCCATAAACAGAGACAGAGAGAAGCAGTTCAAGCAGAGATCACGCCATGATAATGGCATACTTCTTTCACCTCTTCTACATGCATAGTTCTCATCGTAAATTTTTGCCGATTATGGGCATTCCCTCCATCCATACCATCCACATTCGATTGGTAAATAGCCTTCGTAACTTGTTTTCAACCATCCTCCTATCACTATCCTACCCAAATTATCTCAGCATGTTTCTTTTGATTTTAGTCAGTACATCATTTTTCAATTTATAACGTCATACTATCCCCATGCGATTAGTAATATTGACTCCACAAAATATACTCTGTAAGCTGTGCATTTCCACCGCATTTACTCGACTTTCGTGCTTCTTCTGCCAAACCAGCATTCACTTCTATACATAAGCGTCGGCAACAGCACAGTATTGCGAATCCCTATTCTGCTACCTTTACTGCCCTCACCAGGCGGCCCTCAGTTCCATACGTTAATGACAACGTTAACCACTGCTTATTCCTCGGCACAAGATCATAAGCCTTTTCCAAGTTTACGAAGGCACAAACGACTTTTTAATTTAGCCAAATATTTTTCCGCCATATGAAAATACTTTATCTTCTTGTTCTTTAAGATCACGGCATTGTAAATAAATTTGGTAAATCAAACACTCAGTCCAGAATACTTTTCTCTGTATACGAAAATTATCGATTGGATTAATCAAAGAGCGTTTATAATACGAAAGGATTAATTTTCGATGCGCGCACTTACAAACTTTTTCTTTATATTTATAGATATCATATATCTACATCCTAAAATAAACTTTAATGAAAAAGACGTGAGGCTGTGTATGTAGGGATTTAAAATATTACATTTTCTTTATTTAATGGATCGACTCTCTATCATCGCGCTGACTGTACAATTAGTGAATAAAATGCACGTACAGTGAACATCACAATCGGCCCATTTAAGAAATCATGTAATACAACGCCAACTCCGAAGTCGCAGTCCCATAGATGACTCCAGTCGGAGCTAGTTTTCCTGCTACGGTAAACAAGTTAGACCAGGGTTGATTCATTTTGTACGACGAAGCAATTATTTATAAAGATTGTAAACAACTGTGGCTAAAAACTGGTCACTAGTCTAAATAACCACATAGGACAATCAAACTACGTGGCACACTATATTAGGTTTCAGCATGATACACCATAATCCATACTGTTCTGTTGGCTTTATTGGTGCATACGCACAATCACGCCTTTTATCCCCGAAGGGGTAGGCAGAGGTGCCACTAGTGCACCCACTTTTCGCCGTGCGTATTCCGTCCCATGATATGATAGTGGGCGAAATCGAACCTATCGCCAATCGGGCACAATTTCCAGACTCCGGGCTGATACTGATTAGAAAAACCCAATATCAATTTGCCAGTCCCGGGGATCGAACCCGAGACCTCAGCATTGCAGTTGTACAGCAATATTTACCATTACAAAGGCGCGCATCTATCGACCGTCGCTAAATTGAACTAGGGTACTAAAATAAACCTTGACAAGCCTGAAGTTACTTCTAACCACGCTTCTAACAGTGGGTGGAGTTGGCTGCTACAGTGGCATAGACGCGCATATCAAATGCTTTCAATCGAACTGTGCGTTAAAGACGTGTGACAAAACATTCTATAGTCAATAAACTTAACGGATTATTATTAAAATCGTAAATGGCGCTTTTATGGTGCATTAAAGTGAATAGCAACCATTGAAGTTTTTAACAATAACCAATTTAAAACTGTGTGTGGCTCATGTAGAAAATGTATTCTGCAGATCCCTACGCACAATTGGGTGAGTACACATTAATTATTATACTTTCAAATAATCATTAGATTATGAATTAGCATGACCTGGGACATCAAGCTGAACCGTCTGTAGGTATAATAAACTTACGCACTCGAGTATTTCAATGTGGCTTTTTTTGCATTTTCAGAAGGCACCGCGAGCTTGCGTCACGTCTGAATCGTCACGTGTTTTGAATGGGGGTTCTTTCGGGTTCACTTAACATCCCCCAAGAATATCTGACGCGCTCGAGCATTTTTTTTCTTAATTTTCTACCCTTCCGTGTGGCCACCCCCACCACGCAAATCGGCAGATTAACATAGCTCCAGAGACACATGGGGCATATACATTATCAATATCTGACGCGCTCGAGTATTTCCATGTCACTGTTTTTTTTTTACATCTTTGAAAACCTGTAGATGCTCCCACCACCGTTGGAGGGGTATAAATCATATAGCCTTTTTTTCTTCCTATCATTTAATCTTCAAAATCTAATAGGTCCCAAGGACGCTCCCGTAAATCCACATTTAGCATCGTCGCATCCCCTACTATAGCGACAACGCCATGTGCCGCATGTAGTCGCTTTCTTTTTGTTCTCGCACAACAATCGGCGTACATACCTATGTGACAGGTTCGTGTTGAGTATATCAGATTTATTAATGCACTCATATAAAATTACCGCATATATAAAATAAGATTACGGGCATTGTGTTGGAGAACCACGGATTGTATATTGTAATAGAAAAATACATAATAAGTTTTTTAGACATAAAATAAAACTAATTTAATAGTGATATCTCTTTGCGTCTTTCTTATTCCTTTAATGCAGATCAAGAAGCGTGCGGAACTCGGGCCTGGTGTTCATGTCAATGAACATGGTTTGCAAATGACGTTATGACTTCACTTTCTTTCAAAGTGTAACCCCATTAGATTTATGCAACGTCGATAATGTAAAATACAGTAAATATAATATCCAAACCGTGCATTCGTTATTTTTCCGCTGATGCATCAACGACATTTCACTCGGCGTTATGCGTTATTAAAGACGTCAGTTGTCATCCCACTGGGCGGCTCGATAAATAACGCATTGTTCGCGGGCTACTGTCGCGTCGCGTGCCGAGAGCGATAGCCCGAGCTTGAATTTTCACTGAAAACGAAGTAACGCTTCGCTGTGCTCGGCAGTTGTAGAAATTGGGTCGCATACCGTTGTATAACGTCCCAAGAGAGCAGCACGGGCCGCCGTTGTGTTTAAAAAAAATATAATGCACAAATGTACCTTGTACAACTCATAAGATCGAGGTCGCGTACTCAAGCTTCATTATGCTTCAGTGTAGTAAGATTTATGTGTAAAATAATAATAATACTTGTATTTTTGTAGACTATATTACTATAAAAAGAAAAAACATATAGTGGTGTATTGTATCACATGAGACGCTATCATGGTGTGAATCTACTGTAACTGGATCACTCGCGATTAGCAATTTATTCAATTAACGCTTATATGCTCCAGCATAGAATGCACCGATAGAAATGCGCTAGAAGTTCTTTACAAACCAAACAATTATTTGTCGGTGTCATCCGCAGACACTTCATATTCTGCGAACTTCGCGTTCTGAGCAATTTTTTTTCAGAAAACATGAACTAATATTCCACTCACGAGAAAAATTCCATTTCGCGTGTCGTATAGGGAACGAGCTGTCATAAGCTATGCTATCTGGTGGCGCAGTCTGATACTTTCAGCCAATCGATAGTCGATACTTGTGGCATTGACGTAAAATATTCATATTATTTTTTGTTAAAAAGTTTTTATTCATTGCTTTTTTGTTAGTTAATTATAGAATAGTGTAAACAATACATCATAGATATACGATTGCAGTTTTCGCGAGTCATCTGCTGTTAGTTATTGAAGAGTTCCATTGTGTATCTCCGAAGATCTTCATCAGATCTTCATAAATTATATACTAAAACCTACTCTGAAAAATATAAATTTCAATATCGAAAACCACATCCAAATCGGATCAGTCGTTTTTGAGAAACTCGCGGCCATACAAATTTACATACATACAAACAAACATACATACATACATACGGATCGAATACAGAACCTCCTTTTTGAAGTCGGTTAAAAAAAATAAAAATAATATTTAATTGGTTGATAATGTATTGTTGTGTATCGGGATGCTTCAAAACATAAAAATGAACACATCTAATGGTGTAAAATTTTATTGCCTTCCCAAGAATAGTACCTAAGTACTTAAATTCCATGGTTATGTTAAAATAGGCAAAAATAATAAAAGCTCAAACAAAATAAAATAAAACATTCATAACTTTCATAAGTATGAGTTCCAAAAGCATTTAGAAATGTCTCATTACGTCATGTGTACGGGAGCCTGCAAACTCTTTCAAACTATCTCCATATCAAATTTCCTCAAAATCCGTATGCTAGTTTTTGAGTTTATCGCATTCAGACAGACAGACGTGGATAGAAAACTTTGTTTCTTCTTTTCAGTACCTGAGCTCCGCAAGGTTACGGAACATTGCACAGTTTTTTTTCGATTTTAAGAATTCTATTTATGCCCAATAATTACTGGATATTTAGGTATAAATAATTTGTCAAAATTCATCGATATCGTTACGACACTTCATGTAAAAAATCAAATCATTTTTTGTAATACGTAATATAATATATAGCCATGGACGCAGTAATATCAACAACATTGTCACATGTGGTAAACTTCCTATAACAATTAATGAATGGTGGACTTCCGTTTCACTTTTCCCCTCGTCGAGCCCAATACTATAGTAACAGTTCGTTTAACAATATACTAATGGTAGCGGACTCGTCTACGAGCGGCTACAATTTAATAACGTAGCCTTATAGCATAAAACATCTACTTCATATGTAACAGAAAGCAACTGATTTGAAAACACTTAATATCTGGAGATCGCCATAGCATACTGCTACAAAAAAAAACTGATTGAAAATAGGTTTACCGCCTGACGTACGGCGAATCTAAAAAAGTCCTAAAAATAAGGTGTTTTGTTTCGGGTATAGTACGAGGTATTCTTTAAAAACAAAAACCGTCCTAGAGCAGGCGAATAAAAAGTAAAAGACAGATTTTTTTATTCGTTTCGAGACGAGATAGAAGCTCCGAAAAATATTGTGTTGCAAGCAAACTGGAAGGCACCATACATCAAACAAGAGACACGTGCTGACATTTTTAACCGACTTCAAAAGGGAGGTTCTGTATTCGATACGTATGTATGTAAGTTACTAAAAACCATTAAAATTTATACATGCGTATAAATTCTTAATAATATAGTTTCACCCTCTCTTCAAATTTTGCCGTGCCCGACAGGGTCCACGATTGTCACGTATGTATTCGATTGTACCATCTTTATGTATAAACAATTGTGGAGTGCAATAAACTTTGAATTTGAATGTATGTTTGTATGTATGTATGTATGTATGTATGTATGTATGTATGTATGTATGTGTGTAGGTATGTATGTATGTATGTATGTAAATATGTATGACCGCGTGTTTCTCAAAAACTACTGATCCGATTTGGATGTGGTTTCCGATATTGAAATGTATATTTTTCAGGGAAGGTTTTAGTATATAATTTATGAAGATCTGATGAAGATCTTCAGAGATGACACAATGGAACTCTTCAATAACTAACAGCAGATGGACTCGCGAATTCTGCAATTGTATATCAACAATGTATTGTTTACACCATTCTATAATTAACTAACAAAAAATCAATTAATAAAAACTTTTAACAAAAAATAAACCGACTTCAAAACCACTGCAAACCAAAAAATAATTCAACTTTATATTCGCTTAGTATATACGCATAGTTGGAGTAGTGTTTGAGAAACACGCGGTCATACATATTTACATACATACAAACATACATACATACATACATACGGATCGAATACAGAACCTCCTTTTTGAAGTCGGTTAAAAATAATTCAACTTTATATTCGCTTAATATATGCGTATATTTGGAGTCGGTGCCTAATTTAAATTGAACAATGTTTCGTATATTTGATCTTGTATTTCCTTGGCTTAGCTGGCAATTGGTTTGCAGTGGTTTTGAAGTTGGTTTATTTTTTGTTAATTCATACTTTTAACACATGCTTATCTAAGATATCTCGATCTAGTATTCGAAGCTTACATACGCACGATTTTGACGCTGTCGTATTTTAGTTTCAAATACGCTCAACGGGGCGCTCTTCAAATTTCCATACAAACATTTACGTAGTCGAAACAGTTACGTTAACTATACAATAGTGCGTGAACTCTTGCTAAGGGTACAGACCGCGTGGTAAAATGATCGGCTGAACATACTATACCCTGTAAATTATGTGAACGAAACCTCTGCTACGATACAGAAAACTATTGAAAACAAACAAACTATGTATGGAGCGTAGAAAAGTTATCTACAAAGCCTCAAGCATCGCAGCGTAGCGTAAGCGCTGGCCACAGTGTACATTCATGCATTAATAGTTTTGTTAGGACCAAGTTTAACGTGGTGTATAACAATATCAAAAGTATCTATCAAGCACTTGATGGAAATGGAGCAAGTGTAACCCCTGCCAGTGACTTAAGACTGACAACTGAAGAAGACTTCACTTCATTTCTATTTGCATATCTTTGTAGATAATGGTATGTTTTACATTATATCACTTGTTATAAAATAGTTATTGTATAGATTTGCTTCAAAGGCTTTAAAGGGACTATTTTTGTTAACTATTTATTGTCAGTAACATGAATTTTTATACAGTGAAATCTATTACACAAAACAAAAAGCATCAATTGAGAAATTTAGAATAGTTATGCTCTTCGATTGTTTTTGCTACCGTTCAGGACTAAGGCAACCATAATTGACAATAAATTGGCTCAACGTGCATAATATTACTTTGACCTATTTCCATACTGTGAAGATACGTGCCAGGATGGATGGATACGCAAATATAAAATAGGTAACTTGAAACTGAGTGGAGTAAAAGCAGGTCTCTAATTGCTTTTATTTTTATTGTCTACACTTACATTAACTACATTAAACTTGGTGTCAATCTATTATTCTATATGTTAAATTTTTCTACGAATAATAGGTACCCACTCATAATGGTTCCTTACGTTTACGCGAATGTTAGACAGTGAAATTAAACTATTACAAGGATTTTATCGCGGTTTTGTTTTATTTTCTCCCGACGTTGCGAAGGCTTTGCAGCACTTTGTGGTCACGGAGCGGACTAAGGTTTAGGTGGTCCGATAAGTTAGTATTACAAATTTACCTTCAATTTGCAATTATAAATTGTTACTGTTACAAATCTACCTTCAAAAAGCGTAACAAGAAGGCATTGGGTAAAATATTGGCTGTATAAAAGAGAATTTCATAGCCACAATTTTGTTTTACACAGCTTCTTATTTTTTTAGCGGCGGCACTACGCGTAAATTTTCTTCCGGGATAAAACCCCCGCTAAATATTGTTGAAATTAAACTATTATAACGGATTTTATCGCGGTTTTTTATTTCATATTTCTCCCGACGTTTCGAAGGCTTTTCAACACTTCGTGGTCACGGGGCGGACTGAAGCGGTAGGTGGTCCGAAAACGCGATAAAATTCGTTATAATAGTTTAATTTCAATGTCTAACATTCGCGTAAACATAAGGAACCCCGCTAAATATTTTCCCGGAATAAAAGTAGCCTATGTGGTACTCTATCTTTGTGCCAAAATTTTATGCAAATCTGTTGCCGTTCTGGTGTGATTGAGTAAAAAACGTCAAAGTTTTCGCATTTAGTATAGACTAGCTTTTGCCCGCGGCTCCGCCCGCGTTAAAAAAATTTTTCCGGAATAAAAGTCCCGCTTTACGTTTTCCCGGGATAAAAGTAGCCTATGGGTTAATCCAGCACATGATCTACCCGTGTGCCAAATTTCATGGAAATCTGTTCAGCAGTTTTTGCGTGAAAGAAGAACAAACATCCATACATTCTTACAAACTGTCGCCTTTATAATATTAGTAGGATTTATAGATTAATTTAGACTGTAATACGAAATACAAAATAAGGACAATGACAACTATTTTCTCTATTACCTTACCAATTATAATTATTAAAGACTCGTGGTATCTCACCACTCAGGGATAGTTAAAAAAACTCTTTCTCCGACTGTAACATAATATTAGTTTACAGAGTGTGTGATTGGCTGTGGAGGTGCGCGGGCGCCTCGTCGACGCAATACAATATGTCTGACTCCTTTCGCTGTCCGCGCGCTGACTGATGTTTGCCGGACGAAATGCCATTGGACGATCGCGCAAAAGTCATAATTGATGGTTGCATGACGCGCAAATAAAAAAATCCAGATATTCGACAATCACCGTCATTCAATCAACAATTACAATATTAGACGAAGGGATATTCGTCACTCACAGATGTGACTGTGGTAAAACTGACAGCAAAACGTACTGTCTAATGGGCGCCTATTACTCAGTAAGGTGGCGTAGAGTGAATTCTTGTCGTGCGGGGCGGACCCAAAATTTACAGCCCAGAGGCACCAAAAGGTAAATAAGAGTCACGCATGCAATGGGTTCTCAGTCATCTCAAGTGAAATTCGTATATCCATTCAATCGCATACGATATAGTTATAATAGGATATATCGACAAAGAGGATGCGATAATATCGCGTATAACAAAAGCTTTCGTTACGGTTACGATTCAATATACAAATACAACGGATTTTTTTTGGAAACCCTGTTGCCGAACCTTTGTAGGTGATGCAGACATAAGTAAACCGTGTTAGAAAAACTGAAGTAAATTATCCGACTTGGACTTCGGACCATCCAGTAATTAGTTCATATAAACAAACATCAGCCAAAAAAAGCGGCTAAATAATATACGATATAATATACTCAGAAAAAAATTCTTTTCTATGACACCGTGAAACATGTTGGTTTTCTTTTCTTTTATAAAATTCTATTATATAAAAGTGTAATAACATCTTTCTGTAACCATTTTCACCTTGGCTCGACAAAGTAGATATACAATCGAAATGCTTCAGAACCGTAAACAAACAACACCACACTATACCACACCAGCCCTGTAATACTGCTCACTGCTGAGCACGGGCCTCCTCTACAACTGACAGGGTTAAGGCCTTAGTCCATCACGCTGGCCTAGTGCGGGTTGGCTAACTTCACATACCTTCGAATTTCAGAGAACTTGTCAGGTATGCATGTTTCCTCACGATGTTTTCCTTCACCGTTAAAGCGAGCGATAATTCACAAGGAATACACACAATTTTTTGGAAAAATCAGAGGTGTGTGCCCTTGGGTTTTGAACCTACGGACATTCCGTCTCGGCAGTCCGTTCCACTTCCAATTAGGCTATCGCCGCTTACAACAACACAGTAAAATGATATTTAACGATAACAATCGCCACAAAGGCAACACATTCAATGGATAGCAACTAGCTAAACCCGAAACTGGATTCTTAGTCATCACTATCAGAGTTCATTCATTTAACAGCGGTTTAATGTACTTATTTTTTTTACACGGCCATGGCAATGTGGCCGTACGACACCTTACGATAAGCGGGGTGAGGTCGAAAATTTAGATAGAGTGTCGAGTAACGAGAGATGACTATCACTCGCCAGTTGCATTATTATGCCGGCCCATTTCAATCGGACATACGCAGGCTGATCCCGGAACACACTTACATGGGCCTCTATGACGGGTTTTAATACTGTCCAGTGCTCGATATCCAAGCGGATACAAAATACATCCAGTGCCACCAACAAATATCCAGGAAATTTTCATCGAGTCTTACCTGAGGTCTTGTAAGAGTGCTTCGCCCTGCGCAATAGTGCCGGCACACGCGTCCAGGCTGGCGGCGCGGTGTTGTGCGCACTGCTCTAGCGCACGGCGCGCCGCTTCGGGCGTGTCGTCGGACGCGCACACGCCGCCACCGCTTTTCAACGTTTCCAACCATTGGAGCAGCTAGACATTAACAAGAGGCCTCATGATATTAACAAATTTTGTGTCTGAATAACAAAATCTACTCTAATTAAACATCGGTGTTTAATCCGTACTGCCTGTATTATGTAGCATTTTTATTTCTTAAATTTTCCACTTAGAAGGAAAGTTTATAGTCTCTACAATAAAATCGTTTCCACATTTCAACAGGTTAATTTACGAGGGACGCGAGAGAAACACCACATAATACTAGTGGTAGGTCTCTCATATGTAAGAGGCCGGTACAACCGCAATGTTTATTCCTACCACCAAGATGCAGTGTGCATGCACTGTTGTGTTTCGGTTTGAAAGATATTGTGGCCAGTGTAACTACTGGACATAATGAGAATTAACATCTTATGTCTCAGGATGACGAGCGCAGTGGAATGTCACACAGTACTTTATAAGGCAAGGTGCTGAATGGTGTTGCTACTGTTTATGGGTAGTCGTATCGCTTACTGTCAAGCGAACGGCATACTCGTCTCGTCATTCAATGCAAAAAAAATATTAATAACCGAAGAAAATGACGTGGTAACTTTCCAATCTAATATGCATAGACAGTCAACTTTATTCTGAATAATGCCAGGGTATTCAGAAATTAAGGAACAGTCCCGCGCTGCTATCTTAGTGCCGGTCGTCTCGTATGCGCCGAAAAAGGCCAGCGCCTATTTTGGTTATTATGTCGGTATAGAATTAGGGGACTCGGCCCAACGCTCACTCGGATGATGCTATACTCCCGAGTATCGACATTGGGCTGTAATTATTAATCAACTATTTACCCTTATTACAACGATACTAATATTGGTAATTGTGTGCAGTGCCTAACCTCTTTCTCGTGTGTGTAGAGCAGCACGGCGAGGTCGAGCCGCCGCCTGCGCCGGTCGACGCGTGCGGCGAACGCGGCCACGTGCGCCTCGAGCTCGCGCGCCACGCCCAGCACCTCCTCGGGGTCGCACTCGCCAGAGCGAGCCAGCTCCTCGGCCGCACCGAGTAGCTTCTCCGCATTCGTATACGTGTTCTACAAAGCACAACAAATTAATACTTTGTATATAACGTAACTAGTAGTGCTCGCGGCTCCGCCCGCGTGAAAAGTTTTTCCGGGACAAAAATATTTTCCCGGAATAAAAAGTAGCCTATAGCACTCCGGAGTTATGTAGCTTCCTATTAGTGAAAGAATTTTCAAAATCGGCTCAGTAGTTCCTGAGATTAGCGCGTTCAAACAAACAAACTCTTCAGCTTTATAATATTAGTATAGATATAATGATGTATACAATAAACTGAAACTTAAATCGATGGTTTGATTATTTTATATCTTAGAAAAAATACCATTACACAATTGTGTTTGTTATAATATCGTAATTTGAATCATTTCTAGCAATATAGAGCATATTGCGCGTAAGTTTATTGTAATATAATAGGGTAGTTTACAATGTTCGGTTTTAAATTTATTCCATATGTTATGGCAAATAATACCAAAAAAACCCTTTCGTGAAATCAGCAATAAAATTAGTTAGGAAATAGGGAAATTCATATTTCTAATATTGCAATGTGCGCGTAGTCGGGATAGCGCGAGAACTCTTTCTCTCGTGCGCATCGTTGTCTGCTTTTTGTGTTCGATTTTAAATGACGTAAATTTATGACAAGTATATTAAAAAATATATGTAAAATAGCCTATTAATTAGACCTAATATTGCAATTTAAAATTGATACGAAATATGTACTTACTTGCGCAACATTTTCGAAATGTTCATGAGATTTTTGATAAACTCTAGCCTTATGGAGATTCCTTCCTATTCCAGTATTTTTCTGTAGAAACACTTCACCGTGATTTGCCAACCAATCTAGTACCTGTATGATGAAATTTTGTTATAATATTATCAATAACATCCAAAACAAGTACACAAAGCTATTATGATACAACATAACTATTTTTTTTAATTATGACACCTGATCTCAATGTTTACTCTTGTTCACTTAAATCTTGCGACATTTTCAGCTACTTACGACTGGAATTCTGTAGTCCACCACCAGAATACAATTCATGCAAATTAAGTAATCATACTGACCTGCCTACAATCCTCTTTGTACAATAACAACGCGAGTCGCTGGTGGAGCTTTAGCCGAGCCTGGTGGTAGCGAGCCTCGAGCGCGCGGTGATGGCCCAGGATCTGGTGTATGACCGCCAGCACGTGGTTGGCGCCGGAGCTGTAGTCGGCAGCCGGGTCGCCGCCGCTGCTACCCGCGCTGCTCACTGTGCCATCGCTTTGCTGCTGATGCCAAATGGTAACGTGACAAAACTATTTAGAATATTATTTAAACATATTTTTGACTGTCTCGTTGACGTGTTGTATTGCGTACGATGAACAAGTACGATTTGCGCGCTGAGGTTCTGGGTTCGAGCCAAAAACATTGAGACTCGGTTTTTAAATCTTAAAAATTACTCAGTCGTAGCTCGGAAATTGGCGGCGTTATACCCGCGTGCCTCGGAAAGCACGTGAAGCCGTTGGTCCTGCGTCTAATCTCTCTCCAGTCATGTCTGATTGCTGTCTCACTGGAATATGAGAGAGAAGGAATAGCGAGTGCACCTGTGTATTGCGCACACACTATCTCCTGCACACCTGGCTGATCCCCGTTGAGATGGGCCACTGTGGCGGAAATTGGCTAAGAGGATTACGTTTTTACGTTTATTTAAACAAATCCTAAATCAGTCATTACTCACCAAATCCGCTGGATCCGTTTGATGGCACACTTGAACTAAATGATCCAGTTGATACAACAACTTTTTACTCGTTGAATGGACCTAAGGGAAGAACAAATAATAATTAATTTTAAGCAATTTTTTTGAATTTTGTCGTGGTAGAGTGTATAACATGTTTGTCACCTCGGTGTAAGCCTGGCACATGTGCTCGTACAGCTGTCGATGTCGTTGCGCGTGCTGTTCGAGGGCGCGAGGGTCGTTGCACGGCGCGCCGCCCTGTCCAGTGGCGAGCTGTAACGCCACTGCACACTGCGCGCCCCACCCGCCCACCGCAGACGCGTACGCCTCCGCCTTGTGGTGGAACACCACGGATAGCGACAATACCGCTGAACGCTCTTCGAGCCCTGTGGAAAGTAAATGTTTTAAAAGTACAGTCAACCTAAAATGCATGTATCATCATTCATCCACTGTATTCAAAATGAACGACTCAATCTCATAACAGTATAGCTATGCTTGCGGTCGTGAATGAGGAAACCACTTTACTGCAGCTTCCGAAACGATGGTGTTGGCATACCTGCCGAAAGCTGTTTGTAAGCTCTTTCAAGTCGATGCGCCAGCGCCGATATCTGTGCCTCGGCGTAATGTCGTTTGTCAGCAAGACGACGCGCAGCCGTTGTCACGCGAGCCACGCTCGGCCGGCCGCCGCCTGTACACGCAGCCGCGAACCTGAAAATAAAATTAATTCTATAATCACTCACTTCGATAATTACTTGCATTAGAACATCAAAATTAACTAACCAAATTATATTTTACATGCCAATGAAAATGAATTACATATTCGTGACTAAATTTCTTCGTTCCAAAATTAATAAACATTGAAGACGTACCTAGCGTGTTCTTCCTGCAGACGTTTAGCAGCCGCGCACGACCGGCCTATCTCGACGTAAGTGGCCAGAAATGCAGTGCGATGATTCACAATCCATTCCAGCATCTGAATACGAGGAAATTATAAAATTCACTTAATTGCATTATTAAAAGTTTGAGATGTTGATCTCATTTTCTTCTGGTATCTAAATAACAACATAGTCTATATATAATTTATAATTGAAATGTACCTTCTCGCAATCCTGCTCGAAGAGCCTGAGCTGAAAGCACTGATCGAGCTGCATCTTCTTATGTTGCCAGAGCTTGTGAGCGTGCGCGTGCGCTGATCGTACGGCGGATAGCTGTTGGCGGACGGCGCCCGGTGTGCCGCAGTGAAATGCAGCGCCTTCGCCGCCACTGCCACTCGCCTCTGAACACACCGCCTCGGCCGCCTCCAGTCGTTGCACCACTCTTTCGCCTGAATAAATTGATTGGATTCGTTTTAACTTGTACAAAATAATGAATATATTAAATTATCGTACCTAACTATCTTTTATCTCTAGTTTACCTAAAAATAGAATAGAGTACTAAACCTTTTTTGTAAGGCATTTAATGACGAAGCTAGCATGCTGTTCGCCTGATATTAAGCAATACGACCACCCATAAACAGTAGCAACACCATCCAGCACCTTGAGTTACAAAGTACTGTGTGGTATTCCGTACAAAATAATAATAATCCCGCAGGGGTGGTTTTGTGGCGAGCTGACGGCGAGTGGCGACACCGGGTATCCCGATTCCGTGGGGGCTAAATGAGCTGACCATTGACTTGCCGTAACTGGCTGGCTAAGAGTGGAAGTTGCAAGAGCAAAGAACCTGAGCTCCAGGGTGGAAGTGCTCAATCTGCGTAATAGCGAGGAAACTCGCTCCGAGACGCGTCACCGACCCGCGATGGTGAAACCGGTGCACATGTCTCAACCCTATAGCCACCCGCACCGTTGTTGTGTCCTTGGCATACGCCACTTTTGGAATCCATCTTTTGCATCTATTCTGCAAAAGTCCTTACACCTCGCAGGCGCTGTCTTTGGCTGTATTTCCCCCATAAATGCAGACAGAGATAGTACCGGCAAGGTGTACATATCCCAAGTAGATTAAAGTATCTTTAAGGGGCCTCTACGTGTTGGATCTGTATCCCCACGCAAGCCTTCCAAAAGGACCGGTCATGGAGCCGTGATTTTCCAGAGGAAAGATACAACAATTATAAATAATACATTATAATTGTGTACATAAGTCCTTCAGACAAACTTGTAATGTATAGTACATATTTTAATCATATGATAACCGTCAAAAACAAACGATCATAATTCGTAAAAGGATCAAGTTACCCTCCATTTATTAGCGTTCCGTTACTGTCAGGCTTTTTTCACTATTGACATAAGATACACGTAGAACTAGACACTCAAGAATACAATCACATTTTAGAGCACAATAAAATTTAAATAACATTTGAGTGTAAGACACGAGGGCTAACAATTGTAACGTAATCACAAATGAGTGTTCGTCGAAGGAACTCGAGCACTAGGAATATCATAACACATCGAGCACCAGGCGGATGTAACCAACAGCCTTCAGCGTGTCGTAACTAGCGTGTGTGCAATCCTACTGAAACTTGCCGGTTATACAATCGTGCGCCTGCCGTTTGTCGGCCCCCTGACCGTTCAACCGTACCACTCTAATAAACAATATAGCGACTCCAATAAATGCATTTTCCTAAACAAGCATTTACTATTAACTCTAGATTTATGTTGATAGAGTTTTTACGAAATGTTGTATTCCGGCATTTCAATGTTATTTATTCCACGCTAAATTACGTGCTAATTATCTATTAACGTGATATATATTTTTTTGCATTCGAAGCGTAAAAACATTTTTTTAAATTTCTATCCTTATTACCAACTGAATATTTCATGTTCAATTTTCGTTGCATGCATGTAATTGTATAACACACTAACAATTAGGCTAACAAATAAATCAGCACCAATTAATGCCGACAATACTATAATTATTGCAATATAACATGTGGTTTTAAGAAAAAAATATAATCCTACTAATATTATAAAAGCGAAAGTTTGTAAGAATGTATGGATGTTTGTTCCTCTTTCACGCAAAAACTACTGATCGGATTTCGATGAAATTTAGCACACAGGTAGATCATGTTCTGGATTAACACATAGGCTACTTTTTATCCCGGTCAAATATAAAGCGGGACTTTTATACCAGAAAAACTTTTTAACGCGGGCGGAGCCGCTGGCAGGAGCTAGTAAGTTATAATGAATTTACATTCTTCAACCGTCGATAAATATCCTAAAATTATATAACATTATAAGGAACTCTGTGAGCGTCAATGTTACGTGTAGACTGTAGTAGAGCTTTGCCAAATTCAACATGCAAAAGGATTACAAAATTACTTTAAAATCAAATATGATTTATAAAAAAAACTATGAATAACTAATACAAATACTCCCTTACCCTGCGCTTCGAGCTCGTCCACGGGCACCTTAGCGAGCCGCTTGCTAATATCCGCATGAGCGTCGATGGCACGTCGCGCCCCCGTCACATCATCGGCGAAGTCGGCCCGCGCTACGTCCTCTTGCAGGTCATCCAGCCGGTCTAATAGATCACCCGCTTGCCACATCAGCTCTTCAAGTGCCTACAGACACGAACGAATACATTATACCCAATTTCAATGATAAAACTCAGCCCAAATTGTGTCATCATCCTGATCATCAACCACGGGACATCCACTGTTTGACATAGCTCTTGTCCCAACAATTCTAGAGCGACTGGTTGAAAACGGCCTAAATTCAACGACTTCCCGCGACCTTTATCAGGTCTAACCTTACAGATTAGCCAAACCGCCGCTACGCTTGCTACAAAATATGTCTTTCTGCAATATGTGATAAGTTGATAATTATTGGTAATCACTGGTTACTATTTGCCGACAAGAAAATTATAACAGTTTTATGTACAGAATGATAACATAAGGATTATGTATGAAAATACGTAAATCACGATGTATTAAATGGTGCCGGGTCACATAATTTCGTTAACACCTATAATAATCCGATAAACGAATCGGAGTGCCCGACAATTGACCTAAGATTTCCTTATTAAAGTGCTATCATATTATTTGTCTCAAGAGCTTTCTTTAAATTGGGTCTACGTGCAACTGATTGCATAATGATATTATGATGCTCAAAGATATACAGATAGATAGACACAATATACTTATATTATGGATTGTTTAGAGTCCAAACGTAGATAAAGTATGTAATACTTCAACCTATGTTTCGAATTGGAGGGTTGTGGGGTCAAAAATACTTTTGTAATTTCCCATACCCAATACAGGCATCATAATTTCTACTAATAAATCAGGATTATATGTACAACGATCAATTGTACTTGTTAAAATAAAACAGATAATTGTGAAATAAATACTTACCAGTCTGAGATCGATCCACTGCGCGTGATCGTATTGTAGTGTGCCATCTAAATCCGGTGTGAGTTGTGTACTATCTATTACTTTAGGCAGTGCTTCTAGGCTAATCATGGTCGTCTGAAACAAGGTGACACAATGACATCACAGCAACGAACACGCGCCGATCTCGCCATTGCGACTCGTGTGGTCAATCCTAAACCACACCGTTTATTGAACGAATGTCCTCGTATCTTGGTTTACATCATTAAATTAATTATTGTGATGATAAAATTGGAACATTCAAGATAGTCGTTACGATGAGTAATATCTTCTTCGAGTAACAAAAACGGACATTCCAATCGGCACACTGCGTTTGAAAGTCTTAAATAAATATTTACACAACAAAAATATTCGAAAGGAATAAGGGCATATGACGCACAAAGCTTTATATATGTGGATTGCGACTCAAATTTAAACTTCACTCAAGATGATAACTGTACCAAAGCAATATTTACGATAATTTGCTAACTAATTGTTTATAAACAACCAACAATTATTTCCAATTATAATGCGTTATCAACACGTACCTCGAACTTGTACTTATGTGCTCCTATAGTTGTGCGTTGCTTTTGCCAAAAATTGTCAGGTTTAACTACCAACGCTTGGTGGACGGATGATGGGAAGTGTTCCTGCAGAACCTTTAGGATTGGCTTGATCGCTGCCCATGCTGAACCTCTCATATCAATCAGTATTGTAAATCCATGGGATCTTACAGAATCGCTGAAAAGAAAAATTACTAAACAGTTATACGTCGGAAAAGAGCTATTTACAGGAACTCGGAAGAGTTATTAAATCTAAATCTATCTGCAAAATTTAATGATCAGACAATCTGACAATATTTCGTATGATTTTTTATACTTAATTATTAAGGAGTAAGTACTTATAATATTACGGAAGAGTAGAATTATCGAGCTAGCAAGCAACCTGAGAGTGAGTGAACCGCTGCCCATGTAAACATTATACATATACACTCACGCCGTTTATCCCCGAACGGGTAGGCAGAGGGGTAACTAATCCACCCACTTTTCGCCGTTATTCCGTCCCATGATGTGACAGGGGGCGAGCCTATCGCCCATGTAAACCCATATCAAAATAATCGTAGGTTATGGCGACTTTCAAGTAATAACGAAGGAAATGAAATTCGGTTGGAGCAGAACACATTTGCTCTTTCCTAGGCCTGCATCGAAATTTAAAATAACTAACCACACAAACGTAACAAGTATGTCGCACGTTATTTTTCTGTGTATCAATGGTTGCACCTCTATCGAGTCCAAAATACACTACAGCAATATTAAATTTACATTATTAAATGTTTTAAAAGATCTCATAAACAGTCATTAATGAGAATCTGCCGCTTAACCGTAATATTCAATTCGAATACAAAACTTCAATCGGTCAAGCACCATAATATGCATCATAAATATGAGATTATTTGCAAGTATGATTAGTCAAAACAGACTAGCAGGCAATCTAATCACCTATTGTTCAACACAATTTGAAAGACGAGAACTGTAGTGATACCTAGTATTGGCAGTTGGCACCGAATGGATACACAATGTGCTCATAGCTATAACACATATTCTAGGATTCGTTTTAATTCTTCGAAAGGAACAATGAACAAATGTTTACTTGTATTAGTAAGAAATTTTACCTGCCATAAACGAGTTTTAACGTCTATGATTGAATCGAGAAATATCATAAAATATAACATTCAACCTTTGAATACATTAAAATATGTTAACAAAAGTTAAATAAGACTTCCATAACAATGAAGACAAATAGTACTGGTTTCTCATTTATAGCAGACATAATCTGCCATTATCACTTTATGTAGACGCATGCATTTTAAGGACAGCTTCTGCGTAGGCACGCGCACACTGCAGTCGGTGGTTAATTTATAATGTTCACTCACCTAGGTATACTGATTAGATAATGCAGGAGACGCCTGTAGTCATCTGGCGCGACTCGGTCCCGCCTTGAGTTGGCTGGAAACCATATAATGGGTCCCCCGCGGCGGTCGCGGCCCCCGGTCAGGGCCGCCACCCGCTCCTGCAGAAGCGGGAGCACGTCGAGCGCCCGTGCTCCGGCCTCCATAGCTACCCCTGCTCAGGGACCCAACTGAAGAAGCCTGAGATATAATATCTTTTATTTATAAACTATACACATAATTTCTATTTCTTTTCCACCAGAGATAATATACCATTTGAATATAAAGTTTAAATGAGGCCATGATTTTTTCAAACTTTTATGACAATACTAGCTTTTGCCCGCGGCTCCGCCCACGTGAGTAAGTTTTCCCGGGATAAAAGTCCCGCTTTACACCGGGAATTCTATCCCGGATTAGTTTTCTCGCGGCTGGAGCCGTAACAACCAAACCAATAAATCTATAATTTCAATGGAATTTAGTAAGGAGATAGTTTAAGACTCTGGGAAGGACTTAGGCTTCTTCTTATCCCGGGAAAATATAAAGCGGGAATTTTATCCCGGATTTTTTTTCTCGCATGTCGTTACGGCTAAACTATTGAAAGATTTCGATGCAATTTGGTAAGGAGATAGTTTAAGACCCTGGGAAGAACCGAGGGTACTTCTTATCCCGGGAAAATATAAACCGGGACTTTTATCCCGAAAAATCGTTTTCTGCGAGTGGAACCATAAGAAAACAAGTATAGAGGTAGTTCAAGATCCACTAGAGGATATACCTAAGCTATTTTCATTCGGAAAAACATTTCCCGGGAATTTTATCCCGAATTTAATTTTGTTGCGAGTGGAGCCATCACAGCCAAACCACTGCACCGATTGCGATGCAATTGGGTAGGGAGATAGTTTAAAACCCTGGGAAGGATGTAGGTAACTTTTTATACCGGGAAAATATGAACCGGGACTTTAATCCCGGAAAATCGTCTTCTGCAAGTAGAACCGTAAGATAATAAGTATAGAGATAGTTTGAGATTCAGAGAAGGACATAGGCTACTTTTATCCCGGAAAAACTTACACGGGAATTGTATCCCGGACTATTTAATCTCGCCGTTGGAGCCGTAACGACCAAACTAATGAAATTTAGTAAGGAGATAGTTTAAGACCCTGGGAAGGACCTAGGCTACTTCTAATCCCGGGAAAATAGAACCCGGGACTTTTATACCGGAAAAACTTTTAAACGCGGGCGGAGCCGCGGGCAAGAGTTAGTTTATCATAAAACAAAGTCCCCTGTCGCATCTGTTTGTCTCTTGAACACGATAAACTCAAACACTATCAAACGGATTTTCATTCGTTTTTCACCAATGGACGGTGTGATTCAAGGGAAAGGTTTATGCGTATTCATAAATATTTTGTACGAAAGAAAAATAAATGTCTAAAAAATATATTTAAACATGCAATAAAAGCAAATGTACGCAACACAGTACTGAAGAAGTGTTAACCAACAATAACTTAAAATCCTATCACCTCTATGTAACTGAAATATTTCAAACTCATGCAAATTAATAAATTCCAGTTGTTTATGATAGTACCTATTTATTAACTTACAGGATGTGATAACCTCACAGTACCAGAAAATTACATTAATTAGTTATAACAACCTTAAGTATAAGGATGATGCCTTCAATTTCTAACCGGTTATGTTAACAAAAAATATAATTGGTTGAATTAACTTGATCAATTAATTTAAATAATTTGCAAACAAAACAAATGGCCTTAATTACGAATCATGGTCATATTTACTTGATAGGAAACACTCAATGACTTGTGCCAAATACTTATTTTTATTACAGCTAAAGATATGGGCTTTAATGTACAGAATGGATAATGAATTATATTATTGGATCATATGCATAATCATTATGTTTGTTGAAAAATATTACTCAAATCGCTTGGTGACTTTATTAATGAATTTTATTTACATATTAAGATTTTTTTCTAGAATTATTATTTTTACTTTCTTTATCTAATTTTAAATTTTAATACTAACTTGTCCCAAACTGTAATAACTTTACAATAAACTAGATTTTGCCTAGTATACAATAAACTAGATATGTAATAAATAATAAACTAGATATGTAATATATAATAACGGAGTATATGTGGAGTCACCATTGCTGATTGCATGAGGAATAGTTTGATAAGAGATCGATGTATGTTAAAGGATGATGTGGTGACTAAAATTGAAAGAAGTATGCTGAGGTGGTTTGGGCACGTGGAGAGGATGGATGAAAGACGGATCACAAAAGGTATTTATCGAGCGAATGTGGATGGTACGGCTGGGAGGGGACGCCCGAGGAGAACATTTTCTGACCAAATAAATGATCTTCTCAGAAAAGGGCAGGTCAGGAGTACCCGTAACAGACAAAAATGTATGAAAAGAAGTATGAATGTGGAAGAGGCGAAAGAGGTTTGTCAAGATCGTAGCATGTGGCGCTCAATAGTCTCTGCCTACCCCTATGGGATAAGGGCGTGAGTGTGTATGTATGTATGTATGTAATAAACTAGATTTTTGATGAAAGTCAAACTTAATTAATATAAAGCGGAACTTTCTTTTTTATGCCGGGATTATTCCCGGGATAAAAGTAGCCTATGTGTTAATAATGATATGGTCTACCCATTTACTAAATTTCATCGCAATTCGTTCAGAAGTTTTTGCGTGAATGAGTAACAAACATCCATACATCCATACTTACAAATTTTGAGTCTATAATATTAGTAGGTATTAGTTGATTACTTTTTAGATTCAGCCTGTTAATTAACATTGTAATATGATACTTGAGAACAGAACTGCAGCTCAGCAATTAAAATTTACACATCATTTAAGTTGATTAATTTGGCAAAATGGAATAAGAAATTTGGATGCCAAGCATTTGGGGACTGTTTCATCCAATGTATCAGCTATAATTACACATCACTATGTTGATCACTTGTTGCATTAAGGTATATTATGCTGTCCAGATAAATAAACCCATTATAAGATAAAGAACTAATCACGCATTCTGTAGAAATAGTATGTGTTTCTTACCCAAAAAAGGGATAAACAACAATAATTAGTTATGTATCGAGTTTTGGGTGCTTATATAGAACCTATTTGTCCCCTTTACAAATCATAACCCACTGGCTCTCAGGGTTAAAGTATTGCCAAATTTACATCACATATTATAAATAAGAAAAAATATATTTTATTGAAAAGAAAAGCGTGGGGTGTTTTTTTAAGATATTATTGAAGTGATAATCCTTCTACTCATATTATCTGTCAATAAAATATTTATAGCTATTGACACCATGTACTCCGCTTTTGTTTTACCATAAAATATTTTTTTCTTATTTACACTATTCAAATTTACTAAAATTTGTCTTTAGTTTTTTTAAACTATTATTTTTCATTTTTTGTTTTTTTTTTATTCATTTCTTAGTTCCGTTCTACTATTGTCCAACAGATGTCACTAAGAATAAATAAACTATTATTTATTAATTTGAATTTCTATAAAACTCTTTATCCCTGAGTAACATACCTGGATTTTTTCCGGAAACCGGATTTTTTTTTTGCAAGGACAACCTCGAGAATACCCGTATGCAGATAGTTTGAGACCCAGGGAAGGACATAGGCTACTTTTAATCTCGGGAAAGTATATAGCGGGACTTTTATCCCGGGAAAATATATAGTGGGACTTTTATTCCAGAAAATGAAGTGAACTTTGAAAAGGTAGACATTTCTTTTGAATTATTTATTAAGTCATCCCTACTATTGTATGCTCCGGTGGTTGAGAGATTCCGGCCCGCGTGCCGATGAAATCAATAGATAGATTGGTGTATTACACCGCTAAAATCCCCTATTTGCTGATGTCTCGATCACCTTCCAACGACCGCCCTGAGCCGAGGCTCGTACCCCTCTTAGGGGGTGCTCTCAGCGTGGTCGTTTAAATGTAAAGGTTTGGAGCGCCTTAAGCGTTCGCCCGAAAGTCCGGTGTGGTCAAAAAAGGCGACTCGCGTCAGGCTACTGACCGTAAAGTCATACCAAAAAAGAAAAGTGGTTGAGAACACTAGCATTCGAAGCATGCGCAATGGTTTTAAAGCGTCGTAACTCGTACAGCTGGCAATCACGATTCTCGTCTGACTAGTGATGTTATGCGCTAACTCTCTTTCACTTTACCTTAAATATTTTCCATCTTTATCAGCCAGCAACCCTTATTTGCGGCCAGATTTAATTAAGCAACCGTATATCATAATAAACAGACAAAGTTTAGCTTTAATTTGATATATAAATTATAAATGTATCAAAATCATAACTGTTTACACCTGGCTGCGAAGAGGTGCGGCCAAGTGCACAATGGCACCCGTGATTTTTCAGAGCCTTTATATATATTGCCGTGAGGTGGACGATATTTTATTTAAAAAACAATTGGGTAATTTTTATTCCGAAAAATAAATTAAAATAATTTATTAAAAATAATCGATAGGTGTAGTGATTCTGCAGTGGGATCTCGTACTATTACATGTTATGTAATTTCATTAAAATAGTTTTTAGGTTAAGCTTCATTTCCAATTTCACCCTTGCATACTGTCATAGGAATTTATTTTCAAATATATTTCTTCATATCCCAAGTAAGATTTTTTTTATGGCATTGAATGACGAATCGCGCATTCCATTCGCCTTATGGTAAGCGATACGACCACCCATAAACAGTAGCAACACCATCCAGCACCTTGACTTACAAAGTACTCTGTGGCATTCCACTGCACTCGTCATCCTGAGACATAAGATGTTGAGTCTCATTATGTCCAGTAGTTACACTGAGTACAATGTCCTTCAAACCGAAACCCAATAGTGCATGCGCAATGCTGCTTGGCGGTAGAAATAGACATTTCAGTGGTACCCACTCCGAAGGGCTCTTACATATGAGAAGCTTACCTACCACCAGTAAATCAATATCTTCCAAACATTGTGTTTCTATCTTTAATGTTTCATACAAACTTCCAACCCACATTATTATTCACCTATAGTTTGGACAAACTAAGCTGGCCGGTATGACAATTTATTGACACTTTGTGGAATACTATGTGAAGGGAAGAGAGCAAAAAATCTGTTGCTCCAAATAACAGATTCATGAATATAATCGAGTTTTTATTCAAGGAGTTTATTATCATATTAAAAAATGTTACATAGGGTAGTTGACTACATTTTTTAAGAAAGAGAGCGCGATATCTCCACCACACCCCCACTTTTACTCCCAAGAATATTTCAAAATTGATTAACTGCTTTATTTTTCAATCAATTGTGATGCTGATTTCACAGTCGAATTTCTTTTTCGTATTATTTTCTGTTACATCTAATATTATGTACAAAATCAAACATACGCAAATACCCTATTATAATAAATCTTACATATTACAATCAAGAGTTTTTTTTAAACAGTAGTTAGTTCTTGTTAGTTGTTTATTTTTATCTTCCAATATAATTTCATGATTATCCTTTAATAACTTATAAATTGGTTATTAGTTAATTAAAAAAATATATTAAGAGTGTGGACTTCAACAAAATAACAAATATAGTGCTACTAAGGTTTAAATTATTTACTTTAGAGATCTTAGTTTTCTTTTTAGAGTATAAAATATGTCATTTTTAAAAACATCTATCACATGGTTAAAACCTGTTTGTAAAATGTACTTTAAATATATTTTTAAAATTTACAGCAGTGTTTTTATTTCCACCCAAAGTTTGATATTTTCAGTAATTGGTTATGTATAGTTCTACTATGCTCGAAACTGAAGTATACAATATTGCAAAAGTGTCACTTTGATATAAGAATCAATATTATATTATTTATTTCAGTATACTTTTAAAATATACATTCGGATATGCTACATGCATATGATATTCTGTTTTATAATGAATGGAGAACATCATAAGTATTTGGAATTGTATAGTTGACATCAAATTTTTTTGTAAAACATTCTCACAAAGTTATGGCATCGCGAAAACATTGAATTGTCATACCGGCCAGATTAGTTTGTCACAACTATAATAGATGTATTTTTTGTACCTAGCAGATATCTTCTGAGTACTGAACTAAAATTTATTAACTATTCATACTTTTATACATCATGGATTTCTTTACAGAAACTGGACCAAATGAGCAAACAAATCACATAATAAGTAAGAATATAGGTAGTTCATATGACATCATTGACAATGAGAATACCTATATCTGCAATATGAATATTAAATATAAATAAAATTATAAAATAACTGAATATACTGTAGAGTAAGATAAACAAGTTAAACATTTAATTAACTGAGTATGATGCGGTAATAGTTGTAAGATACCACACTGGAGCAGCAGTCATTTGTTACATAGCAATATAAGGTGATTATTTGTTAGTGATCTGTGTAGCAATAAATACTTGCTTACTGATTCACCTAGTATCAGGATTGACACACACATGAGAATAAGTGTTATTGTCCATGTAGCTATAATGTATTTTTGTTTTAGTGCAAATGTAAACAATACAAGCTAGCTCAATATATAATTTAAAAATTCCCCCATGTAAGAAAAAATAATTTAATTGATTTATGTAACAATATTCTGACAATAGGCAAAAGAGATAAGCAAAGCTATTACTTAATAACTATCTAAATGATATCTATCTATAAATCTCATGTAAAGTTAATAATATATTACATATTAACAATTTACAATATATACACCAAATATTATGAAGTTCTGAATTATTATCTTAAATATGTATTATGTTAAAGTATTTAAGATAAGAAAACAATAACAAATAATACAGGCACAACAAATGGCACATTTAAATCACTAAACATTGAATAGGAACCTAACGTTTTGTTATTTACCAAGATGCTAGAATGATGACACACAAAGACACTGGAAAAACTAAATAGTGCACATCAAGTATTTATGTTTATTATTTAATTGCTACAAAATTTACTCCAAACCACGATATAAACGTTATAAACACTCTTAAGTTAAGATCATGTGTTTTCTTTGTAAAGATAAGCGAGTAACGCCAGGGAGGGTCAGGATGCTTGTTATACAAAAAAGAAAACGAACGCCGCATCGTCTAAGAAATATTCAATACCTATTCAATAGTAGGAAAGAGTCAAGAGAAAGAACACATCTAGAGGTGCGTTCGAGTCGTGCGAAGTGCTAACATTTCAATAAATGCTGATGACAAATTATGTGTATTATACATACAACTACCTATGTAACAAAAAATAACCTTAGCCATGGATTTGAACTAACCGTGGTGACTCAAAGACTCCAATTAGTCAGGTATAATAGGTTCGCCACGCATTATTGTCACTGTTGTTACTTCCACTAAAACATTAGTAAAAAATATATTCATTACTGCCCCTAAAACTTATTAAAAACACACAAGCTGGACTATAATGACAAACTGAGTATCACCGACCACCACAATGGCGCGCTAGGGCAGTGTTGCCAGATAGATGGTGGTTCAAGTCGCCGACCAGTGGTCTCCAAGGACTCGTAAAATATAGAAATAAAGGGGATGTTAACTTAGAATTGCTGAAAATCGGTAAAAAAAATCAGAAAAATCTTCTGGCTTTCTAAAAATCGTAGAGAAATCATGTCATTTCGAAAATTCGGTAAAACAGACCAATTATCGGCATAAATACCGAAAATTCAGTAGGTTCGAGACCACTGTCACTGACTATTCGCAGAATAATGATTCTTATAGTCGTTATTCTATGGTATATACACAACCAGGTTTTTTACGCCAAGTATTTACTTGCAAGTACGCCGAACAGGTGCAGACCCGTAACGCTAAGAACTTTCGATGGAGTTTATAATCGGGCCCACCGCGGTTGCGGCCCGCAATTTCTGTAGAGTGCAAATATATACGTCAAAAAGTGAACGCACATTTCACAACGCGTTTTATGCCCGCGGCGTGCCCGGTTGTACGCGGTAGCCACTGTACCGGTGGACAACTAGCAGAATCGCGTGGGCTGTGGTCAGTACGCCGCACCCGCACCCTCGGTGGTTTGCGCCCGCGCGCTCTGTAGTAGGTGTGCGACTGTAGTAGGAATCGTGACTGCACAGACATGGGCCTGTGCGTGTTTGGTAACAATCATTTCGAAATGGATATTGATATCGATCTACTAATTCACTAGTAAGAGCAACAATATTCTGTGAAGTGGGTATAACGCAACAGCTAATTTTTGGTGTGTGTCCGTGGCGTTCTGGAACTCAACCGCTAACCACTCGTCTTGCAACCACCCATCTTGCGATAATCGCTTGCCAAGTTTGGGGGTGATAATCGCAACCGCGACGGATAATAATCGTACAGATCTCCGGTCGTCGTGTGTTTGGAAATAAAACCGCTGTTTCTCGACGGCGGTGGGCTCAGTTAACAACCGCTTCGTGAATTCTAAGCCTAATACTTGCATGACTTGAAAATATTTTACTTGGCTATTCTGTCACGATACGAACGAGTCACATGACCTCGCCTCGGCCCGCGGGGCTGTATCCATGCTCAGGCGTCGTCATCCGCAAATGGAATTGTGGTTCTTATTTCAACATACCCAGGGAACAATGTCCTATGAAGTATTGACGTGTCAGAAGTATTTTGTTTATTAACGCAATTGTGCTTCTTATTTGAACCAAGACATGAGTCTATATTCTATGCAGAAAAAAAAATACTTGAGCGTATTTCACTTTTCGTCTATCCAAGTGCTATAAGTACCTTATTCATAAGCAGGATTGTGCTCTTTAAGCATATTGAAACACGGATCAATTTCCTATGCAATGAAATGCAATGCAATCAGCCCTGTATTATATACTGCCTACTGCTATGCGTGGACTTCCTCTACTACTGAGAGGGTTTTAGGCCTTAGTCCACCACGATGGCCTAGTATGGGTTATGTAGGTTTCCTCACGATGTTTTCCTTCACCTATGAAGGGAACGATAATTAATTAACAATAGACACGATAATTAATTAACAATAGACAGGTAACTTCAAAAAGAGATGTGTGCCTTAGGTTTGCACCTCTGGACATTGTCTCGGCAGACTGTTCCATTCTCAATTTGACTATCGTGCTTTTTATAATTTCTAATTTCCCATACAGAAAAAATCTGAACATTTATAGAATCGAAGTAGTAGAAGTTTTTATTTCTGGACGCGATTATATTCGTTCTACATATCAGAACACGGATTAATTTCCCATGCAGAAAAAAATATAAACTTAGAAGTATTTCGATTCCTGGTTTTAGGAGCTGGTTTTTTTTGGGCGGACGTACTTGTAAGCTCTGAATCACGATTTTGCAAGTACCAAATCTTTGGTAAAGCTGAGGAGCAAAAAAATACATTAATCTTATGATGAGGACGGTGATTTCCGTTTAAATGCGTTATTTGATCACAAAACCTAAAAATAACCCCAAATTATTCCAATATACAGGTGTAGCCTAAATAGGAACTAGTCACAATTCACAATTATTGGCCGCACCGACACTCTACGAAATTGCGAAAAATGGCCTAATATGGTAACACTGCGCTAAGGTTGCCCGTTGCAGTGTGACCAGAACTTTAGCACTGTTTTACACATAAATCCGTGCATAAAGTGAACCTTGCACAATAAAACTAAAATTCCATTTTGGACTCCAGCGATATATCAACCACGAGATGTGTTTGAGAGGAATAATAGAATTCATTATCTTTCCATGTTTAGTAGATTAAATTCCAAACTATACGTCCAAAAGCAGGCCTAAAATTCTAACCAAGACAATTTATATATATTTGCATGGAACGCCTAAAAACTAGCCTTTTACAATTAATCATTTCATTAGACCTCAGATTTTGAGACGTACATTTATTTTGCTTAAAAACTACACTTAATATGAACATTTTAAAAAAAGTTAGTTAATAATTGAGGGTTCTAAAAATATTTTTAAACTTAGAATAATAACACATAGAACCCGCGAGCATGCACGCTTAGTGAGGCAAGTAATACTAAGCCTTTTAGCATAGTTTCCGAACAGTCCGCGTCAGTGCACAAAGTCGAATCGTAGCGCCAGCAGCTCTTGATATTTCATTTTAATATGACGGTTTGTGCAATAAACGGATGTCACAGTACCTCGGATAATTATAAGAAACATTGTAACATAACATTTCACATGTAAATATTAAATTTAAATTTAATATTTTGACATAAAATAATCGACAAAGCAAAAACAATCATTCATAATTTTTACAGACATTATATCAAAATGTTGCAAACAAAAGGAAAATTTTTGCCCCAAAGTTTGATGTCAATGTTCTAAAATTAATATGTCTAAAATTAACTTCTTGGTACTTTTGCATGCTTTGATATTGTGTTGCCAGTATTAGAAACATATTATTTTCTATTGATCTGACTTGAATTGACAATATTTAATTATTTTTTTATATGCTTATATTATTATCGCTCGCCCCCTATCACATCATGGGACGGAATAATGGCGAAAAGTGGGTGCACTAGTTGCACTTCTGCCTATCCCTTCGGAGATAACAGGCGTGAGTGTGTATGTATGTATGTATTATATTATTATTTAAGACTAGCTTTTGCCCGCGGCTCTGCCCGGGTTAATGAGTTTTACCGGGATAAAAGTCCCGTTTTATATTATCCCGGGATAAAAAAGTAGCCTATATGTTAATCCAGGACATGATCTACCCGTGTGCCAAATTTCATTAAAATCCGTTCAGTAGTTTTTGCGTGAAAGAGTAACAAACATCCATACATCCAGACATTCTTACAAACTTTCGCCTTAATAATATTAGTATGATGAAAATATATCTAAAGTAAGGACGTATGCGCCTTTAATAATATTTTATTATATAATAATTTTAACTTTTAATTTCGTCTTATCCCCAACAGACGTAAGCACTAAGCGTAAAATGACGTCAATTATTCACAAAATCACTATAGAGGCAAAGGTAAGTACCTCATTCAGCCGATAAATGACGTCAGCACGTGTTTTCTGCTTTTATTTTTTTTCTCCCTAGCGAAGCTATAATAAAATTTAAAAAATATGTAATTGAACTCAAGATAAGATAGTAAAGAAAAGGTATTTTATTGTTTGGTATCGCTTTGATCCTTTTCAGGGTTTCCCCACTTAAAACCATTCGTTTCTTAAGAATAAAATAAAGTAATTTCTTATTGTGGACGATAATAATAATTCCAAAAGTATATAATACTTAAATAATGGCTCAAGGTAGAAGCAATTCCACTTACCCCAAGTTTGGGGAAAATTTCATACCCCTGGCAATATTATTTGCACGCTTGTATGCGAGGAGTTTTTTGGCGGGAACATGAAAGTGTCATGAGGTGCTCTTGTTTTAATTCATTATTTTGGTGATACTTAGTGTTATATTGCATAATTATGGTGGTATATTATCCAATATAGTTCTATTAAAGTGCTCAAATGAAGTGAATTGAAATAACTGTGCCAATCAAGTGTTTTTTCGTTGCCGCCAAAACTCCTTGATAAAGTCTTGGTAAGGTAGCCACTGCTTTACTACGACATAGTACGTAGGAAAAAAAAAAAAGTCAACCAAAAATATTACTTAAGACGAGGCTGTATGGGCTCGAACCCTTTGCCTTCCCTAAAGGGAAAATTTAAAAAAAAAAAAAAAAAAAAAAAATCAATATAGTTGTCAAATAAATGTTCACTTCGAAATTTTCTCCGTAATTATCTACAATAATAAGTGTGTTTTAGTGATATTTTAATGTGAATTGTGTAGTTCACGGTTGCAGAAATATTTGGTATCCATCATTTAGTGTGAAATTCTACAGGTAAGTTCATTGTAATCAATATTGTGTAAATATTATAATTTTATCAATATTTATACGAATCGTAATAAAATACGTGAATATTTTATAAATGAACTGTAGAAAAACCTCGCTTAATGTGATTTGCTTTATATATGACTACTTTTTTCATATTAACGTAATGTTAAATGTGATTTTTTGTATTGTAAATAGTGTATATAAACAAGACGCTAGGGTGACCATGGTGTAAGCTTTGGTGGACCGGTTTGACAATGGTGCTAGAGTATTTGTAATACTAGCCGCCTTACGAATGAATATTATAAAGCTAATCTTAAGCTAATCTTTAAATAATCATCGTAAATAAAAACTGAGGATCAACAGTTACAGTCGAGTTCTCAGTGTATCCAGCATTGATTTATTGAAACTTTTATTTAAAATAAAAACGAGTTTGTATTTCTCTTTACAGATTTCTTAAAGATCTAGATAAGCAAAAACGTGGTTAAATATAAATACCATTAAAAGGTCAATTTGATGTCTGCAAGAATTACTAGTCAACATTTAAAGACAGAAGATTATGATTCTGAATGTGATAATGTGTCTTCTACTTCTGGGAATATGGCAGTAGATGTCAAAAATAATTATTTATTACCAGAAACTCATGCTGTAAGTATATTATTTTTTATCATTTCACTGGTATAATTATGATCCACTTAGACTTTATTATTTACTAGCTTTTGCCCGCGGCTCCGCCCGCGTGAATGTGTTTTTCCGGGATAAAAGTCACTGTTTATATTTTACTGGGATGAAATGTAGCCTATGTGCTAATCCAGGACATGATCTACCCGTGTGCCATATTTCATCGAAATCCGTTCAGTAGTTTTTGCATGAAAAAACATCCATACATCCAGACATTCTTACAAACTTTCGCCTTTATAATATAATAAGATTAGTAGGATAGGGCATTAAGCTTGCGACCCACCAAATTTTATAACGGCGGTACATTGGGTGATATCTGAGTGTACTAAATGGCACCTCTGCCTCTGTCTAAAATGTATAGGTACTTAAATATATTATTATTGATTGATATTTACTTTTTACATTACATGTCAGCGAAATGAATATGAACCACCATTGAAACGTCAAGACTTGAAAGATTTCAATATATCAGTTAATGTGAAGACATCCAGTGAAATAAGTTTAAAGAAATAAAAGAAAGTATTGCAGCAGAAGATGAAGAGATAAAAGAAGAAAATTAATTACAAGTTATTTCTTATTAAAGTTGTTCATGATTATACAGTCTGAAATTGAAAATATTTTGCAGTGAAATTTTGCTAATATTTGAGATTTTTTTTTAAATGTATATTCCAAGTAGCAAGCAAAGAAAAATTACATATAGTGATGACATAAAGACTTTTGCTTTAACATTACACTTTTAGTCGCTGAAAACATTTTTGTTTTATAAATTCAAAGATATATTTGCCGAAAGAGAGCACATTATGGTGATCTTTAGCAAACTTTAATTGTTTTGTTGGCTTCTTCACAGAAGTTTTAGAATATTAAAAATAAATTTAAGGACGAAACCTCACCCGCAGAATGTAGCGTTAATTTTTGATTCCATGGCTCTCAAACAAGAATTTATTTGGTATTGTAATTTGTAAAACATCCACGTGTTTATTACTTTTGCTACAAATATCTACACAACTTTGTTTACAATCAACTTACCTATGGAATTTCACACTAGATGTTGGATTGCAAATAATTCTGCAACCATGAATTACACAACTCATAGTAGAATATCTCTAAAACACAATATGTATTATTATGGATAATTACAGAAAAAAAGTTCGCAGAATACTCGCAAAAATTGTAAAATCACACAAAATAGATATTCGTAATATTTCAAAATTACTTACTGAAAATTAGGTTATTAACTTCCTAAATGTGTATTATTTTTTTATGTATGATTGTTTACTTTTATGAGTATGTTTTTTTATTTTTTTTTATTATATTTAAATTTAACAATAACTGTAGTTTTCATTTTTAAATATCCCAATGTTTTTCTGTCTAACCTTACAGTCTCCATATTTGGTTATAAAGGCCGGCAAACAACGTGAACATATCCAGTCGCGGGGGAAAGTAAAACATATACAATGTGAGGCTGTGTGCCGAGCAAAAAAAAAGCACGCGGGGCCCCGTGCGAAGCAAATAATTTTTTTTAACAGCTTTGTAAGTAAGGTGCCAAAAAACGGGCCCCCAAGGAGGTGCAAGATGCCCCTGTAACTGCGAGGCCCCAGGCGGTTGCCTGGTTCGCCCCCCTCCTCCAAGGCCGCCACTGAATTCACCACCGCGTGGTGAGGTATTTTTTTATGTAAGTGGAACTAGTAGTTCCGAACTACACATACCAAAAAAGTATGTAAATATGCCAATTTTGTTTGGAATAAACTTTCTAACTCAAATTATATTTTTTAAATATCAACTATTACTAGCCGCTGTAGTTGGTTTTCATAATTAATTTAAACCGCATTACTTTATAAAGATAAAAATAAATATTATGGTGCGATATCATATTATTACACACTCACACACTCACGCCTCTTATCCCCCGGGTAGACAGAGGTGCAATTAGTGCACCCACTTTTTGCCGTTATTCCGTTCCATGCTGTGATAGGGGGCGAGCCTATCGCCTTATCGTGTACAAATTCCAGACTCCGAGCTGATACTGAATGGAAAATAATCACTTTGCCCGACCCGACTAACCCGGGGATCGAACCCGAGATCTCAGCATTGCAGTCGTACCATAATACAACTACGCCACCGAGGCAGCCATATTATATAATATCATATTATTATGGACAGTTAATTATGTTACGTCCTGGTTTTGAAAATAAACCTTTGTCACTCTAAAGAGAGAGACAGCAGATAGCTGTGACGTCACATTTTATTCTTCAGTTTGTTAAACGGAATGAAAAATCCATATGGGTATAACATTCTTGACCACGACTGACTTACGCAAAGAGCATTATAATACTACGGAAATTACGCTTACATCAATGAGTTTTATGCCTCACATTTGACAGTTTTTTGATATGAAACTATCATTCTTGGCGTTATTATTCTATGTTTTTAAATATATTCAACATCCATATTTTCCATCCATTATCCCTCAAGTTTGAGCCTGGTTAGATTTTTAGGCCCAACACCCATAAAAAATGCAGACATAACACTATTTATACTATACTAGCGGCCCGCTCTGGTTTCGCACAGATAGCAAAACAATATATTACCTAGCTGAAATTTATTTTACAGTCACTAAATATTTATGTAATTTACACATAAACCTTTCTCTTGAATCACTCTGTTCATTGGTGAAGGACATACGAATATTCGCTTGGCAGTTTTTGTGTTTATCATATTCAAACAATCAAATGAGGTAGGGGGACTTTTTTTAACATATGTAATGATGTAAGGACATATCCCTTAAAAAAAAAATTAGCCTTTCCTTCCCTGGATCTCAAACTATCTTCATACTTATTCTCTCGTAGTTACACTCACCAGAAAATATTTACTGGGATAAAAGTCCCGGTTTATGTTTTTCCGACATATGAAGTAGTCTAGGTCCTTTCTAGGGTCTTAAACTATTTCCAAAATTCATCACAATTAGTTTAGTGGTTTGACCGTGACGGTTCCAATTGCGAGAAAAAAAAATCCGGCATAAAATTACCGGTTTATGTTCTGCCACTCGCAGAAAAAGTTTTTCCGGAATAAAAGTACTGGTTTACTTTTTACTGGGATAAGATATAGCCTAGGTCTTTCCGAGAGTCTTACACTATCTCCCTACTAAATTTGATCGAAATCAGTTGAGTGGTTTGGCCGTGACGGCTCCACTCGTGAGTAATAAAATCCGGGATAAAAGTCCCCAGTTATAATTTCCCGGGGTGAGCAGTAGCCTGTGTCCTTTTCTGGGTCTCAAACTATCTACATATCTATTTACTTGCGGTTGCACTAGCAGAAAAGGATTTTCCTGAATAAAAGTCCCGGTTTATTTTTTCCCGGAATAAGATATACCTTAGGTCCTTCCTAAAGTCTTATACTAGCTCCTTAAAAAAATCATTGAAATCAGTTTAGTAGTCTGGCCATGAAAGCTCCACCTGCGAGACAATAAATCGGGATGAAAGTCCCGGTTTGAACTTTCCGGGGATAAAAGTAGCCTATAGCACTCAAAAGTCAAGAGTAATGTATCTTTCTATTAGTGAAAGAACTTTCCAAATCGGTCCAGTAGTTTTTGAGTACAAACATTATAAACAAACAAAAAATAAAATCTTTCCTATTTATAATAATAGTATAATAGACTATACATTTTGCCGGGCCGAATTGTAAACCTGAACTATTTTCGTATACACCTGAATAACCACAAAAACATAAACTAAGTTAATCAAATTTGTTACAATTTTCGATGCCTGTTTTACGGTAAAGACGACATCAAAATGGTTTACAAAAAAAAGTGGTGGTACTCAAAACACAAAATGCAATTTTTTTCCCCATAATCGTTACAAGCACATTTGATTTATTTACACAGGGCTCTACCTCCGGAAATACACAAAAGAAAATTTTATAAAATGTATAATTGATACAGTTAGACAATAATCAACACAAAAATATTTATTAACTTTGTCCTATATTTTAATCTTTAATGGTCTCCATATTAGACAAGGACACAGCTATCAAAATGTTTTCTCTTTCGAGACCGTTTTCAGCATCAGTTAGTACTCCAGTTGTACTCAAGAATTTTATACCCATATTATAAACTTCTTGGTTGTACTACATATTAACTCTATGGGTTAAAGTGACAGCAAAAAGTACTGTCTAATGGGCGCCCACAGACTACTCAGGAGAACTACGTTGGGCGCCTATCAGATTTTTTATACCGATTTTTAGAAGGTTTTATTAAACCATTAGTGATATGACTCGAGTAGGATTTTATAACTCGGGTCACTCATGTAATTTCAGTACGTCACTCGAGTCGTAGCAGCAAATACGTTCGCGATGTAGATAGAGACTAATAGATTTGAGATCAATAGTGATTTTTGGGGCTCACTGAGGATATTCGGTGCGCCCAGTTGACTTGGCAACTCGAGTGCGTCAATTTTTTTTTCATTTGAGTACGAGTTTCACAAATTAACTCGAGTCATTCGAGAAAAAACAGGACTCGAGTCGCATCACTACCAGTTGCCTGTTATTGATTTTTTGACATTACTGCAAACTTTGGTGGTAGCAGTGTTACTTTTGAATTGTATTAAAATAATATGCACAAGATATGTGAATAAGCAAACATAATGACATCAATAATACTTCAGGTACGATATGTATTTTTTATTAAGATTATTTACTTCAGATTCGACGAATAAATGATTTTTTTTTCTCGCCCATGAGAGAATATCTGCAGTGAGAATGAAAAATCTAATGGCAAGTATATTTCATCGATTAATCTTATTACTAACCAAGTTCAGATACTCCTTCGATGTGGCACCGCGAAGATGTTCTATTATTACGCAAATTTTAAGGTTTAAATTGTAAATGTAACTTATATGTAAGTATGTATTACGCCTGTAGCAATATTGAAAAATATTTTATTTTAAATTATTTTCAAAAGAAATCACTCCATATGTTCAAATATTTCGGTCAAATTTGTCAAAATAAAGCCAATCATGATATTTAATAATATTTAATACATACCTGGGGTCCTGGTGTTAGTACTCATTAATTACTTAACTTTTAAAAATTAAAACTATGTGTGCGAATGTCATGCGCAAATATTTTGTTTGATGTGCTAAGCGAATGAATTACGTATTATGGTTTTGCAAAACACAGGTTTTAGTTGGTAGAAACATGATTAGTTGTTTGTGTTATACATAATTATCTCCTTTTATCTGATTGGTTGTTTATCTAAGAAATTTACTTTATATAGGTAAGTTGTATGAGAATAACAGAGGGCTTATGAAATTAGACACAAATTTTAAAAGTAATTATTGTTCCATTTAATAGGTTTGCTAAATGGTAATATTCATTTTTTTTTTATTAAATCACCATATGTTTTTATAAAATTGTTCCCAAAAATATTCATTTTCTGGATGGAAGGAGGTCTTGGTTCCAATTTTGAATTGAGTTGCGTTTGTGTTTGTTTCATTTAGCTAATATGGGAGACTAGTAGGGTAGTTGACTACTTTTATTTAATATGTTTATAAACAATGTATGCCATCCAAAACATAACGAAAAAATAATTTTCAAAATTGGGGCAATAATTAGTAAGCTATAAAGCTTTAAAATGTATAAGAAGGGGTAGTTATCAAATAACAGTAATATTACACTGTGATGTCACTAAGACTCACTGGCCATAATGCTATGCGCATGTGAAAGAGATCGTGCAATATCCCCTCCACATCCCCACTTTTGCTCTCAAGAATATTTCAAGTATGAATAACTGCTTTATTCTTCACACAATTTTGATGCTGATTTCATATAAATTATTTTCTGTTATATATAAAATAATTTACAAAATCAAACATAGGAAACTACCCTATTAGGTGTTTGATACACACATACATTGAGAAAGTAAACTTTAAGCTAAATATTTTGTGAAATACTTATTAAGGAATCATGTGGTGGTAGAAAGACAGTCATAACTAAATAAAACAGCATTTTACACTGTTAGTATCTATGAAATTTAATTATTAGTATGGAACAAGTATAAATAGATATTATTAATATTATGAATACAAACAAAATGTTGTTTATATTATGTTGTAACATTTAAAATGTATTGTTGCCAATATAAATAATTGTTGTTAATTTGATATAATACTTACAGCATTAGATGATTATTGATTAGTCTAAAAAAAGTTTGAACCAAAACAAATTATTCTTTAATTGTGCATTTGTGAATCCAAGTGTGATGGTTAGTGTTCTAAACAAGATAATGGTTGTGAATTTACAGAACTAGTGATATCAATCACCATGGCTCTAAGGCCAGTGCCGGAGCTGAGCTCCATGGAGCCCGAGAACTACAGGAAACACTTTCGGGCTCTGTGTTGGAGTGGCACCAGGTTTGTATATGTTTAATCCTACTATACCGGGTGGAAGGGAAACGCTCTCGGAAACGAACACAGGTGATAGTATTGGTGATTCCTGACGTGATGGCACTAAAAAAATGGCGATCGCATTGTTACAATTTTAGTAGGATTTTCTCAAATTTCTGTACAGCTTCACATATGGATAGATAAATCAAACTATTATTCTGAAAAACATAGTAATAAAGGTCAATATTTGAAAAAAATCGTAATGAAACACGTACATCAGCTGACGGGTTAACGAACGCGTGGCCGGTGCCGGCACAGCGCGGCGGCAGCCGCCTTGTCGGAGTTTGCTTTGTAGTTTGTACCCTACCCAGTTTTTTGTACGCTTTACATTGCGCGCACATGAATTACGGAAATACTAAAATCGTAAGTATTATCGTTTAGCTTTGCAAATGAATATAGATTTTCGTTAATGTTATGGTTCTTCTCTCTTACCGTTTCGGTATAGAGAGAGTTTCCCTTCCACCCGGTATTTTATAAACTGTTTCTAGTAGGGTGTTTCCAGCAAAGTAATTGAAATTTTCACATAAATAAATAAAACAATTAATATATTATACTGTATAATTTGGGACTAAAGACTTGAGAGACTGCCTCGGTGGCGTAGTTGTATTACAGTAAGACTGCAAAGCGGAGGTCTCGGGTTCCATCCCCGGGTCGGGCAAAGTGATATTGAGTTTCTCTATTCAGTATCAGCTCGGAGTCTGGAATTTGTGCCCGATATGGCGATAGGCTCGCCCCCTATCACATCATGGGACGGAATAATGGCGAAAAGTGGGTGCACTAGTTGCGCCTCTGCCTACCCCTTCGGGGAAAACAGGCGTGAGTGTATATATATATGTATATAAAAACTTGAGGCTTTTGTGGAAAGCCTGATCTTCATATATATATATATTTGGGAATACGAAATCTTAATAGAAACATTGAAAAAGAAACAGTCGAAAGCAGGATTTGAACCCACGACCTCCAGCGTACCGTGCCGGTGTTCTGCCAACTGAGCTATCTCGAGCTTACCTTCGTCTGTTCCATTTCAAGTTCCCTATCTCGGTAGGTTTTGTTGCTTTACCACCCCCTCCCCCCGCTTAGGGACTGAATTTCACAAAATCCCGTATTGGTGAGCACCTACGTCCTAAATGAAAACCCCACGTAATAAGATTTGAGACTCCTGGCACTTTTAGGGCGGTATTAATAAAACAATCTCAAGTTTCTCTCACATCTCAAGTGGACAGAATGTATTAAACTATTCATACATTATGTCTACTTGAGATGTAACTCAAACTTGAGATTGATTTATTAATACCGCCCTTAGTTTCTGACATTTCGTAATGAGTGAGTGACCTTTTGCTTTTATATATTACTCGCTTTTGCCTGCGGCTCCGCCCGCGTAAATGAGTTTTTCCGGAATAAAAGGATGACTTTATATTTTCTTAGGATAATATGTACCCTATGTTAGGACAGGACATGATCTACCAGTGCGCCAAATTTCATCGACATCCATTCAATAGTTTTTGCGTGAAAGAGTAACAAACATCCATACATCCATGCTCACAAACATTCGCATTTATAATATTAGTAGGATAGATAAGCTGGCTCCGCAAACTCCGTATCACTTCAAAATTAATAAATGTTGTGTTAACTTATTAGTTTTTTATTAAGAATAAATGAATTATCAAAAAAATAAACCGACTTCAAAACGACTACAAATAAAAAAATATTAGAATTTGTATTCGCTTAGTATATTTGGAGTTGATGCCTAATTTAAATTGCCAGCTAAGCTAAGGAAATACACAAACAAATACACGAAAACATTGTGCAATTTAAATTAGGCACCGACTCCAAATGTACGTATATACTAAGCGAATACAAATTTTAATTATTTTTTTATTTGCAGTGGTTTTGAAGTCGGTTTATGTTTTGTAAAAAAGTTTTTATTAATTGATTTTTTGTTAGTTAATTATAGAATGGTGTAAACAATACATTGTTGATATACAATTGCAGTATTCGCGAGTCTTCTGCTGTTAGTTATTAAAGAGTTCCATTGTGTATCTCCGAAAATCTTTATCAGATCTTCATAAATTATATACTAAAACCTTCCCTGGAAAATATACATTTCAATATCGAACACCACATCCAAATCGGATGAGTTGTTTTTGAGAAACTCGCAGCCATACAAATTTACATACATACATATATACTCCTTTTTGAAGTCTGTTAATGAATTAATCTCAACAAATATACAATGATCACAATGTTAAAGTCATACACAGAGACAGCGAGAAGCCAAGACTATCGAGTGCGACATGCCACGATAATGACATAGCTCTTTCACCTCTTCCACATGCATAGTTCTCCTCACAAAATTTCGCCGGTATGGGCCTCCTTGCGTACCATCCACATTTGCTCGATAAAAACTTTTCGTGACTCGTCTTTCAACCATCTTCTCTCCGTGCCCAAATTACCTCAACATTTTCTTTTATTTTAGTCACTAAATCACCGTTCAATGTGTAAAGTTCTCTTACCATACTATCCCCATGCGATAAGAAATAGTGACTGTACATTATAATTTGTTAGGAGTGCATTTTCACCGCATTCACTCAACTTTCGTGCTTCTTCTGCCAAACTAGTATTCACTTTCATACATAAGTGTCGGCAACAGCACAGAATTGTGAATCCCTATTCTGCTACCTTTATAGACGCTGCAGATCTCATTACAGAGACTTCAATTAGGCGTAAAATTTTATTAAAAATTGCTGTCGCCCGCGGTTTTGCCCGCGTGTAAAAGTTTTTCAGGGATAAATATTTTCCCAGGATATAAAGTTGCTTATAGGACTCAGGGCGATATAGCTTCCTATTAAAGAGAAAAATTTCAAAATCGATTCAGTAGTTCTAGAGCTTAGCCCCTACAAACTTACTACCTTTTCCTCTTTATAATATTAATATAGATACAAGAATGCGGCAATAAAATAGCATAATTTTATGTGTTTTAGGAAATATGAAAAAAAGCCGCAGAAAAGAATTGGGAAGAAGGAGAAGCTCCGGAGGATAAAGGCAGCGAACACACTCGCCGTGTGTTATGCTCCGGCGGTGTTGGGAAATCCGTCCCAATTTGCTGTTTATGCAAATATTAGAAAGTCCATCCTTTCACGCTGGAAATATCTCAATGGTCCCCTTGCAGATATGTCCGATGACAGTGATAATGATGAGGGGACATCACACATGCCTATTCCAAAGTTACCTAAGGTGATTGATTGCTCCTTTTTTATAATAGTCAAATATATAATATATTAGAATTGCTCGCGGCTCCGCCCTCGTGAAAATGTTTTCCCGGGATACAATTTTTTTCCTGGGATAAAAAGTAGCCTATATCTAGCACTCAAGAGTAATGTAGCTTCCTATTACTAAAAGATTTTTTAAAATCGGTTCAGTAGTCCCTAAGATGAGCGCGTTCAAGCAAACAAGCAAACAAAATCTTCAGCTTTATAATATTAGTATAGATATGACTATAATGATTTATATCCAATTTTTTATAGGTTACCGGAATAGGCCTACGTGCAGTGTTTTCATTAATATCCCAATCAAGATTTAGTGATACGCAGTTTTGCGAGCAGGCTTTGAAGGCCTTGCTTGACGTACTCCAGGGACATTCACCAGAAGAATTGTGTCAGGAACCAACTGAAGTGAGCTTCACTATAAATTAAAATTACACAAATAATATTAAATTGAAATCAGATGAATTTAAACCATATTATGCCTCACCTACTAATAATTTTGTTTTATAGATGATAGTAAACCTGCATTCAATGTTGGTGGAGGTGGCAAGCGGCGTGTCTAACGGCGGCAGGCCGGAGTTACCGACGGCACTTACAGCTATCAGCAGCTCATGCCTGGTGGCGCTATCAGTAGCGCGTGGAGAAGCCGAACTCATCCTAAATGCAGTCGCATCGTTAATCATGTCCTCAGCGTCATTGTCTGAACAAAGTATACATGTGTGTTTTTTTACTTTATTTTTAATAATAATTTTAATTTTGATTGCTGAGTAATGAAATCCTTTAGTATTTTACTGTCCGTACCCCATATATAGACCGCGGTGTAATTTATATTGCAGATACCGGCAAACCTTACTAAACTGCAGCGTAGTGTGCAATCAGTGATACTTGGGTCACCATCTCGGAATCAGTGGCTAGGCTGTGGCGTACCGCATCAGTCTTTGGTCACAAGTTTTCCAGTAGACCTGCCTCAGTCGCTGACAGCTGGGCCCGGAGAGCTGGTGGTCCGCTCGCTAGTGTCAGACGGCTGCTACTTATACGTGTTTACATCTAAGGGCTTGTTAAAAATCGGCTCCGGATATGGTAGCTCAATAAAACAACACGTCTATATGTACAAGCCGGATTTCTTCGCAAGCGATCGACATGGCTGGCTTGGGTTTTGTAGGGTAAGTAGAATTTAAATTCAAGCTTTTTTCTGCTTTACGTACGTGTTTCTTATGCAGCCAGCTTTTATCAATAAGGAGGCGACATTTCAGTAATAACATATCATTTTAGTTCTACACAAGCATAGTACATTGAAGTCGTAGATATTTCAATGTATATTAAGAATTATCTAATATTTTTAGAATAAGCTGTATCTAAGGATTGGGAGGAAAAAGACTGAGGTATATGAGATAGATAAAGAAACATTTGAGGTGCGCAACATTGTGCGTTTGGATCCCGGACAGCCGTCACCTGTTGAGCCGAAGTCGGCCGTGTTCACTGACGGCAATCAACTCGGCCTCATAACACTTACCAGCTATGTAAGTTTGCAATTTCGAATTGTCGATTCTGAAACGTAGCTTAAAACATTTTTATAATATAATTATATAATTTAAACAGGACAATCTAACAATACGGACGTACAATGTGGATGTCATCCCGGATCGTACCGAAGGTTCGGCGACGGTGACACTTGCGTCGCGCAAGGAGCTTACCGTCCACCTGTTGAGGAGGCGGACCCTGGTGCTTGGCCGAGCGCCTTTCGAAGATAACATTTCCAGACGAATGATGGAGCTCGATGTGCCTGTTGCCATGCAGCTGGACGATAGCGATGATGATCCCCTTTTGAGCATCTACGCCGGTCTGGATTTTGCACTCCTTACAACACACTCGGGGAAGGTAAAATGCAGTGTTTTCTTTAGATAATATTTTCCATTAAACAAAGTAAAGTATTTTTTTGTTTGCCAATATTGTTTTACAGATTTATTATATGGGTAAGGGCAGCAGTCTCGGATATAAAACAGCAGTGCCTCACACGGGTCGCTGGACGTTGATAAAGGAGACGATGTTTACGAAAAACGATGCGCCTAACACCAAAAAGTCTAAGATCATGCAGGTGCGTAAAGAGTATTGTTTGCATTGATTGATGGTACAAGCTTGGTTCTTATCATGTTGTTGTAATAATTAACTTCGATCGATGTATGAAGCGAACATGCAGCTATCCTGAAAATATGCACCCGCACTTATTAGCCTGATCATTACAATATTCATTTAGGTGGCAGTCGGCCATGAGGGCGTACATGCAGTTTTAGTGCTCGACAATGGAACAGCGTTGTTCACCGGTGTCGCACGCCGCGGCGAGGACGGGGATTCTACTAAGCACAGAAGGAATCCAAAACCAACTAGGCCCAAAAAAATTTTTAAGGTATGTATTATGCACTCGTATATTTTAGTCTGTGCCTATCATAGGAACAAATTTTGATGTCGTAATATTCATTATTTTCTAATAGTTTTATCGTGATTTATTAATCAATCATATATAAATAGCTGTGATTATTCCGTGAATAGGCTGAAGGGCACCACGTAGTGTACGCGGCTTGTAACTACGGGTCGACCGCGCTGGTCACGCGTCAGGGACTCTTGCTGATGTTCGGGAAGGACACGCAACACTGCGACCCCTCCGGGATGGTGCTGGGGTTGCGACATGAGAGAGTTATACAGGTATGTCGCTTTGGAAAGGATTTTAACACTAAGTAACTAATTTTATCAAGAAAACGTTAGTAAGTGTTTGGAAACTTCGTAGGTTGCATTGGGCAAGGCTCACGCGGCCGTGCTCACGAGCTTCGGCCACGTGTACACGTTCGGAATAAATAACAAAGGCCAGTGCGGCCGTGAGTTTGGATACACCAAAGAAAGTAAGTTTTGATTTTTCTTTCAATTTTGTTTGCGCAATGAAACCACAAAAATAATTTATGATTTTGACTTTGTAGAGCAATTCTCAAAATAACTGTTGGAAAATGTTGCGTTACGTGTTGTAACGGAAAATTTATGCTTTTTGTTTACCATAGTCTAATCATTATGCCGTTGTTAATGAGAAAATCGAAGACGTACATATGGGTTAACCTAGGTACTTTTATGAAAAACAGTGACTTGCACGGTCTGAACACTAGAAACAAGAATAAACTAGTTGTTCCAAATTTTAGGCTCTGTAAAACGAGTAAATCATACTTAGCGAATAGCATTAAATTTTATAATAAACTTCCCTCCGAAGTAGCCGATTTGCCCAGACACAAGTTCAAGTGTTATATTAGGCGCGAGTTAATGTCTAGGGCGTATTATAATGTAGCGGATTACCTCGACGATAAGACGGTTTGGAGAATTGGTCCTGCACACCATGGACACTTACTAGTGTATTGATTGCATGAAATGTCTCATCTGTATCTATCTATAATGTTGACATTATCATAATCTTCTGTGGCTATTAGGTATGTAACCTACTACATTGATATAATATAAATTTAGGAAAGACAAACGGCCGATCATTTTGTAGCGCTTGCCTTTATAAGTTTATTTTATTAACCCAAAAGCCAAAACCATTGAAATTAGGAAAAGTACTCAAAATAACGAAAAAAAATAAATATTTTGTAAATATATGCGAAAGTACACTGTTATTTTTATTTTTTTGTTATGTCTTGTTTTAAGTATTTGGACATGTCTATCCATGTATTAAATCCCTTCATTTAGATTTTATCTCATTTCAACGTTGATATGCGTGCATTAGCTTATATAACTAATCTGACTTGGTATATAGCACAAAAATATTGAAAAAAAAAAAGAAAGGAAACAATGAACAACTGATGACAAAAAACTAAGCCTGGGGTTTCTTTCTGCCTTTCTTCGGGTCGTCATCGATTAGGCAGCTAGTGAAAGGCTGGTAGGTTAGCTAGGCTAGGGCCTGTAGTGTCCTCACCGGTGAGGATCGCGATGCGTTCTTACCGTTAGTTCTTTTTTATAAAAATGATCTCTTTTTTATATTGCTTTTCCCGCCAGCCCAAGCTGGCTTCTTACTTTTAATTTTCATCATTGATTTTACTCGTAATAAAAATGTCTGTAGTTATATAAGTGACCTAAGTTTTGGTATTATAAATTTTATAATAATCGATTTAATGTATCTTGATTTATCATAAGTGCAACTATGTTTGTCTACGTGATGAATAAAGGTTGAATACATTATACAGGACCTCTGTTTTGAAGTACGTTAAAAATGAAGTTCTTGCAGAGGGTTTCGTGTCGCGAAGAAGCGATAAGGAGGACGTGCGTTTGTGTCAGTCGTCGCACACATGGACTACGGACTACTGCCGCGTGTGCGTGCTTTGTCGGGAGTGCACTGGCTTCTCCAGCGCTTGCCACTGCAGCAACCTGCCGAACAGAGTGCCCGGCGAGTAAGTTTCTTTTCATGACCTTTATAAATGTAGAGTCGAATGCCTATTCATAATTATGATGGCTAGTATTGCTGCTTCGGGCAATCTTAATGCTTTGTGCTAAACTAGCTTTTATCCGCGGCTTCGTCGCGTTAAAGAGTTTGTCGTGTATAAAAGTTACATTATGTACAAAGCATACATTTTCTCGGACGGAATTTCGAATCCATTTGAATTCACACAAAAATATAAAGTGCTCTAGGGTAAAGCACGGTCTTCGACGCTCTATTTATAGGCACGTGGTGCCAGCCCCCCCCCGACCGGTACAGCGGTAACAGGTGATTTCTGCATTTTAAATCTGTAATATCTTCGAAAATATTTATGTAAATTACATGCTGTAAAGGGCTATATTGATTAATATTAAATGCACAATGAATTTAAAGTATTTAATTGGATAAGGATTAATGCTGATAAGGATTAATGATGATAAGCCTTTATATCTCGTAAAAAGTAAGGGATAATTGTAAAGTAATCGTTATTGTGGGTTATCCCTAATAGATGGACATATACCATCGCAGACTTTTTTGTAGACCTTTTTAAGGTGTATACTCTATATTCACAGACACTTCACACTCGTAACTTGTGAGTGTGTTGTATGCGCCAGCTTTTGGTGATTGAGTCTATATGTCCTTATACCACTTTGATAAGGAAATGCGGTTGTGGCGAGGGTGACAGCGGATGCGCGTTGTGCGGCGTGTGCCGGCGGTGCGTGGACGCGTTCGTGGCGGCCGCGCGGCCCGAGCGCGTCACCGACCTGGACGACGAGCCGGACGTCTCCGCCAAATCTGAACCTAAAAGTGGTAAGTGCATTATTATTCACTTAAAATTATATTAAAGAGGAAAGAGGAGGGGATGGCTTAGGATGTGAAAAAAAACCGATGCGTCTCCGCTTCGTTTTATTGTGATTGGTCGAGAGACTGACGTATCGGTATTTTGATATTTGTGATTGATCGAGAAACCGATACGTCAGTCGCTCAACCAATCACAATAAAACGAAGCGGAGACGCATCGTGTTTTTTTTTACATCCTAAGCCTCCTGTTACTTAATAGTATCGTATGATTTATCATCAAACATCCTAATATTTTGTAAATACAGATAAAGAGAGCACAAGGTTTGCCCAATTCGAACTTCCATCAATTGGGCCGGAGCTGGACCGAGACCCTAATCTGAAGATGTCTTGCCTGGCGCCTGCCCGGGTGGCCGTGCCCGGCGGACACCGCGTGGCCGCCCTCGCCTGTGGACTGCATCACACCGTCCTACTAACCGAACATGGTAATTGCGAATCTTATAATTTTTATAAAAAATTTATAATCACTAAACAACAAATACTATACTACAAAAAAATCTACATAATATAACATGCACTTAAATATTTTGTATGCAGGTGAAGTGTTAACATTCGGATCCAACCAATACGGCCAGCTCGGCGCGGGCGACATATCTGTACATCACAGGTTGGTGCGCGTGAGAGTGCCGCGGGCGGCCGGAGTGGCGGCCGGCAGTAACCACACCGCAGTACTCACTAGAGATGGAGAACTGTACACATTCGGCAACTTCCAGGTTCGTATCGCCTTTAATATCTGGCTAGGGACCATATAGCCTGTAGAAGTCGAATCACAGGCGATCGGTTTCGATTTCTGACTAACAGATCAGATGTAGCTTGTCGTTCGATATCTTCAAGTCAGTTGCGTCCAGAACTGTCAGCTGTAAACACTTTCACGTTATCGATTTAATGAATATTATAATCGTCTCTTGCACAAAACAGTGGTGTTTTAAAAACAGACTTCGATTCGACAGAAAATATTATTACTTTTTATATTTATGTCAATAATTTTGACTTAATTTATATTTTAATTTGTTTACATTCATCTTATCCGGCCATTATGTATTAAAAAAAAATGCATTGATGCCCGTTACTGTCAAATTATATTTACATTTGCATGTGTTTAGCATTAAATGACAAATGACGCACCCAATAAAACAAGAAGTTTATAATATATGGGTATAAAATTCTTGCAATAAAAATAGGGTTTCTATGGCTACGTAAAACGTTATGATGTTGGCACGGCCAATCGTAATGTAGTACCCTGCGTCCTCAAACCTCAGGTAGTTGACATAATTTATTTGAAGAAAAATATTGGACATTGGGTGTCTAGAATGTATAATTTGAGGACGTAACTTTGCATTTGATTTTATAAATGTGAAATTTAATAAAATGAAATCTGATCGTCATTTAGGTATAGAATCGCTGGCCCACACAACTTAAAGATGCGACTCGCATTTGATTATATCATTTTATATATTGAATTGAGATTTCTCTTCACTGTTGTAATCGACGATATTGTATTGGACGATAGCCTAGTTGTGAATAGATCAGTCTGCCGAGACAATGTCCGGAGGTTCAAAACCCTAAGCACACAGCTCTGACTTTTCGAAGTCATGTGGGTATTTATCATTATCAGTTATCGTTCGCTTTAACGGTGAAGGAAAATATCGTGCGGAAATCTACATACCTGAGAATTATCCATAAGAATTTCGAGGGTATGCGAAGTCTGCCAATCCGCATTAGGCCAATGTGGTAGACTAAGGCCTAAACCCTCTTAGTAGTAGAGGAGGCCCGTGCGCAGCAGTACGCAATATATTATAATACAGGTCTGGTATTGTTATTATATTATATTGTAATCTGTCAAAACCGCCATCATAGCGTGCCGGTACCATAGCTTACATTTCAAATATTATCGTATCATCATAGTATCACCATGTTTAATTCTGTTTATAGAAAGGATCTCTCGGTCGGCCCCGACAAGAGGAGGGCGTGCGGTCCGATAGAGGTCCAATATGGTACGCTACGCCAGGCAGAGTGCCCCGACTGGGACCCAAATATGCAAACAAAGCAGTGTGGATATCAGCGTCGGGAGACCAGACCTTTGTACAGGTCTCGCAGTCGCTTATTAAGACGGACACGTTGTTCAGCTCGACGATCACGGCTAACAGCAACTGCATTGGTTAGTATATCTTGCAAAGAGTAGCCAATTTGTCTTCATACATACTCTCTCACGCCTTTTATCCCCGAAAGAGTAAGCAGAGGCGCAACTAATGCACTCACTTTGCGCCGTGCGTATTCCGTCCCATGATTTGAAAAGCGGCGAGCCTATCGCCAAATCGGACACAAATCCAGACTCTGGGCAGTCACTGAGTAGAAAAACCCGACATCACTTTGTCCCATCCGGGGATCGAACCCGAGACCTCAGGATGTCGTTGTAGAGTAATACGACTACGCCACCGAGATAGTCTCATTGGAAATGAAATTAATTTTATTGAATGTATGTGTAGTAATCATGGAGAGATATACTCATGCCGGCATATTTTATCACTTGATGTTTTTTTTATTGTAATTCTTTTTGTTAACAATTGACAATTAAATTAATCCTGATACGTTTTATTGAAGTTATCCTACCGAACCGTCCTGAGCACACGTTCAAATGTCTGACAATAAACAAGAGCGACGGGACGTGCAATGCGTGGACCGGGCCCGAGCAAGTGGATTTTGTGAACACCCTCGCCTGCCTCGACCCGCTGTACGACGTGCTGTGGTGCTACCAGCCCCAGATGAGGGTCATAAAATGCTTCAACATCCTGGCATTCGATTCACACAAGCTGCAGCGCTGTTGCAACACTGATCCTGATGGATTTGGCGATAATGACTTTGAATACCCTAGCTGCGGTAACATGAAGCGCCTTGAGGACTTCAAGAACATGGAGAACTTTGAAATTATCAGCAATAAAGAAGAGAGCCCCGTGGACAATATTGCGTTGACAAACAATTCAATATTAAACCAGGAGTTGGCGATACCATCAAGCCCCGGATGTTCAGTGACTCGAATGCATGCGGCTTTACACCTCCTGGGCTGTTTGGACTCCTTGACCTACGCTCACGATGCCAAGTAAGTTGTTCTATGAGATTGAATACAATAAAATAAGTTTATTTACAAAAAATACTATGAGTTATTTTTAATTATTAGGTAGGGTTTTTACAGTCCATATAGATAAGTGCAGTCGCTTCGTTTATTTCACCTAGTGCTGTGTGTTTACTAGGTTATGTAATACTTAACATCGAATATGTCAGGGATGCAGGGGCCGAGCCCAGCACCATATCATGCCGGGCATAGCTTTTTAATTAAAGTTCTTTTTGTTTTGGTAGTTTATGTACATTCCTGGCGCGTGCCTTGAAATGAGCGTCTACCTCATCTCGTCATTCAGGTGACCTTATACAAAAAATTTGAACCTAACTGATAAAAAGTGTAATCCTACTAATATTATAAAGGCGAAAGTTTGTAAGAATGTCTGGATGTATAGATGTTTGTTACTCTTTCACGCAAAAACTACTGAACGGATTTCGATGAAATTTGGTACACGGGTAGATCATGTCCTGGATTAACACATAGGCTACTTTTTATCCCGGGAAAATATAAAGCGGGACTTTATCCCGGAAAAACTCATTCACGCGGGCGGAGCCGCGAGCAAAAGCTAGTATTTTATAATTTGTGTTGAAAACCAAATAAATCGTTAAGGACATTCTCGTATTCGATAATAAATATTGCTTACATTTCACCCAACTTTCGCATTTTTATATTTTTCTTTTGTGATCGTATTATTTTGCCTCAGTATTTGTTCACGCATTGATGTGTTTGTATAACAGAATTACTCATGTTGAGTGCAAAAAGGAGTCGCCGGCACCTCCGATGGTCCCTCTGAAGGAGGACTTCCTCACAGTGAACAGATTTGAGAGCCATGGAGGAGGATGGGGTTACTCAGGACACTCCGTTGAGGCGATCCGCTTTATGTGCGATACAGACATCTTGTTAGGTAAGTTTAAATCAACGGAAGCAGTCTACTAAAAGTTAGTAATATAACGTAATTTAATACCGGGTGGAAGGGAAACGCTCTCGGAAACGAATACAGGTGGTAGTATTGGAGGATACCTGACGTGATGGCACTAAAAAAATCGCGATCGCATTGTTACAATTTTAGTAGGATTTTCTCAAATTTCTGTACAGCTTCACGTATGGATAGATAAATCAAACTATTATTCTGACAAACATAGTAAAAAAGGTCAATATTTCAAAAAAATCGTAATGAAACGCGTACATCAGCTGACGGGTTAACGACCGCGGGCCGGTGCGGGCGCAGCGCGGCGGCCGCCCATTTTTTTTGTACGTTTTACATTGCGCGCGCATGAATTACGGAAATACTAAAATCGTAAATATTATCGCTTAGCATTGCAAATGAATATAGTTTTTCGTTAATGTTGTGGTTCTTCTCTCTTACCGTTCCGGTATAAAGAGCGTTTCCCTTCCACCCGGTATATCAGCTTGCTATAAAAAAATCATTTAAACATTGCCCTATAATTTATATAAAAGCTAAACACGTCAGAGTGCTTGCGATAGCTCGAAGTTAAGCGCTAATGTCGAAAATGAACCGTATCATAATTTGCAGTGACATTTTAACGCCTTTTACTTTGTTCAAGACGGCCTTCCTTTCATTGAAAAGTATATACCTAAATCCATTATAAGACGAATGATTTAACTAAAAAATTATAATAGTACGTAACTTAACTACATACTAAATGTTTCACTATGGTAATGTACTACAAACAGATACATTTGTAAATACATACGTTTAAAAAATCATTGCAGTGTCATCTTGCAAGCGGGTTATTTGAATTAGTAAATATTTTACTTTTTCAAAACTAGACTACTGTACATACGTGTTTGTGGCCATGAATTTGTTGCAGGTGGTTTTGGTCTGTTCGGTGGTCGCGGCGACTATTCCGCTAAGATAAAGTTGTTCGACATCGGCCCTGATGGCGGTGATTTGGAAGGCGATGGTGAACTCATAGCAGAGAGTGAGGAGATAGTGTACGAGTGTGCGCCGCGGGATCGATTCCCGGTGCTGTTCTCATCACCAATAACACTCGTCGTAAGTGAAGCTTGTGCTACTATTTTTCTGCCAGGGCACAATTTTGTGTAATTTTTTATAATGTGACGACATGGAGTTAATTAGTAAATAAATATCAACTTATTAATGTATTATGTTTCCAGTCACATAAATGGTACGTCGCTTGGGCAAGCATTAACGGGCCCTCATCTGATTGCGGCTCGTCGGGCCAAGCGATGGTAATCAACGATGAAGTTGGTTTCCATTTTAAAACATCCAAAAAATCCAACAATGGAACGGACGTTAACGCCGGGCAGATACCGTGCCTCTTATACAACCTGATCGGACCTGACCACAATGTCATATTCAAGACAGTTGATCCGGGTGAACCGGCTATTGTACTCACTAAAAATATATCCAGGAAAGTGACAGTCCCCTGCTTCAAGTCACTCATCACCTTATTACAGTGGAGTTGGGAGAAGTTCAAGGAAATTTTACTGGAGACCAATGGTTTGGTACCAATCAACTACCAAAAACTAACAATGATGAAACACCAGAAGAGACTCGTTTACGTGATAAGAGCTTGCTTGAGGCTCATCAAGTCGTACATAAACGAGATATATCCCCAGAATAACCGGAAGAGGAACTCCCACGAGTACATGTCGTATTTCGAAGCGATTGGGGAAGTGAGGAATTTAATTCAAGGCATTATGTCGGACGTGACGCCGTCGTGTTCTATGCTGCCGAAGAAGCCCGGCAAGATGAAAGCGCACAGGGTGTGCTACGTACAGTTTGCGCTTGAGATGACGTTCGCCATATTGCAGGAGGCTCATGACACTATCACGGCGTGCTTCCATGCGTTTTTCCCGACGCCGACGCTGAAATGGAATCATCTTTGCTCAATGCTGTTCCATGTGAAGGTATGTCTTCCAGATAGGTCATTATCTTATCTTTTTACCTATTGAAGAAATATAACATGAAAATGAGTCTTTCATCATATTGTCTTAGGATGGCATGGTACCGCGGTCACAAATACGTGAGTTGACATCCACATGCTCGGCCATGTGCTCGTCGCGCAGCCTGCGAGACGTCCTGCAATACATAGTGCCTGTCACACAAAACGCGATCAATGTTAACGAGAACAAACGTCCAGACAGCAAGGTAACATTGTAACACTTTTGGCATCTCACTCATACCGAATGTTGTATGTTAAAAATAATACCGGATGTGTATTGTATTATACTGTCTGCTCCTGGTCTTCGGCCTTTAGAAATTAAATGAATTTATTCAACCCATAAAATGATATACATTATTTAGATATCATCAATATTAACTCTGCCACCAGTTCGGAAAGCAGTTCTCACTAGAGAACTGACATAGAAAAAAAGCAGTTCATTTATATACTCGCAAAATAGGTAATAAATTTTAAATTTCAATACCAGTGTATAACCTTCTCAGGAATCATTTAGGCCGGTATTAATAAATGAATCTCAAGTTTGAGTTACATCTCAAGTAGACAGAGTTCAATATATTATGTCTACTTGAGATGTAACTCAAACTTGAGATTCATTTATTAATACCATCCTTAATGATTTGTTCTTAAGATCTTAGTCCACCACGTTACCCTAATGCGGGTTATGGGGCGGGTTTGTTATTAATGAATAATATTTGTTTGAAGATAAACATTATAAAAGAAGTACCGTCTAAGTCAGCGACAGTGCCTCGCGCATCGCACTCACAAAAGCCACCACCAGTACCGCCTCGCTTGAATAACAAGGAACCGCAGAAAGTAAGTTTAATTAAAATATGACACGATATTGTTATTCTTATATTAGGTATTATCCGTAGATTTTATAAGGAATATTTACCATTGGGACAAAACATCCTAATGCATAGAGTGTTGGACACGTTGCAGTGCAGATATTAACACAGACTTTTAAAAAGTGGTTTCTACGAAATGTATCAGTCCACGTGTTTCAAATGTCGTTTAGCCTGCATTGTGTTTTATAATTTGCGCATCACTACACCCTTAATATTATGGACTATTTTTACAGTCATCAGATTCCGATTCGAAAACCCATCACGCGGATTGGAATCTGCTGGATGTGGTGCCAAAACTTCTGGATATAGTGATGGTCCCCATAAAGAAACAGATGATGACACGCCAGTGTGGCCAGCCGCACGACCACGGCGAGATCAGACAGCACGAGCGGCTCGCCGAGTTCTGCTGCAAGCTCACGGCGAGGATCGTCGGCGAGCTGGCACACAGCGCCACCAGTGTTAAGGTCAGTCCTACAGTCTAGGCAGTTAGTGCTTGTCTAGATTCCTATTAGCTAAATTAATTCAATTTACTATTCTCATGTAGTGCTATTCCTGTTGAGAGAAACAGTGATTATAAATGTTTTTATATTGTTACTAGCTTTTGCCCGCGGCTCCGCCCGCGGCTCCGCCCGCTTTAAAAAGTTTTTCCGGTATAAAAGTCCCGCTATATATTTTCCCGGGATAAAAAGTAGCCTATGTGTTAATCCAGGACATAATCTACCCGTGTGCCAAATTTCATCGAAATCCGTTCAGTAGTTTTTGCGTGAAAGAGTAACAAACATCCATACATCCAAACATCCATACATTCTTATAAACTTTCGCCTTTATAATATTAGTAGGATGGAAACATTGAAAGAAACAGTCAAAAGTAGGATTTGAACCCACGACCTCCAGCGTACCGTGGCGGTGCTCTGCCAATTGAGCTATTTTGACCCTACCTTCGTCTGTTTTTAACAGATCAAATAGGGAACTTTCATCTGTCAATAGGGAACTTGAAATTGGACAGACGAAGGTAGGGTCGAAATAGCTCAATTGGCAGAGCACCGCCACAGTACGCCGGAGGTCTTGGGTTCAAATCCTACTTTCGACTGTTTCTTTTTCAATGTTTCCATAAAAATATAAAAACATTGTCCAGGCACTACATGGTCATTAACATGTATAAAAATCACAATATAGTGAGTATAAATAAAAAAGTATTTTCATTATTTTGCTCATTGAATTAATGTTGTGTTTTGAGTGATGTGCTATGATAGATCTAAAAGTCAACACGTGCTTTAGCAAGAAGATCCGGAGGGGAGTGCGGTGAAACACTTGGTGACGCCCTCCCGGTTCATGCGCATGAACCAGTCGCGCGTGTGGAACACGGGCAGCGGCAGCCCTGACGCGATCTGCTTCACGGTGGACCGGCCCGGCATCATGCTGGTCGGCGTGTGCGTGTACGGCGGCGTCGGCAACTACGAGTACTCGATCGAGCTGCTACATGATGTGCGAGTGAGATTTTATTAGTTGGTGTTGTCCTCGAGGCCTGTACGCTTTCAAGACACAACTTGTGAACCACAGGCTTTCGGCGCGTAGCTCACCACACTCGCTTGTTGTGACTATGCAGGAAACAATTGTTCGAAAATGAAAATTTTTCGTTGACGGCCTGTCTCACAATGTCTGAATAAATTTTAATGTTTAGGGTATTAAAAGAGCCGCTTAAATTGTCTTCTGAACTGCTTAGCCTTTAAAAGTGGTGGTTACTAAATTACTAAGCTGTGCGCATAATATTTTTCTACAGCATGGATGAATTGGCTCGTCCTGGGGTATTACCATTGTCTCAAATAACAGCAGGAGCTTCCATCAGGGTTGGCAGCTCATCTATAATTATTCTAGTATCATGAATTTTTGAGAGCGGTAGAGATCTCAAGTTACAACATAATTTGCCGTCCTATTTGCAATAATGACAGACGGTTTTCTATTTGGCTCTTTTTCTTAATTTATTCGGATATTTTGAACGAGACCCCGAGCCGTATGTTAGATGGCTGGGTATTGCTTGTCTGTAGCGACCGCATGCGATTCTAGTTCGCAGCAAGACTCTGCCAGAAATTGTTGTATTTCCCTTTTCCCTCGTCAGTAAATGTTCAACAAATGCATGCTACATGTTACTCTTTGTGTGTTCCTCTGAATTGACCTCATTCTAATTTATTATTTATAAATAAAATGTCTATAACTAAACTATACAAATACAGTATTGTTGGCCAATGAAAATTATTATGTACCGTTGTGTTTGTTTGAAATGCACGAAGCATCTACCTATTAATGATAAGAAAGTTTTTAGTTGGTTTACACCAGCCCCAAAGCTTCCTTCTACCAAGAAGTAGGAGGAAACCTTGGGGCTGGTGTAAAACCCATCATGCATAAGAATGCATGATGGGTTGGAGCGCTAGCTGGTCCATGCCGGTTTGTGGGTGACTAATCTTCGTCTCTTAAACATGGTGGTTATCGAAACACTATTCTGAATTATTTATTCAGTTTAGTCACTAACGAGGCAATACTGCGGTATTCTGCGGGTAACTAAATGTAGGTATTAATAATAAAATTGTATTATTCATTTTGACTCATTCAGAAATGTAGTGCATACTAGTACCCTGTGTCACGCAAACTCGTTACTTTTGATAAGTCATTAATGACAAGTAACGACTATTGTAAAATAAGTACGTTTTTCAGTAACGAATTGTAGTTAGTTTCTGGATGTGGCCTGCAGATCACAGGGCTCTCTATCTGTAACATTAATGGTGATCACAAGTTGAGTAATATGCTCAAATGCCCGCGGGTTTATAAAGCGCGTTGCCCACTACTTAAGTGCTAAGAGAAGATATGTATGTTTTTCGCTTGTTACATTGGTAACATTTTACACGTGTCAATCAGGGTATCATACTAGATTCCTCGAAAGAGTATTAATAAAATGTTTACTTAAGTCGTAACACAAGGGTAAATTTAATGATCAAGGAAAATACAACAGATAAGCAAAAATATTGTTTACATAAAATTTTATTTCGGGTATTTTTCCTTATCACTTATGTACCGTTATGTTGCCTACTCTTTGCGAGATGGTTTATACGCAATTATATAATTGAAACATATAATCATGATTATGTAATGTACATTGAGTTACGAAAATTCCATTTGATCAAAGCAGCAACTACGAGCCACGGTAGACGAGCCCAACCCGGCCCACTGCTGGGTCAGCATCGAGGTGGCTCACGGCACCTTCAGCTCCGCGGACTGTACGCATGACGTTGTACAACTAAAATTCGATCGGCCACTACCTTTGAAGGTTCGTCTATATGTTTTGTCATTTTCAAACGACGCATTTTAAACACTCCAAAACCATAGAAAATGATGTGCGTATAAGTAGTGCTCTGATCGTGACCATGATCTAAACGATAAATTTTTCTGATCGTTTGTTATAGCAAAATGGCGACATACTTGAAGTTAATAGTGTCAATACACGTTGTTTTGTTTTTTAGGAAGATCTTCGCTATGCTATTAGGTTTTGCAACCACGGCAGTCGCACTTCTAATGGTGACTGTGGACTGCCATCGGTGAAGGGCCCTGATGGGACTACATTTCGGTTCGCGTCTTGCTCCCTCAGCTTCAACGGAACAACATTGGCGAGAGGGCAAATACCGTGTCTCATCTATTACGGGTACGTTAACACGCTTTGTGCCACACAATGTGTAAATTTTACCCGTAATCCCTATCTATCTCTTTTGTAATTCTCTAACTCTTACATGTAAATTGTGTCAATATTATTTCCCTGAGTGTGATTCTTTTGTATGTAGGGCGGTTATACAATCAGGTACAATCGCAATCTATAGATGAATACAGGATTTTGGAACGAAGTTCCTTAGCGCGCGTTGCGAAAGGGGGCTCGACGGAAAAAATTAAGACCAAAAGTTGTAACGACACTTTTTTTATACTTGCCCTGTGAAACCAGCCAGTAACAATAAAGAACTGGCCGTAAAAGTAACATTTGAAATTTAAATTAAAAATACAATTTAAATGTTTTTAAGTAGTATTTTTTATTAACTTAAAAGAAATAAAATTTTATTACAATTCCTTCACTAATTAATCGAAAGGAACTCGTTCCGTCCGCGTGTCCCTTGGCACCTCTCAAGTTTTTTTTGTAATTAATCCGTTCTATGTGCAGTACAACAAAACTGACAACGCACGTGTCAGAGAACACTGACACGTTGATAACATCGCTCCGAGCGATCACGATGCGCGTCGCCGCCATCGTGATAGAGCGCAGCGCGGAGTTGTTCTGTACGCTGCGCAACGAGCTCACGGCCGAGGACCTGAGGAGGAACGCGTCGGTGCTGCAGCAGTCCCCGGCCATCAACACGCTCGTACCCTACACCCTCGCCAATCTGGAGGGGCTGGATGATTCTAAGGCACGTAATCTTATGTTTAATTGCTTCTCAACTGACTCTTATTGTCTGTTCTTCTGTCTTATTCTTCAATTGGAGAAAAGGAAATATGTTTTGTTTTATCTAGACTAATGTTATAAAGCCGATGCGTTTGGTTGGTTGGTTGGATACGCTAATCTCGGGAATACTGAACCGATTTTAAAAATTCTTTCACTAATAGGAAACATTACTCCCGAGTGCTACAGACTACTTTAAATGTTACAATAAAATTAGCCATTGAATTGGCTGAGCGAAAGTGCCACAATCAACTGTCTCCTCAGTACAATCTGTGTAGTTTTTTTATTTCATTGAATGACGTGACGAGCATGCCGTTCGCCTGATGGTAAGCGATACGACCACCCATGAACAGTAGAAAACCATCCAGGACCTTGAGTTACAAAGTACTGTGTGACATTCCACTGCGCTCGTCATCCTGAGACATAAAATGTTAAGTCTCATTATGTCTACAAAGTCCATTTAAACCGAAATACAATAGTGCATACACACTGCCGCTTGATGGTAGAAACAGTCATTGCCGTGCTACCTACGCAGTCGGACTCTTGCATATGAGAGAGCTATTTTGTTACGTACTGTGTGTAGAGTGTGGTGAAACTGCTGGAGATGATCCACAAGCTGCTGCCCCACGTGGCGGCGATGAACCTGCTGGTGCCGACCACGGAGGAGATAGCCGCCACCAGCGCCAACTACTACACGTGGGTGGAGAGCGACCACCCCTATAAACAGGCAACTGTCACCAACATGAGGTAATTCACGTTTGCACAAAATCCTACTTCCTACTAATCCTACTAATATTATAAAGGAAAAAAAATTTAAGAATGTATGGATGTCTGGATGTTTGTTCCTCTTTCACGTGAAAACTGCTGAATTGATTTCGATGAAATTTGGCACACGGGTAGATCATGTCCTGGATTAACACATAGGCTAATTTTTATCCCGGGACTTTTATACTGGAAAAACTTTTTAATGCGACGGAGCCGAGGGCAAAAGCTAGTACCCTATGTATAATTGAAAGTCCTTTTTGTGATTTTATAACAGGGGCCTGGTAATCTTATTGTTTTACCTGATGCTAAGTGATCGATGTGCTTGCGAAGATTTTTTGCCTATTTTTGAGGAATGGAGTAGGGATTGAAGATGCCCTAGAATTATTGATGAATTACTGATCACTGATAGTTCAATCGGGAAAACTGTTACTTGATGGAGTAAAAAAATTCTACAGCATTCAATTATAAGTTGTAGTTTTTGGTAATCCACAGTTAATACAATGGAAACACCACTAGCTTTAGCAAGAAGATACCAAACGAAGATCGGATCCAGTCACAAAAATTAGCACAGGAAAGATTCCTGAGGACTGAGGAATATTATTGATTAATTTCTTTGGAAAAGCCTTCTTTGATATATCACATCATTACTTAAAGCACTCAAATGCCTCGTCAAGTAAAGAGAGTTTTATGAAGATCAAAAAATGTATTTTATTCGACATTTATCTTTTTCTATGGTTTCCCTTCCAATATTATACACATACTTAGATAATGAATATCATACTCGTGTTTCTGGAATATAGGGGTACTGAATTCCTAGAAATTGCGATGAGACATAATATTTTGTTAATTTTACCCTATACGCCGCAATGGACTGCCTCGGTGGCGTAATTGTATTATGGTACGACTGCAATGCTGAGGTCTCGGGTTCGATTCCCGGGTCGGGCAAAGCGATATTGAATTTTTCTATTCAGTATTAGCTCGGAGTCTGGAATTTGTGCCCGATATGGCGATAGGCTCGCCCCCTATCACATCATGGGACGGAATAATGGCGAAAAGTGGGTGCACTAGGTGCGCCTCTGCCTACCCCTTCGGGGATAAAAGGCGTGAGTGTATATGTATGTATATGTATGTACGCCGCAATGGACACACTGTCATATAAATTACAACACTATATATGTGTCCAGGTGATCTTGATTTTCTTGACCGTGGCATGACAACGCGAGGCTACAGTGTGAGCTGTATAATATGATCTTCAATGATTATGTATTTGATGTTATGTAACACAGGGTACTGTTTCCTTCGACCGTGTCATGGGTAATCTTGGAAATGGATCCTCGGAGTATCACGGCCCAGCCGGAGGATACACTCACGGTATACGCCGTAGCAGGTTCGCCTAAACACCAATGTCATTGTTCAAACGACGTGCGGCTGCCCGACCCACCGTTCCGTAAGGTAACAGACGTAAGCAATCATTCACTCACTCACCAGGTTCCACACGCTGTCTCATTCATTTGCATTTTATCGTATCTGTTCGCATAATTATAAACCTGAGTTATTTTATCTTGACTTTAATCTAACCCATTTTTTTGTGCTAATGACTGATGTTTGTTGAAATTATATATATCCATAAAATAAATAATTTTAATTACTTTATTCTCTTTGGTAATCTCGTCATTTCAATGCCTTCGTTAGCACTTATAACTGTCTGTAATCTAATGAAAAGCTCTTGTAATGCTTTGTTGGCTTCAACTTGGATATAAGTTGATTGCTTTCTAATGGAGTAGTTGATTTAATCACGGAATAATGAGTATACATAATAATGTTAAAATAAATATTCTAGTAAGTACGATTGTTAGAACTTGGAAACGAATCTAGTCATGTTTCGTTTAATGATTCGATTGAACTGCTCTGTTATTTCTAGTATCTCTTCCACTTCATGTCATGCTTTAGATGTCATTATTTCCCTTTAACGTGTTCGCTTGCTTTTCATGTGATGGGGTATTTTCGTGATCCACAGATGCTTGACTGTGTTATTCGTTATAGCGCTACATACAACTGACGAGTGACGTGGAGGTGGAGGACTTTGGCGAGGAGCCCGACCCCGAGGCGCTCTGCATGCAGTACAACTGCGTGTACGTCAGCGTCACGCCAAAATTAGCCAATGTGTTAGTATCTACTTTATGGGTATTATTACTGTATTAGTTTTGTGCGTTTTGCGTAAAAATATACGTTGTCCGTAGATAGGCGAAATTCACGTCGTATTAATTCGAAGTCCTGTAAAGAGTTGACGGGTGATCTCTGTTTGTTGCAGACCGTCGGAGTGGCCACAGAAAGCACTGTTGGTTCCTGGAAATGAAGTCATATTCTCGTTGGAGACAGCAAGCGATTATCTCAACGAATACAGCAAGAATAATGGGTAACAATCTTTAACATTATTACGTAAACAGGTTTAGGCGATTAGATCTACTTTCGTCATGTAGTTTCCATGTACAAGTGTCGTAAGATAACTGACTGAATATCTATCGCCTTAAGGAAAAGCTAATGACGAGCAAGCTGGTCACAAGTCGTCTTACAGATACCCACTACCCGTGAATACTCGACAAGTACAAATGATGGTTTGTCCGCAGTGATGACAATCGGTACGGCTTCCGGTGCCTGTGCGTGGGCTACGAGGACTCACCCCTCACTACGCAGCGGCAGGGTCTCGCGGCTCTCGAGATGGAGCTGGTGTACGCGGGCGCCGGATGTGCCTCCAGGCTCCTGTCGCCGGACCTCGACATACCACCACTCACCTACTGTTAGTGTGTCTATTCATTATTAGATCTGTTTGAACCAGTTTTAAAGCAAATTGAAAATATTTTAATGACTATAACTTTTTCCGATATCCAATTTTAATTCACTAAGTGTTCAATTACACCTGTGAAAACGACATGAAATCCGTTCAGTGGTTTCGGAAGTATGCTATAACAAACCATTACCAGAGATGAGAAACCTTCATAAAATACATAAAGTAGGAATAACAGTAACAACAATCACTGACATTTACAATCATTATTTACGTGTTTTATTTTTAATGAATCATAGTTCGTAATCACTTCCGGGGCATGATAGATCGCAAGTGACAAGCGCAGGTGGTACATTGTGCTATGGCGATGCTCTCGCGACGCATACAAATGCCAGATACCTTTTTTATCATTCAGTTTTAGTCTGGCCGCGGTATTGCACAATTACTTATGGCATGGGCGTACTGCATAAGGCATGTCTCAGGTGTTAGCCGTTGTGTGATGCATATCTTTATCACCGTTTCGTACTGAACAGTGGATGGCAGCGACTCATCATTAACAATGCAATCTAATGATCGCCAATGAACGGTGATAATGTTTAAATACAAATATAATGAGATTTTAATATTACGAATGACTTATGAGTCTATTGTCATAAAGTGCGTTTGTCTTCGAATAATATTCATAACTGATTTCTACCCGCGGTTCCACCCGCGTTAACAAATTTTTCTGAGATAAAAGTACATATAAACCTTCCTCTCGAATTACTCTACCTACAAAAAAAAGAACTGCATCAAAATCCGTTGCGTAGTTTTAAAGATCTAAGCATACGTAGGAACAGACAGCGGGAAGCGACTTTGTTTTATACTATGTAGTGATCATTATTGTGCAATTGTATGCACAACACGTTTTAGCAATTTAACAACTTTGTGTTGTATAAAATGTTAAATTTGGAGCGAATGTTTTTTTTCATAAATCATTCCATATTGTTTGTATAGTTATCAATACATTTTTACAAATTATTTAATATTCCTCCCTTTATATTTTCTTCTCACTTCACTTCGTTACGAAAAGAAGTCAATTCGAGACAGAATTTAGACAAGTAAGTATTCGAGATAGAATTTAGTGTGCGTTCCACTTGTAATTACACGAATGTCGAGACACACCCGTAAGTAATTTAGCCCTAACAAGCCTTTAAGCGGTTATTAACGCTGTCAACTATGCGATATTTAGGACTAACTGAACTAGCATGAATTCTTGCACCTACAGTAATTATCTACCGAATTAAAATATGTTTATTTGAAATCTTGTAGACCGTATTTATTCTTGCAATATCAGGAGTAATAATATAAAATATGATTTTGTTGCGGCAGCCACTATTGTGGAGGCGCAAGTGAACGCGATCATCGGCAGCAGCCCGACGAACACCGACAACGACTCGCAAGACGCGCGCGAGGCGTTGCTCCTGTCGCGAGGGCTGGAGCTCTCCTCCCCGCCCACCGTGCACCAGATCCTCGAGGGACAGCAGCTGCTGCGGTAAGTACACCAGTGATTAAGGGCTAACTACGCTGCGGATGTTTGTCTCGACATGATGCGTAAAGCGTCAAACGGAGCAATTTTTCGAGGCGAGAATTGTATGTAATTATTGCTAGCAATAATCGTCGGAAGATAATCGCGTTATACTGTTCAGACACAGGAGGGAGTGCGATTATGTCTTACACGAATGTGTCTGTTTACCGAATGTTTTTTTTTCATAGAACATACAAGTATCGAACTCATTGTTTTGAGAATCTGTCAAAAAACTGGTTTGCGATTGTTGCTTAGGAGAGGCAAGTTTTGTCTGTCAACGCGGGCTATAATTGCCTTGGTATTGCGCATGTTTCGGCAAGGCAACTTTTATATGTTCTTTTCACAACCGCATGTGCGAGGCAATAGAATTGCTCCATCTAACTGAGATTGAAGACAATTTTGTACAGGGTGCTCATAATAACTGGGTTGTTGCTCGTTTATTGTGTGAGAGATTCGTGGAGGGAAATCTAAGCAATCATCAGACGATGATAGATGGCTAATTGTTTTGTAGTTATTAGTCGGTATCGGTTCAGTTACGTCTTTTTTTGTTTTTCGTTATGGAGATCAGTTAATTAATGCTAGTGAGGTTTACCTTTCAGATCTAATGTTTCAAACCGGACTACTATTTACCTAGAGCTTGAGCTTAAGCTTGATAAAATAAAAAATGTTAGGAATTATTTTATTAATGTCTTTTATTATTTATTTATTATTGTTTAGATCGACACATCCTGTACTTGGTCTAGAAACATTTTTTTATTTTCTCTTATTATTTAATAAGGCACGGCAGACTGAAGAGATAAATTATGTTACATAATATATTTTAAACAGATATTTATCTTTACGACATAATTTACAGGGTGTTGTAGAATGAGTGTATCAACAATAACCCTAACAAAAAATCATGTAATTCCTAATTGGTTATATTAAATACAAAATATGAAAATCTTGTAAATTTATATGAATTTCTAATGGTAATAAAAAAAATATAGTTTTGAAACTTGAATAATAATTCATCTTATTATTGATATATTATTACTGCAACACGGGAGACCTCTTAGTGCATTCCAGGCGGAGCAGGAATGAGACTTGTCATTATGATCAAATCATACAATAGGTAAGTGCGACGGAAACTAGTCATATAAGTAATGTTAATGGGTAAACCCTTGAAACTGATTTGTGACTACTTGAGCATCATCATAGGCCTGATGAAGATTGATCGTTACTCCGTGGCTTGGCGAGTGAAGTGTAAAGCCGCGGGTTCAATTCCCGCACGTAGCCCAATGAGTGTGATTTACAAATATTTGTTTCGGGCCTAGATGTTGTTAGAACGGAAACTCCCCGTAGTTTCTGTCACTCACTACATAGGACTTAAGCATGTCTTATTGTAGAATCAGGACTGTGTATGTGAGTACTAGTACTATTTATATTCGCGTGTATGTGACTCTATTTATTTAATATGCATAATGTATTGACGTTGATTGAATTTTTCTCTTATTATCTTATGATAATAATAATATACAAATTTACCTTATAGTTAGTTATAAAGTTATGCAACATAATATCGTTTTGCTCAATGTGAATATTTCGTACTATCTCTCCAGTCTCCAATAACATAGGACACGTTGTCCGGTAATTATTATATTCATAAATTACATGTGAATAGTGGTATGGAATACACGGCAAGAAATCTGTCGGCGTTATCATTAATTCTTCTATTGATCTATAATAATACCTTGGCTAAAATACGCTACTAATCCTAATTCAGAGACTTAGTCTGTAACTTTATTTTGTCAATAAACGATTTCATTTTCAATCCCTGTAATTATTTCATTCAAATACCTTCCAAAAAATTACCTTTCATCAAAACTTCAATAAAAGTGCCATATCGAACATGTCGTTGGCTCTTCGAGAGAGATTATTAGCAATTAATCCATTCTAAAAATTTCCATGACAAAGCTTTGCCGTCCATTTGACGCTACGCGATCTTATGTCTAAAAGAATGCAATTTGATCCTGTGCTGCATGCATTCCAAGCAGAATCGAAAACAACAAACATCTAAAATTCATGAAGGTCTAGGTAAAAAATAACCCACTTACTTAATTCTACTGTATCTAGTGGATCTCGGACGTAAGTGAGATGTGAATTAAGGATTACCTTATATTGATCCATGATGTCAAGGCATTTCGAAACTCACATGTTAAACTATGGCATGAAGCGAATGTACCTATGGCCTGCCTAGTAGTAGTTGTGCTCTGTAGACTCGCAAAATCATGAGCTTTTTCATGCGAAACATCTAAAATGTCAGTTCATAGAGGCACGCTACAACGCGCACCAGGTACGTAATTATCAAATGTAAAAATGTTCCGGTCGACCTCGCTGTGCGTTAACGCGCAGTTATTAAATAACATAAGTGAGTTATTTTTGTGATATTCGTGTCATCTGAGCACGGCCGCGTTGCGCCACACGCAAGCCCCGCGTACGACGGTACATCAATTAGCATAATACATAATTATATCAAATCGAGACCGGTCGCTGAGCGATAACTGAGCGCCTGTGTTCTACGTAAACTATCACTGAATTTACAATATAGACAGCGTTTCGCCGTGGCCGATCAAACAACATAATGTATGCGAGTTTGTTTGTCTGGTTTACCGATGTAGGTACTATAGTAATTAAGTTTGCTCGTGGATCGAGTGAACTAATTGTCTGATTCAATGGTTTCATGCAAATTGTTTCAATTATCTATACGTTATAGAACAGGACCATTGTTATATTGTATAGTTATACAATTGTTGTTAACGTGTTTGCAACATTTGATTGAACACGAATGAAACTATATAGGTTCTTACTTGTAAGGGCTTTATCACATTGGCGATTTACGAGCGAGCTTAAAGCGAGGCGAGTCCGCAGCGATCTCGCTGCGAGTGCCCAACGAACTCGTAACCAGCGCGCGTGGAACACGTGACCACAAACCATTGAAGTGAGCGGGACGGGATGTTGAACTTGAATGTACGAAATGGCTTCGTCGGCGTTATACCCAGTGAGCTCGCTGCCCGCCCACGGCGTCTTTGCGGCGAGTCCGCCGCGCGCTTGCTGTGAACTCGCGGTAAGCTCGCCAGCGCTACGCACTCGCCTCGCTTCGGACTCGTTTGCAAATCGCCAATGTGATAAGGCCTTAAGTGTGGCGAATTTAAAGCAGATCTGCAATTATTGAAAAGCACAATGTATTTGTGGAAGTGTTCCTTGTATAAAATTGTATTATAACGTTTAATTGATTTAAAGAGAAAATAATTCCTTGTATTCGAAGTCAGTGGATCTACTCGTAGGGAAATTCTTATGATATAATGGGCACATGTATGTATGTCAATAGACATAAAAACAACACATTTATATATTATATAATTATAATTATATAATGTTTATTGCTCGCGAATAAAAATATTTTCCCGACATAAAAAGTATAGCACTCAGGAGTTATGTAGCTTCCTAACAGTGAAAGAATTTTCAAAATCGGTGCAGTAGTCGGTTAACCAAACAAACAAACAAACTCTTCAGCTTTATAATATTAGTATAGATTCGCTTTGTGCTTTGCCGCAACACTACTTACACGAGTATCAAATATTAACTATATTAAACGCAAAGCAAGAAAAACATACATAACAATAACTTCATTAAATACAATGGCTTCGCAATAGTAATAAAATGCATGTGTTATATAAACATGTTATTTTCTATTATTGTCTACAAACTTGTGCGCACAGCATGAAAAACAATATGAGATGACGCGCATACATAGCATACTTAGTAAATTGCAATACCTATGAACGAGTAATTAAACCGCATTCAGAATTTGGAACGCTGGTAATATGCGAGTGTAAGAAATTATAGAACAAACAAAATAATGGGACAGCTGTAGTTCAAATCGCATAATGCAACTGTATTTTAACTATATTACGTCACTGTTCTATAAAATATTGTTACTATGAAAGTAAACATCGATTGTATTTACGTAATGTACAAACACTGCCGCCATGAACAATTATTTTATAGAAACGTGTTGATCAAATGAAACAACGTTTTCATTGATGATTTTTTTATTGACATACGGATAATGCCTGGCATTCAAGAAAAAATAACAATACAATAGTTTCCCTATTTAGCTACATCGAGTAATCTTTATCGACGTACAACTTATACTTGACAAGATTGTTGATGTTCTATTGAGGTAGGCTATTTGAATTACGATTCCGACAGATTTATAGTATTTACGCAGAAATTTGTAACACCAAAACCATATGTTTAATATAGTCGCTTTATAAATTAATGACCATGGGACCAAAATCTATAAATCTATCAAGAGTTCGACAGCATAAACAAACACACAACGTTCGACACTCATTCAACACTGTAATTGTTAATGAAATGATCGGTCAGACCAGAAAGAAATCTTTACACATAAACTCACACTAGCGCGGCGCGGCAGTTCCACTCATAAGTCTGTGGTTAGAAGCTCTGCTCTCTCCACGACAATGTGAAACTCAGTCTCTCTGTAAGTCTTTCCATCAGGCATCACTATCTGCACTTTCTTTTTCTTTTCGTTTTCACGTCTTACTATAAAGAAGATTATGATTGCCACACATATTAAGGTTAGAACTAATCCTATAACAACGAATATCCAGAAGTTTTGCTTGAATGCTCCACAACGGCTGTCCATGTATGTTGGCAGGGACACATAATGATCGTTCAATTCGTACCAGCAATTGATGGTTCCAACTTGGCTTTTCATTATCTCTCGCCATTCCTCAGCAAGGTCACACGTGCATGATACATTTAAATTCAAACCGTCAATACGCTGCGTCAATCTCGAGCGATTAAAGATAAGCGAAGACGGTGTTAAATGTGTCACGGTATTGTTGTGAATTAGTAACTCTTGCGGGCCCATCACTGATGAAATTTCTAAGTCCACAGTGATCCCGAAGAATGCTCCTTTACTCAAATTTGTTACTGTGTTATTTCTGAAAGTTATGGGCCCCCTTGTAACCATGTGAAAGGCGTCACCCTCCAAAGTAACGATATTGTTATTTTCTATTAAGACCCTCTTTGGTGCGCTGACAAGAAATGTTGAACTATACAAATAATTGACGGTAGTTCCTTCCATACGAAACAAGTTTGTTACTTCGACATCCGATAAAAATCTGCTTGGCAGTGTTTTTATAGTGCCCCCACTTAGTAAAAAATTAAGAGTAGCAAATTTCTTAAACGTTTGTATATCAATGTTCTCAAAGTCATTATCTCTTAATTCTATACTTTTTACGCCTGTCAGACTAGAGAACGAGAAGGGCCTCATATTCTTGATTTTGTTGTTACTAATTATAATGTCATTTACCCGTCCTTGAATCGCGTGTGACGCGATATCATCAATTGTACAGTTGTTTATAATTATTCTTATGCCTGGATTTATTTCGTTCTCCCTTGGGAACGGTGACCACGAAAGAGCTCGTTCGTTGATAATGACATGTTGAACATTTCTTATTTCTACGTTACGAAGTTGGATGAGATTTCGGATAGTGTCAGGTAGAAAAGACACTCGAGCACAGCCGTCGACGATGATACCCGTGCACGTTGAAGGTACTCTGTAGGCACCATCGGGTCTGAGGGTCACTTCCTGCTGAAACAATACAAAATTGTAGACTCATTTTTCTATACACATCTTAGTATTTTAAGAAATTGCTCTAATATATTATGAGTATTTTGTTGGTACGTCTTACTTCACGCACTGTCCGTTTCTAAATCCGTATAGATACTGAAATGGCATAAAACTCTTTTACAATGAGTGGTGTGACGGGTAACCGGCAAACAACTTAGCTCTGCTAAAATAGTTTTGATTTTGGACGAAGTGCCTACATCGTACTTGAATTGATATTGTAATATAGGAGCGTTGTTATAACGTAGAATAAATTTACTAAGGAACTAATAAGCCTATCTATACGTACAGCGGATGCCTTGGTGCAGTTGCATATAACCCTTGTGAATGCGTCGCATCGACAGAATTCGTCCTCGCACACGGTCGGCGTGATGGACTGCGCCAGCAAGCCGTGCAGCACCCAGAGTATATGCCACCACGTCGACCAACGCATGCTAGATGCGTCACGTCACCATCTCACTCGATTACTCACTCCCTGTGATAAAAATTATAAGTTATACCCATACGATACAACACAGTTAAATCATTGTTTGTCCAATACGTTGTATACTCTTTTAGCAAAAGATTTCTAAGCATCGAAAGTGTAAAGTTTCAATGTATTTGTTAATGAGTTTATCAGCTCAAGTATTTAATAATTCACTTTTACGTTTTATATTAATTCCCGGTGCAGGTACTTTAAAGTGTACGTTATAAACTTCTAACAGTTAAATTATGTATATTAACAACTTTTTATATATCACCACATGAAATAATTGTGTACACCCAATAGGGTAGATTTTTGTTGAACTTAAGAATAATTATATAAAAATACCAGCTACTGTACCAAAAATCAACAATAAAGATATGATTTGATTTGATTTGAAAAAGTTAGTACCAAAAATCAACAATAAAGATATGATTTGATTTAATTTGAAAAAGTTAGTAGACGTGCTTAATTTTAATGGCGATTTGGCCACTGTGTAGGTACCTGTGCTATCGTTTCTTATCTGTCTAGTTTTGTAGGGTCTCACAAGTAACACAATATTGTAACTCCTCCGTTCAAAACACTTGAGTTATTTCTACAGCACACTCACTGAATGGAACACTCAAGTGTATTTTTCAGTTATAATCTTGAACGTTATAGTGCAAGTATTCGAAAGGTAATGAAATGTCTGAGTCAGCTAGGCATATCGTTATCGGTAGCGCTTATCAGATAGACGGTCGGTCCGTGCCGCGCCGATCCTCGCCGCCCGCGCCTCATTTTAGCAATATTATCGGGACGTTCCACTTGCAGTAGGTACTGGGTAGGTATTCGATATTATTAGACAAAAACCTTTAGTAGCTACTCTCTGTTGCGAACATGGAAACTAAGTTAAATTATTTGGTTGAAACCTTTGTTCACGTTCTTATTATAGAAGAACATAATGAAATAATTTGGGTTTATATTATTAATGTTAAGTACCTATCTGTTTTTTATTGTAATACTCTGTAGAGCACTGATTATGGTTTTTGAGTACGTACCTATGTGTTCTACTATTGTGTAAGTATTAAACTTACAATATTTCAGTTGAATAATACCTAATTATTATTATAGGTTATTGTGTGGATTTATAATTAGGCGCCCTATGTAGAACGGATTCGGACAGTTGAGCCACTGTAAATATATCTATACAGTATTCTGTCTTGATACAAACGGTCGGATCGCGAGTTATACCTACGCGCCTCGAGTTTGGTGTACATTCGGTTCACCAACAGTCGCGAATGCGCCGCAGTGACGAATGAACAGTGTGATGTTTTTGTAAGTAGTAAGCGTGCAATTTTTGAATATTTGATTGAAATAAGTACAAGTACTTACTTAATATAACAAAGAGCCATTATGAACTACATTCTACTGTTTTGGTTTGCTTGAATTCTTCACAGTGTGTGTGTGTGTCTTCTTATGTACTCGGAGATAAAAAAAAAAATACCTGGAATACCCGAAATCATTTTTATATACCTAGTAGAATGTATTTTGATTCTTTTTTTAACAGGTAGGTATTTTACTTTTTCTATCGGGTAAAATACCTGTATTAATAAATAAATAAGTAGATAAGATGAAAAAAGTTCACAGCGAGATTTTTTTTTATAAGAAATATAATATTTACAGGCACTAAACTAAATTAAAATACTATAGGCGGGCAGCCCTGTGGCGTGTTTACGTATCGCACGGCTGTAGGTAATTATTTCAATGACAGGGCTAAGTCACAATACTGTATAGATAAATTTACTGTGGTTGAGCGTTGTGTGAAGAGGTATGTTCTTAGTAGTACTTTGAAGAGGTGCGTTACGGTTACGCCAACGATTTTTCTGTAGTGTGTTTGCACCGAAGTAAACTGTTTTATATCCTATTAATATTATAAAGGCGAAAGTTTGTAAGAATGTATAGATGTTTGGATGTATGGATGTTTGTTCCTCTTTCACGCAAAAACTACTGAACGGATTTCGATGAAATTTGGCACACGGGTACATCATGTCCTGGATTAACACATAGGCTACTTTTTATCCCGAGAAAACATAAAGCGGGACTTTTATCCCGGAAAAACTTTTTAACGCGGGCGGAGCCGCGGGCAAAAGCTAGTATTTTATGTTTGTATAAGTAGATGGAGAGGGCATTTTTCATAAGAATTGGGTTGGTTATTAGCATAGTTATAGTTATTTGATTATTATTATGTTCACAATGGAGAAATAAATAAGTACTCATTTTTCGTATTTAATATATTATAGTTGCCGGAACATTTCTGAACTGTAGGATTGTGCATAGTTACCACTTTTACGCATTTTTGTAACAATTATTCATACAGAACAGTTGACATGTCTTAGTCGTATTGCATATAATACATTTAGACAATACAACGTATGCATAAACAAAGTTACAATATTAAAATAAAACTCATGTTTAGTAAAGTTAGCTAGTAAAATATGTAAAAAATACATATACATATACACTCACGCCTGTTATTCCCGAAGGGGTAGGCAGAGGTGCAACTAGTGCACTCACTTTTCGCCATTATTCCGTCCCATGATGTGATAGGGGGCGAGCCTATCGCCATATCGGGCACAAATTCCAGACTCCGAGCTGATAATGAATAGAAAAACTCAATATCACTTTGCCCGACCCGGGGAACCAACCCGAGACCTCAGCTTTGCAGTCTCTTAATCTGATCACTAGTTTTTGAGAAATTCCCGGCCATAAAAACTTACATACATATCTACATACGTATCGAAAACAGAACCTCCTTGTTTTTTTTTTTTTTAACAATGGCCATCTTCGGCGCATTAGGGACGGCTGCGGGCTTCCTCCGACTCACGTCTAAGTTGTCGTCCGCAACCGACCTCCTTGTTTGAAGTTGGTTAAATAGGTCAGGCCACTTTTTACAGGTCCGTCTGGAAATCTTTAGGGCCTTCGTTCAGCAGTGGACGTCATGTGGCTGATGGTGATGATATAGAAAATATATACAAAGAATCTCCATGGACGAAGTTCAGTGGGTTTTAATTTGGTAAATTGTTCTTTTTGTAGAGTCGAGGCGAGACGGCATGCCTCGATTTCGGCGCGCGTCTTATTTATGAATGCATGTCTATAATATCGGTATTTGTATCAATAAGAGCACACCACCCTTCGAGCGTCTGCTTGCTATGCTAATAATGTCCTGCTCCGAGTTATTTTAGCATTTAAAACGCCGGTGAAATATGCAACGATAGTGTTGCGAGGAAAAAACAAATTACGCCGTATCGCGACGCCTATACATAAAGCTATTTCAGATGTATATAGTTTCTGTATCATTCCATCCGATGTCTAAATATCCAGTTTAAATTCAAACCATCATAATAACCGATTTCCATTATGTTTACTCTAGTAATAATGTAGGTAATAGAAAATTATCATAATATCTAGCCCAAAACAAACTACTATAAAATTTTATGAATAGAAAGTTCAATCTTTGTACAATTGAATGGATAGGTAATTCTTTAGTGTTTTAAGTTAACATCATAATATTTTGCCTAGCGTTCTCATAGAAATATTTTTTTTATTAATAACATTTCATGGCCCTTGCAATGAAGAGATGACTAATTAGCTAAAACTATAAATTTGCCTACCTAGTTTACTCTTTAGGTTATGTTATGCCTGAGTATTATTGTGGTAATAGGCATTTTGCGGCGTTTGCTGTCTCATGAACGGTGAATAATTTGTATAGCGTAAACATTTCTGGAAACGTGATTCTTATTCTTACGAACGAGTGTTTTGGTATGTGTAACGATGTTGATGACCAACCCGCTAGCCTACATCATTTACCGTGTACACTTGTACTGGAATAGAAAATTTGGCACGAAGTGAAGTATACCTAATGAATCATTTCATAAGTAACATCATGCTCGGTACGTTTTATGATCATGAATAATGAGTTTACTGAATTTGAGTACTTCCGTTCGGTTATTTATACTTTTTGGTTCTAAAACCATACCATCGTATTATTATAGTAGGTTTTCTTTGTCTCCATTTTGTTTGTGTTTATCAATATTGATAAATGAACTTGAATAGAGTTTGAACAAACTAGTAAGTCAATAACAATCTTGAGGACGTAATCTGAGCATTGAATCTTGGTAACTATGTTTTGCCCCGGGTACTTCCAGTAACTGCGAGGTATGCAAACAGAATTGGGTTTGGTCGATGCTAGCACACAGTAACTAATAGTATCAGCGTGTCTAAACGCAGGTAACGCGGTTACTCGGTCCACTTTGTATTTACATAAGAAAATAATTTGCCTCAAGAATTCGAGTTGTACGATATTATTTCAGTCAATGCAATGTGTGGTCGTATGATTCGTTCACATGAAGATATCCCGACTACGTGAATAGCACTATTTGGGTATGAAAGCCAACTATAATTGAATGAAATAGCGAAGTTTTGAATCGAATTTTATAATAATTCTATTACATCCTAGTTTATATCGGATATCCTATTGGTAGAGGCAAACTACAGACTGGGTTGACTAAGTTTATATTTGTTTCGAAGTATACATTTTTAAATCAAATTATAATATAAGCTCGCGCATAAAATTCATGTAAATCTTAAAGATATTAAATATTATATATTGTTTTATGATAAAAAACATATAAATAAAACCATTACTGTGTGTAGCAGCTATCTTTGAATTTGAGGAAGGTGTCTGGGTCCAATGGTGTTTTAACGGAGTATTCTATGTATTTACTTAGCTAAGATTAAAGTGTTCATAATGTAATTTAAAACTATACATATTTTTTTGTATTGTGTAATAAATAAATATTAATGTTTTCAGAATAATGCAACATAATTAATGCGTATCATTCAAACTTCTTTTACGTATTTGTACTTTTTGTGTACGTGAGCGTAGAATAATGTCCGCGAAATACCTAATGAGATTTAAAAGTAATAGGATCGCATAGGGAAGTGCGGTCACGGGCAGCCTCCCACGTCGTCTTCTGAAACGGGATGCATCGAACAAGTAATCTTCGTCCTATATCTGTGAACTCACGTGCAAGTCAATATAAGTACACACTTGACAAGTTACTAGTAAAAAAACTACTGCAAATACGCCTTGATGTTCATATAGTTTATGTTGCAAAGTGTTGGGCAAACAATATGGTTTGTTTGCAAAGCGTGTTTCATAGTCGCGACATAACTGCACAATATCAGCAAAGGTTTCTGCGATATAAATCCGAGATTACGTCATACAGTGACATAAGCTTTATTTTCGATACATTTGGCCGCGTGCATCGCAGTTCTCATGGTCGATTGGGTGACTGTAAATCTATTATTTTTCTATACTAAACTTGTTTATACACTTTGTTAACAGATTTTTGATAAGTTGCATCTTCTTTTTATACGTCTGTGCGTCGTGGGCTAGCTATTAAACTTTAATGCATATTTACTATAAGCTTTACAAACGCAGTTAAATTATATAAATGTGTCAGATTTGTATTTGGGAAAATTCTTAATTTTTAGTGAAATATAACCGATTTGCTTTTTGTGATAATTGCAAAAGTATACGAAGTTATAATATTATATAAGAACCTACATAGTTTTTGTTAACGCAAAGCAGTAATTACGCTATTCACTACATTTTCTTATTCAATGCCTAATTAAGTAAACTTATTACTACAAGTAATAAAAGTTAATGGGTATAATTCTTGGTGTACGCCCCTCTTGATGTGCCCGATATGCCGTATGAATATAATCCGGAACGTGCGCCGGCGCACACGAACTTGCACAGGTTGCGCTCTTATGTTTTATTGTAACAACTTTAGTATGCCTTATATTGCTTTCCCTTTGTGTTGGAAAGTGCTAAAATTTTATTTCGCCGTCCAGTACAGCCACTTTCTCGATTACATATTTCCACACGAGACTAAGACCCTTGTTAATAATTTAGTTATTTGTTAATAATATAGTTTAATTTAATTCTTTGAATTGTTTTTTTATGAGAAAATTTGTTTTCTTATGGAGTCTACGTGCGGTAGATTTTTTGTACGATCATCCTTATTTTACATTAAACGGTAGAAATGAAGACAATTACCACTTTATTATCAGTCATTTGACTGAATTTGATATGCTAGAATCCTCTATACATGTCTAACAAAGAAGATCGTTTAAATTATTGTTATATATATATATACTTAAAACAATCTTTTAAATTATTATTTCATCTAATTTTATTCGTAGATACTATACTATCGTGTCGCTGTATACTGCACCGAGAATTGTATGTCATGTGGTAATCGTTAAAATGCGATTGTCATATTTTGAACGGCCAAGCTGAGAGTGTTTCTATCCCTAACACCGATATTTGAACCGTAGATAACTTGTAGGAAGCAAGGAGAGATTTTGTCAATTCGGTGAATAAACATCGATTAGAATATATAGGGTCCTACACAATATTTCCAACTTAATACTTACCAATAGGGAGTTGGAATATAAGTGAGTATTTTAAACCTTAATGGTTAGTTTTATATGTCACAAATCGCTTTGCTTCGCATTTATTGCGCGGATGGTTGCAATTTCTTTGTTAACATTTGTCAAAAATCATAAAACAAATATCTATTTACAATATGATGACTTTAATGGCACGTTATTCTGGGACTAACATTTTGCTAGCTTTTTGCAGTGGCCAGACCATTTTGCTAGCGGAATTTAAATATTTATAATCTGTTTAAATCTTATGACACATAATAGATTCGTTTAAAGTATCACGTTTTAAATTGCTTAATAACAGGACAGGCTATGATGATTAGCTGCCTTGAAAACTTGTTATCCTCGAACACGCATTAAAGACATGCTTGTTTGTAAAATATGTAGGTATTTAAGAAAAATATTTTTGACGACGATTTATAATATATTCCTGAATATGAAACACTGAAATGGTCACTGGATATGTCCATCTAGTTTTAGCCAAGAAATTGCCAGCTTTATGGTATTAACGCATTGAAGACTAGAATTTGCCTGATCCCTGCAGTCGGCAGTGACATGTCCTATCTCCACAGGCTTATCCTTTTACACTAATCAGTGTACATTGAATTCGAATTGAAAATGCTCATTAATCAATATTATTATCCTAATAAAGACGCATGAGTGCATGTTTATTCTGTAATTGGACAAGTGGATCGCTGTTGTTAAGTAACCTTCACCATTCATGAACAGTTGTAATTCATGCGTTGAAATAATATTTGAAAACCAAGACAAGACTCTAATCAAAGACCCAATAATAAAACAATGAATTTTATTAAAATGAATAATATATAAAACGTTTTTTATACTAATCTACCTTTTGCCCGCGGCTTTTTTTTTTTGCATCGAATGACGAGACGAGCGTGCCGTTCGCCTGATGGTAAGCGATACGACCACCCATAAACAATAGAAACAGCATCCAGCACCCTGAGTTACAAAGTACTGTATGACATTCCACTGCGCTTGTCATCCTGAGACATAAGAAGTTAGCTCTCATTATGTCCTGTAGTTAAAAAGGCGTCGCCCGCGTTAAAAAGCTTTTCCGGTATCAAAGTCCCGTTTTATATTTTCCCGTGATAAGAAGTACCCTATGTCCTTCCCAGGGTTTTAAACTATATCCTTACCAAATTTCATTGAAATCGGTCTATGGTTTAGCCGTAACGACTCGCGAGAAATAAAAAAATCCGGAATAAAAATCCCGCTTTATATTTTTCCGGGATAATAAGTAGCCTATGTGGTACCTAATCCAGGACATGATCTACCCGCGTCCCAAATTTCATCGAATTCCCATCAGCAGTTTTGGCGTGAAAGAGGAAACATCCATACATTCATACAAACTTTCGCGTTTATAATATTAATAGCTGTTACCCGCGGCTCTGCCCGTGTTAAAAAGTTTTTCCTGGATAAAAGTCCCGCTTTATATTTTCCCGGGATAAAACGTTGCCTAAGTTACTCCTTATTACAGCAGCTACCTGCCAATAAAGGTCCCGTCAAAATCAGTCCAGCTATTTCAGAGATTAGCCGGAACAAACAGACAGACAGACAAAAATTGTAAAAAATGTCACTTTGGTGTATGTACCGTATATATTATATTCATATACATGTAGTAAGAAACGGTTATTTCAATATTACAAACAGACACTCCAATTTTATTTATATGTATGTATAGATGTATAGATTAAGTAGGATCCACACTCTCAGATGCATCGATTTAAATCGAGCTTCAAGCACTGTCATTCCTTCGATTTTTATATTAATGAAGCATAAAGTGCCGTACACTTACACGAAGCTTTTTCTGTTTGATCGGTTTCCTAATTTTAACGGTCGTAATTATTTTTATATCAACTGTATTGAATTTGTCGTAACTCGTACCCCGCCAACAAGTGTAACTTAGCAATCATTTAATGTTAACAGCGGTGATTACACAGGTGTATATAGGGGGGGGGGGGATCCGGAATCCCCTCCACCTTAGCTTCCAACAAAAAATATCCTGGCCACAAAACATGTACCAGTATAACGCCAAGTGCACTTCTTGCTGAGGGAGTTTTTTGCGTCGCTTCTTTTCGGTGATAGATTCATCACGATTCAAAAGAGATTGATACTATTTGAATAAAGAAAATTTTAAGTATGAGTTTATGAAACATTAATATATTCTATTTACGCACGCTACGCCACTGACATTTTGGCATCCTCGGACCCCCCCTATGTGAGAGCTAACATGTTAAATCCGTTATGTATTCCGGAAATATATATTGTGCACATCATACAACATTTTTGGAATTTGGCAGATTTTAAATTTTTATTGGCGTGTAGGTAAGTGCACCACTTAGCGCCTCATGTCACATGTCAAAAAGTATGCATTATGCAGCGACGTTAGCGGTTACTGGCCACATTGGAAGAGAAAACTTGATTAATGTGCGTTAAATGTTATAATGTTCATGCCGCGGCTTGAAAGAACAATGGCTTTAGTTAAGCATTTATTTTTTTTTGGCGACTTTTGTTTATTCTTGGTACTAGCAAGAGACATCTCTATATTTATGTAGATACTGTCCTAAAATTTTGGATATCCTTAAAAATAGCAACTTAAATGCTCAATACCTTACTATGATGAATTTTTTACACTTCTACGTTAAGAGTCTAGTCACCTAGTTAATTTATAATGACGTAATTTATTAAACTTGTTAAGAAAACACGGCTATGTATATTTTTATAAAGTAAAATATCTCAACCGTAGAGGTCAGTTTGCGGAATAATGTGTGAATAGGCGTCCGTCGTTTTATTACCGAAATATTAACGTCGTGTGTTTGCTGTGAAGACTTATAATGCATAAATATTTGGATAACAGTAACTTTATCTTCGTGTCGACTGTACAGAATATGTAGCTTGTATGTAGATTGTACTCTGTAGTCTACTACTGCTAACATACATACACTCACGCCTGTTATCCCCGAAGGGGTAGGCAGAGGCGCAACTAGTGCACCCACTTTTCGCCGTTATTCCGTCCCATGATGTGATAGGGGGCGAGCCTATCGCCATATCGGGCACAAATTCCAGACTCCGAGCTGATACTGAATAGAAAAACTCAATATCACTTTGCCCGACCTGGGAATCGAACCCGAGACCTCAGCATTGTAGTCGTACCTTAATACAACGACGCCACCGATTCAACTACTGCTAACGTTTCGATAAAATGCTGTCGCATACTTATCCCCTTGTCACCTGTTCACCAGGGGATAAGTATGAAGAATCCCAAATATGTATTACGGTATTAAATACAATGCACTCAATCAATACCTTAATAATAGTGACAAAAGAGAAAGTACCTACCTACTTGTTATATTTTTATAGTTAATTTAGAAGCTTCAGTCAAATTGGGATGAATTGATAATTATTTGACTATTAAATAATTCGTAACTAAAGTGTCCAAAAGCACTTTAATTTTAATTCGACTAAACACACTAAAGTTAATTCAGTAATCAGCTGTGGTTGTTCCACGTACTGCACAGATATCCGGTATATGTTTACAATGATGGAGAGTAAATTCTCAAAAGTAGGTGTCGGCGGAGTCCTAGCGACGGAGGCCGACGGGCGAGGAGCGGGGGTGCGCGGCTCCGAGAGGTTTGTTTGCTTATATAACAGCACTTCTGGGACCAGCGCTCGCACCGTGGTTTATCTGAGGTGTAGTGTTACCGCCGCGGCCGGACCGTTCCTGCAACTTTGCGCCATTACCCGACTCACTAGCTCTGCTAATGTGCAGCTTATGTTGATTTCATTAATAATCCTCATGATTATGTCGTCCACGGTAATTTATCTAATTCGTCATTTAGTGTTAACTAAAAATACCTACATAATTCAAATTATGGTCTAATCAGAGGTTTCTTCCAATTTTCCCTATTGATACTAGTATAAACTATCTAATTTGTTAATAGTTTTTTATTAAACGTTGTTTAGATTATAGCTAAGATGTACACAAAATATGACAGTACCTATATTGTTAACGTTTTTAAGGGTCCCTGACACAATTTCTTCATAATTAGTTTGTACTCTTTTGGGCTTGTAAGTTCAAGCAACTTGGATGTTCTGTATTTCACTAATTAATTCCGGTCAAATTATGCGTGGGAAATGGGGTGATATGAGTCTTTAGACTCCAATAAAGGAAAAATAAGCATACTATGGTTCCTGATTCGTTTTCTAATATTAATGCATATCCTATGGAACCAATGTTGTTTGAGTTCGATCCCTAGGCCGGACAATCAAAGAAAAGGTTTAAACGAATAATAAAAGCGTGTTAAAAAGACGCATCAGTTTATTTTTTTATATGGCATTGAATGACGAGACGGGCATGCCGTTCGCCTGATGGTTAGCGATATGACCACTCATAAACAGTAGTAACACCATACAGCATCTTGAGTTACAAAGTACTGTGTGGCATTCCACTGCGCTCGTCATCCTAAGACATAAGATGTTAAGTCTCATTATGTTCAGTAGTTACACTGGCTACAATGTCCATCAGTTAACCCGGCTTGGAGTTTGCTATACATTCTAGGTTTTAAATAAAATGACGAACAGTGGATCCATATCGAAATAATTACTTTTGTCTTAAAATTTCACACTTATTTTGGGCTAATTTAGTTTCTTTATCACATTGTTTATTGTTGTGAAAAGTAAGAAGTAGAAAATGTTACGTTCATTAAAAGAAAAAGAAAGAAAAGTAGGAGGAAGAAAAGGGAAGAAGAAGCCAAATCTCATTCGAGATTTGATCCGATCCACATTTCCCATAAAATTACTGCCGTAACCGCCACGCCAACTGGTTTATCGAGTTTTTACACCGTGACGTCACTATTGACGATGACGCTGTCTGAGGAAATTTAAATCGTTTCAAAAACCTTACTGATGACTCAATGTTTGATCTTCATTTCAATGGAACTGAATTGATAAAACAATGGGCAGACAAAGTAAATGTAAGCCACTTACGGCACGAGAAAGTTTTTGAGTGTCGAATAACGTTTCACCAAATATTTTAAGGGCTCGGTATGATTAACTGGGCGTTCTTTCGAAGAATGTGATCTTGCACATATTATACCTTTTATGTTACTGTAAGAATGTGTGAATTGAACTTATATTAAATCAGCGAGGTCTTTGCGCACTGATATCACTATAGGAATGATATCACTATAGGAACTGCCACCATTCGTCACCTTTCTATGAACGTAGAATACGCGAAACGTAGGTACTCAAAATGAATTAGCAACTTTAGGAAAACTTATAATTCCTTGTAATTGCCCTGTAATTATAATTCTAATATCAAATATGCCTTCATTAGTTATACTGTAGTTGGGTAAAGCATATCAATACATATTTTACCATATTATCTCGAGCCACAAATATACTCATAACTTACATTTAATTCTATTCATATAGGCTTTAATGAAACTGTAACAAACTGTGTTACTGATATGGTATTATAACACTAGGAAATATAAACATTAGAAATTGACAGTAATTGTCACTACCTACACCTTTTGTGTAAATTTAGTACACAAAAGTTATACTGCGTTACAGAAGAGATGCTGTATCAGTGCTGCCGCATAATAAAAGTTCGGTTAAAGACCAATAAAAATTACTCTAATATTATTTACTAGCCTTTGCCCGCGGCTCCGGCCACGTTGGAAAGTTTTTCCGGGATAAAAGTCCCGTTTTTCATTTTCTCGGGACAAAATGTAGCCTATGTGTTAATCCAGGACATGATTTACCCGTGTGCAAAATTTCATCGAAATTAGTTCAGAAGTTTTTGCGTAAAAGAGTAACAAACATACTTACAATCTTTCGCGTTTATAAAATTAGTAAGATTTGGTTGGGGTGTTAAGTTATAATAATTTATTAAGATAAGAATATACAAAACTTTGTTTTGTATTAACAAAATATACTAAAGTGGGTTAAAATAGGGTTTAAATCGAGAATTTGCGACATGCATCGATGAAATCTAGCATATAGGAAATGCATATATGTTTATATTATTATCATGTACTACGTATCTGTATGCTAAAATAACTACGTAAATATTTTCCATTGTTAGTTATTTAGATTTTATGTGTTTGTTTACATGCAAGTATTCAATTTCATTATAAAACTAAGCATCAGTGACAAAAAATAATTAGGTTAGGGTTTCAACCCGAAATTGTAAAAGCAAATTTACGTAATGTACTACGTACTTAACAGTTATACAGTAGTTGTACCTGCAATGTACGTCTTGTGTTTGTATACGTTAATTTTTAATCGTAAGAAAAACAATTACACGTTTGTTAATATTATAGTGGTAGATTAGGTATAATTATGTTACCAAGTTTGCACGTGGTTTTAGCTTCGATAAATCATTATTTCCATATTATTATTTACATAATAATAGTAAGTCGTAATAAAATTCAATTACTTACTGACCTTACACGAGCAGTTTTTTTGTAGTAAATTGTGGGTAATGCATCCATATATCACACGCACTCACGTAGTTATTAACATTTTGATTCGAAAATATACCAATTTATCACGGCAATTTTACTGAATAGAGAGTCTCTTAAAGAGCACGACGTATGCCTGATAAATCTCCGTCTCAATGAACAATGCGTACGTGTTGTTTGGCGGTTCCCGCGCAAGCGACTGATTCGAAAGAGACGACAGACGTTAGTGAAGCAAAGAGGTGCGTCTGCGCCGCCGGTGTGACCTTCAATCCTAGCGTACTCCTCTAATTCACAGCGCGCCCGCAGCCCGCGAGTTTGGAACGTTAGTACAGCTTCCAGAACAATATATAAGCCATGCCGGCTGGAGCTCCACTAGCATTAATGTCACCTCTCACCTGGTCCGCAAGCGAGGTCCTTGCAATTTGCACGCTTTCGTAACGCGTGCAGGTATACATGTCACAAGTTGACATTTTCTTGCCTTTTAGTCTAACGTACTTTATTCCTTCCTTGGACCTTTGTCTATGTCATAGCGCATAACTGATCATTTCATTGCATTCAATGCAAAACATTTTTTTCTATATTGGAGAATATTGATTTATTTAACTAGATACAGTGGTGTTATGGATATTTGTAGTCTTGCGTTGGTTTATGAACATTGTATACGTCAGAATGTATGACAAAAGTACCTGCTGTAAACCGGCTGCGATGTTAATTTATTGTCAACATAGAATCAGCTGTAAAATAATTTATTTATCAGTTTTCAACTGTACTAGGTAAAGCAAAATAAAGGAAAATAAGTATCTCATAGAGCTGAAAACGTAACGAAAAAGAAACTGCGTTCCAGAGGGTAATGGAAGTAGGTATTCATTCAATCATCGATGAGATTGAAACAGATTGAGAGGATACCTAAAAACAGCATGTCACTATTTTATAAAATGCGTTATCAGTTGGTATTGCAGCTGTTTGAAATAATTATTTGTTTAATCGCTGCTTAACGTGTTGTTTTGACCGATCCATCGATCAAGCGGTCCATATTTATTGGTTTTACACGTAATAAACTCAATCTTACTTAATCAAACTTAAAGAAATCATGCGTCGTGAAGCAAGTTTTAAGTAAATTGTTGAAAATGTGTTGTAATGAGCTGAGCTGAGTCTCTCTTAATTCTAGTTTTACCTCGGTTTTCCATACGCCCAGTGTGCTCGGACATGCCAAGTTTTCAAGAAATTAACTTTTGAGGATCGTATACACAGTTGTTCAAGCAAAATGTACACAGCATTGGAATATTCGCTGAACAGTATTACATGATGTCAGTTTGTAGCTCTGAGATACTATTGATTCGTGAATATTATTTGGTATGTTTATTACGAAGTGCTCCTGGCTCGGAAATTGTATATCCATGCAAAGGTATTTTATTGCCCGAAATGTGATATAACTGTTCGCATGTGTCCGGTGTTGTTGTTCTTTTTTTCGCATGTAAAGGTAATATTGTTAAGTGCTTAACAGGGCGTGAGGCGTTGCTGTCTTTCCGGCTTTGACATAGCGCCTCTACAAAACGTGCTCGAGTCCTCGTACCTATCATTCGATTCGACGTGATTCAGGAACCTTGGTATAAGGAATGCGGGATAATACACTTTGGTGTCTGTCTCTATATCAGTAACATCACTGAAGTCCGCATGAAGTGTTTGGAAATATAGTTTTATTGCTAGATGTCATTTTTGTACCGCGGAACCAATTTTAGCAGCATTTCCGATTTTAAATATTCACTAGTGTTTAATTTTTTTTTCAACATGATGAGTAGAAGTAGCATTGATCTATTTAATTGGTGGTTAACATTATACATAACATTGAAAATAATTATATTAAATTTATTACGTTATCTTGATTGTTACTTTCACAGTATAAATGTTAAACCTACCTACCTAAGCACAACTTTCTAGATAAATGTCATAAATACTGATATGTAATTATTAAAGAGCATACTTGCTTAGATATATAGTGATTTAGATGTAACATTATAATGGCGTTGTTTTATAAGATTTATTGATTGCTTTCAGCGTCCGGTCCAGTGTTGTTTTTTTAAACGACTTCATTTATTTATTTTATATGCCAAATACTTTCATATATTATGATTTTTTATACATGTCAATGGCCATGTAGTGCCTGGTTAATGATTTTATATTTTTATAGAATCCTGAAAAAGAAACAGTCGGAAGCGGGATAAAAATATAAAATCATATTCTATAAAAATACAAAATCCAAAAACATAAAAATACAAAACCAGGCACTACATGGCCATTGACATGTATAAAAAATCATAATAAAAAATTAGAAAAAAAAAGTTTAGCGACTCGTTTCGGTTACTTACTCCTGTAAAGGGGTAATGCTGAGTTAGTAGTTGTAATAACTGCTAACAGATGTCGCTGGTCATCTCCTTTAAGAGAATTAAGTACGGATCCTGAAATTGGCAATCGAAAGCGAGGTCGGAATAGCTCAATTGGAAGAGCAAAGGTACGGTACGCCGGAGGTCGTGGGTTCAAATCCCGCTTTCGACTGTTTCTTTTTCAGGATTCTATAAAAATATAAAATCAAATACTTTCAAGTTTTTATTACCCACGTCAAGGAAATTTCAATAATAATGCATTTGATAAATCGCCTAAGTAGATTGCTTAAAATATTATTAAATGTCAATTAATAATACATATTATTATTGGGTACATATTCTGATATTAGTGTATCTTCTGTTGCAGTCTTTTAAGCGTTCATGTATAAAGGCTAATTATAATACTTTCTTTTGGGATTACTCATTGTTATGATCAATGATTACAATAATAAATCCCAATATTGTGTATGTTAATTATCGCTGCTAGTGCGCAACGTACCTATAATGTAGAGACGATGGTCGTAGTTTTGATTCTTACCTCAGTACAAACATTTCTGACTTTCCAAGTTACGTTTCCGTATGTATTCCTTGTTAATTATCGTTCGCCTCAACGATGTAGAAAAATATTTACAGGAAACTTGCTTACCTAAGAGCCTCCGTAAGGATTTCGACGGTATGTAAATTATAAAGGATACAAATTACAAATCCACATTATGTTAGCGTGGTACCCAACGCTCTGTCTTGTTAGTACGGCTAATGTCCTGCCTGTCTTGTCAATTTGATAGTATATTTGTATTGAGTTAATGATCACATAACTACAAAACCCTATGCTGAATACTTAGTAAGAGCACATTCAGTCTGTCATACTCCCGAACATACGTAGTACCTATTTGTTAATGTTCATGTTGGACATGTGGCTCATGACATTTTTGACACGTTTTGCACAATAATTTGCGGCTGCGAGAAAGTCGAGTTCCACACTATTTTAAAATGTGTTTTTTCTTTTTGAGTAATATGATAAGTTGGGACTTGAGAGTCATCAATCATCTTAAATACTGTTTAATTCAGTGTTTCGAGAAAGCAGTTGCTGTTTTATTTACTGGCGAGTGCGTCGGTTTAATTCTGTAGAGTGTAGCTTAATGACAGTATTAGGGCAGTCGTTGATTATAATAATTTAATTAGTCTCTATAGAAAGCAAGATTTATCAGTAAACCATGTAGATACACTAGTAAAATAGTAAAAATACTGTCCAACGAATGTAAATTAATTATCCGGTTATTGGTCAACAGATCCAAATGGTTACCCTGTAGCAGTTTTAAGTTGCAATCCGGTGAAAGTTACTTGTTTTTAGTGGGGCATCGATCAAAAGCTGACATTTTTACTGACGTATTTTTAACTTTAATTGTAATTTTTATCATGGTTTTAGTCTTCAGGCTATTAACATCTATGTCACAAACACAATTGTTGTGCATATGAAATCATTAAGTTGATTATATGAATCTATACTAATATTATAAACCTGAAGAGATTGTTTGTTTGGTTAAATGCGCTAATCTAAGGAACTACTGAAACAGTTTTGAAAATTCTTTCACTAATATTAAGCTACATTACTTCCGAGTGTTGTAGGCTACTTTTTATGCAGGAAAATCTTTTTCACGCGGGCGGAGCCGCGAGTATCACCAAATACATGTATCAAATATATGAACTTATAAATCCTACTAATATTATAAACGCGAAAGTTTGTAAAAATGTATGGATTTCTGGATGTTTGTTCCTCTTTCACGCAAAACTACTGATCGGATTTCGCTGAAATTAGGCACACGGATAGATCATTCCTGGATTAACACATAGGCTACTTTTTATCTCGGGAAGTATTTTCGAAGATATTACAGATTTAAAATGTAGGGACATAGCAGTTGCGGCTGTACCGGCCTGGAGGCTGGCGGCGCCAACCTACAAATAGCGCGCCGAAGGCCGTGCTTCGACCTACAACACTTTATGTTTTTGTGTGTATTCAGGTGGATTCGAAAATGGTTCAGACTTACAATTCGGTTCGGGATAAGTATAGTTCGTGTATAAAGTGACGTTTATACAGGAAAATCTCTTTAATGCGGGCGAAGCCGCGGGTAAGAGCTAGTTATGGATAAAGCGTCACTGCTCATTTTAAGGGTCACCAGTCAATATTTGTAGATGCAAAATAGTGACAAAAATGAATAGACTCGACACAGCAAGCAGCGGTCTTGGAGGAAAAAATGTGAAATCTGTAGCGTTACCAAGTAAAATCGGTATATTTGGTTTAAAAATCGGTATATGCAATAAAACAAGCATATTCAATAAAATCTGTACTTTAAACTCTAGACACTGTTATTTCACCAAAAGAAGGTAATTTCCAGTAACGAGAGTCATGCGTACACCCGTAAAAAGGGGATATTAACTTCGAATTGCTGCAAATTGGTAACAATATTGGGAGAATCTTCTATCTTTCTATAAATCGTAGTAAAATCATGGTATTTCGGGTAGACAGACCCGATATCGGTATGAATACCGAAAAATCTGTGGGTACGAGACCACTGACAGCAAGGCTTGTTGTGTAGTGCGTGGTGTTGTGTAATAAGTGCGCGCACATCAAAGCGCGACGCCGCCTCGCATCCTTGTAATAGTGACCGATTATAGAGGTCAATGCCACCAAGCTATCACCGACAGTAAAGTCCAAACTTTTTATAATCGTACCGCTAATGTAATTGCTCTTAGATTTTCCACCATGTCTATAACGCTAATCTTTATGTGGTAGAAAAGTCATAAAATTGTGTATTTTTAATTTTCTTTCTGTGAGATAAACGCAATATAGTTGAAACTTTTATTACACCTTTCATTACAATTTTTTTAACGATAGTTTTAGTTTGCTTGCTTTTTTTTAATGACATTTATACTCGAACAATATTGTTAGTCTTTATCAAATCTTCCTGCAGTAAACAAATATATGTTAATTATTTTTGTTTAAATATTTAAACATTAACAGAAGATCTGCCATATTAATAATTATTTGAGTGTCAAAAGATATATCCGACTTCAAAAAAGGGGGTTCTGTATTCGACCCGTATGTATGTACGTTTGTATTCTCTGCTGTTGTTCTCAGAAACTACCTGCCAAGTTTAAATTGCAAGCTAATTAATTATACCATCTCGAACTCCTGGCTCTTATTATTATTTATTGAAACCAATTTTGTTAAGTAGATGAGAATGCGATTAAGCCAACTCGCATAGTTTTACGGTAATATAATTTGGTCGAAGGTAGAATTTCTGCGCGACCATGAAAATTAAGAATAATAAACTGTTAAAAATTTGTATATACTGTACAGTAATTACCAACATATTTTATAAAAATAGTAGCAATAAAAAATTGAGCAACAAAATTTCAAAGGAAAAGTATGGTTTGGTACGGTAATGTGATACATAACTATGTTTATTCGACTGTAAAAACACACTGTGATATGCACTCTATTGTACAATAATTTCTTCTGAGAATGTGCAATATCCCTTGACAATATCTGTACATTGCTCCAGCTCAGAGAAGTGGACTGAATTCCAAATTCGCGTACTATGTGAAGAATGATCCGTAGGTATTTTCTGTTCCTCGTTATTATATATTTCAGATTTTTATGTTTCTTATTTTTTATTGCTGCATTGCGAAGAATGGTATTTAAATACATAAAAACTTATCTCTAAAGTATCTACATGTCCTGTTGTATCTTTATTATTTGAAGCAACACGATATTAAGTAAAAAATAGTAATTCTAAACGATGTATATATCCGTATCTACAACAGGTGGTAATAGTTTTGACATGTGCTATTTATATGTATACCAATATATTTTTACAGTATCATCATCAGACCTAGAAGTCCACTGCTACAGATAGGCCTAACCTAAAGGTTTCCTAACGGACTTGTCAAAAGTATAGTCATCATCATTATCAAATCAGCACATCTCCATCTACTGCTGAGTATAGGCCTCCTCTCCATCATACCACTCATTCCGTGACCTTTCCTCAGGTACCACTAGGTGGTGCCTGCATGTTTAAGTAAATATTGAGTCATGTTCATCAGCCAAGTTATCATAATTAAATATTTTATACCGTAAAATGTTCAGATATGTAGGTTTCCTCAAGATAATTTCCTTCACCGTTAAAGCGAACGATAATATTAATTGATAAACAATACACACGTCACTTCGAAACGTCCATGGTGCTGTGTGCCTTGGGTATTGAACCCGTGGACTCTCCTCTCGGCAGTCCGTTCAATTCCCAATTTGCCCGCCGTGCACCAACGGTGTGACCTATTGTAACGCCTTATATTTCCTAAGTGCCCATCTCTTGAATTTAATTACCCTATTTTTGGCCAGGATCTTGATCTCATATACATAGATTTTTATCCGTGGAGGCACATGAAAACTTTGGTGTACGATACTGCATCTGTACCTACACGCGATGAACTGATTTAAGGAATAATTTGAATGCAGATGAGCAGACAACAAGTAGTTTATTACTAACGTTACTAAAAGTACGCCACAGAATGCGGAATTAAGAACAGAGGCTCACAAGTCGAGAAAGTATTGGAAAAATAAAGAAAATTGTATTTTATTGAAAGAATAACAACTTTATACGCTTCAATAAGATGCTTACAAAACTAATTGTACCAGAGCAGTACTCAATCATTTGTATTTTATTTTACTTCTACAAAGTGAATTGTGTACCTCATTAGAAAACTGGATAAATAAGTAAGTTTTAACGTGTTTTACACATTTAGCCACTTGAAGTTTTTGTGTCATATAAACAGCAGATTTGCTAATAAACTTTTTTGAATAAGATACGAATTTGATAGATTTAAGGCCATTATTTCAGAATTATCATAGTATTAATATTTTTAAAATACTTCAATCATATTCTGTACTTTTTTATTCTTGAATTTTATTTGGTCTTAAAAGTGCTTAAAATTAAATATAAAATTTCTCAGAAACTATTGAGTTTCGGATAGGGCTTCATGGGACAAAATCGATTGCTTTTGACCCAATCTACATGCTCTTTACGGGAATATATCATATTACTAGTCACCTTGTATAAAAATAAAATATTTAGTTTACACTGCCACATTTTACTTTTCATTGAAAATGAAAAAGATTATTCAAAATCTTTGTTACAAAATGAATATCGATCGATAGTTAATGTCGGAGCTGCAGAGCAAGCGTCCATAAAACTATTCAATATTCAATAATGACTAAATTTCATAGACGTTTATATGTCAAAAGTTAAATAAATGATTAAATAATACCAGCCCTGTATTATATACTGTCCCACTGCTGGACACAGGCCTCCTCTACAACTGAGAGGGTTTGGGCCTTAGTCCACCACGCTGGCCTAGTGCGGGTTGGTAGACTTCACATACCATAAATTCTCATAAAGAACTTAGGTATGCAGATTTCCTCACGATGTTTTCCTTCACCGTTAAAGCAAACGATAATTGATAAACAATACACACGTAACTTTGAAAATTCAGAGGTGCGTGCCTTGGGTTTTGAACCTCCGGACATTGTCTCGGCAGACCGTTCCATTCCCAACTAGGCTATAGTCCACTTTTTCAATAACTGATTGGTCGGAGTATAATGTCTTTTAGAAAATATGCAATATGATTCGTTTCCTATTCCTATTAAGATAACGGTTGGCCGCGTAATATAATATTTAGGCTGACTTTACGAATGACTGCAGTTGGCTGAACGCACCCAGCGTATGTCTTGATCACTATAAAACTATGATTAATTTGTTAGATATACCTACATTGAGACATTTTTCATCATCTAACAATAAATTTCTGGAATGGAATACTTTATTCTGGTAAGCATTGAAAACTAACAACTCTGTAAAAAATATGGTTTAGTATTGGCCCATTTCGCTTTAGTTTGCATACCCTGCGATTTCCTTTAATAAAATGTTATGTAATCGTAGTTTAGTCTCTAATAGGCTTCTGGAGGTATTCTCTCAATACAATGACAAGGTAATACGCAAAGACTAGAGGTTATTACATCACTCTTGTACTCAGCGTCTCCATTGAAAGACAGTTTGCAACTTAGTAAGCTTTCTGAAGATTTCAGTTTCATATTCCATGGAAGCATTTGTACCAAGCACAGCCATTTGCCTATTTCAATAAAGGGACAAGTGTGTTAGGATATTGTGTTCGAATAGTGAATGTTGTTTACAATTCTGCACTGAATAATGTATTGAAACAGTCAGTCTAAAATAGCGTTACCATTTACGAATATCTTTATAAAAACGTAATAATTCTTTGTAAAACAGTATGCCAATTTCTTTAGGGTGGGTTGCACAAAATGTGAGGTTAGTCTTACTGTTAAAGTTAACTTTAGTAGTGACAATAACAATGACTACGGAAATTGACAATTCGTCTGTTACACCATTGTCGTAATTGTTAGAGTTAAAGGTAAACGAGTGACCAGTGAAATTATGCTATATCACCCCAAAAACTTGCACGGGTAATATTTTAGCTATAGCAATGATTTAATATAACTGAGGAGGTTCTTTTCAAAACTCGATTATTCCACTTTCGCTGTTGCCGTCTCCCGTTGCCGTCTGCCGCGTCCTGCGGAATCACAGCTTAAAGGGAACCATTCATATGTGTAGGGATAGCTAACAATAAGGTGAGTAGGAATACAAGGGTATACATCCACACAGTAGCTACAAGCCACTTCAAAGGCGATGAGCATAGAAATAATTCCTCGATTGATTTTTAACACTGACAGTACGAATTACTGTTACAATGAAGTGATTTCTATTTGTAAAACAATTGTCTAGAGTATGACTATTGATTAAGTTAAAATCGAGCCCATTGATAGAGCACGTCCGGTCATACCGTGCCAAAATCGCCCATATCCTGGTTGTGGCATCATTGGAACATGCTTTTAGTTATGTAACTTCTTACGTAGCGCTCTCGTCTTCGAGATGCGTTTTATCGATTGTGTGCCCATATTGTATTGTATAATGTTTTCGATAACTATGACATTTAGTTATCTAAGTTAATATTACAAAGGCTAAAGTTTATGAAGATTTGGATGGTTGTTAAAAGTGAACCCAGAAGCAAATGATGTACTGGTCTGGAGTAATAAATATTTTATTACGCGAAAGGACTTAAAGCTGACAGCCGTGAACAAAAACTAGTACCTAGAAATATGAAATTAAATATTTCAAGGACAACTTTTAACCAAATAAACAATTACAGCAAATGATTAGTGAACTAAATGATGTAAACAATAAGATCGGCCTAGACATAAATGCTATCAATACAAAAATCATGACAAACCCCCGAACTATATCAATAAAGGTCAAAAACAATACATTAGAATATGTGCAAAGCTATGTCTACCTGTCACAACAAGTAGGTATCCTTCTCGAAGACAAGGCATAAAGATAAGGTAAAAAAGGAGTTAACATAACCTGGAATAAATGCTGGAGCAATAAAGAAACCCTAAAATCTAAGCTTCCTATAACTTAATAATAAAAATAATGGACTCATGTTTACCAGCCTGTCTTACGTATGGCTGCCAAACATGGATATATAATAATGACTTATACTGAAAACAAAATACAAGTAAGTATGCCAGAGAGCGATGGAAAGGACTTTACTTAACATAAAAAGAAAACACAGAAATAAGATGAACAACAAAAATAATAGATGTTTTGGAACATTCTCAAAAACTAAAATGGACATATTGCACATACGGACAAGGAAAAATGAACGTAGAGAGTAATTAACTGGCAAGGACCCTCAAACAAAAGGAAGAGAGGCAGACCTAGAGAAAAATGGATTGATGAAATTTTAAGAAAAGCTGGTAAAATCTGGATCATAAAAGCAAAGGACAGACAGACGTGGGAAAAATTAGAAAGGCCTGTACCCGGTGAGTGGTCCATGTTAAAATCATAAACACCGAATTTGTAAATTAATTTGATAATCTGAAAATTAGAATTCATTTATTACTTAAAAATGTATGAAATAATGTCCTTTGCGACTGTAATTTAATTGTAACAGTATTTATTTATTGTGTTAGTATTTTATGCATGCACATTATGTAATAATTAATATTATAGCATACATGTTTTACAAGTCATTCATTATGGAATTATAGAGGCTATAATAATAATAGTAATAATGTTTCCATATAACACTACATTCTGCCTGGGTGGCGTAGTTATATTGCGTGCGGGGTACGACACTGCTTCGAGGTCCGGGTCTAGGGTCTGGGTTTGAATCACGAGTTGGGCAGTGATATTTGGTTTTTCTGCTTAGTATCAGCTCGAAATCTGGAATTCGTTCCCGACAACTTAAATACACATGATAGATCAAGGTATTCCTTGTTTTACATTTCGAAGTGCTGCGCAGTATGGCATGGTTTTAGAATAATATAATCCATTTCATTTATTTATGCTCGGAGAACAAGGAGTTATAAAATGTATAAAAGAAACCAGTATCTAAATCTCCGTACAAATGTTGTTCAAAGAAGACAAAGCTTTGAATGAGATGTTATCGGGCCACGAGTTGCACTTTGCAGATAATATGACTATTAATTGCAACATCAAAATTTATCATCATTTGGGGAGAGGGTTTTTAACACATGTTGAAGGTGTTGTTTAGTTTTTAAGACTGTCTGTCTCATCGATGCCAGTACTCTAAAGTATAATATAATCCTGGAATTAGTTGGAAATCACCATATAAAATCTAATATGAGGTAGTGTCATACGCCAACCGAAAGGACCCCAAGACTCCTGGGTCGCATCCAAAACTAAGGAAGCAAGATGGTTTTTATCGGTAAGTAAATAGGAAATAGTATTAGATAGTTTAACGACTTCCTAATTTTTAGTATTACTAAAGTATTCGTATAGAATATAAGGCGTTCGTATTGGCTTAAGCCACGAAATATATGGTTACTATTTCATTTAGTACACCAATTTATCTATGCCATATGAATCCGTTTACGCATTTTATTTTGCATGTGTCCTTTTGCATTTCCCTAGCAGAGTACGTCCTTGTTCCCATTTCCCGGTGAGCGGGGAGATGGCGAATCGCCGGTGGAAATACTATGTAGCATATTATTGGGCTTTTATACGTTTTGGTTAGTGCTATAATATTACGCCACGTAAACTTTGGCAGTTGCCACTAGGTCAAGTGCAGATCCACCTGTGAACGAATATTTTCAATTAGGTTGTTTTTTTAACTGTTTAAGTCTGTAAAGGAGGATGATGCAAATAAAATTGAAATCACCTTAATATTATGAATTTCTGTTCCCATAAAATGTGTTTGAGTTTGTGATCAGCAGTTGCATGTACTTAACTACTTCAAGATTATAATAGGTATATATAAAAGCGTTTTAGTAAACGTTATAAAATTAAAAACAAATTCATATTCACATTCAACATTTATTTGACATTTAACATCAATGATTTAACGTTACATATTTGCCATATTTATTGGCGTGGCGGGCAATATGCAACTGACTAGGTTTAAAATGGTAGTGATGCAAGTTTCCTTATAACTGTCTGGCTATTATATTAGTAATGCCGCAAATTGGAAATAGTTAAAAAGACCCTGTGCCACCTTTATGATTTAAATAATGATATAATGAATTTACAGGTAGTTGCGATAAAAGACTTTTTCAGTTCCATGAAGTAACAAATATTTATACAACAAAAGCATAACAACCATTCTCCGCTCTGTTTCCTAATACAAGGCACCAGATGGCACATCGTGATCAGTCAGTTACTTAATGCCCGTATTCAGAAGGATAGATAATAATAATATATTACGTCTTAAATAATCCGATTATATATTTTTCTACTGACTGTTTTATATACAATTAATTATAAGTTTCTAAGTTCGACACAGATTTCATAGACACCTCAATATCTGAAGAAATCACATAACGATAGAAATTTATATTCGAGAAAATAACTTTTTATAACTATGGAAATATTTATCGTACAATTAACTCTTTTAACGATATTTTAAATCTCATTGTCACTATAAGTCATAAAATACTTGAATGACAACAACTACTCTAACAATCAACATCAATTCTTATTTTTTATTTTCTTTTTGTTTGCTCCACAACGAGTAAGGTTTAATGAATAAGTATTTTGAATAGTGCTAAAAGTCATACACACATACTATTTAGTGTAATTCTAATAAATGTCTTTTAAATCGTGAAAGTGATTAATAACTCGATTGCATATACAGTTATATGTTATAAATACGAATATTGCGTTAGTTCGACGATATTAATTTCCCATAAATGTCCATGATCACTAGCAGCCATGCATCGCAATGAGAGACAAAAACACTTATACCTAAAGAACATAACATAATTATTATAGTTGCACTAATTTAAAATTAATTACAAATCTATGTACAAAAGAACATACAACAGTGTCCGCATCGACACATTCACTCGTGCTTTCACAATAATCATTGTAAAAAATAATAAACGAAATTAATATCACAGCAAAGAAACTTTTAAGCATCGTCACGCACGCGCGTCGCATGTCTCTTGCGCGCGTTGTGTGCCTATCTCACCCGGTCACGCAGGGGTCCAGCTCTAGGTAGAAATCCATGCCTGGCGTCGGTCGGCGGCGTTGCGAAAGTTCTCTGGATCTCATGCGATCCAAAGTCCCATACGACGGCACCGGCCGCCGCGAATCCCACCCTCAACCGTGCCGTAATGAAGTTCCTTCTCCAGGATCGGCGTTGGTGGGTTTCTCCGGAAGAGGTCGGTTCATCATCTTTCCCGACGAGTTTGTTGATGTTGAGTTGTAAGATTTGAGCGTCGACGTGGACAAGGGGCTGCCCACTGTGCTACTAATTGCCTTGTGCGAGGGACTAGATTCATTGCTAGAGTTCATTTTTTCGCGTACGGCACGGAGGTAAGGGCCGCGTGGTACCGCTTGCTCAGCTATTACATCGGGAATGGCACCTAGCAGGTTTCTCTTCTCCTTATCAGAGTGTGTTATTTCGGCATATAAATGGATTGCCATATCTAAGGGCTCAAAGTACTCATGGGCAAGGGCAGTTTGTCGGTTATAAGGGGACAATGGCATCAGTTTATCTAAGGAAGGAGCCCTCGTTCCCACACTAACCATTTTCTTATTATTTCGCCCAACACGTGGCATGGTGTTCTGGTATGGAAGCTCATAAATGTTTTCTTCGACGTTAGTAGTAGGTGTATTTGCAGGACATATTCCGAGTTCCTCCATCTTTGCAATTTCATAAAGATGTTCAATCATTTCTCGTGCTTCCATATAATTATCAGGAACCTCTAGTCTTTGTTTAAGATTTTCTAGTAGTTCTTTAGTCAATTCCTCTGGTAGCGTTTGAGTAGTTTTGTCAAATACTTGAATGGGAACTTCCTGTAAAGACGTTTCCTGTACAACTTCCTGGACCCGAGGTTCATTGAGGCGATGTCTTTCCGAGTACTCATTAACCGATAGTTGAGATATTGATCGTGCGTTGTCTAGACCATTTCCTCTCCCACATGTACAAAGTCTGTCACAGAAAGAGCCACATGAAGAATTAGAAGATAGTAGGATGTTTTTAATATTCAAGCAATAGCCTTCGCGTCTTAAGCATTTTATAAAGGTTATTAACATGGCAATTATTACGCAACCAAGAACCGTAACAATGACAATGCCAATAACTTTCTTATCCCGCTCACGCAATATTGGTTCGTCCTTATTTTTGTGGGGGAATCTCGGATTTTTTATTTCTCGTGTCTGTTCCACTTTTTGCAAAGCTTCGCATTGTACTTCGTTAGGGTTACAAACGCCATTGATGAATTTAGAAATTTTCATATTTTGTTCAGGTTCGTTAAAACACCGTGCAAAGAACTCGTCGACTGTGCAGTAACTTTCAGTCGTGTAGGGTTCACCGGAGGCAGCACCGAGACCGCGAGCCAGCCACTCAGTAATGTTACAGTGGCAATTTTGCCCATAGTAGTTATTTTTATAGATAATCTTTTTAGCTGCATTAGCAGCGACTTGTCCTATAAATCCAAGACTATTGGGGTGCATCGTTTCGATTTCATTTTCATTAAATATAAATTCGTGTACATGTAACACGTCGGGAGTGACAATAGCATTTGGGACGAGCTCGTCAAACGAATTTTGTTCTAATCGTAGTTTATTCCATGATAAAAACTCGAATCCTTTTTCCATAAATTTGTGAAAAGTGCAGTCGGTGATCTCAACGGCTACTACGGTTATGTTAATTGCTCCTGAGTCAACATTGTCAAAACTGAAACAAAACAAAAAAGACAATATTTATTTTTCGTTGATACACGAATAAGAAATACAATTTTATTTCCAATTAAATGAAAATATAATGTTCTATATTATATTTCAGATAGAAGTGAAAAAATAAATGTGCTTGAAAGCAATAATTTTTAAGGTATTATAAAAATAATTTGGATTTCACGTGTAGATTTAGCAAGTATTCAAATTAATTTGGGTAAATTTATTGAATTATTTTTGAAATTTTTACACTGAAATGTCCCAAAGGATTTTTTTCATATTTTTTTTTATGGCATTGAATGACGAGACGAGCATGCCGTTTGCCTGATGGTAAGCAATACGACCACCCATAAACAGTAGCAACACCATCCAGCACCTTGAGTTACAAAGTACTGTGTGGCGTTACACTGCGCTCGTCATCTGGAGACATGAGATGTTAAGTCTCATTATATCCAGTAGTTACACTGGCTACAATGCCCTTCAAACCGAAACACAACAGTGCATGCACACTGCTGCTTGGCGGTAGAATATAGACATTGCGGTGGTACCCACCCAGACGGACTCTTACATAGGAGAGACCTACCACCAGTAAATATAAATAAGATTTCAAACTTATCAATGTTGATAACGTTTAATTACTTTCTTACCTGTTATTCGAGAAGTTTAGACTGACGACAGCTGATTGTATAGCTTTAGAACTCAGTTGTTGTATCTTGCATCCAATGAAATTCAGATTATGTATTAATGACTTCGGCGCGAATGCCTCTTCCTCTATTAGGTGAAAAGCACAATTGACAGCCATAACGATGTTATATGTATTCGCAGTAAAGGCTCCTGAGCGTATTCCATGAACGTCAACAGACTCCAAGTATACCCGGGCTGCTGAAGATCCAAAACTTTGAGCTGGTAACTCCGGAATAGTTGTGTTCACCAATTCAACCTAAAAACAAAAAAAATAAAGACAATAAAATCTTAAAGTAAACAAAGCTAACCAGTAAACATTCGCCATTGCAAGTGCAGAACATTGTAATAAAATCGCAGGGCATTTTACGTACAAAAACCATACTGACCGACATGCCAGGCCCATGTTCACCAACATTGGCAGCAGTAGGATCCAGTGCGAACGACCCTTTGCCTAGCTCCAGCTTTCGGACATTGATCACGCTTATGGAGAGGAGCCACGAGAACACCTCGCCCTCGAGAGACACGTAGTCGCAGTTCTTTATCGTTACCGATAGCGGACCTGGAATCAATCAACAAACTTGGTCAGTTTTGACGACATCGAGAGAAACCCGTTCGTATCATTTAGAGTAGTTTAATCTTTGGAACGATGACCCCGTTTTCGAAAGTGCGTGATTCATGCTCCCTTAAAATTAAAACGTTGTGCTCTCTAACAAATACAATAAAAAAAAATCGAATATTCAGTTTAATGAATTGTAAAACATTGGTAGTCTGTTGGAAGTATATGCGTCACATAGCATTTAGGTTATAAAGCGAAATTGACTCGTCAACAAAAATGCGCCTACTGTCTAATATATACAAGATTTTAAACTGGACTCTCTCGACTTGTGAGTCATTATCCTGCTGAACGAATACCGAGTCGGAGAAATCGGGTATTTATAGAATGAGAAGCCGTGGACGGACGCTCCCTGCAGTCCACCTATCGACTTGGTGTCCTCAATTTGGAATAAAGTCAACTAATTATGACTCTTATTGCGCATCCATTCTAATATCTGAGCAAGTTTAGCACCTACAGTGTATTGAATACATCCCAGTTCTTTTGTAATTAGCACTGATGTTGCTGCAGCGTTCCAAAATTTATGAACAAGTAACAAAAAACGGTGTTATGGTAGATGATTCGAAAGAATGAGCTCTTTGGCATTGGTACCCACTCTACGAGCTATCATGTTATACGTATTTTAAACGTCACTTAATTTTTTGGGGGAATTAGAGAGCTCTTCTTACGCTGGCTGTCAATCGAGACAAGATTCGTGTCAATGAAACAAGTTCTCACAGATCCCGCTGCGTTTCATGCACGTCCAATGTACATATTTTTTCCGGATTCGTTTTTATTGATTTTATAAATAGCCGTATAGTGTATAATTATCAGTTACATACTTCATCAACAATACTTTAAATTATATGATGTGTGTAGTAATGTATAAATAAAAATAATTATTGGTGCTAGAGTATCGCTGAAAATCATAAATAATACATAATTCGCTTTGCAATAATCACATCATGTAAATAAGAGTTAGTAATAATGTAAAAGTAATGTTTGGCACGTGGGCAAAAGTAGGGTATACAGATTGTGTATGAGGTAAATAGGCAGTGTTGGGGAAAAAGTCTTTTCGCATTTAATATGTATAAACTTGTAATAAAATCTCAAAATAATGTAAATGATATGTACCTACTACCTTATACGTACCCACTGTACCACATACTTATCGAGTGCATCGAGTTTCCTGCACGTATGAAGCGCATAATATACGAAATGCAGTATGCATATAGACCCTTAAGGTGTCCACCCTGTGTACTCGCTTCCCAACCATATTCATTAAATATAATAACATCATTGGAATTCGCCTGCTTAGTACGGGCAGATAGATTATACTTAATGACATATAACCATACGTATTTGCTCCTACTCTTGCTGTTAAACCACGATCCGCCTACGGCAATACGAATGTGTTAGGAGAAGAAAATTTATTTTAAAATAGCAATATTTTTAGTACTCTATTTTAAGCCTACGTCTGGGCAGCCGAGCTAAGCTCGCAGAAATAAGGTATCCCAGATTTAAAACAAGTCATTGTCCGTAAGCACCCAAAAAACAAATAATTTCATACGAATCGTTTACTTAAATGTTACAAGTAACTACTTAATATGTTGTTCGTATAGTTTTGGTAAAGTTCTATACTAAGAAACCACGAGTTAAATACACAGTGATATTACGTTTCATTTTCCAGTTTCAAAACAAATGTTAATAATGACCTAAATTGTTTACATTTCTACTCGTTTCGAACGTTAAGTTTAGTGGTCACTTAGTAAAATTAAATCCTGTGGATGACTGGGGATAACGCAGAGCTAAAACGGTGCCTCCATGCAGATAACTAAGCTCACATGGATACTTTATAGGTGAGCACTAACAATGTAAATCTATCCCCCAAGTGAGCCATTGAGGCATAGCATCCGAGGAATCGCATGGAACAAACAACTGGCAATGTAATAGGTGATTTGGATATTATTAAGTTATTCAAATTTCAACTAAGGAAAATTGTAATGACACGCATGCATACCAACAAGGCGCAGAGTTGCATGTGTTTCGGCACGAACGTCGGGGACACAGAAATAGTCTAGCGTTAGTCATCGTTTGCACCGAGACCGGCGTACTTACTGGTACATACCGCATGCAGCTTTTTCACTTGAACTTTTTAATTAATTCTCTGTAAACATTCGAAACTGCAACTCAATTTATTGAAAAAATAACCATATATGATGGAATTTTTTCCTTCACTTTTGACTTGTATTGAGTTATTTGTATTCTGTATATCATTTGATTATACGTATTTTATTTACATAAACGTTATTCTAAAAATAGAAATGGTAGTAAGGATAATTTTATGATGGTTATGTGTGAAGCGAAAGAGGCATTTGGAGTTACACATTCAGCGAGGATGAATGGTAGGAGCCTGAGGAAGAAGACACATATAGTTAAGTTGGCTGGACATATTACCTCTTTAAGTTCTAGAGTAGCCTAAACGAACAGGAATACTTTAGGAGGTTAATCACAATATGTAAAGCGAAGATAGTAGGTATGTTAGATATTATAATAAATAATAATCTAAAGCCTCCGTCTACCTCTCTAAGGATATGGGCATCATGTATACTTACATGTAAGAGAAAAAGAAAAGAAGTACCTAACTACATTTTCATATCGCTAAGGTGTTGATAATCCTCTCACGACTAGGTACACTAGTTTAGTATTTATGGGTATATACCATTCATACAGTTGTTAAGCTACTCTAAAAGTTATGGTGTTAGTATTTATCAACTTTTGTTCGAACTGCGGCGCGCCACGGCCTCACGGGTCGCATTCTACATTTATGAAAAGGCTAAATTATTTTAAGTTTACCTCTTGGCGAGAGTTTCAACATAATCCTACAGAACATGAATGCCTAGCCTTAGTCTAGTTTTTGAATGCCTTCCGATCCGTATAAAATGATTCCACAATGTTACTATCTGTATGCAACACTTGAGCTGAAACCATTACAACGACACATGACCATGTGTTCGCATTTATGACTCGACATTTTATTAGGTTGACTTCTTGGTAATTAAAATGCACCATGTTTTACCGTCTGATAATTATAATACGCCACAGAACATTCTAGACTATTATTTTATGACTGGTAAGTTCCAGAGGTAAATCTCGATTGACATCTCTCCAATTAAGTTGATTAGTACTAACATAAAGTCGTAACGTATGTGACATAACCTTTACCGTATCACGCGATATAACTTTGTATTATGCATGTATTTTGATACCGTTACATATTAAAATATTCCAACAAAGTTTACTTACATTGTTTACCTATAACTGGTGGTTTCGATCCTCAGAGCGGTTATTGAAAATATGTGATCGATTTCACAAAACACAATATGTATTATTCCGGAATTGGGAATTTGTGCGAGGTAAGGCGTTACCCCGCAATAGGGCTGTCATCATCTAAATTGCCGACGCCGGATAAACACGGAAAAAATCCCGGACATTTGGGCGAAATATGGGTATTTCCCTGGACATCTCTGAAAAATATTTTGCCGCTCCTTCTTGAATGCGGGGAAATGCATGAAGTTTTAACTAAGATTTATTTCAATTTGTCGCTCATCTATAAAAAATGGATTTCCCCTGACAACAAAAGTGTCCGGGTTTTGCCCGGACAATTTTTGAAACCCCGGCCGGACGGCCCCCGGACGCCCTTCAAACTAGGACAAATCCGGGGAAATCCGGACGGATGGCAGCCCTACCCCGCAACAACATGCAACGACCTTATTTACAAATATTGATCGATAAACCCTTTTACGGCGTAAGTAAATTGATTCATGACGTGAGTAATGTGCGTATATATGTATTTAGTTTTTCAAAAACTATTAATTTCACGCTTTTTATAGATGACCTGATTTTTTTATGATAACATCAACATTTCCCTATAGTCTATTTTTGATATTGCATATGAAACGAGCCATTCAGTTTTGTATAAAATACTCGTGCATGTATAAAAAATACCGCAATGCAAGAAATATAACGTTTTGCTGAGAATTTAGATTGAATCTAAATTGATTTAAACCTAGTACAGAAATTCTTTTTTAACGTTCCTAAATTTAGAACATGAAATATTCAATGAATTTAAACACAAAACATGAAAATTAAAACATACAGGCAGAAGAAAATAATTATTATATTAAAATAAAATGTAACGTCTACTACAATGTGTATTAAAATCATTTATTCATTAAAGCTTGGCTTACCCTTTTTCTTTTTGTTTTTAGGTATGATGTGCCTGAGGGATATAAAAAAATCTATTCAGGAACTGCAAATAATTATAAATAGGCCCGGCGCCCGCAGGCAGAGGCAGTTTCGTTGGAAAGGTACTTTTAGGAGAAGAATTTACCGTAATATTGTCATCATGAGCGTATACAAGGAAAATGGTTTGGGGGTCCGGACACCCCCTACCATAAAAAAGAAATAACCCGGGCCTTGAAATTGCGTAAAATATTTTTTGCGATTGGGGTATACCTACGTGATTTGTTAATTGAAATTTTGGTATCCTGATCTCCCATATGTGACAGATATAGGTACGCCTGTGATTGTCATAATGTGAAAGCAAAAAAAAATAGGGACATTCTTTCTGATATTAAAAAGCGTGTGTACTAATGTAAACATGTAAGTGAAACTTTTTCAATCAATTAATTTTTTTTATTGTTATAAGAATTACTGTGTTTCATTAATACGGAATACATTTCTGCGGAAAATCACGGCACGAAGGCCGGTCCTTTTGGAAGGCTCGCGTGGCGATATGGATCCAACATGTATAGGCCCCTTTAACACCTTACTCTGGTATTGGGGTGTGTACACCTTGCAGGTACTCTCTGTCTGTACTTACGGAGGAAATACAGCCAAAGACAGCGCCCGCAAGGTGCAAGGACTATTGCAGAGAACATGGGAATTATACTGGCTATATGACTGGGATCTAGCTGGACTAGTGAAAGAGACAACGGGACGCCTGCCAAATAAAATGTCTCAATCTGTGATATTCTAGGTAGAAGGTAACTTATCCCCCACTGAATGGGCATCCCAATTGCGGCCTATGCCAAGGACGCAACATCGGCGCGAGTGGCTCTCACAATTTTGCACTATTTGTCAAATTGGCCTGAAGGCATTTCGATATGCGCCGATTTTATGAATGTGGGTTTGAAACCTACTACATGTCCATAATAATTTTCAAAATTTCTCCCGTACGTCCCGTATAAAAGTTTAACCTCAAAAATATAAGGTTTGGCAAGCCTATTCATATCGGTAGCTTCAGGAAAGCCTCTGGATGTGTCAGCAGCCTTCGTTCTACCAAATGTCAAATTGTTAAAGAATAATAGTTGCATACTGTTGCGATATCGTTATAGCGATGCTGTTCAGTTACTGCCAGTTAAGTTCCGCCAGAGGACGCGGAGCCTCACCAAATAGCTACAATTTAAGTATAGTTGCACTTTTCATAACCATATTATTTTTCTATTTGACATATTATTCTAAATTGGGAAAAGCTTACGCCCGTATTTTGTTATATCCGCTGACAAACAACACCAAAATAAGCAGTCCATTGTAAAAGAACGGTAGACGTAATACGACAATGCACGAATTTTCTACAAAGAAGGGATAATATGCACCGCGTGTATGCCAAATACAATATTTTCATTTGTTGCGTTTTAATAGACAAACACCCAGAGTCAACTTAAAGCACTTAATTGCCGCATGTGAGTTTAATATTTCCTTTTCTATGCATTGCACATGACATGTGAATTATTTTGATACTGGTGTATTTTGAGAGGTCGCAAGCGCTTCCTGTATGTTTTGCTCGCGTTGTCGCTCCCGCTGAGCTGAATGCTTTCTGTTTAATACCCGACTGCGAAAGAAGGAGGGTTATATAGGTAATAAGTTTCATTATTCGCGAGAGTAACATATCTTTTGTGACTGTATGTGTGCTTTACTAAATCATCCTAGTGTTATTTATTTTAGAAAAGGCTGATAAATGGAAGTTCAGGTGGTGGCTTACTTGTCTGTTTATTCAGTTTTACTAAGAAATACTTAGATTATACGATATCCATAACAATAGGAACGAATATTTATAGTCGATTTCACCGCATGCTGATAAATTCTACTCGTCACATAAATTTATAAGCCCAAATACAAAAGTGACACTATCAGAATCCAGTCGTATTCAACGTCTTTTTCCCCGGGCCAAAAAGACATCTTACTTTTGCGCCTCTGTAAATTCATTGACCTAGTGTGTAGAAACGTTGTTAGATTAAATTGTTTTATCAAAAGTATTCACAATTAACAGAATTATTGTATTCTTATAACATGAGCATACATCTCACTGCTCAAGTGATCCTGGGAAAACTTTCTTTAATTTTAATGTTTTATTTTTTTATTTTTAGTTAGATGGGTCACTTGCAAAAGCACGACGGGCCGCACGCAAAAGACCGGTGTGCCATAGGTTGGGTGTAGCTGGTATTTGTTCCCAAATATATGGTAATAAATTGAGATATACATTAGCTTTTCATACCATAACTGTGAATACATATTTTATTAAGTTTATCTATACTAATATTATAAAACTGAAGAGTTTGTTTGTTTGTTTGAACGCGCTAATATCAGGAACTACTGAACCGATTTTGAAAATTCTTTCACTAATAGGAAGCTACATAGTTCCCGAGTGCTATAGGCTACTTTTTATCCCGGGAAAATATTTTAGTCCCAGAAAAACTTTTTCACGCGGGCGGAGCCGCGAGCACTACTAGTCAATAATATAATGATTAATGATACTCGTGCAGTAATTTTCATTAGAGCTTTTTCTTATGCAAAGTAAAATTAATTCGCTATTGTTGTTGACGAGTAGTTTATCACATCAAATTGCCTCTCCTACCAACCATCCATTATTATCTCGACTAGGTGCACACAGTCATTGAGTGGCTCGCGGCTGAAAACACGCATTGAATTTGGCTACTGTTATGAGTTCATTGAACGGTTATTATAGTAATCGCAAAATAAAAGACATGAAATGTGGGCGGGACGGCGCAAAATTGTTTGGTGAAGCGACGGTGAAATATAGAATAACTCGGCAGACACTGCTTACGCTAAGCATATTCTTACTGTTCAATCACAGAAATTAATAGCGCTGGGCAGATGACTTATTAATATCAAACCCAATAAACAACTGTTACAGTTTTGTAAACATTAATTTGATTCAACTACATGACAATTTTAAAGAGTTACGCAATGTAGCGACATAGCGCTACATACATAATGCTTGTGAGTTAAGAGTAATTAATTATAGTCTGTTATAGAAGAAAGATAAAAATATCTATGTGCACCTAATGTTTGTTAAATTAAGAAATTATGAGAATTTATAAAACAGTCACGAGAAATTTAAATTAATTGAATTAGTTCGCTTTGATTGTGTGTATTCATTGTAGCGGTATGAACGTAGTATTTGTACGGTGCAGTTGAAGCGGGCAGCGCGTTTTTTCTATTTTTTGTTCGTCTGATACGAGACTTGCGTCATGGTCACAGCTTCTGTCCACATGTCGAGACCCGAAGCGAGTTCATATGTCGCATTATGTTGGCATCACACGCCGCGTTTTGTCTGACGCTGTGCGTTCGACACAGGAAACATTAATTGAAATATTTGGGCGGGTGACGCGGCTGTCTTTGATTCTTCACTCGCTAAGCTTTTATCCCAGAATTCTATCCGTTATTTAAATAATAATATTCCTAAAACCTCACAAGTGTAGGGAACTAAATATTCTAGATCGGTAATAATGATTCACTTATTCCCACTTATTTTCAGTATCAGTTAATAATATTAGTTGTTACTATATTTTTTGCCGAATTATCTTTCGCAGTGTTTACAAATGCGTATAGTGCTATAGAGTATACTTAGTTTCACAAACGTCGGCACCCCTATCTTGTTTCAGAACTTAATTAGAGCAATGCGGGTCAGAAACTCGCGTCACACTGGCATTGTTTGCGGGCTCGCAGCCCGTGCATATGCATTTTGCACATTCAAGTGTGCTGATTATTTGTAACATTCCCAAACTAACTCTATTTGCTGGAAACTGTTCTGTATGATTTTATCACTAATCAATACTGTAGGTCTCGTTTAAATTGGAATGATTGTGGATGTATTGCGAATTGCTAAGTCGCACTAATTGTATGTTGCATCCCATACAGCGGACTATAATCTTTACTTTCGATGCAACCGATGTCACTGGCAATTCCGCCGTGAATGCAATCTATTGAAATAGTTTTGAACTTAAATATTGTAAGTTGAGAGGTAAAGTAAAACACTTAAGTAAGTTACTAATGAAACCAGTTCTATGAGTTTACATCCTGTGTCGTGCGCAATAAACTCACAGTACACTGAGTTGCCGTTTATAAAATGTATCGCTAGTCTACTCCTTGCTGGTCAGATATACCAACATCAAAACAATACATTTTGTGTTTCCTCACCACCAACCACGAATAAACTGAAATTGAATTGTGGTAGGTGCGTTGCTGACTTTTAAGGAAGGGAATGGGCGTTGAAATCTGGATTTTTGTTTATTTATTCAGGACATGACTGCACAGGCGTCAGCAGCCATAGTAAATGCTATGAAGTCCTAGCAATATACCAACCAGCGAGAGATGTTGTCTAACTGATTAAGTTGGTTTGCTGAATTGCTTTTACGTACCTTGGTAGGAAACCAAGTTGTTTGGAACACCAAAAGTAGACCTCGCTAAGTGAGGCAAAGTCCTAGGCAGCCCGTAAGTTCTTCAGTATTGACAAAAGAGTTTAATTGACTTCGTCTTAGGCCATCAATTAATAATGGACACAACAGACCAATCTAATTGCCTCGCATCATTTTAGTAGGATATTCATGGATGAGCATAATTGAGCTTTAATGCTGATTAGAAAGCGATGTTGATTCGTACGCAACAGTGGTCTCGAACGACAAAATGTGAAATCGGTAGAGTTACCAAGTAAAATCGGCATATATACATACATATACACTCACGCCTTTTATCCCCGAAGGGGTAAGCAGAGGCGCAACTAGCGCACCCACTTTTCGCCATTATTCCGTCCCATGATGTGATAGGGGGGGAGCCTATCGCCATTTCGGGCACAAATTTCAGACTCCGAGCTGATACTGAATAGAAAAACTCAATATCACTTTGCCCGACCCGGGGATCGAACCCGAGACCTCAGTATTGCAGTCGTACCATAATACAACTACGCCACCGAGGCAGTCGCAAAGCGGCATATTTGGAGCAAAAATCGGTATATGCAAAAAATAAAACGAGCAATATTCAAGCAAATCCCCTTAATTTTAAACTCTAGGGACTATTATTCCACCAAAAGAAGGTAATTTCAACAAGTGACGGTAACGCATACATCCCCGCCCCATCAAAGCAAAAATTTTAAACAAATTTTACCGGCCCTTTAAAGGTAGGTACTGCCCCCGCCGCCCCAAATAGCAACATATTTAACCAAGGAATCTTAAAATATCAAAGAAAAAGGAGATATTAGCTTCAAATTGCTAAAAATTGGTAAGAAAATCGGGAGAATCTTCTGGCTTTCTAAAAAATCATGTCATTCGGTAGGACAGACCCAATATCGGTACAAATAGGTAGGTTCCAGACCACTGGTACGCAATGCGTAGCGTCTCTCTAAGGTTCTGAGAGACATTTATGGCTCTCCCGTAAGTTGAGGCTAATAATTCTTGTATTACTATTATAATTATTAATACCTTTTAAGATGTTAAAAATGCTTCAGGATATCATGCAAAATTATTATTATATGTATAACATGGAAAAAATATCTTCCAAAAATGTAGTCCTAGTTGTACCAATGCCTTTTTATAATTGTTGCGGGGTTGAAGTTTGATTAGTTGTTAAAACGATAACATACGTATCAGTCGAATGCATGGACCACACAATCGTTACAAATAAAATAATAAATGCTTTCCACCTAGTTGAAAATTGGACGAACGAGCCGATAATCGAAGCCATCCGGCGGCTCGCGCTCTATACACAGCCACTTCTCAAAACCGGTTATCTTCCAATAAACAATAGCATAGTGACATTTACATCGTCGGGTAACTTCGGCCCTGGTGAAAGTGTTAAGGAATAAACGCTTCATTATCTCGCGCTTAATGCGTGTTATAATATTTATTTATTTATTTTATTTTAGGATTGCCAATAGAAGATGCACGTTACAAAACAACAAGAATTAAAACATGCAACATTATCTAAATGCCGTGCTCCTCAAGTAGGCAACCACAACTTACAATATTGTAGTATTGTATAGACTTCGAGTAATAATAAAACCCCCGGGAACACGATGCATCTGTACGAAAGTGTAATCAATCTGTGTTTTTACGAATGATGTTGGATAACAATGGTTAAATGAGCATAACGTCAGTTTTCATAAATTGTTGATAGGTCTAGACTCTAGTGGCATAATATACGGATGCTTAAAACCGATGAGATTCAAAGTATGATTCCTAGGGTAGGCACTCAACATTTATGTAATTTTTTCCAATGCATTGTGTTTATCGTACATTTGTTTTATAATCGAGATTCAAAGCGGCATACTTCCGCTTTTTTAATAATACATAAATCCAGGACCATATTGGGTGTACGCATCCGCGGTTCCGCTGCGAAGCGATGGTTATTTTTCATTGTATCGCGGCGCGTCCGAAGCCGTTGAACGCGCGTGAATCGTATTTGTACTACAAGCTCCGCGCGGCGCGGCAGCTGCCCTGGCCCGGTCGTGTCGCCCACGCGAGCCGCCGCCTTTACTGGATGTTTATGGATAGAGCGATACCTGTGCCCTAATCATATTGTGCTTTTACCATTTTTTTGCATTAGTAGGTAAGTAGTTATATTTATGTGGAACCATAATATATTTTTGTTGCAGGAAGGTTTGTACTTGTCTCTGCTAAACGAATCAATGCTAGATAAAATGTATACTTAGTTAAATGGACTTACACGTATATGACTGGAATTCTTAATTATTTATTATGTATCGTTTGTTTTTATTATATCGCTATCAGAGTAGGTAGCCGTAGTATGCTATGGCAATAGGACAATGACAATCAACAAAATAAATATCAATGATAAAACAGCGTCGCTTGCACAAATATTATGGTTCGCTCAAAATAACGATAGGTACATTGAGGTACCCAGAAATCGCCTAGCCGCAGTTGATCTGTTTACAAAACTCACTACATATCTTAATGCACTATTAAATATTTATATTATTCTGTGGTCCGAGATTTCGTTATTATGTTAACTAATAGAACGTCCCTGTCTAATGTAATCTTATACAGCCGCAGCGTCTTCTGTTGTGCGATAATTTAAAACCCCAATTTATCAGCAATATTCATTAATGTTTTCATAGTAATGTGGGTTGCGAGTTCGATGCGGCAGCGCTATTGATTTAAACGTGTGTGTTTTAATAAATAAATATTAAATTGAGTCAAATTCAGCTTTAGCACAGAAATAAGTAGGTCGCGTTATGTAACCGCAGATATTAACGTTCGCTGAGCAATGTATAATGGCTAAACTTACCTTGTACTTTATGGAATGTCCTCTCCTCCATGCGGACCAAGTCGACGTCGCGGATGTCGAGATAGAGGCTCACCACGTTCATATTGACGGCGGTGTATTTTCGAAGTACCAGCAGTTTGGAGCCCGAGATGCGGACGTAACGCGCGTCTTTTAGCCGGTTCATCGAGTTGGGTCCAAACATGATAGCCTCTGCACCTGACAGTGTCAGGTCTGTCATAGAGTCCGGTAGATCGCCCTCCAGTATGTCGAATTTCTGTAGAAAAATGTTGGTGTTATAAAAGGCAACAAAAGATTGATTCGACGATATTCCAGCGTCATTTAATTGGTCATCATATACCTCTAATATACATGAATACCTACTGTAACGACAAAATATTAAATTTGAATTCGCGTCATTGTTACATTTCTGCTTAAAACCGCATTGTTATGATACGGCCCATATTAAGATTTGAGTAACAGTAAAGCTGATGCGAACGAGGCGATGAGTAAATGCTCAAGTCCTCTAAGTAATGTTCTAGGACACACACACGTACTCACGCTTTTTATCCCCGAAGGGGTAGGCAGCTGCGCAACTAATGCACCCACTTTTCGCCGTGCGTATTCCGTCCCATGATGTGATAGGGGGCGAGCCTATCGCCATATCGGGCACAAATTGCAGACTCCGAGATGATACTGAATTTAAAAAACCCAATATCACTTTGGTCGACCGGGGAATCGAACCCAAGACCTCAGCATTGCAGTCATACCGTAATACAACTACGCCACCGAGACAGTCGATCTTCTAGGAATTTCTAATGATTATATGCATAACAATACTTTTCGAACTCATTCGAGTAATTACTCATTTTGTAAAGAGCGTGGAAGAAATTCATTCAAAATTAAGTTAGTATCCAGGACATATGCATTGAAATATAAATATGTTATGATCAATAAAGGTAAATTTAAAGTTATGGTTAATTTTGCGCTTTTGACAATTTATGTCCCGCACGTTAAATTATTGCGATCTTGAGTGATGCGTCATGTTAAATATCGCATATGCAAGCAGCTTTCAAAGCTGTAGCTTATGATGTCAACGTGCCAATGTGTATAGGAGCTATTATTATGTTAAATACGGCGGCAAAATTAATTCTCTACGATAGAGGTAATCAAAAGTAGGGCTCTTTTTACCCGACTGCGAAAGAAGGAGGGTTGTGTTTTTCGAGAGTATGTATGTTACATATTTCTTTGGCACGCCCTAGAGCCTAAACGGCTTGTTATATTTTTATGTGAGTGATATCAATAGATTCGTCTTAGCCGTAAGAGTGACACTGGCTACATAAAAAATGGAAAAAAATTGAGGATTTTTGGCGGCAAAAAGTAATCTAAAAAAATATGTATTCAAAATACATCGAGTGTAGTATCAAAATAAAGGATTTTTAACGGAGCTTACGAATATATATACAACTTATATAAGTAGTATACAACTTATATAAGTTGTATATAACGAGTTTGGAATAAGAAATGCTAATAAATCACATCCCACCATGCTAATAGTATAAATGCGAAGATAGTGTTAGTTTGTTACTTCTTCACGGTTAAACCACTCGACGGGTTTGGCCAAAATTTGGCACACAGATAGTTTATAAAATAAAAAAAAAACTAAAAAGATGGAAAAAAAAATGTGAAAGAAAACCAAAAAACCCGACTGCGTTAATATCTACCATCTTTATTAAATTCATTGCAACACTGAAAAGATAGAAACAAGATTTTAATTTGAATATTTTATATAGAGAAGTGAGCGTGTTATGCCTCCGACAGTGTTTGTGAACATTGTCAACTAAGATTATTCAAAACCAAAATAAAATATTCAAATTAAAATCTTGTTTCTATCTTTTCAATGTTCAATGAATTTAATAAAGATGGTAAATATTGACGCAGTCGGGTTTTTTTTTTAATTTATGAAACGCATGGTGGCTGCTTGTAAGTATACAAGCAGCCACCATGCGTTTCATAAATTAACTGTCTTTGAAAAGGTTCCACACATGAAGAAAAGAAGAAGAGCGGAGGTGCCGCAAGGCGATTAGGTCATGTCACCATCAACTAAGGTCATGACGTCACAGTAGGCGAGGCCTAAAACTGTAGTCCCGAGTGAGTCGTCAGTGCGTTCGGATCGGATTCATCTGACGTTTAAATAGGTATAATTTTTTTTAACCATGAAGTGCGCTGTTGCTGGGTGTAGAAATTGCTCAGGATCACAAATCAAACAAGATGGCATAACATTTCATTTGTAAGTCGTTTAAATTTATGATTATTTGCATTTTAAAACACATTTTATTGTTTTATTACAAAGTGACATCTGTCGTCAAAAAGTTTGGTTCTTTAGATTTCTCACTGATATCATGATTTTAACGTTATAAACGCATGTCATACGAATTTTCGGCAGAAATTAGTAAATTTAGCTTATTCTGCCTGCTAATATATTAATTATTTCAAAGATTTATTACTTAGTTACATAAAATGTGAAAAAATATCTTAAAACATGTAGTGACATCTGTGGGTAAGTATTCAGAAATAACGGATAGCGAAAAACATGTGCGTCATGCGAGCGACACCCAACATCGAATATAATTCGACGCTTGAAAGGCAATAATATCTAAGCGACAAATATACCGAAAATGAGTTATATACATATTTGGAATCGCCAAATTTTTTTGCGTCGATTGATCCGGGTTTCGTAGCTCTAGGACAACTTTTTTGGCGGTTAGATATTAGATGATTCCGGTAAATTTCACAACTTTTTTCTCGTTTACCGACAAGAAATTCACGACTTTTCGGATTTATAGTAGTTGGTACACTTAAGGAAATTGATTTTGAACTTATCGTGTCTCACTTGAAATCGTGATATTACTGTTTTGCATTAAAATATGTTTACTTGAAATAAAAAAAAAATGCTCACTATTTAATGAGTTGTTTATTACCTACACAACAAAATTATAGCATTGGCGTAGATATATATTTGCCTGCACCCATACTCACCATATTGATGTGCTTAGATATTTTCAGCTTAATAAAATATTTTGTTAATAGTACATATATACAACTTTACATAAAACAAAATAAAAAGAGATTAATCGGTTAGATAGTTTTACCTGAATAATATAAGTTCTATTTTTTAATGCTTAGATATTTTTACTTGTCAACCTTTAACTTCAATGATGTCGCATAGTTAATTTTACCGGGTATGTTCAGGTGGTTATACTTATTGTTAGGAGATATTCACCTGTTCGTAATAAAGAAAATACACCCGCTTGCGAATCACCTAGTGTTTTGAAAGTGTCGTTGGCTATTCTCATCTAGCCATGTACTTTTCTTATATTCCATGGCCTCTTTTACATCGTCCCACATTCTTTCTCGTGTTTGCAAAGTACTATAAAATCCTTTGTGGAAGACGTATGTCAAAATCGTAGAATGTGGTGCTCCATAGTCTCTGACTACCCGTATGGGATAAGGGCGTTAGGTTGTATGTGTGTGCTTTCAGCAAAAATAAAATTTGAGTGAAAATTACGAGTTTCCAACACAATGAATAAATGATAATATTATTGTTTTCTAGTTCTGCTTGAGGCGAGAACCTCCCTCCAACGAAATTAGTTAACTATTTACAAATTCTATATCAATATGCTATATTTTGGATGTAAGTATGTTTATCTAACAATAAAATTTGATTTTCATTAAACTGTTTATTAAATAGTTTAATGTTGGTGCGAATAGCAATATTTACAATATTGTGCACGTATTTATGTTTTTCTACTTTCGTGCAACCCAATAATTTAGCTAAAGATATTTTTAATTGATTTTATTAATATGTTTAGTTATCCTTATACGATTCTTACCAACTGCGCATTTTTAAATATTTGATATTTCTTTAAATTTACTTGTTACGGTATCCATAAAATTATCCATTTAGATGATTTTACCTGTTTGTAAATTAAGGTAATTTTTAACTAAGCGACAGTAACTTTTTAATTTATAATCGTCAAGGCTGTTGATTTAGGTCAAAAAATGACAAAAACTAAGAAGTTCCTAAAACAGTTACAATTATTTTTGTGCAGCAAATAGTTTAGTTATGATTTTTTTTGTCAAAATCAAAACTTTAAAACGCTCTACTGAAAAAATTAGCTAAATGTCGCTTAGATATGATTGCCTTTCAAGCGTCGATATTATTTTTATTAATTTCATTGTATTTGTAAGTTTTTTTCGTGTTATTGATTTATTTGTTATCATTTTAGATTCCCCATTTTTTTTTTGTTTTTGCGGAGAAAGTAACTTATTACTACCGATGCTGTAAATACAGAAAATAGAAATGCATGAATACGTGTTATGAATAGGCGCAACAACTGGGCACCAGCAAAATATTCGAAAATATAAAATAATGCTTGAAATATAGTAAAAAGAACAATTTCGCTTTTCTTTAGAAAATATTCCTACCTGTCAAACATTTGATGTTCGTCCCGTCGTTTAGAAATCAATTAAATTTACAAGTTAAAATATTACCAAAAGTGGAGTTTTATTCTTCTTGTTTTGGTTTTGAATGTCAAACGTTTAATATTCGTCCCATCGTTTAGAAATAAATTAAATTTAAAAGAATACTTTAGTTTTTTTATTTGTTTTTGACATTTGACGTTGACAACTAACAATTTCTGATCGCAACTATAATACGGACTTTGGCGGGAACCTGGGCGTAAAGGTTGCGTTGTTTCGGTTGAATTTGATTTTTATGTGCATGATGCGGTTTGTTCAGTGGCCAATAAGGAAAACATTCATTTTTATCATAATACTAGGTGTTTCTTGCGGCTTCATCCGCGTGTAAAGCCTTTCCGCTAAAAAAAAGTCCCTACGAAGAGATTAAAAATATGCATTATTTCCATGGGGGTAAATTACCGGGATAACAAGTAGACTATGTGTTAATCTAAGACATGATCTACTAGCGTGCCATTTCATCTAAATCCGTTTTGTTGTTTCTGTGTTTACTTCTAACACACATGTAAATATCCAAATATTTTTATGAACTTTCGCATTTATAATATCATCACAGGATACTGACGTAGATATTAGTAAGATTATCGTAATTATTAATTTTAATCAATAAAGATTTTTTATCAACAACTTTAACAACTTATTTTATTTTGTTTATTCCCTAATTTTCCTGTACGTATGATAAAATAATTATAGACATATATAATTATTTTATCATATATGTGTCACCTATGTAATGTACCTGTATGCTGAAAAAACGGCTAAGCGCCAGTAGAATGATAAATAATGTGGTCCGCCATACTAACGCACATAGAATCGTCTGGAACAAACACTTTTGCTTGTTACGCCATAGGGGTGAAAAGACGAACTAAATTATTGACAAGTTAGCTCTGTTACGCTGTAATAATGCCATTCACCGCTAGATGGATTTTGATTGGGGGGAGGAGCTATCGTTATATTTCATCCCCCGACCCCCCGCATTTAGCGACGCTACGTTCTAAAGAGATTTTGGCTTGACACACCTCCGCTCTTCTTCTTTTCTTCGTGGTTCCACAAGACAAATATTCGATTTTACGTCTATAAAACCGCGAACTGTTATGTCCAAATGCATATTATATGCGATGGTTCAAACGTGCTTTATAAAAGAGCATAGTTTACATCGAATCACACTTGCGCCAATAAATCGTTTAAGAGTCGCGGAATAGCCGAACGGGAGGAGTGTTTTTGTTGCGATACATATTATACAGGATTGAATTCGTAAAAGAAGGCAAAGGTAAGCAGTATAGTGACTGGCACACAATTATGTACCCGTTACATCCAGGAACGAGCTTCGTCAGTTTGTAAAAACGCCGCCGTGTCTCAACAGTAAATGCCGTATATGAAACTTGACGGTCCCCGAGGAATAGCTGGTAATCGCGTGTTGATTGCAATCACAATGTTTCAAGACAAGAAGATAAACAGTCTTAATGCGGTTTATGTAATGCAAGGCGTAACATCTAAATTATAAGTGGTAAACAATAAATGTTTTAAAACAAGGGTCTCATATTATGTTTGTGCGAAACATCATACGCATTAGCCAATATTGTTTCAGATTTTGTTCCAAATTAAACTTTGTTTTGATTAGTCATACAACATGTGTAATTATAATTGTATTTGGTGTTATGTTATATACTGATTCAAATGTAAGTTGGAAATAAGAAGTTAGTTTCTCAAAGAAAAAAGTAATAATACCCAAACAAAATTATATTTAGATTTTTACATTTTACATCCTCCCTGTTTATCCGTTTGTTCCGGCGAAGGTCTGAGAGAACTCTTTAGGAAAGGAGACAATTACCGTTTTTTATGACTGACAGAACAGCTGATTGTAAAAAAAGCAATTTAGGCCAGTTTTATTTTGAAAAGGTTTTCACGTAAAAAAGTCAAAACTAGAAAGAAAATCCTATTTTCACCGATTTTACAAATTTAAGATGATGACCGATGTTACAGCCGGAGAATGTATCAGAATGACTTTCTGTCCTCGTGTCTATGGTACTTTTACTTCTAGTCTTTTACATGGGCTGAACTGCGATTATATATTGCTATAAGTAATTTAATTTTTTGCTGATGTAAATGACGTTTATTTAGCTTATTTAATACAAATAGCCGTTGCAGCATAAGTAAGAAACAAGATTAAAAAACAAGTTTATTTAGGTGGTATGGTGAGGTTTGCCGCGAATCGCGAGTGAGTGGCAACGGCACACACCAGTAGTACTTAATGTAAAGTTACACCCGGTGGTCTTTAACAAGGGGTTCCAGGCGTCATAGCGGATACGGGTAGATGATTAAATTACCCATCGAGTGGGGAAATCATACGACGGGAACTTTTACTTACTACAAATGCTTCCAGCAGTTAGTTCATTACCATTTCCTAGACATTGTTTCATCGTAAATCAATAAAACTTTAAAGCCGTGTGGAAATCACAGATGGGCCAAGTATGTTGAAGTAAGGTTTACCACCCAGTGGAGTGGGGAATTTGCCACCCGAGCAAGTATTAGGCGGAACCATCCCAGAGGTGTAAGCAATATTCCATACCCGGTCGCGCCTGCGCTTTATACAAGCAGTAGAGTTGACCGGGCGTGTGAACCGATGCACCTTGTTTAGGATTCCAACCCTGCGTGACGTGGCAGAATTACGCAGTTCTTACGATACTTGGATTGAGATCACAGCGAATATCCACAGCAAGGATACTTAGGTCATTCCGCAATGAGAGTGGAACACTTTGAAGATTGGGGAGAGGATAAAACGGGCGATTTTTGCACGTGAACGCACACTGAACTCGACCAGGTTCTTGGAAAACCATATAGAAATAAGGTCCAGAGTTCGGTTGAGCTCAGTGACAAAATCCTCGCACCTCAAGGGGCCCATAGCAGTATCACCCATGAACCGCACTGTCATCTGCATAACAATGAATATTATTAAACGATAACATATAATTATCATTGATATGCAGAAGGAACAAGATGAGCGAAAGCACCGAGCCCTGTGAAACGGCGGCGTTTACTTACATGAGCATTGAAGCGTGCCGATCATGTTTATGTAGCAATAGACGCGAAGATCTCGAAGAGATTATATGACATTGTAGACGTTCTTCAGAAAAATTGCATTGAACATTTATAAGTTTCATGTCTCTTTTGCCCCTTCCCAGCGCCAGGCAGCCGTCAACCAGTGTTATTTGTACTATGCCAGCTAATAGAGGTAAAACGCAGAACTCTTGGACTAAGTAGGGACTCTCAACACTCGGAATGAGATGTCTATTTCTAAAGTGAGACACAACTACAATATCTTTGTCCGTATTGTTATGATAAAGTTATTACATAGCCGCGAAACCTGTTCCGATTTAAATACATAAATAGACCGACCAAGCTACGTAGCAAAATAGAGAGTGCATTACTTTCAACTATTGTTCTAAAGACAGTGGTCAAAACTCAATCGACTGTTTCCTTCCCGACGCGTTTATCTAATTCCAAATGGCTCCTTGTTCATTGTTATCGAATCGTTGCGGCCACCGCCACAGATAACACAGGCCTGAGTCACACGCGCGCCCTTCATCAAAACAAAAGCGCGCACAACGTAGTCGGTAACATTTCTTGTATAGACAAACGTTTGCTCACGTGTGGTACTCCACTGCTTCGGAAAAAGTTTTTAAGCAATCCAGTATTCCGAACGCATTCAGTGTGTCGTGGCTTATCTCAATTGAAGCTGGAACTTATTCAGTAGTGGATGCGTGATATGTTTCTCGTGACGATCATATTATTAATATAATATGAGACGTCTACGCATTATACTTTCGGTCGGTTTAGTTACCACCTCTGTGCTCGAAAACGCCCTGAATATCTTGTTACAAATCATTGTTCTAAAACTATAAGGTCAAATGCTATAGGGATTAAATTGTCCTTCGTCTATCGTTTTTTCACGTGGATGAGATCATTATGATAACAATAGACTAAAAAGGCCGTGAATAAATATATTATGCAGCATGAAATTATGATATGTATTTTTACTATATTTTATTACTTACATATTCTACTAGTTTACACCCGGCACGGTCTAAAATAAACATAAAAAATATATATGAACGGTATTATATTACAGAGTCTAATGTAAGTAGGTTTCGATTAAATTTTGTATAATATTGAAATAAGAGTGGGAATGATACATAATAATACATGATACATATAAGTTTTATACTTATAACCAAATAAACTTATTTCAAAGAAATACAATGCACCATATGCTTAGTAAGTGAGTTTTATGTGCCACAAAAATAGTTTGCCTAGTACATGAATGTCACAGAGGTTCAGTTTTTAACAGGCAAGTGGTGTTCTAAGAACACAGCACTGATTTTTGTTCCCAGTATAGAATCCAAGAATAGTCGTTTTATCGCATTTCGTTGGTTTGCGCCGGCGCACCGGAGCTTATGTCATGTTCAGCGACAACTGTCCTACGATAATAAAGCTTATTTTCCTTTTACAGTTTAAGCTCATGATGCTAAATTCTACGTTCACTGTGATCTTGGCGGCATGGAAACGGAGCGTGAAATGGAAGCTTAATTTGCTAAACAAGATAGTGGGGGCGGTCAGAACCTACTTCAGCTTATAGTCCATCGGTGCAGGAGCAAAACAACTAATATGCTCTAGGACTAGACTATTACAATGCCTCCATAATAAAAAAAAAAAACTATATCTAATGACTTTAACAATTCATTAATCTCATGTACAATCTACAGCATGAGTATCGGTACAAATCGGTATATTTGTGAAGAGAAAAAAAAGATAACTAAGAACACAAAAGTATGGAGCCAATTCGAATTTGTTTAGCTACTTATGCTGCTGACTGTACATGACATTATGAATTTTATTTTGTTAGCGGAAAGTAAAGGTAAAACTATGCCTGCGATACTAATTCTTCAATGGATTTTGTTTACATTTTGGAATGATGCGCAGCTTTTATGAGGTGTATGATGCAATTTTTTCATTCACAGAACAACGATAAAGTTTACATGTTTTGCTGAGTTGGGTGTGCGTTGCGTTATACGTACTCGCCTCTGACTCACAACGGTAATGGGTCGGTTTATTTTGCAACAGCGATTCAAGTTTGCCTTTTTCGGTGTTTCTGCATATGACTACGAGATACATCACACAAAGTCCCAATGTTTGTCTGGTTCAAGATATTTACGTAGTCCACTTTAATATGTTACTTGCTTTAGGCATTTATTTTACATGTTAACGCGTGTAATGTCATTCTTAATGTCGACGAGGTCACCGTCATTGACCGTCTCGGCTTCAATTACTACTGCGAGTCGTGGTTCGCATCGGCTTTTTGTGACCGAAGCGAAATTCACTTCTCCTTCGCTCATACTGGGGACTATTTATGAACAGTTCATTTCTTTTTCTTTTCCGGTTGCCAGCTATTTCTCCATAATTATTATGTGTCAGTAGGTTAGGAAATATATTGCTATGAAAACTATAATAGGAACGTTTTGTAATATCATATTATTCTTTGAGTTAAGAGTTTACAGAGCTGATTTTTGTTTTAGTAAGTATAGATGTTTGTATCACTTACTATGCTGTTTTCAAATGGCTGGATATAGAAAAGTGTATATGGAGTATTAAAACTTGATTGTAGGTATAACAAATTGAACTACACTGGAAACATTGCGAACAAAACCTGTTTTCTGGTCCGGCCGCGACGCCGTAAGTCGAGGGACATCAGTCGACACGTCACGTGCACACTTGTTTTGATCATTACGTTAAACGAGTACGTCAGTCTATATGGTATATTCTGGTCATCAAATCGAAAGCTGCTAGTTGTTATTGTCCGGCTTAATTTTGTTATCGGTTAAGCCCCCTTCAATATTTGTGTTCATAAAATATTTTTAGTTTATTTTTAATACTATTTAATCCCTTCATCCATTAATAAATTGAATTAAATACATCCAATGTAGTAAAAAATATCTCTGATTGCACCATTTCTACCTCTCAGATCTCTTGAGGTCGGCTTACAACGCTTAATGTTCTTCTGTAATTTGCTTAAAAACGCCTGGCACAAATAAGTTCTATACCAATAGAATAAAGTGGAAAATTTTGATTTTTTGTTTGTTTGTAATGGATAAACTCAGAAACTACTGGACCGTTTTTAAAATTCTTTCACCAATATAAAGCTACATTATCAACGAGTAGGCTGCTTTTTATCCCGGGAAAATATAAAACGGGACTTTTATCCCGGAAAAACTTTATATTTAATATTTATATATCTAATACGGTCTTAAAATTGAGTTTATACGATTTTATATATCCGTCACTATTATAATGAAATAACAACATTTTGTAGTTACTCGAAAGTAAGTATTTAAAATTGCCAGTTCCTTGGGAGTTCGCAATTGTGTTAAATCTTGTAATCAGCGGATGTCGTACACAATGCCCGGAGATTTTCGGTCACTTGTATGGGGCATAAGTCAGTTGAAACAATAGATGGGCGCGATCCTCTATGAGCTAAATACATTATAAAATTATGAACGACTCACAGGAGGAAACGGAGCTGTTACGAATCACAACTAGAGCTCAGTGTTTAGTTTCGTTTTTATATATTTTCTCAATGTTACTAGAACATCACAGAAATTGTGTAGATTTAACGTAAGATGAAAATGAAAGCATGAATCTAATGCAACCCGTTACGGTCGACTTATAGGTACTATTGTGGTTCTTCATCTAGCCCTTGGTTAGAGGCTAGAGGTTCTCACTGCATTCTTGCTTCTTAGTACCTACTTGTAATAGCAAATGGCACTTATAAGTTTTAACAAGATAAAATTATAATACTTAACTGAAAAATATTGTTTCCATCTAAATTAGGCTATAAGAAAATTTCATAAAGTTACCTACTATATAATACATATTGGTGAAATATCTTCCTTTGCCAGTGAAACATTTGATATTATGTGTGTACGTGCATGATGTGTCATTACATCTAAAAAAAGAAAAAAACAACTCCATACTTCGCTGAACTTTAACTCCGTCTTATTTGTGGTTTTCCTTTAATGTGAAACAGCATAAGAAGAGCTTATTTGTGAATCACAATAAACAAATTAAATTGAATTTTGTTGTACATACCTACTAGACAATAATAGGTCAATATTATGATTAATTAGTTTATGAGTAACATCAGTACTAATTCGCCCCATAACGACACATATAACATAATGAATCCCGTAATTCACTTATATCGTAAGTGGACCTCGGATCACTGGCTGTTCACCTCGTTCATTGAGCGTCAATTAGTCGAGATTTGCGTCGCAAAGAGTTAACACATGTTGCTTCACAACTATTCTAATATAGACTCTATCTCTTTTGTAGAGAGCTTTATGCTCCTTGCGATGGGGCGCACAAAGTAACAGAACTGTTTGAGTCACCGCAGAAACGGGACTCCAATTTTCAATTGTGGACACAGCGTGCCGCCCAGTGGGCTTAGAATGTGACAAAAAGGCGCAACTCGTAAGACGATGTCGTTTAGTTTTGATGTTTGTGATTGAGCGAGAGACCAATACGTCAGTCACGTGTTAGTCTCTCCACCAATCCCAATAAGACGAAATGAAGTCGTATCGTATTTTATTTTGTCACACTCTAAACCCACTGATCTTGTTTTCCGGGCAAATATTGCCTTTTAGTCGTTTGAATCCTCTCCAGTGCAAGCATTTTTGTTTAGAAAATAAATTTGATATAATGGGAATTTTATTATTTTGTTAATTTGAGAATATCTGTCCTTGAGTTAAATTTTAAGTTCTGTTTTGATCTAAACCAATGTTTGACGATGTATGACGAATGGTGACGCAGTGAAGACTGACACCAAATGATGATGAATATATTGTGTTTAATATGGTGGTTCGGTATAAATGCGAAATTTTAAGTTTAATTCGTTGTTGTTTTTTTTTGTCAAAACCATATTATTAGTTATTGAGAAATCTCGGTGACGGTGATCGTCGGCACTCGGCTGTTAAAACAGCTGAAGTTTATTATAATTCCAATAATGTGTCCAGCGTCGGTGTAATAGTTTTTGCTGCCGCCCGCTCTGGCCTTGTGTGTAGACAATGGATCGCTCTAGTATATGCGTATATGATAGTGGCGGTGCTGTGGTGCGATCCAGTTCGAGAGGTTTGACCGCCGCGCCCTATTCGACCACCTATTTCAAGTATTTTTAATTAATTCCCCGCTATGTACAAAATATTGCTTGCGCTAAATGTAATGCTACGTGCGTGGCCTCTATTGATTTATTTGAGCACTAAACGTATTTTCATACTCATTCTGCTTTTAAGCTTCACTATGAAGCATGTAGAGATGAGAATAACGAGCGTAACACTTGTTGCTTACCTTTGAGTTCTTACTTTGTTAGCTTTGCGACATCGCTATTACCTACATATTATTCTGTAACTGTTGGTTATGTCGTATACCTTTTCGTATATAACAAACACATCGGATATGAATTTTACGCACATTATAGGAGAAATAAACAAAATGTTAGTTCGACTTAATAACACCTTCATTATACATTAATTATAATTCAAGAAATTAAATATCACCACTAATGTCAGTTATCTAATCTGATGTAATGCAATAAAAGCGGGTGCAAGAATAAATTGCATTTCTCTCGAATTCATTTGGTAAGTGAATAACAAAAAAATATATTAAGCATATAACATTTTCGCAGTATTGTGACATTGATGAAGATAATATTACTTGTGTACTTGCTATATATGTAATATACAACAATAACTGGCAGGTAAGACGACCAAGGTCTCTTCTAGTAGCGGAGCATTAGTAACGTTATGTGGTCATTTGTTTTAGGTATGTTATGCTTTGTGTCTATGGTTGGCTACTGATTATAATATAACTTTATAACTTTATTGAGCACCAGAAATTAATTATACAATTCCATTGTGGTACAATCTCCTGAACTAGGTTCCCATACCTGTATGTCAGGAGAGAGTTCCTTCCTTATTTCTAAATACTTCATACAATAATAACCGGTGAGCAATTATTTAATTATATTTAACAATATTTGTAATCTACTTGCGTTTGTGTGTGTGTGTGTGTGTGTGTGTGTGTGTGTGTGTGTGTGTGTGTGTGTGTGTGTGTGTGTGTATGCGTTTGTGTGTGTGTGTGTGTGTATGCGTTTGTGTGTGTGTGTGTGTGTGTGTATGCGTGTGTGTATGTGCGTGTGTATGTGCGTGTGTGTGTATGAGTGTTATGTATTTGTAACTACATAATGCTAGTGTCAATAATTTATTTCTAGAAGGTTTTCAGTTTTCTCATATTCTAAATCCTGTAGCCATTCAATTATGTGTTGTTTTAATTGATAATTATTTAAATGTTTAATATTCTTTTTTCTACTGTTTCATTATATAGTTTTGGTGCTAATACACTATAAAATTACCTACTTGGCGAGGCAAATAATACCTATCAACTTATAGGCCTCATTAGAAGTCATATCTAGTCACATTGGTATTCAGGCACCAAGGAATGTAAATCTGTAGAGATGTAGGAGGTCCTGAGCATAAAATACTCTCTAAGTAATAATAGTCGGTATATTAGTTTTATTCTGAACTACCGACTTTAAGGCCGACAAAATGTTCGACCTTTGAAACCATTAGCCAATTTTAAAACAGAATTAGAATTTATAATATTTTAACGACGTCATTTAACCTTAGTGGGCGAGAAATTATATTCTCCATTGAAAACATTTTAGTAAGCGCTCACCAGCAGGCGACCGCGGTCCGCGACCCGCGTGTTGCGTTGCGATGTCCGCAGTCCGCACTCTGTGTCAAACTCTCTACGGTTCTATGTCAATAGTTCACAGCTAGCCGTTCCCCTGTGGGCACTGTTCCGCAGAGCCATGGCTGCACCTCGCTTCTCTATCATTATAACGTGTAAGAGTAAATATCATACCATACCAGCCCTGTATTATATATTGCCCACTGCTGAGCACGGGCCTCAGGCTGGCCTAGTGCGGGTAGGCAGACTTCACATACCTTCGAAATTCAGAGAACTTCTCAGGTGTGCCGCTTTCCTCACGATGTTTTCCTTCACCGTTAAAGCGAGCGATAATTCATAAAGAATACACTCATAACTTTTTAGAAAAATCCGAGGTGTGTGCCCTTGGGTTTTGAACCTGTGGAAATTCGTTTTGGCAGTCTATTCTACTCCCAACTAGGCTATCACTGCCACATATTATCAATCAATATCATATTGAAACCGATGAAAAACAATTACTTATGTTATTTAATAAGTACCGAACGAATATAACGGCGCTATTACAATACATATTATAATACATGTTATAGGTTATGCTAAATGTGACAATATTTAAAAACAATTTAAAAAAGTCCACGTACTCACAAGCTCAATTTTATTACATATGTATAAATGATTGAAATATTTGAGAGGCTGCAGAACGAGTCCAGCGTCCGTTCATTTTCAATATTACACTATGTTACCAGAATATGAACGTTTTAGTCGGAATGAATGTTACCTACATACTGCATCTGTGTAAATTCCTCACTCATTTCGCCCTGGTGCTTTTAAATATCCAATACAAATGCCAAATCGCGAGTATTCTCAGATTTTAACGCGAGTCGACTTAGGTTCTTAAATGACTTAAAAAAACTGAGGTATTGTATTCGACCCGTATGTATATTGTTTTTAAAGGCAATAGCTAGTCCCAGTAAAACACGAATTATTAAGTTCCAATATTTTAATAAGTAGGTATGTATCTTCATTCGCTGAAGATACATACCTACTTATGTTCCATCTTAAAGAAGGTGAACTTTATTGATTAAATTTGCCGCTTTACCAGCCCTTCCCAGAACTTATATTATTCAATCTATGTAGCCAGTACACAGTAAATCCACATGTATGACAAGAGATACGTTTGGTGCGTAGTTGGTTGCATTTTACAAGACCTGTGTTATATTTGTTTTGTGAGGTCGGAGATATATTCACTTCAGTTGGCCGTTTATTAAAACAAGATAAAATTATTACGATTTGTATTGTTTACTCTGTTTATCTAAACAATGTAATGTATTTTAAGAAAGAAATAACACACAGCGGCGACCGTTGTACAGATAAGGGGTGATTAATATAATCTTATCTATAGACTTAAAAAAAATCGTTGATTTTTGTCTGTGTGTACAAAATCTGAGTCATAGCCATGGGTATCACTACAGATACAATGGTGTTAACGATTTTCAGTTTCTACATTATTGTTTCTCGTATAGATTACTAGTTACTACGTTAATTATAACTTATGATAAGTACAGTTAATCGGAATAAGCCCGGAGTCTGGAATTTGTGCCCGATATGGCGATAGGCTCGCCCCCTATCACACCATGGGACGAAATAATGGCGAAAAGTGGGTGCACTAGTCGCGCCTCCGCCTACTTCGAGAATAAAAGGTGTGTGTGTTATTACTTATGTAGTTTATATCGGACATGGGTATAATATTATACAAACTCATTTGTGTACTTGCCATGACACCATAGTATGTCCCTTCAAATCGCGCATCTCGTATACGCACAAGCAAATGATGCATCGAACTGCTTACATAATACGCTTTCCACATACGTCCAAACTGCCGTAAGATCTATTCTACACTGCTCACATAATACTGGTATGATATTTTTAAATTTGGAGCCTTTCCGAAAGCCTCGGACTCGAGATACAAGAGTCAAATATCGGTAATGAGAGAAAGTGAATGACGTAATATAATAACATGCATTCGGTGTATACGTTCAATGCGTTTGATTACTCTGCCTGACAAGAGCGGTGGATTGTGGCCAAAATATGTCTAGCTTTACCTCATATATTTTTATTTCCATCTGATTTTTAATTGATCCATAAAATATTTTTGTAATATATTTCATCTGAACGACAGCAGCTCGTTTCGATGAACAAAAACGAGTATCCATATATAGAGAGAGACAGCAAACGGCCTATGTTTTTATTTCCATTGCAAAAACAACGGTAACAGAACACGTTCTGCGTTATTATATGAGTCACAACTGACAGCTCACATACAAAACTAAGCGTTTAGCAATATTCTTTAGCTTTTTAATGAAAGCAATAAAATAATATAAAATACAGTGTAAATTCTATATGACTACATTATAATGAAAATTTTCCTATAGCATTAGTTAAATTGGTGGTTAACCTTAAACCCCATACATTGAACTCTTAGGACCTCCATGTATAATCAACTGAAAATACTTCTTTAGAGGTCCCTCAACGCGTCGACGTTTAGGTCAAAATATTACGAGGTACTTAAAGGACAAACAAAGACACTTTTATTTTATTTTACTTTTTAGAGGAATTTGTTTCGGGGGTTATTTGAATTTCAATTTAATAAATTGTAAAGATTGCATTTTAGTTACCGGATCGTTAAATAATATGTACATTGTAGGTGCATACCTACCCACTTAGTTACGTAGTAATGAATATTTTAAATTTGTCATTTGGGATGCTATGTAGCATTTATACATACAAACTTACTGTGTACGTCAGTGTTATAGTGCGACTATAATTTTATCTTTGTATTGCATATAAAGTTGTTCTTCAAAGTAAAACAAACCGAGCGGGTTTTGTTTACTCGTTTCTTAATGTAATTTTACGCAACGAAAACATTCTTAAACTTTACTATTTATATAAAAAGTGTTTAAGATGGGAGGCGGGCATGTATCTGAATATCGTAGTGGCCTCGCCCGGCGCAGGAAGCGATCTCTCATTACAGCTTTTTTTGTTTTGTTTGTTGCTCCCGGTTAGGCGCGACTTTACGTAGTGAGTGTTCAGTATTGTATTCAATCGCTTTGATGCGTCTATTGATTCCAACTTTAGGGACCCATGACATTAATAGTTTTATTGAAAATAGTCTGGTAAATTTCAGAGAATATTTTTTTGTTATTACACAGAGAAATATTATCATATTAATTATACATAAAGAACACCATGCTGGTGTATCAAATTGTGAAACGGTGGATACTAGATATGTTTACCTCGTGATGTTCGATGGTTGGATTGATAATTCGAGTGTTTGAATGCGTTGTATCTGGCACATTACAACTGAGCGACACGCTGTTTATAGTGTATCGCGCGTTGATCTCGCGGCCGCGCCCGCACGCCGCGACGCGCGGGCTGCTCTCCGTGCGCGCTCGACCGCTCTCCGCCGACTCATATGATTATTTTTCTTTTCACCAAATCCGACCAATTCGTTGTAATAATACGTATACGAATGTTTAGGGGGTTTATGAACAGTACGTATTGCGCAGTTTCACTCATATCTTTATTACACTATCGTACGATTTGTGAAGTGAGTGAGTGACTCGAGGATCGAGTTTTGGGAATCATGCAGCAGTCTCCATTGTTGCCTTGTTGTCAAAACATAATGTTATTTTAACATTCATACTGGTTTTTTCGATATCATGAAAACGAAAGTAAGACGACCTGTCCGTTATGCCTTCCTCGATAGAATGGCGAACAGATTTTGATAAAGCTTCAACACCGAAATGAAGGGCGCAGTGTAACTATTTTTTTAAAGATCACCAAAGGAGAGCAAAGTAAATCGTAGAAACAATTTACCTAAACGTAATTTATAAGGAAGTATCGTGACTCCCAAAATTTAACACGTGATCCTTATTTTGTTTAAGTAGTCTTTAAGTAAGTGAAATTGAGGATACCTATAAGTAAATTGATCTACTGATCTATGACTCAGATGTAGCATGCAGATTGCAGACATTGCCTCCATGAGTAGTCTACATTTACTTATCTTTTTTTATCGACGGCACGGCAATGTTTTACCTCAATGGGACGATAAGTTAATGAAAAGTAAAAAAATATTTTGGGATATCATCAAAAGTGCAATACATTAGTAATGTTTTTACAGTTGACATTAAAATGTAATCATTAGTGATCTAACGAATGAAATGACTAGTATGAATATGATGAGTCTTGGCAAGATGTGACGCGCCGGGCGATACGACTGCTCGGCGCGGTTGGACAAAGGTCCGATACGGCGCCGAAAACTCTTAGAGAGTGGCGTCTCCCGGCCCCTGCCTCTGGCTTCTCACCCTTCGGGGATGCAACAGGTGCCCGCGGAACTTTTTACGATATCTCCGTGTTTTGTAGGTATGATTCCCACGCACTGTTTGGGATAATACTCAATTCGAATTCAGTGACGACGTGAGGTATTTTTTGTTTATTTTTGAACACTCGGGTAGTTCGTGTACTAATTATGATAATGAAATAATAATGATTAAATCAACACATATTTTTGGTGTTAAAATTTTATTCCTTTATCAGAACCATTCCGCCTACTACCTTAGTTCAATTCATGGGTGTGCGCTCAGCCAAGGTTTTATCTATTTTTATTACGATAGCTAACATATGAGTGATGATTTACAAAATCGGGTCAGAAAATCTCTGCCTCTGTAACAGGATGAACTGACCATAGGATAATATTGGTCGAAATTTGTTCCTTCAAATCCCTTACCAAATTGATTATTATTCACATTGGGTATTTTACTTGGATGATAGATCAAAGTTCACACTTATAATAATGATATCATAATATTATTATCATTTTTGGAGAATCTCAGCAAACAATCTCGTGTTTCATTTCACGTAATCAAAACCAAACATCTGTTATAATTTTTTAGTCAAAATAAATATATATTACTCGGGGGATGAACAAAAGTTTAACCGATGCGTCTTCTATATTTTATCCCGGGAAATAAAAAGCGGGACTTTTATACCGGAAAAACTATTTAACGCGGGTGGAGCCGCGGGCAAAATCTAGTTCTAAATAAAACGACTTAAAACATATTCGCAAACTAAAGCTAGTGTGACATAAGATATTTTGTTGAACTGTTTGACTTTTTTTTTGGTTCGGCAATCGTGTTATTCATCAGCCAGTAATAAAAACCAAATTACCACAAAATAAACTTTAAATAATGTTTAGGCGTTGATGTGTGTTAAAATAAGATATTTTTGTATGTAAAATCCCACCAAAACATAAATGTTAAAAGAAGAGCCAAGTTCAATATAAAAATTATGCTGGGCTGTGGGCTTCGCCGCAAAAAGAATGGAGATCTAAATGAGTGCCAAGTTCTATGCAAAATCCAAATATGTATTTATAGGAACAAATAACATTATGAACAATTAGTATTAAACTCTATTTCTTTGTTTTATCGGATACCTATAACAATTGCTGTTATTTAAAAATATGAGATCTTAAAGTAGGTTAGATTTGACTTTGCTTTGCTGCCGCGTGTCTAGATAATTATTAGTGACGAATTTTAGTAATAAATCCGTTTTAAAGTCGAGTGCTAAAAGGGATTTATCTAGTAGCAAAATAAGGAATTGGTTAACGGTTTCGTAGTTACCGAATGCTCCATTATGTGTTCAGAAAAACACAGTGGAAGTTAACCGACGTTTATATTAGGTTTAACTTTAATGGATTAATAGTTTTTAAAAGTTTAACGGCGAGATTCAGAAACCGGGCATTATTCATTAAGTCTTAATAAAAAGCTAATAAGTTAACACAACATTCACTAATTATGAAGCGATACGAAGTTCACCGGGCCAGCTAGAACTATAATAAATATTTTCTTTATAAAGTAATTTGCTTAAAGTTTATTAAAAACGTACTTTTTTAAATTGGATGCTACCGTTTGTAACTATTTAGAATGGTTTGCCGTTCGACATTTGTACAGTCAGCAGCATAAATATCTGTACAAAATCAAAATTTCCATTCGCCTATATACGCTTTAAGTTAAACTGAAAAAAAAATCTTCGTATGAAGTAATGCAAATCTCTTTCATTTTATTTTTGTGAAGAGAAAAAAGATTAGTAAGAATACAAAAATATGTAGGCAATTAGAAATTTTGAATTTGTTCAGCTACTTATGCTGGTGATTGTACAGCTAGCGAAATAAGTAGGTGAACTAATTGAGAACTAGTTTAAGACCCTGTGAAGGACATTCATAATCATCATCATCAGCCATATGACGCCCACTGTTGAACATACGCCTCCCCCAAAGATTTCCAGATGGACCTGTCAATAGCGGCCTGCATCCAGCGCGTTCTTGCGGCCTTTACCAAGTCATCGGTCCACCTTGCAGGTGGAGGCCGACGCTGTGCTTGCCAGTACGTGGTCTCCACTCGAGAACTTTTTTGCCCCATCTGCCGTCAGTTCTTCGAACTATGTGCCCTGCCCATTGCCACTTCAGCTTGCTTTCCGTTGGGCTATGTCAGTTACTTTCGTTCTTCTACGGATCTCCACATGTCTGATTCGATCGCGTAGAGAAACACCTAGCATAGCCCTCTCCATAGCTCGCTGAGTGACCGTGAGCCGTCTTAGGCGGCCCATAGTCAGAGGCTACGTCTCAGTGCCGTATGTCATCACTGGTAACACACATTGATTGAGTGAAGGACATTAGCTACTTTTTATCCCGGGAAAATATAAAGCGGGTGATCCCGCAAAAACTGTGATCACGTGGGCAAAGCTGCGAGTAAAAGCTATTATAAACTCATTTGCAAAAAAAACGGGCACCTAAGCAATGAACCATTTCAAATGTTACTATTGGTTTGTTTGATAATTATAGGTAGTTTTACTTTCACAATGTTGTAAATTAATAAGCAAATAATCGTTTTCGTCAGTATTATCATAAAATTTATGGGTTTTAATGCTAAAGTTCACTAGCAGTGTATGCTCGCTAGTAGTGCATATGCACGTGAAGTAAAAGTTAACAAAGATTTTTGTTTGTTTTTTCTTTAATAAAGTAAAAGCAGATAAATGTTTAGTATCGAGTGTGACCCCCTCTAGCTGAAATCACAGCTTGAATTCGTCTGGGTATGCTAGCGAGGATATCCCGGATACTTGCTTGCGGAATACGTTCCCACTCCGCGGTAATCACATTCTTCAGCTCTCTGATGGTTTGCGGAGCCGGTTGTACTGATCTCACGCGTCGTTTCAGAACGTCCCAGACATGCTCTATAGGATTGAGGTCGGGACTTCGAGCTGGCCAATCCAAACGACGAATGCCGACCTCTTGCACATACGCTTCCACATCGCCAGACCGGTGGGCGCGAGCGTTGTCGTCCATAAAAATTGAGTCTTCGCCTAAAGCGGCCAATGCGGGTTGTGCATGAGGAATAAGAACTTCCGTTATGTATCGATGTCCAGTCAGTGAGCCGTTTTCAATGAATACTAACTCTGTACGATCCATTGAATTTATTCCTGCCCAAAACATAATAGAGCCCCTACCATAAGGTGTGATTTCTTCAAAACAAGCCTCTGCAAAGCGTTCTCCTCGTCTTCGTAGCACTCGCCGACGTCGATCTTCACCGAACAGAGATATCCTGGCTTCATCGGAGAACAATACTCTATTCCAGTCTTCTTGAGTCCATGACTCACAATTTCGAGCAAACCTAAGCCTGGCAACTCTGTGCTCACGGAGTAACTTAGGGCCGCGGGTCGGGCGATGACTGCGTATATTGGCCGCGAGCAGCCTCCTCCTGACCGTCCATAGACTAATATGCACATTTCTTACTTCTTCGAGGTTGTTCTTAAGGTCCACATACGAAGACTTGCGATTTCTCAATGCGCGACTCACAAGAAAACGATCATCCCGTGGTTGGGTACATGGTTTTCTTCCAGGACCAGGCCTTCTCTCGACGGAACCGGTGTCTTGATACCGCTGCCAGGTCTTTTGAACCGTCGAACGACTCACACTTAGCCTCTGAGCCACGAAGCATTGGCTGCAGCCCTCTTCGAGCAGCGCAATAATTTTGGTAGCTTTTACCACTTTCTCTAACATTATTGGGACAGCTAAACAGCAATAAATGAAGCTTTGACAATTAAGAATATGAAATAAATTCATAAAAATTGACTAAAAGTTATGAAAACCGATATTATCTTTTGGAACTTCGCACCAAAAATGTAGGATAAAAAGTGGTTTTCTGTAAAAACGAGCATCAAACGAAAATTTTAATTTAGAACGTACTGTTTTAAACACCACGGCATTTTTAAAACCGGCCAGTAACATGTACAAATGATTGAAATCATTTTGGTACCGTATTTTTTTAAAAAATAATTAAAATCCAAACCGCCCGTTTTTTTTGCAAATGAGTTTATAATATGTGCGTGTCCAGCGGCTACCTACGTCACCACTCGGCGTCTCCTGCCGCTGTTCCGACTCCGAACACCCCAGACAAAATAATGTGTGTATGTCTGCACCCCTGTCGCGGACCATACGATTGCTCAACATTATGTCCGGGAACGAGGAATGTGGATATATTTCTTTACAAATTGCAGGAATTTATGGAAGTGGCCCACAGGTTTATAGAGGTCAATTAGTAAATAACTACTTGTCTGCACAATGCCGCTTTAGTATAATTCTAATGGTGTTGTATACAAATGCAAATATTCCTTATTGTAACAATTTTAAAGCGTACAGTATGGTGTACAATGGGCGGCCTTATCGCTACAAGCGATCGTATATAAAATATGTATTAAATAGATAAAAACAAAAAAGACGTGTGGCACTCGGAGACTGCCGCGGTAAAGCTATTGCATAGCATTTTTTATCAACTTATGTAATTATAATTATTTTTTTTTAATTTTTTTTTCTATTGTCCAAATTTCACTCATGCCCTAACGCCGAAACTCTAAGCAGGCAATTCTAATATTTATAACCTCTTTGAACATATATGAAATAAAATATGAATATAGCTTAAAAACTATTTAAAAATTTAAACTTAGAATCACGTCATCTCGCCACGGGGACCTCAGAGTAAGTATATACCTATAGAGGGCTAATATCGCATCGTGCGCCCACTACCCAGCGTAGGCAGGTGAACTATAGCCACTTATATAGAAATGTTGGCGACTGCTAGGGATGGGCACGCGAGCAGCACCAACGCAGCAGTTATCGATAAGTACAGGTCCGGCGGCGCGGTACATATTGTTGTTAAAAAATTGTGGTTCTACAAAATATGGCCTTGTGAGTAATTTTAAGCGTATTAATATAGATAAAAGCTATGCTGCGAATTGGTGTAGTGCCATGTGGAATGATTTATAAACACGGTACCTCAAGAGCAGTTTTTACAAGCATTAAGAACCAATAATATTAATGGATATCCATTATAATTGAACCAATGGATATAAACCGAGGATCGCACCATGGATTTCTTAGCTAGTCTCCCCAAGCCTAAAATAGTCACGTCTAGTTTTTGAAATATTTATTACCAATGTTAAAAAAATGACAAAGAAATATATCTTAATGATTGCTAACTTATACTGTCAAGACCCGCGATAGAAGCTATGCAATAGCTTAAAAATATTATCGTAATCAGTCAATTTTTAGGAACAGTAATTATTTCTTTCATTTCATAAACAAAAACGCAATTATTAATTGGCTTAAAAATCACACACAGACAAAAACAGTTACCTAAGCTACATTATATTAAGCATCGCCTTCGATAGTAATAAACACGTATGCTATAATATGAAAATATTACATCGATTCTGGTATCGACGCGTAACATCACTATCGAAAAAGCGGGATGCGGGGCAGTGCGGGGGGTACAAGTGTTCGCCTCCCGAGCGTCTTTCATACCGCGACGCGTAATTTCAATTTTACTTAAAAATATGCTGAAATATGGCTTGCCTGTGAAATGTGATATTAGAATTCTATTAAGTGTGTTTCCGAGTGTCTTTTTTACAAGATTCCACAGAACATTTAACCATTATGCAGTATTAATAATCAAATATTCCCATAGATCTCACTCGTGTGTGCTCACACCGTTCCTACTCGAGTGACTACAAGCGCTTGCGGCCGGCGCAGGACGATGTTCCCACCCGTGCCTATTGTTCCCACTTGCATACGCGCTCTCTATAGGTATATACTTACTCTGAGACGGGGACATTTTCATCCTCAGAATAAGGACTTGCTTTAGTCTTTATTCTATGTTTTCATCAACTGCGCGCGTTTGACATTTCGATACGTTTCACTGACTGGAACAATTTTTAAATACTCGGTAATTTCGACCTTTTATCGTTTAACATTCAGCTCATATCCTCTTACATATTGTATTCTTACAAGACTGCGATATTAAATTTACTTATGGAATTTTACACTCTACACGGTTGTGATAGAGTTGAAAATAAAATATCACCGCTGTGCCGGTCGGAGTGCGGGTTGTTAGGTTATTTTTTCGTTACGGAATTTCTGGATTCGGTCTCCACGCTCAAGGCCCGCGATAGAAGCTATGCAAAAGTTTAAAAATGTTTGCAAATTTGTGTATTATTTCTTTTAGTAATTGAATGAATGTTTAAGAGTCGGATTGAATGCAAATTTCAATAGCGCTAAACAATGCAACCGCCGAGGGCCCTCTATGCTGTAATGCACTTCCTGTAGTACGTGTGGACAATTCGTTACATCTGAGTATCGTGACGCCGAGTCACCGATGTCGCTCTTCTGATATAATATACGGCCGAAATTAATTAATGATCGAGATCGATATTGCCATGTCAATCAAGGAAATGGACTAATCAGAAATAAGTTTAATGTGCGGGCACAAACTCAACTAACCAAGAAAAATTATAGGATAAGGTCTCTTATTTATCCAACATAGAAAATTAATCTTGCCCGTCATATCGTTACCACTGGGTTCCCACAAAGCTCTGTACGAACAAAGATTTTTGGTTTGTAAGCACCAGATTATTTAAAATCTTATGTTTAGGTAATATTGCGTGTCTACTGACGTCGTTTAATATACTTGACAACAAACTCAATTACACGTTGACAACCTCCATACAAACGTAGAGATTCAAATTTTATTAATGTTTATCTTTGTGATGTTTATAATGTTCGTAGTGCCTGAACTGCCTGGACTGCCTCGGTGGCGTAGTTGTATTGCGTACGCGTTACGAGTACGATTTGCGCGCTGAGGTCCTGGGTTCGAATCCCGGGTCGGGCCAAAAAAAGCCATTGGTCCTGCGCCTGATCTCTCTCCGGTCATGTCGGATTGCCGTCTCACCGGACTATGAGAGTGAAGGAATAGCGAGTGCACCTGTGTATTGCGCACACACTTGTGCACTATAATATCTCCTGCGTACCTGGCTGATCTCCGTTGAGATTGGCCGCCGTGGCCGAAACTGGCTAGGAGGATTTCATTTTTCAATGTTCGTAGTAAATACCTACATGGAAAGTAAATTAATATGTTATTCCTAGCATCAGCATCGTTGTTAGTTTGTAGTTAATTAAAACGCAGACCATTTTATCATTTTCATCATCTATGTCGCCTATTATAATTAGAATAGGCCAATATAATTTCTAATCACGGTTCATTATGCCAGGATATTTGTGGTGTAGCATTTATTTATGTGTCCTTTGCCGCTTGTGAACTGTTATCGGTCCGGTTTTGTCTCCGCGTTCACTATGTTTTATGAGTTCCATTCATTCTGCGATAAAGTGTGATTACCGTGCACTGTTCTTGTACTTTTTTTCTTTTTTACCAGTACAAGCTGATAGGATTGTCCGTCCGTCAAATATCCATACATGATAATATGATGCGTCTGTCCAAAATATGGGTTCATATTAGTAAGTATGATGGAACTCAGGTCTCAGATAATAGTAGTTATATAATTATGATGATAGTAGTTGAATATTAAGTATATTTACCCAAAATGAATGTCATCCAAAATCTAACGGAAAATCAAAATCCACGGGAACTCTACTTTTATACTAATACTAGCGGCCCCGACAGACGTTGTCCTGCCCTAAAAAGGAAATGAAATCCTAGAACCCGAGTACAGCGCCACCTACCGGATCTAATTGTTAATCGAAACTATTCTCAAACCCACCTGAGGACACAAAAAAATCATTAAAATCGGTCCAGCCGCTTAGGAGGAATTCAGTGACATACACGTTTAATATGGCGGTTAAGTATTCTTAAATTTTCAAATTTTCCGCGTAATTTTCTTGCAAAAAACCTCCCTGCCACCAAATGAGTCCTTATTTAACGAAATTTTAAAATCCCTAAACACCCCCACCCCCCCGTAAATAATACCTAACCATATTTTTTTCCGGAAAAAAATCCCGAATAAAATTCCCGGTGTCTGTTTTCCGGGATAATAGTAGCCTATGGGCGGTATTAATAGGTCAATCTCAAGTTTGAGTTACATCTCAAGTAGATATAATGTATTGAACTGTTCATACATTATGTCTACTTGAGATGTAACTCAAACTTGAGATTGATTTCCTTTGGATCACAAACTATTTCCATACTTATTTTCATACGGTTCCACTGGCAAAAAACTATTTTCCGAGATTAAGGTCCCGGTTTATATTTTCCCGGGATATGAAGTAGCCTAGATTCTTCCCAGGGTTTAAAACTATCTCCCTGCCAAATTGCATCGCTATCGGTTCAGTGGTTTAGTCGTGGCGGCTCCACTCGCGAGAAATTAAAATCCGGGATATAATTCCCGGTTTATCTTTTTCCGGGATAAGAGTAATTATGTCCTCAACTGGATCTCGAAATATCTCTATACTTGTTTTCTTGCGGTTCCACTGGCAGAAAACAATTATCCGGGATAAAAGTCCAGGTTTATATTTTCCCGGGATAAAAAGTATCCTATGTCCGTCTCCTGGTTCTAAGCTACCTCTCCACCAATTTTCAGGTTAATCCGTTCAGCCATTCTTGAGTTATAAGTGGTGTAACTAACACCACTTTCTTTTATATATATAGATTATGAAGAAGAAAAGTTTGTGAGTTTGTTTGTTGGTTTGAAGGGTCTAATTTCTAGAGCAACTTAACCGATTTTGAAAATTACTCGGAACTCGGAAGTGCTACTTTTTATCCCGGGACAATATAATAATAATTGCCACCAAGATTTCACTGGCACAATCCGTTCTCCTTCACATCTTTGGTTATGCCAGCTATATTAGTATTACTGATGAACAAGTTAGTAAGCTTGAGCGCCTTCAGAACTTTTGCATAAAATTCATATTTGGACTACGCAAATATGATTACCTGTTTGTGTTTCGCACTGAGCTCAAGTGGTTACCTATTCGCCTTCGCCGGAATGCCCACATTCTTTCCCTTCTCTATAGTATCCTGTTTAATGCTCTAAACTCCCTCTTATCTTAAAGCTAGATTCGAGGTAGAATCGGAGAACTTGAAATTGTAGATTCCCCGTGCTTACTGCTTAATTTTATGGAGAAATTCTTCACTGTTATCGCTGTCAGGTTAAGGAATGCATTGCTAGTAGCCTATAAGACGCGCGCAATCACTACCAATTAAAAAAAAAGGTACAGGTACATTTCCTCAGCCTCTAGAACTTCTCAGAACTGTATGACATTGACAAATATTTATAATGCTTATTTACTTTTGCGTAGTAAATATTACATGTTGTATACTTTATAAAATAATATTATGCATGTAGGTATGTTCTTATTATCCTACTAATATTATAAACGCGAAAGTTTGTAAAATTGTATGGATGTATGGATTTTTGTTCCTCTTTCACGTAAAAACTACTGAACGGATTTCGATGATATTTGCCACACGGCTAGATCATGCCCTGGATTAACACATAGGCTACTTTTTATCCCGGGAAAATATAAAGTGAAACTTTTAACCCGTTTTTTTTTGTCTCGCGAGTCGTACCGGCTAAACCACTGACCGATTTCGATGTAATTTGGTAGGGAGATAGTTTAAGATCCTGGGAACGACCTAGGGTACTTCTTATCCCGAGAAAATATAAACCGGGACTTTTATCCCGTCCGATTTTTTTGGCGTTACGTCCTCTGACCGCTTTGATTTGTGATCGCCAGTAGTGTTCTTACGTGTCGTAAGTTGAGGTCCTGCTTTGTTGGTGAATTAGCAGTTGGTGCGTTCGGAAACCTAATCTATTCAGCATAACCTCGACTTACGCACTTATCGGTAAAAATCGTTCAGTACCAAGCGGTACTGGTGTCTGCGTATCGAAACAAAGTCTTTTCGAGTGATGAACATATCCTTATCTTGGTGTGTGTATTTATGAATGTCTGTTGATACATCAAAGCAGTGATAAGAAGTGCTTACCGAGTCGCGGTAAAACGAAGCCAATCACGAAGCGCTCATTTAAGTACAGACTGCACAGGTTGTCAGTTAGCATTCAGTATCGTAGCGTATTCCGAGCATACAGACCTTTCATCAGGCACTAGTAAGGAAGATATTTATCCTTATTTAAGGAGTTTTGTAAATACACGAATATGTCGCTCCATAGTTTAAACTAATTAACTTAAAATGTATTTTTAAATGGACATCAGGTCATAAAACATTTGTATATTTAAAAAAAATCATTTAACATAATGGCTGTTTTAGAAAAATCATTACCTATCTCGTAATAACTACAGCTATAATTAACAGCTTTTCCCGGTATCTGTTTTTTTTTTCTTTTAAGAAATTACTTTACAGAAATCATTGCAGCTACATTTTTGTCGTGAACTATTAGTAAAATTTTGTTTCTTTTCAATAATCAAAATTTTATCTAATGTTAATACACGCATACTTTACTCTAAGGTAGGTACCATTTGATTGATGTTAAATAATATATTACTTATAAATAAAAAATATTTAATCCGTTATTATCACCATTACAAAAGTTTTCTACCACGAACTTGAAAGTTTTCGATATCTTTTAAAATGAGGAAACCTTGTTCAGATGAGTAAAGCCTGCTGTTTTTGTGTAGTAAGGACCCATTAAATATTTATACACTTGTTATTTGGCTATAGCAGCCACCAATATATATTGAAGCAAAACATATTGTACTATGAGATGTGCAAGTTGTAAAATCCCGGTATTATAATATATTTCTTGTCGCGTGCCACGCGTGCTGGTGGCTCGGTCGTCTCTCGTGGCGAGTATTTTAGGAGAAACGTAAAATATTTAAATGCGTTTGAACTCTGATAATATTAAAACTAATAAGAAGAGATTTACAAGTCAATGCATATTTCTAATAGGTCGAGGGAAAAGTCTTTTCGCATATAGTATCTATAAACTTGTAATAAACTCTTTTTGGATATCGTATGCCAAATTTCGATTTAATCCTATATTTTGAAGGGGGTCAAAATTATGTTCAAAGTTTATGTTACATACATACATACGTATGAAGCTAATAAAAGGGTGTTAAATAGACAGAAACCCGGTCCAGGGAGATGAAAATAGGCCTTTAGTTTGTCGGTGATAATCTGGCTGGTTTTGATGACATTTTTGTTGGTGATATAGGTAGAGCAACAAAGAGTGAGCAGAAGATACCTGCGACTGCGTTTGTGAACACTGTCAACTAAGATTATTCGAAAACAAAATGCCACCTGTAATTAAATGTAAATATATTTTTTATTTATTTTTATTTACATCAGAGTGTTTATGTCCATATTAGGTATACTTTGAAAAACAAAAAAATAAGTCTTGGGTTTTCATATAAAAAGCGAAGAAACTTTTTCCCGACCTAATATATCTACTATAGACATCTAATACACGTATGTATAAGAGATTACCATTTATTTGAATAACATGTAGAAGGGACTAATCACATAACGTTTTTTGTACATTAAACGTAAAATCGTTAAAAGTGTGCATAATATCGGTAGTCAGCACGCATTATATTGTGTAATTCTTCATGGTAGAATAACGTTTGTGTCATTGTCTCCGTGTTTGCGCGTTCCGTGCAGCTGTGTTAACAATATTATAGGTTAGATATAAGTACACTAAAAAACTACACTAATAAAAAGGTATTTAAGCATTTTCCACTCCTAAATATTTTTAATACTAAGTATGCTGCGGTTCGATATATATTATCTTTAGTATTGTTTATTTTTAGTAACCAGTTTTTAGTTGTTTGGCGATTCTTACTAAGAATACGTTAGTTAAACAGCTTTGTTATCTAGTAATAAGCTAAATAAAAGCGTGTTAATAAATAGAAATGCTATTTATTTTTTTACGGATTTACATATTTAGACAAACTTGTCGGTTTATATTACCTACTTTGTATAAAATATGTATCTAAAAAAAGAAATCTATCAATTGTAAAAAGAGAACAATATTAAGGTGTTTATGAAATCATTTATGTTAGAGCCCGTTTTACCAGGCTGTTGATGACCGTTGATCCTGTGTGATAGGAGCGCGGGCGCAGCCGCCGCCTCCGGCGCGTTCTACTCACATGTGAATCGAAAATGGCTCATTAGTTTGTTTCCTTGTGTCCAAACGTCTGTTACATTAGTGTGCGTGTATTTATATGTGGATTTATACGTCATTTTCGCGTATGCGGCGGTAGTCACCGCAAATAGACGGGTCGGGAGATCGCGCCGCCGAGGCGAACCTCGGCGACTGACCGGTCGTCGGTCACACAACAGCACTAGGTCACCGACAAAACTTAACAATCCGACTATTTACCAACTCAACGTATACTGAGAATTTATACCTTGCGTGAAACTTGTAGTTTCTAGCGCGTACACTAACTATGAGTTCCCCCGTTCGCTTTCAGTCTTACGAACAAATTCAATACAGCTTATGAACTTTGTAAAGGAGCTTTTGTTTGTTAGAGCGAAATATGAATTGATTATTTTGACCTTAGTTTATTTTATATCTATATACATTGTAAAATTTTTTTCCGATATCGAAGCATTCAGCATTTATATTGAAATGCAGTAGGCCGTCTTGGGTAATAAATATGGTACTTAATTTGTAATGACTAAGTTGAAAAGTAAAACGCCTTTTTTAAAACAATGGCCTTCATCTAGTTTTTTGACTAATTTGTAGTGCAAAGTTGATTAATATGATAGGAACGAAGTTGGAAATTCTTGCCAATAAATATTGCATGTTAGTCATTACTCACCTACTATTGCATTTTGCTTGCATTAAATATTTGTAAAATTTTGCATTTGTCATTCTGGCGAGGATAGGCTGCAACTAATTTTGAATGAAATCAACTATCTAATTTAATTTACATCTGTTTGAGTAGGCCTAATGATCTCATAATTACTTCATGCATCATTTGGTACCTACTCATTGCTTTGTGTACAGTGTGTTTTGTGCGATCATGTTTAAAAGCAAGGTATGCTATTAGTGTAGGAAACAGTTCGCACCACTGATGATGCTCAGTAACTCTATTCTCAGGTAGCGCTGCTTTGCTTTTTTGCAGCTATAATACAATGTGCCTTTAGTAAAAAAATCACGTCAGCTGTTCGCAACCATTATAGTTATTGTAAACTAAAGATACTTTATCTTGAAAACAAATATGGTTTAATTCATGCCATAACACAAATTAGTGTGTGTCAAAAGACCACGGAGGAAATCCCTGTTCTGTGCAAAAGACCATTAAAGTAGGTATGATTGAGCTGTCATATTGAACTAGACTTAAGTAGCCTTAGTGTGCGCCACGTTCATCTTAAACAAGTTATGGGTAAGTACCTGTGAGGCAGTGTGATTTCAAACACGTTTCATCATGTTATTAAATCAAACTAATTTTCCACATACGTGGGGTGTTCGTTGACAAATGTTTTTATTTTAATATTAGGTACATGGAAAATTTGATTTAACTTTTTGACTTGTAGTTGATAAACAAGTGTAGTTACTGGCGCTGTGTAAGGCATCAAAATATTGCGTCCCTTTTGTAGTTTATCGTTTCCTACTGTGAACTTACTTATCACTATGTTTAATTTACATATACTAATTTACTATTCTCAGAACGTTTAACGCGGGGCACTCGGTTGTGCGATAACTATCCGGACGGAAACTTTCATAGCTCCATTACATTTTTGGGAGAGGATTTGAGTGAGAAAAGTGCGTCTGAGCACGTTCGCGTTGGCGTGTACAAGTTAACTAGTGTAGGTACCTGGTCTGGCGGGATGGTGCAGTTGATTTTGATCCATGAGGGGTGCGTGTCTGGCGCGCACTTGCACAGCGGCGAGGAGCAGACGCCGACCGTGTGGTCAGGCCGCGCGGGCGCCAGCAGCGCAAGCAACGCTAACAACGCGAACTGAGACAACATAGTGCCGCGCTCGGGCGCGACTGACTGCACTCCGCAACCGTCACACACAGACTGGCGAGTGGCGGCATCCGAGATCGGCTGCGGGCTGACGGCTCGCACTCCGTCCCGGCTGATTCTAGTGACGCCGGCATGCAAGCGAGCCGCAATTATAGATATCGATGATGCCTTCTCCTTTGCACATTTAGCATTAACTCACACATTTTTTTATCACTTTTATCGCAATTCCACTGTTCAATGCTGAAACGTGATCGGCTAATGATAAGACGTTAATTGTATTTACTTAACTTATTTCAATTAGTTAACTACATTTTGCTGTAATTGTTTATTTTCTGACGAACTTTGCCATTTATTTCCCGAATTCATACGCATGTGTTCAGTAGGTTATTATTTAATTTTGTACATAGTTACTAAGCCCTATTTGAGAGGCAGATATGTGTTACCTATACTAATACCGGTGGAAATACAATGTTATAGGTATAAAAAAATTTGCTTGAAAGCTTTACCCGCTTGTTAAATAATTATTAAGCTTCGTGTAAAATTTTGTTTATCATAAAATAATAATCATTGTTTCTCAAAGAATTATATCGATGATAAAAAGTAATGTGAAAGGAGATGTCCTCTTTTTGTATGGATGCTGGGCCTCAAAATCTAAACAGGCTCAAACTTTAGGGATATTATAGAGGGCAACATGTGGAACATAGATCCATTAAAAAATATTTTTAAACCCCTCCATTCAATCAACTTTTTTGAAAACATTCGTACTAAGTGCAGTTTTCAAGCCAAACAAAATTACACGTATTTCAAAATCGAAGGTCTTTAAAATTAAATTATTTATTGCAAAAGGCAATTTATTTCAGGAGTTCTATCCAAATATACATAAACTGTTTTGTTTAGATTTTCAGGCCCATTTTTAAACTTGTCTCCAAAAAGAATATGTGATTTTTTTATTGCATTGTATAACGAGATGAGCATGCCGTTCCCGTAAGCGATGCGACCACCCATAAACAGTAGTAACACCATTCAGCACCTTGACTTGCAAAGTACTGTGTAGCATTTCACTGCGGTCGTCATCCTGAGACATAGGATGTTAAGTCTCATTATGTCTAGTAGTTACACTAGCTACAATATCCTTCAAACCGAAACACAACAGTGCATGCACACTGCTGCTTGGCGGTAGAAATAGACATTTCTGAGGTACCCACCCAGACGGACTCATACATATGAGAGATCTACCACCAGGGCCAAATTTATTATTATTTATAATATTGCTATTAAACTCGTGAGATACGTTTATTTATTAGAAGGGTTTTATTTGTTTAACCTTATGTTAAATTTGTATTCGTGGACCATCATAACATCGTAAGATTGAATAGATTTACTCCATGACATAATATCAGGGACTGAATTAGTCACAGTTCCATAAGAAGGTAATAATGTGATTGATACATGCGTGCGTCTAGATCACCCGTACTCAACTTTTTGTGTTTGGACCAGAGACGTTTTAGTTATGGTGCCGCGGGCTATAACATAGATCCATTAACCTGCATGGGTGTCTAGAATTCTATCTGCGTCACAATTAACTAAATGAATTTATTTTTATAGAGTCCATGGACAGCTGAAGTAATCAAAAGTTTCTATAGTTTTAGTGAAATTTTTGAAGTCAAGTGTGCCACTTGCTAACGCTTAGCGGGCCACAGGTGAAATACCTATAACTGGTCTAGGCTGTACAATCAAAGGTCTATTACGGAGAACTTTATTGACTTACAGTATCTACATGACTATATTTCAGACCGGCAATCCTACAACTTGACGAACTAGACTTGTTATTATTATTGGGTATATCTATTACCTGGACGACAGAGTATGCGTTTTTGTTGACGCTACTAATCAAAACATGTTGAGGGATGGTCGTTTAAATCGCAAGATTCTTTGGTAGTACCTAGAGATCGTATATTTAACGCAATATAAGTAAATAAAAAAAAATGTATGTAGGTATTCAATTGTACAAAAAATAGTGGAGATAATATCATGCTCAGTGTTTATGATGACAATTTGATTTATTACAGTATCAATAAAGCCCATCATATCATAAAATAATAACTGTAAAATGATGACTAATTACTGGTCAAAGAGGGGACATGTGGTATTTATTGAAATGCCTGCTAAGTACTTTGTTATCTTTAGTCGTGCTTAGTTAATAGTTTGGGAGCTTCATTAAATATTAAAGTAATTAGATTGAATAAAATGAATTAAGCAACATTTAATATATCGATATCGGGGTGTCGTCCCGGGACTAGTGGTTGAAGCTCGGCGCGGCCCAGCTAGTGGACCCCATCTTGCTACTGCACTTGCATCTTACACAGCCCGTACTTTTTAATACTCGAGATTCGCTCTTATTGCCTTTGCCATCAAACCTTGAAATTTTATTTGGTCACTCCATCTATATCTTCAATATAAAGCATGTTATAGTGTTTAAAGTTATGTTTTGCTGCTTTGATGATGATGATGATGAACTTTGATTAATAATAAATCAAAGTTTTGCTATTTACAATGTACGTATTTTATAATAACACGTTCTTGGGTGACTGTCCATAATTTATGAAGATATTTTGTCTTCTATACACAGATCTTGGAAAATCATTGCTAGAAAATTGGGACATTGAAAACTATTTTATGCTAATTGCTCTAGTATGCATGAGGATTAAAAGATAACTTGCGCAACTATAGCTGGAGTTCTTTTTTCGTTCTAAACCATTTATTATTGAAATTCATCTGATAGGCAAAGTAAAGCGCGGGTGACTGCGCCACAGCCATCTTACAAGATGATGTCGGTCTTGATCCGATTAACATTTTATTATACTAGTTAGATGATTACTTAAATCTTGTAACTAGGTAGCTTTTATTCGCGGCTCCCTCCACGTTGCAGATCGTTCCCGGGATAAATGGTAGTAAAACGTATTCTTATAGCACTCAAAGTGCACAAATTAGTGAAACAATTTTTTTGAATCGGAGCAAGGGTTCCAAGAAGCTGCGTTGATTGTATTTTATGTATTAGTAGGTATTTACAATATAGATCAGTAAATTTTAAAGGAAATAGGAGTGTCTGATCGTCCAAGCATCAGTGCTTTCAGGACATTTGTGTATACGCTGGCGAAAAAACGTGCCTACTATTATTTCTGGGTCACATATAAGAGAACGAATTATAATAATACTTATTTTACAGGCACACTTCGGTTGCTCTTCAGTATTGTAAACATTAATCATTTATTTTTAGTTACGGAAATTAATGTAAAATCATACATTTTACGACATTTGTGATTTGCAGGGTCAACGCTATGGTCATGACAGTCAATGTATCATCTTTAAAGATGTTCTTAGCCTTGACGAGTGGTAGAGATAAGTTGCTGCCAGTTTCGGGAATCTGATATGATAGATTGTTGCAGGCTGCAGCGTGTCGTAGATTAGTTAAATTAGTCTGAAGCAGCAGTTAAACTAAACTAAAACAATTTTAATATTCTTGGTTACTTGGTTCATGATTTCCCCTGATTTGTGAGACTGGGCCACGGTGATTATTTACTATGAGGTTGATTACCTAACTCCTTACATTAAAGGAGTTCCCAAACATTATTGTTAAGCTTGTCTACTGTTACATATCATTTTGGTTTAATATTTCAACTTTTATCTCAGCGAAAGCCATGTAAGCCTCATTTTGCGGGCTAATTAATTACATTGAATGCAATGCAATGTCAATATGATTTTATTTCCGCGTGTTTCAGTTATAGCTTTCCTATATATTTATTAGTCGTCTAAAAATACGCCTATATAACTTATTTAAACGTGTATTAAATCTTAGCACTTAGCTTATTTTCATTCGAATAAACTTAATTTTTTACTGTATGCATGGTTCAATCTTTTCTTTTCTAAGGTTAAAATTGTCGTGTAATAAAAATGGGATTGGAATTTCATTGATATGTCAACGAAACAACCACTTGTGCGGTGAAATGTTTAATTATATCCCAGCCGTCGACTTGAACCGCGTCTACAACTATTTTTAAATGTTCACACCATAAAATGTATCGTTAAATAGGCAACAGCCAGTGCTCTAATAATGAGAATACTCCTTAAAGTTGGGAGCCGAATAACTGTTTTTGCTTAATACTCTTAAACTTCATTAGGCTTTAAGGTTATTCTCAGAATTTCCTAACCAATGTTTATATTGTGCAGCGAAATACTATATCGTCGTTGATATTGAGTATCATTATTGAAAATTATATTTAAAATTAGTTCTTTTGCAAAATAACTTAGTATGTTAGCGACTCTGGGTCGATTCACTATAAGTACCTACCTAAGTTGGGACTACGTTTGGACATGCACTGGGAAATTTGCACAATATTGAGCAAGAAGAGTCATTGTGTCTATCAACTGTCGCCAGATTTATTGCGGCCAGTGAGATATAATACACTATTGCTGCCTAATCTTGGATTGTGATACCGCGAAGTGACTCAATATGTAAAACGTGGTGATCGCTACCCAGTCGAGAACAAGCTATATCCGGTACTTTCCCACTAGTAGTTTTCTCATTTTATTTTTATAGCATAGACGGAATTCGAGCAAGTAGATCACTCAATTTCAAATGATCTCCAGCGTGCGTAAAAACCTACCACATATCAGAACAATCATGTTTGTCTGCGGGTCTTAAACGAGAGCTAGGCGCGTAGGTATATTGGCTTTCAAACTGATTTTTAATCATTTATATTTCCTATTGATTATACGAATCAACATTTAGTAATGACCAAATGTATTGTTGTTATTGCGTACCTAAAGTAAAATATTTTTCTATCTGTGTTGCCAACAGATGCGCTTCGACCGAGAGACAGTTCCTGTCAGATTTTGTAGCGGGAGCGGAGAGTACCGCCGGAGGCCGATTGGCGAGGTGGTTGGCTCCCACCCCTCGCGTGGAGCCTTCTAAGTGCGAAATGAAGCCCCCGACCACCGCACCAAGACCAGCAGTCAAATCCAGCCTTCCAATTGTAGTGCGAGACCAATACGGTGATGCAGTTTCGTCGCCCGCTCTCAAAGTAGAAGTGAGTTATTTAATTATCTATTACATTTTTTTGTGTTGGCGAAATTAACTTATTATAAAAAAAAACGGTGATATAATGAAGCCTGTTATCCAACTGGAGTAGTGAAATAATCGGCATGGCGATCAATGAACTGCAATGCCGTAATAAATAAATGTTCCAAGTTAACATTTTGGCAGATTCCACTTTCCTACCGTTTATTTTAAATATTGCGGTAGGTTAGACACGACAAAAGTCAGAGTAGATCTGTCAAGCCGTTTATCGTTTAACACGACCCATATTTGGAATGTAGATATCGTGCCGTGTATTTTTATCCAGAGGGAAGCCTGCTTAAGCAACGCTTCCCAAACTATGGGTCGCGCCCCCCAGTGGGTCGCAGGAGAATATTGGGTGGGCCCTGATAAATAGAACAATATATCAACCGAGCTATACAACAGCCGATAGCCAATGATGGACGAGAAAAGTAACTAAAATTATAGATATGATGACAGCCAAGAGTGAGTCCAGAATTTGGTAGTTTTTACCCGACTGCGAAAGCCTAACCCTTCTTGGGTTATGTTTTTCGAGTGTAGGTATGTATGTATGTATGCATACTTCTTTGGCTGGCCCTAGAGCCTAAACGGCTTGTCATATTTTTATGTGAGTGGTGTCAATAGATCGTTGTGGTCCTGGGTTCCAATCCCGGGTCGGGCAAAAAAAAATCTTTGTAACTAGGTTTTTCCATCGTAAAAAAATACTCAGTCGCAGCTCGGAGTCAGAAAGCTGGCGATGAGATCCCGTGCCTCGGAAAGTACATAAAGCCGTTGGTCCTGCGCCTGATCTCTCTCCAGTCATGTCGGATTGCCGTCTCACCGGACTATGCGAGTGCACGTGCGCAAGTGTTTGTGAACACTGTCAACTAAGATTATTCAAAACCAAAATAAAATATTCAAATTAAAATCTTGTTTCATCTTTTCAGTTCTTCATTGAATTTAATAAAGATGGCAGATATTGACGCAGTCGGTGTTTTTTAAAGTATTTCTTTTTGTTAGGTTGGTCGCGGAAAATTTAACTTTGGGAACCACTAGCCTATAAACTCTATCGGTTTAGGTATTTAACTAAATGTAAACAAAAAATGACATATTCCCGGATAGTCAACACTTTCTTACGGAAGTATTCACGAGGACTGCTGTGTCAATGAACTACGGCGTACAACAATCGCTTAAAAATTCACTTTGGATACAAAACTCATTCACGCGGGCGGAGCCGCGATCAGCAGTCTAGTAGTTAATAAGCATGCCGGTTGAAAACTAAAGCCTAATAAATATATCCGTATTTTATATTTGTAGAATAATACAATTTTGGAAATCGCTTTGCTATTGCAAATTAGCTAATAGCCCCGCGGGGCGAGCGGCCGGCTGACCACCGGCCTGTGTTCGCTATTCAAAAGGGACTGTTTCAGCATTTTGTGAATCGTAGATAATTTACCAAAGCTGTGGTTTCAATTTAGTCATAGGTATGTTGTGTTATAAATTCGCGCTAAGCGAATTTTGTTGATTAAATGCATATTGCACGTTGAAAACTATTTTCCGGTAATAACCATACCTTCAAAATAATATTCTATTTTGTTTTTACGTTGTATTTATATAATAATAGCGAATTGTTATTAGCAGAGTTTTTGTAGGTTCCGTAACAGTGCGTTACCACCAAGTGCGGCTCGTCTCCTGCTGTGATATATTTATTTACATAACTAGAGGGGATTCAGAAGGTCCCGCGCATCGAAGGACGCGTATACTCCATCGGTTTAGTTACATATATACACGCACGGGATCCCTTTGATTAGCCTACGTTTTTTTAAACTAATGTTTTTTCGCATATTTGACTTTGCATAATATGTATTGGCATAATAGTAGGTACTATCGCATAGTAATATTTTGGCCTATTACTTTTTTGTCATAATAAGCTATTGGAATAATTTCAGCTTGACTAAATTGTATTAGACTAATACACATTTTGCATAATATGTATTTAGAATAAATTAGGTGAGCGAGGAGCGAAGCGACGAGCGTGTTAGGTCCATATGAACCACCGCACGAGCCGAGCGAGCGAAGCGAGCATGCCGCGGCAGCGGCGGGCGAGTGCCAGAACCGACTGTAGGGCGTTTCCAACTCAGACAAAACCAAAAATGAATAGTGCTTATTTATTTTTATGACTTTTGATATTTATGCAATTTGACGTTAGTCGCTCTGATGGTTGTGCTTTTTGTATTTATGTTTTTTTTTATGCTAAAACAATTATGCGTAATGATTATTATGCACATTGATATTTAGGCTTAAAGCTAAGATGCGTAACAATATTATTACAAATACAATTATGCAATTCAATAGGGAACCTACACGCACGCCTTTAATCCCCGTAGATGTAGACAGAGGCGCAACAGGTGCACCCACTTTTCGCTAGGTATATTCCGTCTCATGACGTGATAGAGGGCGAGCCTATTGCCATACCGGGCACAAATTCCAAACTCCGGGCTAATACTGAATAGAAAGAAAAACCCAATACCACATTGTTTATTGAACCCTAGATCTCAGCATTGCAGTCGTACCCTACGATACGGCCCTCACACCCGACAAACGGAATACAATTTCAATTTATTTGAACAGTCATGAGGTTCCCCACACGCTGCTAACGGATTATCCACTCTTTACTCCATACCCTGTTGTTACACCTGTAGAGCATGGGTATGCAGGTGAATCAACCAGCCTAATTGAGAACAGTTTCTCCTTAAAACTACTGTGCGCCAGTTCATAGTCTTCAATATTAGTAACTACACAAAAGGGTAATGTTGAATGTTCTTATTATAGGAAATTACATTACAAGAATAGAGGTGTACATATGCAGTACCTAAGCGCAGTCCACAATAGCTGTCTAATAATAATATAGTTGAATGAATGACGCGTACCATGTATGTCTGTAGGCTTTACGATGTATACGTATAAGATAGTAACAAATTTTGCGGTGCGTATTGTTCCAGAGGTAACGTACGTATTCGACAAGGTCTTAGTCAACGACGATTTATCCCATGGTCAAGATATTACGTATGTTTTTCAATTGGGAAACATGAATAGCTTCTTGCCCGTAATCTTCAATTTGTATAGAAAAGTCATGTGGTAGAAGGCAAACCGTTAATTACGAGAATGACGGAAATACGTTCGGTGTGTCGTGGGCACTCTCGTTATACGTGTTTACCCCTTCGAGGAAACAAGCGTGACGGTATGCGATGTTATGTTAATTAGCGAATAGTGCATATTTCAGACAATATGTGGACAGTGAAGCAAAAGTCGCTCCCACCATTTTCTACTGTTTTCCTATTTACACGCCATTACTTAAGACATTCATTTGCGCCTCACCGGATCTTTTTCAACGGGTCGACTGACAGCGCCTCATATTAAGCGTTAAGCTGTGATTCCGCAGAACGCGGCAGACGGCAACAACAGACGGCAGACGGCAACAACAGACGGCAGACGGCAACAACAGACGGCAGACGGCAACAACAGACGGCAGACGGCATGTGCCGTCGTGTGCGGAATCGGTCTCATACAATTTAATACTGCACAATAGTGCCGTCTGCCGTCGAGGCACATGCAGTTGCCGACTGCCGTTGCCGTCTGCCGCGTTCTGCGGAATCACAGGTTTAAGCACTTCAATAATATAAATAGCAATTGTGTGTGAAAGAACTAAATTATTAAGTTATGAACAGTTACATAGTTACCTGGCAGTTATGTAGGATTACAGAAAATATGGGGCTTATATTGTGATCCCGTCAAAAACAAATGAAGTATGTTTTTGAAAGAAAACTACAAGCTTTAGTTGCTCAGCATTGAAATCGTACTCAAATCTTCAATTCTTATAATGCATAGCCCAGCTACGCTGCTTCCAGACTAATGAGACGATTAGTACTTAAACATCTGTGGTATTAGTTAATAACTAAAGTTACCGTAACTAAATGGTTCATCAATAAAATATATAAAATAATATTTCGCGTTTTTGGTCAAATGGCAGCGTGTATGGACTGTGGATAGATTAGATTCCCAGCTCTTGGGCTAGATTCCAAGTTCCGGAAATACTGTGTAGCTTTTCTGTCAGAATTGTGATAGGATTAGATCGCACAGGAAATAGAGAACAAGAAATGTCTATAAGATGTAGTAATAATGGCAAAGATGCCACTTTATTTTTATATTTTTACAGAGAAAGACACAAATAATTGTGTTGCAGAAAGTGCAGGTTGTTATTCTGGTATACAACCCACACAGTCACAGTAATGATTTCCTGTGTATTACAGTTATATCCTGGAATTCGTTATTCATTTCATATCTGCTGCTCGAAATGGGTTGTAGAATTTTACTGATATTAAATTATTATGTACCATGTGAGCAATTAACAGTACATACTGTATTGTGGGTAGGGAGGGCATTGAAAACACAAAACATTTTATAGCCAGCTTAATTTTCGTAATTGGCTATTTATTATGCTATTCACCCTCACTTGACACCTGTGAAACTGGCTAATATTATGGCATAATATTTATGTCACTCTATAAATTTCTAGATTTCTCCTCGCGGCTCCGCCAGCGAGGAGAAATCAAAATATTTAGAGAAATAAAAATATTTCTCGAGATGAAAAGAAGCCTATGGTATCCAGGAGCAATGTAGCTTCCTGTTAGTGACAGAATTTTCAAAATGGGTCTAGTAGTTTTTGAAAAAAATCAGATGAAAATATCCATTATTTCGCATAAGATCAAATTATCAGGGTAAAATGTAGCATATGCTACGCATATGCATACCAAGGAAATGGCCAGTATGTAATTACATTAGATTCCATTAAGCTGTTTCCATGTTGACTTCTAACATACAATAGTTTTCACGAAACTTCGCATTTATAATATTAGTAAGAGTAGGAAGTAAGATTTGTCATATTAGTAAGATAAGATAGTGAGATTTGTCCGCCAGGTGGTCGTGCAAAGATTGGAGGAGAGCACGCCGCGCCCGAGCCGCGCGGCTCTAGCGGCGTACCAACGAGAGCCCATCCCGGACGCGCCCTACCAGCCGACCGTCAAGGAAACCATGAGCTTCCAAGCGATATCAATGATGAAGGTCGGCTTTACTATATTTTTAACGGTTTAAATTGTTTACTTGCATTCAAAAAGGTATTCCAAGAACTTTTAATAGAGTAATGTAGTTTCATATAAATTTCGCGATGTTTTGAGTTTGACGTTCCACAAATATAAGAGGAAACATGCAAGAATTCCATTGTTATTGCCTCTGCTGTGCTATTTTAATAACGGTGTTTCAATATTTCGCTAAGTGCATGCCATAGTTTTCTTAATCTACCTATATATAAAGCGAAAGCTCACTCAATCACTCATCACGAAATCTCAGAAACTACAAGTGGTAGAAGTCTCAAAATTTGCATGGGGGTGTTCCTTTTAGGTGTTCACTTAGACGGGATTTCGCGAAATTCAAACCCTGAGGGGATGAAAAGGGGTGGAAATGTTTGTATGTGGTAAACGCAAAATCTACCTAACGTATTTCGATGAAATTTGGTATGGAGATAGTTCGAGACCTTGGGAAGGTTTTGAGCTACGTTTTATCCCGGGAAAATGTATAGAGAGCTTTTATCCAGGAAAATCTCTTTCGGGCGGGTGAAGCCGCGGCCAAAAACTGTTATTATTCTATAATTTTATTGTATCCTATTGGCAGCTTTGGTGTGTAGAAACCGTAATATACGTAACAACTCAGAACAGTCGAAGTGGAAAATTGGAATAATTCAGGAAAAGGCCTTTCTGTGCGCTGAGCTCATGTAGAGAGGAGAAATAAATTAAAAATATATAATATATCTACTTAGTCAAAAGGTTTTCCAATAAAAAATAATTATGCAATGAATGATGGTAAAATACTAATTCAATACTAATAGTTCAGGAAGCAAAAAGCTGCCAAACGTAGTTACTGCGGCGGATTTACTTTGGACTTGGGCTTGTAGTTTTTGGGTTACATGGCAAATTATAAATTTCACTTTAAACAGACACTGTTCCTAATCCCAAAGTGTACGATCCCTAGACATACCAGAACTTCTCGTTCGAGGAGTTGCGTTTAGCGAGCGGTAGATGGGGCGAGTCGTGTCCGAGCACCTCTGCGTTCGTGATCAACGGGTGCGTGCCGGTGGAGCGACTCGCGGTGCGCGTGCAGCCCGACGGCTCGTACACCGCCGCGTGGACGCCGCGCGCTCCCGGCGTCTACATCTTCAGATGCTTGCTGGACGACTTGCCCGTGCCTCAGGTTAGACCATTTCGCATCGTCCTAAAATTATTTAACTCAGAAATGGATTGGTTTGTTATGAACAAGGTCCGTCTGGAAATTTTTGGCGAAGGCCTATATTCACCATTTGACATCCAGTATAAACTGGGGTGTATCCTGTGGGTGATGATGGAAATAAGTACTCCAGCAAAATATGTGCGAATCTTTATTCTCGCTCGATTACGGAAATTAGATTCATTCTGTCGGTTAATCCAAGTACAGCAACAAAGAAAATTAACTAAAGAATCTTAAGAAATTAACGTGATAAAGTAAAATACATTTAATATATTTAATGGAATATTTTAAAATTTATCTCTTTGGTTTGTATTTCACATTCTTCATCTATTGAAAATTAATAAATTAGGTAATTGATGTCAATGATTTTTATTTCTTATGTAGAGAAACACCTAGCATAGACCTCTCCATAGCTCGCTGAGTGACCGTGAACCGTCTTAAGCGGCCCATAGTCAAAGGCTTACGTCTCGGTCATGTCATTGTCATCACTAGTAACACACATTGATTGAAGACTTTTGTCTTTAGGCGCTGAGGTATTTTGAACGAGAAGACCTTGTTTAGTTTTCCGAACGCTGCCCAACCGAGCTAGATTCGCCGATTAACTTCTTTCTCAAAGTTGACTTGCCTATTTTACGGATCCGTAAAATAGTTTTATATTTTTTTTTACATTCGCGTATTAGGTTTATATGTATTGAAGTAAAGTCGGCTGTATTTATTTTATTAGAAATACACATTTATGACGTCAGGATTGCGACTGATCGTAAAACTGACCTGCCCTACAATAATAATATAGGTATTGTGCAAATGGGTGACGGGGTCTCTCGAGAAAAGATACATGTTGGATACAAGAATAATGAGTTGTTTTAATTGTAGAGTATAACGTATAATCTTTGTCATTCTGTGGTGGGTGCGCCATCTGTCTGGTTTTTAAATAATACCGCAGGGAAATGTTTGTATTATTTTAAATTGACTTAATTATATTGCAGTCGGGGCTGTTGTGGTACGACATAACAATATAATGTGCTTTTGTAATGATTTCTTGCTATTACCTACTGTCAGGATTATAAGTTTTCGCACAATAATAAATCTATTGAAACATGATTTGTAGATCATCGGCTGGCACTTCATCTACCGCGAAACTGTTAAAATTCGGTATAGTTTGACCCTGAACTAATATGGATTATATCCTCGTGTTTTAAGTATAGAAACTAGTTGCCACTTCGAGGAATTTGTCTTCTCACTCGTCAATACATTAGAAAATGAATATCATCCTTAATTTCTCAGGAGTTGACAGTAGAAGTGGCGGAAGTGGTAACGGAAGGGCAGTCGGAACGCAGTGTGCAAGCCAGTGGAGCGGCAACGTCGTCTGTCCCGTCCAAGCTGCGTCGCTCCATCACGCTGTTCAGTGCGGGGCTGCGAGTGAGGGCCAGCCCCAGCCTCCAAGCGGAGGAGATTGGCCGTGTGCCAACCGGAGAGACTATTGCATTCGTTGAAGAGGTACATCATTAAAGAAATTGTCACATCATAATATTTATTTTACATAAACCAAGTAGGGTTGCTATTGGATCATCTTTACGATAATACCTAGAGTGTCGTTTAAAACTCATCTTGTCATATATGGCGTGTATATCTACACTAGCTTTTGCCCACGGCTTCGCCCGCGTTAATAAGTTTTTCCGGGCTAAAAGTACATACATAAAAACCTTCCCGTTGAATCACTCTATCCAACACATTTATTTGTATAAAGATTAATATTATGACGTTGATACAACTCTTAACAAATAATGCATTAATTTCGACCAAATTTGATTACCATAAAAACGGTTCTAGAGAGTTTATTTTAAAAGATAGACATATACTGTCGCGGACTTTTTTTTAGATCATTTCAAGAGGAATAATTCTTTCATACATATATTTTTGGTATCTTGAACCGTTTTCGCAGCGCACGCAATGGAAGCCCTCAAGGATGAATAATTTTCCCCGCATTTTTCACATTTTCCATTATTTCTTCGCTCCTAATTGTTGCATCGTGATGTTATATAGCCTATAGCCTTCCTCGATAAATGGTCTATTCAACGCAAAAAGAATTTTTCAATTCGCACCAGTAGTTCCTGAGATTAGCGCGTTCAAACAAACAAACAAACAAACAAACAAACAAACAAACAAACTCTTCAGCTTTATAATATTAGTATAGATAAGGTAATTTATTTTCAGTGTCAAAGCTATCCTTTGAATATGTTATAAAAGGAAATAAGGATACAAGTATAAATGCAGGTGCCAGATCGGACACCGGTCTGCACTACTTTTGCATTTGTTGAGATAAATAAATATGGAAGAAACCCACAAGGGAACAGGCCGGTTATTTTCAAATACTATATACAGAAACAATTATTTCTACATGTCTCGTAGCTTTTGCACTCGTGTGATATTCATTTACCTGAATTTTCAATGTACTCTACTAATTCAATTAGTGACGTTACTATCGTGAACATTCTTCCGAGTTGTGATTGAATGTAATTAGTTCGTTAGTAGTATGATAACACAGGCAATAAGCATAGCAACTTAAATTCGGATAACAATTTGTATCGATTATGACAATGTTAAATTTAATTGGTGTAATGAATTACTAAAAAATATTTACGTCGGTAAATCCTACTAATATTATAAACGCGAAAGTTTGTAACTATGTATGGATGTTTGTTACTCTTTCACGCAAAAAGTAGGTACTGAACGGAATTCTATGAAATTTGGCACACGGATAGATTATGTCCTGGATTGACACAAAGGCTACATTTTATCCCGGGAAAATAAGAAGCGGGACCTTTATCCCGGAAAGACTTTTTAACACGGGCGGAGCCGCGGGCGAAATCTAGTGAATAATATATATATTTTTTTTTATTAAATAACTAATGCAAAATTACTATTACATTTGCTGTATAATATGCTTACAGGTTGTAAACAAGGACGGTACATGGGTGCGGCTGGGCCCAGAGTCTGCGCGTGCGTACGCGGAGGGCGGCGCCGTGGCGTGGTGCCTGCAGTACCACCGCCACCTCGACAAGGCGCTGCTGGTGCCCCTCGAACCCACCAGCCTTCAGGTACCTTCAACTGCGTACATGTGTTTTAATTAGACGTTATAAACGCTACCACACGTCCATAGTGTTGCCAGCGGAGAAATGTAAATACACGTGGAAATATACGGAAACAATGTTATTTTTTTTGCAAATGGTTTAATGACTTATCGATAACTCAAATTTATAAATATCACATCTCTAATTGCTCATCAATAATACAGCTATTCCAAAACAGATCATCATCATCATCATCAGCCTTTATCAGTCCACTGCTGGACATAGGCCTCCCCTAATGAGCGCTATAGCGCCCTGTCTTCAGCTTGCCGCATCCAACATCTGCCTGCAGTCTTTCGCAGATCGTCATCCCACCTACGTTTGCCCAGTCGCGGTCTCCACTCAAGAACACATTTACCGCAGCGGTTGTCGGTTCTTCGCAAGATGTGGCCAGCCCACTGCTACTTCAGCTTGCTAATCCTTTGAGCTATGTCGATAGCTTTGGTTCTCTGTCGGATGTATTCGCTGCATATAATATAACAGATGCCTTTTTTAAATTCTTTTCTAGAATCATCGAAGAGAAATATTCATTTTATTAACAAATTTATATTCCGATCCGGTCTATAACTAACTATACTGTTGAATTTCTTTGTTAATACCCATAAACTTACAGTTACGTGATAGCTAATAGCATAAACAAGTATCGCGAGATACGTTTATTAAAGTAGGTAATATAGAAACTTTGGTTCCTCCAATACCGCGATTAACTTGCTGTATACTATATCGATTTTCATGATTGCGCTGATTGGATACTGTATAGTTTAATGGGGCCCGGTCGGGAAAAGTGAAATTGTGTTTTACTGCCTGGAGTTTCCTATGTTATATTTTGGTACATTGTTTTAATTTAAACAAACAAACACACGGAAAAGAAGTTTTATGAAATTCATCAGCAAAATTGGTTGAAAAAAAAATCATACATACATATATATACATATACACTCACGCCTTTTATCCCCGAAGGGGTAGGCAGAGGCGCAACTAGTGCACCCACTTTTCGCCATTATTCGGTCCCATGATGTGATAGGGGGCGAGCCTATCGCCATATCGGGCACAAATTCTAGACTCCGAATAATAAAAAACAAATCAATTACCCATATATAAGACAAAAAAATTATGAGCGTCGTCACAGTTTGCAGTTTTTGTTACTTGATAGGTGCTCCTTCCACCAAAATTTGAAAGCTTTTATCCTACTGCGAAAGAAGGAGGGTTATGTTTTTTGTAAACTTAATTCTTATTGCTTGGTTTTTGAAAATTACATTTCCACTAGCTTTGGATGACGTACATTTTTGATAACTGTACCTATATTTAAAAAAGTACTCGACTAACCCTGTTGTGCCCGGTAATTGGTAATAGGCTCGCACTGTATTACAAGGGACCTATCGTAGCTGGCGACATGTGGATGTGTTAACACCTCTCCTTTATTGGAGGGGGGTAAACTACGTATCAAATAGCGGAACTTTGCCCCCCTCCGACACCTTTCTGTGAAAACAAACCGATGACATTGTACGTATATATTATAACCAATTAATTGTTAAGCAATAAAGAAAAAAAAAAAAAAAAAAAAAAAAAAAAAAAAAAAAAAAAAAAAACACCTCTCCTTACCCCTGCAAAAGTATAAGGCTCGAGGTTAATACTATTGTAAACTTTGCTCGTGCTTTAGGCGGAATGCGCCGGTATGTGGAGCGGGTTTGGTGACCTCAGCGGCGATGTCGCTTCGTGGGCTCCTTCAACTGATGACATTGCATCTGAAACAGAAGGTATGAGCCAAATTACACTGTCTCATAATTGTTGTATATGAACCAAGAGGTTAACCTATTGTTATATATTGTAGTGTGTATAGCATATTATTTTTAGTTTAAAACTGACAATAAAACCACTTGAAATATATGTATGTGTATCTGAATAGCCACTATGATTCCTTCACCAAAATTTATAAAAAAATATAACTTTATTATGCTGTATTTCATTTCAGAAGTGACTTGTACTGATGAAAGAAAATTCGCTGTACCTCCAGATTGCGACCTTCTCACAGAAGTGCGTATTTATTTAAAATTTCATTATTATAATATTTTGAAGCATTATAACATATCCGTATTACAATTTTAAAAACTTGTATCAGCTATCTGAACCTTAATAATTATTGACTTTGTATCGTAATTAATTTGGCTCCTCGAAAATGGTTCCTACTTTAGAAACAATGTGCATATAGGAACACCTAATATCAGTGGCGGATTTAGAGGGTGGCGAACCGCCCTAAATCTCGCGCTTCGAGGGGTACCTACTAAGAAAAAACAAAATCTTCATTCTGAAATCGGTTAACAGGCCTAGCAAAAAGATCTGCCGTCCAGAGTGTCGCATTAGCTAATGCCTCCATTGCCTAATATATTAAGAAATAGCACTGTTTAAATTAATTTTGTTTTTTGAAATGGACTAAAACACCAATTGCCAAATACAATTTGAAGGTACTTAATGGAAACATTAGTTTGTAGATACGTCATATCTGTTTAAGTTTCGATTTTCCTTCTTTGAATATTGTATGAGTTATGATGAATGATTGTGTATTCGTTGTTGTTGTGTTTTCCAGGCTGACCTGTCGGAGGCGACGTTCCCGTTTGGCTTCGTGCCGATCAAGCGACCCAGGACTGGCAGCAATGAAATGAGTTCTTCACCCTCCACGAAGTAAATGTTGTTTTGCATAAAACAATTTTTTTATGATGGCAGACCCATCCATTTAAAAATTTACAGCATAAATAGGCCGACCCGATGGAAAAACCAACCAATTGGCAGCTTGGTGTTATGGTTCACAAACATATCTCTGGCTTCCCTAGTCCGTATGAAGTATTCCCGTAATCACAAATTTTTGTGCTGATTTAATGTTACCCATAACTGTAATCGGAATTCTGTACAAATTTCTCGATATCACAATGAATAAAACATATGCATGTGATAGATTACGCTACACGTTTGTTCCAGAAGGATCCAACGCCGCAGCAATGGCAATAGCGAAGAATGGTGGTCGGTCGGCAAACAACGCTGCAGTGACAACTACAGAGATGTCAATACTATACTCGAGGTGAGGCAGAACTTATTTTATTTGAACAATATTTTTCATGCTAACTGAGTACAAATGGCGATGAAAGATTGTTCATGATACCTGTTACACGGTTCTGAGCCATGCTTGTCATCCTGAGATATTAGATTCTTAATTGATTTGATATCAATAGTTTTAGTGAAATTCCGATCCACGTATTGTTATGTGCTGTTTAATCGAGCGTGGATTATTGTTCCTACCTTGCAATGCTCAGCGAATCGACGTCGAGTAAGACGAGATATTATCGATCGTAACACGTGATAAGAGCCTGCTCTGGAGCTTAGAATGTGAAAAAAAAAACACGATGCGTCTCCGCTTCGTTTAATTGTGATTGGTTGACAGACTGACGTATCGGTATTTTGTTGTGTGAGAGACCGATACGTCATTCTCTCAACCAATCACAATAAAACGAAGAGGAGACGCATCGTGGTTTTTTTTTCACTTTCTAAGCCCCAGAGCAGGCTCTTATCCTCCTGGAGTCCCGAGTTTTGAATCTTGGGTCGGACAAAGTGATCTTGGGTTTTTCTGCGCCGCGTCAGCCTGGAGTCAGGAATTTGTGGCCAAAATGGCGATAGGCTTGCCCCTGTGATGTCATGGGATAGAACATGTTTGGAAAAAGTGGGTTCCCTGGTTGCACCTCTGCCTACCCTTTTGGGGATAAAGGCGTGAAGTGTGTTTGATTTTTGTAACAGTAATTTATAGAATTATTGTTTGTCCACTAGACTGAGATCGTACCAGAGTCACAGGAAGGAGAGGATGAAGCTCAATTAGAAACAACTACAGATGTGGCTGAGAACAAAGGCGGCGGTCGTCTCGCGCAGACCGGCACGCAGACCTCGCCCGACAGCGCCGCCGATGAAAACGCAGCGCGCGTACACGTCTTCAGCGCCACATCTAAGGTTTATACAAATCACTTTATATTCATGCTACATCTGGATGTAGAAACGATGTCACTGCTTAGGTCGCTGCGTAGGGAATCGTCAAGCGTCAATTCATAATCGAAATGATGGTTAGACTTAGATGAAATATAAACAATGAAGAATTCTATAATTTTCTTACTACGTAGGGACAATTAAACTTCTGTAATTTAGGCTGTTGCCAAGTAAATATGACAATTCATAATGACAATATTATTATTTAATATAATTTTGATTAAAAAAAACGTTTTGAATTGAAATATTTCGTATTTCAGAATGAAGGTCTCGTGAGCACCAAGACCGCTGCTCGAGAGCGCATGCTTCGCAACACGTGCTATAAGCGGGTTGCCTCCCTGCCCCCGCTGCCCGCCCGCGCAGCCCCCACGCCTCCTCTACCCAAGAAACACGCAATCAGCCCAACACAAGCCGAGTGCCTGCGCGCAATATTCGCAGCTCTGCTTTGGCACGAAGGTGGGTGAAATATTGTTTTTAGACGCTCCAAGTTGTGTTCCTGCTGGTAATATTTAATTTAAATTTGAGTGTTGTCTGCAGGTATAGTCCACGACGCCATAGCGTGCGCCGCGTTCCTCAAGTTCCACCCGCAGTTGCCGAAGCAGGGCGCGCGCGTCGTGACGCGACAACCTCACGAGTTTCCGCCGCCGCGACATCAGCGGCACTCCGTTGAAGTGTCCAATGCAGGTAAGCGTTATTATGTTAAATTGACGTGGTATTATAATTTTGTCTTTCTTGATTGTATTTCCTTATACTTAAGTTGGATATAGACTCCCGCTAAATTAGTAACATATGAAAATTTACAGATTACATATTTTCAATCTTAAATATCAATTCAACATACAAACTTTATTTACATATACATACATACATTTCAGGACAATACCTACGCATACACCCGTCCACCCTTGAGTCGTTGACTCGTTCGGGTGTGGAAGCGAGTATGAGTCGCATGCGCAAAACCGATCTTGATGCACCGATACGAGAGGAGGAGCCACCGGCTAGTGCTTCGGCGCAGCCACAACCGCAGACTAGTGATCAGACACAGTCACAACCGGAAGCTACTGCTTCGGCGCAATCACAATTAGAGGATAGTGACACAGCACAGTCGAAACTGCAGGCTAATGCTCTGGCGCAGTCGAAACTGAAAAGCAGTTCGCCAGCGCATTTGAATCCGCTGAATAGTGATCCGACACAGCCAAAACTGGAAGCCGGCGCACCGACGCAGTCTAAACCGAAGATTAGTGAAACGGCTCAGTTGCAAACGCAGAGTCGTGCCCCAGAACAGACCCAACCACATGCAAGTACACTAGCGCAGACGCAATCACAGACAGGTACCCCAGCGAAGTCGCAGCCACTGGATATTGCCACGGCGCAGTCCCAACCACAGGCTTGTGCTTCGGCGCAGTTGCAACCGCTCACCAGTACTGCAAGTAATTACTGTTATTTATTATCTCTGCTACATAATTATTAATTAACACATAATTACTACATAATTAATCTACACTCATATTATAAACAGGAGAGATTTGTGTTTTTGTGTGTTTGTAACGAATAACCGATTTAACAAAATGTTTCACCAATATGAAGATTAGGTTGCTCTTTATTTTTTGACCTTCGAAAAACTACTTATAGTGGATGACCGTAAATAATATTTCAACTACTTAAAAAATGATTTTGACAAATTTATACACCTATGAAACAGATACAAAAATAATATAAAGCTAAGTATTACTTTGAACTTAAAGTAAAAATTCATTTCGATGTTTAAATACATCTTTTTTTAAATTTTGAGCTCTGTAGCAACCCATAAATAATATTTTAAAATTTTGGTAACAATAAATGTTTTTTTGCATCATAAAATTCGATAAATGTGTGATACCTTAAAAAAATTTTTTTTGGTCAAAAACAACGGGTCTGCCTACGGGCAATTAGCAGCTTCTAACGGCACCAAGTAAAGTGAAACTAGGGGTTTAGAATGCGAAAAAAAAACACCATGCGTCTCCGCTTCGTTTTATTGTGATTAGTTGAGAGACTGACGTATCGGTATTTTGACGTTTGTGATTGATCGAGAGACCGATACGTCAGTCTCTCAACCAATCACAATAAAACGAAGCGGAGACGCATCGTGGTTTTTTTTTCACATTCTAAGCCCACTGTTATGTTTTACTTTACGTGAGCAACTTTCTATCCAGGTACATCGTCTGTGGTGGTGAGCGTGCTCCCGCCCGCGATGCGCGCGCTTGTCGCTCTGTGGGACGCACTCTACGACGCTGATCAGTTCGCGTCTGTCACGGACAAGTCAGTGAGATGCTTTCTTATTATTATACCAACTGCCTAAACATATTTACAATTATTATTTATTAACAATATAAGTGATGGTCGCCATGTTTAATAACGCTGAACGTTTACATGGGTACTTACACAGTTTAGGATACCGATCGGATTGCCAGAGAATGAAAAGCTCTCTGTATTTTTACTCACATAGAATGAAGCCGCAGTATAATTTTGCGTTATGAACGAAACATATGAAATAAAATAATAGTTGAGATTTTAATCCGTGGTCGTGACAGCGATAACACTTCCCGGTGATAGATTCATGACGATTCAAAAGAGCTTGAGAAAGACTATTTGAATAATAAAAAAAAAAGAGTTTTAGTTTGACCTAAGACTCTCAAAGCGAAAGAAACTTATAAAGAAAAAACCTGATCAGAGTTCGCTAAGTACCTACACCATATTATATACGAGTAATGAGCATGTGTTATCGCCTATTTCTTCATATCATATGTTTAAAGATACTTGGGCCCTGTGACAGCTGTTAAAGTAACATGTCTGCGGTATGGAGCAAGAAAAAAAAAATTTGTATCGATTAATACATATACATACATACACACTCACGCCTGTTATCCCCGAAGGGGTAGGCAGAGGCGCAACTAGTGCACCCACTTTTCGCCGTTATTCCGTCCCATGATGTGATAGGGGGCGAGCCTATCGCCATATCGAGCACAAATTCCAGACTCCGAGCTGATACTGAATAGAAAAACTCAATATCACTTTGCCCGACCCGGGGATCGAACCCGAGACCTCAGCATTGCAGTCGTATCATAATACAACTACGCCACCGAGGCAGTCGATTAAATTATTGTTAAATATTTATCGAAAGGAAAATATTTTAATTTTTTTAGTACTTAATAAAAGGTTTATAGAAGAAACCTATCATTAATCATTTAATATTACGTTTTACATCTTTATTCGTTTGAAGGCGTCAATGTTGTTGATTATTTCTATTCAATTTCTTTTGTTTACTAAATAGTTAACTTACATTAATATATCCTGTGATAATCAGTGGTAAGGAGCGTTACAATTATTTCAGTTGTACCACTAAAGTTGTCATTTTTTATAATGTGAAAAATTGTGTCTTGTACGAATTTTAGGTTTCGAAAAGAAATATCCGAGAGAAATGAAAACGATGACATAAGGTCGATGAGTGGCATTCGGAAGAAGCGAGATTGGAAAACATCGACTTATTACAAGACGCCATATTCAGGTATTAATAAATCTTAATAAGTTAGTAAAACATCCTACTAATATTATAAAGGCGAAAGTTTATAAGAATGTCTGGATGTATGGATGTTTGTTCCTCTTTCACGCAAAAACTACGGAACGGTTTTCGATGAAATTTGGCACACGGGTAGATCATGTCCTGGATTAACACATAGGCTACTTTCTATCCCGGGAAAATATAAAGCGGGACTTTTATCCCGGAATTTTTTTTTAACGCGGGCGGAGCCGCGGGCAACAGCTAGTATTTTATAATATTAATACCAGCCTTGTATTCTATAACAGGTCGGGGGGAAAAGTCTTTTCGCATATACCTAGTATGTATAAACTTGTAATAAAATCTCTTTGGCTGTACTATTTGTATCTGACTGGTTTTGGTGAAAATAATGAACCGTGTAGTCATTTTTGATTCTTTATTGAAACTTAGCGAAACCGGATCGTTTTAGAAGATATTAATAACTTGTGTTGATAACAAGTGGATCATGTACGACAAGAACGTAAGAATAGGTCGTAGTCAAAGGTCGGTTAGGCATCCCAGACTGTGGCAAAACCTGGGATAACTCGCTATAACGTGATGCTGTATGTATGGTGGGATTGGAAGGGATTTTTTTATTATGAAAAATATGAAAAATATGAGCTTTTACCGCCAGGCAGAATCATCGATTCAGATCTCTACTGCCAACAATTAATGAGATTTAAGCAAAAAGTTGAGACAAGCGGCCGAAATTGATCAATAGAAAGTGGTCTTTCATCACGATAACGTTAGACGACACAGATCTTTAACCACTCAGCAAAAGAGTTTGACTGGGAGGTTTTAATGCATCCACCATATAGTCCTGACCTTCAGATTTCCACTTTTTCGGTCTCTTCAGATTTTTTAGGCAGTGTCAGGTTAACATCAAGAGAGGACTAAAACTACTTTTCGCGTTTTTTGATCACAAGTACCAAAATTTCTACACTAACGGTATCATGGCTCTACCTGCAAGATGCCAGAAAGTCGTATAACAAAATAGTGTGTATATACTGCAATGAAACGTAAATAAACTTTGTAGAAATAAGTCTTGTGTTTTCATATAAAATGCGAAGAAAATTTTTCCACAACCTCATATATTGCACACTAATGAGACAGTTTAGGCCTTACCCCGGGTTGTTTCTTCCATGGTGAGGTAAAGTTCAGAGTCTTACCACATTGGCGTAATGCAAGCGAATTTACAGCAAGAGAAGGCGCTGCGTGCTCATCCAGTTTAATTTACCGTTAAGTTTACCTGGCCATGGATGAAAAATCACGGGCTTTCCACGCTGGCATAATGAGGCTTAGCATTTGTGCGATATTACGTTAATATAGGTAACTATTGTGTTTGTCTAGTGCGTTGCGAGCTATGCGGCGGCAGCAGCGTGTCACCCCCGCTGGCGGCGCATATGCGGCACTTACACGCCGGTTGCCGCGGGCCCACGACGCGTGGGTACGACCGCGCCGGCGTCTACCGCCACGCCGACACGCCCGTGCCCGTCGACACGTCCGCCACCGCCTGCGGACAACTAGCACAAGGCAGTAGTGTTTACTCCAATACATAGATTAGTAAAGCAGACGGTGATAAAATGCATGAAAAATACTGTCTGATTGATCTGTGAAAAGTTCTACGATGCGAAGACCCTCGGTCTGTTGGGAAGCGCCACATCTAAATAAACTAGTGCAATCACTGGTAGTTGCCCTTGTTACACACACATACGCGCACGCCTTGTATCTCCGAAGGGGTAGACAGAGGTGCAGCTAGTTGCACTCACTTTTCGCCGTGCGTATTCCATCCCATGATGTGATAGGGGGCCAGCCTATCGCCACACCGGGCACAAATTCCAGACTCCGAGCTGATACTGAATAGAAAAACCCAATATCACTTTGCCCGACCCGGGGATCAAATCCAACACCTCAGCGTTGCAGTTGTACCATAATAAAACTACGCCACCGAGGCAGTTTCATATTATATTAATGTAAGAAAATAACCTTAAGACACGTTTTTTACCTATCAATTAATGTTTTTTTCATCCTATATTATATCAATGCCATGTGTAGCTGTTACATTTCAATGTTGTATGTAAAATACACAATTACATAACTAATTTAAGTTCTTCTCAACCAGTGCACCAACTGTGGTACTTGTACTGCGAAAAGTGCCGCGACAAGGGCTTGAAAGCGGCATCTTGTGTGAAACTCAAGACTAAGACAATGTCAGACGCGCCGTACGAACGCGTTGACAATAGCATGGAGGTCGACCATCACGTCGTCAAGGAAAACGCTTTGTTCCTGCTCGAACTGGCGCCACTGAACAATTCTGGTGAATATCGATAATATTATTCGAATAATGTATTGCTGTAATTATGATGGATTATCGACATTGACGTATACCAGAAGTTTTAATAATAGTTTTATAGATACTTAAACAAATGCTGTGTGTTTTGAAATCACTCAAGTTGTAATCTTTGTAGAACCGTTAACGTCCTCCCCGTGGCATGAAAGCGCGTCTCGGAGTCCGCCGACGCCGCCGGGCAGTGTCTGGCAGCCCGCGCCGCCATTCCAGTGCCTCGCAGCCTTAGGAGCCGCACCTCGAACCACCGTCACAGAGACTACGGCGCGATACCACTCGCTGGGCCGACCACCGCCACCCCCTGCTGCACCCCTAGTAAGTTATGATATTAATTAGGCATTTGATGCCAGTATATCCGTATAGATACATTAATATTTGGTAAAGAATATCAGTGGGGCTAGGATGTAAAAAAGAAACACGATGCGTTTCCGCTTCGTTTTATTGTGATTGGTTGAGTGACTGACGTAGGTATCGGTATTTTGATGTTTGTGATTGATTGAGATACCGACACGTCAGTCTCTCAACCAATCACAATAAAACGAAGCTTAGACGCATCGTGTTTTATTTTTCACATCCTAGCCCCTCAGTGTGCTTAGTATGTCTCCAAAAATGCAACTCGTAAGACTATGTCGTTTAATTTTGATGTTTGTGATTGATCAAGAGACCACCAGACAAACACGTCAGTCACTTATCAACCGATCCCAATACAACGACGCGGAGTCGTGACGTGTTTTTTTACTACATTCTAAGCACATAGAATTTCAATCATCTTATCTCTTCCCAAGTGAACGCTCGCTTCTTGATTCATTATTATATATGGCCTACTTTTATAATATTGCTAAAAAATTAAAACTTATGCACACACCCATACGCATGTAGTCGCATGTAGAAATCCTACGAATAAACCATTAGGTGATTGTCACGTGTATAATATTTGTAGCCGACAGCGTATACGGCGGAGGCGAGCGGGTCGCAGTGGCCGCGGGTGCACCGCTCGGTGTCGATGGGCCAGGCGGGCGCGCGCGACCTCGCCAACGCCGCGCACCAACCGCTCGAACCAACTTCACATCTGGAACAGCACGATACATTAACTGGTACTATACTAACTACATGATACATACACGCGAAATGCGTTAGTTAGTTGGATGCAAAATGGAAATTAATCGTCATGATGAAAAAATCCTCAACATTTTCACATTTGCTTATCCTCTTTTTATTAAATAATGTTGTTGTGTGCGCAGGCGCAGGGTCGTCACTTCTATCGCAGCCTAGTGCAGCGCTGCAGCGGCTGGTAAATTGCGGTGACATGGCCGCCGGGTGTTCAGTGTCAGCATTCGAGCCTCCTCGTTTGGATCTCGAGGCTTTGATAAACAACCCAGTCTTCTCTTTCGTGCTGTCCAAGAGGGAGCTACAAGCTCACAGACAAAAGATGGATGCAGCGATACGCATAAACGCTGTTCGCCAGTACGCTTTCGAGGTAACAATATCTACATAACATATTTCATAATATTTGACGACTGACGAGTATTCTTTTTAAAATATGTATTAATTCACATATCAATTATTTACAGTGTTTTAATTACTGAACTTTTATTGGATAACGCTGAAATTTTGATATATATTCAATACAATGCTGTCACAAAATAATATTATATGACTTACTTTAAAATAACTTGGTGAATGTCTTTAACAGGCATTGAATTGGCTGTTGCGTTCAGCCACGCAGCCGACCTGCGTGCATGACGTCATGTGGTGGTTCTGCGCTGCGTTAGACAAGTACTCGCGTATCGCACCACCTCAGATGCTTATCGATGAAGCTAAAGAGGTAAACATATTGAGCTTGTTGAAGACAATTTTATTATAAAATTAATAATAGTCGATAATTAAGTTAAATAAGTTATAGTATTAATGTTCGTTAATATGCTTCATCAAAACTTGATTAATTTCGGCACACCAGTTTTCATCTCTGCCTAAATTACGCGGTCTAAGCTTATTTATAATCGGAATGCTAGAAATTTAATTATGTGTTATGATGCTGAGTTTAGGTTAGCAAATTCTTGCAGCAATATATCGCAAGAATTTTCAGACATGTTCACACTAGCGGCATTATTTCACCAGTTCTATCGTGTGTGATTTATAAATGATAAAAAAATTGCATAAGTCAGCTTCCCCTGATTGTTACTGTGCAAATAGCAAAATTTGACTTCTGCTAGTTTTTTTGTTGAAAATCTTTTTTTATATTCAGTCTGCGGGCAACGAAAATGCCCGCATTTCAACTCCGACGGCGTCCGCGTCGGCCATCTGTCCGGGCGGTATATCGGCCCGCGGCGCACGCGCAGCTTTTCACGCGTTTCTCGGGTCTGTGAGCGCGCTGGCGCCGTCTCTGCCCGCCGCCAGCGCCGCCGGCCTGCAGGCGGTCCGTTGCTGGGCTCTCCATTACTCGCCGCATGATAGAGCCTTCCTACACCGGTCAGTTGATTATCGTTTGACTCGTCAAGCCCCGCGACGGACGCCGGCGTCCGAGTATATAGGGTTTCCGCATACATCTATATAAATAAGCGGGGCTGTGGGGCTAGGACGTGAAAAAAAAAACACGATGCATCTGCGCTTCGTTTTATTGTGATTGGATGAGAGACTGACGTATCGGTACTTTGATGTTTGTGATTGATCGAGAAACCGACACGTCAGTCTCTCAACCAATCACAATAAAACGAAGCGGAGATGCATCGTGTTTTTTTTTTCACGTCCTAGCCCCACTGGACGGCTTAAGTTGTGTTTTACATACGTTTACTAATGCCGACAAAATGTAAATTAACAAAGTGAATCCAAAACAGATTTTAAGATTTTTCCAGGATGCCTAAAATAAATCATGAAACCTAACATTTGCACTAATTCTGTCTCTTAGTGTATTTTTTGTCACACGTGTGTTGTATTTCAAAACAATATGTGCCTTCTATTTTTCTACTTTGGGACCACAAACTTTAGTTAGATAGAAAATATAATAATGTTGTAGACTTTACGACCATTAAGTTTAGGCTATGATTTTGATTCGTCAATTTAGCTTTTGCATTTATGAACACAACGTGATTTGTTAACGCTGCACTCGGATAGCTCTCAAGTGTTCAGCGTCATCAGTAAGATTTTATCTCATCCGGAGGACGGCGCTTACGAAGAAGGTGTTATGTGCGCTCTGCACGAGAGCTTCCATAGCTTTCTCAATAAGGTATTGTTATCTAATGCTGTAGCTTTTAACTTTATGAAATCCAGTGTTTATGCATTAATAAACCTTTTGAATTATTCATTTAAGTTATATCTCCGTTTTGTTGGAAAAACATATTAGTTCTATTTCGAAAACTTTATTAGTATGGTCGCGGGCGCAGACAAATAAATATTGTCTAATTCTTTATTGTTAAGAATAATTATGATTTAAGAGCCACTAACACCCGGAGCAAGAATTAAAATTATATTTATATAAATGATGGTAAATTGCAGGAGAACTATGTATGGAGTTGCCAAGACGTGACAGGTTGGTGCGACATCTCGGTGTCATCGCGCCAAGGCATGGCTGGCTCGCTGACCGACGGCAGTACGGAGACCTTCTGGGAGTCAGGAGACGAAGACAGGAACAAGGCCAAGTGGATCCAAATGTCTTACCCGGGCGGCACCAATAATGACCGCCCGCATATCATATGCGTGCACATCGATAACACAAGAGACACAGTTGTGAGTTGGACATACTGTAAAAATGTTAATGCTGTTCTCGGAGCACAGTAAAGCCTTATATCGAATATTTAAGTATATTCGATATAAGACTATTTGCTTTTTAGGCAACGAATTTAAGTTTGTATCCGTTTTGTTTTAGAACAAGACTCTGCTGATTTCGTTCTTGTATAGCAGTGGTTCGAGCGACATGTTCCACATGCAAGACATAGAAGTGGATCCCAAGATGGCCACGTGGATCTATTATACTTTGCCAAGTATGTTTATATCCTACTAATATTATAAACGCGTAAGTTTGTACATATGGATGTATGTTTGTGACTTTTTCACTCAAAAACTACTGAATGGATTTCGATGAAATTTGGCACATGGGAATTATCCCGGAAAAATATAAAGCGGGACTTTTACCCGGAAAAACTCATTCACGCGGGCGGAGCCGAGGGCTAAAGCTAGTGCTTAATAAAATTATTTTACTATTGAGCATAAGTTCAGCGTTATAGGGAACGTGCACGAACTGAACAGAACTAGGTGGCAGCAAAAAATCGACACGAGAGCCACATGTGGATAAAAAATAAACTTTTCAAATACATTATAATTTATTTATATATTGAATACACCGGTGGCGTAGTTGTATTATGATACGACTGTAAGGCTGAGGTCTCGGGTTTGATCCCCGGGTCGGGCATAGTCATATTGGATTTTTCTATTCAGTATCCGCCTGGAGTCTCGAGTTTGTGCCTGATATAGCGATAGGCTTGCATTCTATCACAGCATAGGACGGAATAAGCACGGTGAAAAGTGGGTACACCTAGGTGCGCCTCTGCTCACCTCTTCGGGGATAAAAGGCTTGAGTGAGTGTGTGTGTGTGAGATATTTTTAAATGCTTTTGGAACTCTTACGTATGCATGTTTTATACAAGCTTTTATTATTGTCAATTTTGACATTACCATGGAATGTAAGTGCTTTAGTACTATTCTTGGGAACGTTATAGAATTTTACATTATTTGATTTATTTATTTTTATGTTTTGGTGCATTCAGATACACAGCAGTACATTTTTAACTAATTGAATGTTATTTTTCATCTTTTTAATATGAACATTTAACGTCACTGCCAAGTATCGATGGGCTGATAAAGATTGAGATTGCGCCACCAGATGTCAGAGCTTACGACGTGCACGCTCCCTATTGTGTACGTATAAGGTGTGAGTACTGTGGGCGTGGTTGACAGAGGTGGCGAGCGCGTCGCTGCGCGTGCGGTGCGAGCTGCGCGGGCCCGAGGCGGCGGTGCGCGTGCGGCAGGTGCGCGTGCTGAGCGCGCCGGCCCTGCTCGCCGCCGCCGCCTCCACCACCGCGCGCGTGCTGCACGACCTCTCCGAGGCTGACACCCTCAGAGTCTTCAGACTGCTCACGTCGCAGGTCCTTATCCAACATTTAGATATTTTTTTGTAGCATAGAATGACGAGGCGAGCATGCCGCTCGCGTGTTGGTAAGCGATACGACCAACCATAAACAGGAGAAACACCATCCAGCACCTTGAGTTACAAAGAACTGTGTGGCATTCCACTACGCTCGTCATCCTGAGACATAAGATGTTAAGCCTCATTATGTTCAGTAGTTATACTGGCTACAATGTCCTTCAAACTGAAACACAACAGTGCATGCGCTCTGCTGCTTGGCTAGAACTATTTCTAGCCAAGCAGCCAATGTCTATACATTGCGGTGGTACCCACCCAGATTGACTTCATGTTCATATTTTTATGGTATAATATAGGGACAATGCTAATATCAGAAATGCTATTTAATTTGAATGTCTACATGATAATTAAACGAATATCATTCCATTAACAAATTAATCATATTCAAAAATCTTTTTAATTCTCCTCTCAAGAATCACATGCGTGGCGAGTAGATTTCTTCGTTTTATTGTGGCTTATTTACTAAATAAATATTTTATTCGAGCAGGTGTTCGGCAAACTGTTGGAATGGGACCGCAGCGGCAGTGACTCGGGAATGGAGGCTGCCGCTGCTGGCGACGATCTAGTAGCGACAGATGATAGCGACCTGCGGGAGCATGTTGTCGGTATTCTGTTTGCCGGACATAAACTCACATCCCTTCAGCGTCAGGTATATATAAGTTTCCGAGATACCAAGTAATCTGACATTTAATTGGAAATAATCCTAGAACCTGACTTTAATATTATAATAGTCTCTTTAATTCACAAAAAATATTTATTACGCACAATACTAAACCTCGGATATTGGTTAACAGGTGATGTCACACATAGTATGTGCGATCGGTCTGGAAGCGGCTCGAGTACGCGACGACTGGGAGACGGCGCTGCTGTGCGCAGACGCAGCGGAGCGAGAGGGCGAAGACCGTTCTTCCAACTCTGTTAAACAGCAGACTCACCAACAAGATAACTACTGCTTCGAAATGCTGTCACTCGTACGATCATTTCATTCACTAAAGTATTTACAGAAAACAACATACATCACGCCTTTATTCCCCACGGGGTACGCAGAGATGCAACCATATAAAACAGATTGTCGTAAAATTTTGAAGTATACGCATTGTATTCAATTAAACGGTGCACCAATTAGAAAATAAAGTCAAAATTTCCAATAAAGTTTTCATGAATTTTATTAGGTAACATGGTTTTTATAATTTATTGAAGTAATTATTTTGATTACAGTTATTAGCTCTAAGCGGTAGTGCAGTTGGACGCACGCATCTAGCACAACAAACTGAACTAATTGCAGATCTATTGGGACTTTTGCACACTGGCAGTGATCGAGTGCAACGACAGGTAATTTGTACACATCCATGCAAAATTTTCGCAAGATTTAAAAGATATCTTCTTATAAAGTAATTGTTGCTGTCTAACCCTCGTTAACTGATTCTGAATATCATACTAATAACACTTCATAATTAACAGATAATATCACTACTTCGTCGAATGATCGCCGAGATACCACCCCAGAGAATGCTCTCGGCTATAAATCTACCAAGTGATTTGGATGTAAGGTATACTTCAACAAGGTAAATTATCTCATATAAAAATAGTGTGCATGTTATTACATAATATTAACGGTGCTTATCGACCCCAAAGAGGCGAGTTAGAGGAGCGGAGCTAGGCTAATATCAATAGAATATACGAAAAACTCATTTTTTCTCAATCTTCATACCGGGTGGAAGGGAAACGCTCTCGGAAACGAATACAGGTGATAGTATTGGTGATTCCTGACGTGATGGCACTAAAAAAATCGCGATCGCATTGTTACAATTTTAGTAGGATTTTCTCAAATTTCTGTACAGCTTCACGTATGGAGGGAGAAATCAAACTATTATTCTGAAAAACATAGTAAAAAAGGTCAATATTTCAAAAAAATCGTAATGAAACACGTACATCAGCTGACGGGTTAACGACCGCGTGGCCGACGCGCCGCCTTGTCGGCGTTTGCTTTGTAGTTTGTACCGTACCCAGTTTTTTGTACGCTTTACATTGCGCGCGCATGAATTACGGAAATACTAAAATCGTAAGTATTATCGCTTAGCTTTGCAAATTAATATAGTTTTTCGTTAATGTTATGGTTCTTCTCTCTTACCGTTCCGGTATAGAGAGCGTTTCCCTTCCACCCGGTATAATATGTTCCACTGCTGAACAAAGATTTCTTGTTTTAATTCTAATGATTCTGTTACAGTAAAGCCGCTCTGGGAGATTGTAATGTGAAAAAAAGACACCATGCGTCTCCGCTTCGTTTTATTGTGATTGGTTGAGAGACTGACGTGTTGGTCTCTCCATCTATAACAAACATAAAAATACCGATACGTCAGTCTCTCAACTAATCACAATAAAACGAAGCGTAGACGCATCGTGTTTTTTTCACATTCTAAGCCCCCTGATTACTTGATCGGGTACGTCGAGGAGGCGACCCCAATATGGTTATTATCATGATATATTTATGCCATCAGGGTAACGCTGTTGGATCACCTAGTGTGCTACCTGGGCAAGGCGATCACGGTCCAGGTGAAAGTTAAAGGAGCGGGGGGTGCGACCCCCGGCGTGGTTACCATGGGTGCCAGCGTGATCCCCACGGCTCTTGCCACGTGGTTTATGCGGGGGGTCACCACTAAGAAACACGCTCATTTGGTTGCTAAGCTGCTTGGCGATATGGCTGAGGTATTGTTATTTAACCCTTCAAGCCCCGCTTATATATTATATAGATGTATGGGAAAACCCTATATATATGGATACCGGTGTCCGTCGCGGGGCTTGAGGAGTCAATAATATGACTATAATAAACTTCGACTAAGTATCCGTCGCCGACTCTTACATGTTTCTCACATGTTTAAGGTCACACTAACTATGAATCTTTCGATATTGTTTAGAATACGCTTGTTCAAGAATTAAATTCATATAGTTCTGATGAATTGCAGGGGAAAGTGTCAAGCGCCTGGGGCATGGAGACACGGACGGCCTTAGTGAACTACGTGTCGGCAGTGGCGCAGATGTCGGAGTCTGATCGGCGGCCAGCGCGTTGCGTCTCTACGCCCACCATCTGGCTGGCATTGGCAGCGCTTTGTGTCTGCGAGCAATCACACATGGAAATGTTAGTACATTGTTCTATAGACTCATATACTACAGGTCCTAAGCTCTTTCTCTTGTCTCTTTTATTTCAGAGACAAATTTGGTAATTTATTGAAAATTGTAACTCCAATTGAAAAGGTTTGCGTAATCCTACCAGGGTGAACAACACTGGTGAAGGGCGCGAGTCCCGTAGGCGTGATTCGGCCGAGTGCCGCCCTCACTGTGCCAACCACGACGACGGCTCCACGCAGGCGGTGATCGAGTGTCGGTCATGCGGGCCGCTGTGTGCCGAGTGCGACCGGTTCCTGCACCTCAACAGGAACGCCAGGATGCACCATCGACAGGTTTGTGTTCGATAGGAAACTAGCTGCCTTAGTAGACAGGAATGCCGTGGGAATTTTCTTATAATCGACCTTAGGGTGATGTAAAGAGACGGAGGTAGGTGCATAATAAAAAATATAACAATAAAGTTATTAATAAAACATGTATGTAGATTTGTGGAGAAAACATATAAAAGGTTTGTTAAATATAGCATCGTCTCGAGTGCATAAATTTTTTTTAAGTTTAAAAATAATACATGAATAGGTATCTTATTATAGTTATGCACATTTTTTTGTAAAAGATCTGCAAAGAAGAAGAGGGTGCCATTCGTATCGACATCCACGAGGGATGTGGCCGAGCGAAGCTGTTTTGGCTGTTGTTGCTGGTGGACAGACGCACTTTGAAGGCATTGGCGGAGTTTAGAAGCATCGACAATGTATGCGAAGGAAACGGTTCTGGGGATGCTTCATCATTAACTAGCGGCCTTCCTGGACTTGCCGGAGTGTGCCGATTCTGTGGCACACGTGGTAATACAGGACTACTCGCCATCGGCAATGTTTGTGCAGATCATCAATGCCAGGTAGACATTCCTTTACTACTCATTGAATTTCTATGCTCATTTTGAATCCGTAAAAAAATTAAAGTGTATAAAAAACAAAAACATATTCTCAGTTCGAGTGGTTTTTCCCAATAGTTCGGCTAACTGAATGTATAATAATTAATAGCGCAGTAAGGTTTTTTTTTCTCTTTGGCAAGGCGCGGTTTGCGCATTTCCCAGTGTCAAAGTTCTGCCCCCTTATTCTCTATGACAGTGTTAACTCATAACGCGGCCGCGTTAAGTTAACTTCTTGTAATTAACGTGAAATGCTATTCTGTATGCCAATTTTCATAGTGATAAACGCGATGAGTTACGTTACGCGCTTGTTACGAGCGGTGAAAATAACGTGTGTCATACAGAATAAGGGTGCTAATTAGATATTTTTTTAAAATAAGTTGCAGTTTTATTGTTCCTTTTTTATCCTCAGTACTATTACGTCGAAGTAAAGCAGTGGCTATGTTACTAAGACTTTATCAAGGAGTTTTGGCGGCAACAAAAAAACACTTGATTAGTACCGTTATTTAAATTCACTTGATTTGAGCCCTTTAATAGAACTATATTGGACAATATACCACTATAATTATGCAATATAACACTAATTATCACCAAATTAATGAATTAAAACAAGAGCACTTCAGACACTGGCAAGTTCCCGCCAAAACTCGGAGTATTGTTGATTATTGCAGGAGCACGGTCGCGAGGCGTGCAGCCGCGTGCTGCCGTGCGGTCACACGTGCGGCGGTGTGCGCGGCGAGCGCGCGTGCCTGCCGTGCCTGCACGGGTGCGCCGCGCCCGCCGACGACGCCGCGCCGCTGCGGCAGGACGCCGACGACATGTGCATGATATGCTTCACCGACCCACTGCAGGCCGCGCCCGCTGTACAAGTATGCACACACACACACACACTCACGCCTGTTATCCCCGAAGGGGTAGGCAGAGGCGCAACTAGTGCACACACTGTTTGCCATTATTCCGTCCCATGATGTGATAGGGGGTGAGTCTATCGCCGTATCGGGCACAAATTCCAGACTCCGAGCTGATACTGAATAGAAAAACTCAATATCACTTTGCTCGACCCGGGAATCGAACCCGAGACCTCAGCATTGCAGTCGTACCATAATACAACTACGCCACCGAGGCAGTCAGAGGCTATACAAGTATGCATTAATAATAATAATACCAGCCCTGTGTTATATACTGCTCACTGCTGACACGGGCCTTAGTCCACCATGCTGGATGTACACAAGTATGTATTAGCTCTTGTGTATTAGTTGCTAACGGCCCGATCCCGACTTCGCATAGGTAGCGGACAATAATATTAATGCGTACGTTTATTTTTCTTTCGTACAAAATATTACGAATTATACACACATTCCTCTTGAATCACTCCTTCCATTGGTGAAAAACGTATGAACATCCGTTCTATAATTTTTTTTATTTTTAATTGTTCAGACAAGTAGATACGAGGGGAGAACTTGGCTTTATAATATTATGTAGTAATTTAAGGTCATAAAGGACATGTCTATACTAATATTATAAAGTGAGAAAATTTATTGGTTTATAATGAATAAACTCAAAAACTACTGGACCGCTTTCCAATATTCTTTCACTAATAAGAAGGTACCTTAGTCCTAAGTGCTATAGCCTACTTTTATCCCTGGAATATTTTTATCCCAGAAAAAGATTTCCACGCGGGCGGAGCCGCTGGCAGAAGTCTAGTAAACTATAAAGCTTTGTAATTTGGAGGAAGGAGTAGTTGTCAAACAACAGTAATATCAGACTACGGCGTCACTGAGTGTTAACGGCTATCACGCTGCGTGCATGCGAAAGAGATACCACGACATCATCAATATATTTGTGCGTGCTCTGTGCTTACGAAATCTTGGTGTTTGTCACTCCGTTCATAGATTGAATATTCAGTCAAATTCAATAACTCCAATTACATTATATTATTGTCTTGCCAAGTCGCCATTTCTAATGTAAATATTGAGTTGAATTATACGAAATAAAAGTCAATAATTGTTATGAATAAAATACATTTTTATAGGTACGAGTTAATAATATTAGGTAAGTATTTGTTTTGATAGCTATAAGTAATATATTTTTTATAAGAATTTTCATGTCATCACATCGGGCTTGTGTTGTTATTGTTTATCACGCCAGATATCCAGTCTAGATATGATGTAATTGAGACAAATTTTGCAACGTAGTAACTGCGGTCCTTTTCATTAGTCACGAAACAGTCATTTGCATTGCCCATAGAAAGAATAGCAACTACTCCGGAGGGATGCAGCACTGGACCTCCCGAGTCTCCAGGGCACATTGTCGCCGATTGCCCGCAAGCGCGAGCGACGCAAAATCCCGGGTACATAACAATATTTGCAGGACAAGATATGACCATCGCTGTCAGTACTTGGAGCGGTCTCTTTAACAAGAGCGTATTGTTTATTGTCCCGTCGTTCGAATTTGTGAGTCCGTAGCCAACCAACTTTACCTCATGACCTCTGAGACTTAGGTCGTTCAGGGCGCTAAGTTTCGCATACTGATTGATCGCGATGGGTTCTGTTCGGAACAGCCCTACGTCGTTTTGACACATGAATACACTACGATATTCTGACCATTTTGCGGCCGGGTGTAGGGCGCTGCCCACAATATCACTATATGTGTGTTTGCTAGGTTCGTCGCGCACGTTGCCAAACCATATGACGCTCTTAATTTCTCCTGTGAGCACTGAAGGACTGTTAATCGTTTTGCTCTGAATGTAGTGTAATTTTTGAAGCAGCTCGTTGGTGTTTTTGACGCAGTGCGCCGCTGTGAGCGTCCACACGGGCGTGAGGATTGCGCTGGTGCATAAGTGTCCTCTCTGTGCAACGTTCACCCCATCCTTAGCGAATCTTAGTACTTCCACTCTGGCGACGTGTACATATTCATTTTCTTCTGCGTCCCTGCCGCCGATAATGCGCAAAGGTTTTTTATTTTCAATAATATTGATGAGAGAAACTAGTAAAATTATGTAGCCGTACATAGCGCAAGGCGCGCTTATCGAATATTAGATTAACTTTACGACACAATGCTCGTTTCACAAAATATTTATTTTTAGGATTTCAAAATATCGACTATGACTGCCTCGGTGGCGTAGTTTTATTACGGTACGGCTGCAATGCTGAGGTCTCGGGTTCGATTCCCGGGTCGGACAAAGTGATATTGGGTTTTCCATTCAGTATCAGCCCGGAGTCTGGAATTTGTGCCCGATATGGCGATAGGCTCGCCCCCTATCACATCATGGGACCAATTACGCACAGCGAAAAGAGGATGCACTAGCGCCTCTGAGTACCTACCCCTTCGGGGATAAAAGTTGTGAGTAGGTATGCGTATGCAAAATATCGATACTTATGTATTATGTTTACAGAATAATTTATTTACTTATTTATCATTTTGGTAGAATGTTCCAAAGACTTAAATAAACTGTAATTATATGTTTACCATGGTAAGCACTAGATAATTTTCACGCTCCTTAAGCTTCTTAAATTGGCAAAATAAGATAATCTTATTAGAATAGATAATAAGATAATCTTTAAGACTGTGGCAGACACAATGTGAAGGATTCAATTGAAGGTATGGTGTACCTACCGTAAATCAATTAATGTCATATTAAGGCCCCGTTTTGTCAACTGTAGTTATCTTTTTGTCAGGGTGTTAAGGTACGATTTCACCAAAATAGTGTGCAGCACATTTGTTTACAAACATTTTGTGCAAAACTCCAGCATTGCACGTATTAAGCTGGTATTGCGTTTAGCTTATGTCTCCACCGGCAAGCCTGTGCGTAACTTTTGTAAACAACAGGTACGCACAGGCACAGTGTGGCACACTTGTGCACCAACATGTTCACTGATAATGTGCGCGTACAAATAAATGTTTTCACTTTGGTAGCGGAAGCAAGACTGAGTCCGCGAACAACAAGCGTGTACGCGTCGATGCGAGTCCACTGCATGCATGTGTGCGCGCACAAAAGTATACAGATGTGCGCGAATATTTCTAAATATTCGCGCACAATTTGTTATTGTTTGCCCGAGTGAATCGACCATCGTGAACATATGTGTCGTGCATTACATTGCCGCATAGTTCAGCACACTGGTGGAATCGCATCTTAACGCTCGCAGCACTGCACGCCGCGCCGGACTACTCGAAGCGAGCGCGTCCAGCTTAATAACACTCTATCAAAAAGATAACTACAGTTGAAAAAATTTTTAATATTTATTTTTATTCTATCGTATTGTCATTATTTCTTAGTTCATAAAGTATTGAACTGAATCTACTGTTCGCCTATTTATTTATCTAAAATGCTACCTATTATAATAATTTAGAGAAGAATTTCTTTACAGTTGACCTGTGGGCACGTATTCCATCTACATTGCTGCAAGAAAGTCCTCGCGAACAAGTGGATAGGCCCAAGAATCACCTTTTCCTTCTCGCAATGTCCCATCTGTAAGGTAAAGCGATAAAGTAGTTTTGTTTCATTTAGAATAGCCATTCAAATAAGATTTACATTCTTAGTATTCTTGAGTTTTAAAATTGTTCAAAGAATTGCTTATGGTTTTTATATACAATAGATGATAATGTGGGTCCTAAACAGTTTGTTCCAGTTCGTAATAACATTTTCGGTACAGAAAGTTTAACGACCAGATATAGAATGAAATCTTCGATGAGACTAATCTGGTTGGTATCTACAGGAGGACATGAATCATTGGATATTGGAGGAACCACTAACACCGATACGTCGTCTGCGCGAGGAGGTGAAGCGCAAGGCGTTGATGCGGCTCGAGTACGAGGGGCTCGCCACGCCCGACACCGCCAAGGGCCGCCCGCTGCCCGACCCGGCCAACTACGCCATGGAGAGATACGCCTACTACGTGTGTCATAAATGTGGAAAGGTAGTTGGAGTCATTTTCCCAATCGATGATGTCCCATCCTCTCTCAGTGGCCGTGCTGAGCCGAGGTTCGTGACCCGTTAGTGGGTCGCCCTCAGCGTGGTCGCTTAAATTTAAAGGGTTGCGAGCGCCTTCTGCACTCACCCAAAAGACCGGTGTTCTTTCATAAGCTGACCCTCGTTAGGCTAGAAAGAGTTGAGCTAGGAACAAAAAAAAAGAGTCATTTTATTATTACACTGGCGTTCTTGTTGACATAATAACGTGGCATAAATATTTTCAATAGCATATTTTATAGTTAGACTAGGAAGTCTATACTCTCAACAAGGTCTCACTATGCATTTTTAAAGTTGTATTGTCAGTATAGATTTCGGACTTGTTTCATCATTGTATCAATTTATGTTCGAACATGTACCATACAAATATTTTGATGAAGGCGTACTTCGGGGGGCTGGCGCGGTGTGAGGCGGAGAGCAGCGGGTGGTGGGAGCCGGCGGAGCTGGTGTGCGGCGCGTGCAGCGACGTGGCCGGCGCGCGCACCTGCCCCAAGCACGGCGCCGACTTCCTCGAGTACAAGTGCCGCTACTGCTGCTCGGTACATATTCACATTCCTATATATATATACAACCAATAACCGGGACGAAAGCCTAGTTGGGAATGGAACGGTCTGCCGAGACAATGTCCGGCGGTTCAAAACCCAAGGCACACACCTCTGACTTTTTAAAGTTACGTGCGTATTGTTTATCCATTATTGTTCGCTTTAACGGTTAAGGAAAACATCGTGAGGAAATCTGCATACCTAAGAAACTCTTTACGAGAATTTCAAATGTATGTGAAGTCTACTAACCCGCTCTAGGTAAGCGTGGTGGACTAAGGCCTAAACCCTCTCAGTAGAAGAGGAGGCCCGTGCCCAGCAGTGGGACAGTATATATAATACAAGGCTGGTATTATTATAATAACTGGGAATAAATATAATGATTTACCGCGATTTATTAAGTGTTTTACTTCTTGAATAACTTTCGAAGCAGGACAAATGAAAGAGTATTAAGTTATAGATCGATGTCATTAAAATTTGGTTTATTGTATAAATATATGTTATTGTATCAGGTGGCAGTGTTCTTCTGTTTTGGTACGTCACACTTCTGCAACTCGTGCCATGATGATTTCCAGCGCGTCACGAACATACCACGACATCTGCTGCCGCAATGCCCGGCAGGTACGCGTACAAATCGATTTATTTGGACATTGTAATTAACCAAAAGAAATTCATGTCCTACCTACCTTCAAGACTAATCAATTGGATTCCGATGTAGTCTTTAATCATTTGCTGATTATTGTTCACGGAATATATTTTAAACTAGATTTTGCTCGCGGTTCCGCCCGCAATAATAAGATTTTCTAGGATAAAAGTCCCGCTTTTTATTTCTCCGGGATAAAATGTAGCCTGTGTGTTAAATCAAGACATGATCTACCCGTGTGCCAAATTTTATCGAAATCCGTTCAGTAGTTTTTGCGTGAAAGAGTAACAAACATTCATACATCCAGACATCCATACATACAAACTTTCGCGTTTATAGTATTAGTAGGATGTGTGATGTGCATGTACAGTCACCAGCATAAGTAGATGAACAAAATCAAAATTTCAAATTGCCTACATACTTTTGTGTTCTTAAAATATTTTTTCTCTTCAAAAAAATAAAATAAAAGAGATTTGCTTTACTGCATACAAAGAAAAAAAAAACAGTTTAACTTAACGCGTATATAGGCGATTTGAAATTTTGATTTTGTACAGATATTTATGCTCGTGCATGTACTTATCAGGTCCCAAAGGCGAGCAGCTGCCGGGCTCGTCGGAGGAGTGTCCGCTGCACGTGCAGCACCCGCCCACCGGCGAGGAGTTCGCGCTCGGCTGCGGCGTGTGTCGGCACGCGCACGCCTTCTGAACTCACACACCGCTCCAACTAACTGACAACACCTACTTGTATGGAAGAAGTCACCATTAGAAAAGAATCGTCGACTAGAACAACATAGAGATTACGGACAATCCATCAAGATTGATACTAACGTGTATGCGCTGTGTTATCGTTGTGTGCGTGCATAGCGTATCCATGCGCACTCACGTTTGATTTGTAGACTAATTGATGTTTGGCGGAAATATGTAAATATACCATCTATTTACCAAAATTGTAACCGAATACATGAAAAAGGACATTGAGACAATCTGGCATATCGATTGGTTACTTAGCCGCCGTCGTTATCGATATATCAGCCAAACGATCTTATAATGCGCAGTTTATAAGTTTCCTATCATCGCAGCCCAAGCCAGGGCTGAATAGAGACTGACCCTCAGCACCGCCCTTCCGCTTTGTCTGCTTAAACTGTAAGCCAACTGAAATCGACTGATTGAGTATACTAATAATTTATTTTTAGCAATTTTACGGTTTGAAAATTTCTACGGTTTGAAGACTGCCTCGTTGGCGTAGTTGTACTATGGTACGACTGCAATGCTGAGGTCTCGGGTTCGATTCCCGGGTCGGGCAAAGTGATATTGAGTTTTTCTATTCAATATCAGCTAGGAGTCTGGAATTTGTGCCAGATATGGCGATAGGCTCGCCCCCTATCACATCATGGGACGGAATAACGGCGAAAAGTGGGTGCACTAGTTGCGCCCCTGCCTACCGCTTCGGGGATAATAGGCGTGAGTGAGTGTGTGTGTGTGTGTGAAAATTTCTAAACAAGTAAGTGATGAGTTTGGGTGCTGGCATTTTTTGGAAGAAAGAGAGCGTTGATTAATAACACCAATTCATAGCTTCGACAAGACTTCAAAACTTTAAAAAATGTGCGTAAAGAACCGATGGAATTGTATATTATCTGCGAATGTTTGATAGTAGTCGGTGTAAGTTATTGCAAGCGGTACTCTTGAATCGGTGGTCGTATTAAGTATAACCCGCGCGCAACGAGGGGACGGAACCTTGTCGAATTAAATTTAATATGACAATTCCCCGCCGAAGTAGCGTTTGTGAATTATTATTTTTTATTTTTTTTATTTATTATTGTTTTATAAAACCAAAAAACGATGGTTATTTTAGAAAATTATCTCCTCCTATACCTTGTAACGTGTGTAAAAAATATTATGTTTATTTGTATTGTGTAACTATAGTTTTATATAAATCCACAAAATCTTTATATATTTATTTAATGTGTATCCCTCTAGCATCATCGTGAGTTTGCCGATGCTACCGAGTGGTGTCAGTTCCAAAAGATCGCATCCCATTGTGGTCGCGCGCGGATTATACATAAAAACAGTTTATTCTTAACATTCTTATTTGCTGTACTGCTTTATCAAAATTTCCGATGGTGTATTTTTATAAAATAAATTCTATAAATGTGACCTTTCTGTTTTAGGGTACTGTAATATTTTAATATTAGAGGGAAATGGAGAATTGATAAAACGTAAGATAAATAATAATGTAAGAGGTGGGTTAAGCGGTACATCCCGAATTGTTATTATGTAAAAAAAAGTAGGAATGAAATTTGCCGTAGCTAATAGTATCCACATACGATGCGATTTGGTATCATGCGACCAATTCGTCACGCGGTACAGTCTTCACGCCACACGATCGAACCGTACCATGCGACGTCCAGTTGTATCCAACCAAGTTTGATGGACAAGCCATCGAACCAGCCGTACCAACAATAACAATAATAATGTCCATCGAACCGTGCCCCACACGATGCGATATGGTTCGATGGCATACCATTTTAATGGTTCGGCTGTACCAAATCGCATCGTATGTGCCCACTTTAACAATGGATATTGTAAGTTCGTAATTATTGTGCCTCGAGAGTAATAAGTTGAGAAGGATTCGCCTCGTCGCATCACGCCAACAATTCAACGCGAAAAAGATAAGTACACTCAGCAGCATAAATATCTGTACAAAATCTAAATTTCAATTCGCCTATATACGCGTTAAGTAAAAAAAAAATCTTCAGATGAAGTTAAGCAAATCTTTTATTTTATTTTTGAGAAGAGAAAAAAATATAAGTAAGAACACAAAAGTATGTAGGCAATTTGAAATTTTGAATTTGTTCAGATACTTATGCGGGTGACTGGTACACATAGATTATAATTGCAAGATGGTTTGTAATGGTCAATTGACACACTATCCTCTGACGTCCGCTGTGACGTATCCTTCTAGTACATTTTATTGTAGTTAAAAAATCTCAGTGGCGTTTTACGTAAAGTTGGAGTAACGCGATTCATTTATCTCTTATTTAATAACTGAACAGTAACGAAACATCGTTTATGGGTAACATATTTTTCTATATACAATTCGCATACATTGTTCTATGTTTTAAGTAAACATTTTGAAGTTACTTCGTTCGTCCCTATCCTAACATTTATAAATATTTATTTGCGCATAAAGCTGCTGCTGCTGCATTCCATTGCATATATGGAGTTGTCAATTCATTTTAACATGACTTTGGTGACATTCTGTTACTATTAGAAATATATATATATTTATTATATAGACAGTAATTAACAGTGTCAGCAAACAGGCTATGACGGCAATATTCCTCGCAATCTTTGCCCAAACTGAGATCACGGGTTCACCCCGCGCTATATAGACGTTAAAGCCGTAATAACTTATTATAATCATATTATATTTACTATGCATAAGCTGTGTATCCGTTGTAATGTCAATGTATGTGAAGTCACAGTAGTATTGGATGTTTCAGTAATCGATGTTTGATGTCTAAACGGATTATTCAAATCATAAAGTAGTATTTCAGAGTATACAGCCGTTTCTCTAAGTGTGTCTGTAGTATTATGTGACGATCAGCTTATATTTAATCTTCAATAATATTTGTGAACTGGCGCTTCGACAATTTTCGTACTACGTAGCATCACTCAAACTATAATGAAAACTGTACTTTTGTTTCATATTATAAACTCTACATGTGATGCTGTTTATTTGGTAGATGGCAAGGTTTAACTCAAATGTCATTATTTGTTGAAATCGTTCCTGACTCATTGAGTCACCACGCAGTTTGCAGAAGCTCAGTATTACTATCTTTATTTTTTATTAACTACTTGTTTTTCCTATCCTCTTTATTCACATAGTCCCCGAAGATTGCCGATGCGCCGAGTTCGACGCGAATGACTATGTGGCAACATTTTTCATGATGAATAACCGTGTGTGTTAGCCGTGTACACGTAGTTATGCCATTATCCATAATTGGTTTATATCAGCGACCATATAGCCTCTAGACGTCAAATAATAGGATCGGTTTCGGGAAACACATTTGACTAATAGATCAGATGTACCTTGCAATTAATGCAATCAGCCCTGTATTGTATACTACCCACTGCTGGGCACGGGCCTCCTCTACTACTGAGAGGATTTAGACCTTAGTCAACCACGCTGGCCTAGTGCGGATTGGCAGACTTCACATACCTTCGAAATTCTTATAAAGAGCTTCTTAGGTACGCAGATTTCCTCACGATGTTTTCCTTAACCGTTAAAGCGAACGATAATTGATAAAAAATACACACGTTACTTTAAAAAGTCACAGGTGTGTGCCTTGGGTTTTGAACCTCCGGTCATTGTCTCGGCCGACCGTTCCATTGCCAACTAGGCTTCGTCCAGATGTTATTTCGGGTGTTCATAAAAATAGCATTACTTTTCATATAATTTATGTCACTTTCACCTAATCAATACATTTTTAAAAAGATCGATATTTATATTATACCGGCCATTATGTGTTTAAAATTTTATCATTGAGAAACGTTACTGTCAAATTGTATTTGTATTTCTTTCTGACTAAAGTGCCTTCGCACGGTCCATCTTGACGTCTAGCCAAGCTCATGCACGATGCAAAACGACCGCGAATAGTCTCTACGTACGTCCATTCTTGTTAGCTCGTTGGACTTGCACGATCCAGCGAGTGCATCCATCACCAGTGTTGCCAACTAGTACGTCTACTATTTATGTAAATGCATCACAAACAGTTCCTTTGTTCTGTTAAAAAAATCTACTAATATAATAATAATAAGCCTTGTTAGGCCAATGTTATGCTAGATTTGGAATTGAGATTGTGTGAAATGCCATAATAAACTAATACAATTGTTTTGAGATATATTTTACATTTGAACAAGATTTGACCAAGTAACCCCTTCATTATGCGCATCGTGCCCATAGACAATAAATAACCTTTAGTCCGTAACCGAAAAATATATCTAAATCTTAAAAACTATTCACGAATTGTAAATATCTGCATTCATATCATAATATCTGTATGATGTAAGTTTTAAAAATCTGTATAAATACTAATTAATTTAACCAGAGAAAAAAGACAAATATAGATAACTGAATACCTGGTAACACCTTCTAACACGCACGATAGCGCGTAAGCTTCGTCCAGCGCCGTGACGTACAGCATGCTATACGTCAAGATGGAACGTGCGTAAAGTCCTTTATAGTCCGTCCAACCATTTATATAACTTTTGACAGTTCGGTTTCTAATCAACTGGGGATGTACTGATGCGTTACCGATTCGATTTCTTGTAGCAATCGATTTAATTTATGCAAAGTTTTGATCGATTAAACACATTGAAATGTTATTTTTGCTCAACATTTTGTATTGTTTTATAAACATGCCTAAGCGATTATATTGTCTGTTTATAAATTTATTCTGTAGGTATATATTCTATGTCCAATATCATATTGTCAAAGTTTAACTTGTATAGTTTATTTTATCGGTTATTACATACTTACGCATATATAAAAATGTATTTTTAAATTTACACTGCGACATTTTATTTTTAATTCTAAAAGTTTTGAATTATTTTTGTTACACAATCAGTCGGCTTAACGAATATCGATTGATAATTAATATCGGAGCTGAACAGCAAGTCCCTTCACTATGGAAAACAAAAACTGGCGTCCATGAAGTATTCAATTATTTTGTTTCGATTTCTTGTCAAGAATTATAACATTTCATAGGCGTGCATATACATAAATGGTTGAACGGATTATAGTGAATTTTACGCTATCTCTATTGCTTAGGTGTTTAGCATTACATGACAAGTGAAGCACTCAATAAAAATGGTGTTTCTATGGCTACGTACAACGTAATGATGTTGGCACGGCCAATCGTGATGCAGTACCCGCTTCCTCAAACCTCAGGTAGTTAACATAATTCATTTGAAGAAAAATATTGGGCATTGGGTCTAGTGGCTATCGCTAGTCGCTGGTTAATACATAAAGCATATTTAAAGCTTAGCATTGCTATGCTTGCATACATAAATCATTGATTATTTTTAATATTACGCATTTTTATGGGATTTCATATGACAGTCTATGATGGCACTGATGATATAATTTTGGGGACGCGGCGGTCTATGTAAACCCCCTATACAATAGAAATAATATTATTATGTAATTTATTACTTTACGTTCCTTCCCGATTAGGTAAGTGCTACTTAATGTATGTATATATAAACGAATTGTCAATATTCTATGCTTAAATTTTAGTACCTTTTATTTTTAATTAATCAATATAATGTGCAATACAATGTTTATGTTATTTTAGTAAATATTTGGAGAATGATGAATTATGTTGGCAGGTACAGTCAGCAGAATGAATATTTGCACAAAATCAAATTTTCAAATCACTTATATACCCGTTAAGTTAAACTGAAAAAAAAATATTCGTATGAAGTAAAGCAAATCTGTAATATTTTACTTTTTTTTATGTAGGTAATTTGAAATTTTGAATTTTTTCAGTTTCTTATGCTGGTGACTGTACACCGTTGTATTAACTTATCAAGCCCGGATCGGTTACATTGGCCCGGTACGTCATCTGTCAACAAGCGAAAATCGACCTTATACGCACCCACATAAGGTCGATGTGGGTGCCTATAAGGTCGATTTTTGCATGACGTACCGGGCCAATGTAACCGAGCGGGCTTGAGGGGTAAAAAAATAATTATAAAGAATGAAACCTATGGTGGCACACGGCCTATGGATGAGAATGTTTGAATAGTGCTCGTTACCATTTTAATGAGATATCCGTTTACGTGTTCCTTCCTGTAACTTCGTAGCCGATTTCCATTCAAGGTTAACTAATTATTTATCACGTGTATATTTGTTGTTATTCTCATTTTTTATCTATGATTCGTACAATAGATGGATTATTAGAATTCAAAATAACCTTCGAAATAAAAATATATGGTTTTTAAAACCACCTGAGATACAATCGTAATAAATACTGGTATAAGTACATGTAGATGCGATAAAAATCTATTATATTAGATAGTTTATGATGAATTGTATAATTTTGATGATTTTACAATGTTAACAAAATTAATGTTTCTGTGGACGAGTGAATTATACATGATATTTGCAGTAGTTAGTGTTTAATTCAAATCTAACTTTATCTCGGATATTATATTTTCAAGAGATTTTACATCTCTTCCAAAAATTAATGATATATCTGGTGTCATTTACGGAACCACTGAAACATAATCTTACCGTAAGATGTGTTACTTAATGCACCTAGTAGTCTCCACTCCACAACATAGATATGTAGTTTATAAATTAGTAAATAAGTTGTTTTACAATAAAGTTTAAGGAAAATATTGGTGTACTTTTTTCATGTATCGTAGCAGACTGACATTAACGCTTGCCGCACACGTTCAGTTTCCTAATTAGGTTTCCTGATCAGGAATTCAGATTCGGAATTCCGAGTGACTAGCGCAAACGTCCGGTTTTTTGTACCAACACGTTCGGTTTCCTAATCAGGTTTCCTGATCAGGAATTCAGATTCAGGAACGTGTGCGCGTTGTTGATCATTTTCTATGTAAGCGGAGCATTCAGGTTTCCGAATCTGAATTCCTGATCAGGAAACCTAATTAGGAAACCGAACGTGTGCGGCAAGAATAAAAAAGAGAAAGCCCCCTTTGTGGACATTACTCTATTATGAATAGTTCCCAGAACCCTGCGAGTCAGGTCCTACGCTGTACATTTTAAACACCGTATGCACTTGTCTTCTGCATTTTAATTTCTTCAAATGTCACGTAAATCTGGAAAGATAGAAAAACAAGATGATTACTCGGCCATAGGTGTAATAGAAGACATTTTGAAATATAAAAGTGAAGATTGGTGTTAAGAATTAAGTTAGTTCGGTCTAGAATCCAGAGGAGCGATCCGTCCCATGATGTGATAGGGGGCGAGCTTATCGCCACATCGGGCACTATTTCCAGACTCCGGGGTGATACTGAATAGAAAAACCCAATATCACTGCCCGACACGGGGATCGAACCCGAGACCTCAGCTTCGCAGTCCTACCATAATACAACTACGTGCCACCGAAGCAGTCAGTTAGTGCCTTTATATGAATTCAAAATATAAGTAAAAGAGACTGTGCAGCACTAGCGTAGCGTTGGGGATCGGTCCGCCCCAGGTGGCAAGAGATCACGCTACGCTACTGCTGTACAGACCAACGTTACCTAAATAGTTACTACTTGCGTCTCAACTGTCTGTAACTGTAATAAAGTTTAGATAGCATATTAATACAGGTACTCTTAGACTATCAAAATGGGAATCTGGGCATCTAATGTATTGCAAACACTTGTAAATAAACATGTCTCACTTTACCTACGTACAATGCGTAATCTGATAGCATGAAACTACCTATGTAATTAGTCATGTTTCGAGTATTTCACACAGTTTTGTTTTGTTAGCGTTTCTTTGGAAACATGTAAAGACTTTAGTTTTATTTGGAAAATCGATAAAAATAAATCCGTCTAGGTATTTACTGAATGTTGAGATTTAGCGTGTTTGACGATCGGAGATCGTAACGGTAACAGCAGCGTGAGACACCGTCCTAAAAGGTGGACAGACATTGTAAATGTCGCAGCAACCCGCTGGATGCAGGCCGGTTCTGACAGGTTGGGCTGGAAATCTTTGGCGGAGGTCTATGTTCAGCAGCAGACTTCTAAAGGCCGAAAAAGAAGAAGTTGGATGATCTCTTATGAAGTGTGTCTTTTTCCCTTTAAAGGAAATATGCCGTTTTTTGTTTGGGTGATGGGCCACAAAATCAAATCAGGCTCATACTTTAGGGATATTAAAGGCGCAAAATAGGGATTTTAATTCCATAAAAAAAATGTTATAGACGCCTTCATTTATAACAAATTTTTTGTGTTCTTGCTAAATGTTCTAAACTAAATGTTCATATCTATACTAATATTATAAAGCTGAAGAGTTTGTTTGTTTGAACGCGCTAATCTCAGGAACTACTGAACCGATTTTGAAAATTCTTTCACTAATAGGAAGCTAACATAACTCCTGAGTGCTATAGGCTACTTTTTATCCCGGGACAATTTATATAATCATTTATATAAATGATTAGAATATTATATAATTTATGTTTGTCTTAACCCCTTGTGGCTAGTAAAGGAGATCAATGTCGCAAAGATAATGATGCTGGGATGTTCTCTGTTACGAGATTAGATCGTGCAGCAACACGTAGAGTCACATTGGTCGCCTTGAAGTTTGCAACGAGGTAGATAAACTCAAGAATAGCGCACAAAGTCGGTTTGGTTCCGCTGCACTGTAAGGAAACTGTAGGCCTTACAAATTAATATTTAATCCTACTAATATTATAAAGGCGAAAGTTTGTAAGAATGTATGGATGTATGGATGTTTGTTCCTCTTTCACGCAAAAACTACTGAACCGATTTCGATGAAACTTGGCACACGCGTAGATCATATCATGGATTAACACATAGGCTAGACAACATAAAGCAGGACTTTTATCCTGGAAAAACTTTTTAACGCGGGTGGAGCCGCGGGCAAAAGCTAGTAGATTATAAATTATGATGCAGTTATGCCAGTTACACGATCTCTATAACCACGACTTGATTTAAACCAAGAAGTGTAAGAGATTGAGTAGAAATCAAGAAGACAATTACGATTCGTTAACAATAAAATATTAACAAATTGTATAGGTAAACACAAAAACTTAAAGCCAACAGGTAATGTCATAATGAATAATAATCGTTATAGTTTACAATTCGACTAGAAATGTTTTGGTTCATTTCAATTGAATTTATAGCTATGTACTTATATTAAATTTTAATTAATCTTAATTTTTTTCGTACTTTATAGTTATTATTAGAATTAACGCCGACATCCTGACAGGGTATTTAGGGCTTTATTGTAAATAAATCTTAAATTAAATAATATATTCCACTTGTAGGTCGCAATATGTACGCCATTAACTTCATCTAATTAAAAGAAGTTCCCTCGTAGAAGTAAATATGTGCCTACACCAATACAAATAGGTAGTTCCAGCATTGAAATCAGTATAACAATAGGCAACGTAAAGTAAAACTGTAGTTATTTTGTTACATTGTTTGTTAGTATATACAAATAAATAAGTACATAATTTTGCAAACAGTGTGAGTCACGGTATCTCACGCCGAGGTGCCCTACAGTATCACTCGACGATAAGCACTCGTGCACGCAGAACACTCCAAAGATTGATAAGTTTTAAAATCGATTTTGTGCGACTATCATTTTTATCTCATTTATCTGGAACATTGGTAAATCTTGCGAACGTAAGTTTTTTCTTTGGTGTTATGTCAACAGTCAGAATACCTTGGTGTTGTAGATATGTGAACATTGTTCGGTGAATGTGCGCCTGAAATGTTTGATTCGTACAGATTAAAGGTGAGTTCATTATTATATTTTTTTAGCTTATTTTATTAATATTTATAATATAGTATATATTTCAGAAGTTGTTTACAACTCAGCGAAACTGTTCTATTTTTTACAAGTGATTACTAGGTAGTTGGTACTGATTAAATTTATTACTTTAGGCTTTGATTGTGTATTATTAATCAAAGACTTTAGGTACTCTGAGTGGCAGGCACACAAGCTGCCTATGATATTATTGATTCAAAATATATTAGTTACCTATATTAAAATCAAAAGCAATCAAAGTAATTCACGACAAGGCAGGGAAAGCTTACTAAACAATTGATTATGACAGGTATCTACATGCGGTGGTTACTATTTATTAGATATGAATGTTACAAAATGTTACGAGGTAAAAAAAATGATAAAACCAAATAAGTACTTACATAATATTAGATAGAATGGTAGAGTAAGTAGAGTAGAGATTGTAATTTACGAAATACTTAAGTTTAATTCATCGATTTACTTACAATAGCCCGTAAAACATGCATTTACATAATTTAAATTCTTACAATTTTGTATCGTAAGTACGATTTTTATTTCCTTTACACAACACACCAGTAATGTAGTAACTAGTAACCGTTGCACGCCTTATCTATTAAGCATCTTTCAAGATTCATCTCGTGTAGATCTATTATTAAAATTGCTGACCCCAGTGAGTTGCTAGAATCCTAGGCATATAGGTAAGAAATGGAATTGATGACATGTTAAAGTTAAAGTAATCAATTTTTTATTTATCATATCAAGCCAATTAGTCAAAGTGGTAATAATGTACGAATTTTGTCTGACAGGAATGGCTAAGTTTGCCCCTGATACGAGCTCACCTTTGTACCTTGGCAGTGGCGTTCAGTTTCAACAGTACATGGCGTGTTCCTCGAGATGCGTTCCGATACGGAGGTGTCACATACGCTCTGGTACTGTCCGTTGCCATGGCAACAGTGGCCCTGCCGATTGTTCTCCTACACCTTGCTATCGGTCAGTTAAGCCAGCAAGATGCTGTTGGCGTGTGGAGAGCAGTACCATTTTTTAGAGGTAGTGTGCAATAAAATTAAGCCTATTGCGTCTTAATTACAAGTACTTTTCTAAATAAAAGTTTGTTTATGCGTTGTTTCCATATTTAATTTCAGGTGTCGGTTACCTGAGAATGTTGATTTCATTTTTGGGGTCTGTTTACACCAGCATTTATGTAGCCCTGAGTGTTACATACTTTTTGTACTCATTAAGTAATTCAATCCCTTTCTGGGATTGCATGGAATTGATAGCAGATGAGGCAAGTATGATACCTACCTACGTAGTAAATACCCAATTGACGATATAATTGCAGAATTAATAATACATATTATTTTCTAAGCAAATTGCTTTTAGGATGGTAATGTATTGAATCTTCTTCAATTTGCTTTTATCTCTAATCCTAATATGGGGGTGGTTGCAGGCGCAACCTATAGCGACGATAGTCTAGTTGGGGGTGGAAACGACTGCCGAGACAAAGTCCGAAGGTTCAAAACCCAAGGGCACACACCTCTGACTTTTTTAAAAAGTTATATAAATTATTGACTACCTCGGTGGCGTAATTGTATTACGGTACGACTGCAATGCTAAGGCCTCGGCTTCGATCCCCGAGTCGGGTAAAGTGATATTGAATTTTTCTATTCAGCATCAGCCCGGAGCCTGGAATTTGTGCCCGATATGGTTCGCCCCTTATCACATCATGGGACGAAATACGCACGGTGAAAAGTGGGGGCATTAGTTGCACCTCTGAATACCCGTTCAGGGATAAGGGAGTAGTAAGGGATTCGACGGTTCTAGAGCACGTTCGGGGGTCGGTTGGCGCCACTCTCGCCTAGTTCGTCAATCATTTCGATTGCTCCAATTTCGGCGCGTACAATCCGCGAATTAACCCGCGGATTAAATTAATACCCACCGCGAATGATTCCGCGGATTAAATTAATACCTACCGCGAAAAATTCCGCGGATTTAATTAATACCTACCGCGAATGAATCCGCGGATTTAATTAATACCAACCGCGAATTAATCCGCGGATTCCATTTCATATCGCCCGCGAGATAGGTATAAACCGCGAATTGGAGTTGTATGGTTTACGGTCCCCTCAAGCTTGTACCTTTTCCCTTTGTTTCGTTGTGCTTTTGTATTTCTACTTTCTAACAGCGACCCTTTTTATTTGAAGAATACAAATGTCTTTGTTCCATATTCCTATGGGCTCGTGTTTCTACTTAAGAGCCGTTTACAATTACCCATTACTCACCCTTTATGCATTACGGGCATTGTTTATGATCCATAAAGCAATCGTTACAATACACCATACATTACTCAAATTCTAAGTAAAACCCTTCGGGTCTTCTCATTGTCAATGATTAACTACATGTCCATTATTTTAAACAACAGTTACGGATCCTATTATTCCCATTTCCTGATGCTATGTATTCAATGGAACGTTCAAAGTGAAAGTTGAACATGTTGGATCCTGTCTGCAAGGAAACAATACTCGCTCTCCATATAAAAGCCAAACTCAAAATCACATGATATCGTATTCCACTCTGTGCTCTCTTCGAAGTGTGATCTCCAGTTGTTTGTAATAGTGAAGTGATAGTAAAACAGTGTAATAGTAAATACTGAAGCTGATATAAAATGAATGTAAGTACCTTCTTATACTTTGATCTAAAATTGTTATAACCAGATGTTTTATTAATTGTATATGTTATGTGTTGTTCACTGGGTTAATGCATTTTAGTTGTATTTGATCTCTTATTTAATTTATCAAAGTTACTGTAGTGCATTTTATTTCACATACCTATAAGTGTTTATCATACAATACTTCCTTAACCGATTTGTTTTATTTACAGTTTTATTTTCGTTACATTTGATCTCTTATTAAATTATCAATGTTACTTTAGTGTACATTTATACTTCGCATACCTATAAGTATTTATCATATAATACTTCCTTAACCGATTTGTTTTATTAACAGTTTTATTTCATTTTATTACAGTTTTCGGAAAATACTTTCAAAAATTACTATTATGCTGAAGATATAGATGAACCTAGTGATGAAGAAGGTACACTCGCCTTTAAAGTAAAAAAAGCGATAATAGCAAACAAAAGATCCATGGAATGCAACAACATTGACGAATTTTTCGAAAAACCTAAGAAAAAAAAGACAACGACAAAAAAATCATCTAGTGTTGGTCGAGCGACGAGTGGTGGTGTTTCATACATAAAAACAAACAGCGATGACAGCAGTTCTGCATCACACCTCATAAAAATTGAGGTGTATGATGTTAATAAAATAAAAAACATCGCACCGACGGAACAATGGAAACATGCTGATGTGCGAGTTAAATATTATGCAGACACCGAGAGTGACAAAAACTTGCAATGTATCAAGGACGCGGTATACAACATAACTAAACAGTTGGCGAGTAAGGACGATTGTGTGAAATATTTTATAGACAACGACAAATGAACAAAGTGCCAGTGCGTATCAGTGTTTTAAAATCATAACTTTAGTCATATACTTTATTCTAAGAAACTATTATTGTAATAACTATACCTATTTTAATTTAATTTACATTGTATTGTATTTTAACTTTGTACTCTTTTAAGTTACATGCTTAACAGATTACTTCGTTTTTTATTCTAGAACTCTTTGTGTTGTTGCTAAGTATAAATGTAAATAGTAATAAGTCTTTTTAGTGTTTTTCATGTTCATGCTTACGATTGTAAAGTTATTACGAACATTCATTAATTGTTTGGATAGTTTAAAGTTAAATTGCATTGTTTAGGGTAGTGTTTATTATTAAAGTAAGAAGGTACTACGAAGACATTGCTCACGATGGATTCAATATCAAGCTGTGATTTACACAACATGGAACTCGTCGCACTTCTCGAGAACATTGAATCTATGGACCTGATGTCATCACAATACGACAAAGAACTTTACGAGCTCTGTGATAAAATGGAACAAACACAAGTTGAAACGTGAGTATAACATTTTTTATTATGTTAAGACTTGTTGCAACATGTTCTGGGCATCCACGAAGAGGGGATACAATTCAAGTATTTATAATGGTTGGGACATCTTTGCACAATCATTCCACTTGTTTCTTCCGTTTATATTTTTAACATTAGTGTGCAACCGAAATGTACCACTCGCTTGATATTTCTAGTTTATCTCAGAGTGAGATTGCTAGTTTCGATAAAAATATTATTCTAAATAAATATCATCGTTTCATACGGTTTTGGTATATACAAAATGTTTTGCCAGTGTCAATGTTGGGAGATCCTGATATTTCTCCTTATTATACGCCATGTAGTGGTCATAGAACCTCACAGCAAACTCATACCGATGAGGATGATATTGATGGTGTATTATCAATGAAAGCATATTGTTTTCAGTGTAAATAACAAAAAATGTTAGTATCTATTTAAAGAATAGAAATATAGTAAGAAGCTTATTACGTGTGATCACAATTTTTAACAGTTTTCTTATCCATCAGATCTATGCAGAATGGAGAAGGTAGCAGAAAAAGGAAAAGATTAGCACCAACTGAGTTGTTTGAGGAGGATCCGTTAAAGAGAAGAAAAAATATTTGTCTTGAAGCTCCTTCAACATCTACATCATCGCTGGGTACCATTGTAAATGTAAGTACAGAACAGCATAATGATAAAATTGAATGTCCTGAGTGTCACGTACATGTGTCAAAAAAATATATGACCAATCACTATAAGAGCAATAAACATAAAAATAATTTAATTAGAAGAGATAATAATCTACCTAATGTTCAATTGATTGATAGTGCTTTTGGTAATAGAATTATTACATATCGAGTGAAATCTAATTTAGTTTCTGATACGCAGTTTGAATCACCTGAATTATTTTTACAAAATATTAAAAATGTAATTTATACATTACTAGAACGATCTATTTTAGAATATTCTGTTGTAAAAGTTAATTTTATTCTCAATGCGGATTTCACACAAGAAACAAAAAATCTACTAAATATTTTTGATTTCCAAATTTCAAACTATCTTGTTTGTCAAGGTGATGATAAAGATATTATTTTCTCATCTATAACCACCGAAATTACAAACAAAATGACAAATTTTCAAAAAAAAGGTAGCGGATGGAGTTTAGTTAAAATAAATCACTTGGATATGAATGTCAACAAATTTAACCCATTGCGTGGATCTTCATACATAGACCTACCGTTAGATATAAAACACAAGAAAGCTGTAATCAATGTTCAAAATAACGATCACGAATGCTTTCGTTGGGCAGTTTTGTCAGGATTATTCCCAGTCACTCATAGTTCCAATAGGGTATCATCTTATATAATACATAAAAATAAGTTAAATTTTGATAACCTATCGTTTCCTATAAAAATTAACGACATCCATAAGTTTGAAAAATTGAACAGTATGAGTATTAATGTTTTTGGATTACAATATGATTCAATAAGCAAATCAAATAAAGTTGTAGGTCCATTACACTTTACGAAACGTCGAAAAACTACTCACTTAAACTTGTTGTATATATCTCAAGGTTCTAAAGGTCATTACTGTTTTATTAAAAACCTCTCGAGATTATTATCTAAACAAATATCGACTTCTGAACATGCAGTTCATATTTGTGATGGGTGTTTATTAATTTTTCCATCATTACATAATTTAAAACGACACCAAGAAAATGACTGTTTCAATGTGTGCACAAATTTACCATCGGAAAGCGATAGCAAAAGAAACTGGTTTAATGAATTAATACCATCAAACCAAATTTCATTTAACAACTATGAACGTAAATTAAGAGTTCCATTCGTTGTGTATGCTGACTTTGAAGCATTTTTAAATCCAATAGAGAGTTGTTCTAACAATCCAAATCAATCTTCAACTGTTAATATTCAAAAACATGAAACGTATAGTTTTGGGTATTATGTTAAATGTTCGTATGATGATAATCTTTCAGTATATAGATCTTATACAGGACAAGATTGCGCGCTAAAATTTATGCAATTCATTAACACAGATTTAGAAAATATCTGTAAAAAAAATTCTTTTGTAAGATCACCTTTACCGTTAACTGAAGAAAATGAAATAAATATCAGTCAAAGTGATTCGTGTTACATTTGTGCTACTAAATTAAACAAGGATAGCACAGTATCTTACAATTGGCATACTGGAGTATATGAAGGTGTAGCTCATAGAGTATGCTCTCAGAAATACAAAGCTCCTAATTTTGTACCAGTGTTTTTACATAATTTAAGTAATTATGACGCTCATTTCATAGTGCATGGTCTTGATTTCGAGAAAGGTGACATTGAACTTATTCCTGAGAACAAAGAAAAATACATTTCTTTTTCTAAAGTTTTACAAATCAACAACAGAGTTGTAAAATTACGATTTCTTGATTCTTTTAAATTTATGTCAAGTAGCCTTAACAAATTAGCTCAGAACTTACTACCCGAACAATTTCGTGAACTCAAGTTAAAATATCCATGTGAAGAAGATTTTAAACGTTTAATAAGAAAAGGTGTATATCCATACGAATACATGACAACATTTGATTCTTTAAAAATAACTTCTCTTCCCACTCGCGATCAGTTTTATAGTTCTTTAAATGATAGTCACATTACAGAAAGTGAATACCATCATGCCCAAGACGTGTGGAAACATTTTAATTGTAAAAATATGGGTGAATATTCAGACCTGTATTTAAAAACAGATGTATTGTTGTTAGCAGATATATTTGAAAATTTTAGGGATGTCTGTCTTAAAACATACGGTTTAGATCCTGCCCACTATTATACAGCACCTGGTTTAAGTTGGGATGCTATGTTAAATTTTACCAAGATAAATTTGGAACTCTTAACAGATATCGACAAGGTTACGTTTATAGCAAATAATATTCGGGGTGGTATATCACAATGCAGCAATAGACATGCAGTGGCAAATAACATATTTATGTCGGAATACAATTCAAATAAACCATCTTCATTTTTGATGTACTTAGACGCAAATAACCTTTATGGTTGGGCTATGTCCCAATGTCTCCCGACAGGCAAATTTGAATGGGTCGACATAGATACAGATTTTAATATAGCCGATGATGCCAAAAATGGGTTTATATTGGAAGTAGATTTAGAATATTCAAAAACTTTACATGATTTTCATTCAGATTTTCCATTTTGTCCAGAAAACGTATGTTTAGGAAGCAGCAAAGACAAGAAACTGATTCCAAATTTAAAAGATAAAAAAAATTACGTCATTCATTATAGAAACCTCAAACAATGTTTAAAAAATGGTCTTAGATTAGTTAAAATTCATAGAATTTTAAAATTTGAACAGTCTGCATGGCTGAAAAGTTACATAGACTTAAACACTCATATGCGATCATTAGCTACTTCAGATTTTGAGAAAGATTTTTTTAAACTTATGAATAATTCTGTTTTTGGTAAAACAATGGAAAATGTAAGAAAGCGAGTTCATGTCAAATTAATAAATCATTGGTTAAATCGTGGCAAAACTCAAGGTGCTCAATCTTTGATAGCAAGACCAGAATTCCATAGTTTATCTATATTCTCAGAGAGCTTAGTTGCAATACAATTAAACAAAACTAACGTTTTATATAATAAACCAATTTACCTCGGTTTTTGTATTTTAGATATATCGAAAACATTACTATACGATTTCCATTACGATTATATGAAACTGAAATATCAAGATAATATTAAATTACTATATACTGATACCGATAGTTTAATATATCAAATATTTACGCAAAATTATTATGCTGATATAAAACTTGATTTAGCCAACTACTTTGATACGTCAGACTATCCACCAAGTAATCAATATGGTTTACCATTATTGAATAAAAAACGGTTAGGATTTTTTAAAGACGAAAATAACGGAAAAATTCTTAAAGAGTTTGTAGGTCTTCGCTCTAAAATGTATGCAATGGATGTGCAAAATAAATGTATATGTAAAGCAAAAGGGATTAATAAAAGTGTCACAAAAAATTTTTGTCTCAGCGATTATAAATCATGTTTATATGAAAAGAAAACACAATACAGTGAAATGATAAGATTCAAATCTATTAAACATGCTATATATACACAAAAAATCAATAAGATATCTTTATCACACAATGACACAAAACGGTATTTAATAGAGAATTCGACAGATACTCTTGCATGGGGTCATTATAAAATAAAGGACATTTGATTTTATCAGTGAATTCTGTACAACGAAAATATGTATGTTAATGTGTGTGTATGTTTTATTTTCGGATTTAAATATTTTAATGTTCTGTCTTTATTATGTACTTTCTTTTTTTTTTTTTTTATTGTGATACTATGACAACTATTTTGTGTATCATGAAAAATAAGATACAAATTTGTCTGTAGGAAGTTAATTCTTATATCTGATTTAACTATAATGTATATTAATTACTGTAATATTTTTGAAAACATCTTTGAATTGTATGTGATCATTTTTCAAACTATTTGAATATTATGTAATCTTTGTATGTGGAACAAAAAATCAAATATAATACATTCAATCGTATCTTCTTGTTTTATTCAATCCGAAGCGCTTTTCGAGTTCACACGTGCATTTAAAAATGTTTCACTTTTATCATCCTTTTACTGCCATAGTTGCAGGTCCAAGTGGGTGTGGAAAGTCTAATTTTGTAACAAACTTTATTAAATACATTAATGATATGTGTAACACCACTTTTCATCAAATTACTTGGTGTTTTGATGAGATGCAACCCTTATATGATGTACCAAATGTAAACTATTATCAGGGTATACCAGATATGAATATGTTTGATGGAAAGGAAGCTAACCTTATCATTATCGATGATCTTATGAGGGAATCTGATGGTCGCATTGTCGACATATTTACTAAAGGTAGTCATCATAGGAACTTGAGTGTATTTTACATTACTCAAAATTTATTTCATCAAGGTAAAGGACAAAGAGACATTTCTTTGAATTCAAACTACATCATTTATTTCAAAAACCCACGTGATAAAACTCAAATACGTTACTTAGCGCGACAAGTATCACCAGAAAATAGCAAATTCATAGAAGATTCTTACAGAGATGCTACAAAAGAAGCACATGGCTATTTGATGATAGATCTAAAACAAGATACTTTTGATATGTGTCGAATTAAATCAAAGATCTTTCCTTCTGATGGTCATCCTACAGTGTACATTCCCACAAAAGAGTTTAAATATGTCAAAAACCAACAAATACCCGTCATTTGCAAATGATGGATCGACGCTTAAAGACGCATGAACACTTATTAAATGCTCTTTATAAGCTTAAACCAAAACATCAACAAGCTCTTTTAAAAGTGTGTAACGAAAACGAAATTAATTTTATTTGTGAATGTATTCATAATGTTTTACAAGGAAATATAAATCTTGAAGAAAAATCGAAGAATAAACTAAAAAAATACAAAAATCTACTACGAAAATTAGTACGTAAAAGTACAAATAAAATAAGAAAGAATATAATAGTTCAAAAAGGTGGTGCATTTCTTCCGATCATATTGGGTTCTATTTTGAGTGGATTGATAAGTGGACTGGTTTAAAATGGAACACGCCAAAAAAATGCTGTTAGTTGACCCAAGTTTAATAGATAAGTTAAATCAAAAAAGAAATGAAAATCCTACCTCTCGTTTAGATAGCGAAATGGAAAGAATACTCAGCAGTAATATGGATGATCGAAAAAAGTGTAAATTATACTTACAAATTTTACAAAGATATCTCCACTTTATGGAAGAAGATCGTCGTCCCATTGAACTCCCTATAATAACTTCAAATTACGATAACAATAAACCCACATCTGAAAGCTGGAAAAATTTTAATATAAATAATGATATCAAGAATAAAGATGTAGTTGTCAGTCAGACACTGAGTGATGAACAGAAGCAACAAGAACATTTTACACTTGAAAAAAAACCTTTCTATTCAACAGAACAAATTTTAAATTTAATACCAAAAACATATGTAAAAAAAGGTGAGTTATTATTGAATTCGGTGTCGCTAAATAAAAACAAAATTTATTGGAATGATGCTGGCACAGTGATTGTGGATAATGAAGTAATTCCTAACAGTAACATTATCGATTTAATAAGCGATACACTGCGACCATTGAAAAACAACGACCCACCCGGTTGGGAAAAATTTGCTAAAGCGTTAAAAGATTTGAAAATACCTTTAACATACATTGGCAATCCAAAAAGACGTGAGTACATAGCTCAACTTCAAAAAGACATCGAAGAACAACCGCCACAAAACACAGAGGTATATTTGACACCAACTAGTGAAATTAAACACGCAAATAAAATTAAGAAAAAGATTGATTGGGAAAAATGGACCCCTTATTAGAAATAAATCAAATTTATTATGATGTATCACACCCCGCTGGATATAGTAATATCGACAAATTATCAAAAGCTATGAAAGGTAAAATGAAAAAGGAGGACGTTAAAAACTGGTTGCAATCTCAATCTACGTATACACTCCATAAACCAGTACATAGAAGATTCGCTCGAAATAAATACGTTCTCTCTAATCTGAATGAACTTTGGCAAGTCGATTTAAGTGACATGCGAACTTATTCTAAAGATAATAAAGGTTTCAATTACATTCTTTGTGTTATTGATGTTTTTAGCAAATATGCATATGCCAGACCCTTGCAAAAGAAAAATTCAGAAACCGTAAAAAAGTGTTTCGATAGTATATTTAATGAAGCTAGCACCACACCTACACACATTCAATCTGATAAAGGCACTGAATTTGTATCAAAAGATGTTCAAAGATACTTTAAAACAAAAAACATTAATTACTATACGACAAATAATCCAGACATCAAAGCAAGTATTGTAGAAAGATTTCAAAGAACGCTAAAAATGAAGATGTGGCGCTATTTTACACACAAGAATACACATAAATATATTGATATTTTGCAGAACTTGATACACTCTTACAATCACAGTTTTCATTCTAGTATTAAAATGTGTCCTTCAGATGTTAATTCTAATAATATAATGACAGTTTGGAGTAATTTATATGAAAAATCTGAAAAATCATCAAAAAATATACTACCTATGTTTCATCTCGGTGATCATGTTAGAATAACCAAATATAAACATGTATTCCAAAAAGGTTATGAATCTAATTGGAGCGATGAAATATTTGTGATTTCTTCTATAATAGAACGTAGTCCGTGGCCCGTTTATACTATTAAAGATTTAGATGGTGAAGAGATAGTAGGAACATTTTACGAACGAGAATTACAAAAGGTCATTTATGACCCCACCATTGAACACAAGATCGATAAAATAATTCGCTCTCGTTACTCTGGCAACAGACAACAAGTGTTAGTTAAGTGGAAAGGTTATCCGAACAAATTTAATAGTTGGATTTTAGCTTCCAGTTTGAAAAAAATATGAAGGATTTTTATTTAACTTTACTTAGCAATAGTTCAATGGAATACTTTCCTGAGAATAAAACATCAATTTTTTCAACAAAATTACCCAAACCCATAATATTGGAAGGAGAATGGTGTGTAGGAATCGTTGAATTCCAATATCCATGCACCATGTTTACTGTTCAAGATCATGAGAATGTTATTTACATAACAAAAATCATGAAAATGCCCCATGAAGACAAACTATCCACAGTATATTATAAGACTCACATACCTGCCACAAACTATGATAATATTAACCATATTTTATCAGCATTAAATAATATAAGGGAAAAAATCAAATTCCGCTACGATAATATATCCAAATTTGTGTCTGTTTCTGTATTAGACGAAACAATTAAATCTGTGACATTATCTCCTAAACTAGGCTTACAGTTGGGATTTGAACCAAACAGAAATCTCGTTGAAAAGAATTTAGCAAAATGTCCAGCTAATTTACATTTAGGGTTACCATCTCAACTATTCGTTTACTGCGATATAGTTGAACCTCAAATTGTAGGTGATGTAATGACACCTCTTCTAAGAGTTATACCATTAGATCCCTCAAAATACATCTATGGTGCGAATAAAATGCATGTATTTTCACCTCCACATTACTTATCAGTAATGCGAAGAGAATTCGATACCATCGAAATAGATATAAGGTCGAGCACCGGACAAAAGATACCATTTCAGTTTGGAACGGTGTGTGTTAAACTACATTTTAAAAAATTATAATGCATTTTGAACGCTCCGACATGTCGTGCCCTTATCAACGGTATTATTCTCATCAGGCTGGTTCAGGTATAGGGGTGGTATATAAAGGGGCACCTTATCAAAAAGGACATGGAATCGGTAGTTTTCTTGGGGGATTGTTTAGGTCAGTTTTACCATTACTGTCTAGCGGTGTTCGAGCTGTTGGTAAAGAGGCATTAAGTGCTGGTGTTGGGCTATTGACAGATATGGTTAGTGCGCGACCTATGGAAGATTCAATAAAAGCACGTCTTAAAGAAGTTGGTACCAACTTGAAACGCAAGGCCGATGAAAAAATAAATAAAATCAATATGTCTGGATCAGGATATATAACAAAACGAAAACGTCTACCTGGAGTCATTCCGTCGTTGACCACGAAAGTGAAAGCTCTAAAAAAATCAAAAATTACTCCAAAACAAATTAAAGACATATTTTCTAACAATTAATTAAAATGTCTTTTTTACATAGTCATTCTTGTGAATGTATTAAGTCCGAATTGGATTTGTTTGCATTGCCATCGACTCAAACTAGCATTGAAAGTGGAAATTGGATCCATTATAAACCAATTTCATCTCTTGCCGATGATGGTCCTATAGAATTTCAAATTCCTGGGGCAGGAGATGACTACATAGATTTATCTCATACGTTAATTCACTTGAAAGCGAAAATAGTAAATCAAGATAACACCAAACTCACCGCATCTACGGTCGTTGCTCCCGTGAACAATTGGTTGCACTCACTCTTCAGTCAACTTGATGTGTACTTAAATCAAAAACTTGTATCACCACCCAATAACACATATGCTTATCGTGCGTATATAGAAAACTTATTGAACTATGCTCCTGCGGCAAAAACTTCTCACCTCACCTGTGGCTTATGGTATGAAGATACGGCTGGAAAAATGGATTCCACCGATGATACTAATAAAGGATTTACTAAGAGACAAGAACTAGCCAGTGAAAGCAAAGAATTGGAAATGATTGGTCACTTGCATGGCGATTTATTCAATCAAGAAAAATTTTTAATCAATGGTGTTGATATTTGTGTTAAGTTAGTTCGTTCTAGAGAAAATTTCAATCTCATGGCCTCCACAGGTGACCTTAAATTAAAGGTATCTATTACAGATGCATCTTTGATAATTCGTAGAGCACGAATCAATCCCAGCGTGTTACTTGCTCATCAAAAGGTCTTAGCTTCTACCACAGCCAAATACCCCATTACTCGAGCTGAAGTTAAAGTTTTAACAATACCATCAGGTGTTCAAGGAAAAACTCTAGATAACATTTTCTTAGGGCAATTACCTAAAAGGTGTATAGTAGGATTTGTAAATAACGCTGCTTTCAATGGAAACCTCACTAAGAACCCATTTAAGAGCCTATGTGAAAAACATATGGAATCGTGATGGGCGTGACTTAGCGTATTTCAAATGCGAGGCGCCGCACGGCCCCGCTGAGATAGATCGCGCGCCTCGGCCCTCGTCGCATCGCGTCGTTGCGACAGGTCGTTGCACTCAAGCCCGCGAAAAGATCGTCATTGCAAATGCATGTCTATGTTGTAAATATTATAGTTATTATAATTTCTAATAAATTTATAACTTATAAAACATAGAATTTATTTTAATTCGTTTATAGAACCATTATTATGTCACTATTATATACCTAATTACTTGAATATTATGTAAAATGACATTGTAAGTTATCTAAACTCATCGAAAGTATTATTCACTTATAGTTGACTTTTGTTGACAAGATAAAATTTGGTATGGTGGTAGGTTCGAGTCTTACCCCTACGTAGGTCTGTATATAAGTAAAAAGCAAAGCAGTATGAAACTTCTATAATATGTTTTAAATTATATTTTGCTTTGTTTTGATTTATTCTTGTGGACTTTCCTAACTTTGGTGGACATAAAATAAATAATAATACAGTAAATGGTGTCACTATTTTTCGGCCCGACTCGGGATTTGAACCCGGGACCTCAGCACAATAGGCTTATCGTGTGTGCAACTACGCCTTGGAGGCAGTCAAACATAGCATCACAACTTTTCTCCTCACATTTCGTTAGCTATTTTAGGTCTTATCAAATAGGAGACGAGCTTATTGCCACATACCGGGCCCACTTCAGCAGACCGAGTTGATACTGGACAGAAAAAAATTGTATTTGCCCGACGCGGGATTCGAACCCGAGACCTGAGCGTGGAGGCCGTACCGGGCACGTAATACAACTACGAGTTGCGACATCAAGGTAGTTTCGACAAGTCATTCACGATGAAACTTCTTCCCTGGAATGTCAGGTCTATTTTACGTAAATGATGCTTCACTCTAGTGCCACCATGCAATTTAAAAATCGAATTTTGTATGTAAAGGATGTTCGAAATTTATGCAATGCAATAAAATTACATAGCTTGATATGAAGATTGATTACATTATTATGGTTGAATAGTCACTATATAGGATATAAATGTTACAAATGTTGAAGGCGGCCGCTACCTATCTAGATAGTTTTTATAATTTTTAATTTGAACTGTATGTAATGTGGGGTAAGAAAAATATAGCAAGGTCATTCTTACTACGCGGGTACTTATGCTTATAGAAAATTTTAAATGTTAATTACTTACAATTTTTTAAATATTTTTGATATTTTGTACAGAAGAATAGACTGATGTTTACTGCAACAGCTACTTCTTCAATTCTAAGGCATTTGTTTTTGTTTTGCAATATAACAAAGCTCCGATATCCTTATTGAACTGAATGAAAAATAATGATGGCCATATTTTAAAAGGAGACGGGAAAAACTTCATAGAACTTTGGGCTTAGTGTTACAGAGATAATTTATGCATTATTTTATAGTAATATTAGAACTATTTCCAAATGAGAAAGAAAAATCTGTCTGTCCAATGGGAGTAAAGAAAGAACCGCTGTAGAGTAGAGCTTCTAAATCATTTTTCGGTGAATAACTTTTTTTTACCTGATGACATAAGATGTTCACAGTACCTAACCATTGGATTGCCCTATTGAATAGTGAACAGAGCTAGCTTAGACAATAACCAGAATTGAAAATATCACATGGAATTGACGAGGACTGATATAAATATATAATGGCTCATTTACACTCTCGCGCGAGTGGTACGCCGAACACAATACGAGCCACGAGGCAAGGTGTGAAGCTAGAGTGTTAGTGAGTCAATAATGTATTTCAAATTGACATTACGTCGGGAGCGCTGAACAAAGTTGCCAGTAAAATAAAATAATATCGACCAATATTAAATATCCCAAAAAGTGAAAATGTGTTTTTAGTTTAATTTCTAAAATACCTATAGTTTTTAATTCTTATTCTTTTTCAGCCTTTAAAAGGCTACTATTGCACATAGGTCTCCCCCAAAGAATTATTAATACTATTATGTCAATATTATTCTTGTTATACATGCTTGGTATTCTTTGAGTATGTAACCAACGCTCTAAGTTGGTGCCAGCGCCGTGTGTAATATTACACGAACCACTTGGTGCCACTTTTCACCTTTCTATAACTCAAAACCTATTTAAAGTAAACACATAAAACTGTGTGAGTTTAATTATATCTATAAGGACATCTAGAAGCCCAAATTTCATGAAGCTAGCTCAAACGGTTATAAAGATATGAAGGTCAAAATCGTAAATTTTTGTACTGACTGACAGACTTATAGTATCTAAACCTAACCTACTTCCAGATGACCTAGAAGGATGACATTTGGAATCCAGCTCGGTAATTATGTGTAAGCGTAAGAAAAAATCTAAAAATAAAAAAAGTTAAAAATACAGGCGTCCACATAAAAAAAAAAATATTTTTAATGGTAGCGTTGGAACCGTTACAAGCAAATATTTGAAACAATCCCAATATATGTTTTATTATATTTGCTTTATAACAGAAATATAAAGATAAAGTTAAGCCAAACCATTTGTGGTGTCCCCATAAAAAACACTTGTAATACGCGCTAAACAGCCGGCCAACGGTGTGTCGTCGGCGGCGCGCGGCACCACACAAATCAATACCTACCTAGTTTTCTTTACAAAAAGTAATGATATCCCACCAAAAACATAAATGTAAAAGATCTCACATTTGTAAATACCAGCAACTATTATAGGTATTCAATAAAGCAAACAAATAGAATTTAATACTTGTTCATAATGTTATTTTGTTCCTATAAATACATATTTAGATTTTGCATAAAACTTGGCACACATTTAGATCTCCATTCTTTTTGCGGCGAAGCCCACAGCTAAGCATAATTTTGGTATTGAACTTGGCTATCCTTTTTTACATTTATGTTTTTGGTGGGATATTTTTAAATGGAAGACATAAAAATAGAAGAATATTGATACATGCTTCAAAAGTGTAAGGCCAAGCCCAATTTAGGCCGTCTCCTTTATACCTATTAGAGTTTGTGGCCAGTCATGTCCAGCGGATTTTGATTTTAAAGCCAATAGCCTTTAAAGAAAAATAAATCTAAATGGCGGCCTTTATTTAAAATTCTAACATTACATCTGCCTTTTGTGCACAAAACAATGCCCAGATATCGATTTTGAGTTCGATTGGCCTTAACCTCTCGAGCCTGGAGCGCTGGTCACACTGGACCAAGCGCAATTTTCGCGTGTCTGTCAACACGCGAAAATCGACCTACACGCACACACATAAGGCGCGTCAACACGCACACATATCGAGTTTGACAGCTGTCATTTCGGTCCGATCGGACCAGCCGGGGCACGAGAGGTTAATACAAAAAACTTCAAAATGGTGGCTACTTTTTTCAATTCTGACATTGGATCACTCTTTTGTTAATAATGTTACACCCAGATATCGATTTTGCGGTCGATTAACCTTAAAACAAAGAAATTCAAAATGGCGGCCACTTTTTTCAGTTCTGACGGTGGATCTGCCTTTAGTAAATAAAGTGGTACTCAGATACCGATTTTGAGGTCAATTGGCCTTAAAATAAAGAAATTCAAAATGGCGGCCAATTTTTTCAGATCTGACATTGGATCCGTCTTTTGTACCTACAGGCCTGCCCAGATGTCGATTTTGAGATCGAATGGCCTTAAAACAAAGGAATTCAAAATGGCGGGCATTTTTTTCAATTCTAACATTGGATCCGTCTTTTGTACCTACAGGCTTGCCCAGATATAGATTTTGAGGTCGATAAGCCTTAAAACAAGGAAATTCAAAATGGCGGCCACTTTTTTCCAGTCTAACATTAGATCCGTCTTTTATACCTAAAGGCCTGCCCAGATATCGATTTTGAGGTCGAATGGCCTTAAAACAAAGGAATTCAAAATGGCGGTCACTTTTTTTAATTCTAACATTGGATCCGTCTTTTTTACCTACAGGCCTGCACAGATATCGATTTTGAGGTCGATTAGCCTTACAACAAGGAAATTCAAAATGGCGGCCACTTTTTTCAAGTCTAACATTGGATCCGTCTTTTATACCTAAAGGCCTGCCCAGATATCGATTTTGAGGTCGAATGGCCTTAAAACAAAGGAATTCAAAATGGCGGTCACTTTTTTTAATTCTAACATTGGATCCGTCTTTTTTACCTACAGGCTTGCCAAGATATCGATTTTGAGTTCGATTGGCCTTAAAATAAAGAAATTCAAAATGGCGGCCACTTTTTTCAATTCTAAAATTGGATCCGTCTTTTGTACCTACAGGCTTGCCCAGATATAGATTTTGAGGTCGATAAGCCTTAAAACAAGGAAATTCAAAATGGCGGCCACTTTTTTCGAGTCTAACATTAGATCCGTCTTTTATACCCAAAGGCCTGCCCAGATATCGATTTTGAGGTCGATTGGTCTTAAAACAAAGAAATTCAAAATGGCGGCCACTTTTTTCAATTCTAACATTGGATCCGTCTTTTGTACCTATAGGCTTGCCCAGATATAGATTTTGAGGTCGATTAGCCTTAAAACAACGAAATTCAAAATGGCGGCCACTTTTTTCAAGTCTAACATTGGATCCGTCTTTTATACCTAAAGGCCTGCCCAGATATCGATTTTGAGGTCGATTGGCCTTAAAACAAAGAAATTCAAAATGGCCGCCGTGTATACCAATTCTAACATTGGCTCTTAACATTTTAGTTATTATTGATTCATAATGTATAAATAAATGAGTACTACAAAAAATCATACTAAAATAATTTTATGGTGTAAAAATTTGAACAGCCTTTACATGCAAAATACGAATTTTTTAAATGTATGTATTTAATTTTTTTGGCACGCAAGCGTCATTTACGCAAAATTGGGCCGGCATTCCAGGGCGTCCCTAGCTATGAATTACCCAATATAAATAATCATACATATACTCTCACGTCTTTTATCCCCGAAGGGGTAGGCAGAGGCGCAACTAGTGCACTCACTTTCCGTCGTGCGTATTCCGTCCTATGATGTGATAGGGGGCAAGCCTATCACCATTTCGGGCTCAAAATCCAGACTTCGGGCTGAAAAGAAAAAAATCCAATATCACTCTGCCCGACTCGGGGATCGAACCCGAGACCTCAGCATTGCAGTCATAACGTAATACAACTACACCACTGAGGCAGAATAAATAACAAAAAAAAAGCAGTGACTATTGTTTTTCAATTAGGGATTCGAACCCGGCACCTCAGCGTACCGATCACTAAATATAACTAAAGCAGGTCTCCGACTAGAAACAATTTACAAAGGTGAAAGGATGTAATAATTACGCTTGCTGCCTATCTTATAGACCTAATAGAGCCTATAATTTTATATTGATACACGGACGTGAGCTGGATACACTATAAAACAGAATTTCCAGGGCACCTTCAAATTTGCCGCGCGGTAGCGCGGACCAATCCCTACACTAGACGGCCAATTCGAACTTTGAAGGCGTCCAAAAATTTCGAGCGCACGTCCGTCGTCAGTAAAGATTCCGGACGACTGAAGCCGGCACGGGCCACTCCCATAACAGCGATGGCGTATTTGGACGTCGCGGATGAGAGAAAGTGACGGGAGGCGCACGCGTATGCCGAAATGAAATGGCGTAAGCGCCAAAACAATTTTCTTTTAATTGTGATTATACTATTTAATTCGTTTTAATTGTGTATTGATAAAACTTTGAAAAAATTGTTGTATTGTATTTAAATAAAGTTACGAATGTACATATTCCACCATTTAGAGATAAAGCGTGTTTAAAGAAAATATCAGAGGTAACTTTGAATTTTTTTTCGATCGAGAAAATTTATAGCAATTGTGTTTTGGCTTTGACATATTATTGAGTTATATGTTCAATTTACACATATCCAAAAATCTAACTTCTGATCTTAGTAGTTTACGAGAAATTTGAATTTGAAAGTCCTTAAAGTTCCTGACATAGGCTCTTAACTTTCAAAATTATGACATTAATACTTTTAGTTTATACATAGACGGTCAACAAATACCATCAAAGGCTTTACAACCCTCATTTGAGAACAATAATTTTACTTCAGTATATCATACATTGTTTTCGGGAACAGGTATACACTTTCTAAATGAAGGTAATGGGATATCCCGAGAACAATACGCTCAAGGGTATTGTATGTTGGCATTTGATTTGACACCTGATTTATCAGCAAACTCTTCAAGTCATTGGAATCTTGTAAAGCATGGTAGTGTGAGATTAGAAGTGCGTTTTGAAACAGCTTTATCACAAACTATTAATTGTATTGTTTATGCGGAGTTTGATAATGTTATTGAAATAGATAAAAACCGCAACATTTCAGTAGATTATAGTAGTTAAGAAAACAAAATTAACTGTTTAAGATTAGATTAAGTATGAATAATTTGATTCAGATTTGCTGTTAGATGTAAGTTACGAATAAAATGAATTAAAAAATATTAAGATTTTTGTTTTACCATAATCCTTGCAACCCCACAAAAATAGAAACTTACCACATAAGTACCATAATAGTGTCTTCTTAACCTTATATACGACATTACCACTTTATCATTCGACTTGATAAGATTCTGCAGCGATTCGATAAATAAAAATGAATACAATAGAAATACAGAATTACTTAAAGAAAATTGATCCATCTATTGAATATAATGTATATGCAGCCAATCGCCTACCAATACATGTAGTAACTCCTACATATGTAGTTAGCAACTTAGACTCTGATAACAAACCAGGTTCTCACTGGGTTGCCATACACATAGATCAGAATGGTTTTGGACAGTACTTTGATTCATACGGTCGACCACCTCAAGGATACCACCGAATGTTTTTAGCGAGGAATTCTAGAATGTGGAATTACAATACAAGCCGAATTCAAAATGACTTTACTATAGTTTGTGGAGAGTACTGTTTAATGTATCTGTACTATAAATATTATGGTAAGAGTCTCAAAGATTTTCAAGTATTATTTAGTGATAATACAATATGCAATGATGTGTTTTTAACTAGTTTATTTAAATCATGTTTTGAGGAGAATAAATGAAATATGAAAATGAATGAATGATTTTTCTTTATTGAGAATTAATAACCCCATACAAACTTATACTTCTTCCAAACAATTAATGAATGTTCGTAATAACTTTACAATCGTAAGCATGAACATGAAAAACACTAAAAAGACTTATTACTATTTACATTAATACTTAGCAACAACACAAAGAGTTCTAGAATAAAAAACGAAGTAATCTGTTAAGCATGTAACTTAAAAGAGTACAAAGTTAAAATACAATACAATGTAAATTAAATTAAAATAGGTATAGTTATTACAATAATAGTTTCTTAGAATAAAGTATATGACTAAAGTTATGATTTTAAAACACTGATACGCACTGGCACTTTGTTCATTTGTCGTTGTCTATAAAATATTTCACACAATCGTCCTTACTCGCCAACTGTTTAGTTATGTTGTATACCGCGTCCTTGATACATTGCAAGTTTTTGTCACTCTCGGTGTCTGCGTAATATTTAACTCGCACATCAGCATGTTTCCATTGTTCCGTCGGTGCGATGTTTTTTATTTTATTAACATCATACACCTCAATTTTTATGAGGTGTGATGCAGAACTGCTGTCATCGCTGTTTGTTTTGATGTATGAAACACCACCACTCGTCGCTCTACCAACACTAGATGATTTTTTTGTCGTTGTCTTCTTTTTCTTAGGTTTTTCGAAAAATTCGTCAATGTTGTTGCATTCCATGGATCTTTTGTTTGCTATTATCGCTTTTTTGACTTTAAAGGCGAGTGTACCTTCTTCATCACTAGGTTCATCTATATCTTCAGCATAATAGTAATTTTTGAAAGTATTTTCCGAAAACTGTAATAAAATGAAATAAAACTGTTAATAAAACAAATCGGTTAAGGAAGTATTATATGATAAATACTTATAGGTATGCGAAGTATAAATGTACACTAAAGTAACATTGATAATTTAATAAGAGATCAAATGTAACGAAAATAAAACTGTAAATAAAACAAATCGGTTAAGGAAGTATTGTATGATAAACACTTATAGGTATGTGAAATAAAATGCACTACAGTAACTTTGATAAATTAAATAAGAGATCAAATACAACTAAAATGCATTAACCCAGTGAACAACACATAACATATACAATTAATAAAACATCTGGTTATAACAATTTTAGATCAAAGTATAAGAAGGTACTTACATTCATTTTATATCAGCTTCAGTATTTACTATTACACTGTTTTACTATCACTTCACTATTACAAACAACTGGAGATCACACTTCGAAGAGAGCACAGAGTGGAATACGATACCATGTGATTTTGAGTTTGGCTTTTATATGGAGAGCGAGTATTGTTTCCTTGCAGACAGGATCCAACATGTTCAACTTTCACTTTGAACGTTCCATTGAATACATAGCATCAGGAAATGGGAATAATAGGATCCGTAACTGTTGTTTAAAATAATGGACATGTAGTTAATCATTGACAATGAGAAGACCCGAAGGGTTTTACTTAGAATTTGAGTAATGTATGGTGTATTGTAACGATTGCTTTATGGATCATAAACAATGCCCGTAATGCATAAAGGGTGAGTAATGGGTAATTGTAAACGGCTCTTAAGTAGAAACACGAGCCCATAGGAATATGGAACAAAGACATTTGTATTCTTCAAATAAAAAGGGTCGCTGTTAGAAAGTAGAAATACAAAAGCACAACGAAACAAAGGGAAAAGGTACAAGCTTGAGGGGACCGTAAACCATACAACTCCAATTCGCGGTTTATACCTATCTCGCGGGCGATATGAAATGGAATCCGCGGATTAATTCGCGGTTGGTATTAATTAAATCCGCGGATTCATTCGCGGTAGGTATTAATTAAATCCGCGGAATTTTTCGCGGTAGGTATTAATTAAATCCGCGGAATTTTTCGCGGTAGGTATTAATTAAATCCGCGGAATCATTCGCGGTAGGTATTAATTTAATCCGCGGAATCATTCGCGGTAGGTATTGATTTAATCCGCGGGTTAATTCGCGGATTGTACGCGCCGAAATTGGAGCAATCGAAATGATTGACGAACTAGGCCAGAGTGGCGCCAACCGACCCCCGAACGTGCTCTAGAACCGTCGAATCCCTTACTACTTAAGGGCGTGCGTGTTATGTGAATAATCGCTCGTTTTAACGGTGAAGGAAAAATATCGCGAGTAAAATCAGCATACCTGAGAAGTTCTTTATAAGAATTTCGAAGGAATGTGAAGTCTGCCAACCCGCACTAGGCCAGCGTGGCGGACTAAGGCCAAAACCCTTTCAGTAGTAGAGGAGGCCCGTTCTCAGCAGTGGGCAGTATTTCTATACTGCCCACTGCACACACAGGGCTGGTATGGTGGTATGGTGTCGGCGTAACAAGCTTTTTTCAAACATGTAACAAGATTTGTTTAGTTTTTACGATCGGCCTACCTAATGTGAAGTTCCTGTTAGGTCGTAGTCAAATCTATATAGAAAAACCAATGTAGACTGTTGCCCGACTTGGACTGGTAATGTATTATTGAAAGATATTATTAAAACACTGTATTAGGATATATGTAACACGTTTATTGATCTAACTCTTTCTTTTAGGAGGAACTTGGAAGATCTTTGAATGCATCTGAATGTCTAGAGTGAGTATAGTCTTATATTTACAACTGAGTATAACTTAAACTGAAAAATATAAAATAAAGTTCATGGTTATGGATGGATAATATACCTACAGATCATTTACCACCTACGACTAACTTACATAACAAATTGAAAGGTTTCACACACCAAATACGTATCTACTTTCAAATTACAATGAATTTAGTGACGTGTTTTTTGTTTACATAACAATAATATAAGATTTTCAAGGACTACAGAAAATACTCAATATTAGGTAATTGTATAAATATTTTTTGTTCCAGTGCTACTTTTATGTCGCCCATTGCCGAGAGCCCCGAATATTATTTAGCTGTAGCGTTGATAATCGTGGTTTTATGGATTATGTTTCCTTTCATGTAAGTACCTATATTATTTATAAATAGAAACTACAGAGTACAGGAATAATTAATAACAAAATGTGATTGTCTTGCAATTTTTTTCATATATTACCGGTAGGTATCTACAAAAAAAAAAACAGCCTACTTGTTTTGGCCGGATAAGGTCGTATTTTTTACGATTACCATTATTAAAAATAACGTTACCGCCGTTTATTAATTGCCAAAGCCTGTAAAAACCGTCAACCCGCCAAAGGAGATTAAAATGATTAGGAACTTAGTTTAAAAATCGTAAGTATGATACATGTAACAAAATATTATTATGATACATATTTATTTTCAGATTTTACAGTCCATTAAAATTAACAAAACGAATTTACTACGTATGCGGGCCCATAGTTTTATTGCTGTGTATAGTAATAGGGTGTGCGCTTGGAGACAGCGCCAACATTTCCTCGATATTGGAAAGGAACGATTGGAGTTACTTGTTGCATCCAGACGTCTGGCACGCGGCGGTGGTGCAGGCACTCTTGTCGACGCAAATCGCGGGAGGCTACCTCATATCCGCTGGGGATTCTGTTTATTCTAGTACCAATGTTCAATGGTACGTTGTATAATTATCTACTGTTTTAATTAGAACGAAATTTCAACATAATTTCGGACTATCGATTGACTTAAAAAAAAAAACTGCGCTGTATTTGTGCCCATTGCTGTAACTAAATTGTTGAGTCTTTAAATTATGCTATCGCATAGAGTCTATAGGGTACCTAACGGTGTTCTGAGATCAATGTTATTTTATTATTATATTCAGTATAGGCAATCTAAGAATCAAATAACAAACTTGTAAGTAACATGAGTAAATCTTTACTTCTAAGTAAGTGTTAAGTACACTTTATTTCAACAAAAACACTAACTTAAAATACTTTAATATCATTTTTTAAATTCTAGGTCAGCGATAGTATTTGTGGCAACAAACATTCTGGCAAGCTGGACTGGCTTGCTTTTTTGGTTTGGTGTGAGTCTGCCAGGAGATGTGGGGAGGGATACTGGCATGGTGGCCGTGCTGGTCCAAACTTACCACACCGCCGAACGCAATAGTTTGGATATAGTGTGGCCGATGCTCATATTTGCTATGCTGTTTGTTTCAGGCATTATAACTATGGTAAGATTTGTGGTAGTTATAACTTGTAACTTATAATTTATTCTTAATGAAAGTCTCCTTTGCTTTTTAACCTACTAAGTAACTATTGTGTGAAATTTTTAAATAAAAAAAAAACACAATATGCATGTTAATTTTTTTGATTTCTAGTCATAAATAGATTGTATATGCCTGTATAAAATTTTGTAGCTCACATTACTGCTTCCGATATACGACCGATTGCGTCGTGTCGGCGGCGTTAAGTGGCGTTTGGTGTCGTTTGGGGGGTCCATCGTGGGCGCTGGCATGTCTCTGGCAGCACTGGCTGGCAGAATACCAGCGCTCACTCTCATTGAAGACACCGCAGTTCCGTTCCTCACCAGCGTAGGAACCATCATAGAGCTTTTAGCGTTCAATTTTATCTATGGTAGGTACTGTTCATACAAAATACCTATTTAACCAGTAACTGACAATCAACTAATGCAACAACTAAGTAACATTGTTATTAATGGTCGCACTGCTGATGTAATGCATTGGATTCCCAGCAATTATAACTTGTCCGAGTACCTATTTAAGAATAAGCACGTGAGGAGCCTGGGAGTGTATTTCATGGAAATGCATTTGCTGTTCTATAATCTATTGCTACCCAATCACATTATAGACATCTCGGGAAATACCCGAGTCAGATTTATTAAAGCAAATTTTTAGTAGTCGCTAGTACCTAGGTACCTTCCGAATTTAGTTATTAATACATTTTCCATCGACATAATATATGTACTACGTACTTGATTACGCGTTCTGAATATTCACGCTGTTCAACTTAACTGTATGGGAATCCGTACTTTAGTGTAAACTTTAGTGTTGCTTCAACATTGATTAGAGCGATCCAACGCTGTATAAGTTTGGTTAGACGACATAAATATTGTTTTAGCTCTGCAGCGAACCTTAGTTCTAACTCCAGTACTTTGAACAAATCGTTATCATAGACGTTCGTGTCTAACGTAGAATTAACGTCAATTCTTTTTTCACTTGTTTCATAGTTAAGTATCTATTGGTTCATAAATTATTATATACTTAGATATAAAAAGTAAAAAAATATATTATGTAACTATGACGCGCAAACGAATATATACACAAAAACAGCCAATATCTCATACTACAGTAAAAATTATGTTTAAATACTTAGTAGTTTAGAACTCTAGGTATAATTATTCCCATCGTTTCAGGCCGGAAAGTATTAGTAGAAGACGTAGAGTTCTTAACTGGCAGTGAGCTATGTAAGTACTGGGTGTGGGGGTGGTGCGCTGCGCCAGGAATCATTGCTCCCTTCTTCGTTTGGTGGACTACCATGATATTTATCGGCGATCCAGAGTGGACCGAACCTCCTTGGACGGCGAGTTCTCTTGTGGCATCTGCTGCGGCAGCCGTCTTTATCTTTTTAGTCTGCGCTGCAGTATCCGTTGGGAGACAAGTACAATATGATATTATTGGGGTAAGAAAGTTATAAAATGTTATAATATTGCTTTGCGAATATAATATTGATTTAATAAAATAATTTCAAAATTGCTAGCCTACGCTATTTAGCAATATTGATGTTTAACACGATCACTGATGTATAATTTATGAAGAACGCGCGGTTTCGCCATAGGGAAGCCGAACTCTCCTGTGAATTGGGCATAGGCTATGATTAATTTACATTTAGTTGCCTACCTAACCTTGTTTCTGTGGCTCTTATTCATAATTTATATGACCCCTGACGAGACAGTTATTGCGTGACTGGTGCATAGGTGCTTTGCGATGTTGATTAAGTATTCCTAAGTTGAAGCTAGCGATATCCTTTGCGAACGCTTCTATATTTCCTACCGCTTTAATTTTAATAAGACCCTGACCTTCTAATAACTAAAGCATATGCGCGCGTGCTTTGAATATGTAGCCGTGTGTTTCCTTTAATATGATGCGTAAAGATGTACCTATTTAAGAACATTTGAGGCCATATCACGCAACTACGTGCGCGTAATTTTTTTTTATAACAATGTTTTGATAGATCATTAGGGCGTCCTTGAAGATAGCTTTTAAACATATAGACCTATTTGTAACAGAATAATGTTGTATTATGTGTAATAAATTACTTATGACCTACTATGTTCATAGATATAATATAGAGATTTAAACAGTTAACATAATCACTCTAAACTAAGGTTCAAAGCCTAGTTAATAATATTAATTGGTACGGGGTGTCATTTATAAATCCGTTGCGACAAAAAGATATACAATAATATGTTTTGCTTTTAAGCTGTTGAAATCATAATTATAATAAGTACAGGTTTATTCATTTACAGAAACTTACTTCTTCGTTTAAACCCTCACGCCATTGGGGTCCGCGGGACCCGATCACCCACTATTACTGGTTAGCCAGGCGAGAAGAAGCGGATAGAGGTAACATACCAAGAAACAGATACTACAGAAGGCAGCTTGGACAGTTGTCTACGAGACCTAGCATTCTGCACGTGCCTAATGTTATACATCCCGAGCAAGTTACAGATTTCAAAAGAAGATCAAACTCTGATGATTGGTTATACACGGTATACAGAAAAAAATATTTATCAAAAGTGTTAGATGAACACGTTTACGAAAGGAAAAGGTCCAAGTCGCTCGATTGGGCCGTCTCGAACGTCTTCAAGAGAAATTCTGATGTCATTAGCATCAGTAAGGACACGATATATTCTAAGGAAACTAATAATAATGTTATAGATAGATATATAAGTGACAGTGTTACGAAATAAATGTACTTAGTCGTTTAATTTGTATATTTTAAACTTTATCTGCAGTGACTGTGAACACATCAAAATAGATATTCATCCATGCATCTTCCGGTAAAACATTGGCATTGATAGAACTAGGATAGTTTATCCTCGTTGCCTGGGATGTACAAACAAACCGTGAAAACCGACCAAGTGACGTAAAAAGCTACTAAACATGCGGAAGTGGTCGGTCGACGGTCAACAGTCACCACACGGCCTACGTGACTTTTGTGGTTGCTTTGACCTTCCTTTAGGAAGATGACTGATGCCTTACATGGGCTGGACCTTTGTTGGTCGATATAGGGCCATTACAGATTCCCATCACGACCTAATGGCGTCAGGCTGAAAGGAGGCGGCGCGGTGACTCGTCTATTGAGTTTTGTTTAATGTCCACTTGTTTTTTAAGCGTTGTTTACATTAAAATTTGACAGTATTTATTGTTGTGTAAATTTGTAATTTTAGGGTCATTGAATATGATTTTGATTGGATTTGCCATTGTGCTGTGTAGTTTTTTTTTAATAGTCCATACCAAAGAATGCGTGTATCCCGTGGTGACACTGCCGTGGAATATTCTCTCTTTAATTTAAATGCGCTAAACTTGTGTAGCGCGTTTAAATAAAAGAGTCTAGCGCGTTTCCGAGAAACCTATTATATTATATATAATTTGTCCGATTTAGATAAATATAAACACTGCAGAACCACTAACAATAACCACCGAAGAACCTATTTTTTTTAATACTAAGGTAACTGTAGATATCGTGTCATTTGACTTCAGTCGTGAATATTTTCTTGAAATGGAAAACATTATTAGGATAGTAAAACAGTAAAGTAATAAATGCCATGTATAGTACTAAAAATCACCCGAGCGAGGCTCGTTCACCCAGGTAGTACTTGTTTTTTATCCCACTAAAGTGACTATACTGGGAGTTGGCATTGACGTTTAAGGTAGTACTATTCAGTATTCTGTGGTTGGAGTTAGTACCTACGTGTAGTTTAATAAAATAATATATATAGTCGCGCAATAAAAAAAGTTCCCTCTCTCGGCCGTCGATAGTTGTTTTGATGTAGATACTTAGTAGATATAATTTCAGCTTATGAAGGGTTTGGACATATTTAGATGTTGGTTAAAGTTGTCTATAGTAGAAGACTGTGACCAGTCTCAGTGGGTATCTAGCAGGGTTCATCTAGTGTAGGAGACGTCAGCATGAATCTGTGGTTGTACTTCATGACAAAAATACATGGATTCGTTTTAAAAGCGTGTTGTCCTATAGCACAGAAATAGTTAAACATTTATTGTATTCCAGGAATTTCCGAAGTCATTACCTTTTCTAGGAACAGATACTGGTAGTGACACTATGTTTCACAAAGGTGCTTATGCCTCAGCTCAACATCCGAGACATAACTTTGCGAATTGTAGAAAGGCGGAATTATAATTATACAGGAATACAATATTAATATTTCACATAGCGCAAGAGAAAGTTTCAAACGTAATCATGTACAGCATTTACTTAAATGTAATAAACCAGTATCACATTAAGTACTTAAATGCTGTATTTAATATTTCCATTTCATTTATTCATCGTTTATTACAAGATTCGTACTAAATGAATTGGGTATCCCTCAGTTACACTATAATATTTTGATGAAATTGTAATGTGGGGATGGAGTGCTTACAATGAAGATTGTCGAAAACGGAAATTTATGTACATCGTCGCATCGGGACGCATTTTGTGTCGTGTGTCTTGTTTTGGAAGAATTGTTGACGCAAGCGAAGCTAATCAATTAACAGTCATTGATTGTGACCATGTCGGTACCTCCTGACACAACCCCCATAATTACCGTCGAAATAATCTTTTATATGGTTTCATCATTCAGGAAAGTAAAAACGTACAAATGATATCATACTCGACCTCTCCGTGTATGGCAAATGCTTTACCTACCATTACTGTATAAGCGTACGTGCAATTGAGGTAAATAGTAAGCGTTAAGAGGCTGCTACTTGAAAAATAAACTGTGGCGTTTGGTTAAATGACACTTGTGTCGAAACATACTTTACATTTGATTGAAGGTTAAGCAAATGAAACACCAACTTCCTCAACTTATTCAGCTCTATTTTATAATAGTATGCATTTCATAAATGTAATTTGTGTATTTCGGACATTGGACTGTTTTATTGATTAGACACAGGCACTATATTGCGAGAATCATAATAAGAATAGTAATTATAAATTGATAATAATCTTACTAATATTATAAAGGCGAAAGTTTGTAAGAATGTATAGATGTTTGGATGTATGGATGTTTGTTCCGCTTTCACGCAAAAACTACTGAACGGATTTCAATGAAATTTGGCACATGGGTAGATCATGTCCTGAATTAACACATAGGCTACTTTTTATCCCGGGAAAATATAAAGCGGTACTTTTATCCCGGAAAAACTTTTTAAAGCGGGCGGAGCCGCGGGCAAATACTAGTATAATATATTATTAGAAACTGCAACGGTTTTGATTTAATATTTTTCTAACAATATTATTATCAATTATAGGTACCAACCATTGATGTAAAACACCTATCAATGGTACTAACTTAATACAACTTTCGACAGTTTATAAAAATTTACATTGTCTATGTTTGAGCTACAGGATATGTTCCGAGACTCGGGATTCCAGATCCTGGTCGTATATTAGTCTCGAAATTTTCGGGAAATTTTAGATTTCATAAATCTCGGGATTTTAGGGATTACCAAAAAAAAATGGTCTCGGCCTATGGGTACCTAGCAAATGAGTAGCTACTATCTACATAGATTTTTTTTGTTAATGGCCCTCCTGCCAGTAGCCGGACGCGAGTCGGCTTTTCTGGCCACACCGGTCTTTAGGGTGAACGCAGAAGGCACTCGCAACCGTTTAACATCTACATAGCTGTTCAAATAAAATGTTTTTAAACCCTGTGAAACTGACCCTTAGTATCACGTATTAAAAACAGAGATAAAATTTAAAAGACAGCACAAAAATATTATATTTAAAAGTAATTTTGCGCTAAGTGAAATTCGGCAGCCAAGGTGGGAGTCGAGGTGGCTCAATTGGAAGAGCACCGGCACGGTACGCCGGAGGTCGTGGGTTCGAGTCCCACCTTCGACTGTTTTTTTTTCAAGTTTCCATAAAAATATAAAATCATATTTAAAAGTATTCAACCAGTCTCGCTGCTTTGTCGGTTGAGCTGGTGATCCATATAAAATTTGCACTTATTAACTTTAGATTGCCATTCGTGTCAATAGAGTTGGAATAGGTATATATGTAGATGGTTATCAATTTTCATAACGATCAGTGAGCGGTAGCTACACAGTGGCGTCAATGTATCGAAAAGGTTTCGTGGCACATAAATCGAAGAGGGTCCATAGTACCATGAACCATGAACACCTATATAAATAATTCCAAGGACCATTTTTACGTCCCAATACACAAAAAATCCTAAGTAAATTTTACTAACAGTCTACATGTTAATCCAGGACGTGATCTATCCGTGTGCCAAATTTCATCCAAATCCGTTTAGTTGTTTCTGCATTTACTTGTAACAAACATCCATTGTCATTAACTTTTACGATTGTAATATTAGTAAAATAAGATAAGTTGCAGTAAATATTATCGACTTTTACTGCTCTTCAGTTCGAATGAGGAAATTGCATTTCAACTTTGCGGGACACCCCAAATTACAAAATTCGTTCTGGGCGTCGGTTTTATTGTTTCTTTTTGGCTTTGTTTTTGATCTTATTGTTTTCTTAATTTAATACTTCTCATAGTTTAATATTTAAAATGCTCATTTTCACTTAAAATAAATGAAATTTAGTGATCAATGCTATTTTCGTTGCTTGCTAGCGTATGCGACATATACCTACCAACCTCATAATGTTAGGTTTTTAACTATGAAATTGCCGTTTAGTGTACAGAAAATTAGTCATTTTTTAGAAACTATTTTTATTTCTATTATTCAAAATATGCAACCAAACTAGCGATGCATCTCTGCCAGCGCAGTGGTAATTTTTCAATGCCTTTCTTGAAGAATTCATGTGTACGGGAGCCTACAAACTCTTCAAAGGCATTTTGTACAAAAATTCTACAACAGACGGTCTCTAAGCTATAAGAGTTAGGGTAGGAAGTTTTGCGTCATCCACAGTACTCACCAGGTCTTGCGCCCAGACTACTTTTTCCAAAATTTTTTTGGCAACTTAAAAATTGTATACCCGAGAGGCAGTATAAAATACTTTTGAAAAATGTGTTGGCTTCCGTACGCCTGACTTCGTCAAGACGGCCAGGCATCGATAGCATGGGTGCATATTTTGATTGATAGAATAAAAAATATTTATAAAAAGATATCTTTAATTTTCTGTGTACTAAACAACAATTTCCTAGGTAAAGACCCCATAAAATATATACCGTATTAAGCACGTGGACTTAATTACATAAAATATTTACAATGTCACTATTACAACCGTATTTTCGTAACTATTACAACCGTTGATCTTACGACACAAATTCAGTTATACCGTTCTAGAATAGATAGGTACAGTTAAAGCAATGTCTTTTAGCTTGATTGATCCGTGCAGGGGCGTAATCGAGGTGCGCGGCCGGTGGGCGGGACGCCCGTTGATAAACTTAGACTAGACTAAGACGTTCTTTTATGTCTGAAGTTTATCTTAAATTTTTATTTTTTATAACCGTTTATGACGCTTTTAACGCAACTATTTGGTAAAATATACTTTTGTTACAATTGCATTTGGTTTTTATTGTGTAATTAATTATAGTTAGTGTGTCATATGCATATGAATAAAAACAATTTAAAAATGTAACAGTGCTTAAAATTCATTTCATTAGTTAGAATCAATTTGGGACCCAGTACAAAGCCGAGTACGAAACTACGAACAGTCTCTTCCGTAAACAGTTGGTCAGTTTTTCAAAGTCTGGTAAGAGGTGTAACGGTGGTGTGCGTCTGGCGTCAGTCGTCACGGATGGACTCGCCCGGCCGGCGTGCAGTTCAGCTCATTGTGCTATCTTGGCTAGATAGCTTTTATTGTTTTTGTTATTACTTATACTAACTTGATGTAACAGTGTATAGACTATCTCGCCCACAGACCCGACATTTCAACTCCTATAAGCCAGGAACGAGAGTGGCATGCATTTTAAGACACATAACGTTCTCAACATAAGTAATGCTACAAGTACATTTCTTAATTTAAACACTCAATAAGAATCATAATATTATAGTCTATTTTTTTTTTATTCTGTCTACCCAAATTCCAGTATTACATGCAAGGGTCTATCGATTTCATATAATCTTCTGGATAAAATGTCATTTTACATAGCTTGCGATTTCCTTTCGGTTTCAAAAATAAAGCCCCCGTAAACTGTATACGTGTCCTGATGAGTAAACAAACAGAAAAATCATTATTCAATATCTTTAACAAGCAAATTTCGTCCGAGTATCCTCAATCGCATTAATTGATGCATTATAGGTTATAATGGGTTATAATTTATAACTCTCCAGTGTATCGTGAATCACCTTCTGAAATCATCTTACTCATGTATTCAAGAAATTAAAATGATTTGTGTTTCCTTTTACGGTGATGGTTTTTGAATACCCGACCGTCTTCATTGAATTATTGTGACTTCACAGACTTTAGCGAAATTATTCCATCACAATCAGCATTCAACGTAGGTAAAATAATTTGTTTGTGTGTAGAGTGCAATATTAAGAAATACTGGAACGATAAAAGAAACACCAACAGTACGATATTATAATATTTCTGAGTATCATGCTAAATATAAAAATCACACAAGCAGAGTGGCGATCAAGCGGTCGTGGTACACATAGAAGTATTTTTTTTGTTAGTATTATTGTATTCACCCGCGTAACAGCTATATATTATGTTTTATTTATGGTGGTAACGTGATCAAGTGGCAGGTTTGTTCCCCTTAGAAAACTATTGTAGAAGGAAGTTCATAAAGACAATGGTTCCCAGTACTTAAATATTACTTGTTGTAAATAACATCGATAATCTGTAGACCTACTATATTTGCTGTGATTTGTGAAGGTGTAGAAAAACATATTATGCTGTATTTTAAGTCGATACAATCATTCTTAATATCAAACAAGACTTACAAGCGACTGAGTTATTCAAATGTGGGCTAGGGTAATATAATTTAGTAGTCACGCGTACACTATTAGCGCCATTGGATTCGTTGGACGAGAGCCAAACAGAATGAAACATAGCCGTCGTTGTCTTGCAAATAGCTCAATTAACTTCACCTGACGTAGGCACCGTGAAACAATACAATGCGGGTACCTACGAATCTGCGTATACTCTTCACTAAACTGGAATATAAGGAAAACGGGCTTGTTTTGCCAATAAATAAGTTAATAAGTCAGATAGTGCAGTGGTCTTCACAGTGAATTTGTTTTTAGATGTACCTACGTTCTGCAGGGGCAGTACCCTGTGAGGTTTATGCTTTATTATCTACTTATATTCAAGTAGTTAGTTTCAGTTAGTTTAAATTTTGTTTTATAAAATCTGGTATCGATTAGTAATATATTTTATAGATGAGCCTTCATACGTAGATACTTGTATTATATATAACAAGATTCTTATCTATTAATATAATTTAATAAAGTAGGTATATTACAGATTAGACTGCATTGAGGTACACTCAGTTTGAAGCGGACTATAGTTGAGGGCTTCCGCTGAAGCGAAGGTAAGAGATGATGTAAAATCTTATTCCTAACATAATATAAAAAAAAAATCCTAACATAATATAATATAAATAAAACAGTGTCGCTTCCCACTGTCTGTCCCTATGTCTCTATGTATGCTTAGATCTTTAAAACTATGCACTGTTTTAATAAACTGTGAGTGATTCACGAGGAAGGTTTATATGTATAACAAACGCATAATATAGTAGAGAAACATTGATAATTTTAGAGGATTCTAATGTGATGTCGTAAATAAACACATTTTTTTGCGCTTACATTGCAAACGCTGGCTAAACCCCAAGATCTTTGAGTAAGTATCTAGCAATGCAAGGAGATGAGATGATTTGATTCGATGATTTCGAAGATATAACAAACTTATAAAATACAGGACATAGCTGTTGCGGCGCGTTCCTATAAATAGCGCGTCGAAAGCCGCGCTTCGCCGTACAGCACTTTATGTTTTTGTGTGTATTCAGATGGATTCGGAAATGGTTCAGATATGCAATTCGGTCCGGAGAAATCTATAGTTTATAATATATGAAGTGACTTCTATACAGGAGAAACTCTTTAATGCAGGCGAAGCCGCGGGCAAGAGCTAGTTTAAACATAAAGGGTAATTCTATTTCTGTATACGACATTATGCGCAATGCTTCAGTGGAATTTTACCGTGATAATACGAAATATTAAATCGAATGATCAATAGAAAGGATATTGCGCCACACAATTAATTTACATAATGGATACGTTTTCAATGTTTAAGTGTTCCTACGTGTTACCCAAAAATGGTTTTGGTTTAAAATTTGTTTATGGACGGTGTTTTGCACAATATGGGTGTCTTACTTAAATTCGTCTTTATTAATTTATTATAATGAGGCGTGATTTTGGCCAGTTTTGACCAACCAGTCAAAATTGTATGATAGGTATTATAATTTTTTTAAACATTTACCCAGTCATTTTTATCTCTTTGTTTTGTGCTATATGAATCCTGATGTTGGATGTTTTTAATTTGCTTACCTACTTACCAAATATTTGTTGAAATTAACGACACTGCGACATAATTAATCATCCATAAAAAAACCGCGTGGAAGAATTAATACACGTCACTCACTGGAATTGTGTAATTCTAATAATCTTATAAAAGAAAGGGCAAGGTCTAAGAAATATCAGTGTGTCGGGTGCTGTTGAGCAGATCTGAGTAAAAGGATAGAAAAAGAATACGCCTGAATTGACATAGAAAAGTGGATAGAATACTGTGAAATAATAATAATTATTGGAATAAATAAATACGAGGGCTTTAGATAATGTACACAAAAGTAGACAAGTAGTGGCATTAAACCCCAACATTGATTTTGTGAATATGTGATACTACAAACTGGATGTAGGTAATATTTGACCAAACTTTAATTTTGTTCCAAAACAACGTGACTTTTAAAGAAAGCTTTGTTTACTACAAAATCCTTGTCCTTGTCTCGTTGATAGCCGCTGTGAATCAAAACGATTGATTACCGATCGGTCGACAACGGGTGGTGTCAGTCGCAGGCGCATTCACGCTCAGTGTCGCGTGCGAAGCGGATCGCTTTGCGGTTGCCGGTCGCGCGTGTCTAGTGCCCAGTGATGTCGAGAGACAGCCCTCGGTTGAGCCGGCTCGGCGTGCTCGCGCCGGCCGCGCTGTCCGCGTGTATGGACGCATCCGTGCTGGCGGTGCCGGCTGCTGGCGCCATCGTCTCCACTGTGCTTAAAGAGCTCAGTAAGGCTTTCATGCTGAAAAAGTAAGTACTTACCGACTTAATGCTTGACGGGCGTTAAGTTTAAATTATCATTACTATCATGTACTACATGTATAAATTTTAAAATTATTCATAGTTACATAGGTATCTATCTACTTATGAAAAAATCATACGTTGTGATTTCAGATGGTTTGTTTGTTATGATATTTTTTATGTTTTAACCATTTGTTAATTCATTGAACTTACAAATTTAATTGAAGGTCGGAACAAAAGTTTCACAGACCCAAAGCTCCTGACGCGCAAAAGCGCCACTGAAGGTAGAGTAACTGCAAAGCTCGTGATATATATAACGAATAATGCTTGTTTTTTTTTTAAATACGATATTTTGACTTCCAATATATTAGGGCCTTTTGCTTCATCAGGTTCCCTCTGCTTATTTAATTTGAGCATATTGCTTCGTTATGTTATTGTTTTCAAGTACATAATATTATAGATATTAGGCATTACAGTATTTGCAGGAAATTCATCCTACAAGACACTATTTCGACTGGATTTTGATTTATAACCAACTTCACAAAAAAGAGGGTCTGTATTCGGCCCGTATGTATGTACAGTCAGCCACATAAGTAGCTGAATAAATACAAAATTTCAAATCGCCTGTACGCGTTAAGTTTAATAAAAATATAATTTATTCTTTGTGTGAAGTAAAGTTAATCCCATTTATTTTATTTTTGTGAAGAGAAAGCGAAAATTGATAGGAATACAAAAGTACAGGTGATTTGATGTTTTGAATTTGTTCAGCTAGTTATGTGGCTAGCTGTACCTATGTATGTAAGTTTTTGTATGTCCGCGATTTCTAAAAAAAGCTACTGGTCCCATTTTGGATTGCGTTTTCATTATTCAAATGTATATTTTTCAGAGAAGGTTTTAGTGTATAATTTATTAGACTTCTGGTCGCGGCCCCGCCCACGTGAATGAGTTTTTCCAGGATATAAGTCCCCTTTAACATTTCGCCGGGATAAAAAGTAGCCTATGTTACTCGCTCATAATGTAGCTTTATATTGGTCAAAGATTTTTTTTAAATCGGTCTAGTAGTTTCAGAGTCTATTAATTTATAATATTAGTGTACATTAGGATCTGATGAAGATCTTCGGAGATAGACAATGGAACTCAGCACATGACCCGCGAATGCTGCAATCGTATATCTATGATGTCTTGTTTACACTATTCCATAATTAACTAACAAAAAAGCAATAAATAAAAGCTTTTTAACACAAAATAAAACCAACTTAAAAACAGTAGTAGTAGTTTTGGTTCTGTAATGGTTTTGAAATCGGTTTTATTTTTTATTGAGTTTTATTTGAGTTTCGCTAATTTTTATTTTTACTTTTATTTTTAATTCTGCATTTGATTTCAAAATTTAAAATTGAAATTTAATACTCTTTAATTTAATACAGCTCTTTTAATTTTGGATGAACAACGTTATTTTTGTTTCTGCTTTTAATTATTACTAGTTTGGTGTTGTTGTATGCTATCGGCTATATATTCTATTATTGTTGTTGTTCCATTTCTATAGATTATGAATTTATTTTAAATAATTATGAGTTATGTAAGCCACACATTGTATGCTGTAGTTGCCTGCTTACGAGGGAACATTGAACTTTGTTTTTATAGTTTGATATAATTATTATTTACTAGCTTTTGTCCGCGGCTCCGCCCGCATTAAAAAGTTTTTCCGGGATAAAAGTCCTGTTTTATGTTTTCCCGGGATAAAAAGTAGCCTGTGTGTTAATCCAGGACATGATGTACCCGTGTGCCAAATTTCATCGAAATCCGTTCAGTAGTTTTTGCGTGAAAGAGGAACAAACATCCATACATCCAAACATCCATACATTCTTACAAACTTTCGCCTTTATAATATTAATAGGATAATGATTTATGTCTCTTCTTTCGGTAACTCTAAAACTAAATAAATAAAAAAATACGATCGTCACTTTAGTATTGCTGGCTAGTATATTTTTATGATAATGAATTGCGATTTCACCACGTTATTGTAATCTGTGAAAATGGCCATTCTAGCGTGCCGGTACAGTAATAATATATGAAATTAATTATTGAACAATACACCTACTTCAACTGAATCCTTCTTCTTCATCTTTTAGAAGCCCTGCGGTTTCCTGCGATCTTTAATTCTTAAGCAACCTTCTTTGCCCTATAATAATATGATTGCAACTGCCCACTGCATAATATCTAAATACTTAAACGTACTTGTACGATTTGAAAGCTTTTCTATGCTAAGACATGTGTTTAAAGCTCACGGTTGTATAGCGAAGAGGTACGCAGTGATTCGAGTAGTAGGTATCTATACTAACAATAAATCAAACAGCTCAGCGAAATCATATCAAAACCTAATCAGTACCAACTGATTCCTACACTAACAGGATGCTTAATCTCTAAAAGGTTTTAGTTCATATCAAAATCATAATTTTCTATGTAAGTACTTTCAAATCGAATGTTACGTTTTCTCATTATTGGCAACACCGTATGTTTCCATATTAAATAATTCGGATTACGTAATACTTGCCTTTTGATGTAATAATTAATGATTATAATATATCTATCTGCACCAGTGCTGAGTCATCGCGCATCGTTTAGTCACGCACTTGTTTCCTTTGATATTTTGCACTGGATTCCAGAACAGGTTATGAACGGGAGAGAGCAAAAAAATTCGAATGACACGATGCGTTCAACATGCTTTCAAATGACTTCACGGACAGATTTAGAAATTCCTTTTACATGTTGCACTGGGAAAAAATTCCAAGCTAATTTTGAATAAAATATATACTGTTGGCATACTGTATTGCCATAATGAAGCGACTCCCACTCTAGAGATTTAATTTATATTTGCTTATGGACTATTTAAAAAAAACTTTATTGTATTTAACTTTTATCTTCAGAATATCAAATTAGGTACAGCTAATTTACTAATTTAATTTTTGAAAAATACTTGATCAAGATACATCATGAGTAGGTATTTCTCCTTTGAAAATGCAGTAATAGAAATAATATCTTCATAAAAATAGTAGTTTTAAATATGTCAAGATACATTCAATTGATAATGTTCCTAAAATTTATTAACTGACTGACTGCCTCGGTGGCGTGGTTGCATTACGGTACGACTGCAGTGCTGAGGTCTCGGGTTCGATCCGTAGACGTATACTCAGGTACTCCGTCGGAATAAGAATTTCTGATAAAAATACTATCATCTACTAGCAATTTAAAATTATATGGTATAACAACTATTTCTTGAGTAAACGATACTCAGATATGAAATTATCAAGTTATTGTATAAAATTTTCCGGTTGGTAAACTCTAAAATTTTATTACAATGTATTTACATAGGTCTATATTTATAAACTGGACTTTATTGAACATTAATTATAATTGTTTCTACTTCCTAAAAATAAAAGGCACCCAAACCCACAAATAACAAGTTTTATATATTATTACACTTGTTACTTTATATAACTGCTGTTCGTCTCAATAATGGTTATTTTGTTTCACACGGCATCTCTCGATGAATTATCATTCAGTTTCTTCAATAGAATTATAATGACGTTTTGAGCTACGTCACTGCACTGCACGTTTGCGGTGACGGATTCGATATGGAAAAGTATGAGGTCACTATACTCCATCGGTTTAGGTATTTAACTAAATGTAAACACAAAAAGGACATATGATTCCCGGAAACTCGAACATTTTTATAAGAAAGTATAGTACGAAGCCTGTTGTGTCAATGAAACTACAGCGTACAACAATCACTTCAAATTACAATTACTAATTATATTTAATAAATAATTACTAAAACTAACAACAACAAATTATCGAAATCAAAGCGAAAACTATGATAAATATATGCTCTGCGGTAGATAATGGGTGTATAGTTTAAATTAAATTCAATGGCGGTCAGTTTTAATAGTGTGCTATGTGACGATCAAAATCTTACATTTTGTAGGGTTATCTATTAAGATTTATTGGAAAATTTTAGTGTGCTTTTCATATTACTTCTTTTACAGTTGACAGATCGAGACCCTTAATAAAAGTATTGTGGTTTAAGATAATTAATTGTGCTTGCACTTATTAATTAATAACTTTAACTCTATAATAACCAAACAACTTTAATAAACGGGAATAACAGTGCTAAGTGTTGTGTAGGTTATGAAGACATTTATTTTGGAATGACGTATTTTGTAAAGAGAAATGAACAGGTAAATTACCTTTTTAATGATTTATTTACATTTAGTTAAATACCTAAACCGATGGAGTATAAACGTGTTTTATTAATAATAAAGTGGGGAAACCTACAAAACTACTGATCCATATCTTAAAGTAATTAATGCTAAACTTGAATATTATGAACATACACACTTGTCTATTTGAACTATTACTCCATTCTTAATAAAGCCAATTTCCCCATATAAACTTTAGCAATCCACGATTCATCCGGCAATGTTCATGGAAGGACCTGACGACTCCGTGGCTAGCTTTACATTCAGTTAAAAAATAGTAGTTTAACAAAATTCACAGTAGTACCAAGAGCATCATAAAATCCTAGTCGTACCAACAGCATCATAAATTAAGAGCTTTCTTTTTGTAGAGCGTAAAATGGTTTCTGTAATGCGGCAAAAAAAAATGGGGCCCTCGTCTTCGTAAATAATAAGGGCGTTACGTGTCCCGTAGTTTTTGCCTTTAGAACACATAGGCAAAGCTCATATTTATTTTATTCAACTAAAAACTGACTCACCACTGTTAACTATTCAAACAGTAATTAGTACATCCTGAAATCGATAAAAACATGGTTTTTCTTAATATTGACTCAGTATTATACAGGTTAAAATAAATGTTTTTGCGCACAAGCACATAGTGGTTTGGAAGTTTTGCCTAATTATGCATTAAAACATCATGTATTTATAGTCGCATCAACTACAACGTACGATATGCATGAATTCAATATTACCGATTTTTTTGGATGCTTTCGCTATTTTTTATATGGTAATGGGTCTATTTCTTAATTCTAATCACTTGTATTGTTTGTAACCTGACTTTCCGTATATTATCACGCGACCGATTGCAAGCTTGTTGCATATTTATGATAAATAACGCTTGTTTCTTAAGCTTTCATGCTAGAAGTACCTACATCTTTGTCAATCTAGGTGTAATTATTGGAATTAAATACTATGCAAGAATCAACGCAAGACGGCAATTATTACAGAAAAAATGTGTTTTTATATTGTATTTCTGTACCTATTTTCCTATCCGATGGTGATGAATCCGAGATGGTGTTTAAGTCCAGAATTCAATATGCACAGTTGTAAATCCTTTATATAAAATAAACTTAATCAAATTCCATCATCATGATTTGCTGTTATTATAATAATGTATTTACTTGTTATTACAGGTACCTACGTAGTATCTAACTATAATCCATTTTTTTTTCGAAAATAAATACTACAAGGCATTATGGCAACATATTAATACTTAACGCTGAACAAGCACAAATATGTACATACATACACTCAAGCTTTTTATCCCCGAAGGGGAAGGCAGAGGCGCTACTAATGCATCCACTTTTCGCCATGCGTACTCCGTCCCATGATGTGATAACGGGCGAGCTTATCGCCATATCGGGCACAAATTCCAGACACCGAGCTGATACTGAATAGAAAAATCCAATATCGCTTTGCCCGACCCGGAGATCGAACCCAATACCTCAATATTGCAGTCGTACCATAATACAACTGCGCAACCGGGGCAAGCAATGTGTACAGATTACACAAATATTGCCTTACTGTTGTCTTTCTACCAATGTCAATCCAAACTTCACCAACGAAGTCCTCCATGCAGATATGTCAGTATTTTACGTAATTTTTACTCATTGGGTCTGTACAAAAGACTTTTGCAATACTCAAGCTCAGATTCTTGCACATATACAAAATTAACAACGTGAAATTGCACTCGCTCAGGCCAAATAACTGGTCATGGAGTTTAATTAAACTTGTGTAGGAAGCATAAACTCGTACTAGCGAGTGAAAATTTAATTAATTACGAACATTGTAGTTATGTACTGTTCATATAACTTCTCTAATTATGAAAATATTTAAAATCAGATTTAATATTACGATAGGTAGGTAATATAAATAATTCCTGATTAGTTACTAGGTGTCTCTATCACAGCTTCCAGCATAAAGCGTTTTGTTTCCGTGCGATAGATATTTTATCACGGCATTGGCTGAAGTGCTCAAATCAAGTCAAATCATAATTAATTTCAGCCAGTAATAAAAGTTAATTTAAATGTTTTAAAATTAAGTTAAAAAAATGGCTAGTAGATAAGTGTTTTCATACGATAGAAGAGTTCATGCAATACAAAAATAATGAAGTTGATTATTTGTAAAATTTAATATAATACAATTAAGAATATGATAAATATGCTAAATAATACCATAGATCGACATTTTGTTACAAAGAAATAATGTTATTTTAATTGTTTTATATAATTACAAATATTTGCATGCCTAAAGCAGGCAGAGTAAAACATGAACCATTACACCGTTACATCTGGTACCACCTGTATTCTATAAACGTTTATTTCTTGTTTCTTACTAACACTATAAAGCTGAAGAGTGTGTTTAAACGCGCTAATCTCAGGAGCTACTAAACCGATTTTGAAAATGCTTTCAATAATAGGAAGCTACATTACTCCTGAGTGCTATAGGCTACTTTTTATGTTCGCGGCATAAATAATCGCGACATAAATTTAATAAATATTTTATACCCGGAAAAGATTTCTCACGCGGGCGGAGCTGCAGTCATCACCAAGTTTAATGAATATATTTATTTTGTAAATTAACAAAAGGTAATCTAATGGTAGATAAGGGATCAACATCGCACATGAATACATGACTTTCTTTTAGGAAAAAGCATATGAGGAAAGAAAATTTAAGGGTCACCCGCAATTTCAAAAGAAAGAGGCATATTTTTTAAAACCCGTTCTCAATACGAAATGCTTATGTTATTTATTCTGATAATCATTAATCAAGTTGGCAAATCTGACAGCTTCGTCTAAAATTCATGAACACATACACAAAATCTAGAGACCGAAAATTGAGAGTAAACTCGCCCACGCTAATCAAAACCAACAATATTCGAAGATATAGGACTGTAATATTCAACAACGACAGGAAGCATGTAGTTATTTGTAAATAATTGCGCAAGTAATGGTCAGTACACATTTTTGTTTGGCCTTTGCGATGCGGCCGTCGAGATGACCTCGGTTTCAATGTTTGAGATCGTTTCTCAACTTAATCCGGTAACGATGATAAGATTTAGGAGTGTCTTTCCTACATATACAAAAAAAAAACTCGCTAATAATAAGCCCAAAAAGAATTTAATAACTTATTATGATAAGTTATGACACCCGTTGGAAATGAAGAGTAAACTTGACCACAGTTCTAAAATAGTGCTAAATTTCAAAATAGTCAATTAAATTAATTAAATACGTTACTGTAAATACCAGTGTATCGCTAAATCTTACGTTAAACTATTTAATGAGTAAATTCCGTGGAAAATGTTGAATTTTGATTCTGATTTTTGGAGATGGCGCTGGTGATTTACTTATGGCAGTTTGGTTCACCGATCGCTACAGTGATTTAAATACTTTATACGGACAAAAAGCTTTTTATGTGGACGAAGCTGCGAGCGATGACAAGAAAAGTCAATCGGAGTATGATGTTGAGAACAATAATTACCCTCGGCGAACCAACTCTTAATGGACAAACTCTTCCATTTGATTATCAAGATTAAGACACGAACAACTATTTAATTAGGTTTTCAAAATGAAGTTCAAGTTCTTCATTACTGCCTAGGCCGTAGACATAATATAAAATATGTATAATATATAATAATAATAAACTCGGAAACTTAGGTAAAAGAACTCTAAGACTATTGAGAAGAATAAGTATAAACCTAACAATTTACGAAAATTATACCCAAACTTATTGTGATAATGATGAATTTGCGCAAGCTTTACTGCCCGCATTTAATGTAATTCCACTTACTTATTTTGAGTCAATAAGAGCATACAATTCACCAGATTTTGCTTTATCGGGGTTATGTAAAGTTTATTATATGCATTATAATCATTTTTATTCTTGCTGTTTTTTTTATTTAATTTTTTATAATCAAGTCTTGTGGTGGGCCTAATAACTGCGACACAGTTTATACTAATGAAGTTATTATGGTTTCTATTGTGTGATATTGTAAACTTGTTATTGTTTTAAATAAATTATTTTTCATTTTCATTCATTTTCATTTACTCATTTTTCCTCGCGTTTATTCACAAAATCTCCGGGTCGAAGTCCGTGGAACTCCAAAGCAAGAGTATACCACCGATCATAAATAACATCAGCACCAAACAAATTCGTAACCAATAATACCTGTATGGAAGTGCCGTCAAATAAAAAATCGTTTATTGTCGTGATGCAAAAAAATAATTCATTATTCAGCGCAGTTTGTCTAATTTGCAGTTATATCACTCATTGTTCGGCCAAGGAAGCGTTTCGTGTGGTTCGTCACTTCATTAAATCTCGCGACATGTCGCAAACAATTGGTCCGCCATACATGCTCGTTAATATGCTTAAAATATGTGTTTATTTTTGCTAAGATTCTTGTGAACACGATGCATATAATAATTATTTGTGCATAACGGTGGATATTGTTGTGGAAAATGGTAATATTGATCGGAAGAGACTACATTACAAATAAGGGCGGGCGGTTTGCCACTTCAATCATTTTTAGGGTTCTGTACCTCAAAAGGAAAAAAGGAACCCTTATAAGATCATTTCGTTGTCCGTCTGTCTGTCTGTTTGTTAAGACCGTTTTTTTCAGGAACGTATAGAGATATCAATTTAAAATTTATAATTCAAATACTCGAGTCTACGGCTCCTTTCAGCAGTGAAAAAAATCAAAGTTTCAACTGTTTCAAGTCAACGCAATCAAAGATATGGACGTATATTCCGCATATTTTGCGATTACGCGAAGGAATCGGGATCTAATAAGTTCTTCCCGTTGACATAGAATCATAAAATGTGGCTAGATGAAAATTAGGAAAACCTGGTATGAAAAAAATCTGAAAACCGTTAGTATAAAATTATGTACTTTAGGTAAAAAAAGTGAATTTACTATTGCAAAATTGACTTGAATTTGACGAACTTTTGACCTTACATACTTAACAATAGTTAATAAGTTTGTATGGGACCCACGATACGCATACCAACTCTCACTTATCTGTTTTTTTATATCCTTTTTATAGCGTTATTGTTCGGACACGCGCCAATCTACCATAAAATTGTTTTGACTGTTATTATTTTGTTTAAATTAAACTGACGAGTTTTCAGAAAAAATAGTTTTTGATATCCCATTGTCTTTATACCATTCAATATCTATCGGCCTACGTGAATTTATTACTAAACAAGAATTCGATCTCGTTATTTGGCTAAAACTATTCACGTAATTAAAATTAGGTATATCTAATAAAATTGCACTTTGTCTAACGTTTCGAATGTCCCAATCAATAATGTACGATAAAAAATGCATTCGTTTTTATTATTCCACAAAAGAATTATACTCCGTCCGATCATTTATTTAACTTTTGTCATATGCATAACATCTATGTAGGTATACAATGTACGAAAACAAAATAATTGACAACTTTATAAAAAATATTTGACTGACTAAATACAATTATTTAGTACTACTACTAAAATAATTGATTACTTTAAGGATGCCACTTTTTTCTTTTCCATAGACGTGAAGTGACTCTCTCAGCTCCGATATTAATTACTAGCTTTTTACCCGCGGCTCCGCCCGCGTTAAAAAGTTTTTCCGGGATAAAAGTCCCGCTTTATGTTTTTCCGGGGTAAAAAGTAGCCTATGTGTTAATCCAGGACATGATCTATCCGTGCACCAAATTTCATCGAAATGCGTTCAGCAGTTTTTGCGTGAAAGAGGAACAAACATCCATACATCCATACATCCAGACATTCTTACAAACTTTCGACTTTATAATATTAGTAGGATCATCGATCGATATTCGTTAAGCCCACTGATTGAGTAACAAAGATAATTCAAAATATTTTCACCGAAAAATAAAATGTGGCAGTGTAATTTAATTTTTTTTATTTTTATGTATGCGTAAGTATATGACAACCAATAAAGTTTTCAAAACATAAAATAAGGACCCATCTGATTAATTATGCGAAATAATAAAAACATTTAACATAGTGCTAAGCACAACTGGTTTATTTTTACACATTTTTCACATTTTAACGCTTAGAAGTAATTAAAGAACAACAATATGTTGAGCAAAAATAACATTTCAATGTGTTTGATCGATCAAAACGTCTTCATAAATTAAATCGATTGTTATAAGAAATACAATCGTTAACGCATTATTACATCCCCAACTGATAAGAAACCGAACTGTTAAAAGTTAAATAAATGCTTGGACGGAGTAAAATTATTTGGGATATATTTTACCGCGTTAAAAAATAATTTGTCTTTGAAAATTTTAGATAAAAATCAACAATGTTATGCATGAAACCATTTTTGATTACCTCTGTTGAAAAGCAAATCAATTGCAGTTATTGCATTGTTCATAGCGACATGCGAATTATGTAGTAGAGGCTAACCGAAAAATCCTGTTTTAATATTGATGGGATGGAAAATGCGTATGCACAAAGGGTCCTACAACGGGTGTGACAAAGGTAATGAACTTGGCCTCGTGTGACGAGTGACGACCACATTGCTACACTTACCGAGGACTGAGTGAATACCGATCGTATATGCGGGTAATTAGCGAAAATAATTACCATAATAAGGATACTTACAATGAATCGATCTTGACGCTACATCGATTGTTTTGTTTAAAAAAATTGGCCTAAAAGGGCTCATAAGTCTTTTAAAACTCATTTAATAAGAGATCATAATGTAATTAAAAGTCATATTTAAATAATGTTGTAGGTACTTAATAAATTGTTAAATATTTTTTAAAGTTAATCGTAACTTTTGCAGCTAAAATCCATTGCTTTATTGTATTTCTATTTATTTTTTTTACTAAAATCAAATACCCAGAATCTAGATAATCTCGATAATACGGCGAAGCTAAATATTCAACAGTCGATACATCACTGTTACAGCTTTGATTTCATCAACAAAATTTCTGGCTGGCTGCACACAACGTATATAATAGATTTGTCCAGAAAGAGCGAACCCCTGCATGACTCAGAAAATCGTTGGGCATAAAACGGTAATGGTAGAAACAGACATACTTATCAGACCAGTAACAATATATGTGAGCTGAGTACTGTGGCGAATGTTATGTACGCCGAACTTGTTGTACATATCGGTGACTATTTTATTATATTCATTCCAATGTTAACCTGAAATGTTATAATATGTACAACGTGGCAGTGCTAATAAATAAATAAATAAACATATGATAAACGTTTTAATATCTGAACAGTAGTCTAATACGCGAATAATATTACTATAATCAGCGCAACACATGCTCTAAGTGGTGCCGAGTGAATTTAGCTTAGTTTTGGCTGGAGGTAATTCAATTTAATTCAAGGCATATCAAGTCAGAAACTATCATACTAAGTATGCTTACATGGGTGGCAAATCAATTTTTTTGAATAAAATATAGTCACTTTCTAGTGCAGCAATATTGAACACATTTTCCTATATGCGAAACATATAAATTGTTATAGGAATCATTCTGATGTTACTAAAAGTTGATAAATCCAGATTTCCGGAAAATATAAAACTTCAAGTATTGTGATCAGAACTGAAGATTAATCAAACTTCTGTATTTAATAAAATTATATGAATCTAGGTGATTCGTGGCGGATTTCTAGTAAGACCTAAATATTATGTACAAAGACTCACCGATTTTGCTTATAAAAATATGTAGTCACGTGAAAATAACTCAATATATGTACTTAGTTTTACTATTTGGCATGTAATTTAGCACGCATTGTTTTACTTTAATGCATATTTATTGGCAGTAGGTTGACATAGTTTTATTATATGTAATAAATTGTAGAAAATTACTTAAGTACCTACTTCCTCTTTACCTGTTTATGGATAATGTGGGACATGAATTTAATTAATATAATACTTTATGGCATTGTTTATCACGGTTCAGCCTTGGTGCGATTGTATTGTTTCTAGTAAGTATTTATAAGTTCATGTATTACGTGAAAGTCGAGAGTGGTGCAATTACTTTTAGGAAATTTTCGTCACTTAACTTGGTTTTAAAATGTATCTAAGTAGCACACATACTTACGCCTTTTATCCCTGAAGGGGTAGGCAGAGGCACAACTAGTGCACCCAGGTTTTGCCGTGCGTATTACGACCCACGATGTGATAGAATCCGAGCCTATCACCATATGGGGCGCAGGTTCCATACACAAAGAACATAGAATTTAAAAACAGGAAACTAAAATCATCATTAAATTACCAATGGGTAATCGGTAGGTACTTAGAAGATTATATTATATTTAGAATCATAAATAATTTTAAACTAATCATATTCGGGAGTCGGTCATAAAAACGACTCTAATCAGAAACGGAGACCTAATTTGTTTTAGAACTTCGATGCCGAAGACATAAGTCAATACATTCATTCAAAATCTTAATTAAAATCATTTTTATAGTTCCGTACCTCAAAAGGAAAAGAAACCCTTATAGGATCACTTTCCAATCCGGCTGTCTGTCTGTCTGTCAAAACTCAGGACCGTTTTTCTCAGGAACACGTAGAGATGTAAAGGTGAAATTTATATAGAATACTTGAATCATAAGATTTGGCAAGAAGCAAGCTCTTACAGCACATGTAAAGGGAAAATCTGTAATACGTAAATATGTAGTTACTTTAGTAACAAAAAAGCAAACTTACTATTACAAACATTAAAATTTGGTTATTTTTTAATGATATTTTGCGAACTATTGACCTCACATACTTAGATACTTTACATAAAAGTTTGTTCGGAGCCTTCGGCATGCGAGTCCAATTTGCAGTTGTTGGGTTTTTTATATAACCGGATCATGTTTATAAGAAGTGAGATTAGATATAAGAATAATTGATAACATACTTAAGATGCACATTATTTCTAGAGTTTACTCTGGGCAACGATTGCCGCTCTGCTGGAATAGACAAGATAATAGTTTATTTTTAGTAGGCTCTCAGATCGTAAAAACAAACCAAAGAAGTTGATAAAAATGTCACTATTTTGCCTATCATGATGTTGCTCCCAACCGCATCACACAGAATTCCAATCGTTCTGGCGGGCAGTTAGTATGGAGTAAAGTTCTTGATTGATTCAAGAGCAACCGGTCCTGCTGGATCTTGCACTCGCTCGTACCCAGCAAGGAATTTACCCGTACATACTATACGACTAAAAGCTACATGTGTATTAAATATTTCGAATTATTAACTACAACAACCCAGGAAAGACTGACAAAAATAGACTGTTTGAAATAGGATTACAAACATATTGTTTACAAGTTAGTGAACTTGTAAAGCAATTGTAAAATTAACGTCTGGCAGTTGGCACTGTTTTTTTAATTGCGCTGAGTGATCTATAAGCTCCTGATTTAAAAAGTATGCCAATTATGAGAATGCCTGCGTTCCATATATAGATGTTAGAAACCTATTGAGGTACATTGGTACCTGAATCCCGTTTTAAGTGACAACGTAAAGTTAGACCTACTTTACACATTGTAGGGTTGTCTTTTCGATGCTCGTACGAACTTATTGCCACTATTGATACGTGAGCTCGATTGAATATCGTCCTTTTTGAAAAAAAAAAGTTTATTGCACGTAGGTATTTACCTACGTAATGGCAGGACCTAGCGTGGATTATACTGCATTGTGTGTCGGTCAACGGCCAGAGTTAAGATTGCAGTCCATTTTCCGACACTTCGTCATTTCATTCAGAAATAATATTAGAAAAACACCTATTAATTATTTATGATCTCATTGAACGTGTAAGTGCACACGTTATAATTTAAAAGTATATTGCTACAACATAAGTATATTGTTAATAAATTATTCCATTAAGTATACAAACTAGCACGTTAATAGTTTGTAATTTAATCAAATTACTTATTATGATCGTGTCTGATGGAAAACTTGTAGTATCCTTATTCTTTTCGTTGTTACTTGGACGTTTGAGAAGTCATTAATTTTCTTTAATTGTACTACATCCTCCTTTTAATTGGCTAGGTATTAAATGTGCTTTTAAATCCAATTAATGTAAATTATTACCTAAAGATTAATTAATTTGCGAATTTACATAATATATTATAAGAAAAAATATCTACACAAATTAATTAATTAAGCGCCGACAAAACGCCACCATGAGGAAAATATAAAAGCTCATTCTGTGATTCTAAATCTGAAAACATCAATGAAATAAATGAATGTTTGCACTTTTAACTTTTGCAGTTTAGTACTAGATAGTTTAGTTCCCGATGAAATGAAATGTGATTCTTAAAAAAATTTTTTTTTCATAAATCTAATAACTTCAACGATTCAATCTACGAATCCAAGCTGATCAAGTCGCGTCAATAACTTAAATATTCATATTGTTCTTGATTTGCTTCTTCTGATCACATGTCATTGTTTTTGTTTTTATTCTGAACTAGTGGCCCCGACAGACGTTGTCCTGCCCTAAAAAGGAAATAAAATCCTAGAACCCGAGTACAGCGCTACCTACCGATCCACCTGAAGACACACAAAAAAAATTCATTAAAAATCGGTCCAGCCGTTTTTCCGCGCAATTTTCTTAATTTTTTCTTTCATAAGAACCTTCTCCTGACAATAATAAACACATAAAAAAAAAATAAGGAAATCGGTCCAGCCGTTCATGCGTGATGCCGTGACCAAGAAAATAGGGATTCATTTTTATATAATATTTACTTTATTGCCATATTACAATATTTTTGTCAGTTATATGACGTGCACTGCTGAATAAAAGGGCGTCGCCAAGGGGTGCAGGGAGGGGCAGCTACCCCTCCCGCCCCTAGAGATTCTAAAAAAGTTGCCAAATGCCAAGCATTTACAAGTTGAATTTATTGTACAGTCAAGATCTAGTGAAGCTTTATACTTTGGACTTTGTACCGTTATTATTACAATCGCCGTAGTTGTAAAGCTCGTATTACAAGTGAAAAGCTTCATGTGCTCTCCACTTTGCCTACAATTCATACTTTTCTCATTCTCCATACCAACTTGCCCTCCTCCCCTGGACCATACGTTGGCAACGCCCTTGGCTGAACATAGGGCTCCCCTAAAGATTTCCAGACGGACTTGTCAAAAGCGGCCCGCATCCAGCGCGTTCCTGCGACCTTTATCAAATCGTCTGTCCATCTTGCAGGTGGACGGCCGATACTACACTTGTCAGTACGTGGCATTCATTCAAGAACTTTTATTAATATTTTAATGAATTTTCATTTTCCCAGATGGTTCCACGGGGTGATGTCGGCGAAGGAGGCGGAGCACCTCATCATGGAAAGGGGCAAGAATGGTTCGTTTTTGGTACGCGAGTCGCTCGCCCACCCTGGCGAGTATGTCCTGTCCGTGCGTGTCAGGGGCCGGGTCAGCCATGTCATGATTAGACGGCAGGTCAGTCCCTACCGTTTATTTATAATTTTCCATATTTCTAGTAGTGACAAGTATAAATTACCATTGGAATACGTTTTTATTGAAATCGAATGTCGACACGAGCGTGCCAATCATCTGTTGGTAAGCGATACGACCGCCTATAATCAGTAGCAACACCATACAGAACTTTAAATTGCAAAGTACTGCGCCTCACTCCTGCGCGCTTGTCACCCTGAGGCTTAAGTATCATAATACTCCGTAACTACAATGTTCTTTAAGTGTTGTGTTCCGCTTAGCGGCACTGGTGCTTGGAGGTAGAAATAGACATTGCGGTGGTACCTATCAAGATGCCCCTCGCATAAGTGTAATCTACCACCAGTGAAAAGTTTTTATGAGACGAGTTGATAAACCATTTGCAACGCTGGCGAATATATGAGTTCGATCAACTATTTTAAGTTAACTCTGATCCTAGATGATTTTAGCGTTGAGGCACAAATTCTTGCCACATTTGTATTACTACTTAACGTATGCCGACACTAAAATTAAATTAACATACACTTACCACATTGTGCTTGGTATTTTTCCTGTTTAGTGTATTTTCTTTACTAATCCACCTTAACCCACTTGATATATTTTAACGACAGCTTTAAACTTTAAACCGTCCACGCCCGCGGCGGATGTCGGCGTCCAGGTATATATTGCAACTATGTTAATTGCATAGCTAATTTATACCAACTGCTGTAACAATAAAACTGTTATTAGAATGCAACTAGCACATGATTGATCGCATGTTTTTTTATTTATTGCTAGCGATCATAATAACCAGATTCGGTATTCCTTATTCCAATAACTTATTAAGTCACTTTTTACTTTCTCATTATTTTGTTGTGAAGATACTTTTAGTACACTTTACATTTGGACCATTAAAAGTAACTGTATTTTAAAAACGAATAAGGTAACACTGATTATGTTAAATCATAGATTGAAATTATTAATTGATAATTCTATTAATGTTCTAACACACATTAATGCAGCTGAAAAAGCAGCGCAAAGCTGTAAATTAAACGGCAATGAAATTTCTCATTGCAATGACATCAACGTAAGGTAGGTTTGCTTTATTTTCGGCAAATTCTGTTAGATATGTATTAAAATTTTCATCAAGTCTATGGTGGTATTATAACAGTATCTAATTATATAAAGCGGTAATACATATTTCTCAATTATAACGTTAGTCTAGTTATTATTCCTATTGCATTTATAATTAAGCACGTGTTTACTTGCGTGGCATATATCTAATGATCGCATAAAATGGCGACTATTTCTTTGATATGGTGGGAATGTTGGTTGTTCGCGATATTATGAAAACACCGAAGTAATGTTATTTGAATTAATGAAATGTGATATTAACGCACCAAAATTTTAAAACACTTTCTATATTTCTATGGGTATCTTAAACCTTTTTTTTTTCAACGAAGAGTTTTCTTGTGCCATACAATAATAATTATTATGTTGTGTAATATTATTGTAGTGTTACATGTAGATTCAGTAACTGAATTAAACCGCTATGCCAATCCCATTTTAACTATAGTAAAGGTAAACCGTGGTCGTCGATCATCTCTTACATCTCTTTGTGTACAGAGTAAGTGAACTTTAAAAGACATTTGAGATCATAAATCTTCTTCGTAAGACCTTGAACTCGGTAGCCCGGGTGATGCTCGTGACTAGGAAGTTAGCACTTAAAAAGTGAACAATTTGTGTGTATTATACAGTTAATTTAACGCAAATAGTGTTTCTTTGCACGTCTAATACGTATGTTTTGAAAATTTCTAATTTAAATGTATTTGAATATTTATACGTTTGCATATTATTGTTGTTCGGAACGTTCAGGTTATTGTAATATTGAAGAAGACATTCTAGGGAAAAAATTTACGAGCATTAAAACCATAAAGACTTTTACAATTGGACCTATAAATAAATACGTTGTTTAATTATTTTTCCATAAATAAAATATAAAAAGGAATATTGGTTTCTGCATCACAAAAATTCCAGTCAACTATAATTGATTTTTAGTGTAACTTAAATGTAATACTTAACACGTATAATATATAACTTTATTACACGTAATAATGCAGTATTAAAGATCAACCTATCAACTTAACGGCTAGTGATACATCTTCACTACTAGCTTGCTCACATGACGTACAGTGTAAAGTGTTAATGATATTCGTTGCTATGTAAATATGTCTGCCCTTGTCGAAACCTTGTGGTGTTATGGCGGTAAAAGGAATTTTGTGTTAACGTTTTTTTCCAACTATACAAGGATGTGTTACTTCGGAAATGTTATAATAGGATTTTTATAGAAAATTTGCTTGCTTTGTGTTTTTTCGGTACCTATAGAGCAACAAAAAGTAAGCAATTCTACCGATAGTAAACTAAATTCCTAATAAAGAGTCATTTGGAAAATGTACATTGCCATATAGGTTGATAAATTCGCCGGCAAAGGTTAAGGATTGTCGGATGCAGTCAATATCATTGCGAATCGTGACGTGTTCACAAGTAGGTATGCAACTTCCGATAATGTACTCAGGCTTTCATAAATGTTACTCGACATCGTATCCGACCTAATGTCATGGTGGCAAACAAAGCAAAAATATATCTTTTTTTTTAATTGTTTCTGAATGATGAGACGAGCTCCCGCTCGCCTGATGGTAAGCGATAAGACCGCCCATAAACAGTAGCAACACCATAGATAGCTTTCAATTACAAAGTACTGCGTCACACTACGCTGCCCTCGTCACCCTGAGACATTATGTTATGTGTGCATCCTCCTCTTGTCATATATTATTCATGTTCATATTATATTATTTACATTGTTATCATAGTCCTTAAGTTGTTTATACATATTTACTATTTAAGTTTCCCACATCATTTTCTTATCTATTTACATAGATATTTAAAGTTACCATATCAATTCTAAATAATGTCATTATTATGTTTAACTCATTAGGGTGTCGCCTTATCTCCACCCTAATAATGTTTGTAAATCCCACATTGTCTTAGTATATAAGCGTAGTTCGTAAGCACCACAATCATTCTATTCTTCGACTTCATTCTGAACATTTCTATATTTTATTATTATTGTAAACAAATTCTAATAAAGTTTTTTTTAAAATCAAGTTGCTGCTTACTGCGTAACAAATTTGGCGCAGTCGGTAGGATAGCCTAGGGCAGTCAGACAGGGATAACGTACCTGTTAGGTTGTGAATATTGTTATTTGCGAACAAACAGTGCGGTACCTGAAGGGTTTTGAACTCCCTGCCGAACCGATGTCTATCCACACATTTATTGTGTTACTGTGGTAAGTGGCTTACATTGATTTGCTCTGTCTCCTTTACCTTTTACAATATCGACTCAATCTTTATATTATTTCTATATCCTAAATCCCATCCCTATAAAACTTATTAATTCGTATTTTTGCAAATTATAATCTAATTTTCACCATGTCGAAAACAGATTGCAAAACAGAAATAGGAAGTTGCTCAATCATTGACTTGAACACATTACTAAAACTTATACCCGATTTTGATACAACACAACCTGCTCAATTATATCGATTCATTCGATCATGCGACTCCGCATTTCAAATAGCATCTATTCCACAACAGAGTGTATTGATGACCTTTGCATTGAACCATATAACAGGGCCCGGATCTTCTGATGTTCATTCAAAACAATTCGCGTCATGGACAGAATTAAAAACATTTCTAATACAAAAGTTTTCTCAGACCAAAACATTAGCTCACCTACATCTGGAACTTCAGTCCATGTTTCAAAAACCAACAGAATCCATTACGGATTACTATCTTAGGGTTGATCTCTGTAGGAGCAAAATTTTAGAAAAACTTACAACAGAAGTTCAAGACCTCACACTAGAAGGTAGGAAAGCTACGACGGAGGAAACTGCTCTGAATGTGTTCATCAACGGTATCCATTCAGACATTGGTACAATGCTCCGCGTGAACGCATTTAAGCAGTTGTCCGATGCCGGAAGTTTTGCAATACAAGAGGAAAAAATTAGGAACATGAATGCTGCTAGACAGAGACTATATAAAAATAATATTAGCTCCTCTGTAACGACCCAATCCCGTAGGCAACCTATCCAGCGTCCAATAATACAAACCAATAAATTTTGCAATTATTGTAAAAATCCCGGCCATCTAATAACAGAATGTCGCAAAAGGTCATATAATAACAGCATAAAAAATTTACCACGCCAACCTTATTCTCAGCCTCAAACTTCCACACCACCACAGACGACATCTAGAGTTAATAATTTAAACTCACAAGCGGCCGAAGACTTGAGCACGTCTCCGGAAACCGCTTTAGCTTATTGCTCAACCACCCCAACACAGGAAGCGAATCCTATGATCCATCGCCTGGACAAAGACCTAGAAGACCTACAAATGTAAAACTCGGTCCTCTCGGTCATAGGAATACTTGTAGCGACGCATTAAATTCAGTCCATCGGGGACGAATGGTCGCTTCCAACGCTTCGAATATTAAGTTTGATGCCAACACGCAAACATACCCAGTCTATCGGAGACAATGTCGTGATGTTGGCACACAAACAGATAGTATTCAAATTCCTGCATCCACAAATTCATCAAAAAATTCGAATATCACTACTAAATCTATGCCAATTCCTACCAAATCTCTACAAACTCCAAATCCCACTGAATCGTTACTAATTCCTGGTAGGAATTCATTACCGAATTCTAAATCTCCTAACTCTTTACAAACTTCTGCAAAACGCAAACCTAAGTCAAAATCCAGTTCTAAATCTAAAAAGTCCAAAGCAACCGAATCCTATAATATTACATCTCTCAATGTTCCTCCAGAAAATTTACTGCATTGTAAATTCCATGTCGATGGCCAACCTGTAGTCTTCTTAATTGATACAGGCGCAGCTATTTCAGTTATAAATAAAGGGAAAATCGGGAATAATGAAATCGACCCCTCTAACAAAGTCTCTATCATAGGTGTATCAAACTCTAATTCCACGATCCAAACATATGGAACTTGTGAATTAGCTCTAGATAAATTCCCTAAACACAAATTTCATGTCGCAAACCTCAATATCAACTCCGACGGAATCTTAGGTAACGATTTCATGTCGAAATTTAACGTTAGTATTTACATACAGTCGAAAACGATGCGAGTCCGTGACCATACATATAAGCTTTTCTTCTTAAGTGACTGTGACGAACAATTTGATAATAACAAACAGTTACTAAATCGACGGTCAGAAACCGTAATATCTTGTTTCACTAATGACATAACGAACGGGTCCGCCATCATCGAAAAACAATCAATATCTGAAGATATTACGATTCCTAATGCCATTGTAAATATCAGGGATAACAAATTCCTTATAACATGTATGAACTCTAGTGACAAAGATACATATATTTCCATGCCCACAGTTCACGCTGAGATATTTAACGAATCCACTGACTCATCTCAATTTCAAATTAGTTCTATTAATTCATCTCATCAAATTTCGACAGATAAGATTAGTAGTGTCATAAGACAAGATCATCTGAACAAAGAAGAACGTGAATCCCTTGAAAAAATCATATATGAATTTGCAGACATATTTTACACCGAAGGTGATCCACTCACATTTACTAATCATACGAAACATTCAATTCCAACAACATCCGATACACCAATCAACACAAAAACATATAGATTTCCTTATGTACACCAACAAGAAGTAAAATCGCAAATTGACAAAATGCTACAACAAAATATCATACGTCCCAGTACTTCACCATGGAGTAGCCCGATTTGGGTAGTACCTAAGAAACTAGATGCCTCCGGAAAACAAAAATGGAGAGTAGTCATAGATTATCGTAAACTCAACGATATTACCGTAGGAGATAGTTACCCTTTACCTAACATCACTGATATATTAGACAAACTAGGCCACTCAGTTTACTTCACAACAATAGATCTTGTTTCTGGCTTCCATCAGATAGAATTAGAACCGAAAGATATACCTAAAACCGCATTCAATACACAATATGGACACTTCGAATTTTTAAGAATGCCCTTCGGCCTCAAAAACGCGCCAGCCACTTTTCAACGTGCCATGGATAGTGTCCTTTACGGATTACAAGGCGAACGATGTTTTGTGTATCTAGATGATATTGTAGTATTTGCCTCCAGTCTTCAGGAACACGAATCAAAACTTAGAGAAGTTTTTAGCCGTCTGAAGAAATATGGACTTAAGATCCAACCAGACAAATGTGAATTCCTAAGAAAGGAAGTAGCATACTTAGGTCATATCATATCGAGTGACGGAGTAAAACCTAACCCAGACAAGGTTAAAGCCGTTAAGGAATTTCCAATCCCGAAATCATGCAAGGATATAAAATCGTTCTTAGGTCTAGCAGGCTACTACCGTCGGTTTATTGCCAATTTCAGTAAAATTACCAAACCCCTAACTAGCCTTTTAAAGAAAGACGTTCCCTTTATCTGGGGCACAGAGCAACAACGTGCCTTTGTTACTTGTAAAGATATTCTTACTTCAACTCCGCTATTACAGTACCCAGACTTTAGTAAAGAATTTGTTCTCACTACCGATGCTTCCATTCACGCTATTGGAGCTATATTATCGCAAGGTGAAATCGGAAAAGATTTACCTGTCGCATATGCATCCCGTACGCTCAACAAAGCCGAGACAAACTACTCGACAATAGAACGCGAATTGTTAGCAATCGTCTGGGCAGTGAAACACTTTCGTCCATATTTATTTGGTAGAAAATTTAAAATTGTCACAGATCATAAACCCCTTACTTGGTTGTTCTCCATCAAAGATCCCGGTAGTCGTCTCGTTCGATGGAGGTTAAAATTAGAAGAATACGATTACGAAATCATATACAAAGCCGGTAAAACAAATACAAATGCTGACGCGTTATCTCGTCCACCAATTATGAATTCCAACGTAATCGACTTAACTTCAAATTCTGACAAGAGTGATGATTACTTGCAAATAAATTATGAACACTTTCTCTCTCAGGAACGATCATATGATACTCCAAAGCTTAAAGTCATACCAGATAGACTTCTAGATCCTAGACATAAGAACATATTTATACCAACTTCATGTGAACAGCCGGATCGATGTAATATTTTTAACGAAGCTATAGAATCGTGCTCTCAAACCGAACCCTATATTAATAAACAAAAAGTTCTTTATGATGTGCATCTTTTAGTTTCCAATCTACACCAAAATCTCTTCTTTAGTTGCACTAGACCTTCGCATTTCGACCCATGGGACTCGGAAAGTTATTTTAAATCCCTTTTGAGTTGCTTACAAGAAAATCAGATCGAAGAACTATATGTACCAGACGTTAAACTTGATCAAACCTGTAGAATTAAGGGCAATGAGCAATTACGAATAAGTGCTTATCTAGCTGAAATGTATAACTGCGAAATCATTATATGCCAAAATCAGGTAGGACATCCAGAACCAGAAGAAATCCCTCACATACTGAAAAAGTATCATGACGAGCCACTTTCTGGACATCGTGGTATTATAGAAACAACAAAAAAAATTCGCGAAGATTACTTCTGGAAAGGCATGACGCATGACATTAAAAACTACATCGAATCATGTGTTATCTGTCAAAGAAACAAAATTCAAAGAAAAACTTTTCAGGCCCCTATGGTCATCACTTCACAATCTACCGAACCTTTTGAAAGAGTCTCCATAGATTTAGTTTCCTATTCTGAAATCAGCGATAATAATAATAAATATGTGTTGACCTTTCAAGACGAATTAACAAGATACGTTCAAGCTTACGCCATTCCAAATAAGGAAACTACAACAGTTGCTACTCAATTACTGCATTTCTGCCAACACTTTGGAGTACCAAAACGGTTTCATTCAGATCAGGGCAAAGAATTTATGAATAGTCTGATGAAACAATTCGTGAAATTTTTAGGCTCTAGCCAAACATTTAATACCGCTTATCACCCACAAACTAACGGTGCGCTCGAAAGATTCCATGCGACCCTACGTGATCACATTCGTATGTATCACAGTCGCCGTCTAAAAAATTGGGATCAAATTATTCCTTTTGCTATCATGTGCCATAACACTTCAATTAACAACTCGACTGGTTATACTCCACACGAATTACTTTTCGGATATAAACCACGTCCTTTCTACTCTATTAAAACCATTCCTGAATACACTGCCTCCGATTACCTTAAAGATTTAAATGAACGTCTCAGAATAGCTAGGGACTCGGCATTACAAAAAGTCGAGCTGATGAAGGAAAAAGCCAAAGAAAGATATGACGCTCAAATAAAGAATGTCGCAGATTTTTCTATAGGCGACAAAGTAATGTTAAAAGTTCCCACTCCAAACAACTTAGATTCTAAATGGGATGGACCCTACGAAGTAGTTAGAGTTGGGTTCAATGAAAACTATTTAATAAGAAAATCCGGTAAAAGTCAGACTGTGCATGCAAATAGACTTCGCCCATATCCCACTTCTAACCTTACAAATAGAATATAGAATAAGATATTTATATATTTAACGATATTTTATTAACATTTTACATCTTAATTTACAGGGTCTGTCGTTATACAACAGCCCAAAATACTACCATGTCCCTTACCCAAATATTTAGTGATCCTCATTACATATACAATTATACAATTTGTTCCATTATAAAAGTAGTAATATGTATCATTTTATACAAAATATACATTCTTATTAAAGACCTCATTAAATCTAAAATTCTAAATAAAAATATTCTTTCCATTACAGGGCAACCACCGGGGCCCTTACCCATATAAATATCTCCCAACCTCTACATTCCCATTCCGGCATATTTTACAAAGAAGAAGGAATAATACTTATTTCCGACGAATCCTGGAAATTCATAATATATAAAGAACTAAAACCACTATTTATCGCACATGAATCCCTTCTTCGTCTCTCTGACAAATTTTATTCTATGTCCTCTCAGTTCATGAAATTTCCCATAACCCAATCCACCAAGGCCTTTCTGAATATCAACCTTAACAAAATTGAAAATCGACTCTCAGAACTAAGTATGTATCTAGGCAGAAACTCACGTACAAAACGAGAACTATTAGACGGTCTTGGCTCTGTATTAAAATGGCTCATCGGTACACCTGACGCATTAGACGCAAAAAGGTACGATGAATGCATCGATAAACTTGAAAAGCAGGAAATTGATTTAACAGAACTAATGCAAAAACAAGTCCAAATAACCTCATCGACTATTAAGAATTTTAATGAAACCATTTTTAAAATTTCCTTAGATGAAGGAATAATTAACGAAAATATTGATCGATTAAACCATTATATTAATAAAACTGATAATCTCATTTTCGATATTAAAGTTAGCGAAGACATCTCGTCGATATCACTCCAAATTTTAGAATTAGTAACCAGTTTAGAAAATGAAATCAATGATTGCCTAACGAGTATCCTTTTTGCCAAATCAAATATTTTGCACCCATCAATAATAACACTTAATAAACTTTATGAACAACTTTTGAAATCCAATAAAATAAGAAGTAACAAACAATTTGTAGCATCTATTTCTATCGAAAATATTCACACTCTGTTAGATTCTTCTTCCTTCTCAGCATACGTCTATTCCAATAGACTCGTATATATTTTAGAATTTCCTTTAGTCCAAAATAACCCATTAACACTTTATCATATGTATTCAATTCCCATCCAACATCCCAACTCCTCACTTCATACCACTATCCTCCCAGAGCACATCTATTTAGCCACCAACCCTAGTGGGCAATATTATGTGTCGACAAGTTCGCTAGACGGATGCACCACCTTCGCACCACGAAAAAGTGTCTGCAGAGATCTTGTGGTCTACGAATCTTCAACACGTCCTATCTGCGAGTTAAGCATCTTAACAAGCAAATCAACAACGTTACCAACGAATTGTACGACGACTACATTTCCGGCAAATATCAACACATTTCAGCCATTGGGACAAAACAACTGGCTCTACGTGCTTACCAATGAAATAAACACTGTTCTACAATGCAACAACGATTTGTCAAACCATAAGTTACAAGGCTCGGGAATACTTACCCTACCTCGAAACTGCAAATTATATACAGGTTATAGCACCCTAACAGCTTTTCACACCACCGAAGATAATATCACCATACCTATTACTGTTCCTGACATTAGAAATGAAGATTGTTTTGAGCTTCCGAAGGACTACGAATCAAAGACTTTATTACCAATCACCCTAAATGAAACACCGTTGGACGCTCTACAAAACATTCATTCTCACCTAATAAAATACTCAGAAGAACTCAAGAAAATAGCAGACTCCAGGCAACAATCATTCATGAAGAGAAACCAAGCTAACTTCAGTTGGATCTACTTCACTATTGGACTCATTATGCTTATGTACATAGCGTTCAAAATGTACAGCAGATGTTCAAACACAATCACCGGGACTAACGACAGGAATTGTATCCAAATATTCAACAACTGTTTCGATAATTCGTCTAGACGACGTAACACACAAATATCAATTCCGATGAGGAATATCCACGACACCTCCTGCATTTCAGAAGATGAAGAAGATCGCGTTTCAACTTCTCCCAATCACCAAAGATCAGGCGTTAACGCCCAATCTTTATTCTAAGGGGGGAGGTGTTATGTGTGCATCCTCCTCTTGTCATATATTATTCATGTTCATATTATATTATTTACATTGTTATCATAGTCCTTAAGTTGTTTATACATATTTACTATTTAAGTTTCCCACATCATTTTCTTATCTATTTACATAGATATTTAAAGTTACCATATCAATTCTAAATAATGTCATTATTATGTTTAACTCATTAGGGTGTCGCCTTATCTCCACCCTAATAATGTTTGTAAATCCCACATTGTCTTAGTATATAAGCGTAGTTCGTAAGCACCACAATCATTCTATTCTTCGACTTCATTCTGAACATTTCTATATTTTATTATTATTGTAAACAAATTCTAATAAAGTTTTTTTTAAAATCAAGTTGCTGCTTACTGCGTAACAATTAGATGTTAAGTCTCATACTCAGTAAGTAAGCTGGCTACAATGTCCTTCAAACCGGATTGTAACACCGCATGCACACTGCTGCTTGGCGGTAGAAACAGACATTGCGATGGCCCCACATTAACATGATCATATTACAGTGTTGTTTTTATGACCGACGGCTAAAAAAAATCATTTTGCAAGTTTACATATTCAAGAAGGCAAGAGAATGAACCACAGAAATACACAGCTTTCAGAAATGTTCAAACCCATATTCATTGCAGACAGCAATGTTTTTGAGTAAATCGTTTTCATCATAGAGTCCTCAGGTTAATGAACCAATCAAATCGCAGAGAACACAAATACGGCATTCATTCGATTCCACGCTACATTTTCCTGATTTTTTCACCACGGGAATCCCTGGAACGCATAATTGTTGTTTTACCATTTAAATTTTGTAAGACAGTGTAGGATGTACATTGAACTGATGTACACGACAACTGTTAAAGTTGAATTTTGTTTGATTAATTTCGATAAATTGACAGGACGTACACAAGTCGAAAGAATATCAGCTAGCAATATCGCGAATCATTATATTATAATTAGCTTTTGTTCGCAGCTCCACCTGCATGATAAAGTTTTTCTGGGAAAAAATCTCGCTTCATATTTTCCTGGGATAAAAAGTAGCATATGTCCAAGGGTCTCAAACTATCTCTATACCAAATTCATCGAAATCCATTCAGTAGTTTTTGGAGTGTGGATGAACGGAACATACATTAGTTAGTTTTAGTTATGTTTTGCACGTTTTGTTGGTAGGACAAACAGAAAAACAGAGAGAAGAGAAATATAAAAATCGCTGATTTGTGTTCCATTACTCTTGTTTAGTCACCCCCTTTCTTTTTTCACCGGGCTCTACTGCATTATTATAGTTTAGGTTGCTTCGTAATTAATATTATATTTTTACCTCACAATGAAAGTCTATAAACCCCAGAGCCCCCATCTTGCCCAATCAAAAATAGCGTGAGGGTATGGCATTAAATTATATGTCAGCTATTTATTAAAAAAACGGTTCAATAGGAGCGACGCTAGAGTCGAACATGAAATGGATACAGAGGGTGTTTTAAATTATTATTCTTCCTTGCTTCGCCGGAGTCGGGTAATAAATGTAATAGTCGTAATTCTCAGTAGGTAAACTTTATTTTAAAAGTGTATGATTAACTACACCGTTAGTAATTGTCATAATTTATGTTTGATTGTAGAGCCAAAATAAGCTCATTAAATGGGTAATTTACCTTTATTTCGTACCGTATCATTTGTAGTCTCGGTTAATTGTTCCGAGCCGTGCGCCCCTTATTTGGATTGGTTTGTACTCATCGCGAATAAAAAAGACTTTTGAGTATGTTGTTGTAAGTGGGCGAATGATGTATACTTATTTATGTACTTAGGCAGTACTTTGTTTCATATATATCAGATACTTAGTTATTTTATAAAATTATTTGAGATATTAATGCGATGAATTACGAACATAAAATTATATTTAATTGTTGTGCATGACATAATTTAAAATAGTTTGAACGTGTTTATATTTCTTTAATAAAGTGTATACAGTTCCCATATATTATAGATATCCTTTGTTTTTTCTTTTAAATAACACAAAAAAACATTGAGGGTTTCTAAAATAAAAAAATTAACGGTTATATTGACTATAAAGGGTTACTAAAAGTATTGTAATAAGTATCCCGAGTACCTAGAATACACTCCTACAAATTATTTCACATCCCATTGTCTAGAACAAAATATGTCTGACATTATACTACCGTCTCTAGGTTCTGCAGTGGGCTACATAATATAACATTATGCACTTTCGTCATTAGTTGATATATTAGGTTTCTTAAAGTAACAAATTCAAAAAATGTGCATCATATAAAATGCACATTTTGAGTGCAGTAATACATTCATTTAAACTTTTTCGTTATTATTGTTCATTGTTTTCATTAGCTTTTAGTATAGTGTTGGTTATCTTTATTATCTTTTTGAACTTAATCGTGAATGCTATGAACTATGGTGTTGTATTTTAAAATTGTAATAATTATTCCCTGTAGTCGTGATCTTCCATAATTTGTTTGATATCCTTAAATAAATAAACATTCAAGTTTAAATATACACATTTGAACTCATTATTCGTGTTTTGTCCAGTTTTATTTTTTAAGGTAGATTACATTTCTCGATCTGTACCTGGCAATTTGTAAGAACAAATTTTTTGCTCGTTGAGCCGACACGCCACCGATTCGTCCCACGCGCGACGGAAAAAAGTTCTTCTCTAATACAGTTAGGTAATACGATTATTTATTATTGTTTTATACTATGTAGTGATTGTCATATTTTTTTTGTGAGCATTGTGCAGTAACAAATAATATTGTAACTCATTTTTTCCAGATGATGTGAGTTAATAATGACATTAATTTAAAACGAGGAAGTAAAATTCCGACATAACCTAATTAATAATTGAAAATTGAAGCAAAATTATAGAGAAAATGGTATTCATCCATGACGAACCAAAAAGTACCGTACCTATTTGTATAAATAATGTAAATAAAATGCAACCTTGTTTAATCAATACATAACGCCAAAAATGAACAGTAAAGTTAAGTAAAGTGATTCATTTCCTTGTGATCTCCTTATGCGGCGCACACAGTCTGATTGCTCACGTAACAATATTCTTAGTAATCGGAATATTAATCATCAAACATTAAGATAAAGCAATTTGTTTACTTTAATTACCTAGAGAGAAATTATAAAAATTAAAAAAAACAATTGGAGCCTGCCTTGCTTCCTATAAATACATTGCAGTTTTCCACATAAATAGCGTGTCTTACAACTATTTGTAAACAATACTATATTTAGAACATTGAATCACATTTAGTAAGATGATTGCAAACAATCGATCATCATTTTTCAATGTTTTCCCACAAAACACACAAAAGTGTTTGCTTTTTTACTTCTCAGCCTTAATTAAACGATGTTCGTCATTCTATCGTTCAATGCACGGAGTTAAGAAAACTTCTTTGTTCTGTGGTTCAACGCATTTAAATGCTAAAAATAATTTTAAAACGAAACCGACAAATGTTATTGATAAATATTGTGGGCTGGAAGGTTAACGAACTTGACATATCTGATAGTTTCGGAAGTGATGTAAGTTAGCAGTTGTCATATACCAAGTGCAATGGTCTTAAAGCTAAGTTTACACAAGCAAATTCTTGCAGCAGTAATTTCCAGATGCGTCTACACTAGCGTGAAATTTTCAATAATTTTATATACAGGCAACTCCTCGAATCCGCTCCAAGCAAGTTAGATTGCGGTGACTGGTGACCACAATAAAATTCGGTTGCAGAAGATAACTTTTGCAGGTTTTCTGGTTAACTTAAACTTCTTTTTAGAATCAGTGCCGGATTAGCCCATAAGCAAATTAAGCAATTGCTTAGGGCATCACGTCTTGGGGGGCACCAGAAACAGCACAAAAAAAAGCTAGCACATAAAAGTAAAGCTGTTTGAAAATCCGCGAGATTAAAGACTGATGTTAGTTTACTTATGGTAGGGGGGCCCCACAGGCGTGAATTGCTTAGGGCATCAAGTTGTCTCAATCCGGCACTGTTTAGAATAAGGATGCTTCTGCCCGCCAGCACACAGCCAATCGTCTTGTCAATTAGTGTAAAATAATTTCAAATAGATGAGATATTTTTATTCAAAATAACAGCATTCGCGTTACAGAGCTTTTAATGCGCTAGACAAAAAGAAATCCTAGAGGATCTCCTGAAATTTTCCCTGGCCTCTATAAAAAAATCTGACTAAAACTAAAAAATTGCAGACTTGTTTACACTGTCCGAAAGTTTTAATAAAATGATAGTGTAGCCAGAGTTTATAATACCTTCTCTGTATGGCAGCATGTATTAAGAATGACATGCCTCGGCGAATACAAAAGCGAAAAGGTTATTGTTTTATTTGTTATAGTTGTCTGCGCATATTTTAGTTTCTTTGTTTTTGTTTCCAATATGTAGTAAATGTACAGTAAATCAATATGAAGTTAACAAAAAGTAAAGCTAAGTAAGTTTAAGTTTAAGGTACTGCAGGGGATGCGCTCACTCTGGATCGAGGCTAGCTTTCTCTTCCTTCTTGTTGGTATGACGTAATGTATGAGTTTAGCTATGAGATCTAGGATCAAGTAACATTCCATGCTAGGCTGCAGTGACGCGGGGGTGATTCACCAGCTTTATAGGTTTATTAATTATAACCATTAATGAAGTATAAAACAGTTACAAAAAACCAAGCAGTTTGTGTTTCTGAAATTAAGATAAAGCTGCATAGAGTTCTAAACTAATTTTATTCCTATGTTTAAAGTTTTTAAAACATATTTTACCTACATTTTGAAAACAAATTCATGTGTTTTAAACGTGTCCATTAATTGTGGGTAAGTATAAATACCATAAGTTATTAATTTTATAATCTTGGTCTTATAAACAATTAAGAAAGAAAAATGAAAGCTTTTTCTTTGTCGATGTTGTAAAAATAGTTAAGATATGACCGTAATATATATTTTTTGCTACAGTTCGATGACTATGCGCATGCTAGGAATCTATATCATATCATACACGCATATTTATTCATGTTAAATCGGTGATAAGATCGAAGTAACTCAAACATGTGCCTATAGCCTTGACCGTGATGACTGCACCACCTGTGGTAACGTTGCAGCTCATTGCATAATCATTTTAATCATCATGACGCCCATAAACATCGTAAACTTAATGTTTCTAGTAATATGGAAATTTAGATGTACGTAAACAACTTCATAGGAGATTTAAGGAAAACATTCTTACAAGGATTCAATGAGCTGACTCTGCATCATATATTATATGACATGTTTCCGTCGTAGTTTAAGAAAAGCATGAAAGTTTACCGCGCGTTAGTCATTCGGGCACAGGTAAGAAGATGGGATTTCCGTATGAGTGCATTCTCAGATCGCAGACAAAAAATGCATCATCTCTCCGTGAAGCGTTTTTCAACTTTGTACGGGTTTTGAACTCTCTACTTTACTATATCGTATAATTTATTATCATCAGCGCTACAATAACTAAATAAACGTACTTTTGTCCTTTTCAATTTGCTGTTCCGACAACTTCATCGATCAATATTCTTCAATCTCCACATCCACATCCATTATTCTGAAACCTCATTTCAGGATATTCACTACTCAAATCAGTCCATGTCTCAATTTTTTGTTGAGAATTCGATAATTCATCACTGCCCACGGATCATGTCAGCGCGCAATGCTTTTCGCTCGTATTAAAGACGTGGCCGCGTGGGAGGAATCAATGACTCCCTCAAGAACACATCAAAGTGACACACAGTCTTTAAGGTTGACAGCCATACGTGTGGGATGTTGATCGTGTAATTTTCTTACTTTGATTTTTGGTTGAGGACCTAATGTGGGCTGTAGAGTACATTCAACTTAATTTGATTTGAGATCATTTACAAATTAGTGATTTGTTTTATTTCTGGTAACATGAAAAATAAAAAAGAGGGTTTGTTTTTATAAAATCACAGAAAAATCTCAAACTTGTAAGCTTTCGTAATTATAAAAAGTAGCTACTTACGCACTGACACATAGTTTAAAGTACCTAAAGGGAGGGTATCGTCCAGCTATCTTAGTGCAACAAGATACCCCGGGGCCGTCGAGTATGCGCCGAGGAAGGCCACCGCGGGTTTTGGTTGGTATGCTGGTGTAGCGTGTGCATAGTGTTAGGGACTCGGTCCTATGTTCACTCGGATGATGCTATACTCCCGAGTGTCGACATTGGGCTGTAAGGTTGTATGAAACTAACATAGCCGTTCCACTCACCCCCCAGTGGTAGCGATGATGTGTTTATTCCCGCGAAAAAAAATAGTTAAAAGTACTTAAATAACGTTATTTGCAACGACTGTGTACATTATGATTATGTCATAACACGTTAAAATACGAATATAACTTTGGAAACAAAAAATGTTTACAACATCAAACAACTAATATTAGTTGCCCAAACGTGTGATCCGTGAGTGCTTACCATACGGTCTCACAAGACGTCTGTGTGTTGTTTACATATGCTAATGTAGCCAGTTCGCCACAACTGCGCATTATTCGACGGTTGTTTGCCGGTATCGCCAGCATACTAATCTTTGACCAGAACTAGTTCATGTAAGTCATTTTTTATATCATCTAAAATGTCATTTACGTAATATATTTGTTTTTATAAAACGCATTTTAAAATTACGGAAAATTCTTCACGTTTACAAGTGAGTAAACATAAGAATGTTTTGTAAGTATTGTGTTTTATTTCAACGGATTTCACATATTTGTGATCTGAATTAACAACGTTATTTTTGTTTAATTACAATATTATATCCTGTTTTTTTAATCCAAAACATATTTTTGAAATACAATAACCTGATCAATCAGTTGATAATTTAAGTGATTGATTATACGTCGTCCGGCCGGCATTAGAACAGTGTGGTAAACAGGACCTAAGTCGCAAAGTAAGCATATTCTAGTAGTTCTACCAAATTACATACAAATACCTACTGTTATTCTAAAATATAACGTTATTGATATCATTTGAATATTATAACCTAAGAGCTGCATACATAAAACATGCATTGTACGGTGGAAACAAGTTTACCCCGAATAACTTACTATCGAACAGCATTCATACCCGCAGAGGTCGGAAACTGCCCGAGGAGAGGTCAAACGGTACCTAAATATGGTTTGTTCACCGGTTCCAAGATTATTACCTACTTGCCTTTCTAGGGTATGCGAGGAACCTCTTTACTCTTCAATCGTTGCATGAGGTTTTTTACTGCCCCTCTACAGCCTTATCTTAGCATTCCCAGGCTAATGTTTAATTCAATTTACAGAGATTGAATTTATTTTAAACTATAAATATAAATTTATAGTTTAAACTATAAGAAACAACTGAGTTTCGTTTTATAGAAAATCCTTATAATTATAAAACAAACGGGGCTAAACATTGAGAACACTAACAAAACCAAAACAGAAAGAGTCAATTTTACTGAAAACTGTTTTGGATACCTAAAATCAATGATGTAACAATATCCCGTCATTGGGTAATCATCTCTGGTCAATAAAAAAGTCTGCACCCTATTCCATTTACCAGGTGCCGTGGACTCACGTTGGCGAACCTTTGTAAAACATGCAGAAGTCAATATAAACTGTCTGACACGTGTAATATAAACAACGAGACGGCATGTGGCATGCTGGCATGCATCGATAAACGCCGTACAAAAACCGGGGTCTTTTTAAATGTCTATTTGATTCGCATATAAAACGGCACTTCTATATTTTCGTGTCAAGTTTATTCCAGCATTGATAGCACTGCTACTATTTTGAACAATAGTGGCAATACCTCCTGAACAAAATAAAGTATTCCTTTAGATATAAACTAAACAAGTTTCATAAATAATACATGCATTCCGGCCTATTTGTAATTGTTGGCGACTTAGCGCTCGAACTATTTTAATTTAAACACATTTCAACATGAACAAATATGTTTATACGACAATTAAACGAATTGATACGTAAAAAAAACCAGCACGATTATATTTCTTGTATAAGCGTGGGAAAATATGGCTATAGGAATTATTGACGTCGTGAAAGTCTTTGATGGTTATAATTATAATAGGTATTTAGAATTGTACTACATTTGCCTAGCGTAGTATATTCTGGACAATGTGTTACGCCGCTATAGTACAATAAGTCCAAAAAAAAACCCACACACGCTCAATGACGCTTAATTTTCCATTCGAGGCATATCTTTGATGAGTAAGATTTGAGATCATTATAGTGTCAGAGTATTTTCGAAGAATTCCGAAACACAAACAACATATATAGCCTTCATGGATTTTGTAGACTTTATGCAAAACCATGTCTGGAAATGTAGGAAATAAACATATTGGTGAACTTGAGTCACAAACATGTGTCAGTTTTATCATGAGACACATCATGGGACAGTATGTTATTTTAATGAATCATATCCGGTGACATTATCATAGTTTCCATCTATTAAAAAGTAGTAATTTTCATCTTTATTAACACCACTCGTATTCATGTTGGTGGTGTGTTAGCGATGCAGCTTCCGTCTGGGAGAGCATTTTGTTTCCTTATTTGTATCCTTTTAAGCATGTGTTCTGCGTGAGAATAGCCTAATGTTTAATCCACGGAATAAAGTAGTTAATAATATTATTCTTGCAAGTGTCCTTCAGTTAACATCTAGACTCGCCTTCTACATCACCAATTTCCGCCACATTAAAAATGACTTTAAAATTAGTCCGCAAAACAGATTAAAGCCGCAGGATTCTATAAGACGGATACATATATTTTTGATTATAGTCTTAAATACTATGTTGACATTAATATTGTGTAGAATATGATTATATTTTTTATTGGTATGAAAAAGTGTCCGCATTGTGCCAGGCGGGCAGTGCCGGATTAAGCAAGCGCGGGGCCCGTAGCAAATTCTTTCAAAGAGCCCTTGATCTGCTCTGGGTTCTTAAGTATAAAGTGGTAAAGATACAATTCAATACTCATTACGTTTATTTGCTATCTATAGGTTACAATTTTGTGGGTAATTAATTTTATTTTATTTATTTTTTTTATTTTTTTTTATTTTATTCTTATAAATATAATATAATAGTGTAGTAAATTACTATAGGCGCTGTTAGGCTCTGACAAGTACAAAAAGTCTGAGATGAGATTTCTTGGCAATTTAGAATAATTTTGAGAGGAAACTAACAGTTGAAAACAGATGATAGTACACATTACACAATATTTTTTTTCAATACATATTTCAAAGTTTATATTTAATACAAAGTTTATTATATTTTTAGGAATAGCTAATGCTATATTTAATCAATGGTGTACTTTAAGTAATGTTTATACTTTATATTTATTTATCTGTTTCCTTATTATTTTTTAAACTTTTACAAAGTAGCTTTTTTAGATTTCATGTGGGCAAATTTAGAAATAATACTATTTGTATCAATTTCTCTGAGCAAATCATATTCTATTTTCATCAAAGTGAGATAATTCAGACTTTTTGACTCATAGTGTTCCTTAAGTCATTTGTCGAAAATGAACGTTAGCCACTGCAGTTAGTGATCATGAGAATCTCTCTTGAAGTAATAATTTTTTTTTTTAGTTATAACTTCTATAACTCAATCTACATACATATTCACTCACGCCTTTTATCCCCGAAGGGGTAGGCAGAGGTGCAACTAGTGACCCACTTTTCGCCATTATTCTGTCCCATAATGTGATAGGGGGCGAGCCTATCGCCATATCGGGTACAAATTCCAGACTCCGAGCTGATACTGAATAGAAAAACTCAATATTACTTTGCCCGACCCGGGAATCGAACCCGAGACCTCAGCATTGCAGTCGTACCATAATATAACTACGCCACCGAGGCAGTCTCAATCTATATTATACTAATATTATAAAGAGGAAAGATTTGTATTTTTGTATGATTGACAAGGATAAACTCAAAAAGTACTGGATCGATTTCAAAAATTATTTCACCATTAGAATGCTCCTGTATCCCTGAGTAACATAGGCTACTTTATATCCCGGGAAAATTCAAACCGGGACTTTCATCCCGGATTTTTTATTCTCGCGAGTTGTTACGGCCAAACCAATGAACCGATTTCGATGAAATTTGGAAGGGGCATAGTTTAAGACGCTGGAAAGGATTTAGGATAATTCTTATCCCGGGAAAAAATAAACCGGGACTTTAATCCCGGAAACTATTTTCTTGCGGATGGAACCGCAAAGAAATAAGTATGGAGATAGTTTGAGACCCAGGGTGACACAGGGTACTGCCCATCCCGGAAAAATATAAACCGGATATTTTATCCCGATTTTTTTCTCACGAGTGGGACGGCCAAACCACTCAACCGATTTCAACAAAATTTGGTAGGGAGGTAGTTCGAAACCCTGGAAAGGAATTAGGCTACTTCTGATTCCGGGAAAAAATAAAGCGGGATTTTGTCCCGGAAAATATTTTATTGTGGGTGGAGCCGCAAAAAAACAAACATGGAAATAGTTTGAGTCCGAGGGAAGGACATAGTCTACTGCTTATCCTGGAAAAATAGAAACCGGGACTTTTATCCCAATTTTTTTTACCTTGTGGTTGTAGCCGTCACTCTCAGCCGATTTTCATGAAATTTCGTAGGAAGATAATTTAAGACTTTGAGGAGCACCTAGGCTATTGCTTATCCCAGAGAAATATAAACCGGTACTTTTATCCCCGAAAATATTTTCTTGCGGGTGGAACCGTGAGAGAATAAATATGGAGACAGTTTGAGATCCAAGGAAGGACAGGTTACTTTTATCTTTTTATTTTTAAGGATATGTCCTTACATCATTACATATTATAAAACAAAGTCTCCCCATCGCATCTGTTTGTCTGAACGCGATAAACTCAAAAACTACCGAACGGATTTTCATAAGTTTAGAACTTGTGTGTTTACCGTATGAAATTATTTGAATTATTTACGCCAAGGAAATAGTCGGGTATCGAGTGTCTGACGTGGATTGTCTTAGTAGGAAAAGTTGTAACGTTTTACGTTTTTGTGATATCAAAAAAATTTCACATACCACATCTTAAAAAGTTTCACTCAAAAAATTACGCTCAGGCAGAGATGAGTCGGTTTAAATATGCGGGGCCCTCTTTCGCGCGGGGCCCGTAGCAATTGCTACTCTTGCTACGTGGTTAATCCGGCACTGCAGGCGGGGACAGTTCAATATGATGAACTATCAGCTAACGACAAGTTTTGTAACTTTCGGGGCATGCTGTCCAACTATATCTAATGGGCTGCTTATTGAAAGGTTGCCTCCTGGTCTCTTAATGTAGTACTTTTTCACGGTGTATGCAGTGATCTCAGTAAAAACAGACAATAAAAACATTTGACGAAAGAATCTAATATGTTGTAGCGTTTTTATTTGAGATTATTTAATCCGTAATGCTAGTTATATAATCCTTACACAGAATTTCGCTAGAATTCTAATTTTGAGATTTTTTTTGATAATGATATTTTTTTTTTTTTACACTAATGTCGTCAACGCGACAGAACAATTAAAAAGTTATTTACGTTATATCTTTTTAAAAAGTATTGAAATTGAAATAACCTAACTTACTTTGCGGTGCTACTCTCAGTTTTTTTAATGTTTCAAAACAATTATGCTACCATATCCCGTCAAGTTCCTAATGAGACAGTGACAAAGCTTAGTCATATATAGTGAAGACGAGTACATTATTTCTATTTATCTAATAGAATGATGTGCTGCGATAATGATCTCGTATACGCAAATAGTTATAGAATGCTAATAGATTGCGTAATAAGAGGATAGCATTACATAATTCATAACATCCTATTACATGTGCGTTATTTTGCTTTTAATGGAAGGCACGTGAGATCAGGTTTGTTTTCGGTTGATGTGCTTCTCTTTTTTCATTGCATTTAAATAACGAGACGAGCATGTTGCTCGCCTAATGGTAAGCAATTCGCCCATAAACAGTAGCAACGCTGCACAGAGCTCTGAATCACAAAGTACTGCGTGGCACTCCACCGCGCTCGTCATCCTGAGACAAAAGATGTTACGTCTCATAATGTCCAGTAATTACACTGACTACAATGTCCTTCAAACCGAAACACAACAGTGTTTGCATGCTGCTTGGCGATAGAAATAGATTGCGGCGGTACTTACCCAGACGATCCCTCGCGTACGAGGTACCTACCATCAGTAAGTCTTATATCATACCATACCATACCAGCCCTGTAATAATGCCCACTACTGAGCACGGGCCTCCTCTACAACTGAGAGGTTTAAGGCCACCACGCTGGCCTAGTGCGGGTTGGCATACTTCACATACCTTCGGAATTCAATGAATTTCTCAAGTATACAGGTCTCCTCACGATGTTTTGCTTCACCTTCAAAGCGAGCGATAATTCACAAAGAATACACACATTTTTTTTTTTATAAGTCAGAGGTGTGTGCCCTTAGGATTTGAACCTGTGGACATTCGTCTCGGCATTCCATTCCACTCCCAACTAGGCTACGCCGCATACATCATGATGATCATCATCTTATATCATGATGTATGTAAAGTATTATGTGCTCTAAGTAGGCAAGATATTATACTTAAGTTTGTACCTATATATGTAAAAAAATAGACCTGGTAATAAAGGATACAATTCTGTAAAGGGCATCCGTTACTGGTTACCACTGGTCACTAGCACAGATATCATTACTAGCAAGCTTGGCTTCAACGAGTCTATCTGCAGTAAAAAAGACTAGAATACTTCTGTTGAGTGTCAGTGATGCAATATCTTTGTCTTTGGCATAAGGTAGAGTGTTATTGCACAAAAGGCAACACGAAAAAGGCATAGAATTTTTGAAAATCTTGCGACTAAACTACCGTTTTTCAAAATATTTTTGTGTTGATTTAGCAGTCGAATGAGACTAAAAGCGTTAGTCATTGCCATTCTAATGTATGCTAGCCTACATTTATTTACTCTACATTCATAGATTAAAAAGCATTGAAGCGGTTTAGCAACAGTCAAAGCAATACTTCCTAGTGTATCCAGTAACCACTTTGTTGTAATTTCTCATGACATGTTTATAAATGAACCATTGATCGATCCACCGCCTAGTTGTTAATAGACAATGGCTAAGTCTGTGGGAAACCTATAATTATAATGTAGAGTGCGTGTCCATCCGTTCCATGCTTCTGGAGTTGCTCTGAGTTTCCGAGTGTTTCACTCGTCTCCTAGTAGACGATTGTAATGTAAAGGTAGATGGCGCTGCCCAGTGATAAAAAATTAAAGATCGTATCCGTGTTTTATTTTCAAATAAAAGATCAAATGAGTATGTAAATAGTCACAACAGTTTGATTGGAATAATTATAGCTACTGCAATTCATTTTCTTTGTTATACATTATCTCCTTGTATGATAGTCGTAACAAAGTAGGTATCTAGGACTATCTTACGATATAAATCGTGAAGAACTACAAAGTTTCACTTAGTATTATAATTGAAACAAATTGGTTATAATAATTACCAAACATACCTTATGCGGTCCACTCGGGTATCAATATTTTCTTTAATACCTTTTAGGTCTCAGCTTTGTATTTTTAGGGATAATTATAATTATTGATCGTGCCTATAAGATGTTCAACAGATCAGAATGGAATCTGCTTTTCTGCTGAGGCGTAGATGATACTAAGTACTTTATATGGACAATCCATGCGTAGCCAACATTATAATACTAGGACGTGAAATTGTATGATAAATCAATATGACACAGTGACATAACATCAGGGATGCCCATACCTAGCAATGGGCCCTATAGGTTATGGATGATGATGGCGCATCATATTATCTATGAGTCGATGTTCGCAGATCGGAGTATAATGCATATTCTAAGGACAGAGATGAAACCTCAAATAAATGAGGCGTTTATGCTAAACCCACCTCTTGACGTATCCTTCATTATTCTATGCACATATTTATTAAATGTTTCTAGAAAGATCTTCTATTCACGTTGTACAGCTGGTGTCCGGCGTGACGTCACGCTTCTGATCCGTATTTTGCCATAGTATGTAGTAAAACAATTGTGATGTGAATTTAAAGTCTTATGTTTAATCGCGTCGTTTCGTGAATAACAAATACAAGGAAACACTGTAGCTTAAAACAATTTGTACCTATTGATCTTTGATGTCTTCTGTATTCCCTACTAGATTTTGCCCGCGGCTCCGCCCGCGTTATAAATTTTTTCCGGGATAAAAGTCCCGCTTTTTATTTTCCCGGGATAAAATGTAGCCTATGTATTAATCCAGGACACGATCTACCCGTGTAACAAATTTCATCCAAATTCGTTCAGTAGTTTATGCGTGAAAGAGTAACAAACATCCATACATCCAGATATCCATACATGTTCGCGTTTATAATATTAGTAGGATAAGATGTATGCTTTGATCTTTAAAACTACGCAACGGATCTTGATCCGTTTTTTGTGTGATGTCGCAAATAAACATATTTATTTGTGCTTACATTGCAAACGCGGGCTCCCTACGAGATAAATCAAAATATTGTACTACAGTATTGTACACCTTAAAAAAATCTACAAAAATCTATTTCTTAGGGATAGCCCACAGTAACCATTTGTTATTCTTCATACTTTTTACAAGAAATAATGGCTTATTTATGAAGCTATTTTCAGCAATACAGCATTAATCGTTATCCAATTAAGTACCTTAAATTCATTGTGCATTTAATATAATTCAATGTGGCCCTGTACAGCATGAAATTATTTGAATAAATATTTTCGAAGATGTTACAGATTTAAAATGCAGGGACATAGCGGTTGCGGCGGAACCGGTCGGGTGTCCGGCGGCGCATGCCTATAAATAGCGCGTCGAAGGCCGCGCTTCGCCCGTGCATTCAGGTGGATTCGAAAATGGTTCAAAGTTACAATTCGGTCCGGGAAAATGTATTGTTTGTATTATATAAAGTGACAAGTTTATACAGGAAAAACTCTAATGCGGGCGAAGGCGCGGGCAAAAGCTAGTATTATATGACTTAGTACTATTTGGGAAATCCTGATATTATGTATCACTAAGCACTTCAGTACCGCACTTTCCACACAAATTCAATAACTTTTCATACTACTTATTGTCTTGAAAGCATTGATATGTAAAACACCCAATACATTAATGTTTGAAAGCAATATATTTCCGCGCTCGTTTCCGCCATTGTAAGAAATAATAGTTTCTCTTTAGCATCAGGAAGTCCTCTTCTGAATAAAAATGACGTTCACAATGTGACGATTCAGCGCGGGTTGCGCACTAAGCGGAAGTTTTCTGTAAAAAATTACGTTTAATTTATATTATTCTTATATTTCTATGCGCTTCATTAGTTCAGTGGCACGGATGTGATTCGATGGTTAGGCCAGCTTAATAGAAAATAGTTGTATGCTTTACTTGCATAAGGTTGAGTTTTGTACCGAATATTACCCCTTATCATATAGCGGAACAAAAAAAAGCGCAGTAAAATATCTAAAGGCAGATACAGTAGGTAGCACATAAATAATCTAAAAAAAAAACATCTTGGTTACAGTTCGTGTTTCAATAATCAATAGGTTTCCCATTTGCGTCGTATTTGTTCTACCTCGTTGCGTAGAGTTAAATTATTTGGGCAACTACTTTACTATTCTGAAAATGCTGACAACAATATACAAAAATATAACAATGTCTTGGAAATCCACAGCTTACTAGCTCTTGAAGGCTTCAAATTAAATAATCTATACAAGAAAATACTATAACTTGATCTGCTCGAAAATTTTCAAGGTCGATGCCGAAGACGGCATCATGGTAATTCGAGTTGTTTGGGTACCAAGGATGGCCCAGATAATGTTTTCCTAATAAAGTTAAATGTACGTGAGTTTTGTAACGTCCACTCGACCTTGTAGCACAGGGAACTATCAGGCACTGTCACGGTCATAAACAAACCTTGGCGACACGCTTCGAAAATTTCCGATTTTCATGAATCTCATTAGGTTAGACTGAAGTCACTCTAAAACTTTGCAAATCTTCATTACGTTAAATAGGTATTTGAATGTATTGGCTAATGATTTTGTTACCATGATTTTGTTCATTCACGATTCGATAGAATTTTTAAACTTCAATAAGAGTAATCTACATACATTTTGATTGTGTCTAAAGCTGATATTTTATTCGCTAGATAAAAAACGCAAAGTGACAAACCATCACATGAATAAAAAATGATGAAATCAAAAGTGCAATGATTGAATTATTCGATTCGTTCACTTGAATTGGAAAACAGGTCTTATCTATTCTTACTCATATGGCTACTTCAGACGAAATGAATTTATATAACTTCTTTCAGTAGTTGATGTAACTTATAAGTATGTGCTATCAGTGAAGTACTTTATCAACAATTTAGGTTAGTTGTTAGCCTTTTACTAGCGTCCGTTGCACACCTTGTGATATGGAATCAAATAGAGTACATTCTAGCACGCAAATGCTATTTAACCCTTTCTACGCACACACCTTAAATGGAATAGACTAGATTTCTCACTGCAAAAATTATATGCAAAATTAAATGAACCTTTGTATTCATTTGTAATTTGTCTTAATTAGTTGCAATTTCTTTGTGTATTTTTTTTTATTCGTCTTCGTGAAAAACAAGTTAGGCAAAGCATCTACCTAAAATACTGTCCAAGATAAATGTCAGTCTCAAAACATTATTCCACATTCTTTTATTGTACATAATTAAATTGTGACTGGGTTTTTCCATCTTAAAATTTACTCAGTCGCAGCTCGGAGTCAGGAAGTTGGCGGTGTGATACCCCCGTGCCTCGGAAAGCACGTAAAGCCGTTGGTCCTACGCCTGATCTCTCTCCGGTCATGTCGGATTGCCGTCTCACCGGACTATGAGAGTGAAGGAATAGCGAGTGTACCTGTGTATTGCGCACACACTTGTGCACTATAATATTTCCTGCGTACCTGGCTGATCTCCGTTGAGATTGATCCGCCGTGGCCGAAACTGGCTAGGAGGATTTTATTGTACATAATTAATTAGTACTAAACTCAAATTGCACGTACTTTAATTTGGGTCGGTGTCAACCACAGATCTCCGTGGTAACAACATAGGATTTATACGAGATCGAATAGGTCATTGGTCAATTTCGTAGCAGTCGTGGTCGTCTGGTAACGTAGTACTTTGTGTAGGATTTTCTGCCACGATTTGGCCATAGTTGGATTCCTCGGGAAGGATTGACTTCAGACTTCATAAAAAAAACAAGCTAATATTCTATGCAAGCTAAAAATGTATTACGCCGACCCTCAGAATAGGTGAGAAGCTAGTGAAAAAGGAGTAAAAATGATTCATTGTTCTTCAAACAACTTTTTTACAACCTACGGATCCAAAAAATTATGACACTTATGTGAGAAGATTTTCTCTCCTAAAATTTTCAGTAAAATATCACATATTAAACTCGTGATTTTAACGGTTTATACGAAACAAGTTCAGTTTGTGTTTTAATTACGTACGTAATTACATACCTAGGTAATTAAGTACGTATATAAATACATATTACACTAATAGTAATTAATGTTTGTATCGATAGATAATACTTGTAAATCGTTAAGTGGTTGAACTATATTAATTTATTTCTCGTGGTATAATATTATGATAGCTTTTAATGATAAGTGCCACTGTAAAAAATATAATAAGACTTTTAGAGTGAATCGAAGCAGACTATTGCGCCGTTTACGTAGTGTGTATTTCGATGTGTAACTGATACCAAATTAAATATATTTCAAACATGATGCGGGTAAATTATTGTAGCTTTTGTACTTTGAGTAATGGAAAAAGTAATAGTTTTACTAAATATTAAATGCACATCAATACATTTTATAAAAATACGTTTTTTTATCTTGGCTTGTCAATATTGTAGTAATTATATTCTACACTGGTATTATAAAGAGGGCAGATTTGTGTTTTTGTACGTTTTAAAAAAAACTTTCACCAATATAAAGCTACTTTATCATCGAGTAACGTAGGCTAATTTGTTCCCGGGAAACTATAAAGCGATCTTTTATCCGGGAAAAACTCTCTCACGCAGGCAGTGCTGCGAGCCAGTCTATATAAAATATATTCGGCCCTCTTTTTTTGTAACTAATATTACGTTATAATAGCTTACGATAATAATGTTGGGCATAAGCGTCCTGATTAGTAGAATCGTGATTCCACTACTGGGAGGCCTTAGCTCACACACTGGCCCAGTGTAATTCTATTTTATTTAAATATCCAAATGTATTGTTTCAGCACAACAAATATAACGTGGGTAGCGGCGAGCAGTTCGATGACCTCGTCGGTCTGATCGAGCACTTCAGGTCGTATCCCATGATCGAGAACTCGGGCGACGTGCTGCGGCTACTGCAGCCGGTGAGCGGCACGCGGCTCCGGACGCATGACGTCGACCAGAAAGTCCAGGAGATACGGGTGATTACAATTATATTATTTTTGGGAATTGCTTTAAACCTTTATCCACTGAACGTTGAAAATATTAATTAATTTATATTTTTCACTCACCGATGCCGCCAACGGATGGCATCATGTTGTCCACTTTAATTTAAAGACAAAACAAATAATAACAATTAATGAAACAACAAAAAACGTTAAAGCAACAAATCTCGATTTCCTGATCATTTAAGCAATCAGAATCATTTACGATAGTCGCCAGTAACCGCGGATTCCATGGCATAAATAAGCATAACAATCACATGGTTAGTACAAAAGACCGACTTATTGTTGTGCAGTCCGTTACGCGATATTGAATAAAACATTATAATTATTGGCATGGCCCGGGGGCATGCGGCTTGTCACGTGTACCACAACATGCGCTTTTGAGCTTCAAGACGCCACAGCTGTGCTATGATTACTGAACTCTATCTATATGAGGTGATGATCTCTATCTATCTCGACCAAGCTCAAGATCTATTACATTAATCATCAGATTAATGTACCTAGAATGCCGAATGTACCTAGTATTGTATATATGTACTATGTACATAGTACTACTAGTGTATGTATTTTTTCGTGGTACTAAGCTATGGTGGAATTAAATTTTGCTCTACCTTAACTCTACATTGAGCACTTCCCTTCATAACCTAATTTGGTGCTGGTCGAGAAGATCTAAATGAGGTACTTGAATATAAGTAGACTTACTCTTATTCTTATTCGTTTTCTTCTGCTACATTTTCATGTTTTCTCTCATTGTAGTTGCTTTGTTTAACCAACGAACATTTATTTGTTCTGTAGGACATGGAGGATGTACAGAAGCTAGAGTACAACACAGGATTTGATGGAGAATTTCAATCTTTAAAAATGATGGACGACCGTCACATCTTCACGACCAATGAAGGTATGAAGGCGGAGAATGCTACCAAAAACAGATATCGGAATATTCTTCCATGTAAGTTATATAGTAAATAGTATACTCACCTATTAGTTTATAACATAATTTATATGTTTTATGAATTTATTAAAAAAAATATATTAATAAATTTATTTAAAAAAACCAACCTCTTTAGATTTACCAAGTGTGTGTGTTTTATAAGACGATTTTTTAGTGACTGCCTCAGTGGCGTAGTTGTATTACGTACTCGTTACGAGTACGATTTGCGCGCTGAGGTCCTGGGTTCGAATCCCGGGTCAAGCAAAAAAATAGTGACTGGGTTTTTTCATGTTAAAAAATTACTTAGTCGCAGCTCGGAGTCAGGAAGTTGACGGCGTGTGATACACCCGAGCCTCGGAAAGGACGTAAAGCCGTTGGTCCTGCGCTTGATCTCTCTCCGGTCATGTCGGAATGCCGTCTCACCGGACTATGAGAGTGAAGGAATAGCGAGTGCACCTGTGTATTGCGCACACACTTGTGCACTATAAAATCTCCTGCGTACCTGGCTGATCTCCGTTGAGATATATTTTATATGGAATAATATATTTATCTTTTTCCAGACGACCAAACCCGTGTGGTGCTAGGAAGACGAGACAACAGATATGACTCAGACTACATAAATGCCAGCTATGTGCGCACTACACGCTTGTCTGAATCGTGCAGTTCTGTGCAGTCATCTAACGAAAGCCTTAATAGTGTGCGATGTAAGTACATTTTAACGATCTGATACCAGAATTATACGCTTGTCAAGACACGCATTGTTAAAATTTAACAATGTGTGGATAATGCGTTTGGTTTGACTTGCAAGGTTTTGTACGTTGTCAGTAGAGGGTTGAAGGTTGCGGCAAACGCAAAGTGTGTGGTCCTGGCATGAAGAATGTAAAGTGTACTACGTATAAATGGCTAGGTTCTTACGGCGAAGGAATAAAATGGGGTGTTTTTGGTTCCACACTGTTTTTTACTAGATTTAGTACATAAACTAGCCAGACGTCAAGGTAATGACTTTAGTAAACTACAGTATCGTGGGCCAGACAAAATATTGATAATTTTTTTAATAATAGCCGTTTTAAGGTTTTTTCATAATAGGCAAGTGAGATGTTATGCAGGAAAATGAAATCAATGGTATAAAAGGAACAAAAATGCATAATACGCGACAAGTATAGCACATAACAATATATATTCTTAATCTCAATATGTTTATAATATTAAACACACAGCTAGCGAAGATAGGAATCTAATATTTGTATTTTGTCCCGGAAACTGAGTAATATACAAATAGAACATAATAAAAACGACACGTATAGGTACTTAGTATCCCGTATGATACCTAACTTTCATCATATTACATTGTATATGATGAAAGTTAGGTATCATACGGGACCAACAGCTCTGCGAAAGTTTATCATATTACGTGTACGTAAATCCAGACAAGTGATATACAGGAAAGTGATAATTTTGCAATTTTAAGGCTTTATATTACATTTACATCAATTACATTAATTAAAACTATTAAAAATAATTAAAAGATTCATTTATTGTGTACGTGAGTACTTACCATACGAGTGAGAATTTGTCTGACCCAAACACGTTTGCTGTCGTAAAGATCTTCGTCACGACCGTCTGATTTTCTTATTGGCTGCAGATCGAGCGGCAATGGAATCATTGAGCTACGCACTGTGTATCGGCAGTCTGACATCGTCGCTTTTTTTAAAATTGTAGGTGTTATTAACGTGTTTTTAGCTGACAGGAATGTGATACAAAATTCTTGTCGCCTGTATTCTCTTACGAAAAAATGATTAAAAAAAGGGTGTGATGTGTTTAGTTTTCTAAGTTTTAGCAAAATTATATTAATAGTTACTGTAATTTGATGCCAAGTGTTTGATTATGTACATAGTTTGCGTAACATTATGGTTGAAAGCTCGAGTTTCGGAAAATCGCCCCACAGGATAGTGATAATTTTGACGACATTTGGGTATTTTTTTGCAAGAAATTAGTTTCTTACCCCTCTGAATTTCAGTGCCCAAATAGAAGACCGTTAGATAATTGTTTCAGATTTAAAATAAATCAGGAATATTATAAACTTAAGGACCTACGACTTGAGCCCACTAAAATTCCTTCACTGTAAGAACTAACCAAATAACGTCTATTGTAGATATTTAGTGTAATTCCATGACTAGCTCAATTTATTTTTAAAACATAATGAATAGGCACCTTATATCCAGTGGAATCAGCTAGGGATTACCTATTGTAATAGAGTAAGAACTTAAGTGGCTCTATTTATAGTTACGTAATAATTTTGTACAATTACGTCTATTGCATGTTGTTTTGATCATCATGTACTAACGTAAATACATGTGAACTGTATGGATCAAGTTATATTGTTATACCAATTGTGTCTGGACTGACGAGCCGTATGTCCGCAGGTTCAAAACCGTAGACAGACACCTCTGACTTTTCAGAGTTACGTGTAGATTGTTTATCAATTATCGAACGCTTTATCATTGAAGGAATACATTGTGGGGTAACCTACATACTTCGGTACCTAAGAATTGTCCGTAAGAATTTCGAGGGTATGTGAAGTCTGCCAAATAGCACTCGGCCAGCATCGTGGTCGAAAGCCCTCGCAGAGCCGGCCCATGTTTAAGAATGGGCGCTACATAATACAAGGCCGATATTAATAAATTACTCAAACAACTCATTTATTTTATGTTGAAGAGTATAGAGCACTTACAAAAATATAATAATCGATCTGTCAAATAATAATACATTAAAAAGACTTTAGAATGTTATATCCACAATTTCATGTATGCAGTCGAAGCAAGAAATGATACAAATTGTAGCTCTGAATGTGTAATATACTTTCGATGGTGCTATCAACAAGTTACACAAAGAAAAGTAGCTAAAACTAAAGCTTTAAGGTATGCACTTCAGATACCAGTTCTTCCCCAATCAAGACGTGCTGCGCCAGTGCATACTGTGATTACAATTTAAGACATGTAAGAGCATACGCACTTAATTTCGGTGCAACCAGACAAGGAAAATATTGAGCTACTGCGTCATTCAGACGTTGGCGCAATTGTAATGCGTTTTGCGTGTTTCATGAATATAATCGGTGAGATTCTGGTGATCACGTACTGCGGACAATGAGTGATTATGTCAGTTATGCAAATGTCAATATGGACGCGTCGTTATGTGAAGTACATACATAATGTTTAAGAGTATATGCGGAGTAATTTAGAGACAACAAAACTCCGTTGTTTGATGGGTTTAGAATTTTAGTTTCCTTTATTTAATATTCCAAATATACTGGGATTATGTAAGTGCTGGAAAAAAATACTTGGCATTGCGTCTGGGCCGCTCTTAAAGGTTAGACTAATATTAAAGTAAGAATGTTGTAGTGCAAATAGCCTCTGAAGAGCGACACAACGACAACGATACATCTACAAAAGGGTGTTATGGAAATAATATTAACAATTCTTTGAGTATTTACTCTCATTGTGTATAACATGATAACAATTTCGGGTTCAATGAATACCTTTTTGTGATTATTACAGCTTTGATCGTGAAGAGCGATTTGAAGAAAGTCACGCCCCTCGTCACTAAATCCCTGTCAGACGACGCTCTTCGAGAGGTGAAAAAGAGCCTTAAACTAGACAAAATTAATGGGAACATTTGTTCAGACACAGGTACCTATAACTTCTTATGTCAACTAGTGGTCCAAAATTGACCGTCGAATCCTACTAATATTATAAAGGCGAAAGTTTGTAAGTATGGATGTTTGTTACTCTTTCACGCAAAAACTACTGAACGGATTTCGATGAAATTTGGTACACGGATAGATCATGTCCTGGATTAACACATAGGCTACATTTTATCCCGGGGAAATAAAAAGCGGGACTTTTATCCCGGAAAAACCTATTAACGCGGGCGGAGCCGCGGGCAAAATCTATTTAATATATATAAGTAACACATTTTTATTTTTGGACTTCTTTTCTATAAATATAAACTATACTTATGCCAAATCCCACGCTTCTATGTGCGCGCAATGTGTTCAAAAAGGGGTACAACGATAAACAAAAATAAAACTGACCAAGAATTAGTTTGACAATTATGATTTTATTATAACCATTGATGTATTAAAAATACATCAATGATTATAACTCAATGTTTTGTTACCAGTAAAAGACAAAATGTACATCGCAGCGCAAGGATGTCTATCTAACACAAAAGATGATTTCTGGCGAATGATATGGCAAGAAGACGTTCGTGTTATAGCCATGATCACCAACGAAGTCGAGAATGGGAAGGTAAGCTCCGATTAATACAAAAAATCCTAATAAAATTATAAAGGTATACCTATATACCTTTGTTTTCTTACTAAAAGTGTTATTACCAAGACAAATCTCTATTTTTTTAATAGCGTTAGTGACTAGTACATATTTACCGATATTACCTACTTACATAATATTTTTTCCATGACCCATTCCCTACCCTCACTTCAAAAATAGAAAAAGAGATGAATAAATGAAACCTATGGGTTTGATTTATTCATCTCTTTTTATATTTTTGAAGTGGATATACAATATTATAAAGATATATAAAAGAGGTAACTATTTTCGTCGTGTAAAATAGGAGTATTTAGACATTTCGTATATGGTCAATATTATGGGTTTGAACATTTATTGTTACAATTTTGCCTTCAGAAAAAGTGTGAGCGTTACTGGCCTCTGTCAGGTCACGAGGAGAGGTATGACAGTCTCGTGGTGAGGTCAATATCGGAGACGCATTACGAAGAGTATTTGGTGAGAGAAATCGACGTGCACGACGACAAGCACTGCTGCCGAACCATCTTCCAATATCAATATACGGTTAGAGATATTTAGTTATAAGAATTTAAAGTTTAATAACTTCCTTCTTTAGAATTTGTGATTCCCAAATATTTTTTGCGAGTGTGGATCTTAAATTATGAGATCAAAGGTCTGTCACACATAAACCTTATTCAAACGAAATAATCGTGTTTTAGTTTTTTATATGTAGGGTTATAAGGGTTACTCAGTGGTAATGAATCCTACTAATATTATAAAGGCGAAAGTTTGTAAGAATGTATGGATGTTTGGATGTATGGATGTTTGGATGTATGGATGTTTGTTCCTTTTTCACGCAAAAACTACTGAACGGATTTCCATGAAATTTGGCATACGGGTAGATCATGTCCTGGATTAACACTTAGGTTACTTTTTATCCCGGGAAAATATAAAGCGGGACTTTTATCCCGGAAAAACTTTTTAAAGCGGGCGGAGCCGCGGGCAAAAGCTAGTATTGTATAAATCAGAATGACATTTCATGGCCACTGAAATAGATATTTAGAATGTATTTATATAAGAATTAATGAGACATTAAATTTCAGGCTTGGCCAGATCACGGGACGCCGCCTGACCCGGATGGTTTATTAGCCTTTATAGAAGACATCAACAGGAGAATGAGTCAAATTGCACAAGAGAAAAATGCGCCAGAGCAGGTAACAAACGACTTCGATAATATTTATTGATTCATTAATTTGGTTTAGTAGGTACCGTAACACTAAGTATCCACGTAAGACAAGAGGTCACCTAAAATAAATAGTTGCCTAAATCTAATCTGGCTTTGGGACTACCTTCAGTGAAATATTATCAATAAACGTAACTATTAGATTTATTTTACAATAAACTCATCTTTTATTCCAGAACGTTCTTTGTGTCCACTGTTCTGCGGGAGTTGGCAGGACAGGCACGTTCATTGTTTTGGACATGCTGATCGACAATGTAAAATCTTCGGGTAAGATCTAAAATCTTTAACGGTTAAGATTTGTTGGCTACGATCTGTTGAAGTGCTATTGTGACATAATATTGCTTTATTGTTTCCTAATAAAAGATATCTTAGTGATCTACCGTAGCTAATTGCGATGAATGCGAATTTGAATAACTATGTATGCTGCTTTTGTGATTTATTTGCAAGTGCGATTGTCGTATTGTTGCTAAGCGAATGTATTATGAAATTGTCTATTTATACATATTATTGAATAGGTACCATCCAGTATTATTAACATTATTGTCCATAGTTGAAACAATATGCATTATGAGTGCTTGTTTCAGGCTATAGTTGTGATATTGATGTTCATTCAACGGTAAAGTTGGTGAGAGCGCAACGCAGTGGAATGGTCCAGAACAAAGCTCAGTACCGATTTATATATTTCGCACTGCAGAATTACATCGAAAACAGAAATTTAAGAACGAAGAAGCAGGTAAAATATTTATTTATTTATTTTATTTCGAAACACCATTAGGTAATACACAGTAACATATTTGTATACATACACAGTAGTATATTTGTCAGGCTAATAAATTAACACTTGATTACCTTTTCTTACTGATATTGCGAATGTCAGAAATTATGAAAGTGTTTGTATTTTCGCAAGCAAAAAGTAATTAATACTTATCAAAATAATTTCGAAGCTTGTTTCAGTGGCGTTAGTGCATTGGGATACGATTTGCACGGTCCCAAGTTCGATCCCCGTGTCAAACAGTGATATAAAGTATTCTTCCTCAATATTAGTCCGGACTTCGGAGCCCTAAAACGTCGCTCCGATATTCATATTATGTATTCCGACACACATAAAATGTCAAAAAATGGGTGCACTAGTTCGCCCAAGAAGCTTATAGATATAAGTGGAGGCAATAATCTTTATATCTAAATAAGACGACTGTGGTCGGACACTCTCTTCTGATTACACACATAACATACAGAAAACACATATCACAGTCTCGTTTTACGTGTGTATTTAGAAAGGGAGCGTTCGACCACCGTCGTCTTCACTTAGATATTTAGAGTGTTGTCTCCACTTTTATTTATAAACTGTTTTGGTTGCGCCTCTGCTACCACCACGTTTGGGAATATAAAGATTGATTATGTGTAATATGTTTTTTATTTTTGCAGATGTAGAAAATGGACGCGCGAGGTGAGAGCAGCGCCAATGCACCAAAGTGATAATAAGACTTACAATAATAAAAAAGTGATCTTATGTGATGATTTGTGAATTAAGATGTTCCATATTTTGTGCGATAAACAGTTAGGTAAAACTTGTTTTTATAAAATCCGGTTCCAGCATAGATTCTACCGTCTGTGTTTGGACAATGCTACAGTTTTTCCTGAACCACATTGATTTTTGTCAACATTATAAAAGCTACTGTTGTTTTGTTTAAGAACTGTGTTGACCGAGTCACAAAGATTGTTGAGTAATTATTTGTATTATCTATACCTGTCTATGTTTAATAAATAGTCATATTATTAGATTATAAGTAAAGATTATAAAATAAATACAAATATGTATATTCCTATCTTTTAAATAACATCATCTCTTGCAATGGCCGTTCGTGGCTTAACTTACAACGCATATTGGATACGTAATAAGTCTAGGACAAATGCTAATCGGTTCTTCGCCTGATTTGGGTAAGTAATTGCGTAAAAGCGACTTTAGTGGTCCTCGACATAATTAAATCTAGGGGCCACTCAAAAATAAAAAACCTTAAATAGAATAAAAGTAAAAGCGTATAAAGATGCTGGGACGTCAAGTTGTTTTTTACAACTTACAAATATATGCAGTAACTGCTGAACGGATAGGGACGGAATTTGGCATACGGACAGACCATGTATTAGGTTTTAAACATATAGCTATTTTTATACCTCTAAGGTCTAATTTAACCATGCTCTGTTATTTTTATTTTACTAGCCTGTTAATTTTCTTAACGGAGTGAGAAGGTATTTATGTGTCTCACCATGCCTTAACGGGTTATCTTCCTTGACTAGGCGTTCTTTCATGGGACGCGTGATACTTTAACATTTAGGTTAGTTTAATGCCCGATTCTCAGCACCCAGTAATATATATGTACCTAACAAGTAGGTATGTATATCTGATGCGTAAGTAGAAACTAGAAACCATAAGCTATTGCATAACCTGGTTTTTAATTCCTAGATATTTTGGAGGCAAAGGAAATAGGAATCGTCCACACTAAATGAAACTATCAAACATAACTTCACGATTATGTATAATATATTTAATTTCACATTAAAATATTTCAAAGCTATTTTGGATTTAACTATACAGTTAACATGGTTTCAGAACTAAACATTAATAGCACATAAATTATGATAATAACAAATATAATACGGTAAGCTTTAAGCTACAATAAAATTATTTTTGCACAGTTTTCAACTAAAATTTAATAATTCATTCCCTTAATTAAAATACAATAGATAAACTATAAAAAACAAGTCACGAAATGATAAACATTGAACCATTTCATAAGACTTAGTAACATTTAAAGATTTAATAAAGTGCACAATATTCGAATAAGAATCGTTTCTACTAAATAATTCATTTCTTGGTGTTTTTCAGAAATGGCGAAAATGGAAATGCGAACACGCATGGTACAAATATTGTTTCCAATTTATAGGAATTTAAAAATGAACACAATCGAAAGTACTAAAATGAACAACTGGTAATAGTAACACGCACAATTCCTTACTTTTTACATACACACATCGATAAGATGGTCTAGGTAAACATATTTACGGTGTTGAATATATTAGAACCGTCCACAAATCCTAGTTATGTTTACTGAGCCAAAATATAAACTCAGCACAAGTACATGTATAAGTATATCTGTGTAGTCACGGAAAGCGATAGAAGCTCAATAAAGCTGAAAATCATCAAGTGCCAAGGATCGCTTTATAGATATCAACATTAGAATGCATTCGCAAAAATAACGTCTAAGTGCTTTGTTTTTTTGTGCATAATGTTTTTTTTTTATATTATGTGAATTGCAACAGACATCAAGAAGCGCCAACTATATGTTGGTATACCATAGTCGGCTTTAATTTTGAATGCGCCAATAAAATATTTCGAACGACTTGTCCAACTATTTAAATGTTTTAAATCGTGTAAGAACTCAAAATGGTAGGTTTACTTTTATTTTGCAAACTAACAATCACAATTTCTTTTTTAATACAAAATCAATGTTTATTGAATTAACGCTTTCAAAATTAAATTGCCGCCGTACTACTAAAAATCTAGACTCTATACATACATTATCTAATGCAGATATATTTGGAGTCTAAAAATAAGGATATTTTAATGAATTACATTTATACAATATCACTCGTTTATTTAACATTTTTAATACAATTTGACCACATTTATACTAGATTTTTTTTTAAGAATATTTAACTATGATAATATTAATGACGGTTCATGCATGCGAGTATTGTGAAGTAGCGGCCATTTTTCTACTGTTCATTATATATAATGTACGAATGTTATTAAAATAAATCGCATATATTGTGTATATATATTGATTCTTATATTAATTATAAGAATAAATTTAGAAAAAATTGTGATAAACGTGCGCGGAGATGCAAGGCGATATATTTGCTGCTGTCGGCCATTTGGGACAATGATAGCGGACTAAATTGCTTAGCTTTTCACTCTCCTATCCCTTACTTCAGACCTGTAGAATGCATTACAGAAGGCAGTGCCGGATTAGCCCATAAGCAAATAAAGCAATTGTTTAGGGCATCACGTCTTGGGGGGCACCAGAAACAGCACAAAAAATGCTAGCACATAAAAGTAAAGCTGTTTGAAAATCCGCGCGATTAAAGACTGATGTTAGTTTACTTATGGTAGGGGGGCCCAAAGGCGTGTATTGCTTAGGGCATCAAGTTGTCAATTCCGGCACTGACACGATACGCCAGATGGAAGTTCCACCCAAGATACAACCAGTAGCTCACGCAGAAGGCGTTAGTGTCTTGTGGTCTTCCCGTATGGGATAGTAGGTACTTCAAATCTCATAACTTATACCTGGCGAAAACATACGCGTCAAAATAGCAAATTCAATTCTTATGCATTTTACTAGGTAACTTTTTCTTATCACAGACAATTTGTTCATTTCCTTCTATTACCAAACGTGTATTTTGTAGTTCAAATGCCGTCATAAATATTAAATAGTTTAGCTTATTTATGAAATAATTTTTGAATTATATAGTAACTGTTTGGCGTACAACATTCCTTCGTTGTATCTGGTTACACGGGAATTACCATATCATATAGTAATTTGATTTTAAATATAATATTTCTAAACTCGGTATCCAAAAGATCGATGAGGAGAAACAACGTAATAATTAAGGATGAAATAATTTGGCACTCATTATTGTGCAAATTCTTAAGGATTAAGGTAGTAAAAACATTAGAAACTATCTAGAATAGGGTAGAGTTACGTCTATATTACTGTATTATATACATCTAGATAGTGGATACGCAGGGAATATCTCAAACATTCATGAATATGTTCTCACATCTATGGTGATATTATTTAACCGGTAACACGAGATGAAGGTCTGTGCGAAGTATACAAGTAGATAATTACATTGATAACTAATGTATGTTAACGGTCATTGTATTGTTTTTTTTTTTACTTTTTTGTTTTTGAGATTGTCGCTATTTAATTTAGGCATTTCGGTTAATCCGGTATTCGTGCTGGTATGTCGTCGGTTGTATTGCATCGTTCGCATTATAATCAGCTTTAAACAAGAAACGCTTTAACCATAAACTTATAACATAACAAGCACGTGACCCTTCCTCAATAACAATGCAAAATTAAACTTACTTAAAATTAAACAATAAACTGTAAACTTGACTATCTTGCCCGGTCGTAGACACGAGTAATACTTATCACTAACAAAGGGAATAAATCGCTTCGATTTAGTGCCTTACAATATAAAAAAATATTACAAAAGAATTAGGAAAACAACTCAGACGGATATGGTGTGGCAGCGACCGCAGGGTCACAGGATGTCAGTCTGATACACCTTGTTGGTAGTCGAGACAGATTCGACCTTGTTGGAACTCTGCATGTCCATGGTCGGACTCTCTGTGCCATTCTTTTTACAATCACCAGCTAAGTGCGTCATACTACCAGATAGTGCCGCTGGAGCGAGATTTAGATTCATCTTGGTGAGCAAGTTAGACTCGCTGCCAGTTTTCTTGAGATCAGGTTGCGCGTTCGGCGGCAGTGTCGGCCCGCTGCGCTGGATCATCTGCAGGCGAGCATACTGCTCCTGCAGCGCCTTCTGTTTCTTCAACAACTCCTGATGTCGCTGTTCGAGTATCGCCTGTCGTGAAGCCACTTTGTCGTCGTCTGCGTTGGTGTCGGAAGGGCAGGATTCGGGATCTAAGCGGGGAGGCGATGACGGGGAGGTCGGCGAGGCGAGCGGCGAGCGCGAGGTGGTGCGCGGCGGCGGCGGCGGGGGCGCGCGGCGCGCAGCCAGCGCCAGCAGCTCCGGGTGTCGCTCGGGCACGGGCGGCTTGGGCGGGTGCTGTCCGCGCGCACGCACCGGCGGCGAGGCGTCCGTGTCGCTGCCGCTGGGGTACGAGTGCAGGCGGCGGAGAGGGCCCTCGCCGCGGCCGCCGCGCTCGGTGCGCTCGCTCGGCTTGGCGAATGTTTGAAGCTCGTCTAGTAGAGCGTCGAGCGCGTTCTCGGGCCGCACGTCTGCTGCTCCCCGGCCCGTAGCGACTCGCCCGACGTACCCGCCAGCGGCGCCCTGTGCACCATTCCACCACTTCTAGCCGAGTCCGCCGATCTCCAAAACATATTATAAAAGTGCGGTTGCAAACGAGGCTCTGTGACATGACAAAGCAGCGAACGTGCATTGCAACCGCACCCTTAAAAATATACAACACTGATTCCAAATAAACATTTATAAACAATCATTCAAGTAATGAGATCCATTAAGAACACTCAGTATTCACAGTTATTTATAGAGCTAAATGTCTTAATGCGACCACAATCATTCAAAAAGAATAAAATATAAAATAAAAAGGCGATTGCCTCTTTTTGTCACCAAGTAGCAGATGAAGGAAAAAGTATTGTTGAAGGTAACTCTGGATGATCAACATTGAAACACGTGACAGAACATTTATACTACAATAAAAATAAATGAAAGGGTGTCATGTCTAGCGGCCTGTAAACTGGGGTAAAATAAATAAAACAGTGTCGAGTATCGGAGACGGCGTACAGGTGAACAGATGCGAACATATAAATATATTGTATAAAACATAAACACGAGTAGCGAGATACATCGGGCTCTTGTGAGATATATCCAAATACAAAACGAAAGTACAAAAAAAATGTGATTTAGAAAACGTTAAAAAAGGAAATTTAAAATATTGATTATTTGACTCTTAACAATTGTGATGATTTTGCCATTAGTCAAAAATTTTGAAACCTTGTGTGTGGGTGGTGCGTATATAGTAAGTATATTTAATATTATTGATTTTCAACAACCCTCTACTTAAAAGGAAGCTAATGTCGAAACTGACCGTGATCAAATCTAAACTAATCAAAGCTTTTGTGAATCTTGCATTTATCTACATGTAATACTTTATCAACAGTGCTGTTGTAATAAAAAGGGGTTTTATTAATTCAATTAGAATTATAGTTTAAAAGCGTAATGTTAAATTGTAAAATAAAATTACCTGTGCTCCGGATGCTTGAGTTAGTAATTATTTAGCTAAATAGAACTAAAGATATCAAGAAGAACCACCATACCGGTGAAAGAGTTGAATCTTTCTTAGATACACCTTTGATCAGGCGGGTGTGGTTGTATTATTAAAACTATACAAAGAAAAAGAAAGGAAAGAAAGTATCTAATGAAAGAAAGTGAAGTTATCACTGGAGATAGTCTAATGGTGCATAGAAGATAGGTTATGATGAGGGCGTTAAGGCAATTCATTCATTCCCAGTGGCGGGCTGTGAGCTGCTTCTGGTACTGAGAACGGGCTGCAACAAAAACAAAAACAGCAAGATGCACAAACTATCGTGTAAAGCTTCTATCACAACATGCGTATTATTACAACTGAACCTGCACTTGCGTGCTTTGCGTATGTATATAGCCGTTGCTATTTTCGAACATCGTAAGTCTCAATGAGGTAATATAAATAATAATCTGGAAAAAGTAAAGCATTTGCCATTTAAAATGGTTGAGTGTCGGCAGGTATTAAAGCACGAAAACACGCCAGTACAGTTGACATTGATAGGTGCTAATTGTATATAGATAGGTAATGCCACAAAGTTTGCGGTAAACTCATCACTGACGAATACTTCGAAGCAGCCTGACAGGGATCACCTTATGTACCTACCTATTATTACTTGTTACTGAAATCGAACCTCGTTCCATATAGACATATTCGTTGTTACTTCCAGTATTCGCAAATGGCCTATTTTAGTTATCAGTTTTATTTATCGGGCTTTTAGAAATACTAATAGACCGTGGGCCAGTTCAAAATTTCGTCAGTCATTTTCTCCCGAACGATAATTGGTGAGATGTATCAGAGACGTGTATCATAAAGCCTCGTGAACGTCAGCTTCGGCTCCGTGGGTGCCATGAGCGGTGGTAGCGTCCCAAAGATGTAGAAAAAAAAATATATTATTCAGTCATTTCCTCCCAACTAAGAATCATTTTAAATTGTAGCTAACCCGATACCTTGAAGAAAAAAAATAATCAGCTGACTGTAACTTGGGGCATTATGCGTCAGCTGGTCAATCAAACATGTAAAAAAATATATAATTTCAGTGATTTCCTCTCAACTACAAATTTACCTGATCATAGCTTATACGTAACTATGAATAAATATATATGTCAGCTGACTGTATGCCGGGGCAAAAACAGCCAGCTGATGCCTCCACAAAATTTGAGACTCCTAGCACGTGTAGTTTCTCAGATTTCGTGATGAGTGAGTTAATGATGTTTCGTTTTTATACATATTATATATTACGGGATGAATTTCAATAAAACACGAAACACGTCTTCTATCAGTTCTGTTAAAAATAAGTTTAAGCAATATTTGAAGTAGGTTGGACCAAGGAATCACGTTGGCCCATACAAACTTTGCCTCCCTTTCTCACCCTCTTAGGGGTAGACTTTCGGAAAATTCAATCTCATTATATGCCTATGGCATACAAAAACACACCCTGCAAGTTTCAGGTGTCTACGGTCAGAGGTTTAGGCTGTGCGTTTAACCGTCAGTCAGTCATTCAGGACAAAGCATTTTACATGTATAGATTGATAATACAATGCTGTTATTAATAAAGAGAATCTACTATCAGTAACTCGAGGGAAACATTGTCAGCTGATGCATGTAATTATGTAATAGAAGCTCTCGCCCAACACCTGCGTTATAACTTTCAAGGCATCAGCTGACGGTTTATGCCCCGGCATACAGCCAGCTGACATATATATATATATATATATATATATATATATATATATATATATATATATATTTATTCATAGTTGCGTTTAAGCTATCATCAGGTAAATTTGTAGTTGAGAGGAAATCACTGAAATGATATATTTTTTTTTACATGTTTGATTGACCAGCTGATGCATAATGCCCCAAGTTACAGTTAGCTGATTATTTTTTTTCTTCAAGGTATCGGGTTAGCTACAATTTAAAATGATTCTTAGTTGGGAGGAAATGACTGAATAATATTTTTTTTTCTACATCTTTGGGAGGCTACCACCGCTCATGGCACCCACGGAGCCGAAGCTGACGTTCACGAGGCTTTATGATACACGTCTCTGATGCGTCTCACCAATTATCGTTTGAGAGGAACTTGGTCATTGAAATCTGTCACTGGCCCACGGACCATAACTGTAAATACATTGAAAAAGTTATAGTATACTACTATTGTGAGACTACACTAGATGAATTTTGTGTCCATTATACTTTATTATATCATCATCATCCTCATTAACCGCATGAAATTCTTTGTTGAACATAGACTTCCCCAAAAGATTTAAAAACGGACCTGTCAAATGTAGACTGAATCCAGTCAGTTCGTCAGTCCTTTATTACGCAGCAACATATATGAAAAAAGATCTTCAATTTGACGTTTTTAAAGGTTGCCATTTGGGGGTGCTGCAAGTGGGAGCTAGTAAAATTGCGAGTCAAAGAAGAATTGTCGACAGTACCACTTGATCTGTTATTAGATCCTCGTTATGTTGGATTACATTCATTGTTAAACTTTAGGAGATATGCTAAACAACGGCTAATTCGTCTGAAACGGTTTATCGGATAGTAAAAAAAACTCGAGAACTAAACTATAATATTCATGCAACGTGCAAAATACCCGTCTCGGTGTACAAACACGACAGTAAGAAAAATTCCAAGTGAGTAAGGCCAATTTAATAGAAATTTTAAAAAATATCAAACAATTTTGTCACATATTTCAGTACTGTCAACTTATTATAAACAACTTTCAACTGAGCTGAACACAAACTGCAGTAAAGGTTAGACCAAAATCCATGGCATTTATGTCTACACGTGATTTCATTCAGTAGAAAGCTGCGTATGGACAGGGCTACAACTTTATCGCTAAAATCAATTTATAGTTAAATAAATTGTCTTTGAAAACGGCTAAAGTTATTTCAAGCGTGTCTTTTGATTACTACCAATGAAGTCTCCAGCCATTTTCAAAGTCAACCCAGACATTTATAAACATCCAATGTACACCTACTTCTTAAAATATTTAACGTAAGTATCTAAAATTTAAGCATGCGTACCGATTCTTTCAATATCGATTGAACTGAAAAAAATATGTATTGATGAGTCTATGAATGTCACGAATTAACTTTATCGTATAAGCATATTATTATTACTTACTAAGCAAAACCAACATGCCTACAAAATAAGAATAAAATATAATAGCAATATAAGGAACGTGCACGAATTATAGGGGGCAGCACAAGATCGACACTAGAACCACATGTGGATAAAAAAGATCTTTTCAAAGCTGTAATTTATTTGTATGATTCTTTTCTTACGTAAAAAATGATAAAATTTGGGTTTCCGCTGAATATTACTGACACCTAGAGTGGCCAGAATAAGCTTATTTATATGGGAGCTAGTTATTTCGATGTTATTGAACCAAAATCAGGAGGTTATGTTTCCTTAATTACAGATTAGTTTGTATTGAATAATATTTTTAAAACATCTTTATTTATATAAATTACATAATGAGACATTTCTATATGCTTTTGGAACTCTACAATTATGTGTACATTTTATACAGCTTTTATTATTTTTGTCGATTTTGACACAATCCTGGAATGTAAGTTAGGTACTATTTTAGGGATCATAATAGAATTTCACACAGTTTGATTTGCTTATTTTTATGATTTAGAATATCTAGATACACAGCAATAGAATATCAGCGAAATAAATGTAATTTTTCCTTCTTTTTATATGAATATTTAACGTGACTGCCAAGTATTGATGGGCTGAAAAAGATTCAGATTGTGCCACCAGATGGCAGAGCTTACGACGTGCACGTTCCCTACGCGATGTTCAACAACGTGAATCATAAGAATATGGAACATATCGAAATGGCAATAAAAAAACTTTGGAGCCGTAAATGTATAAAAATAAAATGGACGTGAATAAATATGAGAAAAAGAATAAAATTCTTAATATTTTGTATAACATTAGAACCGCCGCGGTCCCAAGTTGTTCCACCAATATTTATCATAAATGCAAATTGAAAGAAAACAACAAGGGCAACGCAATTATTAAATCAAGTGGAAACACGGTAAAAAGTTTGTAAGTAAAGAAAAAAGTTGTACTTGCTTATTCCAAATATTTAGGCACCTTTGAAAATAACAGAAATGATTTTATGAAATAAAAAAAACCCAAACAATTGTTTATATTAGAACTTTTAAACAAAGTAAAATTGAATTTATAAATAAAATAGGGCTTTGTCTGTACGGCTGGGAGGCTGGTTAAACCTCGGCGGTTCTAGTGTTAACAGATAATAAATAATGGTTATTATACGGATAGATATATTACTCGTTAATTACTATGGCCTCTCGGAAGTAATTGCTTTGTCTCCAGGCGTACTGACGGGTACCATCGCGGGAAGAACACCATGAAATCGTTAAAATAACGCAATAATCGCACAATGGTAGTTACATAAGGGCTTTGGTTTGAAGAAAGCGGTTGCAACGAACCCACGATGGTCTAACTAAATAGCATTGCTCGGTAACCGCTTTACAACAGGTGCGTGAGACACTAATGAAGTAACCACTCGCATACTAAATACTGTTATATCTATCGTACCTACATTACAGATTGATTTTGATAAAGGCGCTGACAATGCCGATATCACAAACGTCTTCTTACTGGTTTGGTATCGCATTGATGGCCGCCATGTTGGATTTGTATTAATGTTAAAATTGGCATTGTTTTCCTTAAGCGAGGATCATAAAATGCAACGTTAACGGATGGTGCATTGGTTGCAGGGGTGTGTGCAAGAGAATTCAAACATTTGTATTCTGAATTTTTCATCACACTCTGTCTTGTGTAAATAGTTGTTAGCGACAAAAAAAAAAATATTAGAGCTATGTTTAATTTTTTAAGAGAATACTTTTTTAGCAATTTATTTTGATACAGACGCCAGAAAAATAATAATATTAATCAGCAATAAAAATTTCATATCTATTCCTTTCAAAACAGGGTAAATGTGGTATAAATTGTCGATTTTGAACGACGAAATTGAGTTGTGATTTGATGACGATAGACTCGTCTTTGATTACGAAACCGGTAGGTTAATAAAAATAAGCATGTTCCTTACATACATAAAAAGAAGCAGATATTATTATGAACCCTTATAAAGGGGATAGACGCCTCCTTCAAGGTATAGTTGCACCAGATGCTTTTCTGGAGGTGAGGTTACATACCATCAGAAATAAAACAGCATTTTGTGATCATTTGATATGGTCTTAATACAAACTAGCTTTTGTTTGCATCTCCACCGGCGTGAAAATGTTTTTCATAGCTAATAGTCGCGCTTTATATTGTAGTATAAGGTCTACAGTTTCATTAAGTACTTATTTTTATACATCTGATGAAACTACTTAGAGGTCATTTGAAATTTAAGTAGGTAATTTGACGTTTTATAAATTAGTTTTTTTTTTATCAATAGTCTTTCTAGTGTTCGAGATGTTATTCAATACTGTCAAAGTACTTATTTTGTATTTTCCACCTTGCCTTCAATTAGCACTGCGGTATATATAATTTTAAATAGGGCGAGATGTGTCTTATTATTTTAAAATATGGTGCATGTTATGAACATTTAAATTGCTATTAAAGAAGAGCATAACTTGAACTTAACTTAAAAATTCGAGCTCGATATAACCTTCGTGAGCCGTTGTAGGCATTTGATATTTGCAAAATTATGGTTCCTTGAATGATACTGAGGGCACATCTAATCCTGTATCCTGGAAACACATCGGCGCGGGGGCGCATGGTACTATCCTAATATCGTCAGACTAGTCTTAGAAATATACTTATATTAATATATTCGCAATAACTCCTGTCGACCTACCTGCTTAAGTTTTCTTCGTATCGCAGAGGCAAGCGCCATGGTCACTTACATTTACATCAGCCCTGGGTAATTAAAAGTTAAACATGCTTAGCAGGTTATCATAATAATATTTTTTTTGTGGTTTTTAATATTTTTGTATCAGTTAATATCAATTGTAGCTATACTGATATTAATGGCCGGTTCTTAAATCTCATTGGACTTATCGTATCCTAGAGCTAATGTATATAGTAATAATTTTATTACCTACCATTTATTTAGGAGCATAGAGTAGATTGCGAATATAATTGTATTACCATTATTATTTGGGAACATAGAGCGTGACTTTTGTATTCGGCCGGTTTATATATTTATGTGACGAGTAGCATTTACTTAGGGCGGTATTAATAAATCAATCTCAAGATTGAGTTACATCTCAAGCAGACATAATGTATTGAATTATTTCTACTTGAGATGTAACTCAAACTTGAGACTGATTTATTAATACCGCCCTTAGAATATGTTGAACAAGGCCCAAAAAGATGGGCCAAATTAAAATTTATTTCCTTTACCATCAGTATTTCGTGACAGTTTTAATATTAATTATTCTACATTATCCTATTATTTTTTTGTTTTTGGACAGAGTGTGATGTAATTTAACGGCAATATAAATTTAATATGCCAGTTTCATCTCGAATTAAATTTGGAATACCAACATTCATGCATGTTTAACACATACTGCTCGTGAATTTTAGGCCAATCATATTATTACCCAGAATACATGTACATACAGAATGATATTAAATTACATATCGTCAACTCTCATGATGCATAGGGCTCGTAAATCTATATAGGAAATGTATATAATCTAAATTAAAGTAAGAAGCGAAATAAAACTTATGAGTTTATATGTAGGTAACTATTGTTGAAAGAAACTACGGTTGATGCATATCATGCAGAGGTTAACAGAACAAAGGGCGCATACTGTGAGCACCGGTTGATAACTTCGCATATTAAACGAAAAACCTCGAAAATACTCTTTTTACAAGTACTAGAGCTACAAAAACACGTAAAAGTTTAGGTGACATAATATTATAAAAATAACCATTGTGGAACTTTGTCACCGTTTTTGATTTTAAAGCGAAAACGATTATAGGTAACACACAATGCCTCTGGAGGTGTAAGGATCTTAAATTAGTATATCGATGTAAAGGAAAGATAGGAGTTATCCAAGCAACTGGTCTAAGTAGAGTTTGCGACACACTAACTATTGTGTTATTTTTAATCGATTTAAAAAATCTTGTCATTTGCACAGCCAATGAGTTATTATTTATTACAATGGCTATCGTAATACTGGTTGTTCACGAGGCATCATCAACCAAAAGTAATTCTAAGTTTTTATCAATAATATGCGACACCATCGTCCTGTGCTAAAGAAAGCGAGAAATATCGATAAGGGCACGATACAAATGTATGATGGGGGTGCAAATAAAAATTACAAACACCTCGCAAACTATCTGAAGTGTCGGAAAAAAATGCGAATTTTATAACTTTTGGCAAACCTGCAATTGTTAAGCGCATGTTTATAAATATAATACGTAAATAAACATTCTAAAATTGATCCTATAATGAGGCTATCGGCGTTATATACCTGTAATAAATGCGACATAATATTACAGTAAATATATTACACGGGACCTTTGGAAGCACTATTATGACGAGTTGTACTAGCACAATTTTTGAATCTCAATTTACAGCCAATGTGGGTTCTACTAATTTGAATTTTATAACTAGGATATTTAGATTTTTGCTAATGAATGTTACTATTCGAAACATACTCCTAGGCACAATTATTTAAAGTTATAAAGGAACCCGAAAAAGTCCTGTTACCTGAAGCATTTCTATGCATTCATAGTTTTTGCTGTAAATATAACCTGTGCGAGAAAATGCGTGTCTCATTTCATAGAAGCATTTTCGTATTATCGGTCTATAAATGACCGTCAATAAGTCTTCTAAAACTCTTGAATTATAGAATATTTTATTTCTTCCTGACAAATATCAGGACAATAGGTACTAAGCTATTTAATAAGGCTTTCCGTCTTTTCGGTTGGTTTTTAATTAATCAAACACAAAAATAACAAATTATGTTATTATTTTAACTTGTAACTATGCATTTGTTTAATCTGTAGAATAGTAATTAATTTAACATTTTATCTAAATATCTAAATTTCCTTTTTGGAGTTCCTTTTGTGCCTACGAATATGATATATCATGTTGTGCCGCGAAAAAGAATTTGTAACATTTATGTATGTATTATAGCTGAACTTCCCACTTTATTAATGTACTTGAACCTTTATTTTGGTTCGAATTTCTAGTTATGAATGTTGCTCTTTAATTTGATAATTCATGCGAGAGTCATCTTAAAATAAGTAAGAATACAGCAGTTTTTGTGTTATTGCATCTGAATGACGAGACGAGTATGCCGCTCGCCTGATGGTAAGCAATACGACCATTCCTAAAACAGTAGCAGCAACATTCAGATTTTGAATTACAAAGTACTGCGTGGGAGTCCATTGCGCTCGTCTAACTGAGACATTAGATCTCATAATGTCTAGTAATTACCCTGACTACAATGTCCTTTCCTTTTTTTTATGGCATCGAATGACGAGACGAGCATGCCGTTCACCTGATGGTAAGCGATACGACCACCCATAAACAGTAAAAACACCATCCAGCACCTTGAGCTACAAAGTACCGTATGACACTCTACTGCGCTCGTCATCCTGAGAAATAAGATGTTAAGTCTCATTATGTCATGTAGTTACACTGGCTACAATGCCCTTCGAACCGGAACACAACAGTGCATGCACACTGCTGCTTGACAGTAGAAAAAGATATTGCGGTGGTAGCTTAATCGTAAAAGACTACTTATTCAGTACCTACTATAAAGAATAATGAATCATAAATACGTTCACTTAATGTATACCTTTAATTAATAAACTACGTTTTACATTGAACATAAATGTTCCAAATTCTAAAAATTACATAACAATTTGGGACACAACATACAATTCGAAAAATTACAATTTATTCAATAAACTTAACACAAAGTATATTATAGTGGAGATAATACCTTGTTGTGAGAGGGCATGGGGGGGCAGGTGCTGTCCGAGTTGAACTCCTCGGAGGAGGGGCACGCCGTGAACGTGGAACTCTGAGAGGAGCCCGGCGAGATGCGTCCGTCCGTCAGAGGCAACCGCTGCTCTTGCACGCACGCGAGCCTGGTGCAAACGTTATCTTAATTATTCTTCATCATCATCATCATCAGCCATATGACGTCCACTGCTGAACATAGGCCTCCCCCAAAGATTTCCAGATGGACCTGTCAAAAGCGGCCCGCATCCAGCGCGTTCCTGCGACCTGCGACCTATCAAGTCGTCTGTCCACCTTGCAGGTGGACGGCCGACGCTGCGCTTGCCAGTACGGGGTCTCCACTCGAGACATTACTTACTTACTTATTCTTAGTTCTTACTCATATACTAGATATTCCACACGGCTCCTGCTCAAAAATCGTTTCTTGTTACAAAAGTCCTTCAGTCATTGTGTCAATCCATAGCTCCATCTATATCAGTAAGATGCGAATGTTTGTAGGAATGTTAAAATGTTGTTAGAAGTAAACGCAGCAACCGCTGAGTGGATTTGGATAAAGTGGACATGGATAGATGATGTCCTGGATTGACATATAAGTAATTTTTCCGGTAATTTGCTCCCGTGGGAGACTTGATTTTTAAATCAGATTTTTTAAATAAATGATGATGTGATTTAGGTTTTTTTAGCGCGAATGGTATTTTCCGCAAATGAAGCCGCAAGCAACACCGAATAGTATTAATAATTGTAGTGAAAGATTAATATAAAGTAAGTAAAAGTGGACAAATAAGTTGTAGTATCGTAAAAAATCAGTAATAACTTAATTATGCGGTATATATAATATAGCGTCAATAAACGAAAAATGTATGTAGATGTATTGAAAATTGAGTGAACTAAAGCAAAAAACAATGTTTTTAAACGAGCGATAGAGTACACGAAGTGAATCTTGCAAAACATATCAGGAAGTAACTTTGAATAAATAACGTAAAAGCAAAAGATCGAAATCAATTATAATGAGATCAAGGATATCATTGCATAAGAGTTGGTTCTAGAAGACAATATGAATGATAACCTTTTAAGAGTGACGAGAGTGCCAGTCAACTTCTTGCAGCGGCGCAGGGCGAGTTCCAGCCGCTCTGGTTCCTCCTCCAACATCTTCTCCTTGCGAACCACCTGAAATTGTTGGAGTATTTTAGTCTATTTTGAGTAATGATGGAGGACGGTATGAACTACTTGTGATTGGATAATACTAAAAATTGGTTGTTTGGGTGAAGTGTAGAGTGAGGCCTACGAGGCAATACTTACTTTCTCCATCTCAGAGGCCAGCTTCACCTTCATGGTCTCCTGCAGGATGGGGAACTTCAGCTTCCAGTCAGCAACAGTCTTGCTGCTTTTGGAAAGCACCATGGCAATGCGCTCGATGTCAGCCATGTTGACGCGGGTCTCCCTGTGAGTATTAGAATATAAACAAATTTTGTTAAAAAAAGATTACATATTAAGGTAAATAAACAAATTAAGGTTAATTCCAAATATCGTAAAACCTAAGTTGCTGATAAGTTTAGATTACTGTTATGTATTATTGTATGGAACCAGACCTGTTAGCGGCTTGGCCTCGCAGCCGCTCGACCGTGGCTTCGAGCTCGTACAAGTCGTTCTCCAGGAGTAACATGTCTTGCCTGTAGATTTCCTCCTCACGGGTGAGTTGCTGTAAATTATAGCAGGGTTTTGCAGATAGGTTAAGCAAAACTAGCAAATGACCGTCTGAATCCTCCGTAACACTTTCTAATGGTATAATTTAAAAAAAAATATCCGCCACAACAGGCCATGAAAATTGCCCTCAATCTATTATTGATAAAAAATACACCTTTTAATCTAAAATTTACAGTAATTAACTTTCTTCTATTTTAAATGTATTTGATTTCAATAAATCAAACTACTACTACTACTACTACTTACTCTATGTAAACCAGGTTTCCACAGTAAAAAGGTAAAAGTAATATTACACAAACCGCATCCGGATCTTGTTCACCAAACGTAGCAGCGAGCGCTCCTATCTTGACAATAGTTTCGGCCATCAGCTGGCGCATCTGTATAGCATGCGCCAATGTCGAGCGACGCAGATTACGTGTCTGCAGATCAAACCATTAAAATAATATGTACAGGTCTACCTTTCAGTCATCCGCGCAAACCAACATCATTCGCGGGTGCTGTTAAAAGTTCGCTTTTAGTAATATGATTAGTATAAATTCGCATTCAAAGCAAAATTGTATTTCAACATATCCATTACCTCGATTCTTAGGTCTCTACTTTGTTTCTGGAGGATCTTCATCTGATTAAAGAAGTCCGGGGTCACGCTGATTGTGTAGGTCCTCTGCGGCACCAGCGCTAACTGCTGTCCGACCAAACCAGCGGGTTTCGGCGGTGGCGCTGGCTTCATACGATCGCGTTCTGTGAATAGCGGTATTTTTATATGAATATGATAATTAAAAACTACACCTATAACCCAGTGGGAAGCTGTCTATAAAGGCATAGAGGCTGAATCCAAAACAGTAAAGTAACACCCGCCAGCAATATTGATACTCTGGTGTGATATTATTATAAACCATGATCAAGCTGGTTATTCCATTCACCAGTTGAACTAGTACTGTTAAAATAAATAATAAAACATGTGGTATTGAACTAGAAGCAGGATCGGCGTTAGTTGTGTGTGTTGAAATGAAGCATATGTCGCGGGAGTGTACGATTTTATATTGATTACAAACTTTTTACCTTGAGAGGAGGTCCTCGGCAATGTGGAAGATTTGATGGCTGGTTTTGCCGGTTTTGAATCAGCTGGTTTTGGCAAAGAAGTAAGCGGAAAGAAATCAAATATAAGAATTATGATATGGTTATGATGTTAACTACGACAGTGAGAGAAAGACGTTCTATACATCATGGTTACGACGGTAGGCGCAAAATTCTGGGAAATAAATAACAAAAACAATCTCAAAACGGTTTTGCTTGGATACCTACGACATTTAAATGATTCATTCTTGATATGGACATCGATAGTATGTCATATGATAATGATGATGTCAAATGACGATAATATGGAGAGAAAAATTAAACATATGAACTGAACACTCATTCAAGGACTGTTACATAAATGCATATATTTAGTAAAAAATAAAATTGAATTAATAAATTCAAAATCAACATTTTAAATAAATCAGACACGATTTAATACATACACATAGAGCAATGAATCAAAAATAATCATGAAAATTGTGTACGGGTAAATAAGTGTCTGTCGTCGACTTTGCAAAATTCAATTGAGACATTTACTCGGTATTTTAATTTCGTTAACTTACACACATTTTAAATAAAATAATAGACCGTCACCGGAAAAGCTAACTGTGAGGTACATCTTTACTTATGTAGGTATCTATGTATTAGACTACTGTAACATTAATGCTTCGGGTTTCAACTTAATTAAACAATCGTATAAATCCATACCTGTGTGTTGCGGAGAGTGTTGTTTTGGTGAATTCATGTCTGGTGGATCATCGCTAAAGGAGACTGATTTCTCAAACGACACAGACTTTTCTGAAATCACAAATTGTATTTCTTTTTCATAACATACAATTTTTGCTTGGTTTTTTACGTAGCAATCTACAGGAGTGTGACCGTTTTATACAATATTATGAAAAATTGGGCACGCACCGTACCGTGCATAATGCAACAATCAAGATTATTGACTTTCTCCAAATTTATATGAATTGTCATTTTCGGAGTTGGGTTGGTGTGTAAGCTCTGCGAGTACACAATATCATGACAAATGGGGTAAAATTCAAAATATAAAAAATAAAAGCAATGCTTCAAAAGCCGGCCGATTGTTGAATGAAACCTGAGCCTTAATATTCCAATAACGGCCCAAAACTGCCAGTTATCACCAGCACATAAAATGTTATTAAACATAATATTAATGCAGAGGTTGCATTAAACATTAAAAGAACCAACATTTTAAGACCATATTAACGCGGCTTATAAACTGAAACATTAAAGAGGATACAATATTATAACTAAGTGAATCTACAAAATATTTACAAATTCAATAAAGTAGTCGGATCCCAGCTTAACACAACAAAAATATTTAATTATATTGTAATCGAGTGTTTTCACGAAACCACAAAGTAATAAAATTTTGTGACGAACAATATATTATGTAACAGGTGGTTTAACGGTTTTATGTAACGTGCGCATAACAAATATACCATTACATTTCGGATAGAGTGACGACAGATTCTAAGAAGAAATCAATTGTTTCTGATCTATATATTGCATAAATTTATAAAGAGTCCATTGATGTATAGAAAACCTACATATCTATGAAAGAGTCGCATAAATTTTACAACAAACTTGAAGAGAATATAGTTTGAATAATGCTCTATCTTGGACATAAAAAATTACCTTCGTAAAAGTGCTGTAATTTTTAAGATACTGAGAATTTTCACTTTTTAAGATAAACATGATTTTTGACACGTCTTTTGTTACCGTGGGTACAAACAATTTGTTTTTTTTTCTGTAAAGGACTCTGGTATAATGGTCTAACATACCTCCAAAAATTCCCATTATTTATTTAAGCGGTTTTATTTTATAGCGGGTTAAACGCGAAACATGACCGGAGCGCGTAAAGACCCTCAAAAACGAGTTATTTGTGACTAAATCACTAAACTAAGCGCAAACAATAAAAAGCAAAAAAGTAATTTTGCATAGATAAAAGGAGTAATTTTATATCCTTGTAAATGTGTTTACAGTGTACATCGGCACAAAAATATCTAATATATTTATATTAATAAAAATTGTAAGTAGTGTCCGATCGATACCGAAACCGAATTTCGTTTTTTATCTGATTCGGCCGAAACCGAAACTGATTTAGCGCCAAAACTCGCCGAAACTGAAATTTCGGTCGGAGACTATTTGTAAGTATGAAAAGTCCTTTTTAAATCTACATTAAACTACTGTTTTTTATGCAATGGGCAGTAGTAGTCCCATACACATTTTTTTCACCACCGCTCACCGAAAGGAAAAGTTTTAAAATAATAAAAAAAATTAAGAGCTGCATTATTTTTTCAAGTTATCTGAATTATATTTACTAAAATCATAATTGGATATGGCAGACCCATTACTCCGTTACAGAAAATAATTTAAATATTTGACTATTTGTACCCACAACGACAAAAGATAGATAAAAAAAGTTTTATCGAAAAAATGGTCTTCAATATCTCGAAAATGAGGAAACTTTTATATCGATATTTTTTTATGTCTAGTACAGCACTATTCAAGGTATCTTCTCTTGAGGTTGTCGTAGCATTCACTGGAAACTCTGTATATGGAATCAAGTATGCTTGGAATGTCTATTTAGCATATTTTCACCAATTCACATTACAATGGAAGTCGATGCAATGAAGATGTAACTACTTTATCGGGCAATGGAATGGTGATTCAAAATTTTGTAAATACAATGGAGGATGTGAAAGAACTATAATAATACAATTGTTCGTTAAGCTCAAAACAAAAAACCACTCCAACCAGCAAGCAAGCGTTTGCATGATTATCAATGGTGACTAATACATTGCGAACGATGTAAAGTAGTTTCAAAATACAGAGGCCCGGATAATTCGGACTTTGTCGCCTTATATTTCAAGATTTTAAAGCTGATTTATTCATGGGGAAAGTCACACTTTCCCTACGTAACACACTGAGGTGTGCGGAAGCACCTCAAGTGATTTTACTCGCTTGTGAATGGGATGTGGTAGAAGCAATAATTTGCGGTTTTGTGTACGCGCTGTAGCGTTTGTGTTGTCAAACGACTTGCTTCCATCTAGTATCCAGTACTAGAGAAATGACAAGTTTGTCATTTACCATTTTCGATTGGGATTCTCGAACGAAATATGATTGCGATGATCTACTTTTGTCATTAGCAATGTATTAGCAGTGATTTTGGCCGCGACCAATCACACTTACGAAATTTATCCCTCCCTAATTTGGGGGGTCTCTCGTTGCTCGGAAATCTTGCAGCATCTGAGTGCAGGAAAACGCAAGCCACATTAACCAGTTATTTTTTATTTTATTTGAAGCGGCTTTTCATAAGGATCTCTATAAAGGACTGAGTTCGCTTGTATATTTTGAGTAGTTTTTTCATTGAATGTGGCTTATTATATAAATACATTTTAAAGTCAGGGAAGAGGTGGCTTTTACGAATCAAAGTAAAAGATCAAGAAGAAGAAGAAGATTAGGATCGGAAGGATAATATTGATAATTTAGTGTAAGGTGTTTTTTTATCCCAGCGTCAGGTTGCGCCTGGGTATAACAAGTTCCTAACTCATGGGAGAAGTATTAAACATGTCATGGCATTTAGCGCCTCCACATTTAAGATACTTTTGGAGTGAGTGTGACAGACACCTCGATGCGTATATGTTTACGGCGTAGACGAGCCCGTATATCTCAGATCTTATCACATAGTCGATAGCGTATATAGCTTATTAGTTCTTAATATTTATTTCTGTCAATTTATATAATTTTAAAGTATACCCTTGCTAATATTATTTTGCTATTAATTTGTCGGATAATTCGTAGCATAAATTTCGTTTCTTTTGTATTGCTAATAGTTCAGAACCTGAAATGTTTGTTTTTAAATTTATGATTCTAGAACTTACCCTGGTTGACTGGCCGTGACGAATAGGTCTGGAACTCCTGGCGCGGCGAGGCGGTGGGTCCAGCCGAAGTGCCGGGCACCTGGAGGGCCTTCTGCACGAGCCCGGTCAGGTTGGCCAGCTGCCGCTCCATCTTCTCAACGCGCAGCCGTTGCATTTCGTCAGCGGGCGCCGGCAGCCTGCAAGCACACGGTCAAGACTATCCTACAACGTTCTGGGTTGCAATAAAGTTATTACATTAATGCAGCACAGCGTAACCAGATTCCTATTTCATAATACGAATGTGTTAATTCCAATTTTATCAGTAATGTCTAAACGCAAATATTTTTTTAATTATATATTTACCTTTAATTTACACACACACACACACACACACACACACACACACACACACACATACTCAAACACACACACACATATATAGTACATATTATGCATACTTTTATTGTTGTTTTTTTTGTTAATTATTGTATTTTTTTCTAACGTTATGTACATGATTACCCGTGACACAAGCCTAGCAGAGCGCGGCGATTTTATCAAAATAATTACGTAATTTGTGAATAATTGTGAACAATATCTTTTAATTATATTTGTTTAACTAAACAATTGCAAACAACCTCGCTGCTGCATGTAGTATCGCTGAGCCTTATTTTTTCATTGTGGCCACAATATCGCACAGCTTATAAATAATACAATCGATTAATAAGATTAAACAAATACGTATATACATGCGGATTAATTCAAAAGATAAAATAAAATATAAATTATATAATAATAATAATACATTTATAATTTCGATAGATGACATAAAAGTAGAGAACATTCTATGGAGTTCGAGAATGTAGTTTATTATTGTTGGTTCCTTTATGAAGATAGATGCAATGAGTAAAAAAAAAATTGCGAAAGAAGTAATAGAAGTTATTTTTCAATCAAGGATAAATATAGGAAAATTTAAAAAGGTGTGTTTTAAATTAAAGTTCTGTAAAGCTTGCATTGCTATGCATTAATTATTTTTAAGTTCCAAAATCTATATACAAAATTATAACAGTATACGTCAATTGTTTTAAAAGTATTTCTTTTAAATATTGATTTGATTAAAATATTGTTTTCTTATGTTATTGAAAACATATAGATTAATAGATTTTATTACAATTATAATATAAAAAAAATAATATAAAAATTGACACGTAAAAACTCATACGACATGGGAATAATTTTCTAACAAATTAAGGAGGTACGCAGAACGGACGAATTATTACTTTTATTTAAATAACATTCATAGGAACCTACTTCATTAATTTACACATACTTCATTTACAAAGAGATTGTGGCGTGTAATATTTATAACTAGTAAACCGACTATAGCCGCCGAAGCGACGATAGCCTAGTTGGGAATGGAACGGTCTACCGAGACATTGTCCGGAGGTTCAAACCCAAGGCACAACCCTCTGACTCTTCGAAGTTATGTGTGTATTGTTTATCAATTATCGTTCGCTTTAACGGTGAAGGAAAACATCATGAGGAAACCTACATACCTGAGAATTCTCTATAAGAATTTCGAGGGTAGGTGAAGTCTGCCAACCCGCACTAGGCCAGCGTGGTGGACTAAGGCCTGAACCCTCTCAGTAATAGAGGAGGCCCGTGCCCAGCAGTGGGCAATATATAATACAGGGCTGATTGCATTGCATTGCATTGCAAACCGACTATTATTTTTTCAGTACTATTAGCTACTTACTTTAAAGTTACTGTTTTTCCAGTTAACAAACCATAGGTACTTATTTTATGTTTGTTAATTTTACCCTGAGTATAACATTCGCAGGCAGAGATATAACTTAAGAGTAAAGGTTACCCTAGAATATTTTAAAATTCATTTCTGATTAAGCTTTTCTTTTTTATTTATAGAATGAGATATTTTGCCATTGTTTGCTACCTCATCATTCCGTTCGTAAGATTTGAGCGTGTTCTGAAACGTTTTGGAAGGGCTTGAGATATCGTAAGTCTTTTATGAATACAACTTACAAGTGTACAGAGAGTAAAATCTGAAAAAAATATTTCGGGGACGAATTTTAAATAGCTTTCGGTGATATTTTTTCTTAAACCTAAGCCATATAACTATGTATTGACTTTCTGTATGGAAAATTTCTTCGTTACCTTCTATCTCTATGGTTTCTAAATTATAACGGAATTAAGAGTAAGCCTTTCATGATATACTTAATGTCGTTGTATGTAGCAATATCTGCTATGTGCTAAAAGTTAAACTTTGAGATATGGAGTAAAAACATTCTCGTGTAAAATTTTGAAACAAATTTTGTATATTGCATATTTTTCCTAGCGCTCATAGTTCGCTGAGTAACGATTAGAATCACATAGCGGCGTTTATACATCAAAGTTTGGGCAAACAAGTCATATTAGTCAAAATGTTGAAAGCTCATAAAAGTGTACATAGCAAATGTTGACTTGACCACGACGTTATGTTAAATTTGTTATCTTATAATGTCAGCGCATTCATAACTATATTTCAGTAGTTTATATTTTAACGAATAGTTGGATGTTAATAAATCGGAGTTGTGTAAAATGTAATACATAGTGAATTGGTTTTTATTTAGTTGTTATTAAATGACGAGACGAGCGTCGCGCTCGTTTGATGGTTAGCGATACGAACGCTAATAAACAGTACTTATGACCTACCCAGACAGCCCTTCGCATACGAGAGACCTACCACCCGTGAATGAAAATGTTAGCAACAAAATGTTAGTAAAGCAATAAAATCATATCCTAAACATATCGTGGGAAATGATTAAGCGATTTAGAAAATCGGTTACATACATCGTGTACGCATTTTATCTAAATGTACCATAATACTTCATGATTAAAGAGTACATTTTTGCATAACGCATGCCTATGGAAATTTTCAAGAGGTTTACTAAATTTTCGTGTTTCGCATCCAGTGATTATTGTGCGTTTGTAAGGTTATATGAGGAGGTTCTTTTCAAAACTTGATTATTCCACTTTCGACAGAATTTACTTTTTTTTTGTGTTTGTAACATTGAAATAAAGATGCCGCGAAAATAAAATTCGATCAAAACCTGTTCATTACAGTACAAAAAAAAAGTTTTAATCGGATTTTATTTTCGCGGCATCTTTATTTCAATGTTACAAATACAAAAAAGTGAATTCCGTCGAAATTGGAATAATCAAGTTTGAAAAGAACCTCCTCATATATAAACCCGCGCTGTACCTGGCATCATAGTGCGGACGTGGCATCGGCCGAGGCGCAGTCGTGATCGGGTTCACGCCGTACATTTGATACGAGTCGTCGATTATCATCGCGTCACTGGAATTTATAAACACACTAAACACCACGAAAATTCCATCTAACCTTATCATAAATTACTTTAGACCAGCTTTTGCCCGCGGCTCCGCCCGCGTTTATAAGTTTTTCCGGTATAAAAGTCCTGTTTTATATTTTCCCGGGATAAAAAGTCCTGGTTTATATTTTCCCGGGTTAAAAAGTAGCCTATGTGTTAATCCAGAACATGATCTACCCGTGTGCCAAATTTCATAGAAATCCGTTCAGTGGTTTTTGCGTGAAAGAGAAACAAACATCCATACATCCAGACATCCATACATTTTTACAAGCTTTCGCTTTTATAATATTAGTAGGATTTAAACAAGGCCGGTTATCGTTCGGAATTGCAATAAATAGGTACAAAAATGTTAATTTGATCCAACCATCGAACCTTATGAGTTCAGATGTTCCTTAAACAATACCGGGTAAAAACGAATAGAAATAATTGTATTTATACATAATATTAAGAAATAGTACCTATTGCGGTATTCAGCTAGTACAATTGATACTAATCACAACATACAATCGCTTATGGATTATACTGCAAATCTCATAAACAAGGAATGCGAGGCTTCTTAGCTAATTACGATTATGCTGAATTCAAACGTACAATATAGTTGTAATAATTATGGTTTTCCGTAGGTAATAGAGTTTAGCTCTATAATGACTCTATAATGCCACAAAAATGGGTACAATTTTTTTAAAATTGCTCATGGTTCAAGGTTTTTGAAAAGTTCTGCACATTTAATCTTCACACCTTATTACCAATTACAATATTTTTCTACGTCTACTGTATGATATAAAATTATATATATAATATCAATAATATTATGAGCTTTGCCAGGGTAAACCACCGTTGATGAGCAAACGATAAGTCTTACGCCGCCGAAATCAATGCGCAAGCACTATTATAACCTATGTCACACACGCAATGATTTCGAAATTCTTAAAATGTGAGTTCTAATATAAACGAAACATCCTGGAATATAATAATAATTAATATTCGTAACTATACACACATATAGAACTTACCCTGCCTCTTCATCAATGACTGGAGTAATGTTCGGACGTCCAGCCCCTGGGCCCATGAACTGGGTGTAGTACGGGTCTTCGTAGGGAGCCCTGGCGGAGCTGCGCTCAGGTGACGACATGTACCCTTCTCCAGCATGCCCTGTGGTGAACGTGAAGCTTGTATTCAACAATCAAACACAATGTAGCGAGAAGCGGGCAACTTACAAATGTTTATTGTTTTATATTTAATTTGTCTGTTTGATTTGCTAAATTCTGTTTAAATATGCCCTAGCACGAATTAAAGCAATTTAGTATTGAGAACAGGATGCTCTGAAGCTAATTGATTACTGGTTTGCGAAGCGAATTATAGCTTTCACATTGTTGTGTTGCCCGCCTCTCTTGCCTAATTTGCCAAAAAAAATTATGCATCTGCCAATAGTCACAACATATAGAGTTCGAAAATTCACATTTACAAGATACGAGGAATCTTGAAAGAAAGCTATAATTATAATTGATTATACCGTACAAAGCATGCTAGGCGAGAAAATTTGGCTATAATACTCGTGTGACAAAATATATTTACGAAAACAAGAAACGGATACAATACCTTCTATAGATGAAAAAATTAGTCAAAGTTCAGCGGAGATGAAGTTTTACCCAAACAAACATGTAGGCTTAAATTAAAGAGACTTTAAGAAGATACAAATCTGAAATCCCGTTAATACTTATAAGTTAATCGAAACACTCGATACATGAAGCCGATTGTATTGAAAAACGTGCGTCTGTTGGCGCTGCGTTAATTAAAGAAAAGCATTAGCAAATGAATGTATTTAAGCTCTCTAGAGGTTCCGTTTACCGGGGATCGTGTACAGTTGTTCGGGGGCCCGAGGACATTCGGGCGCGGCGAATGGGAAACATCGCTCCGAGCCAGTGCCCGGGATGTAAGCGCGTAGGGGCTTGGCCGGAGGGACACCTACGCACACACCTACATATCTGTACCACGACCCCTTAAAATCTTTATTTACACATACAAAACTCATAATCACACGTCCACCAGGAAGTCACTGACCAAATGATAGGGATAAGGAAATGACAATTCAATAGCTTCCTGAAAATGGCATAATTTCTCGATTTGTAACGTTGGCGTATATTAGTTGTTATTACCTGTTCCTGGCATGGTCTTCACGCGGTCGGCTGGCACCGGCGGTGCGGCAGGAGAAAAAGCGCGTAGGATGGTCCCTCCCCTGGGCAGCGTGCTCGGGGCTTGAGCGCCCATGTAGTAGACTGGTGCTTTCACCTGTAACAATAAAAACGTTACGTAAGTCATTTCTCTTCTTCTCTTCTCAGTGGTACACTCCTGGTGTAGTGATCGTGGTTATGGATTGTCTCTAAAATTAGTTCCGGCTCTAGCGTGACTTCTATATCTCTGATTTTATATTTTTTGGAATCTTGAAAAAGAAACAGTCGAAGGCGGGACTCCAACCCACGACCTCCGGCGACCTCTATATCTCTCTCTATTTATGGCCCTATGTGTGCATTCAGTAAGGTAATAGTATTTCCCACAGCTTCCACCACTTAACTGTGTCAATAGCTTTACGATAATCCACAAAGCATATCAACAGTGGATTATTAAACTCACGTGCTTTCTCTATGATCAGTCATAGGTTGAGAATCTGTTCGCGTGCGCCTTTTCCTTTGACAAAGCCAGCTTGTTTTTGAACAATCTCCCGGCCAATATAGGCCTGTAGCCTGTTATTCAATATATGAAAAAGAACTTTGCTCGCGTGGTATATCAGAGATATTAGGCGGTAATTGTTACACTTCTTAAATGGACCGTTCTTGTGGAGCGGTATGAACAAAGAATGCGACCAATCCTTAGGCCACTCTTATGTTTTCCATATTTGTAGACAAATGGCATGTAGGATGTCAACACAGTCATTTCAGTTGCTAGTTATTTGCACTAACAAATTTAGAAGAATACAATAAAGGTTAAAGGTCATATTATTATAATAATACTGCCAATCAATGCTATAAATAACCCATAATTCTATTGAACGAGTTATATTTTCAGATGCCGTAAGGTATTAAGCCTCAAAGCTTATAACAATAAGATTCTTAATAGCCGCCAATTAGCGTATAAAACCAATCGATCCTTTTTACGAACAGCGTAAAGTTGAATATTTAATTGTTATCATGTTCATGAATTTATTGTACCTAATTAAAATGCCAGTCTGTCCGCGTTTTACGGTAATTGTTGCATCGACCGTGCACTTTTTTAATTATTTATTTAGTGTTCAATTAACAAGCTACTAACTAGTTTGAATTTTACCGCAACAGTTTTTACGTTGTGTTTATTTAGGCTAATAAGCTAGTGGGTCTTTGTGAATACTTCTTTTTTTTGAGTAAATTTTCAAAAAACCTTTTTTAGTTCTTACTAAGTCATATTAGAAATTGATTCTACAGACATCTGTTTAAGCTATATGTTGTGTGCTCGTAAACGAAAAAAATACTAGTTTGTTCCACTAGCGGAACCTGATTTACTGAATTACGCTTCTTAGATTTAATACTACAAAGCGAAACAATTTTTGTTATAATACAAGCACGACGAAGCAAAATATCGAACGTACACGTGCCTCAAGCATCATTGTATCGAAGAGAAACTAATGCAAGGCATGCGGTCGCTAGAACAGGTGGACTACGTGATATTTTCACAAAATACGCTCTGTATTATTTGTCGTAAATAAAGTTTAGAAAAATATGGAAGAAGGTTATAATTTCTTTATACAGCTAGAAATCTGTAAAATGCTGAAAAACGGCAATTAATATTTATAACAATTAACCATTAACAACGCATATCAAATGACGAGATAAGTGTCTAATACGCAAAGAATTTTTTCAAAGCGGAGTCAGACGTAAACAATGTATTTGCGGCGAGGTTTACAAACACACAATCGTGAACAATCATTCCATTCAACATTGGTGACTGCTCAGTTGGCATGCTGTTTTAGATAGAAAACGAGTGAAAATCAGTTGGATTAATATAACCATTCATTTCTTTTTACTCAGGTAAGTTCATAAATAAATTGATCTGGCTTTTTATTACAGCGATATATTGCAAAAGCGATTTAGTTTATAAAATTTTATGAAATATTAATAAATGTTACTTAATAAATAATTATGCTTTTGTAAGAGCATTTTAAAATGTTATGCAATTTATTACCTTGTATCAACCAGATCAATACAATCATTCAAATACATAAACGAAGGCATAACTAATAATGACGAGGTATTAAATATTATTATGATAATTTTCTAATTAAAACTACTTTTTTAGGTCGTATAAATTATGTGGATAAAATTCATGGTGACATTGAATTTATTGGTGGCAGCTGACAGTATTAACCGACCGGTGTACAAAATTGTTTTGACTCAGAAGGGATTTGCTCAGGTAAACTTATACAAGTTAAGACAATAAAACCATACGACAATACCATGCAGATAATTTATTGATAGATATTTTATTCCCCAACACAATTTTTTTTTCCTCCCTCTTTCTCATTTTATGTTATATCATTATTTATTACACCTTTATTGTTTATCTCTGCATTACCCTAATGTTGGCTGGTAGAGAATGCCATCGGCATTAAGTCCGCCTTATACATTGTTGTATAAAAATAATAAAATAAATAAATATATTATGGTCTCACCTATCCTGTAGAATCAGCATGTATATGCTGGTAGTGAAACATATTTTATCGTATCCGGCTGGATAGCCACCATCGTACACACGGTGTTGAAACCCGCTATTGACCCATATAAATGTTTCTCGTGCCGGGATCACCCTGTATATAACCGGTTCAACCGGTAATGATCTCTCGGTCGGCACTCTATCTAGACCCCACTCTAACACCAGGGGCAGTAAGGTCACTTTGCCCAGACAGCATAAAAAAGCTGTGTCGACTCATTTCAATTTTTAAATCGAAGCAGTCATTTATCATATTAAAAAGCATTTATGTCCCTTATTATAACATAGCCACTGCTGAGCACGAGCCACCTCAGCAATCAAGGGGGTTTAGGCCTTAGTCGACCACGCTGGCCTAGTGCAGGTTGGTAGACTTCACATACCTTCGAAATTCTTCTTCTCAGGCATGCAGGTTTCCTCACGGTGATTTCCTTCACTGTTAAAGCGAGCGATAATTCACAAAGAATACACGCATCAATTTTTATAAAAGTCAGAGGTACGTGCCTTTGAGTTTTGAACCTGCGGACATTCCTCTCGGCAGTCCGTTCCACTCCCCACTAGGGTATCGTCGCTTGGTATCCTGTGTTAATGCGGTTTCGGATCCAGCTGGGCTAATCAGGATTTACGTAAATTGTTCCTTTCCCGTTTAAGATAGGTAGCTAGTTTTGCGGGATTAGGGACGTAAATTAAAATTGTAAAGTACAAAATTAAGAAACAGTGTAACTAGATGTAAGTAGCTAGCATTTCCCTTGGATTCCGTTACGCGCTATTCATAAGCAATATTATTTTCCCTACTAACGATCCAATGTGCAAATTACTTGAAGTTTCTTTAATAATAATTCATTATGAACTTGACGTTGAAAATGTTTACATGGTACTAATAACCTGCCATATGCATACTTGAGAATGTCACTGTCAGTGGTATTATCCCAGCAAAGGAGCGCTTTTATAATGAAGAGCATAATATGATTAACATCAAGAATAATGAAACATTTTATTATTACACGTGCAGGCGGGGGACGAGTAAGGTAATCTCTAAATTAAGTCTTATTACCTGTAGCGTTGGTTTGAAAGTTTAGCGTTTGTTTGGTTGGTTGGTTAAAAATATTTTATTAATATAAACCTCCATTATTAAAACATTTAAATATTTTATATTTTTGATTAAATATTTAAAAAATACATGTTGTTTGGTGGTAGCAGTTATCTAAGTATTATATACCATACCGTAAAAATATGTTTTTTTTTGTAAGTCGACATAAATAGATTAAAATCATTTTTGTCGATGGATATAAGGTCAGGGTAGATATAGGTGACCTGTTGAATGCCAAATAACCCTATTATACATTGTAAAATTCTATTTTCTTGAGTGAATTGACGCAATTGAGCGTGGCAATCGATTATCAAAACTCCGTTTACAAACGATATACGATGAGTCTGGATAAAATGCCTTATGCTTTAGTAATAATTTACATATTTTAGTGTAAGTTCAGAGAAGCTCTTTCCATTCTACCGACGAATAAAATAGTTCTCATTGTATGGATCAATATCTTTTCAAGTACGTTGCGGTGTTGAATATTGAAGCGATATGAACATGACAAAATTTGATGGAATTGCAGTTCCTTCAGTATGACGTTGAAACGCCGCCCCTGAGGGAGTTCACATTCTGCACATGGATTAGAATGTACGATCTTACTTGGGACCAGAGCATCTTTACCTACGTCGGTGAGCACTAACAGATATAACGTGATATAAATATAGAATACTAGCTTTTACCCGCGGCTCCGCCCGCATTAAAAAGTTTTCCCGGGATAAAAATCCTGGTTTATATTTCCCCGGGATAAAAAGTAGCCTATGTGTTAACCCAGGACATGATCTACCCGTGTGCCAAATTTCATCGAAATCCGTTCAGTAGTTTTTGCGTGAAAGAGGAACAAACATCCATACATCCAAACATTCTTACAAACTTTCGCCTATATAATATTATTAGGATTAGGATTAGGATTGTTACTTATAAAAATATTTTTCATGCTAGCCAATTTCTGTTCTGGACATTTCCATTGCAATGAATTGAATTAACTGAATTCCTTTCAGCTGGAAATATATTATGACGAAATCCAATGTTCACCGTACACTGGAACTACTTACACTTTGAAATTAATTCAAAGGAAAAATAAATTAGCTAGAATTACAGAGCTTACAATTTCACGCTTATTTCAAAGAAACTTTCTTCAAGCCACCACCTTTATTTAATAAATTAAAAATCATACGTTTGGAACAGTTGCAGATTTAATCAACAGCGCTGAGGGAGCTCAGTCCGCCTTTCCTTTGACACAATTTGCTAGGGTTTCTTTGTGTCTTCATTAGTGCCAGTAAAAAACATTTTCTGTCTTTATATACGCAATCCGATATAAAACTTTTATATTTGAATATAATATTGCTTCCATGTGCTTGGAAAGAGGATAATAATATATCTAGCAAATAAACATAAAATTGATATCTGACCGTAACACGAGTTACACATAACATTCAATCAGCTATGAGGTTACCGTAGCGAGCTCGGCTCAGATTAATCGTATCTTTTGATGTCCACAATCATCCATGTTAAAACATGGCGAAGGGATTAGAGAAGAGGTAACAGGTGCAATTAGGCTTTGCAACTTCCAATCATTAGCAATCGTAGCGGATTTGGCTTTACCTAGTCGAATTTCCTCGTGCTAATCAACATCAATATCTACCCTAAGAGATTACATTCTACATCGTAAAGCCTATAAGTCGTCACAGTTCACAGAATATTCATTTTGTTATTAACTCTAGCTCTTTCATTGATGCAACAGAATAGCTGGGATATAGTTCTTACTTTATCTGTATATTATATAAAACAAAGTCGTGTTAGTAACACCATTTATAACTCAAGGACTGGACCGATTTTTATGTTCTTTGATTTCTTGGATTTGCCTGCACCCAGAATAACAGAATAACTACAATGAGTTTATGGGACGTATGATTACGAGACATGGACATAAATTTGTAACATAGATATTGAAAGATGATTTACAACGGCGCGTTGCATGCAACAGTCAATAGCCAGGCCGTGTGTGAAAATTCAGCAATGGCTATTCATAATGATGTGTTGTAGCCGAAGCTTATGTATGGAAAAAAATGCTGATGTGGACAGAAGAAGCTCGAAAGTCAAGTAAATGAGGTGGAAATGCAGCCCTTACGGAGTATATATAGTCACTATTGGTGATCGCACGAGGAATAGAGAGATTGTAGTCAAATTCAGTAGGACATGGTGACTAACATTAAACGAAGTATGCTGGGATAGGCCACATGGTGAGGTTGGATGTAGGACGAGTCACCAAAGTATTTATCGAGCGAATACAGGTAGTGCGGATGCAGGGAAGCGCCCGAGGAGAACAGGTCAGGAGTACCTTTAAGTGGCGAAAATGTATGAGGAGTACGATATGGAAAAGGCGAAACAGTCACTCGACACTATATCTGGACCCCACTCTACTTACTATCAGGTGCAGGGGGGGCAGTATCTGGCACATTGCCATGTCAGTATAAAAAAGGTGTGTCAAGATCTTAGCATGTGACGTTTAATAGTCTCTGCCTACCCCTATGGGATAATGGCGTGACTTTACATGAATGTATGACTTTTATTTAGCTTTAAGCCCATTTATTGATCTTAATTATTAATTTTGAGTTGAATAAATTTTTAACCCTCGACAAAAATAAGGGGTGTTATAAGTTTAGGGTGTGTATCTGTGTATCTGTATGTATGTTTGTGGCATAGTAGTACTCAAACGAATGGACCGATTTTGACGTGGTTTTTTGTTGTTGTTTGAAAGCTGATGTGATCGAGATGGTTCTTTATGAATATCTGTTCAGGCGTTTAAAGATTATCAGCTCATTTCCAACTTTCACAACTTCGATTGATTTAAAATTTGGTGTACTGTGACTTTGGCAACATTTTTAAGACATGTTAACCTTAATCTGATGCTGCAGCATCAAGTAGTCTGCGGGTTACCCAACTCTTGAGCAACTTGTAGCAGATATAGCGTGTGTGGGCTCATATGAATGGTCTCAACGAGTAGGTGTTAGATAGTTGATTATACAAGGCCCCATAATGGAGAAATAGTAATTTAAAGAGTTTGAAATAAAAAATAAATTAAAATTTAAGTAACCCTCGACGCAAAATCCTCTAAAATGTATAAAAAATAAAAGTTTCTTTGTCGTTTAAGTACCAACTTACATTTTGACCCAAGCGTCCTCGCGTCGGGGGACCGAATTCCAGACTATGGAGATAAAAATACCTCTTTAGTGGTCCCCCGAAGCAACGACGCTTGGGTCGCAATATTACTTGGTACTTAAACGACAAAGGAACTTTTTTTTAATACTTTTTTTGAGGGTTTTGGGTCAAGGGTTACTTAAAATTAAATTATATTTTTATTTGAAAGCTTTTAAAATAACTATGTTCTCCATTATTGATTTTGAAGCCGTATGTTGTTCGCCGGGCCAGCTAGAATAAACATGGAACATTATATAATACGCAGAGAAATTGTAGGCACATATTTTTATTTATTTAAATTATAATAACATTTTAATAACTATAATAACTTTAAGATAAGTTACCATGCGTAACATTCATCAACTAGAGAAGTACAAAAAAACTAAATAAATTTACATTTAAAGTTTATGTTATACTATTAGCTTTTGTCGGCTCCTCCGCCCGCGTTAGAACGTTTTTTCGAGATAAAAGTCCCTCTTTATATTTTCCCGGGATAAACAGTAGCCTATGTGTTAATCAAGGACATGATCTACCCGTGTGCCAAATTACATCGAAATCCGTTAAGTAGCTTTTGCGTGAAAGAGTAACAAACATCTATACATCTCACATACGAATTTTCGCGTTTATAATATTAGTCTGATATAAACTAGAGGTATATTCATGTAAATTTTGTATAAATGTATTTATACATTAAATATGAGCAAATATTTATGTATAAATGCTTCGGTCCATATTTCTTACTTGGTCGCAATAAAACACTGCCATATTCCTGCAAGGCCGTCACCAATAGCGTCATTATTTTTATTATTTTGGAGACAAGTAATAATCCACATATAGTTTATTTATTTATTGAAACATCAAGACTTTTTTTAAGTATAATATGTGCATTCATGTAAAGTTTCTTATTTAGGGTCCATCGAGCGTTAATAAAGCGAAGGAAATACGCTGGCTTTTGTCAGAGCCACGACTGAATGGGGAAATAATATCGTGATTCATTTTTGATTTTGAGATTTGTTTTTTTTTATTTGTTCGATAGACGTTAAGGCACGCTATTCACCGCAGTGGTTAAGATGAAGCATATTTAACTTATGAATAGGTATTGAGGTGAACAGGCTACTTGATACAGGACGCAGGAACGCGCTGGATGCAGGCTGCTTTTGACAGGTCCGTTTTGAAATCTTTAGGGGAGGTCTATGTTCAGCAGTGGACGTCATATGGATGATGATGGTGATGGTGATGATGATAGAGGGTCATCATTTAAGACTTTGAGTTTTGTTGTGCTCAAAGGGTAATTAATATATTATGTTTATGTGTCCGATATAGCGATAGGCTCGCAGAATAGCACATAATAAAACGGAAACAATTTTGGTACAACTTAGTTGCCTTCCTCGTAGGGTAAATTGTGAGTTAAGGTTATATAGGTACAGAATTATACGCCGTATCAAGAATATAGGATCAAGTCGAATTCCTCACGTAAATTCTCTAAATCCCAACAAAACAGTCTGATCAGATATATGACCATAGTAACAGCTAATTGTTAGAACTATTTACTACTAAATATGATAAAATAGTATCAGTGATTTATTAAGCAAATATATGTACAATATTATTGCGATCGTAATGAATTTGACCTGCTTTAAAGTATGAACTCGTTTTGACGGTTGCACAACATCATATATTTTCGGTTTCGCTTACGCAATAAAAACGAAAAAGGTCTCATGTAATCACCTGACGTGTATCGCATTAGACCTTATCCCGCACCCTTTATTGATAACAACTTTTTGTACTCGATATGTAAATTATATTTGGCGCTAAGTTGTATTAAAGCTACCAAGAAATACCAAACCTACATCAGGTTTGGTATTTCTTGAACGACGAGATTTAACTTTTGCAAAGAACTTATACTTCGCTTGAATTGGGGGTATATATAAATTCGTATTAACATAATATAGTAAATGTGCAAGGCATTTTATATTTTTAAAGATTTAACTCCTTAACTGCGTGACTATTTTAAAACTATGACAGACTGATTCAACATTTATATAAATGACTGACACAACACCTTCACAAGCATCGTTATGGGAATGTTAGCCAGAAGTGTAAAAAGGATATCCACCAAACTACATTCTGAGCTCCATGATCGGAGATGTTCCCTGATTGGGAGCGAGCTAATTTTTTTTATTGCGTCTAATGACGAGACGAGCATGCCCTTCACCTGATGGTAAGCGATACGACCACCCATAAACAGTAGAAACACCGTCCAGCACCATGATAATATACTAATATAGTAATAAATGTAATGTCAATTACTACTGTAATTGCCTTTACTACATACTGTACGAAGCCCAGGCAAAACAGCAGGTAAATCGACGAGCCCTTTTTCGTTCAGTGACGATTTAAACGAACTACAGGAAACCATATATTGATTACAATGAACATTATCATGGAACGATTTGTTTACTAAGATTTTTGATGGCGAGTTTTTTATCCTCAACACATAAATTACACAGGCATATGCTCAGCTAATTTTATTTTTTAGCTCTACCCCAAACGCAATAAGATTTACTCAACCAAACATTTCTAAAATTATATTATAGAGCCGACACTGCGAAAATTTTCATTCAAAAATTTTTAGCCGTTTCGTCAGTAACTAAATCTACCGTGCAATAACAAAATACCTATGCAAAATTCATGCGAGTATATTTTGACATGGTCATAATGCTATATTGGCATAAATGTCCTTCCAAAATATTGTTTTCTTTACAAAATTTACATACCGAGACGTCTATGTGACATGCCCAGATAAGACAGCGACTTATTACCAATTGGCAATAACTTTTGTACCAAAAATTTGCTCCAGACACACATAGCAAAGAAGACTATAAAAATAAAAAAATGGCAATTCTTAATTACGCTCTTATTTAGTGGCAAGCAACGTAATATAAAATTGTGTGTTAGCATACCTGACAATGACGTCGAAGAAGAAAGTGATCTAATCTTGAGACAGCTTTAATTACAAGTTACCGTAAAGACGGGAACTCTATTACTCTCACGAGTTATTTAAGGCGTTTATTGTTTGCGTGAGAATAACTTGATGTAAATACACAGAATGCTATCGTGTGGAGTGAACACATATTTAGTTTTGTATGGAAATTTCACTGTTACATTTCTTTCAACTAAACAATTTTTTGCAACGTAAAACTGGTCATTGTTTGGCCTTGTAATTGAAACAGCTCTTAAGTTAGATGAGGCAAAGAAAAATTCCAACATGTTCGAAATTAAGCGACATAAACGGCCATATCTTATGATGGCTTTGACCTCACTGGTGGTAGGACTCTCATATGTAAGAGTCCGTCTTGTGGGTAAATTTTAAAACCATGCAGCTTCAGAAAAAGTTCTCCCCCTAAAATAAAATCTTATGTTACCTAAATTGCAATGTTATTAATTGATATTTTTTGGATTTAAATAGCACACAATAGGGAAGTATTTACCCTTTGTTGAGACTGTGTTATGGTATGTGGCATTTTATACTGAGTGCGCTGTGAAATGTTATATTAGCACAATGAAAATACTTATAGGTAGGGTTTTATGCTGCAACAGTATGAACCTTCCTTCTATAATGGTTTGCAGTATTTGGCAAACATAATATTTTTTACACTTGACACTATTAGTAATCAAAATGATACGGCTGTCGTTGCTATCGTGTAATATTATAAACATGCTTCGAAACTGTGTCTACGCAACATTTTTTTTTACGTGTTAAGTTGAAAGTCTCACAATTCAAACCAATTTATTATGACTTATAAATCAGTTAGTAAATAAAAAATTACGCAAATTTTCCATTTCGAAAGTCTTTGGCTAAATGTAATTGAAATGTACTGAAAGATCCTGCGACAAATTCATTTATATTCGTTTGGTAATACGTACTGGAGCTTTTACTAATGTTTTATTCCAGACAAAGTATCTACCTGTGATGGTCATTTCCACACTTCTTATTCGACCAGAACGTCACCGCAGACGATAGATAGACGATATAATACTTAATCTTTATACAATGCCAAGTATGGTTTCCACGATTTAGTATTTAAAACCCGTTTATTTCGTGAACCTATTCAAAGTTTAATTTACAATTAGGTATAAATCATGCAAGGCGCTGCGTAAGCCCTGGACGAAACATAAGCTAAATTTCGCCAGATGGCTTTAGTAACCCGACATTACGGTACTTACTTATTTTTTCTTATAGTAAATTATCTGTATCCTTACAAATCCTATAACACTCTAAAGATCGAAGTGATAGTATATCTAATGTCAAGTCAATCATTTAAATCGTTTCAGTTAATCTTACATACACTAGAATATATGATTTCGTGAGAATAACGTATTGTTCTCCAAATGCCACAGTAAGAAAAAAATGCCATTACAATGAACCGCTGTCAAGTAATTCCGTTCACCGCTATAATGTTCCATTGCCTTTTAATTCAGGTTACCCTTAAGGTATTGTGGCATTAAAATTACTTAATAGGTATTTCATGTTAAACTACGACAGTAAGTATTTCACAAAAAACATATTGATATTTTGTGGTGCAATTTTGTAAAAAAAATGCGTTAATTGGCAGTTTTGAATTGTTTCGTAATCGGGTGAGAGGCAGTCAAATGGAGTTTGACTTCTTTATAGTATTACATATAACTTCCGCTAAGGGACTTTTTTACGTTTTACATAATAAACAGTAATTTAAAATCGTATAGGTACGCGGGCGAAGTAGTCGATTTTTATTCGATCTAACTGAACGATTTGGCTTGATAGGTACACAATAGATTGTAATGCCATATAACTAACAATACGTATCTGTAGGTAGATCTCTATAGAGCATACAGCTTCCCTCGCATTGAGAAAGAAGCGGCCTGAGGGCACAAATCCCGCACAGACGGCTATTGTAACACAAAGATGCTTCGCGACCATCGCGGGGCATTAGTATAGTACCCGGTTGAGACGTGAAACGTGCACAAGGTTCGCAGGCGGGACAAATCTATCACTATTGTTTCAGATTCAGGTAGGTGTAGTGACGTCAAAATCGATACAAACAATGACGAAAAAAAATCGTGTTTCTAGTTTTCGGATCAAGAGAAAACTTTCCTCTTGGTTTCTGAAATATATCAATAATGCAGATGATGGCAGCCAGTATCAGAACGTGGCTACAAGCATCTTATATTTATATATGGTTAGTAAATAACCAATCATCTACCTCCTTATTTTTGGTTGGTTGCTTGAATAACTTCATATTATTATCGGACATTAAAAATTAATGTTACATTATCACAATCATACAATATCTAAACATTCGATTATGTCTCATTTGCATTATTTTGATCGATCTGTATTCTTACTAAATGAACAGTTAATGATACGAATATTTATAAGAAGTGTTCGACGTCTTTTGATGTTGTCGTTGTGAATCTGAAGTTGACTTTGATGTTAGCCTTTAACTCTGCAACTAAGCAAAACTTGCTGCTGGAATGCTTACAAGAGTTTTACTTCGGACAATCATAAAAAGAATGAATACATAGATGTTATTATTGAGCTTGGTTTAGGCTATGTCACTGTATATCGCACTATTTATGACTTGAAGCCTCGGAGAAACCCGTATAAAAACATAGTAGCCATAGCTTAAACCAGTAAAGCTCGGCGTGTCAGTGGCGGGTAACATATTTATAATGAGCCTAATCCATATTTTTTGGATATTCGTAATTCAGTTTTGGCTTCAAATAGTATCATTTTAGAATCTCTGAATGACACAGGGTTTACTGATCTACAGTCCGTAGACGGATAGTAGAGCCCCAACGGTAAACAAACCTACGCTAGATTCCAAAATACATATTGGCCGTGTCCCGTACTTGTGAAATGTCATGACTAGAATGTATGACATGCATTTGCATATCCATACATGTAGATGCATAACGATATTTTTATAGTATTATTGCGTAATATTTTCCTTTTTTATACGAGCATGGCAAAGTTACTCCACTGCAATTGGTGGTAAGCGGGGTCCAACAGTAGAATGTTGACGGACGCTCACGTCAGATGGCATCTCTATGTACAGTTACCAGCATAAGTAGATGAACAAATTCAAATTTTAAAATTGCCTACATACTTTTGTGTTCTTACTAATCTTTTTTTTCTCATCACAAAATAAAAGAGATTTGATTTACTTCATACGAAGAAATATTTTTTTCAGTTTAACGTATACGTATACGTTTAACGTAGCGTATATAGGCGATTTGAAATTTTGATTTTGAGCAGATATTTATGCTGCTGACTGTACACTTCGTCAGTGATCTTTACTGGGCAACTTAAGTGGCGTATTTTGTCGCGATGTTTATGATAGTACATTATACGCATCGTTTCTCCTACAAAAAAGAAAAAAAAAAGATAAAGGATAAAGGGTTCTTGTGTGGTTCACGTACACGACTTCTAGAATTTTCTTTTTCATTTGAACCTTCCCAGTGTTAAAGCAGCATTAATTGGTCGTATGTTTACATTATTTTAATGTTGTCGATATTTTAAAATATTTTAGATATTATATCTGGCTTCAGATTAAGTAATTTAATAGAAATATTTCCTTTACTGTAGATTATGTTAAAAAAAAACAAAGCAGAATGCATAACATGTTACCCAAACAAAGCGGGTCAGTTTTAATATTTTAGTTAGTAATATAATATTACCAGTAGGCTAACCGATATGTTACTACTTTGTCGTGTAGAGAAAGCAAAAGGAGCTCATTTCATACAGCTTAATATTAAATTGGGATTAAATAATCGTGCAAGTATGATTAGTGTTTATTCGGCATCATATAATTTTAATTACACATTCTATTATCCTGATTAAATATTTATATATCACGGTTCATGTTTTTTTATCATGTATAGGTACTGTGTATTTTTTTTGCTATAATTATAGTTTTTTAGTATATGCATGCATAGCTAAAGAGCAGTTCAGTTTCAAATAAATGGAAACGACGCCATATATTTGTTTATTCTTAATAGTAGCTTGAGATTCAGAAAACGCAAAATATATCTGTAAATATATTTAAAAGATATTTCGCAGTCTCTTTATATAGCCTGAGGTTTGCACTAGATTATAAGCGCAATAAAACACTATTTATTTCGTAATGCGTCGAAAATTATTGTTGGCGTCATTGATGTATTAAAAACCCGTTGGCGTTAATAAAAAAACAAAGTATACGCATCATTTCCACAATAAAAACATAATAAAGACAACTTAGAAGCATATTGTTCTTCGTGTGTAGCTTACCCAAACAACCATGTGTTGAGGTAGGCTAGCTTTATTTAGTTACCAACGGGGCTTTTACGATTGGCACGAAGTTATAGATCTAAATATTCATGAACATACGAGGATTCCATTTGTAAAAGATAAATGTTAAATAGACGTTTAATTCTTGATAAAATTCAAATTAAAATCGATGCAAATAATTGTGAAGCAATGAGTAATTTATTGTATCTGTTCTGCTTCCAGTGAATGGCAACAACAGAGTTATACGGATATGGTTGAGCTCAGGAGGAAAACAAATTAAGATTTCCATCAATGGACGGGTGACATCCAATTCTCATGTGGACATCGTAAAAGATGTATGGCGCCATGTTTGTCTCTCGTACCAATCGGATTTCGGAGCTTGGGCATTATACATCGACGCACGCCTTTTATCCTGCGAGGCAACACAAAGCGTAAGCCATTCTTATTCGTGTATACAAAATCTGTTAAACGTCAAACCAAGTTAAGTATCATTACATTATTGAATAATTCAAGCAAAAATATTTGTGAAGACAAATGACCGCATAACTTTCCGGTGAGTGAGGTCTCCCAGGCCACGACTTATAACTAGAGATTATGATGTGATAAATCGACAAAGACATCTATTACGAAACTATATCCCGACAAGGCTGTTCGTATGCATATCCACAGTGATAGTCTCCCAATATCACGATCACCTGCGGCTGATCAATGCCTTGACGAAAATATTGAGAAACACATTTTTAAATAGTGGCACCTAATTATGTGAAACTTGCAAACATAAATGCGTATATTTATTGTACTAACATGAGATACGGAGCGTAATGTTAATGCTCTTGTTCCAGCTGTATGGCTTCGTTCTGCCGGCTGGTGGAAGCGTGATTGTAGGCTACGGCACCGCCGACAACGGTAACAATACCTCTCCACTTGCACTCTCATTAAAATTAAACAAATGTTGTTACATTGTTATTTCATATTCATACCTTCACAGGTGAGCCAAACGGCTTTGAGGGCGAGATCTTTGGTGCGAACATGATCTTAACGTCAACAATAGAACGTAATTACACAACAAAGAATGATCCTGTACATGAACAAAAACCCTTTACAAGGAACAAAGTGAAAAGTCAAAACAAAAATAGCTACATAGTATTAAAAGACTTGCAAACCGACGAGATACATAATAACTTTGAAAAAACTTTATTGCCACCTTTTGTGAATAAAACAGGAAGTTACATAAAATTTCGAACTCCTCACAGTTTATTCGAACATAATGTTGGCGTAAATCTGAATTCCACCGCACCCAACTTGGATACTAAGTCACAAGAGATTTTAGACTTCTCAGTAGCAGATAAAGTACACACAACAATTTATAAAGACAAAATGAACATTTTGGCACGTAGGATTGAATCGAAAAAAACTACGAGTAAAGCGATCCAATCTGAATCTAGGACGCCGGACAATGTTAGCGCTCTTACAATATCAGAGTATGAAACTACGCCACCCCCTTCTCTCGCGAGCACAAAGTACTTTACGCAAAACTTTGAGATGGAAAAGCGCCCTGCCCCGCTCTCTATTTACAAAATGAAGGATGATTCAATCACCCTCAAGAAAAGTTTTCACAATAAAAAATATGCAAATGAAATATCAGAGGTCGAGACGCCTCCGCCGTTGAGCAAAGATACAAAAGTTTACGGTCAATGGACAAGCTCAAAATTTGCTGGTAATGTTCTAAATTACTTGAAAAGTATAAATTTTCAGAAAAGAGATAAAAAGAAAGTGTCACAAACTATACCGCTTATTAAAATATCGGACACTTTCCCTTACGCCACCGATTTTAATAAAAATAAGCTGCGTAAACTTTCACAATTTCAAAGACGTAATTTCGTGGAAAATCGTTTTACCGCTAATAAAAAGAATGCGCAAATAAATGTTCAAGTATTGAAAGATGATATCAGAACTAATATAATTAAATCACACGCACAAACTCAACCTAAACAAGTGGAAATAAGAAATAGAGGGGAATCAATGAAAAGTGCTCACCGATATTATCGAAATACGGACAATCAAGAATACTTTGAAAGCATTAATAGCAGGGATAAAAAAATTACACGTAGTCCTTTCTCAGTACAGAGTATAAAGAAAAACCATTTATTTTCTTCTGAAAAGACTTTACAAAACAACAATTTAATGTCGATATTACCATTTTTAAAGACGTTGGAATATTATATAGAAGATTCTGCGAACAGAGAACGGCAAAATTTAGAAACTAGTGACATTTATGTTAAAAGCCTCTTGAATGCTAACAAGTGGCATAATTCAAAATCGTATAGCAATGACTACACGCCACGGAAAATACACATGGAATCAGATGGTCACAGTGAACTTGACACCAAAATTGCTGAATATAACAAAAAACATCCGTCGGTAAGACTGAATTACAAACATGAAACTCACAAGGTAGAGAAGAGTCTCGATGCTGATATTTTGAAGGGACGGGAACTTGCCACGGAAGTATCGAACCAATCTGATTACAACAAAGATTCAATATCGTTGCTCAAATTTAACCATGGCTTTCTGCCGGGACATGAGAAGAAAGTTAAAAGTTATGACAAACTCAATTCGGGTTTGTCAGGGAACTTAAAAGCGAGGCTTGATAGCCAAACTTATTTTAATAAACAATATGTTAAAATACGGAATGCTTTGAATGAAAAAAATGTAATAGGTGGGAATGATGAACAAAAAAAACAAAGTTTTGTAGGAGGATTTGATATCGTATCCGACATACGGAGGTATAGATCAGATTTAAATAACATGAATAGTAACATACCTCCATCGTTAGGTCCAAGAGTTTGCAAGAACGTTGAATTATATGATCGTGTATTGTATGTTCAGCCGGACGAAAGCATCGACATGACTCACATTCTATCTCCAGTAAGAGTTAAAAATATGGGTATAGAATTTATCATTCAAAACTATAAAAAATGTTCACTGTCCGATTCTTCCATTGAAAATAATGAAATGCTTTTTATAGATTGGAGTAAAACTCCTGTTCGTTTATTTGGAGGAGCTTTTCCTCGAACGACTACTGATCTTTGTGGTTTCTTTTAATAATTTCAATGATAAATGTAAATTAGTGGTTTTATAAATAAATGTTGTTCAAATAACATTACTTTTTATCTTTGTGATCACATGGCTGAGGACCTTTAAAAGGTCACATCATATTTTCTTCCATTATTGTCATTACGTATTTTAAATTGCAAATCTTTCAACAAAGTGTAACATCGTCAAAATTTGCGCAAACTGGTTGCTCTGGTACGGAGAGTGTCAACGATACGGTAACGGTCCGCTGCTCCGGACCTGTATTATGTAAGCTTTTAAAATGCAATGTGAATGTATTATGTCATCGGGGAACATCTAAATTGATTATCAAAGGTCAGTCTGTAAATCGAACAGGAGAAACAAGAGGTTGTAACAGCTCCAATATATTACTACATATAAAAATCTAATTATTGCGCAATTAAATTATTTTGATGCGCTTCGAAGCTGTTTTTACGTTGGTAAATCATAGATGAATTATTGTATGAAGGATCGAATTAAAAAATATATAATAATATAATAGAAAACTCTGTAAGTAAATATCTTCTCTTACTTCTTACTAGTATTATAAATGCAAAAAACTGCCTCGGTAGCGTAGTTGTATTATGGTACGACTGCAATGCTGAGGTCTCTGGTTCGATCCCCGGGTCGGGTAAAGTGATATAAAAATTTTCTATTCAGTATCAGCTATGAGGTTGGAATTTGTGCCCGATATGGCGATAGGCTCGCCCCCTATCACATCATGCGACGCAATAACGGCGAAAAGTGGGTGCACAAGGTGCGCCTCTGCCTACCCCTTCGGAGATAAAAGGCGTGAGTGTGTGTGTGAAAGTTGGCGAAAATGTTTGAATGTGTGTATATTTGTTAGAATTAAACGCAGAAACAACTAAACGGATTTAGATACAATTTGGAACAAGGGTCGATCATATCCAGGATCAACACGTAGGCTACTTTTTATCTCGGCAGTTAGCCCCCATGGGAAATATATGGATATTTTAAATCTGATTCATTACGTAGATGGCGTTGGCGTCGTATTCAGTTTTAGGGACTTTTGTAGCGGGAACGGTTTTTCACGCGAGCGAAGCCACGTGCATCACCTAGTTTGTCATATAATGGAAGTACTTCTAATAATCTTGTAAAGACACATGCGTGCAGTGTTATGTTATTTAGAAAACTGATATTGTGTAACAAAAGTCATATTAAAGTAAATATGACGGAGGAGAAAATAAAAAATTTGTCACAAAATTAAATAATGTATGTAATTTTGTAACAGCCATAAACAACAAAATGATTACGATTAGTTCAAGGATGGAGACTGTATTTATGCAAACTAGCGACGGATATGAGAGAGTAACGGACGACCTACAAAATGGCGCAGTGGGACAAATCATAAATTAAATTTAGCAGCGGTTCTTAGCGGATGCTGATAAAAATTGCTCAATGAGAGAGCTTCGATTCTCGCTGCAGAATTATATACTTATGCGAAAACTGCACATTTGTATATTATGTAAAATCGAAAATAGTTATGACTTTATGGATTTCTAGTGTAACTTACATTACCAACATCATTACTGAATCTCCCAACCTGCACTAGACCAGTGGGGAAGACTAAGGCCTAAAGCCCTCTCAGTTGTAAAGGAGGTCCATGCCCCACAGTGGGATGGTACATAATACAGGGCCGGTATTATTTGTTATTATATGTTACCTGGCCCATATTTGACTTGCAGAAAATAAATGAATTTCTTTAAATACAATTTCGCAATTGTGCAAGTATCAATTACATCATTGACATGATATAAAATACTGACGATCCATTAGCCGGCTAATGACCTTCAGCCTTAGTTAATATCGACGAACTTTGCAAGTGTGCTAAGAAGTAAATGGTGACATAAGATATTCCAACGAATTTAATGGAAATATGAAAGTATTTAATACTACATTATTTTTATTACCATGTTATTACTTAACTAAAATTGCCTTCCAGAGGCTACACCCATAATTATAGATATCAGTTAAATGAAGTCAAGGCTCACATTATGCAGGTTAGATTTGACTATAGTTTTATCACTTGCCAAATCTAGTATAATTAGTTTTAGAAGTGTATAAATTGAGACGGATTACATAACATACTGTGTATGGTTAAAATCTTAACAGATACGTAAATGAATGTGAATTGTTGCTCATATAAGTAAACGGTTCTCCTCGATAAGGTCGAACAGGTTGTGAAGTATTTCTGTCACCCACATACTATGTTTATGAACATTTATGAACCTTAAGGATGCAGTAAAAACAAGCAAAAAACATGTACATAAATATCTTTCTTCGTATGAAGAGTAATTCCTGTAGATAACTGTTCATGTATGTATACTTAAATGTCAAAAATTTATAAAAAAATATGTAACGATTTGAATTCATTTCAATTCCACTTCCAAATCTTAAAATAAAAGTGCCTTCGGTTAAAAACCGAAAAAGACTTCGAACGCTTTTGTTTCACTTACATATCGGATTCTGACAAAAGTGAAGTACATGTGTACTTCACTTTTACTTGGTACTGCCGTTTAACAGATATACTATTAGAACTGGTATTTACACTAATTACGAAATGGCGACTGAAGCACGAACATCACACTGTCGCGTTATGGGAACGCCAAGTTTGCAAAAGAGGGTTGAATTATCTCAATTTAAAGGTTCGTTTACACAGCACGTGATAATTAAAAAAACCTTTCATTTATAGGATTTCTATAACTAACGAATAGTATCTTTATAGCTTTTTATAAGAATAATTTATTGACTGCCTCGGTGGCGTAGTTGTATTATGGTACGACTGCAATGCTGAGGTCTCGGGTTCGATTCCCGGGTTGGGCAAAGTGATATTGAGTTTTTCTATTCCGTATCAGCTCGGAGTCTGAAATTTGTGCCCGATATGGCGATAGGCTCACCCCCTATCACATCATGGGACGGAATAACGGCGAAAAGTGGGTGCACTAGTTGCGCCTCTACCTACCACTTCGGGGATAAAAGGCGTGAGTGTATATGTATGTATATATATATGTAATTTATTCTGTGGATATTACATGTTACATTTGAAGTTGCGGACCACACAATTCTACGCATACCTACATCCATATAGCTAAATTACATATTTCATGGTATTCCTCGCGTCATAAAACGTATTATTTGTGTTATAATCTCGTATGTCAAAATTACAATTGTCAAATACATATTTACATAATACGTAGGTATGTAACTTCTGAGTTCCAACAGTTACGTATATTCACATACGTTACGTTTTTTATTATAATATAAAATTACATAAATGCATATTTAAGTAATAACTCAAGTAAATTCATAGTATATAATATATTTAAAACTAGGTTTACTAACATTTCCTAATCATAGTCTTTTCGATCTATAGAATTGGTATAACACAGCTCGATCGGAGTGATGTCATTGTCTTTTATAATAATAATAATCCTCCTAGCCAGTTTCGGCCACGGCGGCCAATCTCAACGGAGATCAGCCAGGTACGCAGGAGATATTATAGTGCACAAGTGTGTGCGCAATACACAAGTGCACTCGCTATTCCTTCACTCTCATAATCCGGTGAGACGGCAATCCGACATGACCAGAGAGAGATCAGACGCAGGACCAACGGCTTTACGTGCTTTCCGAGGCACGGGGGTATCACACCGCCAACTTCCTGACTCCGAGCTGCGACTGAGTAAATTTTAAGATGGAAAAACCCAGTCACAATTTTTTTGGCTCGACCCGGGATTCGAACCCAGGACCTCAGCGCGCAAATCGTACTCGTCTCTTATATAGGCTTAACATGAAGTTAGTTTTGTACTTGCATTTTAAGCGGACAATAGCACTGGCGAATACTAGAATATCCGCATTACTTACTCGTAGTATATACGCAATTCCTTTGACAATGCAAATGATCATTTCACTAATCAGATAAACCTTGATCACCCGTAAAAGGATCTTGAATCATAAGTTATCAGGCCTGATTTTATATCGCCAAAAGCAAGTGCTTCACATTAGGATTTAATTTTTAGAAATCGAGTAAAAATTTATATTTAATTCCATGTGCCTGATGGACGGTCTCTGAGAGGACAAATTAAAAAATCTTTTCATAGTGCCCACTTAAACTTTGTAAGCCGTGTGCAAAATTTCATGCTTCTAGAGAGATTCGTTTTAGCTGTTCATATTCTATCACTCAGTGTTATGAGATTAATTATAATATGCATATGTTATGAATTCACAATTTTACAACTATTTCAATATTAAAAGCGAGAATGTGTGGTAGATACCCACAATAAAAACTGAAACATCTTAATTATGTAAATTACAAATGACAGAAGCACCTAAAACAAATATTTATACAAGACATCCTAAACGTATCGAAATATTAAACGTACGTATGTATGTCGTTGATGGCGCGGAAACGAATCGGAAATATACGAGTTTCGCTCTTCACTCCGATTGGTGTCTGAAGCAATCTCGAACCCGACTAAATTACGTAGGAGAACACTTTAGAGACACTATATATTTCGAAATAAATAGTTACACGTATCACTAGTCATTTAACTGTGATCGTGATATAGCAATTACTTTGATACATTTTGTATCCTGTTCACATGTAAACATTTCGTTATGGAATAAAGTTGGATATGTGCAGCTGTTTTAAAATTTATTAGACACATGACAAATATTGTGCCATAGTCGCTGTCACGGCTTAGCATTAATTATGACTCATGACCATTCTCATGACTAAATAAAAGCTCTCTTGAAACTTGTTGACACAATATTGCTAAGCTTTGCCCAATTAATCAACTTTAACTGAACCATTCAAGTACAACGTATTATAGGTCTCTACAATTGGTAAGATACACATAAGGCGTAAGCATTATTTAGATAGGTTCTCACAATTAATTATTCTTAGATTGACTTATTCGTCAAATCTTACATGTGAAGATACCTAAGCGCAGTGTAACTCATAACGATTAACACGAGTAACATCTCAAAATAACTTCATTACAGCATCTTGTCTATGTAGGTCGTCAATGCATTGAGGTGCCACACGTTACCTTGTAGCTTAACCTGATTCAATTCCCTCTTAAAGCAACTATTACGCTGTAATTATATTACGAGCCAACTTCAAAGTGCTCAAAGCTCTTTGGGTTAGGATAGTACGTCGCCCGTAAGGTAAAAGTAGGACACCTGAGGCCAAGAATATCAAAGTCTATATGGCTGAAAATCCTAAATTCATAAAGCTGTATTTGTATACTAGCTTTTGCCCGCGGCTCCGCCCGCATTAAAAAAATTTTCCAGGATAAAAGTCCCAGTTTATATTTTCCCGGGATAAAAAGCAGCCTATGTGTTAATCCAGAACATGATCTACCCGTGTGCCAAATTTCATAGAAATCCGTTCAGTAGTTTTTGCGTGAAAGAGTAACAAACATCCATACATCCAGACATCCATACATCCATACATACTTACAAACTTTCGCCTTTATAATATTAGTAAGATTAGTAAGACATACAACAGTAAAAAACATCGGCTAACTTTACGACGATACTTAGGGACTCTCTTCGTGAAAGATGAGAGATAAAAACGAGATTTGTTTATAATTATAATATTCTTTCTTCCGCGTTTGATCATTGCTATATTACGTGACTCACTCATCTTGGGAACGGAGACTTCTCGAGATCCTTCAGTCGAGTGGGCTTGGCGGCGTCCCCACGGCTCTCAACACATTCACTCCTGATCTGACTCCTGTACAGTATCATTTAGGCGTTCGCACAAGCCCATTTTCATAGTTCATTATCGTACCCGGCTGAATGAACTGTTTTTTTTCTCTCAAGAGACTGGTAACACAAATCATTAAACACAAACAATTGAAAAATAAAAATTTCTTTTAGTTTATGTGATTAAAATATGATTCAAGGACGAGGTATTATTATGCATAGAACATACATGTTCTACCCAGATAAAAAAAACCTGAATATTATTTACAAATAATATTCAGGTTTTTTTATCTGGGTCAAAATAGTCCCCCACACATTTATTGCTATAGTAACATAAGTATTAAATTATTTCATGGCAGCAACTAGCGATTAATTGTAAAACAACAACATTCATCTGTCAAAATACGTTTCTAGTCATTTAAAATGTAGAGTAGATATTCAAGTTGTCCGTAGGCAAACGGGATCGTCGGCTAGACCGGTCACGTACTTATTTAAATGATTGGATTCCAGGATTGACACTCACGTTTAATATAGGATGTTTATTATTCAAGTTTTCATTTGAGAATAGAGTTCATTATAAAAAAAAATATGCACCGTTACTCGCTTTGCGCTTATATTCTGTCCTGTTTATCAATTAAAAAAGCCCGATTGAATTTAAATTTGGTGTACTGAGACTTCGGCAATATTTTTAAACGTGAGCTGATGCTGCAATATCAAATAGTCTGCGGGATACCGAACTCCTTAGCAACTTATAGCAGATATAGCTTGTTTGGGCTCATAAGGATGTTCTCATCGAGTAGGTGTTAGATAGTTGATTATCAAGACCCTATGATGGCGAATAAAGTAATTTAAAAAGTTGGAAATAATAATTAAATTAAAGTAAAATTAAAATAACCCCGACACAAAACATCTCTAAAAAGTAAAATAATAAAAGTGTCTTGGTCGTTTAAGTACCTAGTAATATTTTGAGCCAGGCGTCGTCGCGTCGGGAGACCGAGCTCCGGACCAGGGAGATTTAAAGATTTTTTATGTCGGGGGTTATTTTAATTTTTTTTATTAACTAGGTAACATTTGACGCATCATACAACTTTACGAGTACATGGTTGGCTTTGCTTTGCAATGACGCTCCAAGTAGTTGCATGATGCTCGATAAAAGTCGATGTACTATACGTTACTAACATTTGCTTTTGAATCTATTTTCCCGACGTATAATTCACACTAAATTTTGTTCGCGATATCAGTTCCCTAGATTTTTATTTTATTATAGACTATATATGTGCCGAATCAAAATCCAGTGAGCTGTATATATGTTAACCGTTAACAAATATCTTAACAAACGTTCACATTTAAAATACAAACAAGATATAAGTAGGATTCTGTTAAACAGGGCAATATAAGCTCGAGTTTTGGTCGTTATAAGACTTACACACACGGTGTTACTAAATATAGTAATTTTTAATCGTATCAGATAAAGTAAAGTTATTTATGCATCTAGTCTTAGATTAGTTAGATTACGTTATGTTTACTGACCTGGCGAAGCACAAACGAAAATTATGATTCCAGGTATAGCGCAGACAAACCACATCTCTTTCAAACGATAAAACCGTTTTAATGCCGTTTTGATTGGTTAAAGAAATTAACTTCACAGGCCTAGAACTATGTTTTAAGAATTTCTTAACATGTTTCGTAAGTTTTTATATCATTCTAAACATTCAAATAGATATTAATTATCAAGAAATTAAGGAATGAAAAGAACCGTTAAGCAATCGAGTAAACGAGTTTCAAAGTGGACTATCTTAAGAGGATAAATACTACACCGTTCTTCCGCCGATTCAAACCATGACCTCCGTACGACGGTTCATAACAATAAATCGATTCAATTCTTATAGATTTTGATAAATACTAGTTATAATAAATATATAATAATAATACCAGTCGTGTATTATATCCTGCCCACTGCTGAGCACGGGCCACCTCTACTACTGAGAGGGTGTTAGGCCTTAGTCTACCACGCTGGCCTAGTGCGGGTTGGCAGACTTCACATACCCTCGAAATTCTTATGAAGAATTCTCAGGTATGTAGGTTTCCTCACGATGTTTTCCTTCACCGTTAAAGCGAACGATAATCGATAAACAATACACACATAACTTCGAAAAGTCAGAGCTGTGTGCCTTGGGTTTGAACCTCTGGACATTGTCTCGGCAGACCGTTACATTCCCAACTAGGCTATCGTCCACTCTTAATATTCTAAATACTAGTTGTCGATTAATAATAGATGTCTTCTAAAACAATTCTGTTTCAATATTTTACTTCGATGTTTCCTTTTCCTTTATTGGCTGGCCATGCCAGGACGTTTCATAACCCTGTTACCATGAAAGGCACTTGTAAATCTCAATCCATTTCAAATGAAGGTCTGTGGACTGGATAAAAGTGGTTATTTAAGAGGCAGGCGGATATTTAATATGCAATATCTTATAAATTCATTGTTATTTTTCTGTCTAGATATTTAATTTTATTTTATAGCGAACTATAAACTATATCTCTTTATTTTATAACATGCCGTTTTTAATACTCTCATTATAAATCGTTTATAGGTACGCGGATGTGTCAGCCTCCAGCCATGGTAATAATGTATTCAGACTTGTTGAATAATCGTTTATTTATGAGAATAAGAACAATTATATCATCGCTGACATTATACACAGAATATCATGAATGATGCAGATCTGAGTTAGTGCAACATTTAAACATCAAGAGATAAATATATAAATTTTTTAATTATAGCTATTTATTTATTTAGAAATGTACAGATCAGCTCGCCCCAATCACGGGATACGCACGGCGAAAAGTGGGTGCGCTAATTGCGCTTCTACCTACATCGTTGGGGATAAAAAGTTTGTGTGTGTGTAAATTAATTTGCATGTGTTGGTAAAAGTTTTCTTAAGGATCTTCTACCCAATGCTCCGTGTTATTGACCTTTACTTCACGGCATTACCGGATGAACCAATCAGGAGTCAATAAAGATATGTCTGTGTTGACAACCTACTAAATTATAAGTACTGATTTATTCACATTTGTCGATTGCTGATTCTCATTTAAATTAAGATTCGTTTCATTCTTGTTTGCGCATCTTTACACAAGTTACGTGTTATGAGCTTATATATTCTGAAGTTGTTCCACATTTTAACCTTGTGTTGTAAGATAAAGCGATTGCGGTGCGCGAAACAAAAAGGCAAGTGCGTAATAATTACAAAAAGGAGACTTCGGAAGGTATTATCGGACGCATTATTTTAAACCGGAAGTGAAAGTATTATAGGAATGTTTATATAATATTTTTTGCATTGATTTTCCGAAATTTTATGCGAAAAATACATGTGCTAAGTTTGATCAATAATAATTTTAACTCATCATGCTATGCAACTAAGGTTTTATGTAAAGTATTTATCACAAAAACTGGTAGATTATAATAAATTATACGTTTCGAGGCACCATGCATTTTACTTCTCCTAGGTTGCCTTGAATGGCTGGACCTTAAACAAAAACCAATGGTAGAGAAGTACAATCATAAAGTAACTTTTACAGCATTCTTTATTGTGGCATGTTTCAATAATAAATATTTTATTCTTATATCACAAAAAATACAAGTTTCTGTCATGTATTGGCAGATCAATTTAAGAATTTGCGGAACAAATAATCAGGCAATAGAACATGTTGGGCCACTCAACAAACATGAGATTTTTTTTCATACCAGACAGGGCAGGCTCTTCATTCTTATTTATCTCAATGTTGAACCATTCAATGTGATACATTATGGCCGAATTCGGCTTATCAAAGGCCAGAAAGTAATCAAATTCCGCAAATAGTAAACACCAGAATATTTTACGCAAGGTCTGTTACATTTGTGATCTCTTAAAATGGTCTGGTGGTTTGGAAGAAAGCCCAGGTGGGGTCTGGCCGGCACACGCGCCTTTCCGACTGGTCAGTGTGTAAGTAGTGAGTGTACCGGTGCGCACGCGTCCAGACCCAACACGTAAGTGAAACGCTTTCGATTGTTACACACTAGTGAGCATTGCGATTTTGTTTGCGTGCGCGAATTCTTTTGTTTATTTATTTTCCTATTGTTTGTTTATTGTCCAGGTCACTTTTGGCTTTGTTAAGATATGACTTTTAATTGTTCGATATTCAGAAAACAAAACTTTTATTAGCACCTACTATTTTATTTTTTTGTGGTTGGTTTGTGAAGCTCGTTCTTTAAAAGCCAATATTAATTGATTCAAGTGGACTTTTAGAATGTAACATAGTATAATTTTACTTATTTAAATATGTAGATTTATATTTACATAATTATTTTGATAAGTCAGGCCTATTTACATATTAATTGATTCAAAAAAAAAAAACGCTCAAAGAATATTTCAAACCTATTTTATTTAAAAATAAATAGGTAGGTACTTATTTTTTTAATATTACATGACAGTATAATATAATAATTATAATAATGGTTACATATGGAATGCGTGTTTTTAACTGACTGCGGTAAAGTCGAAAGGGGTTATTTATGATTTTGTTAATACCTATGCGTCTGTTTAAACCGTTGCGAGCACCTTAAGCGTTCACCCAAAGTCCGGTGTGTTTGTATACGCCGAGTTTCGTCGGCCTAACAAACGGATAGCCCTATTAAAAATGCGTCTGTAAATAATATTGTGAATATTCTTGAATATCGTATCTAGATTAATAAGGTGAAATCTCGTTTATCATAATGTGTATCAACAACGTATACAAGTTTATTATTTTCTTCGACGTCAATCGAAAACAAACTTAAATAATAAATTAAAATTTAAAAAACCCCAAGCCCCACCAGGACATATTAAAAAAATATGCGACGAAAAGTAAGAAATCAGAAAATCGCCGAATACTTATTCATTTTTAATTTCAGCAAAAAATATTAATATTCTCTGTTTGCATGGTTTTTTACTTCGTTATTTTGAATATTTCTTAGTCAGTTATATTTAATTTTTATTTTATATTATTTAATTTTTCAGCCAACTTACTCGCGGTCGAAAAACAATTACAACATCCGTGGCAACCGACCTTCCCAAGGGTAACAGACGTGCGAAATGCGTATTATCGAAATATTGTTTCTGATCTAGCTCATTACTAATTGGTCATAAATATAACCATTACAACATGAAAATTGAGGCGTCAACGCAACTAGGTCTAACTTATTCAAACTGTTTTTTTTGACACTCCAAATTATTACCTTAATTTGTAAACGGTTTTAAAAATACAGCAAAGGTATACTGCAGACGCGGATTTATCGTGTCACCGTTTTGACAATTTGTCAACAATACTTGGATGAAATTAAATCATGAACCAAAAGTAGTGAAACAAATCGCCATTTATCGGAGGGTGAAAGGAACAAATACGATCGGGAATAAACCCAAATCACACCCTATACGAACGATATCAGAAAAAAATATCGATAATCGTCTCGAGCTGATAAACGATGGTGAATCGGTGTAGCGACTGTGACAATGACGAAGGTCTCATTGCGAACGACTCACCGTGACCGCCGATGTAGTAACCCAAGCCCCCAGTCCGAGAATACGTCCCCTAATTAATCAACTCCTTTATGCTTTAAAGATTAGGATACTATTGAAGTGCACGGTTTTAGCGAGTTGTTAAAATGAATAGAAACGAATCCTTATGCACAATGACATATATTTTTTATTGTTACTTATTAAAGGTATCGATCTATGAAATATGACGCTTAGTATTGTCTTAAACGCGATACTATGCATCTAAATTCTAAAGGTTACAGCACAGAAATAGCTGACGCTGAATATATAAATGAAGGAAAGATTTTCTAATGGATAAGGAAATACCCTGAGCATAACTGATGCGGTATAAATGGTAATTAGCTAAATTAAAACTTCGGATATCGAGGCTCAGATACCCTCATGTATTGTTCGTACTGCAGGTATAGTTAATACAACTTTCACTTCCATATTTTTCTCCTTCCTATGTAATTATGTCTTTCACGGTGGACTTTCCGCGGTATAAACTATATTCATAATGCTTGTTTTGTAATGGATTTTATCAGTTTAAGAAGAAAATGCATTAATTCTTCATAATACTGCTTGTTGAGACTCGAATCTATGTAGAGTGGGTTAAAATTCGAAAGATCCAACTTACATAGTTTTAGTGCATTATCTGCGCTCGTCATCCTGAGACGTAAGATGTTAAGTCTCATTATGTTTAGTAATTACACTGGCTACAATGTCCTTCAAACCGAAACACAACAGTGCATGCACACTGCTGCTTGGCGGTAGAAATAGACATTGCGGTGATACCCACCCAGACGGACCTTTACATATGAGAGACCTACCACAAGTAAAAAGGTATTTAAGGAACGCTTTGGCAATTAACTGCTGTTGCAAAGCCTTAGAAATAAATAGCCACCTGAAGGTGCGCCCGTATCCTAAACCAGTTCGAATCAAATATACGTACCAATTTACGTGCTTTGAAAAGTAGCTATATTTATATGGACACAATTTTCATTTGCACACATGTAAGACACTTTGTAAGACAAAATTAGAGGTATTCATTTTATTAAATAAGTTAGTATTTTTTTAAATGGGTGCAAATTAATATATATTTCCTGCAGAGATAAATATGGAAAAAATTAATACAATATATTTTAAACAATAGATTTTTCTTTCGTAATATATCATAACACTTATTTATTGCGGGTCAGTAAAAAAATTACCATAGTGCTACAGCTTTAAAAATCCAAATCGCGTAAAATGCACCCAAACAACCATCACCCGACAAACTTTGTTGCAAACGACTGTCAACCCAATTATGTCAAAAGATCTTCAACATCCCGGAAATACATTAAGCAATAACGAGCGAAATGTGCAATGACCGGCACAACCCGCACAACTGATTATATTTTTGCATTCGGAGCAGCGCATTGTTAACGTTCAACAAATTTTCTGTTATATTAGAGCATATTTTTGTTGCTGCCAAAAGCGTAGTTGTGGAGGATTAACTCAACAGGAAAAAGGGTAAAAAAAATGTTCTATCTTAGTCTAGCGTCCACTTAAACAACGAAACATTATGACCACCAGAGTAAACAAGATCAACAACCATTAAAAAAATATTATTGCACATAATTGAAGTGAAACATATGGCGATAGGCTCGCCCCCTATCACATCATGGGACGGAATGCTCACGGCGACAAGTAGGTGCACTAGTGGCGCCTCTGCCAGCCACTTCGGGGATAAAAGGCGTAAGTATGCGTAGAACTGAAACAAAGTACTTATCCATTTTTTTATTACTCCGTACTTTTATCAAAGTTTGTTTATGGAGTTCTTAAATAATAATGAACAAACACATAGATAAGAAATCTACTTCACCTTTATTATAATTATTTTCCGTCACAATTCAGCGAACTAGATTGATAAATCTTTACAGGTCACTGTACTTACCATTTTTTTAGGTGGCACAAGCAAATTATCTTTTTTTTGTCGCGCGGAAAAACGCGTTATCGCTACCACCACTATGGGGTCAGTGGAATGGTTATGTTGGTTTCACCGATCTTACAGCCCAATGTCGCTCATCATCCGAACGAGCACTGGACCGAGTCCCTAACACTATGTAAGTACACCCTACACCGGCATACCAACCAAAACCTGCGGTGGCCTCCTTCGGCGCATATGGGACGGCCCCGGGGTATCTTGTTGCACTAAGATAGCTGCACGGAACCGCCCCCGCGCAATTTGCATTACGGCCCCTCTCTAAATGAGGGGGCTAAGAAGCCCCCGAACTCTAAAGCACGCCTTTGGCGTCTATGACTGCAGGAGACCGACCACACGCAATGTCGTCCAACTCGGAGTCGCATAAACTGGAGTAACAGCCCCCTACTGCTCACCCCGCGACTCTCTCAATCCCCATTTAGTCGCCTCTTACGACAGGCAGGGGATGCCGTGGTGGAATTCTATAGATGCCCCCAACCACAGGGCACACAAGCAAACCACCTCCACCGATACTGTTGAAGATTAGCATCTCGTTTTTAGGACAAGACCATTACACATGCCACGGCATACTCAACCCCATTGAGCTTGTATAGGCATGGTTAAAGATTTTAAATAGTGAACCTGTCAAATAATATCAACGGCCATCGTCTCATCACAAAGTTTCATACGCAATACCGTAAAAAAAAACAATATTAATCCGACTTTAATCCGATTCTCCGAATGAGTCGGCAATACAAACAATCATTAAGTAATATTAATCCCTCTCTAGACTTGCATCATACAACTGTAACTGCTCTTGAGAGATTAATTCGCAATGATACTTACAATTTTAAAAGCCAAAGTGAGCCTTTGACTCGTTAATGCCTGCTTCGATTCTGAATATCATTATCGCTAAGTGCTTTCTGCAACTTTTAACCGTGGAAACAAAGCAAAGCAGGCGCTAGACTATCATTTAAATATCTACAAATTCATTGTTTTATTATATAGGTGATGCTCGCAGCTCCGCGCGCGTTGAATCGTTTTTACGGGATAATTATATATTCCCAGGATAAAAAGTAGCCAGTAGTAGTACCACTCAGGAGTAATTCCTATTAGTGAAAGATTCAGCAGTTCTTGAGATTAGCGCGTTCCAACAAACCAATAAATAAACTCTTCAGCTTTATAATATTAGTACAGATAAGTAGGTAATTACTAATAGGTATCCCGTATATTATTACAAAAAATGAAATGTCACTAATTTATTTTCACATAACAATTGTAATTCATAAGAATATCACCTACTATCCCATTGCTTTTTCTCGTACGATTTTTATTAAATCTGGATCCCAAGTTTTGTGTTCATTGGAGGTTACAAGTAAGTAACCTTCATCTTCATCTGATTAGTTTCTCTAATAACAAATAAATAAATGTCTCAGAGTGACGAGTGCCGTGATACGCCATGCAGTATTTTGTAGTTTAAAGTTCTGCATGCCACTGCTTGGGATGGTTTTAGTTGAGGCTTGCCCGTATGGCTCATTTTTTGTTTACTTTCAAGAATAAGAGTAGTAAAATATACACAATAGTTTAATAGCGTCACTAGTCTCATTATAAATTCATATCAATGTTAAATTTACTGGAAGCGCAGGTTGCATTTCTAAATTACACGTTCCAGGCGAAATTCACACAATACCGTGTGCTAATAAAGCACGGTTTCAGTTTACTTGGCACAATTGCGAAATCCAAAATAAGACGTAAATTTCGTACATCACTCATGGATGTTTTTTTTTTAATTTCTTTAGCAACTATCACAACTTTTGTACTTTATTGGAGTGATTTAAATTAAATGTTACTGTAGAGCCTCGAGCTACGGTGAATCCTAAGATTGTCCCGAGAGGGATCGGAGACGCGGAGATCCCTCCCGCCGCCAGACGAGACGTAGGAGGCGCCGGGTGGACGACTGACCGGCGTCTTCCACCCTGTGGATTTGGGGCGTTTGGAGAATTCCACCACGGTATCCCCTGCCTGTCGTAAAAGGCGACTAATAGGGGACACCAGGGGTCGCAGGCGGGCGGCAGGGGGTTGTCCGTCTTTAATTCTGTGTTCTTATTAGCACATTGTTGCGTTCCCTGTGATGGACGGCAGTGTGGTTGGTAGGCCTCACGCTGCCGTTAACGCCGAGGGCGTCTTCGGTGCGCGGGGGCTTCTGTGCCCCCTCCCCCACATCAGGAGACAGGCCGCACTAGGCGGCACCACGCAGGGGCGGCTACGGACGACAACTTAGACACTTCCGTCAGAGGAAGCCCGTAGCCGTCCCTAATGCGCCAAAGATGGCTACCGCAGAGTTTTGGTTGGTGTGCCGTGCGTTGTATATAGGTTAGGGACTCGGCCCGGCGGTCGCCCGATGGTTCTATCTCTCCGGGCAGCTAAACGCCGGGTCGTAAGGCACGGTGAACCCAACATAACCGCTCAGTCGCCCCCCTTGAAAACTGGGCGGTAGTAATAAGTCACTTTCTCCGCGAAAAAAAAATCCGTTCTCAAGTTTTACCCGACGAACAGCAATTGATTTTTATATATGTAGATAGACTTTAATTTCTCAAGAGAATTAAAACCTATAGGGTACTTGGCGTTGACTCAGAATCATGAAATTTGGCAAGAAGAAAGGTATAAAAGAAAATATATGTACCTTAATAAAAAATAAAGCCCATTAATATAATATTATAAACTAATCATTTGGGGTTGTTGCAATAACTGTGTCTAGGGATCGTGCGATAAAGTTGGTTGTCCTTGTCTTTTATTTAGAGTCATAATTTTAGATGCTTTCTGTACCTACTTATAAAGTTTGTTTGTGCGCTGTGCGCAAATCCAACTCACACTTGTCGTCCGGGTTTTTAAGTAGAAAGAATCAAAAACAACATTTTTCTCATAGACACAATGTAATGTAGAAAGCGCCAGCTCTACATTGTAACTGTTACTTATTGGGATGTATAATCCAATTCACTTTATCCGGTTGGATTATAAGAGCACATGGATCTTCATATTCCGTAAAATAGGTAATAATTATCGCTCTCGAGTTTATATACCTGAAAACGGCACGGTGAAGCGTCGCGTGCGCAGCAGCAGTCAACTGTGCGAAGACGCGCAAGTGATTAAGTGAAATTATTCAAAAGCCGACCAGTTATGCAAGCCTTACTCTTCCGGATAAAATGTTTGTACATTACCTACTATGCTGTATTCGTTTCATTTAGATGTGAATACAAAATGTAATATTAATATACATTGCATCACGGCTTTTGCTCTTTCCAGGGATGTGCAGAAGTGTCATCACACCCATGTTACGGCAGACACAGTCCCATATAATATTGGGTGAGTCTTGCCGACTGTCGGACCCAAAATGTGACTTGGTGTTGACGCGTGATGGTAGAATGTGAATGACAGACAGTTATAAGAAATAATTAAGCACATATCACATCTTGGCTATAGAGGTAAAAACATAAGAAGCCCCATTAAAATTCTTAAATTCCCCATTAAAGTACTTGAAAGCGTGTGTCGATCAGACGATGCGGTGCGGGATAAACTAATAAAAAATAAATAAAAGTTAAAAAAATCTTTACAAACAAGCTTTATAAACAAGTTTGTGTGACAACCCAAACTGAACTGCATCAAAATGCTTCAAAATTGACTTTCATTATTCCACCTGAACAAACATACATTGCAAGTTAAATTAAAGCTTGTATAATAAAACGGTGAACTCGATCCCGCGAATGCGTTCACATCTAATACAAAGTGGAAACAACAACTGTATGTACAGTCCGCACCATAGATATCTGTACAAAATCTAAATTTCCAATCGCCTATATACCTACGCATTAAAAATAGAAAAAAAATATACTGACAAAATATTTCTTCGTATGAAGTAAAGCGAATTTCTTTTATTTTATTCTTGTGAAGAGAAAAAAATATATTATTAAAAACACAAAAGTATGCAGGCAATTTGAATTTTTTATTTGTTCAGCTACTTATACTGTACAGTTACAATTTTACTTAATTAATTGCAGCATACATATTGAATATTCATTGTACGCAACGGTATTATAGCGTTTTTATTCTTTTATAATAAAAAAACAAATCTACGACTTTCACGAATTCGTACAACAAAACAAACGGACATACCTACTTGTCGTTACTCTATTTATCACGGTTAGCTATTACAGAGATCATTTTGAAAACATGTTGCATAACTAACTTGCGTACATTAATTCTAACCGCGGTATCGTTTGAGCATAGGTAGTAGGTCAAGGTGATTGTATCTCTTTAATCGACTACGTTTTTTCGGAAGGTAGTTGGCGAGTTCGGACATTCAAAAATGTATTGATATTCATGCAATCGTTTTTCTTATGCATGTGTATTTATAATTGTGAAGTACTGATTGGAACTTACTTAATTTTTTAGTCGAAGTACCCAATAAATACGTGTGTGTGTGTGTGTTTGTAAAAAATATAATTTACAATGCGATTAATCCACGATTAAAGATTAAGTGAACTAAGTAAAAAAACTTACAGGAGATAAGTTACGAATACAGAGTGAATTTATACTTTGAATAATACAATAAATTAAACTGATTTTAACGACGGATTAATTTTAAGGCGCAACAGTAGAACATTGGGTGAGTAGTAAGTACCTATCCTTTCGTTTTCAAGTGTCGATTGCGCGTAACACAATCATTACTTGCATTATCCGGTGGTTACGGAATATAGTATTATATCACACATCCCGTCATGTGACCAACAAAGCACATATTTATAGATCATTTTGAATAGTCCCACATAATAATAAACTTATTAAATAGACGTGATTTATTTTGATTATTACCAATAGTACGTACGTAACGTATACGTTAATAATAATATGATACAATATCTATGCAATTTAATTCAAATAATTTTACGGATAAAATACACGTATACTGACTGTACAATTAAAGCCAAGACTGGACTAGCAAGTTTACGCGGCAATATATTGAGCAACAATATACGTGTACTGATTGAAAAATTAAAGCCAAGATTAGACTAGCAAGCTCACGCGGCAATATTTTGAGCAACAACTTCCAGATGCGTTTACAATAGCGGGAATATTTCACTATTTTTTTTTATGGCATCGAATGACGAGACGAGCATGATGTTCCCCTAATGTTAAGCGATACGACCACACATAAACAGTGAAAACACCATCCAGCACCTTGAGTTACAAAGTACCTACTGTGTGGCATTCCACTGCGCTCGTCATCCTGAGACATAAGATGTTAAGTCTCATTATGTCCTGTAGTTACACTGGTTACAATGTCCTTCAAACCGAAACACACCTATGCATGCACACTGCTGCTTGGCGGTAGAAATAGACATTGCAGTGGTACCCACCCAGACAAACTCTTACATATGAGAGTCCTACCACCAGTAAAATTATTACTATTCTATACATTCGACTCACTGCAAGTCGTGCAAGCCACAAAATATTGAGCAGTCGGCCTGCCCTGACCGTTTCTCAATTAAGCCAAGGAAATACAAGATCAAATATACGAGAACATTGTTCAATTTAAATTAGGCACCGACTCCAAATATACGTATATACTAAGCGAATATAAAGTTGAATTATTTTTAACCGACTTCAAAAAGGAGGTTCTGTATTCGATCCGTATGTATGTATGTATGTTTGTATGTATGTATGTTTGTATGTATGTAAATTTGTATGACCGCGTGTTTCTCAAAAACTACTGGTCCGATTGGGATGTGGTTTTCGATATTGAAATGTATATTTTTCAGGGAAGGTATATAATTTATGAAGATCTGATGAACATCTTCGGAGATACACAATGGAACTCTTCAATAACTAACAGCAGATGACTCGCGAATGCTGCAATCGTATACCTATCTATGATGTATTGTTTAAACCATTCTATAATTAACTAAGAAAAAAGCAATAAATAAAAACTTTTTAATAAAAAATAAACCGACTTCAAAACCACTACAAATCAAAAAATAATTAAAATTTGTCTTCGCTTAGTATAAACGTATATTTGGAGTCGATGCCTAATTTAAATTGAGCAATGTTTTCGTATATTTCTTTGTGTATTTCCAAGTTTAGCTGGCAATTTAAATTAGGCATCGACTCCAAATATACGTTTATACTAAGCGAAGACAAATTTTTATTATTTTTTGATTTGTACTGGTTTTGAAGTTGGTTTATTTTTTTGGTTTGCAGTGGTTTTGAAGTCGGTTTATTTTTTGTTATAAAGATTTTATTTATTGCTTTTTTGCTAGTTAATAGGTAGATATACGATTGCAGTATTCGCGAGTCGTCTGCTGTTAGTTATTGAAGAGTTCCATTTTGTATCTCCGAAGATCTTTATCAGATCTTCATAAATTATATACTAAAACCTTCCCTGAAAACTATACATTTGAACATAGAAAACCACATCCAAATCGGATCAGTAGTTTTTGAGAAACTCGCGGCCATACAAATTTACATACATACAAACACACATACATACATACGGATCGAATACAGAACCTCCTTTTTGAAGTCTCTTCTGTAAATATTTGGTTAATCAAATCCCCGTTTAAGAAGAATAGTCACTCAAAATATTGATTAATGTGAAGAGAAATATGGCTATAATTTGCCCAAAAGTAAAACAGAATCTCCCGAAACTTGGAGATTTAATCAGTGTGAATGAAAATGCATGTCATCGTCCGCTACTGGAATCACGATTAGTTGACTGCAAATAAAAAGTACACGTAACAAAATGCGAAAGCATAACAACAATTATGCTCAATGAAACATTTCGTAGTCGACAAAACACTGCTAACAAGTACCAGGTCGATAATATTCTAGCCATTTAAATCCATTTTGAGAGTTGGAAATTAGGTCTTATGTTAAGTATTCCGTTAACATTTACCTTTACAAAGCCATAGGAAGTTCATTTGGTCCATTTGCTTTAATGAAACGCAATCGCCATAACTATTTTACATTCATTTCACAGACGTTCGATTTGTATGAACGCTAGAAATGTTTACGAGGACTTGAAAGTTATTCAATAGACAGCTTACGCGTAAATGCAGCATAAATTGCAAAATATTTAAAATCTCGTTGATATACAATCAGACTGAAAAAATTACTAAGTAATAATGAGTAGAAATAAGCACAAGCCGTGTAAAACTAGAAATCATCGGAGACCTATTTCCTATAAAAAGAGGCGCCAGGCAAGGGCACCCTCTATCCCCAAAACTATTCACTGCTGTGCTTGAAAGTATCTTCAGAAGCCTAAATTGGGACGATTATGGCCTTAACATCAATGGCAACCGACTAAACCATCTAAGATTTGCAGACGATCTCATTATCCTAGAAACTGATCCGAAGACATTACAAGAAATGGTAGAAACCCTAGCATACAAAAGCAAAGAAGCTGGTCTTGTAATTAATACAAACAAAACTAAATTGATGACCAACTCCACAGAAATCGACATTGAACTGGAAGGGAAAAAGCTTGAATATGTCAAAGAGTATGTATATTTAGGACAAATAATAGCACCCAGTAACCAGATGGAAATGGAAGTCAACAAAAGAATTGCTTGTGGGTGGAAGAAGTATTGGACTCTCAAAGATATAATGAAAAGCAAAGACTTGAGTATATCCACTAAACGGAAAACATTCAACACATGCATCCTCCCATGTCTGACATACGGATGCGAAACCTGGTCGCTCACCCTAAGCCAGCGTGAAAAGCTTGCCAAGTGCCAACGTTCGATGGAAAGGAGTATGTTGGGAATAAAGCTTAGCGACAAAATCACCTCAACAGAGATACGACAGAAATCCAAACTTCCCGACATACTCATCCGAATCGACCACCTAAAATAGGGCTGGACAGGGCACATGCTACGATGCAGAGCAAACAAGTGGAGTCAACAGGTCACGTTATGGTATCCAAGGGATGGTGCAAGAGAACGGAAACGACCACTAAGAATATGGGAAGATGACCTTCGCCAGACCCTGGGACCGTACTGGACAAGAGTCCCGGCAGACAGAGAACATTGGAAGCAGTTGGAAGAGGCCTATGTCAAGCGACACACCGAGCTAAGGGACATTCTATAAACAACAAAATAAGACCAAACAAAGAGGGACTAGCTTGGAACAAAAGGCTACATCATCATCATCATCAATAATGAGTAGGTACTTAGCATGGTCATGCAAACCAAGTCAAAGTTTGAGTGCTACATACTTAAAAAATTGCAGTAAGATGAGGGCACATAACCACGAAGAAAAGGCATTATGCAGAAACGCACAATTAAAATGCCTCGTATGACCGAAAATAAAAATACTTTCATAAAGTTAACATGTTTGATCTATGGTTAAACTGAACAAGAATCAAAGGGAACTAAGCGCAGCTATCTGAAATGAATTTAAGGCTCATGAATGTCAACAAAGGACGAGCGTAGAGCATACTGAATGAGGTGCAATTCTAATCTTTATACTGGAAAATCAAGTCTGTGTAAATAAAGATAACATTGTAAAGCAATATTTACGTCGTCGCCTGGTTTTGCTGGTGTTTAAAATTTCTAAGCACCTGACGTAGCTTCAACAAGGCGCCGCTTACAAGGTTTGCATATAAATTGAAGACTACATAGGGCTTAGATATTTTCACCAAGAGGAATTGTTATATTGAAATAAGGCTCATTTATGCGACGACGCGAGCGTTTATATTGAATAATGTATGCAATATTCATGAGTCTTTGTGCCATCAATGGGGATAATCTGTAACAACGTCCAATAAAAACTCACTTTTCATGTAATTATGGGGTTCAGGCATTTGAGTAATTGGAATTATATAAAACTAGACCCTATCCGGACGAAAACTCCGCCTACGTGCTTCTGTACGATAAAAACCTATGGGCCCATATCTTCACATCGCGCTTATAAGAATATATATTAATTACGCTCAGTAAAAAGTTAACAATGGCTTTCCAAAACGCGATAACTATTGAAGCAATAAAAATAAAAGCTATCGGTACACAATCAAAACGTGGTAGAGATTAAATCGTTTTATATCTAATTGAATAATAACGATGCGGAGTCGAATCCTACATTACAATTGATTGCAGCCCGAGCTTATACAATCGAGTTAGAAAGCAGCGCGGAGGGTATGAACAGTTTGACTGAAAATGCAAATGATCGGTTTAACGTCTTCACTTTACGAAAAAAATAACTGCAAAGTTCGTGTTAAATTAAATAATGCGGTTCTACAAATAAATGATTATCGCCATTTGAGTTAAGCAAATCTACAAGAATTCATATAATTGAAACTTACAAAAATAATTCAAGATAAGGAGATATTAAAAATATCGGTATCAGTATTACAATTACACTGATATGTCCATTTAGTATTGTTTTAATTATTATTAAATAAACTAATTGTAAAAACATTAATTTTAGATTAAAACTTCAAATTAAAATTAAATTAAATCCTTCTAGCCAGTTTCGGCCACGGCGGCCAATCTCAACGGAGATTAGCCAGGTACGCAGGAGATATTATAGTGCACAAGTGTGTGCGCAATACACAGGTGCACTCGCTATTCCTTCACTCTCATAGTCCGGTGAGACGGCAATCCGACATGACCGGAGAGAGATCAAGCGCAGGACCAACGGCTTTACGTGCTTTCCGAGGCACGGGGGTATCACACCACCAACTTCCTGACTCCGAGCTGCGACTGAGTAAATTTTAAGATGGAAAAACCCAGTCACAATTTTTTTGGCTCGACCCGGGATTCGAACCCAGGACCTCAGCGCGCAAATCGTACTCGTAATGCGTACGCAATACCACTACGCCACCGAGGCAGTCAAACTTCAAATATAACAATAACGTCGTTCGTCCTATTTGACTTAATGAATTGACCAAGCATAAAATCCCCTCAAACTCTCTAAATAAAACTAAAAATTCATCTGAGCACGAGATCAAAAACTGGAAACGAAACTTTATCCTACATCGGCATTTACCTATTGTTTCAACAAGAACATTGTGCGTTTGACAGCTCTTCTAGCGTTTTTCTGTGAAGTCTCAGTCAGAAATAAAAAAATCAGGGTAAGCAAGGTGAACGAAAGTGAAATGTCCTAGTAAAAGTGAACTACAGTTTTTTTCTCTATAGATATGTTGTCAGTATATAAAAGGCCCTCTCTGATAAAGAAATAATAGACTGAAAAACATTAAACGCTTCATCAGACTTTAGCGAAGCTATTGTGTAAACTTAAGGCAGGTTTCATTGTTACAACAGACTTGATTTGATTAGGGTTGCCCTAGAGTTTCTAGTAGTATTTGATAATATCTTCGCATGTAGTTGGTTTTGTGTCATTTTCTTGATATAGCAATCAGCATAACAGGATCTGTGGATCGAGAGGTTCCAATCTAATTACCATTAATAAACGAAACTTTTATAAGTTTTTGCCAATTTTTCTACCATTGACTTTAATGTGTCGTAGTGTTTTACACAGGTATGCAGAGAAAACTCCACATAGCCTATTAAAATCAATTCTTCCATCACCACTGTAGTCGATCAATAACAACACTTATTACGACAACAATAAAGAAGTTTTACAAATAAAAGTCAATCAAGTCCCACATCTCAGGCGTGTATAACCGGCCGTCGCGTCAATGCCAACTTTTACCACTACACCGCTCCTTACCTCCTTCCGCACTTATTATATAGAATTGCGTGTTCTTCCTTATTTCACTGTGATTTACAACCAAGCGCTCTGCAAGAGCAATACTAATTGAAAATGGGTTTATTACCAACGGAAACGGTTATTTATCGCGTTTCAATTGAATTAAGTTTTTTATGTAACCTAATTCGCTTGGCTGATGTTAAAGTCAACAACTAGAGCAATACCAGATACTCTTGATTGCATTTATAGCTGTGCAAGGTATCGAGCTATGTTATTTTTTTCAGACAGGTTCCACGTAATTAATCACATTATTTAAGAAACATAAAAAAAGACATGTTATATTTATATGATATGATCACAGCTTCTGACAGCGTTCGAATTACATTATGAAAACATTATTACAGTAGCATACAATTTAATTACAAGCTAATAAGCATGATTAAGATTGTCTGAGATAAATTTAATCACACACACACGACGTTCCGGGCACAGCTAGTTATAAAAACATTAGTACAAACTAATTGCAATTACAATAATATTTCTATCTAATATTACAAATGCGAAAGGTTGTAAAAATGTTTAGATGTTTGTATGTTTTCTAGAAGTAAACGCAGAAACAACTAAACGGATTTGGATGAAATTTGGCACACGAGTAGATCATATCCTGGATGACAACAATCACTTTTGAACTCGGTAATTTGCTCTTGTGAGAAATCTATAGTACTACAATAAAGCTGAAGAGTTTGTTTGTTTGAACGCGCTAATCTCAGGAACTACTGAACCGATTTTGAAAATTCTTTCACTAATAGGAAGCTACATAACTCCTGAGTGCTATAGGCTACTTTTTATCCCGGGAAAATATTTTTGTCCCGGAAAAACATTTACACGCGGGCGGAGCCGCGAGCACTACTAGTAATGGATATTTTTAATCTCATACTGCGTTTTGGGGAGTTAAGTAACGGGAAAAGCTTTTGACGCGGGCGAAGTCGTAAGCAACACATAGCTGTACATAATTAAGAAGTTAATAAAACAATTAATCACTAGTATAATTACCAAATCGAATTATACATGAAACTCCTCGTGTCAGTGTTGGTTTTGTATTTACGATTTGGAGCAAGCCACGCGCACATGTAATCGCGACTCGTTACACACGCACGCGCATTGCAAATTACTAAATTAGGCGTTATTGTTAGTTGAATCTCATACTTCTCTAAATTACGTGTTAGGTATGCCCACAATTCAATATTCTGCATTGCGTGGATTACAACTGACTTGTTTGATTATAATAAATATATGTTCTAAATATCAAATGAAGAGGATTAATTACTTCCATTACGTAATAGAGAATACTACCTATGTACTGCCACGTTAAATATCTGCAACATAATATTTTATTCCATATTAATTAGAATAGTTTCATTATTCGTATAACGTATTGGAATGGTGTTTTGTTATTTTATGCAGATTTAAAACCTTTGATGTTCAGTTATTTGATTAAAATCTTGATAATGGCGTAGTTCTAATATACTATGTGGACTATTTTCTTCTGAGTGTTTTTTTTCTGACGCACGTTACTTATCGTATACATATATTATGAATATTGGAGCCACTCAATTTAGTGTCAATTATAGTTGTACATGTATTGTATTGTAAAAAAAATCTAAAATCAAAAACCCTAACTTAGTTAAATACAGATGTACCCATTTATCCCCAGGGTAGGCAGAGGCGCCACTAGTGCACCCACTTTCGCTGTGTGTATTCGGTCCCATGATATGATAGGAGCTCAGCCCATCGCCACATTGGGCATAAGTTCTAAGCTCGGGGCTCAATTAAAAAGACTCAATATCACTTTGCAAGGACTCGGGATTCGAATGCTAGATCTCAGAGCACAAGTCGCACCACCAGAGATGTGACTGATTTATTAGCAATAGTTGTATTTGAAATACAAAATGCAAAATACGTATTTTGTATTTAAATATTTTATACAAAAAGCATTTTGTATTTTATTTGAAATACTTTTTTAAAGTATTTTATATTAACTAAATACATGAAAATGAATGTTGTATGAATTGATCTCTATCATTTATCAAAATTATACAAGCTCACGTCTAGCATAGTGAATATATTACAAACTTTTGTGTGGACCTACTTGTCAAGTTTCAATTTAGTTTATATTATTATATATTCTAAGTACTGTTAGTTTTATTAAATAGGCGTGGATGGCCGCATTCGAATCTATAATAAACTAACTTTTGTTCCTAGTTTCACGCGCGTTATATTCGGCTTGTTAAATAATATTCTCATTAATAAAAAAGCATTATAAGTAGGGCTGCCATCATCTAAATTGCCGACGCCGGATAAACACGGGAAAAATCCCGGACATTTGGGCGAAATATGGGTATTTCCCCGGACACCTCTGAAAAAATATTTTGCCGTTCCTTCTTGAATGCGGGGAAATGCATGAAGTTTTAACTAAGATTTATTTCAATTTGTCGCTCATCTATAAAAAATGGATTTCTCCTGACAACAAAAGTGTCCGGGTTTTGCCCGGACAATTTTTAAAACCCCGGCCGGACGGCCCCCGGACGCCCTTCAAACTAGGACAAATCCGGGGAAATCCGGACGGATGGCAGCCCGCCCTAATTATAAGTAATAACTTTTTAATAAAAACTTTCATCAAAACAGTCCAGATAGTTACAGCGTATTCAAAGAAGTATGCAATTTTCGAATTAAGCACGTGTGTACAGAACGTCTGTCGGATCCGCTAGTAATACATATATCCTTTTTCAGGGTTCACGCTTACTTGGTATCAAATATTGTCATACAAATTGGTTCACGGGTTTAGCAATGATACTGCAACATACAGAGAAAATTAATTTAGTATTACCAATTATAATAGTATGGATTTCCCATCTATAAACATGTCTTTGAGGTACCTCAAATTAATGCGGATTATGCGGATAACGCTTAATCTTGTATGAATTTAGTATTCCAGTTTGGCTCAGTATCAGTCCGTAGTCTGAAATTATGCCCAATAAGGATAGCCCCCTATCATATAATGGGACGGAATACACATGGCGAAAAGTGGGTACAATCATTACCCCTTTGCCTATACCTTTAGAGATAAATTTGATTACATATATGAATTAGTATACATTTTAACGTAATTTTATGCTGACCGTACTTATACAAAATAATATAATGCAATCTTCCTTTCTGGCAGATAGATATCGTAAATCTGTCAGCGGTTAGTAGGCATAAGTAAAATTATTCACCGACGCCAAAATTGGTATTCAGTATATAGGTAATGTAATATAATGTTCCAGTTTTAGTTGTTTTTGAAGGCGGTTTAATTTTTAGTAAAAGAGTTATTTTTTGTAATAAAAAGTTAACATGTGCTTCTTAATGAAATAAGAGGCCGTATCTAAAATTTCGACTATTTCAGTCAATTCTTCATCGTGATTTTTTAAAAAATAAACTGATCTGATTAATTTATAATACATCATCGAAAAGACTATTTCAACACTAATGGAATAAACGAACCAGATTTTTCATATCTTTTTTTAATTCCAATCTATCCACCAAGTTCTAACGTCTGTTTTAGAAATTTTGTTGTATGGAGACTCAAACTTGTTGCCGTTTTCAATCAAAAGCGTGCTTGAAACTAACTAACGAAAATTACTGTTCATTGGTATAAAAAGTCGCCTTAACGATAAATGCGACAATTACTTTATTTTTCTTCCTTCCGATGATGTATTATAAATTAATCAGATCAGTTTATTTTTAAAAAAATCACGACGAAGAGATGACTGAATTGGTCGAAATTTTAGATACGGCCTCTTAATATTACCACGGGTATTAACTGGAGACGGCGTGATATTATGATTTTGTGTCCAATTTTTCAGTTTAGGGATTAGGTTTCTTGATGTTTCTACACCCCGATCGGGTGATATAATGAGATCAATATTAGGGCATAACACAAGAGCTGCGATAGTATAAAATAAGCTAACACGGCTGGACAATGAAAAGGCCGTATTAATGTTTCTGGCACGTAGTTCGCGCGTAACGATGTTAACCTGTTGATCAATCACGCTGTAATAAAAAAATCGGTCAATCGGAAACAGCTCTTAGCGACCGTCCGATAAACCGTAATACACACGGCGACACTGGCCGAGTAACGAAAATATACAAACGCAAGTTTATCTTGCCAACACTCATTAAATATATTTATTGCCCTAAATAATTAGAAGGATGATAATATGTTCATAAATGACTTTGGTTAAGTGTAGTTCAGTGTTCACACACTTAAAACAAGGGTAATTTGCATTCATCACTTAATTAAGATTCATATTATCGAAATATTACATAGCATTGACTATCGTTCAACAGTCTGTATGGAATAAATTCATAAATAAGATATCTAATATTCTATTAGTCTCTTAGGAACTTTACATTTTATTTTTCAGAGCTGATATTAATTATATTTTATCAAGCTCTATCGTTCAAAAGGATTTTTATTCAAAATAGAGTAGTAAAATATTCGTTACATTCATAGCTTTTAATTATAATTTATCAGCGATAGTTTCGAAACGAAGTGATACAAACAAATAAATGATTGTCATTGATGTATTAAAAAACCCATGATTGTATAAATTCATGCCGGACACGCATTATATGCAGGGCAGCGAGCGAAGCTCTACCACTAATGAAAACTCAACGTGTACGATAGACGAATTAATTTCTGAAACAATAAGTTCATTCATTCGCATTTCATTACAGTAACTGTAAGCCTGCCTGGCATACGTTCTATTAATTTAATTAAGCTCTTAACAAACATTTATACACTGCTTTACCAACATTAGTGTGCTCTCGAAAAGGGCAAGATTTCGAGCCGAAACAGGCTGATTTTAGTTTTGCAAACTGAGGGAACGTAACGCAGCGGAGAATGATATTCTATTCTAAACCAAATATTGATAGTTATTTGACGTTAAGGAAAACATAAGTCCTGCAATTAAACTATTCTGTTATTTTGATTTACGATTATGGTTTTGATTGAAGCATAAAAATACTTTCGAAGCAAAAAAACATACATCATTTACACAAAGTAATAAATGAATCTACATACAAGGAGAACTTTCATTGATATGATTTAGTGTGGCTTTAATATATGTGGCTCATAAAATACTCTGTAATTTTAACAGCCAATATTATATCTGTTGCATTGTAATCAGAGCGAAATATTAATCTTTTTAATAAGATATTGGAGTTTGGGAAGCACCAAATAATTAGCTCATTATATTATACAGACTGCCACGGTCACATCATTTATTTTTATTTTATTTAATGACACACCAGCAGCAATATGCATCAATAAAATTCCTGATAACACATTATTACATCATGGGACGGAAATACGGCGAAAAGTGGGTGCACTAGCTGCGCCTCTGTCTACCCCTTAAGGGATAACAGGTGTGAGTGTATATGTAAATATGTATTATATTATACAGATATTATACGCGACTACATCGCTTTAATTACGTTTTAATTCATCAACGAACAGATTCTAGGAATGCTTTCAACAATATTTCAGTGGAAATATAACATACGACTTTAAATAAAGAAACATCGGTTCTTTGAATCGCGGGAATTTGATCCTAGTATGCAATATAGTGATTGAAAAAATATACCTTGGCTTTTTTTGTGAAATGGAATTTTGCTGACAAAATTTCTTATATGTAACCGGACACTAAATTTTTAACCTTATAATATGACTAGGGCTGCCATCCGTCCGGATTTCCCCGGATTTGTCCTAGTTTGAAGGGCGTCCGGGGGCCGTCCGGCCGGGGTTTTAAAAATTGTCCGGGCAAAATCCGCACACTTTTTTTGTCAGGGGAAATCCATTTTTTATAGATGAGCGACAAATTGAAATAAATCTTAGTTAAAACTTCATGCATTTCCCCGCATTCAAGAAGGAACGGCAAAATGTTTTTTCAGAGGTGTCCGGGGAAATACCCATATTTCGCCCAAATGTCCGGGATTTTTGCCGTGTTTATCCGGCGTCGGCAATTTAGATGATGGCAGCCCTAAATATGACAGTACTTCTGAACATTCACATTTTCCACGTAATGCAACTTTCCGAAAGAAAAAGCAATATGGTAATGTAGCGTGGGACGCTCTCTGTCTAGATGGCAGGACGACTTGCACAAGGAGGCCGGCAGCGACTGGATGCATAAAGCAGCAGACCGGGCTCTGTGGCGTATCTTGGGAGACGCCATGTCCAGCAGTGGACTGCAAAGGGCTGACGATGATGATGATGATAATCCAGTACTCTCTGTAGGTCATATTCTACCTATATCTATTACTACAGTCGTCAGTAGGTTATTAGTTATAAATTATACGTATATGAAAGATATCAGAATATTGCTTATACGTAAGCGGTTAATAATATCTTCTCAGGTACACAAGTTATTATTATACCATATAAAAAGGTCTCCGTAGCCAATGAATGTATAAGTAATTAGTGTCATAGGTAATTTTTACGTCACATGCTTAAAGCCAAAATAAAAGATAACTTAAATGTTACAACTACATTGCCGAGTGCCGAAACATTCGAAAATCATCATTCTATCGAGTTAAAATTTGTTTAGCACTATATAACAAAGCTGGAAATACATTAAGAGCGACACATTCGTCGATCACAATAACAAGGAATCAGACAGTGAACTATATTCCAATTGGTAAATATGCGCGCAAATCTGTCCTCGTGAAAAACGTACATAGCTTGGGAGTCTTTGTTCGACAACAGCAAGGCTACACACGGTATCAGCATTCATGAGCTGCAATAAACCCGTTGATTTTCTCTTTTGACACCGCTCGGCGAAAATTCGCGCCTGCCGAGTGCCGAGAGCCGAACGGCCGGCGATGGACTTATACGGTGTATTGTGAATGGGCGGTGGCTCATTACGTCCCATGGTCCGTCCGGTGCGCTTTACAAGTCACGTACATTCAAATGAAGATATTTTCAATGCATGATAACCTAGTTGGGAATGGAACGGTCCTTCGCGACGAATGTCCGCAGGTTCAAAACCCACGGCATAGATTTCTGATTTTTGCGAGGTTATCTATGTTTTGCAGTTTATCTATTGTGGGTCGCTTTAACGGTGACGGAAAACATCGTGAAGAAACCTACATATATGAGAACTCTCCTTAAGAATTTCGAGTAAAGTCTGCCTCAGCTCTCTCAGTAGTAGAAGAGGCCCCTGCTCAGCTTTATATTTCCTATAAATTTTCATACTTTGAAGGCAAGTCAAGCAATGTATTATAAATATTATATGTAATTTGAATTTATCGGTGAGAAGTATTAAGCAAAATAGGATTTTTATTCGTGGTTCATTAAGTTGCTGGAGTGGTGAGAGGTCCGTTAGGTCTTCGAAGCAATTCCCAGACCGGATATGTAATATTTTATCTACCCCATCAGAGGTAGAGCTTAAAGCTCAAACATCTTGAACAATATAGTCAGTTATAGACCGGATATCAAAACCAAATTTTTCATCCAAAGTTATTACCAATTGGCGATAAGTCGCTGTCTTATCTGACACGTCCATGTCACAAGACTTCTCAATATGCTTAAATTTTTGAAAGAAAACAATATTTTGCAAGGAATTATGCCAATTTGCGCATTACGATCATGTCATAGTATATTCTAATGCATTTTAAATAGGTGTTTTGCTATTCCACGGTAGATTGAGTTACTGACGAATATGCAAAAAATGTACGACAATTTTCCCTTGATTAAAGCTATATGCTTTGTATGAAGAACACATTAAACATGGTGGATTATTATTCGAAATATTATTTTGGCATACTATATGAACATCAGTTCGCGGGAACCACACCGGATTGCTTGGAATCCGTATGTAAAGCATATTCCAATCCTTACACACGCCCGGTATGCGGGAGTTATCCGCGATCTATGCCTGTGCTCGTTGTTAAGGCAAAACCTTCGACATTGAACAGTACATCTAGGTATATAGAGTATTTAAATTAACATAAATTATTACTTTTATCATGTACTCATTAATAAAGGTTTAATAAATAATCACTATGAATTATTATTAACACACATACTTCTTCGCAGCAAATATTTTAGAAATAGAATAAATTACATCCGACTTATAAATTATCCCACGAGAATGCAATATTATAGAATCCGTAGGAACTTGTAACACAATAACCATGAATTACATAAAAAGGGGAAAGGGATATCCGAACAATAAAAATAAGACAAAAATGTCGCAACAACCCGAAGGAGAGAGAATACAATTAATACTACAAGATATACAAATTAACATAACAATTTAATTTTGTTTGTAACTCTTGTCGCTGGGTGGGGAAGTTTCTGATAAAATGGTAATTTATTAAGCGCTCATGCGACATGGTGTTTCATACAAATGGGCTAGTCGTGTCTTTCTTGAAACAGGCTCGGATAACCAGCTATCTCGCTAACTTTAATACAGTTATTGAATATTTATGATGTAGGTTGACAAATCGTAATCTTAATATTACGCGTAAATAGAATATCCGATTTTATCTTTTGTATGAAGCCAATAATTTGTATAAAACAAGGAAGTTCGTGATCACTCTAAAGTTTAAACGTAACATTTTGTTGTTGCTAACAAGACACATAGAGGTTGAACATATATATAAATACACACCTAATGATGATTGGTCCAACAATACGACGGACTATTACATACATATACACTCACGCCTTTTATCCTCGAAGGGGTAGGCAGAGGCGCAACTAGTGCACCCACTTTTCGCCGTTATTCCGTCCCATGATGTGATAGGGGGCGAGCCTATCGCCATATCGGGCACAAATTCCAGACTCCGAGCTGATACTGAATAGAAAAACTCAATATCACTTTGCCCGACCCGGGGATCGAACCCGAGACCTCAGCATTGCAGTCGTACCATAATACCACTACGCCACCGAGGCAGTCTATTATACCGAGGAAAGTCATTTTGAGTACAAATAATTAGCATTAAACATATTACGAGGGACAGATTTACAATTTTATCGCTCTATAGTAGGTATTCAATATCAAATATGGCAGATAAATATTTGAAAGACACTCAATGTCTATTACATTTAATATCCTCTTCAAGTACTCTCTAAAAGGTTTATGAATACAAATATATTAACAATGATCAATTTTCTGAACGGTAAATATGGTTCCTACATTGTTATTTACTCGACACTTATATTTTCCTTATTTCTAAGCAGAAAAGATTTTTCTACTAATACTTTCTTATTTGAATAATGATAGAGGATTATTGGAATAGCTAATAGAGTAAATTTGTACCGCAATTATACGTTTTATAAAGAATTAATTAATTATAAGTAACAGATAGTTTAATGAAATATTATTACTTTAATTAAAAATTGTTTTAGAAGAGGTATATTATTCTATTTACCGCTCTGGATTACTACAACGCTGAAAACAATCTTATTCAAAACGATTTATAATTTATAGTTTTTCCTTGATATTAATGAGTAACATAATGTCTTGTCATTGTAATTATACTACTATAAAGGATTTTATCGCGGATTTTTATTTTCTCCCGAGGTTGACGACGTTATACCAAGTAGTTTAATTTTAATGTCTAACATTTACGTAAACGTAAGGAATCGTTATGATGACGTCATTGTAATAATTTTTAAGACGTTTTCTAGTCGACATGGAACGACTATTGATCTATAATTTCGCTTTAATTTGTTAGTAAGTTTCAAAACATTATAGATTATGTTAAGTCGACAATTTTTTTATTCTTTAGGAATGTCTTCTTCGCAGTAACAGGTTAAAACTGAAATATTATTTTTTAACCGGCGACCACCTTTACAATATACTCTCGAGTTTACTGTAAAAATATCACTAAAAAGCAACAGAACAATACGAGTATTTATATAGCTACTTAACGATTAATATAGCAAGATCAAAACCTAATAACATTCATTGTGTTTTGAAGAGTACATTTTCAATTTGAATATTAGCTCGCGCGCTCTGTCGTGCTTGCGAAATATTTAATGAAAGCTGAAAGCGCGACAAATGAACCTCGTAACATCACACGCACGACGATACAAATCGCCTAATGAAATTGAAACTCTTGATACTAATTGAGACGTGATCTTTAAAACACTTTCGGAGGCTATTTTGAACATTCTAGAGATCGGTTAACGAAAGTCGACGCGTTCATAGTACACACAGCAATACATTTTTATACAGTATGTTAAAAAAATATTCAAATTATTGTATTTGAAGGGAAAGATGCAAGCATATAATGCTATATTTTGCGACTTTATTGATGCGTAAGCATAGTGTTGTGATGAAGACTGAGTATGTTTATTTGCAGACACTACGCACGCGCAACATGTGAAAGTTTACGACCCAACTTTAGTAAAATCATTAATCGACCAGTACGTGAATAATTGTTCCATGTGTCTGTTATTTTGACTTGAATTGAAAGGATTTTGTCTAGTCTTCCTAATCAGTAACTAACTGTTGTCATCCTGCTAATCTTACTCCAAACACGACAACCCTTTTATATTCGCAGTAAAATGTAAATTGTGTTAATAATCATTATATATAATTATATTTAACTGATACGTAGCACATTACCAATTAATCACCATGGCGCTTAAGCATAGTCCAATACATGAAATACTAAACTCAAACTCAAATCATTTACCTATTATGTAATTAGGCCCCTAGGGGCACTTTTACACGTCATTTTTAACAATGTTTTTTTTAAACTATATGATTCTACTAGATTTTAAACGCGGCTCCGCCCGCGTTAAAAAAAAATCCGCGATAAAAGTCCCGTTTTTTATTTTCCCGGGATAAAATGTAGTCTGTGTGTTAATCCAGGACATGATCTACCCGTGTGCCAAATTTCATCGAAATCCGTTCAGTAGTTTTTGCGTGAAAGAGTAACAAACATCCATACATCCTACTAATATTATAAAGGCGAAAGTTTGTAAGAATGTATGGATGTTTGGATGTATGGATGTTTGTTCCGCTTTCACGCAAAAACTACTGAACGGATTTCGATGAAATTTGGCACACGGGTAGATCATGTCCTGGATTAACCCATAGGCTACTGTTTATCCCGGGAAAATATAAAGTGGGACTTTTATCCCGGAAAAACTTTTTAAAGCGGGCGGAGCCGCGGGCAAAAACTAGTGCATACATACTTACAAACTTTCGCCTTTATTATATTAGTTCCTACTAATAATAGTAATATGGCGAATATATATACTGGAAGGAATGACATTGTAATCCATTTCACTAATTGTATTGTAATTGTATTGACGAGATGTTGCCATTTTGTAATTATGTCCCTCAAAAAGTATGTACCAAATCATTACTAGAGCTTACAAAATACCTTACACTAAACACATATGGGCATTCACACAAAATTAGCATGTTAATACGGTTAAAAATCAAAAATGCACTATTCCTAAATTTACAATCACAAACATAACGATTCGAGTGATACATAAAAAATATGTTATATGATTAAAATATTGCCAGCTTCATGTATTTTAGTCATTCATATACGCTGAACATGGTGTTGATGGTGAGATGAAATGTCCAATTTAAAAATCAAGTCAATATTACAACTGTCCGTATTCTTTGATATATTGATTGTTTTGGAAAATGTGTATATTGTGATGAATTGAAAAAACACACTTATGAATATAATATTGTCTAGTATTGAATTTGTGAAATAGGTAAAAACAAGTTTAGAATTTAAAAATAAAGTACATTTTCTCATTTGTCACACACGGCTCGCAATAGTATCCTTTGAAATCATATTCTTAAGAATATGGCATTGAAAGGAAACATTAATTACCACGATTACATTTCCCATATAAAAGATAATCAAATATTAAAAAACTAATATCCATGATAATCATAATTTGTCTGTATACACGGCAATAAAAATGCTTGTTAAAATCAAAAAAATAAAACATGCTCTCCCTTATAAAACTATGATTTAAATTCTTTCAAAACAAAACACTTATGCTAATCACACGGCACTGGGCCAGTTTACTTCAACAATTGTCTATGACAGAGATCAATTCGTCGTTACGCTTTAAGCTATCATAAAACAATTTAAAAAAAATTAAAAACTACATTTAAATAAATTTGATAAAAATCAACGCAATAGACATTGTAGCAAGCTCATTCTGAAATGTATGTCATTTCACAAAATACATCGTTGTCTATGCCCAAGATGTTAAACTCGGTCGAACATCCCCTTTACAAAAATCTGGTTTATTCAAACCATTATCATATCTCTCTGTGAGAGGTAGATCAAATTAATGATTCATGTTCAAATTACCTTCAGGTAAAGGGGTTAATGTCGAATTTCTGTACAATTTTATGATGATGTACAATTTTATGGCTCTTTGTACATAATCAATATAACAAGTACTCATAATATTTTTAGTTTGTACTCTATCGACGTACTAATATACGACGTAGATATAGGTCTACTGTCTGTGCGTTACGCATAATTTTTTGAATATCAGTATATTCAAAAAATTATAAACACTAATACTCAAAAGTACAGTGTATGAAATTATCCCAGTTGTGACAATTTTGAAATTAAGCTTATTCATGGCAAATCTATATATTTTTTAAATTATTGTGTGAGGACAATGTCTTAATTAACTGCAGATGAGATGAGACGGTCCGCAATTTCTTTAATCTATACGGAGGAAATATAAATCTTGCCGCGAACGTGTTGGGTAATTAGAAACACAATTGGTGTTAATTATATCCGATTAGATTTCAAAAACGAATTAAAATCTTTGAATATATTTATCTTTTAAATAAGGTTGTGAATTTATTAATGTAATTCATTAATATGATACTACATTTTCTTTTTATGATACATTAATGTATACTAATATTATAAAGATGTATTTTTGTATGTTTGTAACGAATGAACTCAAAAACTACTGGATCGATTTAAACAATTCTTTCAACAATATAAAGCTACATTATCACTTAGCTATCATTACACTAATTTTCAATTCACATATAGGCATACTTTTATCGCTGCATACCATGCAACAACAATCATCCATCCAGATAATCCGACTCGAAGGACCAAAATGTACGGTGTGTTTCCGTGCACTTAGAACTTGATTGATATTCAGATGTTTTGTATAACTTTTATTGATAATTGATAAGTGATTAATGAGTCCGTGTGTGTTGATGACTTAATGCGAACTGATTTATTGATCGTGTATTAATTGACTTATACCGCGCGACGCATATAAAGTGTTTACGCGTAGAAAATGTACATGCTTGCACTGTACCAGTAACATAGGCTACTTTTTATTCCGAAAAAAAAAAACTCAATCACGCGGGTGGAACTGCGGGCATAAGTCTAGTAAAAAATAACTTTATGTTAAATAACAATTATTTGTAAGAGATAGAAAAAAGTAGGTAATCCTTAGCATTTACGCGCCAGCAAGCCGAGGCGATGAAGCGCAGCCAACAAAGTTACATTTAGTTCTATGTGCATCTTAAAAAATTGTCCTTAGCGCGTTAATAAGATTGTCCAATAATTAAATCATATTTCAGCATTTCCTATTTCGGGCGTTTCTCAGCGGTCTAGATATAAGTCAGCGTACGTAAAGCTCTATCGTTGTAAATCAACTGTCAATTTGATCTAAACTTTAAACGATAATTTCAATATAACCGCATTGCTATTGAGTCGAAACTAACGCCACTGAAGGGATAATTAAACAGTATTTTAGATTAATCCGTCTTGTTACAGAACATGCGATTGCTTATTCTGTGTGCCCTCTGCGTGCTGGCGGTCGCCAGAGAGAGCGAGTGGCAGCCGATGGTGCCAGACCCTTCTCTTGCATATGCCGGTTACAAGCCCTCGGACAGGTCACTGGAAGCCAGGTTTGTCTATAATAAAGTGCTTGAAATCTACGCCTTTTTTAAATAAAAGGAATACCTACACATATTAAAGATCCTCTTAGTGATCTTGTAGAGGTGGGACGATAATTTGCATATTTTGTTTGTTTACACAAAAAGAAATTGCTTTGTATTGCAATTTATGCTCGCCATAGGCCTGCACAAATACTTTTTTTTGTGGCAATGAATGACTAGACAAGCATGCCACCCACAAACAGCAGCAACACCATTCAGCGCCTTGGGTTACAAGTACTGTGTGGCATTCCACTGCGCTCACCACCCTGAGATACAAGATGTTAAGTCTCGTTATGTCCAGTAGTTACACTGGCTACAATGTCCTTCAAACCGAAACACAACAGTGCATGCACACTGTTGCTTAGCGGTAGCAATAGACATTGTGGTGGTACCCACCAAGACGGACTCTTACATATGAGAGACCTACTATAAAGTTAATAAGCTCGTCGAGCCGTGGGTGTACCAATCACACCTACGGACATGCCTTCAAAAGTAAGGGATGAGGTTGTATACATTTGTATGCTAATTAAAAAGTAATACCCAATCGATTTTGTAAATATACAAGATTTATTTGTGAATAAATAAGTTTATTAATCTACACTATAAAGAAGAAAGATTTGTATCCTACTAATATTATAAAGGCGAAAGTTTGTAAGAATGTATGGATGTTTGGATGTTTGGATGTATGGATGTAAGGATGTTTGTTCCTCTTTCACGCAAAAACTACTGAACGGATTTCGATGAAATTTGGCACTCGGGTAGATCATGTCCTGGATTAACACATAGGCTACTTTTTATCCCGGGAAAATATAAACCGGGACTTTTATCCCGGAAAAACTTTTTAATGCGGGCGGAGCCGCGGGCAAAAGCTAGTTTTTGTATATTTGTAAAGAATAAACAAAGAGACTTTTGGACCGATTGTAAGAATTCTTTCAACAAAATAAAGCTACATTATCTGCGAGTAACATAGGCTACTTTTTATTCCAGGACAATATTTTTTCCCGGAAAAACTTTTTCACACGGGCGGAGCCGCAAGCATCACCTAGTCATTAGTATATTGATATGTACAACTCAAGAACAATAGAAAGATGAGTGGCTTAAAAGAAGCCTTACACGAAACAAAGCTTTTCCACACAAAACAGAATAGTAGTTGTAATAACACGTCTAAAAGTAAATCAGTACATACTTTAATTAGGGGATACCAGGAATGGTGGAATGGAGAGCGGCGATAGCCTAGTTGGGAGTGGAACAGACTGCCGACACGAATGCCCGCAGGTTCAAAACCCAGGCAAAGGCAGGCACCTCTGACTTTTAAAGTTATGTGTGTATTTTTTGTGAATTATCGCTCCCTTTAACGGTGAAGGAAAACATCGTGAGGAAACCTGCATACCTAAGAAGTTCTCTATAAGAATTTCGAAGGTATGTTAAGTCTGCCAAGCCGCACTAGGTCAGCGTGGTGGACTAAGGCCTGAACCCACAGTTGTAGAGGAGGCCCGTGTTCAGCAGTGAGCAGTATATAATACAGGGCTGGTATAGTGGTGGTGGTGGGGTTGGACTATGTTTGGACTATCGTCAATAAGGTCAGGTCGACTAACGGATCGAAGTAATGCTGTAATCATATAACGAATAAATAAATACATAATTCAGCCCAGAGTCTGGAATTTATGCCTGACATGGCGATAGCTATCACATAGAAAAGTGGGTGCACTAGTTGCGCCTCTGCCTACGCCTTCGGGGATAAAAGACTTGAGTATGCCTATGGGTAATAAATAAATACCTTATTAGCTATGCATATGTTGTAACTTGTAAGTTATCAATAATTTCTTTCAAGGAACTTGATTGTTTATAGCGCACAATATAACTGCCGCATGAAAGAAAAAATAATATTTTCTATTGTGTCGAACTTGCTCGACTAGGGATCCCCATCAACATTCATATCATTCAAATTGGCAAGATTATATTTGATACCGAACTGGGTACTTACATCGCAGCTTATACGATTTCATATTTACCTTAACTTACTATTTTGTCAATTTGTATATAATATATACAAAAGGAACATTATGGTATGTTTTCTTTTCTAGCTTTAGTACTCTTAATAGGTATATTACATAGTCCCATTTTACAACTGACTATACCCAATATAGGTATACGCATCTTTTGTATAAAATTACATGTTAGTAATAAATATATGCCCAGTCACATTCTGATCAACAAGAATAAACTAAAATGAATACTAGCAATGCAATAACTGTACAACATTTCACAGCCCGTCCCTGAAGATCATCAACCGGAGACCACTGCACGGACACTACCTCTCCAACAACAAACTGACATTCCTCAGCTCCGCGCCGGCCATGATGCCCGACTCCTGCAGCGTGTACAAGGTGTCCATGAACCAGGAGCTGTTCTACCAGTACGTGGAGTATGAGAAGAGCCTACCAGACCTCAAGGAGTTCACGCTTTGCATGTGGACTAAGTGCCACAACCATACCGCTGACCATCCACTGTTTTCATATGCAGGTACGTTTTTAAAAGGTTTCCCCGATTAGAGTAAATTTTATATTGGTTAATGCAAGAATAAATTGAAAGCCCGGAGTTTCTTTGTGCCTTTCTTCTTCAGGTGGTCATCGCTTAGGTAGCTAGTGAAAGGCTGGTAGGCTAGCTAGACTAGGGCCTGTAGTGTCCTCACCGGTGAGGATCGCGACGCGTGCCTCCCATTAATTTTAATAAAAAATATTATTTTTTTATCTCTTTCCTGCCAGCCCAAGCTTGGCTTTTTTATATTTAGTTTACATTGATTTTGCTCCCTTTAAAAATGTCTTTAGTTATATAAGTGACTATTTGTAATAATAATTATTAATTGAATGTATCTTGACATATCATAAGGGCAACTATGTTCGCCTACGTGATGAATAAAGTATTTTATTTATTTTAGAAATCTGTGGACATAAAAACTCAGACAAAGTGACTTATTAGTAAAATTGTAAAAGAAACAAGTAACAAATTTTGGTTAAACAAACCCGAATGGTCATCAATTCTATCGACGCGACTATTATGTAATACTAGCTTTAGCCCGCGGCTCCGCCCGTGTTATAAAGTTTTTCCGAGATAAAAGTCCCGCTTTATGTTTTCCCGGGATAAAAAATGATCTACCCGTGTGCCTAATTTCATCGAAATCCGTTCAGTAGTTTTTGCGTGAAAGAGGAACAAACATCCATACATCCATACATTCTTACAAACTTTCGCCTTTATAATATAAGTAGGATGTAGCTAATATTCTCTCAAAATAATTAAAAAAAAATTAAAGCTTCTGCTTTTTCATTGTGTTTATCTGATGTCTTAATGTTTCATTTATATTCATTGTTTTCATTTATAAAAATCCTTGTAAGAAAAATTAATATGCTGTGTAAATTCATCATCATCATATTCAGGAAGGGAGGCCTAAGTTTAAGAGTGGACATCATATAGTTGATAATAGTGATCATCATCATGACATGATGTTATAAGTCTTACACCATCTACTACTGAACATAGGTCTTTAAATTTATTCCCGCCTTGAGCAGCCTCCCTCTGTCCACTACCTGTATATGATACGTAAATACCCACATTTCGAAAACATCGCTTCTCAATGTAAACAGACAGAAATCCTAAGTAAATGGACCGAACAAATGTGCTGAAACATTGACGTTAGTAGAGAATGGTTAGTGATTTCAATATTATTTCTTCTAAGAGTTTACAATCAACGTGTTATGAAGATGCAACCCCCCACTCGCATTTTAATTGAATTTGCAGCATTCCAGCGGTTGGAGAACAGGAAATTAAGTTCTTTGAATATTTAATTGAAACCATATGACTGTAAAGGAAAATATTTACTTAATATGACGTGTCAAAGCAATTAGTGTTCTCTTTGCGTTTGCACTTACCTAATTACTTTCTCAATTCTAATACATTTGCGATGGTCGTTAGCTAATTTATAGCTGATTTCTCAGGGTTACACATTTTAAAAATACTTGGGATATGGAACAAATAAGAATTTAACTGTATTATCTGCGTTGCCTTTTATCGAAGGTTATATTTTTTTAAAAGACATGTATTTTTGGTACATCTGTATTGATTTTTTAAATATTTGCAATACTGTAAGTAATGTTTCTTATCCGATGGGCTATGTCTGTGACTTTCGTTCTTCTACGGGTCTCCTCATTTTTGACTTGATCACATAGAGAAACACCTAGCGTAGCCCTCTCCATACCTGCAAGGTGGACCGATGACTTGGTAAAGGTCGCAGGAACGCGCTGGATGCAGGCCACTTTTGACAGATCCATCTGGAAATATTTAGGGGAGACCTATGTTCAGCAGTGGACGACATGTGGCTGATGATGATGATGAAGTAATGTTTCAAATTCAAATTTAGAAAAACCAAACCTCCCAATAAGGTTGACTTTTAATTCATTTATTATTATTAGTGCTGAATCGATTCCGTTACAATTTCACCGAGAACTTTAGGTTATTTTTATGAGTACCCACCAACCATAAGTTACAAACTTCTTTATGCGAAACGAGCCACGAGTAAACTACTTCATTGAGCTACTTTCGATAAATAGGATTTACTCTATACGTGTTTGATAAGTTGCCGCAAGGAACCAGCCTCATTAAAAGTTTAAGGTGCATGACCGATATAAGGCTTTCTAGATAACATATTCGCCCACGGCTAATTCGCTGGAAACATAAACGATGTTAGGAAAATTAAACAACTATTCGACACTGTTGCGTTATTTAGTGCGCAGGTTTCGTTGACCCGCTCCGAGTGTTTTTTGTTTAAATTAACAGCTGAAATAAATAAATCTGTTTGTTCATCATTTCAAAAATAATATACAGTATAGTTCGTACATTATGACTTTCTTGTTTATACTGAAATATAAGCTAATACTCAAACAAATAAACACAAATGAGAATACATTAAATATGTACAGTCAGTCACGTAAGTAGCTGAAGAAATTCAAAACTACAAATTGCGTCTTCACTTTCGTGTTCTTATCAATTTTTGTTTTCACTTCACAAAAATAAAATAAAGGCGATAAATTTAACTTACCTTAAAGAAAAAAAAACAATTAAACTTAACTCGTGGAAGTGATTTGAAAATTTGAATTAGTTCAGCTATTTATGTGGCTGACTGCACTCAATAATTGAATAACTTAACGTACCTTTATCTTGTATGAGGTTAGCCACCTATTTAATAATAATAATAATAAAAACATTTATTTATTTATATTTCAAATATATTACACAACTAGATCCTATTATTAAACATTCCTGACAAATTGGGCAAGACACATACTATTTAAAGTTCATAAAACTATAATAGTAGGTATAATTTACGCCATTGTTGCCCACCGTGTCAATAACAAGATGACATTGAACGAAGACGTCGTCTCTCATTCCTTAGAACCTTTCATAATCAATCGACATAATGTCGCCCTGCACATGCCTACGCAGATAGACCGGAAAATGTGTGGGAATAGGAATAGAATCAATCACAAACATCAAAATACCGATACGTCAGCCTCTCAACCAATCACAATAAAACGAAGCGGAGACACATCGTGCTTTTTTTTCACGTCGTAGCCCCACTGTGCAGTTTTTACAACCTGCGCAAGTTCGGAAATCAATCCTTTTAAGGGACACCGCATGGTATACCTGTGCGTGTGGACATGTACTCCGGTCGCCTGCGCAAGTAGCTCCAGTTGTTTTGCCACTTGGTAATGTCAGGACAAAAATATCTTCCATAGGAATTGACAGTGCAAGAATGTATACAGTCATTCCGAGCCCCTCTTTCTTTTTATATATTTCTTCTTCAAAATTAAAGCAAGGCCTAACAATATCAGTCATTGACCTTAATCGATGCCATCGTGTACATCGTGTACGACCCTGAACACCGCCCCGGGAATCCATAACATCTCCATACACGCTACCGATACCTGCACAGGTAACCTCTCCTTTAGGTACACCGTAGCGTGTATGGCTTAAATTAGTATACTCTACTGAAGTGTACTTTAGTAATGACGTTAAAATGTACATTTAATAATATTATTATTTTGTCAATCAAGCCTTTTTTTTATCGCGGGGAAAAATGCGTTATCGCTACCACCACTGTGGGGTGAGTGGAATGGTTATGTTGGTTTCACCGATCTTACAGCCCAATGTCGTCGCTCAGGAGTGCTCGTGGAACTTGATATTAGTGTGTTATTGGTTAGTTTAAAAATGTCCAACAAAACTTACAATTGATTCAAAATAGACTCATTCTAAATTTCATCACAATAGATTCAGTTGTTTACTTTCTTCCACATAATTACCCTATATTTAGGAGCTAAAAAAAATATATCACAATTATTCTCAAGGTTCAACATACACCCATGCGAATGTTCATTATAATCGGTTCAGCGGTATACATTTTCTCCCACCTCTTTTACCCACGTTTTTACAGATTGAAAAATCAAACGAATCATAATATGACATTTATTAATATTTAAAGTTCAAGGCATTCACATATAAAATTTGATTATAATCCGTCCAGTTGTTTAGTTACTCCCGCCATTTACGCCCCAATATTAGGGCTTGATTTCAAAAATCAATACCAAATTTTCATTTTTGACGCACAAGATGCATAAGTTCCAAATCGGATGATAAAGTTCGAAGGAACACGCTGGATGCAATCCGCATTTAACAGGTACATCTGGAAATCTTTAGGGGAGACGTATGTTCATCAACGGACTTTTTGGGGCTTATGGTCATAATAATATATTTTATGCTAACTGATTCATGTATTTAAACACAGAGTAACATGTGTTTAAAACGTATGAGAATTGGTCTTTATTTTATTATTTATATTTTATTTATAGCCTTTTTATTCCGTATTTTTACATGATTTTAACATTAACAAATAATTAGTAATATATTATAATTGATAATATTAGGATAATTGATATAAAATTAGTTATAATTCGAATTAAAAAACATTAATCAAAATAATAATCAAAATATCACTTATAATTAATCGGAGCTCTTGTGAGCAAAGGCCTCCCCCAACCTATCCCATATTTTCCTATTTAAGGCCGTTCGCCACCAGAATTTTTCAAATTGTACCAGCTCATCTCTCCACCTAGCCTTCGGTCTTCCTCTGCTGCGGACGTTATATCTTGGTACCCATTCGGTGAGCAGTTTTGCCCATCTTTCATTGTTCATACGACTGATGTGACCAGCCCATGACCACTTCAATTTCCTGGCTCTCACCACGACGTCGTCCACTCCAGTCATCTTCCTCAGATCTATATTACTTATCCGATCTTTTCTTGTTACCTTCATCATCGACCTTTCCATTGCCCTTTGACATACTCTTAGTTTGTGTTCTGTTGTTTTTGTAAAGGTCCATGACTGGGCTCCATATATTAGGGTAGGTATTATTGCTGTGTTAAATACTTCTGTTTTTACCTTTTGTGATAGCTCGCTTTTCATTATAAATTTGAGGGACCAAAATTTTTTCCAGGCTTTGAGAATTGGTCTTGTCCACTATTAAATATAATCCTTTTGTTACCACCGATCGTTATAACGGTGGTTAACGATTAATAACGTAATCAAGCACAGAAACTTACTATCAAGCTATAAGACAGTCGTTAAAAAAACATTAACAATATTACACGCCTTCACATCACATCGCATAACCTAAAAAGCGTATGAATAGTAAAACAAAAGTAAAAACACCAACCCAGTTACGTCAGAAGCGATCTTACAACAAAACTCGAAATGGTACACATAACAAGTGATATGGCATAGCCCTTTCACGGTACATTCTTGACAATGAGTGACATACATGACTTGGATTGACGGTTTCATAATACCGCGTACGCAAATGATTGCCTAATTTATTTATTTTTTATTTATTTAATACTAGCTTTTTCCCACGGCTTCGCCCGCGTCAATAAGTTTTTCCGGGCTAAAAACACATAAAAACCTTCCCGTTGAATCACTCTATCCAACACATTTATTTGGATAAAGATTAATATTATGACGTTAATACAACTCTTAACAAATAATGCATTAATTTCGACCAAATTTCATTACCATAAAAACTGTTGTTAATCTCAAAAGATAGACATATACTGTCGCGGACGTTTTTTTAGATCATTTCAAGAGGAATAATTCTTTCGTACATATATTTTTGGTATCTTGAACCGTTTTCGCAGCGCACGCAATGGAAGCCCTCAAGGATGAATAATTTTCCCCGTTTTTTTTTCATATTTTCCATTATTTCTTCGATCCTAATAGTTGCATCGTGATGTTATATAGCCTAAAGCCTTCCTCGATAAATGGTCTATTCAACACAAAAAGAATTTTTCAATTCGAACCAGTAGTTCCTGAGGTTAGCGCGTTCAAACAAACAAACAAACTCTTCAGCTTTATAATATTAGTATAGATAAACAATTACACTAATTAATTACACTAATGTATTGACACCATCCCTGTGGTAATGTTTTGGCAGTTATTTTTCATTATACGCCTTGAATAACTGCTGGTACATGCAGTTGTTAAAACAAACTTGTAAAAAAAATTTCATTTTGTTAATAACTTTTGCCCGTAGCTCCACCCGCGTGATAGAGTTTTTCCGGAATAAAACGTAGCCTATAGCACTCGGGAGTCATGTAGCTTCCTATTAGTGAGAGAATTTTCAAAATCGGCTACGTAGCTCCAGTGATTAGCCTACAAAATAGGTAACTCAAAAACTTTTCCTCTTTATAATTATTATTAGTTTAAATTTTACAATAAGATATAGCCATAGTTGAATTAATGCTTGAGGTTGTGTTTATTGTAATTAATTAATAGCAAATACTGATAAGTTTAATGATCGCGTATATTGGTTTTTAAAATTAATTAACATGACGTGGTATAATATTATGTTCTTGGTTAGATAAGGAGGCATATTTTTTTTCGCAATAAGACATCGCGATAAAATCTTTTTATGGAAGACAGTGAAAGACATGAGGCTGTGAAGATCCATAGCATCCCACATTTTTCGGGATAAAAGATATTTTCTTAGATGCTTATGTATCCCATTAATATTAAATTTGACTCATAATGTTTAAGTTTTTTGGAACCCCAAATAGATAAAAAAAATTGGAAAATTGTTAGTACGTCACATAACTTATGTTTCTTTATAAAATCAATATATCTTAACTTTATTTTTAATCACATAAAAGCTTTTATTCTGAGTGTTGTAGTTCATGTTAAAACTAATATCTGAGGTCTCGTGTTTGAATCGTCTGCAGGGAATCTGAAATTTGTGCCCGATATGGCGATGGGCTCGCCACCTATCATATCATAAGACGGAATACACACGGCGAAAAGCGGGTACGTAGGCGTCTTTCTACACCTTCGGGATAAAATCAGTAAGCGTGTGTGTATATTATTTTGTCTCTGCCTAAAGACGCTTCAATTTAATTTATGTGTATTGGTGAGAACACTTTTACCATGACATTGACACCTCGATCAGATAACGCGTTGCCTCGATATTATATTTAACGCAGCGTCGTGGACTTTAGACACAGGAAAATTAATTAAGCTGGCGCGATTGTTCAAGAACTCTGATCCTTGAACATCAGTGGCCACGACAAACTCCTAGGTATTGTACACTTTACCTTCAATATCGCCTTCGCGACGTCAAGTTTGAAGTAAATAATTGGGTGAAAATCAGTTTCGATGGGACGAGTTGTAGGATTTCTGCAATATTGGAGGAACTTCGACCTCGTTCAAGTACAATTTGTTCTTCAAACATCCGGTAGGTACTTAGTTTTGAATTGAGTTCGAAATTCGCGTCTCGAAGTCACTATATAGGACTTGAGCCGTGTTTGAGACGCGTCAAAGTGTCAAAAGTTGTTAAAGTAGCCTATGATTTCATTCAATAAAAACTTATTACTGATACGTCTTATAAGAATATGTGAGTATTCTTAAAGGGAGAGCCCGTCACTAGCTCTCACATGTATGAAACTACAAAGAAATCAGATACGACTTGAGGTGACTTAAAATTGAATTTCTAAAATATTATAATTGACTTGCGAATAAAAGCTCTAAGTAACAAAATTAACGAAAATGTTTTTATTATTCACATTAGCCTATGATGTCTTTGGCAAATAGGGGCGAGGTTTAATGAAAGCAAAGAAATTCGAAGACGACGGAAGAATTACAGAATGTCAGTGAGGTAGTTTTCGTACTGCCAAAGGAGATATGTCTTTCGTCAGCTGAATGGTATATATTCCATGCTCCGATATATAAAATGTGTTTTTACTTTATTCTTTACAGGGCTTATACCATAGCCATTCCTTACTTCAGCCTTAGGCTAATATTAACGAAATGGAATACCGCGTCGTTAGTTTTATAACAAAACGCATAATGGAATAAAATAAAGCATTTAGTCGCCCTCCACAGTATTCTTGTTAATCGCTGTTTTCATTTCTTTCTCAAAGTGTTTATAAAAACATTGGACATTTTACATTGAATTGGTTTAAAGTATCCTACTAATATTATAAAGGCGAAAGTTTGTAAGAATGTATGGATGTTTGGATGTATGGATGTTTGTTCCTCTTTCACGCAAAAACTACTGAACGGATTTCGATGAAATTTGGCACACGGGTAGATCATGTTCTGGATTAACACATAGGCTACTTTTTATCCCGGGAAAACATAAAGCGGGACTTTTATCCCGGAAAAACTTTTTAACGCGGGAGTAGCCGCGGGCAAAAGCTAGTAAAAACATAAGTTTGTTTATTGTACCCACGCACAGATTGTACGTTTCGTGCGAACTAAGACCTCACCAAAGCACCCAATCAGTTATGTGAAACGTATGAATAATAGTGAATAATATTTTTTTGTTCGCAGTGGGAAATAATCCGAAGGAAATTTCAGCGTGGATCTCCAACACACAAGAGGCTAGTTACTTCAGCTTGGCGGTGCACGGACAAACGTTTTTCAGGCTCAACTACCCTCTTAAATTAAATACGTAAGTAGTGTATCATTATGATCAGCCACGTCTATGGATAGGCGTAGACACCCCTATTCATTATAATTAATTACATTAATTGCTGCACAATAATGCTCGTTTCGCGTACCATTGTAAGTGCCACACATTGATTTCTAAGATTAAATTATCCCATATATTGACTAATTTTAACCATGAATTAGTTGAAACATTAATTAATTATCCAATAACAAAAGCATGGCTTCAATGAAACTCAGTTAGTAATTAAATCTTAACACGCCAAATACAAACAAAACATGAAATAGGTACTATAACTAAGCGCTTTGATATTGACTCCGGTAGTAGTGAGTTAACAGAATTCTACAAATTGCCCGTTGGTAGTTCACAACATTGTAATGTGAGTAGTATTAAGCTGAGTCTACAATCCACGCTGTAAAAGTAGTCAGCTGGGAACATTATTAACGCAGGTTACGGAGCTATCAGGTTCATTGTATACAGGACAGAACCTTTGATGTTAGTAAACGCAATATAAAATTTTATTATTTGTAGACTGATACTCTAAAATATAAAACGTTTGAATATAAATTAAAGGAAAACAAAAACATATTTTTGCAATGTCTTTTACTAACACAAAATATTGTGCTGTTCATATGTTTTACTTGAAGCATGCATGATTGAACATCAGTTTTGTGAATTACGTAAAAAAAAACACGGTTTAAATATTTAATTAAATATAAAACGAGTTTCGCAGGGATCGACAGAACTTAATTACTGCCAGATGTAAGTGCCAGCACTAATGTGTAGAGTTTATCTACCTGATTTGCCTTACGACTCGTCTTGCCATTTCCAACACACTAGCAATGACTTATAAAAGCGATATCCGATTTACGACGACACCAATATTGTGACAGGAAATCTAATCTTGCAAGAAAACGAGTTTTTGTGTAATGCGTTGTCTCCGGTGGGATATGAACGAAAATAAAAAGACATTATTTTCTCAAATACGGACGCGGCTCTCGTCTCCTTAGCGACGCCGAAGTTTAATTTCCAATAACGCCATATTTTATGGAGTAAGAATTTACCTTATTAGATGACTGATAAGTATCTACGAAAGGAAATGCTAGTAAAAAGCATTTTAGTAGAATATGAAATCCAAAATCTGTCACATGATAACATTTGTTGGATACTATTAATTTCCGGCCCAATTTACAAACTAAAGAGATTTTCGACGCATAACAGAGTAAATTTCAAAATTGCGAGCAATTTAGACAAACAATAGAATGATTACTTTTTGATAAGACGCGCGACGTGTGTCGGGTGACGACAGAAAACTCACGCACACCTTAAAAGTTACGCTCTGATTGGTGGAAATATGCGAACAGACAAGTATCAAAGCTGCTATATAGTTGTGGTCACGCATAGCCTGCGGACACAGTTGCAGTTAAACGTCCAAATTTGGACCGCAACGAATAATAAATATTTATAACTCAGAGGATACATAGCATGAGATATTTACCCAGTCCGCGTCAGAGAATTTGGGTCACTATTTCGCATTTTGTATTGCTCGGAGCAAGAACACTTATGAAAATTTTAATCATTTATGGAAATTCGTGTGCGTGTCTATCATGCGATAAGTTATATATTAGAGCTAGAATCAGGTTCCATTGTCACTAATGTCTAGACACCTAGATTTAAATACCACTGTGTTAATATTGACCAATAGTGTTGTGTAATACATAAAGGAATCTAGAAACGTTTTCTCCAAGGTAATTTTTGCACACACAACCATGAAGGTGGCAAGAATCTAGAATTTGATTTAATTTATGATTAGTAATGTCAACACAAAGTTTGTATTGCGAGTGATACGATACACGATATATTTATTATTTACTAGACTTCTGCTCGTGGCTCCGCCCGCGTGAATATGTTTTTCATGGATAAAAAGTAACCTATAGCACTCAGGAGTAATGTAGTTCTTATTAGGGAAATAATTTTCAAAATGGGTCCAGAAGTTTTTGAGTTAACCATTCATTACAAACAATTGAATTTTTTCTCTTTATAATATTAGTATAGATTACAAAATAATGCTCCATTAAAGCAAGTGTTAGGCATGCCCTAATGTAATTGCATTTCTAGCGCACCTTTCAAAATCGATGCGTTGTTGCAATATTTGACTTATTTCGATTGGAGAAATATTCCTCTAGTTAAGAGTCTGTCTACTAATATTACATTATGAATTTATGGTTATGATTTATAGTGCGCTTGCAGTACAGGAAATTGCAAAAAGTAAAGCCGATCTCACGTGACGCGTTGAGCTACACATGCGCAAATCAAAACGTATGTGTACGCGCTGTGTTCACGCATGCGCAAATTATAATGAGTGCTTCTTTAAATATGATAGAGTCACGCTATAGCCACATATATCTACAAAATGTATGAGCGTTGTCGACCGGCTTAGTACCACTGTCTTATAGAATACTAAGGAGAAGTGATAGCTCTCTGTTGCGTAATGCGTTTATGGTGAACGAGACTTACGAAAACTCGAATCCCTCTCTCCGTGCCCTAATTCTTGAAGGAAAAGTAAGAGGTCTTTCCTTAAATTAATGATTATTTTGATATTGTGGGATTATAAGTGGTGTTCATCACATAATGCCCGGGGCTCTCTTGTTACAACTCTTCTTTTCCAATCCATTCATAACATAATGTTCGCGAAATGTTTTCTCTACGCACAAACTTCCCGCTCGCTGGCATACTGACCCAGTTCAAAAATTCAGGACATTAGGATGGGTGTCCTGCAGTAAAAGACAACATTAATAGCAGATAATCATCACAGCCTGCGCCAAGAGCGATGCTATAAACAATGCTAGCGTGGTTAACGCTTCTCTCATAGAGCATGTTTAATTTGAGCGTTTCCATTACGCCCAATCTCTTCCCCTACCTGAATAAGATCTAACTACACTAGAATTACATTATGTATATTCTCTAGAACTACATTTTCTTTATTGTAATGCAAAAAAATTAATGCATCCATTAAAAAATCATACAAGTACAAAAAATACGCATCATCTAGGTTGTCTATATCTGACTACAGGTAACTTATATACATAGAATATACTATGTACTATACAGATTTTCTTTAACTTTAAGATAGATATACACACAAATGTTATAGATAAAATATGAATATGTCTGAAATACCCATACATGTAAATTCATTTTTAATAGTTTTGTTACAGCTTCTGTTACACATGTAAATTTTTCAATGCTACGCTGAGGACATAAAAACACATGAAATAACATACATACCACCTACACATATTTGTTAGCTAAGAACGTTCGAGAGCTACTTAACAAGAATGTAAATTTACGTTTCTCACCTAATTCAAACACTGCACATACAAACAACTGGCGAAACAAAAAATAATGACGAAACATGACATATCGTTTTAAAGTAGCAATTGAATGTTTTTCCTTATAAAAAGGTGTCATTCTTACGCAACACAGTATCGCGCCCATACAAATTCCGGTACATCTATCGAAGCGTAAAGCAAAGTATTGCGCACTTCTTTCTACGAAAGATTTCTACGAAGGCCGCCTGTTTATTCTTGAATGTTGTATTGTTCAGTTATATTATGTCCAACGTTTATAATTTTAAGTTGAGTCATCCGAAAAAATTTCCTTCCATCAAAAGAACATAAGCCGTCAAAATGTTAATCATGTTCGCATCTGATAAAAAAATGCAAATACAGAAACTAAGACAAGCGAAACGTAGAAAGTTGTTCATTTTACGTTCGTATGCTATTACTGCGTATAAACAAAAGAAATTGACATGACTCATTACACAGTCATGTGACGACTGACAATAGAAATGGTGTTCCGCAATATATCTCTGCGCAATAGCCATTGTCCTCATCAAACTATTATGGTAATAAATCTATAACAGCTTTGTGTTATATATAATTATGCAATACTACTTCTAGGCATGGCTTTTTTATGCACAGACAGGTAAATGGACCAGTGGGTCACATGAGATAACGTGAACTATATAAAAAAACATGGATGCTCTGGGATCTGTATAATTGGTATATTGGTAACGGTTGGCAGTATAGACTCAAGGGTCATTAATAAATCAACCTCAATTCTGAATATGATTTAACTAACCATTTAACGTATTAAGCAATTTAATAAACAAACTTGAATACTCGCCAGTCAAAATTAGTTATATGCTGTAACTTAAGATATTATTCTAGATGGTGTTGATAGCTGTTTATTAATAGTTAATTATTATCTGTTTATTAATAGTTAATTATTAGCTGTTTATTAATTATTAATAGGAATAAACAGCGACAACCAAAAGATGATGACTTTAACGTAAAAGCGTCTCAGGTGATATCTCAGAACGACAGTGCGTTGCATCTATTTATATAACCCCAAGTGCGCTTATAGGAATCTTATATGAAAGCTAATGGGAGAGTTTTGGCAATTTCAATTTCAAAATAAAGTAAGCTCTATTTACTAAGCTTGCTTAAACTTTACTGTAGTAACTTATTCGTACTAAGTCTGTAAAAGGCAATAAAGTACTTAGCTTTACCCTACAGGCAAATTTCGATCACCAACTCTTCAAACATAAAATAAAAACAAAAATTTATTCCTTCAGTTATCTATTTTAAATTAACTAAAAAAAGGAAACCAATTAATGTGTTACTTTAATGCCTCATCTAGATTATACCAAATTCTTAAGATAAACGTGCGATGTAAGGAATTTTATCAAGACTAAAGCCTTTATGAACGTAATAAATATGCTACTGGCGAAATATCGAGTAAAAGGATTTATAACATTTTTATACATTCTACATAAAACATAGTAACAAAATAACAATTTTACGTCTTATTCACAATGTTTTCAATAATTGCCTTAACAACTTCCGAATAATTATAATCAACATAATATAGCACAAATATTTACAACCTCGTGGAACGCGTTAGCTATTAATTGGTAAAGCTTTCCTGTTGTTTAATTATTGAGATAATTTGTCCAAGATTATTGACTTTTTACGAAAAGTATTGTGCAATTGAAAATATCCATAACAATAGTAGTATCGAAATAAAATAATATTTTCCATACAAGTAATAATAAATCACTTTCATATTTATGCTCACTTACATTGAATCCCTTGTTGCTCAACATGTTAAGCTACATGTTCACAGACGTATTACGCGTCAAACGTCTATTGAATATGGTTTGAAAAGAAAATAAAAGTGTAAGCAAACGTATGAAACAAATGCTCACCAAGATCGAGAGAGCCTTGCTGGAAAGAGGACTGAAAGCTAAAGGGACTACTTGAAACGATAACTACTCACTTTACATTAATAACATAATTAAGAGCACTCGCTTTACACATTCAACATAATTAAAAGCATGTTTTGCAAACTGAATCTTATGGTAAGACATTCAATTGTAATATGGATATTTGATCGGCAAAAGAAGTTTAAATTGCGCTTCAGCCTTTTAAACAAAATATATACTTAATAATTGTTTACAATAACAACGCTCATCCGTATATACTAATATTATAAGAGTTCGTCTGGGTGGGTACCACCGCAATGTCTATTTCTACCGCCAAGCAGCAGTATGCATGCACTATTGTGTTTCGGTTTGAAGGACATTGTAGCCAGTGTAACAACTACTGGACATAATGAGACTTAACATCTAATGTCTCAGAATGACGAGCGCAGTGGACTGTCAAACAGTACTTTGTAACTCAAGGTGCTGCATGGTGATGCTACTGTTTATGGGTGGTCGTATCGCTTACCATAAGGCGAACGGCATGCTAGTCACTTCATTCAATGCAATTAAAAAAAAGTGAAGAGAAAAGATTTGGTTGTTCGTTTTTTTGTAATGAATACACTCAAAACCACTGGAATGATAATAAGAATTCTTTCACCAATATACAGCTACATTATCAGCTAGTAGCATAGGCTGCTTTTTATCCCGAAAAAACTATTATACGCGAGCGGTGCCGCAGCCAAAAGCTAGTCTGAACTAAATCAGTAAATAAACCTACAATAGAATTTACTATAAAATCAAATGGCACTTTATCTAACATCTGTGTCGTTTATTGTGTCTCTGGTTACATAAACCAATGTAACTGTTACAAAGTGTTTGTAGTAAAAACATTACACTTCCAAAACAGGTTTGCCTAGTTGACTCATGCTATAATAAGTTGCTGCTCATCACGAGCATAATTTACTGTATGGGAATTAGATAACTGTTACGTGTCGCAAGTTGCGTTACTTGAGCCGGCGTTTAGCTTGATGAATGACTATACCTTGGTAACAATGCGAAATTTATGTCCAAATTTAAAATTTGGTTAATCTTGAGATTTAGGTAACAAATTCAAAGACGAGTGTGCGCCAATGATTATATTATGCAAAATGGCAGGCAGATTCAAAAAAAGGAAAATATTTTGTATCGGATATGTAGAATACCGATAAAGATATTGGGACGGCGTAACTGAATCGCTATTCGAATTTGGTCGAAGAATTTTTCAATCCTCCAGCATACCTACCGTGTCTCGTGACTTACAAGACGCCGCTCGCGATATCTATTGGAAATATCGAAGGTATAATCCCTTAAACGTTACTATTTTAGTACAGCTTGCCTTAGAATTTGTTACAAGCGCCGGGAACGCGACCGCAATGGATCAACATCTTAGAAACATCTCGTAAATAAACATCAATAAAATTTGGGTCAACCAGAAAATTTGCGTGGTCATACAAGAAAATAAAATATGCGTCAAAGTAAGCAACTTTCTTTTTCATCGTTTAAAAGCTCTCTCTTTCAATTTAATCAGAACTTATGCGGAAGAAGCCGTTGACAAAAGCTAGTATTTAATTTTTTTTAAATATCCCGCAATCATCTATGCCTTAATAATGAAATAAATAAAACTGAATGAATAAAACCGAAAAATAAGTGAAAGAATTTTCGCGATCGGTTTAGGTGTATAATATTAGAATAAATTATACTAAAACATTACTCTTACCTTAATTAAGCCATCCAGCCACGGATGCGTACACCAAAACCATTATTCAGCTCATCAAATCTAGATCCATATTAGTGCATTAGAATGTACTGAGGTGCGGTAAATCGGATAAGCCAATTATGCCTCAAAGGTGCAGCCAATTACAGTAATGCCAAAAACGTATAACAGCATACACTATACCTTGCTAATCTATAGGTACTATAATATTGTAAAGCTGAAGAGTTTGTTTATTTGTTTTTGAACGCGCAAATCTCAGGAACTACTGAACCGATTTTGAAAACTCTTTCTCCTGAGTGCTAGTACCATTGGCTACCTTTATCCCGGGAAAATAGTTTTATCCCGGAAAAACTAATCACGCGGGCGTAGCCGCGAGCAATACCTACTAGTTTTTTTTATATGCTCAATGTCCATCTAATTACACATTTCGACGGTCCCATAGAACAAAGTCGTATATATATGTAAAATGAAGCTTTTCAGTAGAGCGCTTTGAAAGTCTAAGTTAATTGTGAAAATCACAAGTTATACACGAACGAAACATTATATTCTAAAGGGTTCAGTAACAACATTGAACCTAATGTGTGAAAATAGCACTAATTCGCACATGAATACAAACTAGCGACTTTCAAAGCGCTCTACTGAAAAGCTAACATTTTGCATATACGACTTTGTTCTATGGGACCGTCGATTTAATATTTTAACTTCCATGCAGTTCATCCATCACACATGTATTAACTAGTCATTCATTAGAATGTCGACCACAATCCATGGTCAGCTAAACGTGACACGGTTATTTAATAGAGATAGTGCTTATCAATTTTGTCACGACGCTGCGTACCGGGACGGCACGCGGGAAAACGCTCCTATACTCGTTTATGATTTCACCCTGCAATGTTTTACTCTATCGCTGAGTTCGAAGACACTTTTTAATAGTAGTTACTAGTTATAGGCTTGACAACTGTCGTGTTGTGTTGACAAATTACCCTAATAATTAATAATAAGGAAACATAATATTAGTATACAATAATTAAACGAGTAAGATTTAATTTTAGGAAAACAATTTTTTTTAAATTTGGTCCATTAACTTTCTTGATGAATGTCTGATACAAATTTGATGTAAATTAAATAGCGGATACTAATCAAGAGACCAATTATATTGATCAAAATATTTTAGATGATCAGTCCATTTAATATAAATAATTGCCGTATAAATGTAATAAATATTTGTATTAGCAAACAATATTGTGCTGCGCAGACACAAATCGTCGAAGACAGGTTATTTGTTTTATAGAACGAGGCGACGAAAGAAACTGTCGTTTTTAGTTATAGCAAATTATATTATTAACGTGAATTGTTGCATAAGCCAACGGTTTTTGCATGTCGGTTCTTCGGAAGGATGAGCACGACAATTAACAACGCACCACGTACAGTAACCGTCATAAATAGCTGAACAAATACAAAATTTCAAATCACTTCCACGCGTTAAGTTTAATTGAAACATTTTTTTTCTTTATGGAAAGTAAAGGTAATCGCCTTTATTTTGTTTTTGTGAAGAGGAAACAGAAATTGGTAAGAACACGAAGGTGTAGACGCGATTTGAAGTTTTGAATTTGTTCAGCTACTATGTCGCTAACCGTACATAAACGTAACATACATAAATAGTAATAAACCGTATTATTTAATCAAGACGTAAATGCGAATGTAAATCAAAATGAATACTCTAATTAATCATACTATTATATAAAGTAGTTTATGTAATGGGATTTACAATTAAACAAAATTTTTTACACAAATGATTGTTCATATCTTACATAATACCATTTGTTTTATTGCGTCACAAAAAATAAACAACATTAAAATATTGTTTGTTCTTAAGGAAAATATGTAGTATTTTCGGTACAATAACAAATTTATAACTTATTCGTTGAAAACGAGGTAGCGTTTCAGTAATTGTCAAAGAAATGATGCCTAAAGTAAATGTAACAGAGCATCAATAATTCTAGCTCACGTCGATATGATATTATTTTTAAGTTTTTTATCGACCTTAACAACGTTCATTTCAGACGAAGGACTTGCTTCATAATTGTTGATAGCATAAAATTATGTTAATCCTTAAATTCACAGGTGGTATCATTCTTGCCAGTCCTGGAATGGAAAAACTGGCGAATGGCAGATTTGGGTGAACGCTGAGCGGGTTGGCAGAGGTTTCCATAACAGGGTGAGAATATATAATTAAAAACCTATGAATTGAAATAAAACGCAATATACGGGGGTTTTAATACATCAATGAATTGATACATAAGTAATTAATTGATAGTTTATAATTCAGCAAATGTGTGAAACAAATAAAATGTGCCGATGCTTTTCAAACAAGATGGTCGCATTCTGTGATCAGCCTGTGTATACTTGTCCAGTTACAAACAGACCGGCATAACTATGTCGACTTATGATTGGCGAAGGACAGTCGTCAGTAAACACAAGAGACATCTATCGTCAGTGAACACTGCAGGCAGAGCCTATCTGGACCTCAATTCACTTTGCCGGGCCAGAATAAATAAATATCAAAATTTATTTCTGTTACATTGAGTTCAATAAAATTTGAGATACCTTATCAATCGGAAGTTTCTAAGCACTTTTACGATTTCCTTTTATTATTTCATAATTACTTTATTTTCAGCTTGTCGGACACGTAATCAAAGGTGGTGGTGTCGCCATTAGCGGTCAGGAACAGTCCCTGTTATATAAGAAAGACGACTTGGAACTAACACGTAAGTACACATAACTATGCGATAGAGGTGTCACGATGTCATCAGAAACTACGTGCGGCCAGGTAAAGCTTTGCCTTCAAGATGCTAACAGATGATACCTTCTGTTAGCATCATTCATCTACATTCATCTCAAAGTGAATGGTAAGGCGGGAAGTAAAAAAAATAATTAGTCGTAACTGCAAAGGATTCGGACTTATCACTATCACTACATAGTATAAAACAAAGTCGCTTCCCGCTGTCTGTCCCTATGTCCTCATGTCCCTATGTATGCTTAAATCTTTAAAACTACGCAACGAATTTTGATGCGTTTTTTTTTAATAGATAGAGTGATTCGAGAGGAAGGTTTATATGTATAATAAATGCATAATATAGTAGAGAAACATTGATAATTTAAAAGGTTTCCAATGTGATGTTGTAGATAAACACATTTTTTTGCGCTTACATTGCAGACGCTGGATAACTCTACGAGATAGATCAAAATAATGTACTACACTTTTGTACACCTTAAAAAGGTCTACAAAAAAGTCCGCGATGGTATATGTCTATCTCTTAGGGATAATCCACAATAACCATTTTTTATCCTTTACTTTTGACGAGAAATAATGGCTTATTTACGAAGCGATTTTAAGCAATACAGCATTGATCCTTATCCAATTAAGTACCATAAATACATTGTGCATTTAATATAGATCAATATGGCCCTGTACAACATGTAATTTAAATAAATATTTTCGAAGATATTACAGACTAGCTTTTGCCCGCGGCTCCGCCCGCATTAAAAAGTTTTTCCGGGATAAAAGTCCCGGTTTATATTTCCCCGGGATAAAAAGTAGCCTATATGTTAATCCAGGACATGATCTACCCGTGTGCCAAATTTCATCGAAATCCATTCAGTAGTTTTTGCGTGTAAGAGGAACAAACATCCATACATCCAAACATCCAAACATCTAAACATCCAAACATCCATACATTCTTACAAACTTTCGCCTTTATAATATTAATAGGATTTAAAATGCAGGGACATAGCGGTCGCGGCGGCCGGGGGGCGGCGCGAATCTATAAATGAGAAATTATGGAGATAGTTTGAGATCCTGAGGAGGACATAGGCTACTTTTATCCCGGAAGAACATAGCCCGGGAATTTTATACCGGTTTTTATTTCTCGCAAGTGGGGCCGTCACGGCCTAACCACTGAACCGATTTCGATGAAATGTGGTAGGGAGATAGTTTAACCCGTCAAGCCCCGCTTATAAATAGATTTATGCGGAAACCCTATATACTAGAACGCCCGCATCCGTCGCGGGGCTTGACGAGTCAAGATCCTGGGACGGACCTAGGCTATATCTTATTCCGGGAAAAAATAAACCGAGACTTTTATTCCGGAAAATCTTTTTCTGCGAGTAGAACCGCAAGAAAATAAGTATGACGATAGTTTGAGATCCAGAAGAGGACATAGGCTACTTTATCCCGGAAGAACATAAACCGGTAATTTTATCTCGGATTTTTTTTCTCGCGAGTGGAGCCGTCACGGTCACGCCACTGAACTGATTGCGATGAAATTTGGAAGGGACATAGCTTAAGACCCTGGGAAGGACCTAGACTAATTCTTATCTCGGAAAACATCACCAATGGATGGAGTGATTCAAGAGGAAGGTTTATGTGTATATTACATAAATATTTTGTATGACAAAAAACTAATTTCATCATGTAATATGCATTGCTACCTGAGCGAAGCCAGGGCGGGCCGCTAGTTGCAATATAAACTAAGATGCAACTAAGAAATAAGACTTCTTTACGAAGTATTTCAATGAGAGATGCAAATTAAACAAGTAAGAATAAAAAGTAAGATCCTCTTTTAAAGTTGTAAAGTTAAGTGTTATTCAACGTCATATTTTCTTCAACAGAACAGTCCGGTTTTGTCGGTGAGATCACAATGCTGCAACTGTACCATGTCGCTTTGACAGCTGGCAAAGCTCACAAAGATCACAAACATCACCACGTGCACCACTTCAAACACGACGGCACACCGGTGGAGTCCTCGACAGAGCCGGTCACCGAACCCCCACCACATCAGGCAACGCCTTTAGGAAACGGCAACTTCTTGATAGGAGGACAATTGCAAAGAGCTCCAAACTTAAACCTTGCAGGACCTCAGCAGATGATTCCTGTACAGTTACCCAATGGTTTGCAGTTACAACAGGAGTATGTTAACGGGCAACTTGGCAACAGAATTGTATCTGAGCAGCTATTGAACACAGTCCAAATTTCTGACCATGTCAGTGGTACATCAATTCCGAGATTATCTTTGTTGCCCGTGCCCACAAGCCAATCATATTCTCAGAGTAGTCCACTTGGACCATCTAAAGGTACTACAGTTGTACTATCAGGAACTTTGCTAAACCCTGCGAACGTGCAGTTTATTGACGATACGAACCACAATATTTATAGAAGAGATTCGAAGAGAGACAAGAGAGATAATCCTGAAAAAGAATTAGCAGAAGAAACTGCGTCAGGTAACTTCAACTTTCAATCTTTCTCTGTATTATTTTTAATTTTTAATTTATTTAAACCTTGTTCAATAATATAAAAAAGCATGAATGTGATGGCACAATTCCCATAACATAATGTTTGTATGACTTTAATTGATTATAATCGTACGAGTCAGTCCAAAATGGAATTTCTGCTTTTTATAGAGTCATCACTTTGACTACAGACGTCACGTTTGGCATCAAAATACGATTGAGAACCGCTTTAATTTTTTGGACATCGGTAAAAAGTACTTGATTAACATAATATTCAGAGGCTGAATGAATACAAACTACTGGTTCTAATTTCCAACTAATCACAAGACAATTCATTAAAATGAAAGCCAATTCCATTTCGCATATTGTTCTACATTTTAGAATATAAATTTAGTGTTACTACGTATTGCAAACTTATAATTGAAAACCAAATTTCATTAAGCGTGATCACAATGTAACGCGTCTGTCACATTGTCGAACAAAGCAATACATTCCAATTACCAGCCTGTATGGAAACTAAATTCACGGCATAAAGCGAGTGACGCTAATGATTATTCACCTTCATCCACACCTTTTCCAGATGCAAGGCTTAAATATATGCACATGTCGTTACCTATCACACTGACATGATGCCGTGTACACTGTACAAGGACAGACTGCCAATATTATTGTTTCATTTGATCTTTCTCATTAATTTCGATGTTATTTATTTTAATTACTTTATATGACAAACTTTATCTCAAATTTTCTTCAATTCCTAGTATTATAATCAAAGTATTGAAATTTAGGCAATTGTAATTGATTGTAATTTAATCAACTAAAATTAAAGAATAACACTGAATTTCAGAAATAAAATCGTATGTATATTTAATTAAAACTTGTACAAACATGATTTTGAATAAAAATATTTTATCTACTTGTGAATAAAACAGGTGTTTTGGACTGTATCATGCAAAATAAATTTAATAATAAATTTCTAGGCAAAAAGGAGAAACGTGGTCTGGTGGAATTATCAGACGGTTCCATTGTCGACGAGGCTCTGCTAAGTCCAACACTTTTGAGCAAAGACGAAGACGCTTTGTTCGAAGAATCGTTGCTGAACGGCCTTGCTGGCGTTGTTGGCAATCTACCGGTGCAAAACTTACAGAAAGAAACTGTGAGTAATTACTACATGTGCATTTTATTTGGTTTAAACATTAAACTAAGCGTTAAACATAAAGATCTGTCATTGACTTATCAAAGTCTTATCCAACGTGTCAAGATCTTTGGAATTCCATAGAAGATTATGCATGTGAAAATATTTTATAACAAGCTCAAATTCAGTAGCTCGAAGAAACTGCCCGAGATGCGTTTGCATGCCTTCATTGTACCCATCTCACTTATAGAATTCGAATCACTTAATTTCATGCCCCCTGTCATGTACATCCCTATGTATCGATTGGATTGTAATTCCCTATTTTTCTTGTTATTTCCTATTATCATTATTTGTGCTGAGATGTCTGTTGCTTTGTGTGGTGAACCTATGTTAGAAATCGCAAAAAATCAGAGAAACTAGAGATCTTATATTAGTTCCAAAGTGTTTCAACAACATTTTAAAACTTCATTAATCAAAAATACTAATAAGCATTCGCACATTTAACAAATGCAAATTACACCCTGTACACCTGGACCTCTTCACACTCATACAATGCCGGCAACTTGTTCGTGTACATTGTTCATTTTATAATTCATACATTAAAATCCGCTGCCGCACAGCACAGGACGCGATTGTGTCATAGGTAAAAAGGCTCCAACTTTTTAAATTGTCGCCCGCCTTTTAATTTTATCATGTCGCGACACTTTGAACTTTCACGTTTTGTGTCACAAAAGGAAAATTCTAATGCATTTAGTCACTTAAAAATAAGACAATAGATAAATAAAAGCTTTACCTTGAGAATCTTCCAAGTGATATTTCCATCTTATTGCTCACACCGTTTTGACGAAATGTAGAAGAAAATTCTTTTCATGTACAAATGCCTTATGGTACACGAGGACCACTACTTTATTTTATACATTTCACCGGTATCGTCATTAAAATATATTAAAATTTATTGAAGACTGCCTCGGTGGCATAGTTGTATTGCGTACGCGTAACGAGTAAGATTTGCGCGCTGAGGTCCTGGGTTCGAACCCGGGTCGGGCCAAAAAAACTTTGTGACTGGGTTTTTCCATCTTAAAAAAATTACTCAGTCGCAGCTCGGAGTCAGGAAGTTGGCGGTGTGATACCCCCGTGCCTCGGAAAGCACGTAAAGCCGTTGGTCCTGCGCCTGATCTCTCTCCGGTCATGTCGGATTGCCGTCTCACCGGACTATGAGAGTGAAGGAATAGCTAGTGCATCTGTGTATTGCGCACACACTTGTGCACTATAATATCTCCTGCGTACCTGGCTGATCTCCGTTGAGATTGACCGCCGTGGCCGAAACTGGCTAGGAGGGTTTCATATTTATTGAAATATAAATTTTAACAAGGAATTTCGATAAAAAAGTGAAATCTATCATCATGCTTCCTAAGCAGATACTGATGGAAAAATCGTATTATTCGTGCGTGTAAAATTCAGAGCAATTATTATCCATTGTAACTTCAAATTGATACCGAGAAGACAAAATTTAAGAAGCTAAACAGACTTTATTACAATGGCGCCTAGTTTTATAAAATAAAAGGGTTAATACCCTTTTACATAAATCAAATATTTCAGGTGGATGAAAGAGAGCCAGCCGAAGCGGAGGTCAAAGCGGTGATGCAAGTATGCAGTGGATGTGCCTCTGAACCGTTTAAAAAGGCACTCGTACTTTCCTGGAGGTCGACTTCTAAGAAACTGTACAGCGGCGCGCATTACTACAAGGGGCTTCCCATCTGTAGAGCGTTCTAAACTTTCACAAACTTGTGCCGACTCAACAATTTTGTATTTTATTTACGATCTAGACCAATATTTTATTAAAAATGAGAGAAAATAGATCATAACAAAGTAAACAGACTGTAATACGGACTTAATTGTCTCAGAATTTATTTTGTCTCCGCGAATATTGTTTATTTTACAAGTGGATGATGAAATTAAGATAATTGTTGTTTCGGCGATTATGCCGCTAAAATCTAGTACCTATGTACATAAGCTGTACAAAGCCTAATTGTGTTATATTTCTATAATATTGTTAATGGCGCTCATGTTGACACTACTTAGTATTTTCATGGTAATTTTCTGCTGGATGCCATCTTGTATTTGTAAAGAGGACTGAATATCAAAGCGTAGATTATAAGTCCATCAAATCATAATATATTATAAAATTAATAATATAGCTCATTAAAATGGGACTAAATATCATAGACGGCTATCGTAAAATTAATACGTCTTAAATTATTATGTCACCATCATCATAACAACGATTAGAGGCTGCTTCGTGTAAATAATTAAATAAGTCCAGAACATAAATTCAAATTAGTCACTAATTGGAGACACTTGCCATTGCGAGATGTTTATTTATTGTAGACATAAGTACTTGTAATAACTTTGCCTGTATTGACATTAGAATAAGTCTGTCTTTAAAGAAATGTTACCATTTTTTTAATATATCTTATAAATAATAATATCTTTCATTTATAAGTTACTAGCTTTTTGCCAGCGGCTCCGCCCGCGTTAAAGTTTTTCCGGGATAAAAGCCCCGCTTTATGTTTTCCCGGGACAAAAAGTAGCCTATGTGTTAATCCAGGACATGATCTACCCGTGTGCCAAATTTCATCGAAATGCGTTCAGTAGTTTTTGCGTGAAAGAGGAACAAACATCCATACATCCAGACATTCTTACAAACTTTCGCCTTTATAGTATTAGTAGGATAACCACAAATATACACACTAACAGCGCTGTATTATATACTGCCCACTGCTGAGCACGTGGCTCCCCTACAACCGAGAGGGTTTAGACCTTAGTCCATCATGGTGGCCTAGTGCGGGTTGGCAGACTTCACATACCTTCGGAATTCTTTTAGAGAACTTTTCAGATGCTTTCCCGTTATCATTAAAGCAAGCGATAATTCACAAAAAAATACACAAATAACTTTTTTTAAAGGTCAGTCAGTCCCTTCGGTTTTAAACCTGCGGACATTCATCTACGCAGCCCGTTGCACTACCAACTAGACCATCGCCGCTTGAAATACACACAAGAAACCACTATCCTTTAACATTATCCCGTAAGGTATCTCGGCGTAATAAATAACATACTAATGTAGTCTGAAGCTGGATTCCGCAGGACACGGCAGACGGCAATAGCATGTGCCGCGACCGCAGACGGCACTACTATGCAGTATTAAATTGTATGAGACCGATTTCGCACACGACGGCTGTTGCCGTTTGCCGCGCTCTGCGGAAACACAGCTTTATAAACACTATTATGTTTTGTCTAGTCGTATTGATCGTTAATACAATAACAATGAAAACAGGGTACTTAAAACCTGTTATATCAAAACATTTAAAAAGGTAGATAATAATAATGCTTTTGTAGAACTATCAAATCTCGAAACATACCAAGCCGTACAAATAATATGTTACTACCTATAATTTAATCTATTTAATGGTGTTTCTGAGAAAAGAAATAAAATTCTCTTCACTTTACTTCGTTTACTTATGTGTAGTATTCCGAAAAACTATTCCGATTAATATGACCTAATGGATATTTTATTTGGACATATAACATATTGCAAAGCTTATACAAATATGATGTAGCTCTCTGAGAAAAAAAATACAGCCACCGTTGACCAGGGTCATGGCGCGTATACATTATTCTTCTAAGAGTCATTATTGCGGACCTCGACTATTAAGGAGAGAGATGTCAATGTCTCAGTATATCTAAGTTATTGTCTCAAGCTTCTGGTTCGCCAAATAACATTATCATGTAGTCGTCCTTTATTATACTCATCACTCGCTAAGCCCATTGACAAACTTACGTAATATTTGAAATATTATCTCACTTCACACTTATCTTAACTCTTGAGGCCATCCCACAGCAAACGGACTTAAGTATTCCTTCCATATATTTACGGCGCATGAGTTACGGGCATATGAAAAGATGTATTTTTTTTTTATTTTAAATGTAGGTCTTTTCGAAAATTTGAAACTATGAAAATATGTTTTATTAAATTACCTATTTAATATGTGGACTTTAGGAGGCGATGTACGGAATCAACAATTTTAATAGCATTTTCAAAAACAAAACAAAACATCACAATAATGTTAAATAATTAAAATAAAGATAACATTTTGCAGAAATAAAATATTTTTTTTCTACATATATTTCCGCATAGATGGATTCTAAAAAATACGGTAAGCACGCCGATTTGGTGGGGATATATTCAAAGAGACTTACCTTAGACTTGTGCACATGCTGATGGTGGTATTCCGAGTCGATCTCCGGTTCACTGAAGTAGTTCTGATCCTAAGGACAAAACAGAAATTTAATTCATAATACAGGGCTAATATCATCCAGAAGAAAGCACTATTTATCACACTACCTCAGATTAGTGATTGAAGTGCGTTCCCGAATGAGCATCGAATTGAAACTCATGTTGTAGAGCCTTTTTTCTGTGCAACATCAAACAAAAGCTTTAATCACAGTAATCCGATCATTTAATCCTCTAAACTAGTATCCGGAAACACCAGGATTTGTTCCTTTTGTTTGCAAATGTTAAGTAACTGGACCCATTAACATGGACCGCGATTCCAGATCGTGGACATTCATAATTAATTGTTACAAAAACATTTGCTATTGATTTTAGATGCGTCATGTTAAATAATTTCTCATATTTAAGTACGCGAATGATAGACATAGAAATAAAACTATTTTTCGGACTTTATCACGGCTTTTTACTTTTATATTACCCCGACGTTTCGAAGACGTTGTAAAAACTATAAAAATAGCTTGTGATCCCCTTTACGCTGAAGGAGCTCACGGTGTCTTTAGGTCTGGCAGTTGGTGTTTTGGGTTCCGATTCAATTAAATGTAGGATCGGATCCTATGCTTAGGTGTGCATGCTCCAACGATCTTCTGTATTGAAATTTGGTTTGGATGTTTATTTAAATTTCAATAGTCTTGCAAATCTTCCTAGGTAGGGTCAAGGAGATCCTATATCACTGAGCGTCAACATTGGCCTGTAAGCCCGGTGAACCTACATAACCATACCACATACATCACCCTCCCGAGAATAAAGGTTCGTGGCTTTATCCAATCTAGATAATGTTTGAAGTCTTCTACTGAATAATTAGCAAACTGCAACTTCCTATAAGCCATTTTCATTGATTCTCTTTTAATTGTTCGTCTTCTGAACTCCCTAACAGACACTAACTAGCAGCACTTCAGGGTCTCCACGATATTCTTGAGTAGGTCCGAATATGTAATATTTTAAAGATTTTATACATACCTGATCCCAGCTGTTGGGACCGGAACAAGAGGCAGAGGGCGGCATTGAGAGCGAGCCCACGCCAACCGCGCCGGGGAACGCGCCTCCGCCGATGTCGGTTGCCTCGAAGAGACGCAGCACCGACCGATCGCGGATGTCGCGGAGATGAGCTCTGAACAACATAATTGTAAATATACTATACCAGCGCTGGCAAAGTGTCTCCTGAGCCCTGACTCCTCTACCCATGGGCTTAGGTCTCGGCTAGACTCTCGAATTACTAATCTGTCTGTAGCTCGAAATGAATATTGCTGAGGTAATAAAGTAAAGAGTTGAAAAAAAGTATTTTAGTTAATCAGTAAAATATAAATAAATCATTTGTTACTAACATATTTAACATAGTTATTATGTATTAAGAAGTTTATTCTTTCTTATTAGGGCATTTAAATCAAAGATTTTTAGTAAAAAAAATTACTTGATTTTACTTTTTAGTTATTTTTAGAGTTATTCTCAGCAAGCCCTTTCATTTGATACCCATATTATAGGATTGCGTAAAAATAACTAGCCCGCTATCTTGGGTCGTCCGCCACATTGAATTTCGAGAGGTCATTTTATTTTTTGAATATTTCTCAGCAAACGCTTTCATTCCATACCCATATTATAGACGTGCACCAAAAAATAACTAGTCCATCATCTTTGGCCGTTCGCCATGTTGGATTCAGAATGACGTCACTTAGCTAACAATGCATTGTCACCCAACTGAACGTGTATGCAAAATTTCAACACAATCGGTTGAGGGCAACTGCTTCAAAATTGTCTTGCAAGATTCTACCCGAACAAAAAAATCATATATTGCAAGTTAAATAAACGCGTGTTAAAAGAATTAGGAATTGATGTTACACGGCTTGTGAAAAGCGTTTGAGCGGAGCGATGCACAAACGGGGCGTGATACATGCACCGGGGTTTAAACCGAAGCTTTCACTAGCGGTAGCCGCTGTTGATCAATTGACCAGCCAAATCGAGTCCTAAATCCAATAAAGTTTCAACGCCCGGCCAGTTCAAACCTTAAACCAAAAATGCAAATGCTGACCTATAAAGTGTCCGGCTGTGAGTCAACATGACGTATTTTACACATGAATATGTGCAACGGATATGCATGATACATTTTTTATTATGGTCAGATAATACTTCCACAGTATCTAAAAAGTAAATCAATCAAAAGTAGCAATTAATATGGCGTAATTCCTTGATTCTTTTCTACAGTTACACGAATAAATGGCGTTGTGGAAAATAGTTTCCTTTTTTAATCGTAATTTAATAAAGTGATGAGGGTCGGTGTATCTCATGTAATAATCAGAAGATAGAAATGGATATTTCATGGTGGATTACGATTATATAAGGCCCCTTCATACGATATTTATAAATATTAATATGCCCGCAATGTTTAATTACTGCTAATTATACTAAATTATTAAAACTCAATGAGCGTTTAGTGTTTACGTACCCGTTTGAGCGTAAACGCAACCAAATTATTGTATGGAATCACAGAGTACAAAGCCTCCTACGCATTAAATTTCGCCTTTGCAATATCATTAAAGAATTGTTATCTGAAAATTCGCATTGAGCGACAAGTACGAAAAACCTGTTGGTTATTTTATAGCGCAGTAAACATTTTCCCATAATATTTTTATTTACCACCACCAAGCACAAAATAAGGCATAACTAAATAAATAGCACATGAATGACAACAGTTGAAACGACAAACAGTAAATGCCATCTCGCTGAAGGTTTAGTGGATATCGCATAATATTTACATGGTCAGGTGAAAACCGCACTGCAACGCAATCAACCCCAGAGCCATTTGCTTTATGCCATTCGATATTGTGTTTAGTTTGTCAGCCCCACAGCGATATCGCTGCCTAGCCGACACGCGATATAGAAGCTTCATTATTAAAGGCAGCGTAAATGGCCGCAGTCATCTCGTACCTATTTCTTAAGACTTATTGTTCCCAACCCTCACCCGCAAAACAAACAACGGTGTTGAAACATGTGAAATTAACCCTTTCAGAACGTCCTCGCACATTAAGTTACTAGATTTATTATTTACCTAAGAGTCATTATGTATTCACAACTGTGCCCATTGTGATGCGTTGTTTAATTTCAATATCTTATGAGTTATTTCCGAGTTAGGTACTAACAATCTTGTATTATTACTACAGAACAGGAATATATTATGGGTGATTCTCGCAAAATCTTGAAATTTGTGTCCTGAGTCATTGGTGCCTAGTTATATGTATTTATTATTAATTTATTATTTTTATTTCAATGAAAGTTATCTAAACTGGTATTGCATAAACGCAAAGTCCCGATATTTCCACAGAGAAAATGAATTGGGTTAATTAAATGCTTTGAATATCATTCCTTCACCATGTCCCAAAATCTGAAAATGTTGACAAGAATATTTTTTATTGATTCAATATTTTGTCTTTAAAAATAAATGTTTTTTACCACAATTATTTTATCGCACTATGGCAAATATACAAAACATGAAATCATTTTAAGTGTGTGTCCGGCAAAATCAAATCATTCCTTTATCGTTTTATTAAAAAAATATTAACAAGAAAATGTTGATCATAATTTTAACTTGATATTTCGAGATTTTGCGAGAATCATCAACATGCTATAATATACTAGTTATGCTATAATATTGTAAATAGAAAGATTTGATCGTTTGTTTACATTGAATAGGCTCCGAAACTACTGAACCTATTTGAAAAAATCTTTTATCAATATAAAGCTACATTATCAGTAAGTAACATAAGCTACTTTTATCCCGGTGAAATATAAAGCAGGACTCTTATCCCGGAAAAACTCATTCACGCGGGCTGAGCTGCACGCAGAAGTATAGTGTATAATGGAATCATATTTTCGGCCAAATCTATATCTAACTTATACATAAGTATTATTTTCCATGTAAGTACCTGTCTGATAAATAGCTTGGACAAAATTATGCGGACATTCTCCAAGATGTTTAATTAAAGAGTCTTCCTAAATTTGTAAAAGAAGACCCATTATTATACATGAACATCATTATACTAAACACAAAAAAAGTACCATTAAAGATTTTTTATAATTAATGTTATATTTTAATAACATATATATACATATATACATATACACTCACGCCTGTTATCCCCCAAAGGGGTAGGCAGAGGCGCAACTAGTGCACCCACTTTTCGCCATTATTCCGTCCCATGATGTGATGGGGGCGAGCCTATCGCCATATCGGGCACAAATTCCAGAGTCCGAGCTGATACTGAATAGAAAAACTCAACATCACTTTGCCCGACCCGGGGATCGAACTCCAGACCTCAGCATTGCAGTCGTACCGTAATACAACTACGCCACCGAGGCAGTCGATAACTAAAACAGGTAAATTTTTATAAGGTGTTAGGACATATCTTGCATTTGCATCGATAGCGACCACCTTACGTAAGGTGCTAAATCCTGTCATAATGGCCCAGGCAAGTGTATCGCGTTTCGTGATTAACCAATGTATATCCGATTCATAAAGGCAGCCAAAATCCTGTCTATTGACGAGAAATAATCATCGCTCGGCGGTCAACAGTATCTCGACCCCTCTCGCCGCTTGCCATCGGACGCAGTAGGGTATCTATGCCATGCCAGAATAAAAAAAATAAGGCTTACAATTTTCTAACGCATCGAGACTGTCCGACTCACCGGTGCCTCGGTCAAAGGCAGATTAATAATGAATAGTTTTTTTATTACCGCTCCTTGCATTTACTAATTAAATAATATCATCAAAGAGAAATGTTCAATACGCTACATTGCTGCTGTGATGTATTCTACTTACACGTATTGCTAAGCAAACTTCTGCGTTAACAATGTGTAATGTGAATAAACAGGAGCTTTACAATAGAGTATAAACAACAATACCGCACAATTGTTGACCGTACGGACAACAAGAATATATCCAGCGTACTTACTGTAGAAAAAAATCGTTTAGATTTACTTTGTTAAAAATATTTTTCTATTATTGTTGAGCGATGTTGTAGAGTGATATTTAACGTCATGGAAAGTAAGATATAACCCTAATCATTTTGACAGATATATTCAATGATTTCAAGGCGGTAGGTACAGTATCAAAAGCCGGGGGGGTTTGGTAGTGAGATATTTCCGAAGACCCGAATACCTTTCTCCTCTTTCAAATCGCAATTCTTTTTAAAAACAGTCATTTTAGCTATTTGTCGTCGATTATATTTTATATCTATTAATCAATTCAAAGAAAGCTATGATTATCAACATCGGCAAAATAAACTTACTGATAAGATAAGAACCGGCTCTGGAATGAGTATCTAATATGGAAATTGGTTCGCCTAATTCACATCATGAGATGGCATACACAAAGCGAAAAGTGGGTGTACTAGTTGTGCCTCTGCCTACCAATGGATAAAAGGCGTAAGTATGTGTATGAAATAAAAGAAGGAAAGATGAAATAAAAGAAGGAAAGCAGTAGTAAAATTTAATACACGGCTCCGTCTCATTTCAGAAACAGTAGTGCGAATCACAATGATTAACAGACCCTTCTAAAAGAGGAATCACGGAAATAGGTCCATAATTCTCAAAAAAAGTGTAAAGTAAAGTGTGTGTGTTGTGTAAAGACATAAAAAAATTACAAACATACTAATTGAGAAACTTCTCTTTTTTTGGAAGTCGGTTAATTAAGTACTAACTATAATATATTGCGTGTCAAATTGCACGTTATTGATAATTATTATTCGCCAGATTTTTTATTTTATACCTATAAATACCTATTAATCACGTGGTAGTGGAAATATCAGAGCCATATTATTTGTTAACCGATTATCTGGGTAAATTTGACGACGTAAAACGACACTACCACAGTTTACAAAATAAATCCTGATCCCGTAATAACAATTACAGTATCCACTTATTTCTAAGTATAAATAAAATAACCTTGTCTTGTTTTGTCTAGACAGAAGTATTTATAGCTCGCAGATTGACACGTTGAATAGACATTACATTATTTCAGAATAATGTAGTGTTAAATAATGTAATTGTATAGAGAAACGTAAGGAAGGTAAAATATAAAATTCATCGAGATTAGAGCACTGTGTGTCTGAAAATATATTTCCAAGATGGAGCTATGTGTGTGCGTGCGATCATATAAAATGTACGCTCAGATTTTATTTACGAGTATATGAATTCGAGAACCTCCACGGTGCAAATGTGGGTATACAGATTGTTATTTATAAGACATCATGTATGTCTGCCTAGGTGGCGTAATTGTATTAAGGTACGACTGCAATGCTGAGGTCTCTGGTTCAATCCCCAGGCCGAGCAAAATAATATTGGGTTTTTCTAGGGCGGTATTAATAAATCAATCTCAAGTTTGAGTTACATGTTGTTTTATACCTATTTGAGATGTAACTCAAACTTGATATTGATTTATTAATATCGCCCCTAATCAGTATCAGCCCGGAGTCTGAGATTTGTGCTGGATATGGCGATAGACTCACCCCCTAACACATCATCACATTTAACGATAAATCCTCGAGACTGTTTGTTCGTAGGATATAATATTTTATGCAACAAAATCAATAACATTCATGCTAAACGCGCATATAAACAGGAATATGTCTACAGCGGATCTAAAACGATAACAATTTCCGATCAGTTATTGGATATTCATACATTCAATGTATTGCCAACATGTTTTCTACATAAACGTTACTTAAATGGTTGTTTGTTATATGACTTGAGCTTTATAAGAGTTTAATATTATGTTTCTTTTTGTTTCTGTTCAAGTTTGAGTCACGTCAGAAATCAGTTGGACGTACCTATAAAACCATTGTTTATCTGGTACAGTGTTTAATTGAATGTGAATAACAACTAAATGGCCAAATAGTGTAAAGACAGACATGATGAGATGATTTAAAATCAAATGAGGCTTGGCTACTGTACACATATATGTATGTGAATATAATGTAAATATTTTCATCCCGACATACAAATTATTAAGAAAGCATAAATAAATAGAAAGCAATAAAAGAACAAATCAAACATTAATGCAAGTAATCAAATATTTAACACACTTTACTTTATTCGTATCAGTAAATAATAAAATACAGGAAAGACATATTTAGGCTTTTCTAGGCTTCAGTTGAATACCAAGTTTGGCGACCAAACACTAAATCCTTGTTACATGCGAAATAGCCTTAACCACATCTCTACAAGGACTATACAAAAAGCAACGAATAATAAAATAACGCAATAAACATATATACATATACCTCAATCCATAGAACGTAGGCATACGCAACAACCTGTTGCTTCAACATGAAAGCCCACCAGGAGAATTTTATTATGCCAATAAAAGATGGTTCTGATTATAGCACACAACAAATAACTCACGGGCATCGGTGGTCGTGGATGTGCGTAAAACTTCTGCTCGGTCGCATCGTGAACGTTTTGAGTGTTTCGACTGAAATGTAGTATGCTTGGCGGGGCGGCGGAAGGTAAACTGATGGGGTTGGTCGGGGACGGACCGATGGGAAACACCCGCCGCGCAAGGTCAGTCCGCGCGTCGTACCCCACGACACGTTTTGCACCCGTTAAGTTTTAAACGCGGTTTGGGTAATTTTTATACTATACATATTTAAATATATATAAACAGTTTTTAAATTTATATTGGTTGTATAAAAAATAAACTAAGTAAATTTTTTTGTCCCTTGATATTTGTCAATATAAATTTTTAAATATTCTTATTATATAACGTGACCTAATTTCACACAGATTACAGAAATACTTTGAACTAAATGATATATCACGCGGATATAGGTCATACTACATATACTAATATTATAAAGGGGAAAGATTTGATTGTTTGTTTGTAATGGATGGGCTTCGAAACTACTGGACCGATTTCAAAAAATCTTTCATCATTAGAATCTACAGTATTCCTAAGTAACAGAGGCTACTTTATATCCTGGAAAAGTTTACACCGTGTCCTTTATCCCGGATTTTTCTTTCTCGCGAGTGGAGCCGCCAGACCACTAAACTGATTTCGATGAAATTTACCACCGCTAAGTCTTGAAGGAGGGAAGTGACTGAGCGGCCATGTACGGCGCATTAGAGACGGTTGTGGGCTTCCTCAGACTCACGTCTAAGTTGTCGTCCGCAACTGCCAGGGTGGGGGGGTAGAAGTCCCCGCGCAACGAAGGACGCCCTCGGCGTCAACGGCAGTGTGACGCCTATCTGCCACGCTGCCGTCCATCACGGGGTAGTGCAAGAGCCAACAAAAAAAACGGGGAAAAAAAGGACCTAGGCCACTTTTTGTCCCCGGAAATAAACCGGGACTTCTATCCCGAGAAATATTTTTTTGCGGTTAGAACTGCGACAGAAAAGTATTAGTCTAGTCGACAATGTGAAAATTGTCTAAAATAGAGATACTACCCCTAAAATTATGTGCGATAACTCATTAGATCCGAAATGACGCCTAGAAAAAAATTCTAAAAACGTTTATGAGCACATTAAACATTGGAAAAGTTATAAACAAATACAAAAAAAAAGGTATTTCGTTTTCCACCAATATTTCACACACTATTAATGTTTGAGAAATAAAAAAAAAAGATTTTGAGGTTGCGTGCGTGGTGTCAAAAGGGAGTACGACACATTGATTATTATTTTTCTAAGGTTATGAATATTTAAAAAATTTAAAACAAAAAAATTATGCTATATTTTGAACACTTTAAAACAATTTATTACCGTAGGAAATTCTACTTAAAGTAATTTTTTTAACAAGTTCAACGATTCTTAAGTAACACCAAAATTTTCGAACCTCCATCTTCATTGAAAATTTTTAAATAATTGTCGTAAAAAATTCAGATGTTGTTCAAGTACAAAAATTATTATAAACAAAGTATGAATATTTTTTAACTTTTATACCACGATCTTGTTAGGTATGTACATAAGAAAGGTTTTACGAAGCGAATTTTTTTTACGACAATTATTTAAACATTTTTTGTCACTCACAATGAAGACGGCATGGCAGTTCGAGAAAATTGTCTTAGTTAACAATCGTTTAACTTATTGAAAAATTAACTAAATATAAGTAAAATTTTCAACGGGAATAAATTTTTTCACGTGTTCAAAATATACCACAACTTTTTAAAATTTTATGCGTATAATAAATACGTTTTTATCATCCTCTGAGGAAGTTCAACAAGGGTTGAAAGTTTTTATGGAGGTTCGTAATTCTTAAAAGTACAAAATACGTATTATAATAATATGTAAAATGTAGTGTTTGTTTCCTGAGGTTTTGATGGTTTGAGCCTGTCGTGTAAAAAATGTGAAAATATTTGAGGTCAATCGAAAGTTTGTTTGCATACATTGATAAGTAGGGGAGACCAGGGATAGTTGACAAAATTTCAGCTTGGACGCTTCTATTGTTTTGTTCTTCGCTTACCCCATTTAGTCGCCTCTTACGACAGGGAGGGGATGCCGTGGCGAAATTCTTTAGATGCCCCCGGACCACAGGGCACGAGGCGCCGGTCAGTCGTCCACCCGACGCCTTCTTTGTCTCCTCTGGCTGCGGGCGGGATCGCTCTGCTCACGATTCCGCTATGCGCTCTCCTTCCGCGAGATGACGCACTCGCAGAAGGCGGCCATAGCTCGCCATGATCTCCAACCGCCAACCATGGCGGACACCACGGCCGGCAGCGAAAGGTCTCCTCCGACGACTGTTCTAAGAGCGCTGCGTTGTAGATCCCAGGCTGGGTACTCCTCGAGAGTGCGTTGGACTGTGTCCTCGCGACCGTTGCCACAATGATGACACACGGCGGAACCCTCCTTTCCGATCCGACACAGAAACGAGCCGAAATACCAACCTACCCCATGCCTGGGGTTGGTGGACTATTCACTTAGGTTAATTTAAACTACGAAGTAATTGGTATAAAATACGGAAATAAAAAAGTAAAAACCACAAGTACTTGTTTACTATTATCAATGTGCCTAATTGAGACAAAACATAGTTCTACAAAAAAAACATGTAGTTTATCACTTTTTGTACGATATTCGTTATTGGGCGTAGACAAAAATCCTCCCACCAACAGAGGGTTATCTAATTCGATTAGTTGTTCTTTTGTTTTTGAAATAACAACGTTTGATGAAATTGACAATAAAACTCACTTTATTCCATGTGAAGAGTACTTTTACGATTACTACGTAATAAATTTTCTAGGTAATCAACTAACCCCAATATAAAATTTGTCCACCAAACAACGTGTTTAATTTTCAACCACGTGTGAACCGCAAAACCGTGACAAAATATAAAAAAAAAACAAGGTAATCATCAATAAAAAAACTCATACTTTAAATTGCTTGAAAATAAATAACATCGAGTATAAAGACTTCAATACAAATACAAACAATATTAAGAAGTAAATAATTACTCATAGGTATCATTTTTCGAGAAATCGTTTTTTATCCCGGGATTACGTGCGCCCGCCTTACCACGTTTGCGGTGAAGATTCGGAAATAGACAACGGTTTTTTGTGAATATCAGGACGACACAACACTTTCAAATACCTAGCCGATTATATGACTGTGATTCATCCTGTCCCCATCCCTAACCATCCCGGGTCTCCCGTAATGAATATTACCGAAGATACTTATATAATTGACGAGAGAAGTGTAATCTTGTTACCAATGACATGATTACTTTAAATGTAACCTACAAATTACATTAATATTTTAGAGCTTAAAACCGATACTATACCCTTATCAATTAATATCTTACAAGTTTGACAGAATTAAATTGCAGAGCTTGGTATTTCATAGAAATTATTAAGTACCTACAAGATTTTTCCGTTAGTAAGGTATCTAGAGCGGTAATAATATTATGTACGGTAGACGATTTATGTAAAGCGATGAATGTTATTACAGTATCACTCTCTTATTTAAGCCCGCTAAACTTGTATACATATTTATATGTAATTGGTTTCTCGAAAACAGCTCGCCCAATTTGGATGAAATTTTGGATTTCGATAGTATAAGCTCTAAAAATGAAATTGGGGTGTTCAGTTATTTATCAATCCAAAACTTGTGGGGTTAAAAGGGGGGAGATGCTAAACCGCTGAACCTATTGTAATTAAATTTCGTATGGGAATATCTTAAGCCTAGATAATAAATATGGGATGTTACGAAATTCTTTTCTTTTACTCCTGACTAAAGGGGATAAAAGGGGGAGAAACTAAACTCCTGAACCGATTGTAATGAAATTTGATATGGGGATATCTAATACCTTAAAGATAACTATGGGATATTTTTTTTTATCCTTAACTAATTGACTTAGAAGAGGGGAGAAAATGTTGTTGCTCCGATTGTATTGCACACTATGGGGATTGGGGATGTGTTGAACCTTGAAAATTAGTATGAAATATTATTTTTTCACTAGCTCCAAAATAGATAGTAATAGATGGGTAAAAGATGGGTAAAAGGGGAGAGAAATTAAGCCGCTGTCCCTATTAATTCTATTTAAATTTGCTTTGGGAATCTCTTGCATCTTTAAAATAAATTTGATGCTCAGTTTTTTAATAACCTCTAAATAAGAAGGTTAAATGGGAAAAGAAAATAAAGCGTTGAAACGACTATGGTGAAGTTTAATATACATGTACAGTCAGCCATATAATTAGCTGAACAAATTCAAAATTTCAAATCGCCTCCACGCATTAAGTTAATTGTCAATTGTTTTTCTCTATGTGAAGCAAAATAAATTATCTTTATTTTGTCTTTATGAAGAAAACACGAAAACTGGTAAGAACATAAAAGTGTATAGCCAATTTGAAGTTTTGAGGATGTTCAGCTACTTATGTGACTAACTGTACCTTGAGTATAAATATGGTATATTCATATTTTTTTAACCACCAGCTTAGGGCAGCTAAAGGGGGAGAAACTTAACCACGAAACATATTATTAATACAAAATTTGGTGCGGATATCTTATCTTAAACCGTGTTAATAAATAAAGGACATTCGTCTTTTATCAATTCGTAACTAAGTGAAACAGGAAGGAGACCTGCACATGTATCTGCTCATGATGTAAGTTAATATGGAAAAATCATGACAGCTGAGATTTAATATAAAATCTGAACCACCGAAAACTGATTTTTTTATTAGTAAAATTACTGTAGGTATCGACTCAATTGACTTCAGTCGTGAATATTTTCTTGAAACGGAAAATATTATTAGGACCTACTTTGAAGTAATAAATACCATGTATAGTATTAAAAAATCACCCGAGCAAGGCTCGGTCGCTCAGGTACTAAGACTATGTACAACGGGACGCCTGTTTCCACGAAGAACTGGGTAAACACCTGTTTAACGAAGGGGTAAACAGGTGTTTACCCAGTACAGCAAAAATATTTCTGTTCTGGGAATAAATTCAAATTGAAGTTTAGAGATATATTACATTGGGCGCCTTGTGCCCTGAGCATCAGAAATATATTATTTTTCGTGCTTTATGTTGGTAAGTAGTAAAACAACATTATGTTGTAATTTTACGCTTAATCCACTACTACTATCTCCAAACAAAAAATGGGGGACAATGCAACAACCAACGGTAAGTGAGCGTCTTTCCTCCCAGTTCAATTACTGGACGGGGAGCAGAGCATGGATGGTCGGCGTCGCCATAGTAAGGTCTTGGCGGCACCAGGAGAGTTGCGCATCCGTCAAGAATATGCGCGCACAACATAACCTGAACTTCAATATCGTCAAACTTACGTAGACATACTTACAAAACAGTATGTACATATAGTATTACTGTAATTGCTCGCGTTTCTGAATTATAAACCTTTGAATAGATTAACATGCAATCCGGCACGCAGGCCAAATCCTGGATTAATAAACAGGCTGCATTTAATCCCGAAACAGTCTCTAATGAGGAAATCCATGAAATGATTTTCATGCGGTCTGAGCCTCGAGCATAGGCTAATACGTATTACACATCGTCGTTTTTATTAAGTTACTGCGAATCTTTACTTTTCTCATTATTTATTTTGAAAACTTATTGAATAGGAAATTAGATAACACTGAAATTGGATTTTATTTTTTTGCGAATAGCGCACATTATTTTATCAGCGAATAGGCGGAGTAACTCGCGATATATTGCGAAAAAGAAACATTTAACACACTTAAAAAAGGGAGGTTCTGCATTCCACCCGTATGTCAATTTGTAGGTATGTCCGTAATTTAGTCAGAACCTACTGATCCTATACATCAGTCTGCAAACATAAAAATGAGTCCGAACACAGAAAATAAATAATATTATTTCACTAACTTTCAGTAAATGGTATATTTTTTGGCTCGGATATTTTTTTCTGCTATAAATTTTAGTTTTCTAAGTAATTAATCAGTCGTCGAATTATGTGGCACTAAATGTCCACCTTGAGCGTTATGATACTAAAAATAAAAATATCTAAATTCGATTGCTTTCTTTATATATGAAATATATAATGGAATATTTGTGTGAAAGTTTACATTGCATTATATAATTTTATTATTCTTAAAAGGTGTATTTATTGGTATAAAATCACCTGCGGTTACAATACAAATAAACCGACTTCAAAACCACTGCAAACCAAAAAATAATTCAACTTTATATTCGCTTAGTATATACGTATATTTGGAGTCGATGCCTTATTTAAATTGAACAAAAACAAAATAAAAAAAATATTGATAAATTAACTAACAAACAAAAACTATACGTTACAAAAAATATTGTCTTATTAGTTCCACAGAATTTTCATTTCGAGAAAAGAGAGAGAGATGGACGAAGCAAATTCTATCTCAAATTAATAGTAACCCAGATACTCGGAGATTTAAACGTGGTAAGATGTATGCAGAACTGGCATGCGTAATTCGATTTAAGAGGAAATTCGCTTGAATTTCCCTAGCTGGGGACAACTAACCGCAGTTCTAGACTTACAAAATCTGTTTATTTAATTAACATTGATTAACCGACCTCTCCTAACATCCACCTATGTTTACACATTTGAACTATTTAACAGGCAAATATATTCGTCTCTTTACATAATATACATTTTGGAAGACTCGCAACAAAAATATTCTTACGTTTTTTTCCAACAAGTATCTATCGCGTAAAGGTACGTCATATTACGCGAGAATACGGCATTATTTTTATTCAGTTACTGTTACATAATACATCAATGGTTACATGTTATATATATTTCATACTAGCTATTGCCCGCGGCTCCGCCCGCGTGAATGAGTTTTTCCGGGATAAAAGTCCCGCTTTATATTTTCCCGAGATAAAAAGTAGCCTATGTGTTAATCCAGGACATGATCTACCCGTGTGCCAATTTTCATCGAAATCCGTTCAGTAGTTTTTGCGTGAAAGAGTAACAAACATCCATACATCCATACATTCTTACAAACTTTCGCCTTTATAATATTAGTAGGATTCATCAATACCGATGTTATTGATAACACACAACGTAGCGAGATATATAGTTGCAAAGTACGTACCTGTTATCTTCAAGTTCATAGAACATGTCCTTGGAGGAATCGTGGATGTAGATCTTGACCAATGGACTGTCCATGTATTGCATCGTCAATTGTTTCGGAAAGCTCCTTACGAAAAGAGCCTTCACCGTGTCGATGGATGTAATTTCGTTCGGGAGCAGCGCCCGTTTAGTCTCGTTCCTGTACTGGAGGAACACCAAGCCTGGAACAAATGTGTGTAGTTAGGTTAGGTTAGAATTAAGAAACCCCCTTTGGCACTTAATACCTTGAAAAGTAATCCAGTAAATACCTAGCAGTTAAATGAACACTGCACTACACTCTGTGGCGAGATAAACAATGATCCGAACTGAACTACGACTAAAATAAGACTGCGTCACTTCAATGGCGGGGCACCCTATTTAAACTCTGTAACTGTCACTCCCACTAACTAGTTTTGCATGATTGTTATTTCAAAGTACCTGACGTTTATATTTCCAGATATCGATATTGAGATCGATAAAGATCATATACCCGACAAGTATATATATTTCAATAATGGAGTTTCATGTAACAATGGTGCTTATGAATATAAGTGAAAAGTCTACAGGAAACAGAACTCAATTCATGTTACGTTCACGTACGTGCTTTATTTGTATTGTGCCAGAATTTCGGTAGACACAATTCAATATCTACAGGTGTAAATAATACATGCGACTTAAGGTAACGAGAACGTACAGAGACGTCATTCGATTTACATTGCCCAGCGTCGATTGAATCCACATAAAAAGTGGTATTGACGGAATCGGTACTAAATATTGAGACAGGTCACTTGGGTAAAACCTATCAAGAACGGTACGGTACGAAACTAACACGTAACCGATGAAAAATATTGGTGTTTTGCACGAAAAAGAACCGAATGTGAACACAGCTTTAGGTATGAAACCGAAAAAAAAGAACAGTGTAAAAGGGACAATTTTAAATAAAAATCGTCCTCAACAGTCGTTCAAGTGACGAACTATTTAAGGGAGGACCTGGCGCAATCATTAGATTCTTTCGTAATGTGTAATTTTACATGACATATTAAATTGATTTAATTTAACTTTAAAAGATGTCCCTTTATGAAAATTTCTAGAATAGAGATCACTAGGGCCTGTACATTTTACTGATTAGTTATTCATTTGGAATTACGCTCTGATGAGTCTTTGAGATTCTATTTATTCTAACAAGTACTTAATCTAATTTTCATCAAGAAAATAAACTGCGAGAGGTAAAGATCCGACATTTCATTAAAGTTGTTATTGAGTTAAAAATCCAAAACATACAAATAGAATAATATTTTTTTTTCTATCATGATGTATTATTATTAAAGCCTAAAAAGTAATATAAATAAAAAACCTTTAATTTTATTGTAATATAATTATTTAGTTACCAAAAATTTGCCATGAAGTAGCCAACTGAAGATATGATACCTAGTTATCAGTTACCACTGATGCAGGTACCATTTCTATAGATTTTTTTTATACTTAGCATATTGGATAACGGAAAGAGAAATTTTTAAGGTAACATAGTTATGTTAATCCCGTGGGAGTGGTTTGAGCTAAACGACGATATAAGATAAAGTGACGACTGAACCCCAAGAGTGGTAAAGAGGCATGCTAAATCTACTATAAGTATAAATAGGGAACTATGAGATATATACCTAACTAGCTTTTGCCCACGGCTTCGCCCGCGTTAATAAGTTTTTCCGGGCTAAAAGTACATAAAAACCTTCCCGTTGAATCACTCTATCCAACACATTTATTTGGATAAAGATTAATATTATGACGTTGGTACAACTCTTAACAAATAATGCATTAATTCCGACCAAATTTGATTACCATAAAAACGGTTCTAGTGAGTTAATCTTAAAAGATAGACACATGCTATCGCGGACATTTTATTAGATCATTTCAAGAGGAATAATTCTTTCATACATATATTTTTGGTATCTTGAACCGTTTTCGCAGCGCACGCAATGAAAGCCCTCAAGGATGAATAATTTTCCCCGCTTTTTTCACATTTTCCATTATTTCTTCGCTCCTAATAGTAGCATCGTGATGTTATATAACCTATAGCCTTCCTCGATAAATGGTCTATTCAACACAAAAAGAATTTTTCAATTCGCACCAGTAGTTCCTGAGATTAGCGCGTTCAAACAAACAAACAAACAAACAAACAAACAAACTCTTCAGCTTTATAATATTAGTATAGATAATGGAAATGAATGGACACAATAATTTTTATTATTCTTTTATAAGTATAGTGAGTAAATAATTCCGATTTAATCCCAGTTGTAAGCGGCAGTATCATTTCATTCAATATAACTCCGTACAAATCCTAAACAGATCTGACTAAAAGCTTTTAGTACTAGCCATTTCGATAATTCTATATTCCGTTAATGGCTTTAAAGTATCATCAAAAACTGGTTAAAACTTAACAAGTTCATGCTATTATGATGCCTTTAGAGTTGAGATTTCAGTTAACGAAGATAAAGGATGCAAGAATAGACTTTATTATATTTCGAATATTACACACAACAGCATATATAATATCATGTTGGTACACCAACAGCATAGCGAGGGTTGTATGGCCATTTGGCTTATCGATTTTTTTTAAGATATGAAGTTACATATATAGTACTTATATGTATACATGTTTGGAATCAGTATCTTTTTCTGTTTCTAAATACATATTATTATGTAACTTTATATCAGAAAAAAATGTCTCTCAAGCCAAATGGCCTTTAACTTCTCGATATATATTAAAAAAATCATTATAAAAACATTTAACGATCAAAGGCCGATTTATATGCCCATTACAGGTATACGCATCTGTTGTATAAAATTACATGTTTTAGTGAAAACAGCAAACCGAAAATAAATTAAACTTAAATAAATTATAATGTAAATAGAGTGCAAAAAGACAATAAAAATAGTCAATAAAATCAAAGTCTAAGTTATCGACGCTGTCTGCTAAAAGGACTACCATAAAATATGTACCAACTTAAAGAAACACCTCCAAAAACAATATTCATCGCAGAAATGTACCAGTTAAAGCAGATGATTAACGCACCATAGAATTTTCAAGAGAAAAACTTTTTGCGCTCTTATGCATGGCAGCAACAACTAAAATAAATGACGTGTAATGCATCCGTTCAAAAGGCACGTATTCTGTTCCGTAATCAGGCTTAAGGTAAACATATTTAGCATATCAACACTCTGCGGCGGTGGAATTTTTAAAAAAGAAAATATTTTGTTTGGCATGAAACTACAGTTCATAAGTTTTAATCGAGCTTGAAAAACCCTAATGTAAACACCGCGCGGTAGTATTGAAGATTTAGCAGCTATATTTTACCTATACCTTTTCCTTGATTGAAACCTCTGTGAATTTCGTATGTAACATAAATGATCGTGCTTAGTACTAAATGAGGGTTAATTAATATTGTCGCTCTAACACCGCAAATATACATTAATAGTTCATTTAAAGCATATGACACAGTTATTTTCAGGGATGAAATAGTACTTTAATCTTTTGTTTCAAACTTATGCTCAGTAGTAGGTAATTAGTTCTCGCACATCTGGCATTATGAGTTTTTAAGACGTTTTTATTAGCTTCATACTTATGTATGTAAGTATGTAACGGAAACTTAGAACACGATTTTGACCCCCTTGAAAACGTCGGATTAAATCTAAATTTGGCATACTTATCACGGACCGATGACAATTCAATATTTTAAACTAAAAACACGCTTTTATAGAAAATCCAAATAAAAATGAATAAATAATAGTTTATTTATTTTTAGTGACATCGGCTGGACTATAGTAGAATCATAAGAAAATTAAACTAATTAAATTAATTTTGTGTAAAAAATCCTACTTGTCATAAGATGGCGCTTTCTTTTTTTTTTCCAATAAAATATTATGTTTTTTTCCTTATTTATCTACACATTTTTAATTCAAATTTATTAAAATGTATTTTCTATTTTTTAGTAGAATTTTCTATAAAGCTTGTTTTTTATTTTTTTTAAACTATCGTTTATTTCGCATTTTTTAGTTCTGTTCCAATTTTTACTAGTAGGTCTGGCAGTCAATATCTTGCCACAGAACGCCTTCCAAAATTATTATTTCATACAAACGTTGCACCACAAAAAGATATAGGCGAAATCGGCCGAGACGTTCTCAAGTAATAATGGTCTTACAAACATGCGGAAATTATATTTATATATACTAAGGTACTTATAAAACAAATACACAGCAAATAACCGTTTTAATAATTGGATGACTGAGGCAAGCTCATGTTTATTTAAGGCTACTTCCGCTCAATTTCCGCTAGCAAAACAAGACTTTGCCATGAGACGTGAAGCAACAAGTTGTCAAGTTTATGTAACCCATATGACATAGTATGATATATCTTATTCCTAACTATTTTTGGCTATTGCACTATATCTGAAACTTCAATGGAAACCGCCTATAGAAAAGTTATAGCGGTAATTCAGCGACTTACAATGAACGTAGAAATAGAAAACAGTTATTTCAGTTATTTTCATAGCATTCTGCCCTAAGGTTTCTTCTCTGTGGGAAATGCTACGGATATGAATACCATATTTATTTAACAAGGAACAGCGTGTATAGCCACGGCAAACGGGTTTCATATTGGAAAAGTTCAAAGAAATAAACATTCTCACCTATCGCTACACAATTTTAAAAATCGCGTGCACATATCGAAGCTTTTCAGAAGAAAATGTAGGTTACATTTCGCCATTTTTTTTATTTATTTTAATAAATATTTATGGTATCTGTACTTCTAGTATTTGTATAGAATTAATTTTGTTACTAAATACTGCAAATGGTACCATTATAGTCACATATTTTAGAAATATAATGAAAAAAGTTGCTCTGGTAAAATATGCATAAAACACCTATTACACAATTTCCTCTAATATGAGATATAACACACACACACGCCCTTTATCCCCGAAGGGGTAGGCAAAGGCGCAATTAGTGCACTCACTTTTCCGTTATTCCGTCTTTTAATGTGATAGGGGCCGAGAGCCTGTCGGCCAAATTCCAGACTCCGAGCTGATACTGAAAGGAAAACTCAATATCACTTTGCCCGACCCGGGGAACGAACCCGAGACCTCAGCATTGCAGTCGTACCATAACACAACTACGCCACCGAGGCAGTCATAAGATTTAACATAGAGTTAATACGTATTACGGTATAAAAAAAAAAACTAACGTTAAAAACAGTTTCCATAAAATGTGTAATGACACACACACACAAATTTAAACACTAAACTGATTTAGGAAGTAAGGACTGCATTTTATGTGACAAATATTACTTAAACTAGATAGATTAGATTGAAATATTTTCCTTGTATAATTTTACTTTACTTTAAATGTACTGTTTAGTGACCGCACCGTAATGTTTCCATGTTCGTCACTAAAGGCTGAGTTAAGATATATTCGTTTATATTTAAAAATTATATAAACTAAAAAACACGCTTTATGGAAAATCCAACTAAAAATAAAAAATATTTTTTAATAAACTTGAATTGAGGATAGTGTAAATAAGAAATACATGTATTTTATTGTAATAAAAAGCGTGGCTTTTTAAGATATTATCAGAATGATAATCCTGCTACTCATATTATCTGTCAATAAAATATTTATCACTATTGACACCACGCACACCACTCTTTTTTTGACAATAAAGTACATGTTTTTCTTATTTAAACTATTCTCAATTCAAGTTTACTAAAAAATATTTTCTATTTTTTACTCACTGACTTGAAACACTTAAGTCTAGCTTCTGCGATAGTAATGCACCCTTCGTTACGCGTAGTTCTTCACATAATAGGCACCCAAGAACCAGGTAGTCTGAAGTACATTTGTTTTCAGCCAGCTTCAGTTTGTAGTTTCTTAGGGTAACGGGTAGCGTATGTAAATGGTTTTTTTTATGGGCTGCCTAAATTCTATTCGTAATGGGTTGACTATTATGTGTACAAATAAAGATATTTTACAGATTTTATCGCGATTTTAAAAACCGGTTTTTTAAACACAGACTCACACCTTCATAATAATCTTTTTTAAGATATCGCAAAACTACTCAAATAAAAGTACTGAGGGAACCCTTTAGATAAAATAATTTTTAAAATAAGTAGCCCTAAAGAGATACAAAATACAAATGTCGTTGCTCTTATATCCCCAGTATGTAAATTTGTTGAGTTTTAACGTGTTCTACAAATATTTGTTGAGGATCGGAATGTTTGATAATTAAGTTACATAGTTTCTACATCGCAATGAATACTAATCAGGATTACATGTAACCATTTAACTGTTAACGTTTCCCACTACAGAAATAGCGCATTTGGCGCACACGTGTACATTTTACTATTTCGTAAGCATAATAAGACATCATCGATCGATATTCGAGATATAAAATCCGCATCAATAGCATCAACCAGCATCATTACTGTGTTATTTGTTGCATGTGACCAGTGGATCTAAAACATACATTTTATCTCACAATTCCCAATTACTATGAGATGGGCAGTGTTCATTTGGACCCTTCAAGAAATTATCGTAGATATACCTAAGAGTCTTAGCAATCGTTCATACGCGCCCTTCTGCTAAAAGAAACGTGTATTTAAAATAAAACAAACATTTTAAACTACCACGGGGAATGGAAGTATTTTATATTACAATAAAGATCGATAAACAAGAAACAACAATACGCGGTACAAGTTATTTGGGACCATCATTATATTCCAACTCTTATCTTACAAGTGGGGTCAGCCCATATATTTCACGTTGAACTAACACTCAAAATATTAATGTAGTACATTGAAAATATGAAGAAATCACTGTAATAAACAATTTTATAATGGTGCTAGTAAGATATTTCTAATTGTGCGAGCAATACTCTTAAAATAAAATGTTAAGTGTGCCCAACGGAAAAATTCCGAGGAATTAGTGCTCCATTTTTCAAGACACAATATAAAATAATGGACACAGTTATTAATTAACCTTAAGAAGCGTTAATACTCTTTAGTCTAGTGTAAGATCATAACTTCCATTTATAAAACATCTTATTTGAGCCTATTCATTACTAAATAATTATTCATAGTAACGTTTTTTCGACGCGAATTATTCTCCCATAGCCTAAATGAGACATTGGAGCAGTGTTGGGCAAATCAACTAACTTTTTCAATCAATTGATCAATTTATTATGACGAATTTAATCATGACTAATTTCGACATGCTTGAAAACTTTATTCATGCTTATGACTAAAGTTATCAGTCATCAATCGTCAATCCTTAGTTTCAATCATAGCTTTATGATTAAATTGTTCTGATAAATGAACGGAAGACCCGTGGAGAAATAGCACGTATCGTTATTCGTGGTGGCTGTCACCAATGCACATAATGATCGTCCCTTTTTCATTAATAAATTGAAAGTATAGTATAGTAGCTTAGCGACTTTTTTATATGTAATAACAATTGACCACAAATCTTATACTTTCTACGACTATTCAGTCAGAAAACAATGCACAGACCATTCTTTTAAACAAAAATATTTTTCTCAAAATAAATTGTCATTAATATTATCGTAGACTTAAAATCTGAATAAAACCTTATTCGCAATGCCCTAGGTTTTCAAGTAACAATACCTAAATAAGTTGTTTTAAAACTTAAATATTTTTTCTTAAATTATTGTGAACATGGGTAATATAACGAGATATTGGAGAAATATTGGAACCGAATAACATTATAAAGGCATATTTTAAAATGATAGATTACATCAAAATCACTTACCCAATGGGCGTTCGAGCGTCTTGCTTGGTGTCCTCACCACGGGCAGTGATGACCTCTGCTTGCCTCCACGTCTGAAACCCGTGGACGCCGTCTCCACCTCAGACATGATGCCGGGGTCGTCATCGAACAGCAAATTGTTCGCCGGCGGCGGGTAACCACGCGGCAGCGGCGGCTGGTAAAAAATTAAATCCATCATAATTATTTGAAAAAATAAAAAATCTCACATTGTTAAATTTAGATGGGTTAGTGCTTAGACCATCTTGCCTAGGATTAGTAAAAGCAAGTGGCATAATAGATTTTAGGTATGATCATTTAGCGCAACACTTCCCCGAATAACGTAAAGCAGCAAATTGAGAATTAATCACGTCTCGTCATCTTTGCGAATAGGATAAGCGACATTATGTTGCATAAATTATACGCGATGTTTTTTATTATTACTTTAAATCACTTATTAGGGTTTGCTCCTGACTGTTACTGCGTCAACCTCACCGGAAAAATTATCACTAAACTTATAGCCACTGCAGTGGTCTTTTTTGAATTGTAGTTTATGTATCAAGACACACCAATTTGTAAGTACACACCATGTAAAATAAGATATAGATGCATATTGTGTGGAATAAATGAATGAACTCTCTAAGGTTGATAACGCTTAGACAACGCATCGTCACTACCTACCTTTTGACAACTAATGCACGATAAGCTAAAGTAATATAATACCTTCGAAGCCATTTTAAAGATACATCATGCAAAAATAGACGTTACAGCACAAGCTACGTACTCGTGTGCAAATAACTAGGTATTTGATTTAATTATAGTACATAATATTGTGTTTTATTAATTACGCTACGGTAAATATTGTTTAGTAATTAAAATACAAAACTATGAAAAATATTTCGTCTATAAAATAGCACATAGTACCTATATTATAATATCTGTGAACACCATTGATTTATAAAAAAAAAACCGTGAACACATGTACTGTTATATGTCTCTGAATATTATTCAGAGACAGTATTCGGTTAAAGATTAAACATAAATTATCAACATTTAAAACAGCAAAGTCGTTTTCGTTTCAAGCAGCGCCGCGCTAAATAGAGCAAGAATTTCAATCAGAGCGCTAAAGCAAGGCACAAAGGCGAAGTCCGAAGTGCTCACAGGACGACGAGCAAGGTTGAACAACTTAAACAACTTTAAGCGAACAATTATGATTCCACTTGATCGCCCTTGAACTGATAATCTTATTTAGTATACTATTGTATGCTAAAGGAGAAAATTAGGCCATATCATTCGTAGAAACTTAACCAAGCAGTTACTGCAACATGTTTGAAAATGTTTGTTCCGTCTACCCGTGTACGAAAGAGTTCCATTTATAAAAATATAAAAGCGAAAGGTCACTCACTCATCACGAAATCTCAGAAACTACAACTGCTAGGAGTCTCAAACTTTGCATGGGGGTTCTTTTTAGGACGTAAGTGTTCATTAAGATAGGATTTTGCGAAATTCATACCCTTAGGTTAGGTAAAAGGAGGTGGCATAGTTGTATGCAACCAACTCAAAAACTATTGAACGGATTTCCATGAAATTGGTATGGAGTTAGTTCGACACACTAGAAAGGTTTTAGACTACTTTGTATCCCGGGAATCTGGATAGGGGCACTTTTATCCAGGAAAATCTCTTTCGTTCAGCTGCGGGCAAAAGCTAGTATAATGATATTATAATTATAGCCTGTTAGATTTTTTTTTTATGAACAGCATGAATGTTATGATGAGCCTACACGAGGGAGACCCAGTGTGATAATACAGGAAACAAGTAAGAAACGGAAAGTTCTTGTTTTTGGATTTCGTGATTGATTTAAGTTTTTTGGGATTGTTTCAAAGTCTCAACCACATCCGCATATCGTTCCCTTTATTATAGTCACAAGTGCACTATATAATAAGGTCTTTATAGCATTAGATGTAATCTATCCTCTGTTTATAGTTTAATACTATCGAATTATATTTAAACAAACACATGAAATAAACCGCAGTAAAAGCATTTTCCATAGCAATTTACTCTGTATAAAATTTATGATATCTGTAAAACTCTATACTGAAAATAATATGTCATTTTAGAGATTATTAGTTAGTAGATATCGCATATTCTGTACAGCATCGTATTTAATATGCAAGATCAACGAAATCAGAAACAAAATTACATTTAAAACATTACATTATTGCTTTACTCTAACTACATAATTTCCTATTTTTCGCAAGAATAGTGTAACTTTTCCACCTATACGTATCACAACTTATTTGGCAAAACAAAGCAAAAAATATGTTACAAAATAATAGTTTAATCAATTCAAAAAACTATTTAAGTACATATTATGTATCAATTTTTAACCTAATGCAGTCGCCATGTAAATATCAATGTCGAACCTTTGCGTAAGTTACATTAGAAATCATTATTACTACTTAAAAAAAATATCATCGATATTTCAACCATAAAAACATAAAGTTGAAAGCATGAATTCAGAAGGCAAAAAGTTTTGATACGGTAATACAACCCTTCTGACATCTGTATTCTAGTGTATCGAACAGTGAATCACTTTCACCAAGCGGTCGCGGGCAGCGGCACAATGAAAAAAAATGACAGCTTTGTCTACGCGTGTGACCCGATTCGGTATTTAGGCGGTCGCTCAAACAAACGGTGCTTCACGTATACACTAGATGGCGTTAGTTTATTTTCTGTTATAGTCCGCAAGATTGAAAGTAAAGTTCTTCGGCCAGTCATATTTAAATACTTATACATTATTATTCATATAAGATACATAATTATTTATTAGTTATTTTAAACGTAAATCACAATACACTCATTTATGCGTAGTTTCTTAATGCATAATTGAACAAAAAAGTTGTTCCACCAATTACTAGTACCCTCGTACATACCTGCTTTCTTATTAATCTATTTTGGGTTAATTAGCTTTATTTAATTTCACAAAAATAGTTTATTTAATAACAAAAACAGTTAAAAACTATCAGTTATAATCATAAAACGAATGTTAGTACAAAATGTTGTTAGTTTAAGTTTTGTAAGGTTTGTACCTTCCTCATGCGTGGCTCTAACGGTCGGTTGTGTCTCATGTCGCGAGGTTTGGTCACCGTCGCGTATTCAGGCGGGCTCATCATCTCTCTGCGATTTGACTGAAGATTACAACAAAAAAATAATAAACAATAAAAAAAAATCGTAACAGTGAAAATAAAAGAAAGTAACATTGTACATGTTTATATTTTTACTGAAGTAAAAATATTGTCGATGCGAACATTTCAGTGACCTTTTGTAACTATGAAGATACGACTCTTTCAAAGGTTTTTATTTTTATAGGATATTTTCGTATTGCAAGCTACAAATACAACCACCAGATGCAACCGGACTCTACTTTGTTTCGTTTCTAAACAAAAACATTACTATAGAATCTAGGATATACAGTATAGACTAACATAACAGTTTTGAAATTTATAAAGTAGAATATGTGTTTGAAATTATTGATATTTAATACTAAGCAGTCAATAATACTTCCTTTTATTTTTAGCGTAATATTTAAAATTTCAATTTATTAACCAATTTAAGTCCTAGAAGGAAGCAACCAACACCACAGCTCCGGAAAAAAAATTATATCAAAATTTAAAATAGAACATTATTCAAGAATTGAGATGCAAAAAATTGGCCAATTCAAATAGCCTACATAAAAAGCAACAGGCCAGTAGGCACTGAAGGAAATTAAAAGTATTGAATAAGGAAACTGCATTCGAATATTATGTAGACGCAAAATATGCAGAGTAAAGTTATAGTTAAATTCGAAAACAGAGTATAAAAACTATAAACGGTATTTCCGACCATTTATCTAAGTACGTAAAACAATATTTTCTGAAGAATTCCAGATACAAGTAATTTAATGTGTGCGAAACTTGCGTTGCAAATGCAAATGAAAACAGTCTGAATGAAAGTTATTGTACGATTAATTACTCGGAAAATATTTCTCACACAGAAATTTTCCTACTTTACTTGCCGTATCTTTTTTTTTAACGCAATGAATGACGAGACGAGCATGCCGTTCGCTTGATGGTAAGCGATACGACCACCCATAAACAGTAGCAACATCATCCAGCACCTTGAGATAGAAAGTACTGTGTGGCATACCACTGCGCCCGTCATCCTGAGACGATGGTCATCCGAAGATGTTAAGTCTCATTATGTCTAGTAGTTACACTGGCTACAATGTCCTTCAAACCGAAACACAACAGTGCTTGCATACTGCTGCTTGGCGGTAGAAATAGACATTGCGGTGATACCCATCCAGACGGATATCACTTATATTATCTTACCTATCCCATATCTCACTTCAATGCGAAGTCATCACAAAATAAATTTTGGACTCATATTGGAGAAACGATTTACCTGTTTTTATGATCGGCGTCTGCTTGATAAAAAGTTGGCGTTTATGATAGTTTGTAATTATTCTGGGTGTTTAAACAGAAAATTATACGAACTAAATAATAATATTAGTTCAAATTAACGTTCTTAACTTCAAATAAACTTGGAAGTTTGAATTAATTCAATTAACTTTATGAAAGCTTAGAATTCCATAATATTAATTAATGAATTACCTTTAAGAAGATATAACGTATTGCGCTATTAATAACTTTAGTTGATATTTAGGTTCTAGGCTAGAGCAAGATATTAATTTATCTATACTATACTAATATTATAAAGCTGAAGAGTTTGTTTGTTTGGTTGAACGCGCTAATCTGGGGAACTATTAAATCGATTTTGAAAATACTTTCACTAATAGGAAGCTATATTATTTTTTATTCCGGGAAAATGATATATCCCTGAAAAACTGTTTCACGCGTGCGAAGCCGCGGTTAATACTAGTGTAAAATATTCGTGACTGCCTAGATGGTGTATTTGTAAAGCGTGCGCGCTACGAGTATCGCGCTGAGGTCTCAGGTTCGAATCCCAAATCGGGAAAAGTGGTATTGGGTTTTACTACTCAGTATCAGCCCAGAGTCTGGAAATATGCCCCGTAAATAGCAATGAGCTTATTACCGTTTTCCCTGTTATATTGTACCTAACGTAGTTGGTGAAATGTGAGTGAATAGGGTATATAGAGAAAAAAAATACGAAGCTAAGTAACTGTTGCCCTTCCTATTTATTATATTATGGCTTATAATGTGAAATTACTGTATAAGGTACTGGCCATTTTATGATTCTCTTCATCCTACTTATATAATATTATAAAGGCGAAAGTTTGTAAGAATGTATGGATGTTTGGATGTTTAGATGTTTGGATGTTTGGATGTAAGGATGTTTGTTCCTCTTTCACGCAAAAACTACTGCACGGATTTCGATGAAATTTGGCACACGGGTAGATCATGTCCTGGATTAACACATAGGCTACTTTTTATCCCGGGAAAATATAAAGCGGGACTTTTATCCCGGAAAAACTTTTTGAAGCGGGCGGAGCCGCGGGCAAAAGCTAGTAAGTAATATTTCCCTAAACCGCGTTACTTCAACCCCGTACACCCACAATACGATACCACGACGGTAAAATGCCTTGACAATATTCGAAACCCGTTCAATTCCAAACTTCACTACAAAATAAAACTGTCAAGATGCAATACGATGTCGTGACATTTAGAGTACCTAACTCAAAACTCAATTCCACGCCGTAAAAGGAAACGTAGGAATCCGAGGTTCTATCATATTAAATTTAAAATTATATTTATTTCGACGCCCTGGATCCAACGTTACTCTTTTAGTGGCCATATTTTTTTGATGTTGAGTTTAATTTTACACCACTAAAGACACAAAATAATCCGTAATAATAATTTTATTAAGGGTATTATAATATCAATGTTTAAACTCCAGCAAATGGATGTTTGCAAAATTGTTTCTTAGCCAATATACACCTCATAAATATATGTATATTTATGAGGTGTATAAAAAACACAAAATGGCAGCCTAAGTTTTTTTTTTCAATGGTTGAGCAATTATTTTTCAAAATATCCCACCATTAAAAGGATAATGATAAATGATTAAATCTTCACAAACAAAACGAAGTGTCAAGTAAACATCCAAATAATTTTATTAATAAATCTTGCTCTACAATTATCTGGACTATTACTTCCTCCTTATTTAACATATTTATAGGTACCTACTTGATATCAACGGCACGCAATTTATATCTCATGATCAATAGTTCAATATCAGATATCCGAGCGCAGGCTACAAATATTCATAGTCCAGGCCTATACGTCTAGTGCCCTGTGGTCTGGGGGCATTCATAGAATTCCGCCACGGCATCCCCTGCCTGTCGTAAGAGGTGACTAAATGGGGATTGAGAGAGTCGCGGGGCGAGCGGTAGGCGGCTGCTACTCCAGTTTATGCGACTCCGAGATGGACGACATCGCGGGTGGTCGGTCTCCTGCAGTCGTAGACGCCAAAGGTATGTTTTAGAGTTCGGGGGCTTCTTAGCCCCCTCATTTAGAGAGGGGCCGCGATGCGGCATTGCGCAGGGGCGGTTCCGTGCAGCTATCTTAGTGCAACAAGATGCCCCGGGCCGTCCCATATGCGCCGAAGGACGCCACCGCGGGTTTTGGTTGGTATGCCGGTGTGTACTATGTACACCACAATTCACATAGTGTTAGGGACTCGGTCCAGTGCTCGTTTGGATGATGCTATACTCCTGAGCGATGACATTGGGCTGTAAGATCGGTGCAACCAATATAACCATTGCACTCACCCCACAGTGGTGGTAGCGATAACGCGTTTTTCCCCGCGACAAAAACAAAAAAAAGGCCTATACGTCTATATTATGTCGGTAACATGTCGGCACGGGAAATTTATTAGCGAATATTACAATCTACACATGACTAAATGCACTTTTAGATTTTATATATGCCATTTTACCTACCATATTCAACATATTATGTTACCACATCCTTAACACTCATGTCACAATTTGTATATACCTTCAGTAACTTATTGTCTGAGATAATGTTATGATTATTAAACTTAACATCGAAATTGTCAACTTAAAGTTAGTTAACGGGACTCTTTCGGATCAGATGTCGGATCTCTAACTTATTAATCACGCGGTAAAGGTAATATCAGTCGGAGTCGACAGGAAGCGGCTCAAAAAGCATTTGACAAAAATCTATTTCCGACAAGATCACGTAGAATTAAATTCTTTATATGTTTCTATTACAGAAAATTGTACTGGTATTATAAAAGTGATATAAATAAAGAGTAGTTAACAGCCATGTTGTAAGCTTTTGATAACTAAATTTCCTAAATGCCCGGTTTTTAGTTCAGAATAAGTTCAAAAAAATTACGGGAGAATAATTTAATTTATGAAACAATAAAATTTCATACGTTCAAAACTCGATTTGTAACATCCGTTATTGTTAAAGGAATTCATAGTTACCTTTATATACCAAATTACTTTTATTTAGCTACACATATATTTTGCTACTGGTATGATAGTATCCGTATCCGCTCGGGTAGCGACCATCGTACATAAGGAGTTAAAATCTGCCATTTAGTCTAATCGATAATTTGAAAGTGGTCTAGAGATACTGCCTTTAAAATTGTGTGCAATAACTCATTAGATCCGGAATGACGCCGAGAAAAATGTTCTAAAAGCGTTTATCAGCACATGTTAAACGATTGTTAACTAGCAAAATTTTCTCGAACCTCCGTCTTCATTGTCAATGACAAAAAAATTTTAAATAACTGCCGTAAAAATGTTTAGCGTATGAACTTTTAAACAATTAATCGTAAAAGTCATAACACAATAAAAACTGTTTTACAGTTAGTTAACATCTAAACACCCGTTTTGTCTTTTGACTAAGTCTATTTTTTGTCAATATTCTTTATAAGAAATAATTATGAACCTTACCTCTATAGCAATAGCGTTGTGCTGACCCGGGTGGTGTGGATGAAGGTAGAGGTGGTTTCCGGCAAGCGTGTGACGTCGAGGATCGTCGCGACGTGATGGACGTCCTCTAGTTGGCCCACGGCTCGCCTCACCATCCGACAATCCACCTAAGTAACAAATAAACTTCGATTTACAACCTCATAATATTGTTTTTTATTATTAATTAGTTTTAGGACATTTTAAATGTGTACGCATGCGTTTTAACAATCTGATGCCCCTCGGAGAAGTGAGTTGCCAATAGCACACCTTGGCGAATTAAATGTGCGCGCTTGTATTTCTTTTTTGCTTCTCATTTTCTATCCACTTCTTGGTATTTTGGTACCTGATTAATTATTTCTGTTTACTAGCCAAATTGTTATGACAGTACTTTAAAAGCATTGATTTCTAAATAACTTATAATTAAGTTAGTTTTTTAATAGGCTTTTCATAATTAGTGTTCAAACGCACAATATCATACAACTTTATTAGTCACAAGCATAAATATTTTTTGAAATCGGTGAAAATTATGAAATACCTCTTTACAAAAAAATTGGTTCTTTTTATTATACTATGGCTACAATAAATTGTCACAAGTAAATTAATTAATAAAAAATAATACTTGTTTAGTATAACACAAGTACTTATTTGACGAAATAAAATATTTATAACCTAATCCAGGTGCAATTACATGAATGGGTACCTGCAGTTCATTAGCAACTTCGCTATACGACCAGAAAACAAATCGTCAATGAACCCTTACTAACTAGCAACAATTAACAAGTTTTAACTCTATTATATATAATTCTGACTGAACATTTTAGTTTATGTAATTTCTTGCACTTATGTTTAATGCATAATCGCTTGAGTAACAAAATAGAGCAAAATTAAACTTGTTTTGATCAAATGGTAAAAAGCAGCGAGACTCACAGGAAACTCAATAAAATCTAATCAAAGTTCCTGCTGGATGCATCGGATGATGGGAAAATACATTATTAGTTTATCCAAGAACTTCCCACTCAGTAAAAGGAAATAATTCGATTCGATTCGTGACAACTTTCTTTATTTGCGTCACAGTTTGTCTCAATTATTTCTCTTCAAGATATTATTTTTTTAATGTAGGTACATAATAATAAAGTTTACTAAAAAAATATGAGGTATGATTTTAGCGGTTTTACGTAACCGCACAAATTAAGAAAATCTTACTAAGAACAAGCATAGTAAGTGAATGTGTGGCATTCCAATAAACATATTTGATCTTTGGTTAATCTACAGTGTTTCGTCTATCAAATTAATTGGAGTGAGAACGGTCGAAATATTTGGAAGTCAAAATTCTGATCAACAACGTTCATTAAATGTCAGTGGTAAGTAAACAATATATTTATGAAAAAAATAATGTAGATACTTGGCATCACAACATTCACAACACAATATCACATTTATGATGAATCCAAAAATTAGTGTGGAATAATAAAGCTGTGGTTAGAAAACAAAAAAAAATTAAAGAAAAACTTACTGAGGACCCAAACACAGTGGATTGCTGAGAAGGCTATCAGCCTGAGGCCCAATTCTGTAACTCACATCCTAACCTCAACGACGAGGACTCGAACCAGGAACCTCCACTACTTCTCACCCTTGCAACAATAAAACAATTCTAGAACATCCATTCGATCTTCGAAGTCACATTTTCTATACTTTTATATAATGTGGTAGTTTACTGAATGCAAAACAACTTTCTCGTGCTCGTGAACACCCGAACTATTAAACGCATCAACATTTCAGGGCTAACTCAGTTTAGAACACGCTGGATTAAAACATTCCCAGTCACATTAATAACAGTAAGTGCGAGTATACGACGATTTGAATAGAGTTAATTGCACACTATTTAAGATGTCGTCATTTTATGATTCACATAATTTGCTCTGCAGAACAACTGATTCTATTGAGTCCCACGCTTGCTATCAATTCCAAACCATAGTATTTGTTTTGAAACTTAATTGTTACACATTTTGTACTCATGCATATCACTCAGTGTAACGATGGTTTAAATTTTAATAGTTTCAGTTTACTTTTTATATGTTTGTTTTCGACTTGTATGACTGCATCGGAAGCAATTTGTAATTTCGTACAACTCACGTCAGAAAAAAATCTTTAAATGACTAACACACATATAAATACATTTAATTGTCTTGAACGCGTAATCAAATAAAATGAAAATATTTAACTAATAAAAATAATGTATTTTCAATTCATTTTTGACGTCGCAACAGTGTTATTTAATTTCAAGTATACCCTTTTTTCTACACGCCATATTAAGAACTAAAACTCTGTTAAAAACTAAAACTTTAATTTATCCAAGCCATTTGTAGTCCATCAACAGTTTTTTATTCGCTGCGGCACGGCGCGGCGTTACACAAATTCACCGAATTAAACACATGAAGCGTCAATCGACATCAACATTATCGAATTGCAGCCATTTCATATAATTCCGTGTATTAATGCCATGTCCTATAAATTTCGGTGACATAAATTAATATTTCTAAATTGATAATTTTAAACCCATCGACGTCTCACGTGTTTTATCATAACGTCGAATTGAATACATCATAAATAGAGTGTTACTAAACTGAAAATAGAAATGAACATAATATACCTAATATGACACTAGTGAAAATGAGAGAACCTATCACAGTAATATAAAGCAGTATCAGCTGGAGTTGAAAAAATAGTAAATCATTCATCCACGAAAATCCACTTGGCACGGAATAAACATCGTTTAGTACCAAATAGGTATAAAATCTAACAACGCAAAATTACACTCTATAGCCGATATTGCGAAATATACACTTGAAGTTTCAATTAGCAGATTGTTTGCTATTTGCACAAACACTACATTATTTTTATTACAAAGTCAAATTCAGATTTCGCCTAAATATTTTTGAACAAAACGTTTCGTATTCCCTTTGTGAAATAGTTTTCACCAAAGTTGATTTCATATTTTTTCTGATAGACAAGTTGATTGGAATTAAATTAAACAATATTTGTAGTATTGTTTTCCGGTAAATGTTTCGCGCATTCGTGAGATTTTCATGGATCGAAAAAATATTTTTTTATTGTAATGTAATGCTTTGAATCGCTGGTTGTATTTTATTTTGCCTAAAGTGTACGCCTTTCATCCTGAAGTGGTAGGCAGAGGCGCAACTAATGAACCCACTTTTCGCCGTGTGTTGGTTTCCTGGCCCATAATGTGATAAGGGGCGAGCCTATCGCCATATCGGGTATGAATTCTAGACACCGGGCTGAGTTGATGTTGAGTAGGTAACCTCATATCACATTGCCCAACTCAGGGATCGAACTCGAGACTTCAGCACTGCAGTCATACTGTAATCCAACTACGGCACCAAAAAGTCTATTTATGGTTTAAGATATTTATTGCCCCACAAGAATTACATTCACTTAGAGAAATACAATATAATTAGTTACTGTCAAAAACAATAATATAATGCACGTACGAGAAGTCGATAGTACGTAGTATACATTTAAGGTCAATCTTATTTATAAAATAGTTTTAATATCTATACATAAATTCCCTTTAGTTTTACAATTATGGTGTCCAATTAAATACAAGAGATTGATGAATATAATTTTAACGTAAGTTATTAATATTAACTAGAATCAATACAAACTTTGAGGGTAATAGTAAAAGCGGGGTTTCGTTTCGTATTGCGCGGTGATAGACATTGTGATTGCCTTTGATCATAAGTCAAAATGACATAAATATAAAAGTATATAGTTAGTTAAAAAAATAAAAAATGTGCTGTTTTTGGTGATGTTGATGATTGTTTTTAACATGATTAATGTCCCGAGAACACTTTAACAATGTGGTGTTTTGGGTTTCTTTTAAACAATGCAAATGTTTGTATTTCTTTTAGATCGTTATTTATCGACAATAGGCGAAAAATACTTTTATATATTCTAAAACACATCATCTAAAAAAACCATACCATAAAAACAGGTTTTCAGTTATAAACAAATTAAATAAAACAACAAACGGAACTCCATTGTGTAAATTTATCCTTTAAAAATCCGTCTCTTGTGTAATAGCTTTTGCTGTTGGATATCGAGCCCTATCGAAGTTTTATTAAACCGTGAGAACTGAGAAGCTTACTGCCTCTTCGAATGGATAAGGAAATACGGACAAAACTTTTAGAAGTAGTTATCCTCAAATATATGTCCTTATAATGATTCCATACGTTACGCAAATGTTAGACATTTAAACTTGACTACTATACAAGATTTTATCGCGGTTTTTTACTTTTTTCCCTACGTTTCTTTTCAGTCCGCACCGTGACCACGAAGAGCTGCAAAGCCTTCGAAACGTCGGCGTCGGGAGAAAAACAAAAATGAAAAACCGCGCTAAACTCCGTTATAGTAGTTATACTTAAATATCTCGGGACCGTGGGTTTGACAGCTGACATTTGTTTTTTTTTATTTTTATACTAAAACCTTATTGCGTGGGTAGGAACGACGATTTTCGCTGTTATGACAGGAGCTGTCATGGTCGCATGTGACCACGCGGGCCTGAAGCGTTTAGTTCTCCCCTACAACTTAAGGTTTAGCCCTTAGAGCACTACGCTACTGGGGGTACGTATCCCGTATGCGAAGGGCCCGGCCGTCTAGCTAGATACAACCGCAATGTCTATTTCTATCGTCAAGCGGCAGTATACAGTCAGCAGCATAAATATTTGAACAAATTAAAAATTTCAAATTGCCTGCATACTTTTGTGTTTTTAATAGTTTTCTTTTTCTTTTCATAAAGATAAAATAAAGGAGATTTACTTTATTTAAAGAAAATAATGTTTCAGTTTAACTTAAGGCGCATATAGGCGATTTGAAATTTTGATTTTATGCAGCTACTTATGCTGCTGACTGTACATGCACCGTCGTGTTTCGGATTGAAGAACATTGTAGCCAGTGTAATCACTGGGCATTATGATAACATCTAATGTCTGACGAGTGCAGTTGACTGCCGCCCAGTACTTTGTAATTAAAAGTTCTGTAGGGTATTGCTATTTGGGTGGCCGTATGTATCACTTACCGTCAGGTGAGCGGCACGCTCATTTCTTCATTCAATAAATAATAATACCAGCCCTGTATTATTATACTGCCTACTGCTGAGCACGGGCCTCCTCTACTGAGGGGGTTTAGGCCTTAGTCCACCACGCTGGCCTAGTGCGGGTTGGTAGACTTCACATACCTTCGAAATTCTTATAAGGAACTTCTTAGGTATGCAGGTTTCCTCACGATGTTTTCCTTCATCGTTAAAGCGAATGATAATTGATAAACAATACACACGTAACTTCGAAAAGTCAGAGGTGTGTGCCTTGGGTTTCGAACCTCCGGACATTGTCTCGGCAGACCGTTCCATTCCCAACTAGGCTATCGTCCACTTATAAATTCGGGTTTTTTAATACATTAATGCATTCAATACATATAAAAAAACAATATCCCAACGACAGACTAGTATACTTGCCACTTGATCACAAAAAGGACATTCTTTTTAGTTCCGAAAACAAATTAATCATAAAATAAGGTCTTATACCTCGAACTACATCCAGCATTTCAACCTGCTCCACTGAATTTTGGAACTGTTACAATGTTGTGCTCGCACACATTCACACGGAGGTAATGGTTACAAGTGAATATTAAAATTATTCAACCATATACGCGGGTATTAGTACAATTGTACCGAGGTTGGATCCATTAGGATCATCAAGTTGAGTATTTATTAAACGCGCGTACGTGAACTCGATGTGATAAATACATTTGTTTAATGATTTTTTTTTATTCAACTAGCGGCCCCGACAGATGTTGTGCTGCCCTAAAAAGGAAATAAAATCCTAGAACCCGAGTACAGCGCTACCTACCGATCCACCTGAAGACACAAAAAAAATTTCATTAAAATCGGTCCAGCCGTTTTTCCGCGCAATTTTCTTAATATTTTCTTTCATAAGAACCTTCTCCTGACAATAATAAACACATCAAAAAAAGAAATAACGAAAGCAGTCCAGCTGTTCACGCGTGATGCCGTGACCAAGGAAAATTGGATTCATTTTTATATTTTTTATTTTATTTTTTTATTTTATTTTAGATAATAATTATTTACAACTGAATGTATATATATTTAAGAATGTGCTTGTGATATCTGACCGCCTAGGTAGCGTAGTTATAATATGGTACGACTGCAATATTGAGTTCGCAGGTTCGATCCACAGACTAAGTGGTATTGGGTTTTATATATTCAATATCAGCTCGAAGTCTGGAATTTGTGCCCGATACGGCGATAGGCTCGCTCCTTATCACATCATGGGACGGAATACGCACGGCGAAAAGTGGATGCACTAGTTACGCCTATGACTACCCCTTCGGGGATCAAAGGCGTGAGTATGTGTATGCGTTAATTGCAAATAAATAAATAAAATACTAATTATTCAATTTCCTTTGTAAATATTTTTGTTGCGGTATAATAAACATTAAAGGCCTCATATAATCGACAAATAAAACTGTTTATTTCCTTTTCAAATGGCAAATTCAGTGCCTCTTATACTCTTTTGGAAACCTGTACAATAGAATCAGGGCTTGAAGGTAAACAAGCTCTTAAACGAAGAGTGAGGTAGAGCCTTCTCCTCAAAATATTTCACGTGTTTTTCAAATTTTCTATTTGAATTATAATACTTACACATAGATACAAATTTAAGATTTATTTAGTTCCTAGTTTATAATGTTGGTTATTACTTTAGACATCGATGTTTTTTATGCACTTAAGTACCCAACCAAATTATAGTCATATTATAATATGTCACATTACGAATTTTTCTATAATCTGTTATGATAGGTGATGCTCGCGTTAAATTTTTTCCGGGATAAAAAGTAGCCTATAGCACTCAAGCGTAATGGAGCTTCCTATTAATGTAAGATTTTAAAAAATCGGTTCAAGCAAACTCTTCAGCTTTATAATATTAGTATAGATACTCATCATCATCATCATCAGCCACATGACGTGCACTGCTGAACATAGGCCTCCCCTAAAGATATCCAGACCGACCTTTCAAAAGCGGCCTGGATCCAGCGTGTTCCTGCGACATTTATAAAGTCGTCTGTCCACCTTGCAGGTGGAGGCCGACCCTGCGCTTGCCAGTACGTGGTCTCCACTCGAGAACTTTTTGCCCCATCTGCCTTCAGTTCTTCGAACTATGTGCCCTGCCCACTGCCACTTCAGCTTGCTACTCGCTTCTTTACATTAGCATCATTTTTTTTAATCTTTATTTCATATTCAAGTTTAGCAGCTTTTAATCTACAAGATTATTCCAGCCTTATCGTGTCATAAAGTAATTTGTATTCGGAAATATTTAGCCGCAATTATAAATCATTTTATCTATTACAAGTTTGAGTATTTGCTCAAAAGCGCTGATTTCCTGAAATTCATTAAGACAATTTGTACCACACTGAATATTGTACGAACAACGCGGACGACCGCATATTGTTACGAGAATCATTATTTATTCATCAGTTTCGTGGAAATAAAGTACCTATGTTTTATGAACACGAATATTTAATGCTATAAAAAAATCAAATTGTAGCCGCTTTGTAATTCACTATTGGTATCATTTTTATTTGGTATTAGTTTCTTCATGCTCAGGCCACCCCTTAAATGATTTAATCCATACGTCGGTCTTGGTCTACATTACATAACTAGGTAGTGAGCGGAATGTTAGCAAAAGTAATAAAATATCAATTTGTCATTTACATTACATGAAAATTAGTAAAATTGAAGTCAAAGCAACCATAAATAACACAATTTTATTATGGCCGAAGGCGTGTTATTAAACCGCTGTCCTGACAGTCAGAATCTGTACTGAAAGGTAATAAAATATAACTCAGAACAAAAAATATCTGCACCAAATATATTAAGGTCTAACGCGGTATTTTTTATATAAAAATTGAAATTTACACATTATTTTCTACTTCGCTTTTAATACGCGAAATTTACTGCCAATCCACAAAATTTATATTGAAACATAATATTCTACGACCATTGTCACAAAAGTCGTTGAATGATTCAATTTAATGAAATTAACTTTATGAATACAATATATATATATATCTTGACATAATGTTACAAAGAGCGTCTAAAATTCCCAGCAGTTCGAAATTCCGCATATCATTTTGGATTACAAATCTCGGCATAGTTCGGAGCGTTTGGATTTGCTAATGTAGAGTCGATACACAGGCATAAGTTACTACAGGGGCGGTTGTGGACGACAACTTAGACGTGAGTCGGAGGAAGCCCGCAGCCGTCCCTAATGCGCCGAAGATGGCCACCGCGGAGTTGGTATGCCGTGCGGTGTACATAGGTTAGGGACTCGGCCCGGCGGTCGCCCGAAGTTTTCCATCTCTCCGGGCGGCTCAACGTCGGGTCGTAAGGCACGGTGAACCCAACATAACCGCTCAGTCGTTCCCCTTGAACACTGGGCGGTAGTAATAAGTCACTTTCTCCGCGTAAACAAAAAAAAAAAAAAAAAAAAAAGGCATAAGTTACTTGACCAACCTAAGAATTGTATCTAGAACGTCATTGCAGAGTCCAAGTAAGTTGTCACTTGACCTAATAGTAAACTTGACTAAAAACATATGGCGTTTATAGAGAGAGCGAACACGCCGCGTGTGCGCAATATCTTCGACGCGAATAGCCTCCCCTACCTATATCATTTCGTACTTCCACTCTTGTGCCAAACTTAACAGTCAAGTCGAACTTTTCTTCAGGTTAAACGGATATTCGGAAGTATGCGTCTTTACGTCTTAACTAATTTTGTACACAATTTTAATATTTACACCTGAGTGTAACTATTAAAATTTAGACCTTGACCTTCACAAGGATACGCGATGTTTTTGTATTAGTTTTAGAATATAGAGTACATAGTTATTGATCTCTTCCAATTTACAAGCTTTTATTTAACTTGCAATGTGTGTGTGTTTGTTCGGCTGGAATCTTGCAAGTCAATTTTGAAGCAGTTACGCTCAACTGATTGTGTTGAAATTTTGCATACACGTTCAGTTGGGCGTCAATGCTTTGAAATCTAGTGAATTCTAAATCAATTAATTAATTAGGTATTTTAGTACCTATTAAATTTATACGATGTCTTTGTTTGTACTTAAAATAGAGTGAATTTAGTTGCTGGGATAATATCGAGTATCTATTAGGCGGCTATCGTAGACATAAAAACATCTGCCACAGTAGCTTGTTTCTATGAATTACAATCTGAGGTCATTATTCAATCAATAAGATAGGCTGCCAAAGGTCTGTCAAGAGACGAGTAACGCCACATCGCTCTTCGTCCAATTATGTTTTTAACTGAAAACTATAACTTATTGATCATCACGATTAAAATAAAACTTATCGATAACATTGTTCAACACCAACACTATTCATTGATAAAATACAGCATTAAAATGAAACAGCATTCCAGAAATTCGTTTGACAAAACTCCTCTTCATGCATGACGCGTCAAAAGCATAAAATTCCAACAAACGCATTCGCAACTTTTACATGCAACTTTGAAATAAACTGGACATGGTATTTATTAAAGCGATATCAAAGCTGGCATGTAATAATTGAAATACTTCGGAAAATAACGCCAGGTAAAAACAATAACGTTTTACAGTTCAAATATAATCAATTGAGTTTTGTTTGCGATTGCGTCAAAGGCGACGCGACAGTTTTGTACGGCCATACAGACACGCAAATACCTTTGAATGGTTGTGGAGCTGTGGGTTTTAGTTGCAATATGTATTGTATATGCGTGTTATATTTTGAGCGGAATTGTATTTGGTTTATACAGGTTTAGTTTAGTTCTTAAAATCTGACGCATCACGATCGAATAGAGAACGAGCACGAAGTAGGTATAGTTGACAGCAAAAAATCCACACAAGAGCCACATGTGGTAAAAAAAGAAACTTTTCAAATCAGGAGTAAATATAATAAATAATAATAATAATACCAGCCCTGTATTATTATACTGCCCACTGCTGAGCACGGGCCTCCTCTACTGAGGGGGTTTAGGCCTTAGTCCACCACGCTGTCTTATTGCGGGTTGGTAGACTTCACATACCTTCGAAATTCTTATTAGGAACTTCTTAGGTATGCAGGTTTCCTCACGATGTTTTCCTTCACCGTTAAAGCGAACAATAATTGATAAACAATACACACGTAACTTCGAAAAGTCAGAGGTGTGTGCCTTAGGTTTCGAACTTCCGGGCGATAGCCTAGTTGGGAATGGAACGGTCTGCCGAGACAGGAGTAAATAGGAGTTTCAAATCTATAATTTATTTATATATATTCTTTTCATTTGTCAAAAATGACAAAATATCGGTTCCGGTCGAATATTTTTGATACCCAGCGCGGCGTGGCCAGAATGTGCTTCTTTTATATGGGAGCTAGTTATTGTTGTGTTATTGAAGCAAAGTTAAGAGGTTGTGTTCCCTCAACTAAAGATTTTTTTATATTGACTATCATCTTCAAAACGTCTTTATTTTTACCCGACTGCGAAAGAAGGAGGGTTATGTTTTTCGAGTGTATGTATATTTCTTTGGCACGCCCTAGAGCTTAAACAGCTTGTCGTATTTTTATGTGAGTGGTAACAATATAGTGAGTGAATCGTCTTAGTCGTGAGAATGACACTGGGTACATCAAAATTTAAAATAAAATAATTGAGGATTTTATGCGGCAAAAACTAGTCTAAACAAAAAAAAACAAAATACATCGAGTGTGGTACCATAGTAAAGAATTTTTGACAGTGATTACGAATATATATCTATACAACTTATATGTTTTATTGGAGTTTGGAATAGAAAATGCTAATATAGGTGCCTGGAAACTGAAAAGATGGAAATAAAACAAAATATTACAACAAAACAAAAAACCCGACTGCGTCAAAATCTACCATCTTTATAAAATTTATTGAAGAACTTACAAGATAGAAACAAGATTTTAATTTGAATATTTGATTATGGTTTTGATTAATCTTAGTTGACAGTGTTCATAAACGCAGTCGGAGGCATCTGCTCCCTCTGAGATTTTATTGCTCTACCTACATCATCAACCAAATTATGAGAAATGAGCGTGTTATGCCTCCGACAGAGTTTGTGAACATTGTCAACTAAGATTATTCAAAACCAAAATTAAATATTCGAATTAAAATCTTGTTTCTCTCTCTTAAGTTCTTCAATAAATTGATTAATGATGGCAGATTTTGACGCAGTCGGGTTTTTTGTTTTATTTGAATACTAGCGGCCCCGACAGACGTTGTCCTGCCCTAAAAAGGACATAAAATCCTAGAACCCGAACAGCGCTACCTACCGGACACACAAAAAATTTCATTCAAATCGGTCCAGCCGTTTTTCCGCGCAATTTTCTTAATTTTTTCTTTCATAAGAACCTTCTCCTGACAATAATAAACACGTCAAAAAAGGAAATAACGAAATCAGTCCAGCCGTTCACGCGTGATGCCGTGACCAAGGAAAATGGGATTCATTTTTATATAATAGATTTTGTTTTATTTCCATCTTTATAGTTTTTGATAGGCAATCAAAAACTATAAAGATTCGGAGAATATACATCTGGTAGATGTATATTCTCCGAATCATAAATGTGTATAAAAATTTGGTTTGTAGCAAATATTCGATGGGTGCACTAACTCTGCAGCGGGATCTTATCCAGCATTTTATTTTTTGATTCAATATTTTTTATATATTTTTTCTTTCATCATTCATGAAATTAAATGATTCCTTACCATGAATGCACCGTAACCTCTGAGCCGCCTTAAGCGCTTACATAGGAGCGAGAGAAAATTTCCCACCATGAGTGTAACTGTATACAACACGCTGCGCTACGAAGCGGTATTTTTGAGTTTGCACCCGAAAGGACCTAAAATGTCCTTAATCCAAGCATCAAGTTTATAGAAAGGTCAACGGTATTGGTGACAAAATGGGTAAAGTGGTATTCACATATCAAAATTGTTGATGACCTACCAAAATGGTGTAAATTAAGAAAGACGTCGTCAGTCGACGATACACGGATAGTACGACTATGTCAAAAAGATTTTTTTTCTGTCTTGTGTTTCTGTAAGGAGAATTTAAGAAATCAAGTCCCAACATATATTTCGTTATTATAAGGCGCGCTTAGAGAAAGCGAACGTAAAATATAGAAGCACAATGAAAAATAGTTTTTTTCCGAGAGACACATCAGAAAAAGATTGGCCTGGGCAGAAGAAAATAAGGAGCGCGATTGAAGTAGTGTTATAATTTCGGATGAAGCGCTGTTTTGCTCAGAGTAAGTATAACTACTATAGAGCGCGTGTATGCAAGTGGGAACAATAGGCACGGGTGGGAACATCGTCCTGCGCCGGCCGCAAGCGCTTGTAGTCACTCGAGTAGGAACGGTGTGAGCACACGCGAGTGACATCTATGCGAATATTTGATTATTAATACTGCAAAATGGTTAAATGGTATGTGGAATGTTGTAAAAACGACACTTGGAAACACACTAAACAGAATTCTAATATCACGTTTCACAGGCAAGCCATATTTCAATATATTTTTTGGTAAAATTGAAATCACGCGCCGCGGTATGAAAGACGCACGGGAGGCGAACGCTTGTACCCCCCGCACTGCCCCGCATCCCGCTTTTTCGATAGTGATGTTATGCGTCGATACTAGAATCGATGTAATATTTTCATACGCATACGCATTTATTACTATCGAAGGCGATGCTTAATATAATGTAGCTTAGGTAACTGTTTTGTCTGTGTGTGATTTTTAAGCCAATTAATAATTGCGTTTTTGTTTATGAAATGAAAGAAATAATTACTGTTCCTAAAAATTTACCGATTACGATGATATTTTTAAGCTATTGCATAGCTCTATCGCGGGCCTTGACAGTATAAGTTAGCAATCATATATTATAGATATATTTTTTTGACATTTTTTTAACATTGGTAATAAATATTTCAAAAAATAGACGTGACTATTTTAGGCTTGGGGAGACTAGCTAAGAAATCCATGGTGCCATTTATATCCATTGGTTCAATTATAATGGATATCCATTAATATTATTGGTTCTCATTGCTTGTAAAAACTGCTCTTGAGGTACCGTGTTTATAAAACATTCCACATGGCACTACACCAATTCGCAGCATAGCTTTTATCTATATTAACGCAATACGCTTAAAATTACTCACAAGGCCATATTTTGTAGAACCACAATTTTTTAACAACAATATGTACCGCGCCGCCGGACCTGTACTTATCGATAGCTGTTGCGTTGGTGCTGCTCGCGTGCCCATCCCTAGCAGTCGCCAACATTTCTATATAAGTAGCTATAGTTCACCTGCCTACGCTGGGTAGTGGGCGCACGGTGCGATATTAGCGCTCTATAGGTTACTTACTCTGAGCTGTTTTGGGTCTCGAACACAACATCTCGGGCTTGGTCAACTGTCGATAACAAACTGTTGGTGCGAACTAACATCCAGTAATGGTGCATATTTCGGGGTGCTTCTCATAAAGAGGTTTTGTAAATTTGAAAAAATGAGAATATTATGCCCCAAAAGTGCCAATCAGTTATAAAAAAATAGAGAAGATTAGTCACTATATTGACATTTAAGCATCAAAGTATGATTAAAGAACTATCAGTTCCAGCTATTTCACTTCATAATTTTATTTAATTAGGCCGGCCGCGCTTTTGTCGTACATAGTGTATTTCACAAACAAGTCCAAATGAATCAACTCGAATGAGCAAAATTGTTGAAACTGCGAGTTAATGTTCTACTTCAATAAATATTGCTTGGAAATAAATAAAGAGCACTACTAGAAAGAAGCTGCTGCATGGTAGGAGCGAAAGTTGGAGACCATTGAAATAAACTGAAATACTCCCTTTGAGCTTGAATTTTAATTTTATGTTCACATATTTTATTTAGTTATATACTTATTGCGTAAACACTATACTTAGGACTTTTTATTTCACTCAAGTTCAACAAGTAGGTACATGTAATTACGCCTTAAAAATGTTACGTATCTGTAATAATTGTGCAGACAGCTTTTTATTTATCTGTATAATACGTGAAGAATTAACTCTTTTTAAACACATTTCACGAGCGGAGGAGTAAGGCAGTACATAAAAATAAAATATATGAATTGCGGTCGAATTTCGACCAATGGGGACCACTAGCTTTTAATTACACATATCATTACGTATCCATGATTAAAATATGGGTTCCTTAATATATTGACTGCCAGTAACTATACGGATTACAATACGATGTCAGCCGCGACGTTGCACCTTATCTTCAACGCGCGGTCAAGACCATTACGCGGTTAACATTAATTAATCTTCGATTCTATTACGCACAAATAAATGTGTTTATGTATTGTCTCTATGGACTCTAAAACGACTGGAGCAATTTTAATGAATGCGGTGGATGAGTAGCGATCACATAAAAAAAATCATTTTTGACTATTTTGTATTGTTATCGGCATCATATACACAATCAGTGCTGCCCGTGCGAAGCCGGGGCGGTTCGCTAGTTGATAATGTAACGTAACATCGGTAAATAGTTCTTACGTGTTAGAAAACGTCTAAGTGGTAGACAACTCAAACAATTTCCAATAAATAGTATCTATATTCGATCCAATAGACAGGCATGGCACCACAATGTGTCGCGGTAAACAGGGCTAGGTAATTATGATTTCTAATTAAAACTCGCCTCTATAAATGATGGAAAATGTATATAGCTCCTTTCTGTAAGCTGACCAGATTAAATTTAGATTATTCCGAGGTGAGAACTGTTGGTCTAGATAATCTAAAGTACACAGCCCGGGAAAATTGATCTGATGGAGTAACAGCGATCACATCAACATCAGATTTATGTACCTATACGACGTAATAAATTAGGAATACTTTGCAAGGAAATGAATGCTAGAGTTATTTTAATATCCATATATAAATACGTGAATAAAAATGTTTCTACCCCTTTTTAAGCACGTTGCGCACGCGAATGAGTGTGAGATTTGCCATAATTAAAGTTTATATAGGTATACAGAAGGAGTGCAGAAATAAAGTTTATGCATAATATGTGTTACAAGTATATTAAATTCGACGGTCAAATTTCTACCTCTTGACGACAACTAGTAGTTGTTAAGAGGTACTTGCAAAAAATAAAAAATTATGACTGGGTGGGATTACTCGACGAACCGAAATTAATTATACTGCAAAATGAATTTTTCTATATTTTTTTTTTTGTTTTCCTACATTATCAGTTAACGGTGGTTCAAAAGATGCAAGATTTATGACGAAACAGGAAGGTCGCGTATGTTATTCTTATTTTTAGTTTCTCGAATAAGATTCCAACTTCCGTCGGGCAAGAGTTAAGCTTATATTCACTGCCGTTAAACTTTCTAAGCGCTCATTTTATCGTCAAATATTATCGTCGTATACAAATTATAATATTGAAATCTACTTTGTAAATATGATTTTATGATAAAACCTACGATGATTAAAAAAGCATTAACCACCATGTATCTCACGCATCTTTTTAAACTAGAGTTTCAACAATATTTTGTACATATTTAATATCACTCATAATTACAATAGAGACATCACGTTACGCTAACATAAACAATGATCACAACAAAACAAGAAACTTATGATATAATAATGTATGCAATGTTTATATTTGCGTGAATATATGACTAATAATATTGGTGTCAAAACTCTTGCAGTATAAAATGAATTACTCACTGCCCCAGTCTGACTCAGCCTCGGTGTCGTCGTTGCCTTCCTCGATATCGGCGTCGGCATTGGCGTCGTCGGGGTGGTCATCGGAGCCGGAGCCGGAGCTCTCCTCCAACCCGGAACCGTACTCACTCGACGTCACATTGTATGTCGTCAGACCCGAGTCAGAGTCAATTGAACTGTGGTCGGTGTTTAATTGATATACCTCAGGATCGCGGCCCACGAAAAAAGGGCCGCCTTTCAATACGTTGACCCGTTGGCACTGAACAATTTAATTTCTAAAATTATTTAGATGGTGGGATAACGAAACTAAAAAGTTTGTAAATAAATTAATAACTTACACTCGCTTTATAGCAAAGCCTATAGAGAAAACTCCGAAAACTTCGCATGGCTAGGAAATTAATGGTAACAACTGGGAGTTCAACTATCTCCAACGAGTTAAAGGAGCTACTGGGTATGACCACGCGCGCCAGTAGCGTAGCACTGATTGTAAACAATTTTCACAGCTGGGCTGTTCTTTAAATAAATCTACTCAAACACTACACACAACTATTTTTAGGAACAGTCGGTACGTTAAACGCGGTACGTGAAAATTCGGTCGTCCAAAGTTAGTTACGACACTCTACAGTTTTTTCTCAATTTTCAACTAAAACTTTATATTTGAAACTATCAAAAATATTATAAGTAAGAAGGAATTATTTTTTAAACGACTCGAGCCAACTTTTCCGATGAGCGTCTGGACCCTCAGAGAGATGATGAGGATATGATTTTCAAAATGGACATAAATAAACAAGGAGGTGCATTGAAGTTGTCGCTAGTTTGAACGCGCGTGCAGTGTGAGTGGGTCAAGGTTGGCAGTCCTACCACCGTGCAAATCCGCGCATGCGTATTACTCTTCGGCGAACTTCGCGGAATATCCGCTCTGTCCGCACCACCTTTGTGTTTGTAAATACGACGCTTGTACACAAATAAGAATTTCCTTAAGATACTACAGGTAGCCAGTGATCATTTTGGACACTTCCAAATGTATTGTATAGTTGGTAGTAGCTACTTTGGGATATATTTTTTTCTTTCATTTTATATGTAACTTTCAGCGACGGTCGTTTTAGGCGGGAAGCAACAGGAGGTAACTTCACACCACAGTTTCTTAACTTACATTTTATGTTGGTAGCAAGTAGTTGAATAGAGAGAGATAGATAGAGAGTAGATACTGCTCTCTGTCAAACATTAAAACAATATTTTGATTTATGTGTGGCCACTAGTTGCGCTTCTGTGTCTCTGTTTAGGAATTCTTTGACCTCATGTTAGGCTTCTTTCACGTTTTTTTTTTGCATATACGGGTGATATTTTTGTGCTTTTTGAAATAGGTCATTTTTCAAAGATTTCTGGGTCAAACGTTACTTTTTATTACCAGTTACCAATATAATATTAAACATAAAAACATTACAAAACAACACAATAAATTATTGCAAATGCCTTTTTATAGTAATAAATATTTAGAGCGGGCCTAATGGGAGTTTTTATTGACATATTGTTGAGTTATTTTTTCACGGTAAAGGAGTTTTATTATGCATTATACTGCAACTCGACACTAGATGACGCTATAGCGCATTAGCTTCCAAACCGTTCGGCTTTTGCCTTGAATATTGGCTGATATTATATAACTGAGAATAATTTCACGACGCCAGTCTTGCTGCTACTCGCCGCTAGATGGCACTGCAGCTCACTAATACATATGAATTATAATACATATTAATTATACAATATATTATGCAATTCTATCTTGTATCAGGAATCACAAATAAAAATTGTTATACGAGCATGATACCATTCAAAAAAGCATTCTGCGGTTTCTGGGAGCTAAATAATGCTCAATAATTAACCTTCGTGATGTCAAAATTATTTTATGGGCCCATGCCAATAATCCATTAATTTTACAGTTAGGTACAAAAATAGCATAGATAAAGTTTTAAATACCTAGATTAAAAAAAAATTGTAGTACCTAATGTTGTGTGGTTCAGCGTTATTATTAAGCCACAATCAAATTTCCGCAATTACATCAGGTTTTATTTATTGCTACTGAATGTCGAGATGAGCATGCCACTCTCCTGATGGTAAACGATACGGCCACCCATAAACAGTACCAACACTATACAACACTTTTAAGTACAAAGTATTGTGTAGCACTCCTATGCCCAGTAATTACGCTAGCTACAAGGTCCTTCAAACAGGAACACTACAGTGCATTCGCACTGCCGCTTGGCAGCAGATATGGACATTGCGGTAGTAACTACCCAAACGGCGCCTCGCATACGTGAGACCTACCACCAGTATGTGATGTTCAAATAAATGATTTTCTCCCATAAATGACCAAAATGTATGAGGAAAACTGTAAATGTTAAAGAGGCAATAAAGTTAGATTTGTCTGGATCGTAGCAGGTAGCGCTCAATACGCTCTGCTCACTGCTCTGGCATAAGGCTATGAATGAATAATTTTTTTTGTATATTTACTAAACTTAATTTATTTTGAGTATTCATTACTTTAGTAAAAAAAACTAATTTAATTCCACTAATAAGCTATTTCATTTTTATAACAAAACTAGTGGCCCCGACAGACGTTGCCCTGCCCTAAAAAGGAAATAAAATCCTAGAACCCGAGTCTAAACCATTCTGGAATCCACCTGAAGACACGCAAAAAAATTTCATTAAAATCGGTCCAGCCGTTTTTCTGCGCAATTTTCTTAATTTTTTCTTTCATAAGAACCTTCTCCTGACAATAATAAACACATCAAAAAAAGAAATAACGAAATCAGTCCAGCCGTTCACGCGTGATGCCGTGACCAGGAAAATAGGGATTCATTTTTATATAATAGATAACAAAATTTTATTAATTTCGTAAAATCAATTTAGAGCAGTTACACGGCTAATGTATAGTTTCAAAGACAAAGAAGAGATCGGACAATGCCGGCCTATCTACACGGTACAATGGCCACGGCTACCACAGGAAGGAGATCCAGATATTCCTGGTTCTAAACAATAGCCCTTGAATGTGCACTGTAGCGTCATAGGATTCGGCAGACATTCAACTGCCACGCATTGTCATCAAACAACCAATTCTGTTGCTTTATCGATGCAAAATCAATCTTCATTATTGTAAGAGGATGCCCTAAGACGGTTTTTATACATATCAATGCCTGAGATAAATCAAATTGTAAGTACCCCCGTGTAACTTTCACCAGATCAAAGGTCGAGTTGTTTACAAAATATAACAAAATTATATTTTATTTTCGTATTTATTTAATCTTTAAATCACTACACTATAATAAACATTATTATATTTTGTAGGTATTTAAACAATTTAACATAGTAATTTGTGTAACAAAATTAATAACGTAACACCCAATGAAAAATCCTATTAGAACCATTTTCGTCTGCTACGCGGACGTAGCCGCGGGCATAAACTAGTAATCAAAATCTCAATTCAAGATTATAATGTTGCTGATTTTTCATACATGTAGAAAAATGTGATTCATTGATTCCATACTGAATGATTTGGGGTGAATACATTTTAATACTTGGTGCTTTAATATGTCACGTTGTCATAATCTTCAGCAAATACAATCATTACGTAACATAAAATAAAGTCGCTCGCCGCCTGGGTACGCGATAAACTTAAAAAATACCGAACGGATTTCGTAAACTTTGGTATGGAGATAATTTGAGACCTCGGGAAGGTTTTAGGCTACTATTTATCCCGGAAAAATAAATAGCGGAATATTTATCGCGGAAAAACTCATTCACGCAGGCGAATCAGCGAGCAGTGATTAATATAAAACAAAAATCTTAATTTAAAAAGAAACTGCCTTCCTAGAGCACGGGTTAATTTACTAACAAGGCATTACTTACAACTGAGTGAATCATTTAATTAGCGTCACATACTGATAAATCCTCGATTTCGAAATCACTGATCTGGACAATACTTATAGCAAGCAATCTATAAATTATTATTAGAAAATATAGAAGAGAGGAAAAACACGCTAAGTGGGAGGGCAATATCGTCCAAACATCTGAGCAGAAATCCTTTCTGAGAATGCGAAGACATATTATTTGCTTTCATATCCTAAATGGAGTAGACTATAATGCGGACAGATTCAGCCGTAACCTATAACAACATGTATTATATACTTACTCCCTAAAACATCAATGTTAACTTATTTCATATTCATTGTAAGCAAAAGTTTAAAACGAAATAAGAAATCTCTATAAAAACCTTGTGGTCTTCCAAGCAATGTATAAAAAAGTATATTAAAATCCGGACATCGAACGAATCATGCGAGGTAATCATCAGCGAGCGATTGTTGCACTTAAAACCCATTTTCTCAAAACTAAATTTAGAAACGGACAGACAGATCGTTTTGTTTAGGTATGCTTTGACTTCTTTTTCAGAAGCGGGGCTATAGAAAGAAGTGTGGTAACCGAATATATATAAATAAAAATATAGATTTATCTATAAATCTATATATTTTATTAGCTACAGTACATAATATTAATTACAAGCTTTGCTCATAGTGACATAGATTTTGTCAGTGATATATTATTATTTGACCAAAAAATAATTTCAAATATGTTATTTTACTTTCTATTCCTCATGTTTTACAGGTATTTTTTTGTATAACTAGTCCCCACTCCCCAGCGGGACCTTATGTTGGTTTCTTTAAAAACATCAAAATTATCGCTTAGCGGCTCATTCATATCCTTAAAACGTGTAAACACAAGCGATTTAATATAAACAAAACTCAGCTCGGCAGAATAACAATGGTAATTTGCCGATGAAAAAGTAAAGCACTTAAACGCGGCGTCGACAGAGCGTAAATTGATTACTTGTGTAACATAACCATTAGATTTACTGGTGGTAGGACTCTCATATGTAAGAGCCCGTCTGGGTGGGTACCACCGCAATGTCTATTTCTACCGCCAAGCAGCAGTGTGCATGCACTCTTGTGTTTCGGTTTGAAGGGAATTGTAGCCAGTGTAACTACAGGACATGATGAGACTTGACATCTTATGTCTTAGGATGACGAGCGCAGTGGAGTGTCATACGGTGCTTTGTAGCTCAAGGTGCTGGATGGTGTTTCTACAGTTTATGGGTGGTCGTATCGCTTACCATTAGGTGAACGGCATGCTCGTCTCGACATTCGATGCCATAAAAAAAATGTAATTACGTAGTTACCTATTTATTATTTTGAATAAAAAAAACGGTATATTGATGATATATAATATTATATATTTAAAAGTATCAAAGTTCATGGTGTTCCTGTGTTCATTTTGGTCGTCAATTGACTTCAGTGCATAAAAAATCCTACCCAAGTGTCCAAAGGAAGCATTTTCTTTTACATACAAATGGTGGAAGCGCAATCAAAAAACGGAATGTTGTACTGCAGAGGAGGGATCACACTCTTTCTGTTATACTAAATCTTTCAAAAAACAAATGTCATGATTAGATACACGTTGAAGTTTGAGACGTTTTATTTAAATTCGACATTTATGTTTCGAAGGCATTGCCGTATATAAAAACCATCAATATGCGAAGGCTCTCTACCAGTCGAAGTTATTCGAGCAGTCAACGCACGAGAGATGTCGTATCCGACATTTTCAAAATAGAGCATTTTCAATTTTACTCAAAAAAAAGTTCGTATCCGTGATGTTTTTCAAATTCGAATGCGCGAAAATTGCCTCCACCAGTTCCTAAAAACATTTTCGACTAAGGCATGTAGTTCCCGTTTTCGGGCTTATGAAAGGGTCAAGTTCAAAGATATAAACGTATATCTTATGTATAAGATATTGCTAAATTTGACCAAATATACGATCAACGATAGATTCATATTTCATGACGTAAACATTTTTTTTATTTCGCAGAGAAAGTGCCTTATTACTACCGCCAACCTTCAAGGAGGGCGACTGAGCGGTTATGTTGGTTTCACCGTGCCTTACGACCCAACGTTGAGCCGCCCGGAGATATAGAACCATCGGGCGTCCGCCGTGCCGAGTCAAACCAACCACAACTCCGCGTTGGCCATCTTCAGCGCATTTGGGACGGCTGCGGGCTTTCTCTGACGGAAGTGTCTAAGTGTCATCCGCAATCACCCCTGATGACGTAAGCACTAGGAAAATATAAATTAGATGTCCATGCCACCATACCATGCCATGATGTGTAAAAATGGACAATTCTATTGTTACTCAATTTTCGTATTACACTACATATCGATAGTCAATGCAATGCAATGCGTTCAGTCCTGTATTATATACTGATCACTGTTGAGCACGGGCCTCCTCTACTCCTGAGAGGGGTAAGGCCTTAGTCTACCACGCTGGCCTAATGCGGGTTGGCAGATTTCACATACCCTCGAATTTCTTAGGAAAAATTCTCAGGTACGTAGGTTTCCTCACGATGTTTTCCTTCACCGTTAAAGTGGACGATTATAATTGATAAACAATACACACGTAACTTCGAAAAGTCAGAGGTGTGTGCCTTGGGTTTTCAACCTCCGGACATTGTCTCGGCAGACCGTTCCATTCCCAACAAGGCTATCGTCCACTTCATATAGCCTATAGTCAATAGTCAATGTTTGAAATTAAGTTGCCCTAAAAATATGGGTATACAATTATTTTTTTCTTAATGATCGCATAATTTCAAATCGCTTTTACTATGAGTCATGTAAATATTTACTTGTTACCAAAGTAGACGTGGCTGAGACAAAGACAATTGAAATATATAGCAAAAAATAAAATACGAAAGAGTTCATCATATCTATTTCACTATATACGAATTCAATTACGAGGTGAGAAGCCAAATCATTCGCTTTCACAAGGAGCCTAAGGCAAAGAGACCTTTAGCGACCTTAATTAAAACACGAACAGAGGTGTACCTCTGATATTTGAAAGCAAATCTTATTACTTCTATTGTGCGATGCAGGGGGCTACTTAATTAAATTACTATTGTGGTTTGTTCTAGTTTCGAAGATCTTATCGTGATGACATGTTGAATATCAAATATTTTCATATTTAAATAACATTACACACCGTATAATTTGATAACAACATGTAAATTAGGGCCATTATGAAAATAAATCTATTGGAATAAAGTGATCAGTTAACCTTGTCATTTTAACTACCAGTCTTTTTGTCAACATTTTCTTCCACTAAAACAAGAACATGCGTGACCAATCAACCCTAAATTTCAATAAGTGAACGCAAGCTTCGAAATAGTGTTAGACGTAATTAATGAAAACATAAGTACAATCAATTGCGACTAAATAAGTACTTTAGGCAGATGCTGGATGCGGCAAGCTGAAGACAGGGCGCTATGGCGCTCATTAGGGGAGGCCAATGTCCAGCAGTGGACTGATAAAGGCTGATGATGATGATGAAATAAGTACTTATAATAGTTATGTTGTTTGTTTTCATAAATGGGCCAAGGATAAAAAGTTGTCCTACAATTCCAATAACGGCTCATACTTCAAAGACCTTAATAGTTTCGTTAGTAAAAGTTTCAATCACTTTGTGAAAGTTTATTAGGTGTATAGTCTAGGCTGTACACACAAGACGTCATGTTATTGGATGAAGCTACTCATTGGCCTCACAGACAATCAATGCACAAACTGGAACTTCCATAATATGTCTTACTTGAAGTAAGTAAACTTAAATGTAAATGGTGTTCCTTAGTACACACAAAATCTTTTAGCCGTCGAATTAACATACTTTGAGCCACCAATCAAGACGATTGCACAAATAACTTAGAATACATTATCCTGTTTTAATGGCTTTTCAGCGCTGGCAATATTCAACAAGGGTTAGCAACAACACAAAATTAGTAACGAATCAATTTTTGATTGCAACGCCTTAAACATTCAAAAATACAAAAAAAAACTTTAGCTTCTTCTGTGACCTGTTCCGCTCCTGCATCCTGTTACAATAAAAAAAAAAGAATATATAAGAATTAACTCACCGTCCATGCGTGATCCATCTGCGTGCCAGTCTTCTTCTGAAACAAATAATCACATTAGAAATAGATACAATGTACAGTAAGCCACATAACAAGCTGGACAAATTCAAAATTTCAAATCCCATTTACGCATTAAGGTTAATTGAAACATTCATATTCTTTAAGTACAGTAAATTCCCGTTAATTTTATTTTTGGGATGATTAAATAAAAATTGGTAAGAAAATAAAAGTGTATAGGCGTTTTAAATTTGTCGTAGTTCATATTAAATAAATGTTATTTAGATAATACTATTATCTATTACAAATGGTTTGAAATTGAGAGGGGAGAGTATACCTACTCGTAAATAATGAGAATAACATGAATTGCCGAGCAAGGTTTCGTTAAAAATAATGTTACACTACAAAAACTACATTAAGTGGAAGAAGTTTTTGAAATGTCTTACCCTCCTACTTACGCCACCACTCGAAGTTTAAGTTAATTATGTAAAAACAGGATAATAATTTACCTTAATTATTCCTTGTCATTATTTTTTCTTATTGTTCGTATAAGCAGTAATAAAATCTTATTTCGGAAAAAAAGGTATTCGCATACAATTTTCACCGGTCCTGATAGACGCTATTTGTCACATAAATATACATAATATATGTTTCTAGTAAATCGACATTTGTGTTTGATTGACTTATAGATATATGAGACGAATAGCATGTATCAGCATTTTTTTTTTTTTTAACACGGGGAAATCCCTTTACGGATTTCTGCCGGACTCACCGGACGAAACCGTTCTACCGACTAAAACCCCGCCATTCTACCCTCTCTCCCTTATATCGGAGGTCGCGGGGTGCGCATGAGCATGCAGCCGCAACCCTCGCAGGAGTCATCTCTAGGCAGAGCCTCTCGTAGTCCGAGGAAGAAGACCTCGGTGATATCATAGGCGTGTAATACTACTACACGTCAGCTTCGTGGGCATTATTATTATTATTAGCATGTATCAGCATGCGTTGAAATTAACCCTTAAAATTTAATATCACAGGGTGACCGAGTGGAGTGCAATATTGTTGTTACTGTTTATGGATAGGCAAACAACTTGCTGGTCTTGTCATTCATTTCTAACCCTTGATGGACAAATAGGGGTGTATCAAGTTTGAGGTGTATATCTGTATGTCTGACAGGCATCGTAGCTCCGAAACGAATGGACCGATTTCAACGGAGTTATTTTTTAAATTTTAACGTGATCGAGATAGTTCTTAACTATAATATGGAAAGATCTATTCAGGCGTTTGAAGATAATCAGCTCATTTCCTACTTTCACAGGGCCTATTGTTTTGAAATTTCTGATGCCTATAAATTATCTATAGGAACCTACCGCTGTATCCCACAACAGCTCTGTCTAAAGTCGGAAAATTTATAGAAAAATTCCAGCAAAAGTGGTGCCCTAATACGGAGGGAACGTAATTAATTGATCATAAATAAAAGTCTAAATTAAAATAAAGCATCAATGGACGTGTACGCCTAAACGTTTAAAATTCTAAAGATAATTTATAGATAAGTATGGAGATTTTCCGATTGCTTGGAAAATGTTTCAATTCTTAAAAATGTACTGCTTTCAGATTTTTTCCTTTGTATACATATAATTACCTAGCTGGACACCAAATTTCAACTTTCAAGGTCATCTGGATGTGGGTTAGGTTTTTGATCTATATGTCAGTTAGTGATAAAATGCCGATTTTTAGATGTTAGTATCTCAATGACCATTTGAGCTGTACCTATTTACGAAATTTGGTATTCTATTTAACTTAAAGGGCCTTAATAAATAAACCAAATCTCATGTATGTACGTTAAATAGATTTTGAGTAAAAGAGGCGTGAAAAGTCACTACAAATGCTTCGTGTGAAACTACACTAGGCAGCTTCGACGCGTTTTTTTCTCGGCTTGACACGCTGCCACGTGTCTCGACTATGCAACACTTCTTTGTATTCTATTGCGCAGAAAACACACAAGTTTGAACTTAGTTAAATTAAACATGCAGATGTTTAAATAAAAAACGCACATCATCAGGTTTGTTACCTTTATAATACCCGCGTGGGTAACAGCAATTACCTATACAATGTTCTTAGTTGAATAATATGTATACTCATTTGCAAAAAAAACGGGCGGTTTGGATTTTAATTCTTTTTTTAAAAAAATACGGTACCAAAATGATTTCAATCACTTGTACATGTTACTGGCCGGTTTTAAAAATTCCGTGGTGTTTAAAACAGTACGTTCTAAATTAAAATTTTCGTTTGATGCTCGTTTTTACAGAAAACCACTTTTTATCCTACATTTTTGGTGCGAAGTTCCAAAAGATAATATCGGTTTTCATAACTTTTAGTCAATTTTTATGAATTTATTTCATATTCTTAATTGTCAAAGCTTCATTTATTGCTGTTTAGCTGTCTCAATAATGTTAGATAAAGTGGTAAAAGCTACAAAAATTATTGCGCTGCTCGAAGAGGGCTGCAGCCAATGCTTCGTGGCTCAGAGGCTAAGTGTGAGTCGCTCGACGGTTCAAAGGACCTGGCAGCGGTATCAAGACACCGGTTCCGTCGAGAGAAGGCCTGGTTCTGGAAGAAAACCATGTACCCAACCACGGGATGATCGTTTTCTTGTGAGTCGCGCATTGAGAAATCGCAAGTCTTCGTATGTGGACCTTAAGAACAACCTCGAAGAAGTAAGAAATGTGCATATTAGTCTATGGACGGTCAGGAGGAGGCTGCTCGCGGCCAATATACGCAGTCATCGCCAGGCCCGCGGCCCTAAGTTACTCCGTGAGCACAGAGTTGCCAGGCTTAGGTTTGCTCGAAATTGTGAGTCAAAGACTCAAGAAGACTGGAATAGGGTATTGTTCTCCGATGAAGCCAGGATATCTCTGTTCGGTGAAGATCGACGTCGGCGAGTGCTACGAAGACGAGGAGAACGCTTTGCAGAGGCTTGTTTTGAAGAAATCACACCTTATGGTGGGGGCTCTGTTATGTTTTGGGCAGGAATAAATTCAATGGATCGTACAGAGTTAGTCTTCATTGAAAACGGCTCACTGACTGGACATCGATACATAACGGAAGTTCTTATTCCTCATGCACAACCCGCATTGGCCGCTTTAGGCGAAGACTCAATTTTTATGGACGACAACGCTCGCGCCCACCGGTCTGGCGATGTGGAAGCGTATGTGCAAGAGGTCGGCATTCGTCGTTTGGATTGGCCAGCTCGAAGTCCCGACCTCAATCCTATAGAGCATGTCTGGAACGTTCTGAAACGACGCGTGAGATCAGTACAACCGGCTCCGCAAACCATCAGAGAGCTGAAGAATGTGATTACCGCGGAGTGGGAACGTATTCCGCAAGCAAGTATCTGGGATATCCTCGCTAGCATACCCAGACGAATTCAAGCTGTGATTTCAGCTAGAGGGGGTCACACTCGATACTAAACATTTATCTGCTTTTACTTTATTAAAGAAAAAGCAAACATAAATCTTTGTTAACTTTTACTTCACGAGCATATGCACTACTAGCGAGCATACACTACTAGTGAACTTTAGCATTAAAACCCATAAATTTTATCAAAATTTTATGATAATACTGACGAAAACGATTATTTGCTTATTAATTTACAAAATTGTGAAAGTAAAACTACCTATAATTATCAAACAAACCAATAGTAACATTTGAAATGGTTCATTGCTTAGGTGCCCGTTTTTTTTGCAAATGAGTTTATTTCATATAATTGAAACCGACAATAACAAAATGTATTATTGTTCTCATTAAGTTTTCTATACGACGTATCATGTTTGTTCTCGCCATTCGTATACGAGAAACTTATCTTGCACAAATGAGGCGTAAGGACTTCTTTGCAGACATTAAGACTGGGTTTTTTTCTACTGTACCTTTTTTTGTCGGGATCTTATTAAGCTGGACGCGCTCGCATAGCTTCGAGTGCTCCAGGTGATGTGAGCGCGTCCAGCTTAATCAGACCCTGACAAAAAGATAACTAGAGTTGAAAAAACGGACCCTAGTGTAACCGCATATTATGTAGCTCAAAATAATAGAGACTAGGTAGTAGCTATCAGGTCACTAGATTTTACCTTTGCTGATTCAAGCTACTTAAGTTCAAGTTATGGGAAACAGTATACATTATGTATATCATACAAAATATGTACATAATAATATTGAAATCTAAATAACATGTAAACATCAGAGGTAGAGTTCGTGTCACGCACAACGGCCCGACTTTCTACGGGCTAAGTGCGGAAAAAGAAGCCGCACAACAGTAACAGAGGTAAAGTTATAACTAGTTTGGCATTTTAATAATAAAATTATTTTTCACTTCGTTTTCATAACAGAGAAGGTAGTAGTTTCATTTACCTTTATAAAAATATTACTGAAACACAATGCCCGAGGCATCCTGCGCTGTCCGCCTTTACAGTCGAGATAAGCTTTTTTCTTGAACGCCCCAAGGTCGCTATGACCTAGAAAAGGCCACAAGCTAAAGCTGAGTCCATATGGACATTGCACGGAAAGAAAATTACTAGATGAAAATAAATTGATTCTGTATATTATATACACTGCGGTTCATATAATTATTTGAAAAAAGTAATTTGATTGACGCATTTATTTAGAAACGACATTTAATATTGAATTTTAACTCATAAAATGTTAAAAGCTATTTAGATTTCGTCTATTTTCACCCAACTACGGCGAAGCAAGGAAGGGTAATGAATTTAACATCCTATGTATGTATGTATCCATGTATCCATTTTATGTTCCACTCTGGTGCCGCTCCTATTGAATCGATTTTGACAAACGAAGGGTCTATCGATTCGTATTTATTGTGCGATGGCTATAGGCAATATACATACATTTACGCCTTTTTATCCCTGAAGGGGTAGGCAGAGGCGCAACTAGTGCACCCACTTTTCGCCGTTATTCCGTCCCATGATGTGATAGGGGGCGAGCCTATCGCCACATCGGGCACAAATCCCAGACTCCAAACTGATACTGAATAGAAAAACTCAATATCACTTTGCTCGACCCGGGATCGAACCCGAGACCTCAGCATTGCAGTCGCACCATAATACAACTACGTCACCGAGGCAGTCATAGGCAATATATTTTTCCAAAATTTATTTGTTCTTAACACACACACACACACACACAGTAGTGCACCCACTTTTCGCCGTTATTTCACAGGACAGGTTATTGCAGGACGTCACTTGCCGCGCGTCATTTGCCGTTGTGTGCGAAGTCGGTACAATTTAATACTGCATAGTAGTGCCGTCTGTCATCGCGGCACATGCTGTTGCCGTCTGCCGCGTTCTGCGGAATCACTGCTTTAGGTAGAACAAGAGTATTGGCAGAATGAATAAAAACTCTACCTTTTTGAAAAGGCATTAAATTTCATTTGTCGCGACTGTCAGAATTACAGTTGTATTATTTCAGTATTTACATTCACATAATATTTAATTATTATTGCATACGAGCGGCCCCAACAGACGTTTTCCTGCCCTAAAAAGGAAATAAAATCCTAGAACCCGAGTACAGCGCCACCAACCGGCTTCAATTTTTAATCTAAAACATTCTCGAATCCACCTGAAGACACCCAAAAAAAACTTTAAAATCGGTCCAGCCGTTTAGGGGGAGTTCAGTGACATACACACCGCACAAAATAATCATATACAGGGCTATGTTTACATTGCGTTACCAAATGAAACCACATGTTTGTCTAAACCTCTGCTAACATCGTGCTAAAAATTCTCAACGAATAAGGAATACTTTGGCCAAAAATCCCCGTTGTAGTATTCCAATTTTTTTATCATTTTTTAGTTTAGTGCGGATATGGTGAGTGCGTAAGTGTATTTCTGACTGACAGTGTATTGTTGCTGCTGCGACGAATTCTCCTAGAGCAGTCATAGTGGCATTAGGGCATGTAAACTTAAAGTTACATTTCATTGATATTTATTTTGTTCGAAACTTACACTTTTTTATTTTACATGCATGGTTAAAATAACTTAATGAAAAGTGTTATTTTCCTCGAGATAAGTATGTGGTTTAATTTATTAACGCATTGTCAAAATAAGTCAAAATAAGCTCTGACGATATTTGCAGCATGCATTCTGTGAATGTCATGTCAAACGCCATAAGGTTGAACTTATCATAGTCTTAAAGGAGACCCGTGCTCAGCAGTGGACAGTATATAATACAGGGATTATGATTGCATTGCATTGCATAAGGTTGAATTATTAGAAAGTTCATATTGTCAAAAGCGCTAAAGTTACAATGAATATGCTGGTTAAGTATTTTTAAATTTTCTAATTCTCGGCACAATTTTCTTGGTTTTTTCTTTTTTTAGAACCTTCTCGTGACAAAAACAGGAAAATTCCATTTTGGCTTTATTGTAATAAAACGGGAAAAATAAACTAGAAATACCATCACAGGAGTTTGTTGCAGTTGCATTGCACGATGGTTGTTGCCCAGACGTAATGCGTTGGTATTGCTTTGAGGGTATTTTATACCATGCTCGTTGTCACTTAAGTATTACTCTAGCTTCTCAATTCCTCGGAGAAGTTATAGTCAAATCAGAGACAGTAATATTAATGTATATCAATGAAATACATAATACCTAAATGAAAAATAAATACTTTAGGACTCATGTTCAATTTTTGATGAGACAAATAAATTTCAACAGAAGTATAATGTAATATAATAATGACAGCCTCGGTGGCGTAGTTGTATTACGGTATGACTGCGATGCTAAGGTGTAGGGGTCGAACCCCGGGTCGGGCAAAGTGATATTGGATTTTTCTATTCAGTATCAGCCTTTTTTTTTCGCGGAGAAAGTGACTTATTACTACCGCCCAGCGTTAAGGGGAACGACTGAGCGGTTATGTTGGGTTCACCGTGCCTTACGACCCGACATTGAGCCACCCGGAGAAATGGAAAACGTCGGGCGACCGCCGGGCCGAGTCCCTAACCTATATACAACGCACGGCATACTAACCAAAACTCCGCGGTGGCCATCTTCGGCGCATTAGGGACGGCTGCGGGCTTCCTCCGACTCACGTCTAAATTGTCGTCCGCATCCGCCCCTGCACGTACCGCTATTGCGGTCCGCGTCTGCTCTGAGAGCGCTGCGTTCTTCGTCCCAGGCTGGGCAAAACTCCAATGTGTGTTGGGCCGTGTCCAACGGGCAGTTGTCACAATAGTGACACACGGCCGACTCCTCCTTCCATACCGCCCGAAACAGGAACTCACCGAAGCAGCCATGCCCGGTGAGCACCTGCGTCAGGCGGTACGTAGCCGCTCCGTGGCGCCTATCCAGCCAATCGGCAAAGACAGGACGCACTGCCTCTACGACCCTGTGCCCCCACGACGGGGCCTCCAGCCTGAGACGCCACTCCTCCAAGGCGGCTCGCCGTAGGGAGGCCCTCTTGGCCTCCACCTCCTTCAGGGCCGGACGTTGCCCGCGACTCAACGCCTCCTCCCGCCAATGAAATGCATTCAGTATCAGCATTGAGTCCGAAATTCGTGCCTGACATGGTGATAGGCTGGCTCCCATCACATCATTGGACGGAATACGTACGGCGAAAAGTGGGTGCATTGGTTACTCCTCTGCCAACCCCTTCTGGCATAAAAGGCGTGAGTATGTATGTATGTAAGTATAAAAGTATCCTTATTAATTTATTTAATTTGGAAATAAATCCAAATTAAATAAATTAAATGAATTTTTGCAATATTCTAACATTGAGCAAATAGTATCTAAGCCTACTCATTTTATAGGAGACAGTGCGACGCTTATCGACTTGATTTGCACAGATGCCAGGTTTCGGGGAGTTGACGTGTATAATAGGACTGAACTGGGTCACCACTCGTTCATTACATGCGAAATTTTGTTTAGTAAAGAAAAACCATCACGTAAATTAATTTCATATAGACCGTTTAAAAACATAGTGGTTGGCACTTTCGAAAAGGACTTAGATGCGATTCCGTGGGACTCCATCTGCGAATTACACGATGTAAATGACATGGTGCACGTTTTTAACTCGTATGTCATCCAGATTTTTGACATTCATGCACCGCTAAAGACTCGTGTATTTAAAACTCAACCAACACCTTGGATAACAAGTAATATTAAATTAATTTTCAAACTGCGAGACGAGGCGCGTATTCGATACCGTCAATCGAAACTGGAAACACATAAACAGTACTATCTAGATCTTAAACATTTTGCAACAACTGCGCTATTAAATGAAAAAAAAGCATTTTTTAATAAATATATTAACGATAACATAGCTAATCCTAAATCACTATGGTTTAATTTAAAAAAACATGTGCTTCCAAATTGTACGGATGGCGGTCTCTTTTCAGACCTATATAGTGATCCAGATAAAATAAACTCTGCATTTCTGGATGTCCCGGGAGATCCTCTTGTGGACAGTCACCAGTTATCTTTCTTCGAGCTAAATCGGTATGGCAAATCAATTTTCTCTCTAAAGCCTACAAATTCACAAGTCATTATTAATATTATTAAAGATATATCCACCAATGCACAAGGTGTTGACGGTATATCGAAAGAAATGCTAATGTTGACTCTTCCTCAATCTGTAACTGTGATAACAGAGATTGTAAATAGATCTATTACGTCTAATACTTTTCCTTATAAGTGGCGGGAAGCATTAGTGAGGCCGTTACCGAAAAACAAAAATCCACAAAATTATAAGGACCTTCGTCCCATTAGCATTTTGCCCTGTTTATCCAAGGTGTTGGAAAGAGTTGTTTTTAAGCAGTTAATACACTTTTTAGAAACCAATGACATACTACCGGACTTGCAGTCGGGCTTTAGAAAAGGACGTGGAACTGCCACAGCTTTAGCGGATGTCGTGGGAAATATCCTTGAGGCTCGGGATCGCGGAGAGGGAACCATACTAACGCTCCTTGATTTTTCGCGTGCATTTGACTCCATCAATATATCTTTACTCTTAGCGAAACTTTCCTATTATGGTTTCGACCATCAGACAACTAAATGGTTTGAAGGCTTTTTGACGGACAGGTCGCAACGAGTTATAATATATCAGAAGGATGGTTCGACTTTATGCTCCCCTCCGCGCCCGATACTTAGAGGTGTTCCTCAGGGGTCTCTCTTGGGCCCAGTTCTTTTCATCTTGTACAGTGCGGACATAACAAAATGCATTAAAAATTGCAAATACCATATTTATGCGGACGACACTCAACTTTATGTATCATCCAAAGCTAATAACCTTTCTTCCGCTATAAATATGCTAAATATGGATCTCGACCGTATAGCCACATGGGCCACAGCTAATTCTTTGGTACTAAACTCTCAAAAATCGAAGTTTATGGTATTGGGAAGCAAAAACCAAATCAACTCAATTAGATCTGCAAAACCTGACGTTAAGATCTTGGGCCAGAGTATACAAAGAGTCGACATCGCTAATAACCTAGGCTTAATCACCGACCCTGAACTGCGTTTTGATGAACACATTAATAATGTGGTGAAAAACTGTTTCTATAGATTGAAAGTGTTATATAGAATCAGAGACTTGCTTAGTACCGCTCTAAGGATAAGACTAGTGGATAGCCTAATTCTTTCGAAGTTTAATTATTGTGACACTGTTTACGGCCCCTGTCTACTGTCCCGAACAGAGCGATTAATTCAACGTGTCCAGAATGCATGCGTACGTTTTTGTTTTAGAATACCGCGAAGAAATCATGTAACGCCATACATTAATCAAAACAATATTCTTAAAATGTCTGCACGCCGGAAAATGCACTTATCCACCTTATTGTTCGGTGTTATAAGTACACAAACACCAAAATACCTGTACACGAAACTTGTTTGGAGACAGGACCATTATAACTATGCCACTCGGTCTACGTCTAATCCTCTCTCTATGCCACTTTACAAAACCACCGCCTTTAGAGGTTGTCTCAAGTATGCCGCCACTCGGTGCTGGAACGATCTCCCACCTCCTATGAGATCGCTGAAATCAAAAGAAACCTTTAAGATACATGTAAAAAGATATTTACTACAGGAACAAAAACAAAACGTAAATACATAATTAATAATATTATACGTAAACAGAAATGACCTACTTACAAAATATTTTTGACCTATAGGCAAGATGGCTTCTTTGAGCGTTCCTAGCTGCTTGTGGCGGAAATACCATGGCATATTTTTGCTACAACTATACTACGTAGACTGGCACGCGTCTAGATTTCTTCGGTCTTCCAAGTAGCATCGTCAGGTAGTCGTTGTTCTTGCGATATTTTATTTTATTGTAAGTTATTGTTAAGTTGGCTTCCGTTGCGTCACTTTAGGTGGCCACTGAAAACCAGCGCTGTGTTGTGGTCCACATCGCAACACAGCAATATGCTGAGCTGGCCACCTATTGTCACATCGCAAGCGTGTAAAGCTGTACAAATAATAAAAAAAAAAAAAAATCTAATTATGTTCACATGCGTAATGTATTGCATGCACTAGATGTGACAATAAAATTTGTTTTCTTTTCTTCTTTTCTTCTTTTTTTATTAATATTATGGTAGTGAGTATTGCTAATAACAAACGAAACAAAAGTAGGTTACTAAGGGCCACGATTTCAAATCTTATACCTGGATTTTATATCCTACTAATATTATAAAGGCGAAAGTTTGTAAGAATGTATGGATGTTTGGATGTTTGGATGTATGGATGTTTGTTCCTCTTTCACGCAAAAACTACTGAACGGATTTCGATGAAATTTGGCACACGGGTAGATCATGTCCTGGATTAACACATAGAATACTCTTTATCCCGGGAAAATGTAAACCGGGACTTTATCCCGGAAAATCTTTTTAACGCGGGCGGAGCTGCGGGCAAAAGCTAGTATGGTCATAAATTGGCACTTGCTGGTTCAGGTCTTGTATTCACTTCTAAAAAACATCATTTGAAGTACGCACACTTTATTATTTGAGACAATTTGTTCAATTTACTAATTCAAGTAGGTACCAAAATATTTGATAGAAGCATTGAGATAGAAGATTAAATATAACAAATGTTTTATTGTTCAGGAACTAAAAAGTTTGCAATAAATAATTAATAAGTAAAAAAACTAAAACACGACTACGGAAAATAACCGAAAAATATTAAATGAGAAAATATTCCTATTTGAAATCAGTCTAAAATAAGTATGGCGATGTCTAGGGTATAACTTAACCGTAGTCGTGTGTGCCAACACGTGATAGAAAATAAATATATAAAATTAATAGACACAAAACAAACAATGATAATAAAACATGATGTGCAATGGGCGGTCTTATCGCTTTCAGCCTTAGAGCATTTCAGCGGTCTCTTCCAGACAACCGAACGGATTACAATTATTCAGAAATCATATTGGACATAATTTAAAAGAGAACGGTGGTGCCATTGTTAATACGTTATTACTAAATTTAAATTAAAACGTTATATTTTACGCAAATAATTATTAATAGATAAATATTTAAAATTTATAATAAAAAGGACAAAATGTCTAAACATTTAGACCTGGCACACGAGGTTACTGACATGTGGGATGTGGACTCCACAATTATTGTTCCGATTGTCGTTTCTGCTCATGGGTTGATACCGAAGAGTCTCGACCATCCTCCAGAGGCTCTCAATTGGTCGTTGGGTCAAGAGCCAGATGCAGAAAGCAGTACTTCTGGATACGGCACGCATTGTGAGGAGATTCCTCACTTTGAATCCCTGACCACCGGTGGCTTGGGTCTTGAGCCTCGCCATCGATGGGTGATTCACTTTTTTTATATTTTTATATGTATAAGTGTTTTTTTATACAATATCAAAATGTAAAAAAGAAGAAAAATTAGAAATAAAGAGAAATAAATAATTATTATATCTTATGTTAAGTTCTCTTCAAGATTATCTTGTTAATGAATTTCGGTAATTTTTTTATTCAAAGTTATTATCATGTACGTGAATTTAAACTTTTTGTCCCAAAATCGTGCAGGCGAAACAAGAGCCTGAAATTTTCATTACGGGTTTAAATTTGGTAGTGAATTTCGACATGCCTTAATTAACTTCAGCGTCCCTTTTCACTGAGGGTTTAGTGACGCTACAAAGACTAAAACTGCAATTTTGAATGCTACGGATTCTGTTTAATATTGTCCTGTCCATAATTAGTTTCATGATATCTTATTTTACTCTCTTTTTTATTTAATTAATGCGAATATTTTTGATATATTTTTTATGTTTGATAAAAATTAACGCAACAACCGTTGAACGGATTTGGATTAAAATTGACACACGGATTACTGGTGGTAGGACTCTCATATGTAAGAGTTCGTCTGGGTGGGTACCATCGCAATGTCTATTTCTACCGCCAAGCAGCAGTGTGCATGCACTTTTGTGTTTCGGTTTGAAGGGCATTGTAGCCAGTGTAACTACTGGACGTAATGAGACTTAACATCCTATGTCTCAGGATGCCGAGCGCAGTGGAGTGCCACACAGTGCTTCGTGGCTCGAGGTTCTCGATGGTGTTTCTACTGTTTATGGGTGGTCGTATCGCTTACCATCAGGCGAACGACATGCTCATCTCGTCACTCGATGCCATAAAAAAAACACGGTTAGATCATGTCTTGGATTAACATATTCCTACGCTACTTTTTACGGTAATTTGGTCTCATGGGCGATATTTGTATTCTAATTTAATTAGATGGACCTAGTGGCGCTACGGGTCAGATCAGTGATTTAGGAATTTTTGTATCGGGAAAGGCTTTTAACGCGTCCGGAGCCACGCCTCCCGGCTTACTCACAGGCAAACACCTACTAAAAAATGGTCGTCCAGTGGTCGAAATTAGACTGCCGAATTTAATATAATACATACGAAATATTTTTCAGTACCCTGCTATGTGAACTTTAATTATCAAATTTCACACTCCTCTGTGCGTGCAATGTGCTTAATCGCCACATCTATATTAGTGATGTAACGAATGTCTAAATTTCAATATTAGCGAATGTGAATGCGAATATGGGATTTTTATTTGTCACCAAAAGATTTTATCGTACGTTCCATGAAATTATAATAGCTGTTAAGTGTTTTTAAGGAAATTTGGTATGGAGAAAGTTAGATACTTTGGAAAGATTTTAGGCTACTTTTTATTCTGGAAATATGTGCAGCGGGATTTTTAAACAGGAAAAACTCTTTCGTGCGAGCGATGCCGCGGGTAAAAGCTAGTATTGTTTTTTTTTATTGCCGGTATAGGCAGACGAGCTAGCGGCCCGTCTGATGGTAAACAGCCACCGCTGCTCATGGACTCGGCAATGCTAGGGACACACACAAGCTGCATCCCACCGTAGCATTATAGCATTATAACCATATAGCATTGATATACCTCAAAACACATTGCTAGAATAGTAAATTTTACTTTTCACCGTAAGTACGGGTATAAATAGTTAACCCACTTTAAAACATTTGAAACGTTAACAGGCTTATCATATTGAATATCGTCTACAAGTTGTGTCATAAACAATGTCTATTGTCGTTTACATAAGGAGACTTAGCTTATACCGCATCGTGTAATATCCGAGTAAATCACTATGAAAGTGCACTCTGAGCTGGCAAGATAAAAGGCCTTCTAAGCGCACCTTGAAACAATTTCATCAAGAATTTCCATAAACCTAACATTATTCAGGTTTACAATGGTTTACAATAATACTTTCAGTTTAAACTTGCAACGTAGGGATTTTTTTTTTCATAACGCGCCTAAAGAAGTATAACTTAAAATAAAAAGACAACCAAAATATTATTTAAGGCGAGACTGTATGGGTTTGAACCCTTCGCCTTCCCAGTACAAGGAGAAAATATAAAAAAAAGACGTGTGACACTCGGAGACTGCCGCGGTAAAGGTATTGCATAGCATTTTTTATCGACTTATGTAATTATATATAATTATTTATTTATTTTATTTTTTTTCTATTGACCAAATTTCACTCGTGCCCTAACGCCGAAACTCTAAGCAGGCAATTCTAGTATTTATAACCTCTTTGAAGAGATATAAAATAAAAACTTAAAAAAAAATCTAACTTAGAATCAGTCATCCCACCACGGGGACATTCTCATCAACTGCGCGCGTTTAACATTTTGATACGTTACACTGACTGGAACAATTTTTAAATACACGGTAATTTCGACCTTTTATCGTTTAACATTCAGCTCTATCCTCTTACATATTGTATTCTTACAAGACTGCTATATTAAATTTACTTATGGAATTTTACACTCTACATGGTTGTGATACAGTTGAAAATAGTGAGAGGTGACAGGTTATTTTCGTACGGAATTTCTGGATTCGGTCTCCACGCTCAAGGCCCGCGATAGAAGCTATGCAATAGCATAAATTGGTAGACTTTAAAGCAGATGTCCGATTTTTGTATGGATGCTGGGCCTCAAAATTCAACCAGGCTCAAACTTTAGGGATATTAATGGACCAATTGGCAACATATGGAACTTCTATCCATTAAAAAAATATTTTTAGACAACTCCATTTATAACCAACTTTTTTGAAAACATTAATATTAAGTGCAGTTTTCAAGCCAAACAAAATTACATGCATCGCAAACTCGGAGGTCTTTAAAATTAAACGATTTATTGCAAAAGGCTCGTTTTCAGGAGATCTATCCAAATATAACTAACTGGCTTGTTTAGATTTTCAGGGCCATTTTTGGACATGTCCTTATGTTGTTTGATCATCAAAATATTGAATCAAGACAGATTACGAACTAGGTACTTAACAAAAGTATGTAATAAAAAATACTAGTCGAGTGACAAATTGTGCAAAAAATCAGACACCGACTCCAAAGATTTATTCATAGTACATAAATATAATCACATGAATGGCATAATATGTAATGTTGGTATTATTAGAATTTCTTCATAACCCATAAGCAAAGCATAAGTTATTTTTTTGCTGATATTGGTTTTTGAAGTCGGTGCTATTTTTTGTTAAAAAGTTTTTTGCCTTAATAACTGTTTAGCAAAGTATAGTATTAATTGGTATGTAAATTAGTTCCCAAACGACCAAGAGACTTTATATGCAAATAATTATCAACGACACCAAGTTCACTCTATTTCAATCAACAATATTAAAATTACCCTATTACGTTCATAAAACGATTCTCACTAAAAATTGGCTCTCCTGGGACAATGTAATAAGCAGGACTCTTTATATCAAAGGCTCTCAAAATACAGGAACGCTAAAAGCGCTCTGGAACGATATTACTAGTTCAAGAAACAAAGTAATGAAACGTTGTAAACTATCAAATAAGTTATTGAGCAATACCTACGTCTAAGGATAGTAAAAAAGATTTCAATTTTATTCTTTGCTTACAGACTGGAATTGATAAGCACCATTTCAGAGATATACTCAAAAAACGAAAAGTCAGGGCTTTTAAATTCGGATAAAAAACAACGCACAAGCGGGATGGATGGGAACTTTTGACATAGCATTTGTAATGTATTTTAGGTCTGTACAAAAATCCACCTTGTTGGGCTTTAATGCAAACTCAGCACGTTTTTTGCATAACTCGACTAGACTAATAGACATCGGCGAGGGGCATCAACTGGGTAATATTAATTTAATTATATCGGACCTGTTTTTGAAATATTATTGATCGGACTCATTGATATAAAAAAACCCCACATAGCTTTATTAAGAGATACGATCTATTTGGTCGCCGCACTCGTTAGCTCTCTTTATTAGTAACTGGCATGTCAAGTTATATATACATTTTTTTTTAATTATCTATCATAATACTCAGAATAATAACTGGCTTTAGTTATTATTCTGAGTCATAATATTATAATAATTGGAGTTTTGGCGGGAACGTGGAAGTGTCATAAGGTGCTCTTGTTTTAATTCATTATTTTGGTGATTCTTAGTGTTATACTGCATAATTATGGTGGTATATTATCCAATATAATTCTATTAAAGTGCTCAAATGAAGCGAATTGAAATTACTGTGCCAATCAAGTGTTTTTTCGTTGCCGCCAAAACTCCTTGATAAAGTCTTGGTAAGATAGCCACTGCTTTACTACGACTTAGTACGTAGAAAAAAAAAGACAACCAAAAATATCACTTAAGACGAGGCTATATGGTATGGACTTGAACCGTTTGCCTTCCCTATAAAGGAAAATTATTAAAAAAAAAATTATAATAATTATAAAATACTACGGAAATTCCACATAAGTCTTTACTTATTTATTTTGCACTTTATATTATACACTTGTATATCGACGGAGTTAATGCCAAAGGTATTCTCTCCCAGTCAACCTTAAGGTGGTGCAGGGATACAAAAGGTAGGTGCATGAGATACATAACATCTTTAATGTGGCCATTCTCGGAAACGTTCTGCTACACTTCAGGCCGCAGGTCGGGTTTGTGATTTTACGGAGTACCGTTGCCAGCAGTAGTAATTTTGGCAAAACATTGGGAATATTATGGCGAGGGCATGGATTATTAATTTTTTTTTGCAAAACAATATTATATTCTAGGTGCCCAAACAGCTAATTTTGGCACTATGTGGTTGCGTACTAACTCTACCTTCATCACGCTAACTTTTAAAAACATAATTATAATTATGACATAAGAAACAGGTATTTTGGGAATACAATATCAATATCACTTACCATTGTCTCGACCTTTACGTTTCTTCTTTCCACTCGAACTGGATGATTTGGTGCTCTTCTCCGATTTGTCTTTACTTTTCCATCGGCTAAGCATTTTGTATAAGTTTATTTACACTATCATTATAAAACACTAGAAACCACTGTTCTATCTTAAATACATCACATATATCATTTCGTTAGTTAATCGATGTTTAAACTTCTCCGATATCATTGGTTGGCACAATTAACTCACTTGTTCACTATAAGACATGGTGTTACTAGATATTATGTTTTCGTATTAATTCCGGGAATGGATACGTTATCTTCGTAGACGCGGATTACGGTCCGTACGAACAGTTCATTCGTTTGTCACTGTTATACTTGTAGATTTTATTCACTTTATATCTAAATTGATTATAGTACTTATTATATAATCGCAGTTATTGTCATCTATAATCATTAGGTAATAAAGGTATACGCAAAGCACTTGATATTATTTGTTTTGCATAGGTACTAAACACTAAATAATACATACAAAACCGAAACAGAAACCAAACGGCCCGCAAAATGCACTATATTGAAAGAATTATCTACCTTTATATGAGACTATAAATAAAGTAATTTTGATAAATGTTTAAATTTGCTGAACAAGTGTTATTCAGAAAATCATACTGAGGATGGCAAGGTACAACATTGATATGAAAATCAATTGCTTTAATCCATATTGTTCGTTGATAGAGGTGCATTTAAGAGTAAAATTGGCTAGATCGTGAATTAATAGGATCTATTATTCAAGGCAGGCGATATCCGTTGCGTCCTTCGACTTAATCGATTAATTGTTATTTGATCTAAAGTGATTAATTATTATCTAATACCAACAGGGATAGTTAGCACAGTTTAATACCCTTGTTAATTACAATTATTAAGGCTAAAATACTAGGTTAATATTTTTCCTTCTTCAAATATTGCCAAACACTAGTAATTTGCGTAGTTCGTCTCACCAGACGAGAGTGATGGAACAGACATTGCACACACACTCATTCTTTATAATACCTCGAGCATACGTGGCTGATCTTCGATAACATTGGCTGCTATGGCCGAAATTCGGCTAGGCCTTCCTAGCTTGTATAATATGTTACTGGTGGTTGGTTTCTCATATGTAACAGTCCGTGTGGGTGGGTACCACCGCACCGTCTATTTCTACCGCCAATTAGCAGTGTGCATGCACTGTTGTGTTTCGGTTTGAAGGACCTTGTAGCTAGCTAGTGTAACTACTGCACATAATGAGACTTAATTTCTTATGTCTCCGAATGACGAGCGCAATGGTATGCTACACAGTACTTTGAACTCAAGGTGCTGGATGGTGTTGCTACTGTTTATGAGTGGTCTTATCGTTTACCATTAGGCGAACGGCATGCACGTCTCGTCACTCAATGCCATCAAAAAAAAACTTTTTCGCTAACTTTCGGTTGTGGAATAAAACGACCATTTAGGTATTTATGCCAAGCTGATAACATATGATAATACTAAAACTCGTAACAAGTTTAAAGGACTTTCGATTAAAGAGCCAGGAACACGCTGGGTGTAGGCCGCTTTTGACAGGTCCGTCTGGAAATCTTTAAAAGAAGGCCTATGTAGCAGTGGATATCATATCATGGCTGATGATGATGAATAAAAGAGCCTATTGACCTCAAGGGCCGTTAACGCATCGGTGGCCCCTATGGTGTTGAAGACACTCTAAACCCTTATCATTAGGTGGGCTACTTGCCCTTTAGCCATGTTTCATCTAGCATGTTTAGATAAATTAAAAAATCATTATAAAAAAAAATTGTTAAGTAGCGCATAAAGAATAAAGGAATGGTCAAGAACTACAATTTCATGCAAGCCTTTTTGGAAGCTTATATAAACTCTACTATGTGTATGCAAAAAAAAATTGTGCACATAACTATATTATTTACTAGGTTTTGCCCGCGGCTCCGCCCGCTTTAAAAGTTTTTCCGGGATAAAAGTCCCGCTTTTTATTTTCCCGGGATAAAAAGTAGCCTATGTGTTAATCCAGGGCATGATCTACCCGTGTGCCAAATTTCATCAAAATCCGTTCAGTAGTTTTTGCGTGAAAGAGTAACAAACATCCATACATCCATACATTCTTACAAACTTTCGCCTTTATAATATTAGTAGGATTGAGAAGAACTAATATTAAAAACATACACTCGTACACTACTTTTTAGGTTCACGTTTCAAATCATTTATTTCTCATAAGATTATAAATTAATCACTTACTGAGGAAATTTCTTTTCACAATTCTTTTTGAATACAGGCGAGCATATTATAAAGAAATACATACGTACATTTCAAATGACAAAAATGCATGGTGTAAAATTACTTATCAACAAAAAAATACTATATCAATACAGCGCAACGAAGATACCCCTAGACTTCCTGAAACGGAATAAACCGAGAAAACATCAAAGGACTGCGAGAGCAGTCGCTCGTAATTTTCACCAAATTATTCTCGAAACAATGTTTTATGTATGCAGGGCGGAATCATTAAACAGTGGGCGGAATAATTTACACAATTTTACAGGTCACGCGTTACTTTCATTTCGTGCCAAACGTGATCGCTGATATTGAAATTGACAGTGCTCACTCACATTTTCGGCTCGTTATTGGCTGAACTGCTGATATTAACATTCGGATTTCCTGCTCTAAACACAACAATAATTTGATGCAGATTTATGATACGATGAATACGATATTTCTAAAACTCATCAATATATACTGACACGATATATTACGAGGAAATTAATTAAAATTAGCCCTAAAACGGACATGACAAATAACCAGCTGTACGTACACTGCAAACAGTTAAAAGACAAAGTAAATAGCCACTAATAAACTGACACCGCAGAGATGTCACCCATGACCCAACAAATACAATATTACGTGATTCTGTACCGCCACTGTAACCTAATAGCTATTTACATTTCCTCTTCAAATAAGCTTTGACAAGAAACAATTGCCATGATATTGTTTTAGAATAACCGGTGAATGGTTTCATATTTATTTATTTATTTATTTACACTTTATACACGGAGTAACGGCGGACTTAATGCCATAAGCATTCTCTACCAGTCAACCTAAAGTGGTGCAGAGATACAAAAAGGCAGGTGCGTAAATAAGGGAGAATTAAGTAAAGAATAATATGTCTTCAAAGTATATATGCTACTGAATAAACCTATGAATAATAATGAAAAATACTAATAAAACAATACAACAAAATACTAATAAACATACGTATTAATAGATAAAAAATAACATATTAATAAATATTATACAATATATATTAAATAATATTAAATAAGTGATGATAATCACGCCAATTTTGACGAAAATAGTTCTCGGACCTTCTTTTTGAACACATAGCGATTTGTAGATGTTCTCATTTCCAGGGGGAGTGTATTCCAGAGTAGGACATTTTGGACAGGAAAAGAAGAATGAACGAAGTCAGAGGTAGAGGTCATATGAAACAGACAGTTTACTAATACATTTTACACAATAATAACGCGTGTTTTGCTGACGTAGGCTCATTTGCAAAAGGTACCTACTTATCATACATGTCGCACTCTTAACAAAACAAGGACTTAATCCAAAATCGTGGACTTGTGGGAACGAACATAAATTCAAACGATTTTGACCCTATTCCCAATGTAGAAAAGATACATTTTTTTCTTAGTCGATGCAACTTGGCTTTTAAGGTCCATATTTTGCGAAAACTCAATTAGCCTAAATATTGGATTAGGTTGTTGTTTTATTAAGAGTGCGATGTATATTAATCCCTAAGCACAAAAAATTTTACATAGCATACTAGTGTTAATTCGACATTGGGAATTCAGACCTTGTTCAGTTTGGATAGTGATACTCAATGATATACCACCAGAATCAATACTAGCTACTAGAAATTTATTGCGGTTAGGTACTAAATAGCTGGAAGGTACTCAATTATTAGCATAAAACTTTAGCATTGATTCGTTTTCTAACGTCAATTTTACTGGACTGTTTCGGTGGCGTAGTTGTATTACGGTACGACTGCAATGCTGAGGTCTCGGATTCGATACCTGGGTCAAAAAGTGATATTAGATTTTTCTATTTAGTATTACCCCGAAGGTTGAAATTTGTGCCCGATATGGCGGCAGGCTCGTCCCCTATCACATCGCGAATGGAATACGCACGGCGAAAATAGGTGCATTAGTTGCGCCTCTGCCTAACCCTTCGGGATTGAAAGGCGTGAGTGTGTGTGTATTTTAGATATCTCGAATAGTAAAATTGTTTTCATTGTTTTCGAATGGAATTACCAGATATTTCTAATTCAGTTACCTACTTGGTAAGTGCAGTGATGTCAAAGGCGATATCGTTTAGTACTAAATGAAAACTTATAATAAAAATAATTATTAGTGCCAGTTTGATATAATTGTGGGTATAATTCTTTGGAAACCTTTGGACAGTGCTGTTGGTACGTTATTAATGAGATAATATTACGTGGAATTGTTTTTCTATATGTCGTAAGATTTTTTAATATTTGTCCGCTATTTCTAAATCTACACAAATTAGGTGATATTAAAAACATGTTCTTCGTTAACAAACGACCGCACATCACGAGCCAAACATTAACATACCATCTCAATTGTTATGGTTTTAATTTTTTTAAACTTTAAGACCTATTAGTAGGTCATATTGTTTGTTAGATCTCATGATCGTTAAATTTAAGATGCAATATTTATTATTTTCATATTTGCTTCTAATGAACTATGATTTATGGTATCCACTTTGATATACCTTAATATATTGATGCTCTAATAATACAGTCTGCTATTTTTCATTAGTACTGGTTTGATTTCCAAACGATACTGTATGATTCTTTTTAGATCTTTGGGAGCGGTTTTACTAGGGTTTCGATAACTTTAGATTAATAATAAATTGGGTTCCATAAGATCTATCACCATGAAACCTGTAAAATAGATCTAGGTACTATCTACCTACCTATTGTAGATATTCTAAACGAGAATGAATTTCACACAATGTAGAGAATATAAGTTATTTAAAAAGCCATCACTGTCGCTAAGGAAAAGTTAAAACATCCCATTATCATAATAAATATAGTCATCTGGATACTTGTTTAATGCAAAATTTAACAAGTGCCGCTGGAGGATGCTTGGTATTAAATATTAAAGGAAACGCTACGCAAGATCTTTTCACTTTAAATACTCAACTTTGGACCAGTCATTAGACACCTGGTGTCTCGCTAATGTTATAATTAATTTTATTTTCATAATTTTACATCATTATTTTTTATTCTATATAACGAGTATTTCCATCAAAATAATATAACTCTAAGCATCAGCGAGAGTTCACTACTATTTGCATCGTTGTTTGAAAATGTGTACGATAGCGCCATCTAGATAGTGTACATGAAACTGCGCACCGTTACAACTGCACTTGTAGGGTTAGCTTCCGATCTAGAGCTAAAAATTGCAGTACGTAGTTCCCCGGACGACCGATAGAGACCGTATGCTTTCTTCCTGGGAAAGTGCCATCTAGGCAATAATGCAGAAAGCATTAGGTTCAATAATGCAGCTAAAATATTTTAAGACTTATTATTATTATTATTTAAATGTTCTATGTTAAAAAATGTTTTACGCAGTTAATTATTAGGTCAATAGTACTGTCAGAAATACCATCAAAGAGCACTTACTCCTTTGTGTAAAACGAAACGCAATTTGTGATTTCGTTCAAAATGATCACGTGTCGTAATTAAAATATTACACAACATAATATTATACAAAACGAACGTTGATTAATCTTTGAGGAATTTTAGGAATGGGAATCATACTGTTGAATGGTGTAAAGCTGTATAGATATTCTTTAGAGTTTAGAGAGTACATAAGCTCTACATGAAAAGACTGCACAAAACGAAATATTTTTTATACTATATCAGAATTACCGTCTATGGTTTCATAAATTACACACATTGCGGCGTGCTTAGTGAGGTATCTGTTGAAGTACTGGAAATAGCTCTAACAAGTTCCAATAGTCAATAGTTGATCCGCTGATCCAGGGACGTGACCGAAGTGTGGAAAAACGAAATGGTTGTAATTAAGGCATGATCCGAGAGGATTACGTAGAGATTACGCGACTGACCTGCACCTTCTATGAATATTAATTCGAATAAAAGGGTACGCACTCCTGGCGATGTGAGTGTAACATGAAAATTGGTGAACATTTCACATGTAAACAGCCCTTTTAAATTATTCATGGTTCAATCAACTATTTTACACATTTTGAGATAACAGGCAAATATATTTCTTTCTATGACAATTGATAATAAACAGAAATGTATCAAAATAAATATTGTTTGTAAATTTTTTGCTGAAATCTACATGCTATACGATATAGTCCTATCTGTAAATAACATTCGTATATTCATGTTCTTTTAAACGAAATATTACTTTCTATAATTTTTGTTATGGGGACGTTTGCTTACACTGTTTGTCGTTTTTTTTTAATAAAGTCAATTCTTATATGATTTCCTAAAACTCTAAAGTATCTACTTACGTTACAAATGCGAACCACTAATCCTTACATATTATAAAATTTATTTGATAATAAAATATTATAAAATAAAATTTATTTTATAATATGTAAGGATACTAAGGATAAGGATATAAGAGACTTTAGTCCCTCGCCGCGTCAGTCCGTTTATCTGCCTCAACGCGATAAACTCAAAAACTACTGAACGGATTTTAATGACATTTGGTATGGAGATAGCTTGAGACCCAGGAAAGACTTTAGGCTACGTTTAATCCCGGAAAAATACAAAGCGGAGCTTTTACCTCGGAAAATCGTTTCACGCGTGCAGAGCCGTGACGGCCAAACCACTGAACCGAATTCGATGAAATTTGTATGTATTATCGTGGCTTGTCGCGCTCAATAGTCTCTCTTCTCTCTGTGTCTTTGTGAATATATGAGTGAATATATGATTACATTTACATTTTTATATATTTGTTGAAATAAATTAATTTTGTTAATTTATTTAACATTAATAAAAAACTAATGAGTTAACACCACAATCATTAAATCTGAAACGATACAAAGTTCGCTGGGCAAGCTAGTATATAACAAAACAACAAGTGAAATACAAACTATCGTTTCATTAGCACGAATAATTATTCGTTTTTGCAATGGCAAAAAAAATATATATGGTATTTTTTATAGTATTTCTTCCAAACTTATAGGAATATAATTTATTCTAAAGCGTATACTTAACCAATCGATGTAGTATAACTTAATTAAATGAAGTAATAGCATAGCAATATTTAATATAAATTTATGATAAAAGACTGGACGGAATTACCAACAAAAACAGATTAAAAAATCTCATAAGTTAATAACAAAAAGAAATTTAAAAGGCACTGGCGCATACACTTCAAGCTGCTCCCAAACTAGGTCGAATTAAACCCAAGTCTGATCCCCAACAACGGAGTTTTAGACGTTAATTCACCTACTTCGAATAAATTACGATTATCTTTCATTATATTCCCTTGATATAAGTACTTAAAACGCAGATCCGCTCGGCTGTATGAAGATTAATGTAACGGATACTAACGCCAGTCCTACCCTTGCTACATAGATAATCATTATAAAAAACATATCTGATGCTTTCATTCTTTACATACCTACATTTTTGCACACAAAAGTGTGCACAATGGAGTACATTACAGTTTAAAGCTATATTATAATATTGCTAAATTAAGAATAGTAGTAGGGTAGTTAACTACTTTTTTTTTAATACAATTATGAAAAATGTATGCTATCCAAAATGTAATGGAAAAAGAATTTCCAAAATTGGCATAATAGTGAGTAAGGTTATAAACACAGAAAAGAGAAAGAGATGTGGAGATAGCTTGAGACCCTGGGAAGGGCGTAGGCTACTTTTATACCACAAAAGCTCTTTACCGCGGACGACCCTGCCAACAGAAGCTAGTATAAGTATGTTTTACGTATGTACGTAGAATTTAAGTACAGCAAAATCCGTGACGACTAACCTAAGACATAAAACTGGAATGGTTCAATAGTTCTGCGCAAAACGGAATTCGTTTACCGGCTCTACATCGGTAGAGGGTTGAGTATCGACTCGAATTCATATGCGTTCAACAGCAAGACCTATATAAAAAAAAAGCATGACACAAGAAGCTATATTTAACACTAAAATATTACAAATATTATGTATTAATATTAATAATTTTTACACATTTTACCAGCGATCAACGCACCCAACGGGTGTTGCCGTAACTACGAAGTGCATTCGTAAACTGCAGGGAAGCAATCGAGTTCGTTGATGCAAGGGCCGTTAGGTGGCGTTAATTCAAAATGATAAAAGAGCGGACTGCACGACTTTTTAATATTTTATTTTACGCCACATTATGGCATACTAGTAGAAACGCATGCGCGACCTCTGGTTTTCGTCCCAGTACTTGAATAATTAATATATGCCTAATAGGGTTTCAAACTGTGAGTGATGAACCTACTCAACTATGCAACTATATTAATCCCTCTAACGATTTATAAATGTTATAACAAGCAGTTATGTGTGCGTTTTAATCTATACTATAATTATAATAAAGCAGTTGATCCTGGTGTGTCTGTACATTTAAAGAAATGTGATAAAAAGAAAGGGGGTGACTAAATGGGAGTACCTAGGTAATGGAAAACAAATGAGCGATTCTTATAATTATTTTCTGTATGTTTTCCTGTTCGTTTGTTAATGGACATCTCCGGAACTATAATACTGTACGGGTTTCCATGACATTTGTTACGGAGATAGTTTGAGACCCTAGAAAGCACATGGGCTACTTTTTATCCCGGGAAAATATAAAGCGCGGGCGAAGCTGCGAGCAAAAGCTAGTATAAATGTGTTTATGTATAGTGTAAAGCAAATGTCTAGCAAAAATATTTTAATAAAAATATTTTTCTCTTTTTATGTCATCGAATGACGGGACGTGCATGCCGTTCGCCTGATGGTAAGCGATACGATCACCCATAAACAGTAGAAACACCATCCAGCACCTTGAGTTACAAAGTTCTGTGTGGCATTCTACTCCGCTCGTTATCCTAAGACATAAGATGTTAAGTCTCATTATGCCCTGTAGTTACACTGACTACAATGTCCTTCAAACCAAAACATAACAATGCATGCACACTGCTGCTTGGCGGTAGAAATAGACATTGCTGTGGTAGCCACCCAGACGGCCTCTTACATAATGAGAATGTCATTGGTTATACCTACCCATAACATTTTGTAACATATAATTAACTGTAAGCTGAGTTATTATCAGCACTGTTAATTATATATAAATCTAAAAAATATATAATACTATACAAGAAACACAAATATGAATAACATAAAACTTTAAAACAAATTAGAGACAAAGAATGACTAAAATTTAAATAAATGTTAAATATATTATTATTGTAACTCCATTTAACATTTTTGCGTGTTCAAAAAATCCAACAAACTATATGTAATTTGGAATTTTACAAGTTTCTAACTCGAAAATTGATCACCGATTTACAGTAGACATTTTCGTGATACTACTATTTTTTTAAACTAAACATTACAAAATATGTATTATGCTTTATATGTACTAAAACATTGTAATTTGTAATGATACTTCAAATTCAATTTCGTAATTCTATTCTTCATTAGTCTATTTCGTAAAACTTAATACAATTTAGGTTACGTTTTACGTAAAGAGATATGTCTTTTTTAAATAAATTATTTATGTAAGTTCTCTATATGTATACATTTAAATAAACTGTGCGTAACCGAACTTGATATATTGTGCAAGAAGAAACAGTATGTGTTCTAAGAAGTAAAGATATATAGATTGTTTTATATTCTTAACCCAGTATTTACTTAAGTACTTTGCTACAAATAAGACATTTGAAGTCGGTTTGTTGCGAAGCATCTGGGTATTCAGCCATTCCATCCCTAAAATAACATTTTTCCTTATAGTGACGTAATGTTTTGTTAAGACTAGTGAATACTACAACATAACTCAAAATTTAACATCTAATTTCAATGCCTACTTCAATAACAAACCAATGCGGAAGCAAAATAAATTTTGTGTGCTGACAACACTACTGCTATTAGTTAAAATAATTGCAACACCCTTTTACTGACACATCCTGAGTTCTACGCAAGCGTAGTTACTCGAGTGAATCTGTGGTCTTTCGATAAGAAACCATTATAAGTTTAATTTATTGCATTTTAATACGTGTAACTTGTGAGTGATGTTTTAAACTTATTATGATGTGTATAATATTGCACCAAGGAAGAGAAACGTTGATAATTTGAGTCGTATTTTGCAGACTTGGCGTGGCGTTGTGCTCTGTGCGCTACATTCTACATTTTACGGTCGATATTCCATGTCAAGTTGCACTTATTGTTTGAGACCAAATTGAGTGTATGTGGACGTTATCAAGTATCAAATTAGAGCGATATATCACTTATTAGATTATTTGTTGTACTTTGTAGAGTCAGGGATGAAATGTTTTCAAATGTATTAGAAAATGTGTTTTTATTATATAACTAGATACTAGCATATATTAAGCTTATCAGCTAACACATCGCAGAGCATTAGACAAAATGACATGTGGAATTGTGTTGGCGCCCACCGTGGTGCAACAGCAGCCGCAGTGTAACTCGCTTAGCTATTCTATTTTAAAACTATTAATAGTTATATTCATAATTTTTGTGCGATAAGGGCTGACAAATATATTATATATGTATTATATAATGTATATGTATATTATGTAATGCATTATTATATAATGTAAGTTAAAGGTACTAGAAAATAGATTTTTGTTAATTGTATGGTATTGAGCATAATTATCATTTCTCATTGAGAAAAAGAAAGTGATAATACGTATCTGCTTTCTTTTAAACTAAAATTTGCTATACCTGCAATGTTTGTCATTTCATTAAAAATGTGTGAATTCATGACACATTAATTGTAGAGCACGAGTTTTACAATATCACACATCATGTAACAAATGAATATGACATTGATAATTATTTACGGATCGCATATTTTTGGCGGAATAAATTACGGTTATTTTAGAGACTTTTTAATTAATGTTTTTGTCTTTATTTAACACATCTAACTTAGAAAACGTCTTCTGCTCTGTGAAGAAGGTGGGAATCCAAATGTATGCGAAATTAAGTCTATGTATATGTACGTTTATTCGGTTTGCATAAGTCCATTGAATTATTGTAAGATATATACATCGAATCTATAGCCAGAGTACTTTGACAATAGCCTTCAAGACGTCGTTATATTGGTGTGGATATATCTTTTTGATATGTAATCCCCAAGGGGAGTGAATTAGGGAAAGCACTAAAGTTTAACGCGGCCGGCCCCGCAAGCCAAAGTTGGTATTCCGTAATTACAGTTTCAAACAATCGAGTTTTAGAAATAAGTTCGCCCTAAGAAACTCCTATATGCGAAATCTTATGTAGATGGAGCACTGTCGCAAGTTAAGCCTTTAAACTTTGACCACACAGTTGTGCAGGGCACAGGGCGCAGGTGCAGAATGAGAGGATTGTGCGGGACTAAAAATGAACGAACAGCTTTAGAACGTTTTTTAACGTCAATGGATAAATTAGTGTACATGATAATGATATACTATAATATATTTTAGTCCAGAAAAATAACACGAATAAACTTGGCATTTTATCAATGAAAAACTAAGCATCGGCTTATTAAACAGTGTAGCTGCTACAAAAATGTATATTATAATAGAACCATTATTTAGTATCATCAAGGACAAAATGCCTCATTATGAGGAGTGTAAAATACATCGATGGTCCAACTCTAAAGAAATACATATTTTATGAACGCCAACACACACGTCCATCACATGAGCAAGTTGTCAGTCGCTATGAAGACAAAATAATTTATACTAAGGATCCGCTGCCACCCCGAGCCGTGCACTCTCGTGTGTACGCAAAACTTTTATGTAATTTTAAAGTGTGCATCCTTTCGACAAAGTTGCATAAAAAGTTTAAGTTTCTCATCTGTATATTATTATGTGCAAAGTTTGCTGTGTTGTATTCCTGTTGTCTATATAACATGATCGTGTATTAAAAAAGGAATTAAATAAATGGGTTTTAAAATAATACGCGGGTCAAAATGTAGCACTTTTATAATTTATTTAATATAAATCCTTATCACAGAGAGTTAACTATTACTAATTCTGTAATTTTCTACTAAATCCAAAATACTAAATAACGTTAACTGAATATTGATAACAAAGTACATTGAATTTTGACAGAAATCTGAACATGTTCTCGGAATTCTTACTAATATGATTTTAATTTTAGATGAGAGCTATGAGCAAGTAGGAAGTGAAAATGAAAAATAGAGAATTTAAAGTAATTAGCAGAAAAAAATACACAAAAAGTCAATCGCGAATAAAAACCATAAGTATTTATGTTGTATCAGGGTAGAAATTTTATAATTGTAACGTTCATACTCTCCTTATATATTATTCTACAATATAATATTACTATGGAGAGCGCAAAATAATACAATATTGCGATTATTAAAACAACTAGGGTAACCCTAATATTTTATAAATAGACACTTTCCCACAGAAATCTTTTTTATTAAAACAAAGTAAAACATAAAAAATCTCGTTTCAAATTATCGTATTAAAGAGCTTAGTGGAGCAGAGGCGTACGCGTGAAAATTGGATCATTCTTAATTAAGTTTTACAAATCTCCTTTTACTACAAAAAATCGTTTATTAAATCTTTTATTCTGCTGTATTTCATAAACTTTTACCTCAATTATTTTACCAATTACCTTGTATCAAAGTTTAGAACGCGGCCATATTAAACGCGCGGGCTTGAGTTTTTTTTTTTCTTATTTGCAATTGTTTCGCAAACGTATGAAATTATTTTATCAATTCTAAGATATATTAATGTTTATAATATTTTATTGAGTCTTTTTCTATGAAATTGCCTTTTAGTATACCTACAGAAAGTTAATCAACTTTTTATGAATACTATTATTTCTATTAATCAGAGTATGAATCGATGCATCTCAGATAGTACAAAATGACTTTGAAGATTTTGTAGGCTCTCGTACACATGACTTCTTTAAGAAAGGCAGGCGCAGAGATGTATCGATAGCATGGGTGTATATTTTGATCGATAGAAATAAAACATATTTATAAAAAATTACCAACTACTATTAATTTTGTTTTATTAATATTTCAGATATTTAAAAACAAAACTGTTTAAATGTCTGAAAATTGTCTGAGAACTTATCACTATCATTGTTACGTCCACGACTTCCCCATGTTTATAATAAAACTAAGACTAAAAGGGTTTTTTTTAAATATATAGCCATGCATAGAAGAGCAAATAATAACTGATGAAGCTTTAATCGCATTTGAGATAAGTATAAAAAGAAACGGAAATTTTATGAAGTCTGATTAGTTAAACAAATCGTTTTCCTTGCAAACTATACTTCTAAAGTTGTCTTTGGCATGTCATTGATGTTTCTAATCTTATTTCTAGCTCACACGTTTATAGTTTAAGTATTCCATCAAAATATACAAATGATTATTTTGTTTTCTATTTTAGCTCTCATAACTACAGTATAAAAAATATTTAACCTTATTTGTAATATTCATAATTCCTGTTCAGAAAAATCAATTCTTCTTTCTGAAGACTTGAAGCAATTAACTGTATCATACATAAATGCTAGTTTGCCACTATTTAATGTGATAAATATCATCGTTTGTTGGAGCACAGCTCGCAAATACTATATTTAGTAACACCTACTGCTTATATCATAGACGAAAGAGAAGCCAGATTGTTTAGCTTTACTGTTATGAAATTAGTTCTATTTGAGATTTAGTATGTGAATTTACAAGTCACATTTGCGTAAAAGAATAGGATACAATACTAATATTATAAAGCGTCTTCGTAGATTTAACAACCCCTATGTTCATTGTGTACCATGTTTACACGCTACATAACGGAATTTTAATTTGCAGCGACAAAGCATGGTTGTTGTCTGCCAAACGCAATATGTGCATTTATTTCAATAATTATCTGAAGCTATTCGCTACAACGTAAGAGTTGAAAACTCAATGCATCATGAGATTTATTCCGATATTATAGACAACAGAAAACATGCACATATTATAGTTGTGCCAGGTGGCAAATACCTTGTGTATACATAAAGCCATAATTAATTATGTTACAAGCCATTTGTATATTAAGTCACGTATTCTACAATTTACGAAGATCATAAATCATTATAGACTAGTAAATCATCACTTTATACAAAACACAGTCTCGTCCTTTCAACGATTTCTGCGAGACAGGCTTACACATAAAATAATAAAATTTTACGTTGTGCAACGTTGTTTCATACAGTGTAGTCAAACAATTTAAATAATGTTTGTGTATTTTGTTTACTATAATATCATTAAAACCCGCGTTTAACATTTATCCCCCTTTACTTACTGTATTTTGATTTTTTCCTCAGGAATTATTTACCTAGTGTCATACAAGAGCTGCTTACCTAAATATATATATACTTATAATACACACATTAAATTGTAATACACTACTGTACTATACTAATTACTAGCAAAAGAATGAAATAAAAAATACTAGTCGTGTGCCAAATTAGTACAAGAAATCAGGCACCGACTCCAAAGACTTATTTATTCATACGTACATATGACCACAAGAATAGCAGTGTATATAATATTTGTATTATTAAAACTTTCTTATAACCCATAAGCAAAACACAAGGTATTTTTTCCTCATATTGGTTTTTGAAGTATCTTAATAGCACAAATAATGTGTCAAATGCACATTACTGTTGTAATCCTATATAATTACTAGCGGCCCCGACAGACGTTGTCCTGCCCTAAAAAGGTAACTAAAATGGCTATTAAAAAATAAGGGTTGATCGTAGAGGGGTGAAAATTTAGGGTTGTAGGTATTTTTGTATGCTGTATCATAAAAAAATTAAAACAAAAAATTTTGTCTGAAAAATAAAAAAAAAAATTTAGGGGTGGTCCACCCTTAACATTTGGGGGGATGAAAAATAGATGTTGGCCGATTCTCATAGATACCGGATAAGCACAAAAAATTTCATCAAAATCGGTCAAGCCGTTTCGGAGGAGTATGGCAACGAAAACTGTGACACGAGAATTTTATATATATAGAAGTATTCATTTCAATAACTACAAAACGTATGACCTTAGAAAAATCTTGAGGTGTACGAAATGTGCTATAATATTTTCCAATTTGAGCATCCATATAAACAGTTGTGAAAATAATCCCATCCTCGTTTTAAGTACTGTAATTCCAGTTTATTTGTTTTAGCTTTCCTAAGGAAGTTTTATTATTTTTGTAGTTTGTTTTCGTATTTCAGGAAGTCGCAACATTTATATACATTTGTGAGAAGTTCTTTCATAATTTAATTTTGCAATGTTACGTTTTCTAGATAGCGAACACCGAAAATTATTTTGAGTGTAGGTCTGGATTTTGGTCTTATTGACACAAAATACAATGGCTTCCTACTGTAGCCGATATATATTTCAAATGTTTTTAAATATAAATGGAAATACATATTTTAAAAAGTTACCATTATGACATCTATTTAAATCTACTAAAAAGATAATGTACAAAGTGAAACTCTGACATATTATTATACAAAATTATAATTCCATTAAGATAATAAGTTTCGAAACAAAATTAAAAAGAAAACTTAGAGCTTATTTCAAAACAGTAATATAAGTGAAGCGAAAACAACTCAAGGCGTGAACGTTAAAGGAACTGGAACCAAACTGAATAAAAGAAAATATTGACTGAAATATTAGATTATATTGACTGAAATAGAGAGATTTTTAGAGTATAGCGATGAAGATTCCAATATATTGCTCCAGTTTGTCATGGATGGGCTCCCAAAGCATGCGCAGACACTCCTGAATTTCAGAGCTCGGTATAAGCGATCGTACACGATGTTTTGAAGACGTCAGGTGCTAGGTGCCAGTTTTCCTAGTAATTTTTAACTCACCTAAGTTTATTAAAAGTTTTCACACATACTTAATGCAGAAGTTTTATTTTTGATGAATGAATTTTATTTTAAACTTTGTTTGGTTCAGAAATTCATAAATAAAGTTTCGTTTCCTTGGGTAGTGTCGTTTTAATTTTATGAAAACCTAAGTGTCCGCCACTAGGGGACTTCCCCCTATTTAAGTAGATATTTTTGAAGTTATACTTCTTTAGGTGCGTTATGAAAAAATCATCATCATCAGCCATATGACGTCCACTGCTGAACATAGGCCTCCCCTAAAGATTTCCAGATGGACCTGTCAAAAGCGGCCTGCATCCAGCGCGTTCTTGCGGCCTTTACCAAGTCATCGATCCACCTTGCAGGTGGACGGCCGACGCTGCGCTTGCCAGTATGTGGTCTCCACTCGAGAACTTTTTTGCCCCATCTGCCGTCAGTTCTTCGAACTATGTGCCCTGCCCATTGCCACTTCAGCTTGCTTATCCGTTGGGCTATGTCAGTGAGTTTCGTTCTTCTACGGATCTCCTCATTTCTGATTCGATCGCGTAGAGAAACACCTAGCATAGCCCTTTCCATAGCTCGCTGAGTGACCCTATGAAAAAAATTATGAGAGTGTAATTTTAAGATGCGCGCGCATCATGTAACGAAAAAGGTTGTATATCTGATTAATCAAAACTTTTTGATAAAAATGAAAAGGGAATTAAGAAAATAATAAATATGTCAAAAATGAATAAACTTAAATTCAATTTTGAATTTATTGTTAAATTTATTTATTTACTTTTAATAAATAATCAATAATAAATATTTAAAATTAAAAATCTTATAATATAGTACAAATTGTGTCACATATATTCTCTAAATTTTATTTTTAATAAATATATATTTATTTAATTTTTTAATTTTAAACTGAACTTTATTGGCTGTGTTGACTATCCTTTTCCAGTGCTTTTATCATTTGTAATTAATATTTACATGCAATTAAAAACTATTTTTTAATGATGCCCAAGAAGTATCTATAACTTCTCACGCGCGTACGTACATAAGTACACGCACCGATTTTTTACTTAATGCGTACTTCTTTTTGTGTAGTGTGTAAATACATACTTGATATGTAAATTCTTCAATTAATCATGTTACCTATTAGTTATTATGAGTATTTAAATTTGAGGAAATCATTCCTGTCGTATTTAAGATTATAAATAAGTTATTCATTTGTTCAAAACCAAATAACCATAATATTTACGTCATTTCTTTCTCCATTTGTCTTGCTTAAATTACAACGCTACTTTTGTATGCATGCCTGCCGAAATATTATATTAAAAAGCGATTATAAAAAAAAATTTCACATCCACGTTTAACGTAAACAGTAACATAATTAATGAGCAATATGATAAATGCGTTCCTTAAAAAGATAACTTGACATAATTAGACATTTTCATACTTTATTTCTAGTGAAAATAATGAGTGTAAGTCAAGTTAACTTTTTAAAGTATTATATCTGCAACGAGAGTTAGGATATTGTATTGTTAAAAGCTTTACTTGTGCTTTCAATTCGATTTATAACAAGCATGTGCACGGATGTAAAACTGTTTGCTTATTTGTAATATTTTAATATAATGCTATTATAAACTGTGTAATATTAATCTTATTAAACTAAATTAGAGGCAAACGAGCAAGCAAGCGAAATTGGCTTTAATGAATGTTAGTTGCGTCTTAATTTATTTTATCTTATGAATAATGTTGGTACAATAATAACATTTACTACAGTAGTGGTAACAGATTATTTTCGCGTTACCTAGTTTACTTAATTACTCCATTATCTAATTATAATTGAGTGATAAGAACCTACACTATATACTGCTACTCATGAACTAATTGGCAGCACAGTATTTGCGAAATTCAAACGTAATATAACAAAATATGGAAATACCTTCAGATGTTTGGCCAGTGTAACAACATCCGCACACGCCTATTCACAATTATGCCATTAGGGGACATCGCGTTAAAACGGACGAGCAGTGATGTGGGCCGATCCATTAGCACGAGAATAATCGGAGCGGACCGTGTGGGCGGTATGCGTATTACGGCGAGACAGTACTGAATTAAATATTGGTATTTACGTGTCTCCTAAAACACTGGGCGACGTAGTAAACCGAACCAACCCTTAAATACGATAATATAATATCTGTCATACACAGTATTTACCGGGTCACGGCGACGCGAGGCAGCACACCTCGTTTAAATACGGCGGGTGAATGATAGAGCGCGATTGAACTCTAACATACATATTACATGCTAGTATTGCTAGTGGTGCACGCCGCCGGCACGTTACGCCAAGCAAATGTCGCACTTATAGCGGTAAGTGCAACGCGCAGAATCAGATGCAGCCAACACTTTGCGGAGTATTCCCGCCGTTGCGTAGTAATATATCACGTGCTCGCCCCCCAGCCGCCCCTTGCTTGACACGCGTTCACAATAGCTGCCGTACCACGTACCACACCCATGGGCGCAAAACAAACAATTTCAAGTGCCGCGATAATCAGGTTTTCTGGAGCGTAGGACGTCGCCGACGCGGTGGCGGAGTGGTTACCTAGCGAGTTGCATTGGTGTTTATTATATCATAGTTTAAGGAGCGTGGAACAGTTGACGCGCGTTCGGCGTGTTCTCGCCGGCAAACTTGAGCCGGGGGCGCCGACTGCCCCCTCAGACTCCCTCGTTGAGACTGAACGAGTTGGCTTATGTTTTTGCTATACACAGCGAAGGTTAGGTTGGGCCTGTTGCGCCGCGTGTGCGGTGCGGCACAGGCGCGAAGCTTGTCGTAGACGATCGATGCGGGCGACGACCTTGCGCGGTGGAATGCCCGACACCACCCCCACGGTCTCTTCTTACCAAATTTTGGCTAACACACGCGAGAGAAGTAGCCGCAAGTCGATCGAACGGAGCGGCTCTCGCGAGACTGCCGGCGGCGGGCGCACTTGCCCGCGCCCCTATTGGGCTCGGTGCACACGCGCGCGTCAGACGCAGCGCTCTGCGGTTCCACACCGTACCATGTTTACCAACGCAAAGTATAAAATAAAACTTTTGATCTCGTTACTCATAAGAAGTAGGTGGTTCAAGGATTTAACGAACAAACAAAACGCCTTTATAATAGTTGTACTATAGTGTAAAAAGGGCACAGGATGTCACCAGTGTAGCAAATGCCGGTGACAGTTAATGCATTACCATTTTCTGTGTCTAGATGTGGAAGTAAAACACTCACGGTATAGTTCAGAGTTTAATTCTAGACACAACACAGAAGGCACAATTAAACAGAAGGCACAAGCACAGTATACAGTCTAGAGTGAAGAAGCGATAGATAGTTCAAGAGTACAGCGTAGAAATGAAGACAGAATAAATAAGCACTAGCGTATAAAACAGTATAGCGTAGCGCAAGCAGGGTAAGCGAGTAGCGTGCGCTTCGCGTCAAAAGCAAGTCTCGACTGTCGGGTCAGCTGGCAATGTCATGTGCCGATGCGTCGCAGGCGCACCGCACCGCACCTCACCTCACACCGCTGACTCCTTGTACCTAACGGTAAATCTGTGCGCAAGGGACGTCGCACTGGTCGATAATATGATGTCGGTATCGATATCGACAAACCGTTACGCATCGAAGTACTATGCTTGTAGTTGAAATATAATATTAAGATAAATATTAAGATTTGTGTAATAGTTAGTGTTAAGTTTAGTATAAGTGTAAATAAATAATTAATAAAATGTAAATATATATTTTTATGTAAATAGTAATAATATTATAATTTTAACACTTAGAATTATGTGGAGTGTAGGAAAGTTGCCTACAGTACCACCAGGCGTGATTGATTCTCACAATAATCTATAATCTCCAGCTTCTATTCTAAAGTGATTGTTCACTCTGACTACGCTGCAGCGTGTCGTCGGAATATAATAAATATTTTTTATCGGAGGTCTTAAAGAGTCCATTACCTTACACGGAATTCCGAAGATTTCAATGTTAACATATCTGCGGGAGAATAGTTAATCAGACTTGAAAAAAAATGTTCAGCAGAGATAGGTAATTGCAAACACTTAAGAGAGAAGTGGTACAAAACAAAAGCGAATCAATTTACGAACGCTATTTATTGTACAGGCTTTACCGAAACTAATCAATCTTATGTTCTCATAATTAATGAAGATATAATTTGGTACAAAATTGAAGTATCATAATTTACAATGAATATTTTATATAAGTATATTTGGAGCCGATGCATAAATTAAATTGAACATTGTTTTCATGTATTTGTTCACGTATTTGTTTAGCTTAGTGTAAATTAGGTTTAAATTAGACACTGACTCCAAACATACGTATATAAAGTACAATTATTTTTGGGTATGTAGTGATTTTGGAGTCGATTTTATTTCGAGTTAAAAAGTTTTTATTTATTGCCTTATAGGTAATTAACTAACAAAGGTAATAATCGAATGGTGTAAACAATACATCATAAGATATACGATTGCATCAGCTATTAGTTATTGAAAGGTCCCATTGTCTATCTCCGACGATCTTCATCAGATCCTAATAAATTATATACTTAAACCTTCCCTGAAAAGTATACATTTGAATAACGAAAACCCCATCCAAATCGGTACGCTGGTTTTTGAGAAAATCACAGACATACAAACTTACATACATACATACGGGACGAATACAGAACCTCCTTTTTTGAAGACGGTTCAAACAACAGAGACTTTTGTGCCGGAATTACTCCTCAGCACGTGGGGTAACTGCGGATGCTAAGTGTATCACGAAATCACGGATGTACTTTAATTGACTTAGAACCCAGGTAAAAATCCCTTTGAAGTAGGTACTTTTCCAACTCGTGTAGTTTTCATGGGCCCACAATTTAAGGAGATACATTTATAACAATATAATATCCAATCTTGACGATATTTCAAAAATTACTTCTTCTGTGGCAGCAAGGCGCCGGTACCAGCTACTTAAATATTACTAATGAAACTACTAACTGTAGAAGCCAGTTATTTTCACTACCACCTTCATTTTATATACCTAAATAAGTTGCCTGAGATGAAGTCTACGTTTTCAATGGTAAGGTTACCAACAATAACAAAATGCAATATCCAAATTATATAGCACGCAAGTTTACCAACTTGAGAGTAAAAGGAGCGTGGACGAACTGCTGGGGGCAAATTTTGGCTGATCTACTAATACTTTGGTCGATACAACACGACACTCCCCTGCCGTGGCACTTCGAATTCATCTCCGTGCACATCTAAAAGCGGTGTCTGCGTAGGTTATTTGCTAAGTCTGTCAACTATAGCATCTACCGCATTCAACTGTTAAACACAAAATATAATAAATAAGCTCATTAGGTTCTATAATGAATGAATTATTTGATGTTAGAATCCCACGATCCACGTTGCGAGTGCTTAACAACGTTGCTCGAATCATTATTATAAAAAAAAAACTATAAAGTTTTTGTGTATTTCCTAAATATTAAACGAATATGTAATTTTCTACTAGAAATATAGTGACAGCAGACGAGGACGGAATTACTTCAAAGCTTCCGATAGCAAGCGGTACGCCGATACTAAAAGTCCTTCAGAGGATCTTTCATTTATTTGCTCGAAGGTGTTACGCCTGAAGCATGGAGCAGGATTGTGGTGAAAATGTTCGTCAAGAAACGTGATAACGCTTTGTTGAAGAATTAAATTGCCCATAGCACTGCTGAGTCCTTCACAAAGAAATAGAGAACTCAGAGCTGTGTGAACTTGGGTTTTGAACCTGCGGACATTCGTCTCGTCAATCTGATCCACTCCCAACTAGGTTATCGCTCCTAACTTATTGATTAATATTATATTATTCGTAGTAAAACGGTTCTCAAAATTTTGCTTTAGCCGCTGCAGAATGTATACAATTATAAGGAGATATTGTATTTATTAATTTATAAATAACTAGCGGCCCGCCCTGGCTTCGCACAGGTAGCAAAGCATAACATTATATGCCGAAATTTATTTTTCTCTCATACAAAACATTTATATAATCCTACTAATATTATAAAGGCGAAAGCTTGTAAGAATGTCTGGATGTATGGATGTATGGATGTTTGTTACTCTTTCACGCAAAAACTACAGAACGGATTTCGATGAAATTTGGCACACGGGTAGATCATGTCCTGGATTAACACATAGGCTACTTTTTATCCCGGGAAAAATATAAAACGGGACTTTTATCCCGGAAAAACTCATTAACACGGGTGAAGCGCGGGCAAAATCTAGTATACTCATAAACTTTCCTCTTGAATCAATCCGTCAACTGGTGAAAGACATATGAAAATACGTTCGGTAGTTTTTGAGTTTATAAAAACATAAAAAATAGTCTGTCCTTCCCTGGATCTCAAACTATCTTCATACGTATTCTCTCGTAGTTCCACATGCAAGAAAATATTTGCCGGGATAGAAGTCTCAGGTTATGTTTTTCCGAGATAAAAAGTAGCAAATATCCTTCCGAGGGTCTTAAGCTATTTCTCTTTTAAATTTCATCGCGATCAGTTCAGTGGTTTGACCGTGACAGCTACACTCGCGAGAAAAAAAATCCGAGATAAATTTGCCTGTTTATGTTCTTCTGGGATAAAATAGCCTATGTCCTCCTCTGGATCTCAAACTATCTCCATAAATACTTATTTTCTTGTGAAGGTTCCACACGCGGAAAAAGATTTTCCGGAATGAAAGTCCCGGTTTATTTTTTCCCGTAATAAGATACAGCGTAGGTCCGACCCAGGCCCTATAAAATTTCATCGAAATTGGTTGAGTAATATCTTCGAAAATATTTATTTAATTTACATGCTTTAAAGGGCTATAATGATCTATATTAATTGCACAATGTTTTGAAGGTATTTAATTGGATCAGGATTATTGTTGTATTGCATAAAATAGCTTCGTAAATAAGCCATTATTTCTCGTAAAAAGTGAAGGATAAAAAATGGTTATTGTGGGTTATACCTAAGAGATAAACATATACTATCGCGGACTTTTTTGTAGACCTTTTTAAGTTGTACAATACTGTAGCACATTATCTTGATCTATCTCCTAGGGTTTAGCCAGCGTTTGCAATGTAGGCGCAAAGAAATGTGTTCATTTACGACATCACATTAGAAACCTCTAAAATTATCAGTGTTCCTGTACTATATTATGCATTTATTATACATAAAAACCTTCCTGTTGAATCACTCTATCTATTAAAAACAACTGCATCAAAATCCATTGCGTATTTTTAAAGATCTAAGCATACATAGGGACATATGGACAGCAGCGGGAAGCGGCTTTGTTTTATACTATGTAGTGATATCAATCATTTTAAATACATAATAAATCTTTATAGAGCATAATAATACATCATTAACGCGTAAAATACTTTCCCTCCGTTATACAACAGACGTGAATGAATGGGATTCTTAATGGTTTTCATTGAACGTTCGAATTGAATACCTACCTGTAAATGGTCTCTATTCTCGGTGAAGCAACGCAAAATATCATCACTCAGTTTTATTCTCGACTGAGTGTTGCTCGTGGCTTCGTCCGTCAGAAGAGCCTTTCCCGCGAAAAAAGGCCCCAAATCCTAAAAGCGGCAGCGGCATCTGTATAAACATCACTACTTTTTCCCATGGGAGTAAATTACCGGGATAAAAAGTCTATGTGTTAATCCAGGACATGGTCCATCTATGTGCCAATTTTCATCCAAATACGTTCAGGTGTTACAGCGTTTTCAGCTAACAAACATCGAAACATCCAAAGTCCAAACGTTTTCACAAACTTTCGTATTTATAATATTAGTAACATACCTATATCAATAAATAAATCTGTTAACGATTGTTTTCGCTATATTTTACCGGTTATAAAGTTTCTTTTTATTACGCCAAATGATGAGACAATTATATCGCTCGCCTGACGGTAAGCGATACGACCACCTATAAACAGTAGCAACATCATTTAGCACCTTGAATTACAAAGTACCTACTGTGTGGCACTCTACTGCGCTCCTCATCCTGAAACATAAGATGTTTAATCTCATTGTGTTCAGTAGTTACACTGGCTACAATGTCCTTCAAACCAAAACACAACAGTGCATGCACACTGCTGCTTGGCGGTAGAAATAGATATTGCGATGGTACCTACCCAGACGAACTCTAATATCAAACAATATTATTTAAATCTAATAACGTATAATTATCATTACAAGTAATTTTACCAACAATACATACTTTAATTGCCATATATTGACTACCTCAGTGGCGTAGTTGTATTACGGTACGACTGCAATGCTGAGGGTTCAATCAACAAAGTGATATTGGGTTTTTCTATTCAGTATCAGCCCGGAGTTTGGACAATAATGACAACAATGGCAAATCGCCTAATATGGCAATAGGCTCGCCCCCTATCACATCATGAGACGGAATAAGCACGGCAAAAAGCGGGTGGACTAGCTGCACCTCTATTTACCCCTTCGGGGTAAAAGTCGTGAGTGTATGTACATACATACAACATACACACATTGTATGTACATATTTTAATATTGCTCATATTTCTATTTTCGCTGCAAGGGTAGCGCTCACAAAACTTTACGATTGTAAACAAAATTCGTATTAAAACCGCATGATTAACACAGATTCATTCATAAATGCGTAATAGAAGTTTAATTTATGTTTGCTCAAAGTACAAGGTAAATATAAATTAAATTAAAAGCTGCTTAACTGAGTAACAGAATGGTATAATTAAATTTCTTGAAAGAAATTAATTTGATTCATTTCTCTACGTGCTCTTATTTAAAGCTGTACTAACACAGGATCTCACTATTAATCTTTACTAGTAATATAAAGTTGAAGAGTTTGTTTGGTTGTTTGGTTGAACGCGCTAATCTCAGGAACTACTGAACCGATTTTGAAAATTCTTTGAAAGTGCTATAGGCTTTTTATACCGGGAAAAATCTTTATTTGTTAATATAAAATTGTTGTTTAATTAAAACTTGAATACGCGAACAGAGCCGCATCCAATACTAGTAATAAAAAATCAAAAGATACCGGAAGTAGGCGCCGAACAGATTACATATTTCTGTTGGTGATTAAAATATTTCGTAGTTCCGTTTTGAGGTCACTTTGTGCACCTGTCAAACACTAAAATCCATGAGTGATGATTGTGATATTTTTCAAGATATTTAGAATTATTTATACCTGAATGCTCTTAATGGATCATTACTGTTAGCTTGGTTGCTTTTTTAAATAATTAGATGCTACCTCAACGGAAACAGGGAGGTAATTTGGATCGATACTAAAATAACACATGACGCCTCGGAATTCATTGCGCCGTCGATTAACAAAGCGAACTTTCTCCGAATTCACGGGCTATACCAATGCCTATAGTAAAGGTATGTTTTAAACTAGTGCGGTTATTGCGACCAGACTTGGGTAACAGTAACAGGCCTTTAAACGCATTCGTATTTAACAATATAAATGTTTGGACAACGGAAGGAAATGTTTTATTATCCAATATCATTTACCAATGTTTTTGTTTACGCATTAACCACCTCTGTGTGTTGCGGTTTATTTAGCGTGATGCGGTCTCGGATTCGATTGCCAGATCAAGCGGTGATATTGGATTTTCTGTTCAGTAAACCACCAAGTTTTGAACTTTGCTAGGTAAATGGTATACGCACGACCCTTATTACATGAGGCATAACATAGCTGTGTATGTTGGTGTGGTAACATATCTGCATCGGATGAACACGTGGTCTAACCCACATTCTATACCAGTTCTTGAAGCACATGGTATTAAAATTTAAATGTCATTGCTAATAATACTAACCCTGCATTATGTAATGTTATTATTCACTCTACCAAAATTACCAAAATGCAACCGGTATGTACCTGTGTTCTTGAAGATGGAGTATTCGCCACACAAAACGGTATTTTTAAAACGATGCTTGTACCTTCATAAATAATTATATAGCAAAGTACACTAAGTCTAACCATGTCATTGACTCAATCCAATTAAAGCTCAAAGACAACCAACTCCCATTACTAATAAAGATCAATAATTATTTACAAACAAGACAAATCAAACCTGAAACTCTATATTACGCGAACTGGCTACTATTATTAAACTTGAAAACAAACATAAACGATGTATTGTTTCTTAAGTAAATATAATAACTGCCTGAATTGCTCACATTTACACACTCTCCATAGTTTAGGACGGGCATGTAAATGTTAAAGGAAATGTCCCTCACCATAAAGCAGTAAGTAAACGAAATTATGACTTTCTCTCATCTGAAGTATTATCTCATTAAATAACTGATACATAAGCGCCCTCTCAGGTTGAACTAGCAATTAAATCACAGTTGCTGTAAACGAACATTCAGGATTTGAAAAATAAATGTTCAACGTCGATGTTTAATATATACATACATCCAATGTTGGTACTGTAAATTAATGCATAGAGAAAAATAATTAATAATGAAAGAATATGTTGACGACAAATTTTTTAGGTCATTGAATGACGAGACGAGCATGCCGTTCGCGTGATGGTAAGCGATACGACCACCCACGAACAGTAGCAATACCATCTAGCACCTTCAGTTACAAAGTACTGTGAGGCATTCTACTGCGCTCTTCATCCGGCGATATAAGATGTTAAATCTCATTATGTCCAGTAGTTACACTAGTTGTTTGACTGCCTCGGTGGCGTAGTGGTATTGCGTACGCATTACGAGTACGATTTGCGCGCTGAGGTCCTGGGTTCGAATCCCGGGTCGAGCCAAAAAAATTGTGACTGGGTTTTTCCATCTTAAAATTTACTCAGTCGCAGCTCGGAGTCAGGAAGTTGGCGGTGTGATACCCCCGTGCCTCGGAAAGCACGTAAAGCCGTTGGTCCTGCGCCTGATTTCTCTCCGGTCATGTCGGATTACCGTCTCACCGGACTATGAGAGTGAAGGAATAGCGAGTGCACCTGTGTATTGCGCACACACTTGTGCACTATAATATCTCCTGCGTACCTGGCTGATCTCCGTTGAGATTGGCCGCCGTGGCCGAAACTGGCTAGGAGGATTTCATTCAGTTGTTGATAGTTGGCCATTAAACGGTCAATGGGACATCGATTCTGTCATAAATTTAGTATGATATAGAATATTGAAATATTTAGATTTTCGGTTGTTGCTAGATGGGTCGTGTAATAGCGAGCAAGCTATCGGGCGACAGTCACCTCACGGCTCTCATTAGCGCACATGTCGTCTAGCACTCATTGCTACCTCGTGTTTATAACATATATTCCATAAAGTAGCTGTGGCGGTTTTAATTATTTCGCAAGAAACGCATCTATTAATGACGCTTTTGTAAATGTGACTTTCTTCGATATTTTTAATTTGTTTCCAGAGCTCTTATTTTCGCAGCACAAGCTTTTTTCCAGCTCTATTAGTGTAACAATTTTCAGCGCGTTTCTTGCGCAGACTGATACCAATCCGATTTATATGTGAAATTTGGGCCATCAATCCGCCAATACAATTCAATAAAAAATGCCAGGTTATTTATAATAGACGCAGGTTTCTTCATTTTGTTCACGAGACTTATGAACACCATTACAAAATTATAAAATTCAACACTGAAAATAGTCGCACATCGGCAATGAAAGAATTGCATTACATAATAAAATCGGGTTTCTATATATATTATGCATTGTCCAATTCCCCTTTTCAATTTAATTTCTAGAAGTCTGTTTTTGTGTTTAACTTTTTTGCTATGTGAGTTGTATTTAATTATTTCATAGTATGGTATGCATTTGAGCATGGTATAAGTTAAGGATCTTCTATATAATATGTATAGCAGACATTGAGCTACAACAATAAAAACATCATACGCTGATAGTATATAAACGTATCCGCTACTTCGTAATTGTTTTGATAGGAAACATCTAAAGGCATTCTAGGCTTTTTCAGTACAAAAGGTCTAGAGACGTGTAAAAGTGATACCGTTTGCAGAAATATCAATAGATACATTAATGTTCGTAATATAAACAAATTTTACCACTTACATTTACATACATTTACTTTTGACTGTTTGGATTTTATTCAAAGTATATGCAATTGCACATAACAAACTAACTGTGTACCCACCTCTTATATAAGATATATTAGTGACATGGGGAAATAAGTAGAGGGAATTGGGGTAATACCGGATCACGAGATAATGCCGTTGTTCCAAGATTACCTACTGGTAAACTCCGCAACATTTCTTAATACGAACAACACACCCTGAATTGTTATTTTTTAATGAACCACATTTGTTTGCTTATAGATAAAATTTAGTTGGAACTTGTAACAAAAATCTTGAAACAACGGGATTACCCCGTGATCCGTTATTACTCCAACGCATTCTACATACAAAATACAGATGTTTTGCAATGCAATGTTTAGGCCTTAATATATATTGAAGGCCTAAACCATCTCATTAATAGAAGAGGCCCGTGCCCAGCTGTGGAACAGTATATAATACAGGGCTAATATAAATATTATTTATACCTATCGATGCAATTCTTCTCACCATTTACGACACTCCAGGTAAGGCATCTGCCACGTCATACGGTTACGTGAATCATAGGCTCTGTCTGCCTTCTCCCTACATAATTAATAGACATGGAGTCGCGTCACGATGCTAGCTTCATTTTACATTACATTGCACGTCAATTTACGGGCTGGAATTTTGTTCATTAGTAAGGCGAGCGCAATGTATTCATTTTTCAATAATTCGACCACAAACTAAAGTAGTTGCGAGAAAAAATATGCTATATGAGAATTTCATTTAAATGTAATGAGATGTTAGAAAAGTATACTTATAATATATCACATCATTATCGTGTAGGTATATAATACATAGTCTACCGATGAATCAATTAATTCATGGGTGTGGCGTCTAAGTATTGGGCCTAAAGATTTATCACTTTGAGGTATAAGTGACATACCTTTTGCGGAAAATCGCAATCAATGCAGGCTACGTTTACTTTGTATGAGTCTTACAGAAGGTCATTTTTATCCTAGTCTTGAGGGTGTTTAGACGCGGAGGACATCAATTAATATCAGGTGATCTACATAGTACTCTGCCAACCTATACCATTAAAATACTTTTTGACAAAAAAATAAATCGCCAATAAAACTGAAAAGCAAAAAAAAACTTTTATTATTTAACCTTAATAGCAGAAGTCTAGTATAAAATAAATGAAAAGTATATTTTCATTAATACTTTACTATTTTCGACCAAAATCTTATTGTTCTTATTTTTGTTGCACCAATTATATTATTAGAGCATGATTTCACAACTTCCGAACTTGATTCATCTGCGCTCAATTCAAGCGTTATCTAACCTGCATGACTGCCTAATGCACTCGTATTAGGGGAGTAGTATCTGATATGCTATCTACGTTAAGCTTTTCGCAAACAATATTCACCGATAAAACTACAACACAGAGATATAAGATTTTAAAGTTTCATTAGTAAGCCGTACCAGTTGGCGCGTCGTTAGATATTTAGTCACCAAATTATTCTAAACTAGCTTTTGCCCGCGGCTCCGCCCGCATTAAAAAGTTTTTCCGGGATAAAAGTCCCGGTTTATATTTTCCCGGGATAAAAAGTAGCCTATGTATTAATCCAGGACATGATCTACCCGTGTGCCAAATTTCATCGAAATCCGTTCAGTAGTTTTTGCGTGAAAGGGGAACAAACATCCTTACATCCATACATCCAAACATCCAAACATCCATACATTCTTACAAACTTTCGCTTTTATAATATTAGTAGGATTGAATGTGATTGGTTGTTCTTTTTCAACAAAGTAAAAACCTATAGGGTAGGTACTTCCCGTTGACCTAGAATCATGAAATTTGGCTAGATGCAAGGTCTCACAGTAGCTACGTGTAAAGAAAAAAATACGTAAATATGAACTTTAGTAACAAAAAAAGCGAATTTACTATTATGTACAAACTTTTAAAATTTGATTGATCTTTTAATACATTTTGGGGAACTATTGAACTAATATTATTATATAAAAGCTTTTGCACCCGGCTTCGCCCACGTTAATAAGTTTTTCCAGGCTAAAAGTACATACATAAAAACCTTCCTGTTGAATCACTCTATCCAACACATTTATTTGGATAAAGATTAATATTATGACGTTGACACAACTCTTAACAAATAATGCATTAATTTCGACCAAATTAGATTACCATAAAAACGGTTCTAGAGAACTAATCTTAAAAGATAGACATATACTGTCGGGGACCTTTTTTGAGATCATTTCAAGAGGAATAATTCTTTCATACATATATTTTTGGTATCTTGAACCGTTTTCGCAGCGCACGCAATGGAAGCCCTCAAGGATGAATAATTTTCCCCGTTTTTTTTCACATTTTCCAATATTTCTTCGCTCCTAATAGTTGCATCGTGATGTTATATAGCCTAAAGCCTTCCTCGATAAATGCTCTATTCAACACAAAACGAATTTTTCTTCGAACCAGTAGTTCCTGAGATTAGCGCGTTCGAACAAACAAACTCTTCAGCTTTATAATATTAGTATAGATTAGATATTCTTACCTACAAGTTTCTAAGGAACCTTCGTACTCAAGTCCAAATCGCACTTGTCTGTTTTTTTTTTCTTTTCTACTTGTCGGCTACTCCTTACTCTATCTATACTTCACTAATATTATAACGCTGAAGAGTTTGTTTGTTGAGTTGAACGCGCAAATCTCAGGAGCTGATTTTGAAAACGGTTTCAATAATAGGAAGCTGAATTACTCCTGAGTGCTGTAGGCTACTTTTGGTCCCGGGAAAAGATTTTTGATTGATTTTTTTTCTTCAGAGTTCAAATTTTTATGTGTAACAAAGTATATACTGTACTGTGATTTTGTATGTGTTATACATATCATTTTAAAAATAAATACTTACCTCATCTATTCATAAGGAAAAAAGTAGATCGATACTATGATTCATACCGCAGAAAGACGAGTAATATAAAATGGTTTTAAGTTCTTTAAACTGAGTTATTTATATATGATTGTGGAGAGCTCTATAAAAACAGTGAGTGCAAGCGGTCTACGAAAATTCATTTTGTAAAATTATTTCAGAATAAAAGGTAAAACCCATATTTAAATCTGTTGAAATATTTTTAATTTCCTCTACTGCGAGTACACGTTTACACTGATGGTTAATAAGCCACTGGACTATAGTAGGCATTACAGGAAGGATTACGCTCATGATAACGTGAAACTTGAGTATGTCATGCATTGATCTATTAAAATTTAATACATCAATGCCGTTTTACCTATAGGACAAATAGTTTTAGTTATATGAACCGAAATGAATATAATTTTCCCCCTTGTAAGATGAACCTATTGAACTCATATGTGTCTAATGTCTAGTCATTAATATTAAGTGGGTAATAACTTAAATATAAGGTATTTCTCGCCCTCCTTACCAATTGGTAAATACCAATCTACAAATTACACGATCAATCTCACATTAACCATCCTAAGGTCACGATTTGCATATTATATGCCATTTTGACCGTGTAATGGTAGCCACAAAGCTAACCTGCTGTTTTGTGCACCTGAAACAATAATTATGCTGACTGACTAGAACGCACCTTTTTTACCTTTGATTGCAGCCAATTGACTTGGCCATGTACGGTTTACCTAAGCATCGTTCAATAATGTAGCATTACATACCTACTATTCAGTCACTAACCTCTAGTAAACAGTTGATTAATACAGATTCAGCCGAGATATTATAATAGTATTTCGTGATGCAACATGTTATTTTATATATTACTAGCGGCCCCGACAGATGTTGTCCTGCCCTAAAAAGGAAATAAAATCCTAACCCGAGTACAGCGCTACCTACCGGATAGAATTGTAGTCTAAACCAAAGACACACAAAAAAAATTCATTAAAATCGGTCCAGCCGTTTTTCTGCGCGATTTTCTTAGTTTTTTCTTTCATAAGAACCTTCTCCTGACAATAATAAACACATCAAAAAAAAAAATAACGAAATCAGTCCAGCCGTTCACGCGTGATGCCGTGACCAAGGAAAATAGGGATTCATTTTTATATAGACTAGCTTTTGCCTAGACTACATTGGTGGCGTAGATGTATTACGGTATGACTGCAATGCTGAGGTCTTGGGTTCGTTTCTCGGGTCGGGCAAAGTGATATTGGGTTTTAAATTCAGTATTAGCCCAGAGTCTGAAATTCGTGCCCGATATAGCGAGAGACTCGCCCCCTATCACATCATGGGACGGAATACGCACGACGAAAAGTGGATGCACTAGTTACGTCTCTGCCTACTCTTCCGTTGATAAAAGGCGTGAGTTTGTGTGTGTGTCTACTAGCTTTTGCCCACGACTCCGCCCGCGTTAAAAAGTTTTTCTGGGCCCCGATTCATATTTTCTCGCAATAAAAGGTAACCTATGTGTTAATTCAGGACATGATCTACGCGTGTGTTAAATTTCACATTTAACACACGCCACATTTCATCGAAATCCGTTAAGTAGTTGTTGCGTGAAAGAGTAACAAACATCTATACATACTTACAAATTTTCACGTTTATAATATAAATAGTAGGATGTAAAGATACATAAACCATGGTCTCTTAAAATCACTGCCATATACTTTTATCGACAAAGTATAGATATGACACTTATAATTACAATTACAACTGAAATGTTTCCATGGCCGTAAAAAGGCGCAACCATATCCAAATTAAAAAGAGAACGTTCGCAATTGCAAAGGTTTTAAATACGAGTAAACGTAGATTTGTTCACTAACGCCCATTGAAGTTGGCGCTTGGTTGAAATATCGCATGAATAAACAGTAATTGAGTGCGTTTTACAATTAACAGAATAAACGTTCATTCGCTCGCGTGTGGAAAATGCATGTTACAGTTTGTTAGAATCACATTAGTGTGGATGAAAACGTCGTCGGCGGAAGTTAGTAAACACATGCACCTCGATTTAATCATGACAGAACTATAGGAAAGCATGCATACATACCCAAATCGTATTTCTCTCCCAAGCCGAGGTGTTCGTTAACAGACTTCCCATTTACCACCTTACCTATCTATACTCATTATTGACTCGTCAAGCGCCGCGACGGATACCGGTGTCCATATATACATATAGGGTTTTCCCACACATCTCTATATATAAGCGGGGCTTGAAGGGTTAAGATTGAATTACATCTCGTACGTTTGCGTTAAATTTCGAAACGGCCGAACGTATTTCTCCGGAATTTTGAAAGATTTATTACATAGTTGTATATACTATAATAATTTGTGCACCGCTAGACTCTTGACACAACCATTAATTAATTATTGTAGTAGGTCTCGCCCATGCAGGATTTCACACAAACGAAATTCGAGACGAGATTACATCGATTAGTAAAAAATGTAAACGCTTGGCGCTGCCAACGTAAATACGTATGCACATGGTCCTAGGAACCTGGGTAATGGCTGTATTAATGGATTAGGGACTGAACCGTTGCATTGTTATACGACTTCTCGAACAGCATTCGATCTCGAAAGTTACAAAGCGACGTGGCGTCCCTAGCTTCTAACTATTGCATGTCAAATAACTCTCAAGAATTTCGGAGCAGTAGTCGTATGTAAAACATTACGACCGTCTGTTATAGTCCCTCGGGTTACATGGATATCTGTTGCACTGTATTATGAAAACGACAAACTTTTTGTTCTAAACATAAAGAATATTTTAACTATATTTAATGTCTATAATAATTTTTGTAACCTGCATTTTATACTAGGTACCATCTACTTAGAAGCGTGTTGTTTTCATCTCGTGGTTTGCTTTTTTATTTATTTTATACTAAACCAAAGGCATAATACAGAACACAATCATTAATCCTACTAATATTATAAAGGCGAAAGTTTGTAAGAATGTATGGATGTTTGTTCCTCTTTCACGCAAAAACTACAGAACGGATTTCGATGGAATTTGGCACACGGGTAGATCATGTCCTGGATTAACACATAGGCTACATTTTATCCCGGGAAAACATAAAGCGGGACTTTTATCCCGGAAAAACTTTTTAACGCAGGCGGAGCCGCGGGCAAAAGCTAGTTAGTAATACTTAAGCACTAAACTACATTAAGTCTGATTGCCCTCATTGAAATTAATCTGCGAAAACGAAATCTACAGAGAACAATTAACAAAGTATACATCTGCTTGTACTTAAGCGAGTTATATTAACAAAAATTATATGGAAACTAATTGTACTACCTACAATAAAAACTAATAATAAAACAAGCGTCTTTTATAATACTACGTAAAAACGGTCCCGGCCTACTGTTCATTATGTCAATGGTACCATGTTTCTAACCTACTAACTTAGATGAAATGCGCTACATAGGACGTTTATAATGTGACACCCGCTAAGAGAATAGGCGGATTGTTCCCGATGAGTAATTAAGTGGCTCCGTGACTGTGGATGTTGCGGATTTTTACTGCGTCAGCCGTTGAATGTAGGAAATGTTCGCTTTTAAAACGCTTTTAAAACGCTATTGCATCGCTGCAGGCCATTGTTCAGAACATGATTGCGGATATTGCAATTAATCACAAAAGCATTGCTTCGGGAATTTTTATTTAAAATTAATGGTATCAGTTAACACACGTGTGGGGAAGTTAATTTGCTGAATGTGTTTTAATCTCGACAAGGACATTACATATATCACGTGTAAACGGTACTGTGAACCGTATGACTCGTAAAATACCTGTCTCAGATAGAAGTCCGTTATGTACCCTGTTCTGAGGACATGAGTCAAGGATCTTACAACAGTGTGTACGCGAAATAGGTCAAACTGAAGCTGGTTGGGCCGCGCAGCGTTGCACAGGATAAGATTGACGTAAGTCAGGATCCTTGTTTGAAAAAGCATTATGAATCTTCATTCATATGGTATTCATATCTCCTTCATGGTATCAATAATCGCAATAGCGTCATACTGGTACAAAACAACGAATATTCTCCGTTATTTAAATTTAATAGGAAAGAAACGATTTTATTGAAAGTATCTGTTAAAAAACTTCACCAATTAGGAGCAATAAATTCAAAAATGGTGTTACACTTCGTTGATATATATGTAGGACTAGCTTTTTTTCACAGCTCCACCAGCAAGAATGTGTCTCACGAATGAAAGTACCATGAGAACTTTCCGTGTAAAAAAGCATCCTAACCTAAAAATGCACAAACTTTCACGTCCAATGCTTTTTTTTACGGTCCACACACTAGGCTAGCCTGTATCGTGGGTTCACGTGTGATCACTCAGGGGTTCCTTGAACCATACTTACACAATAATGTCTTTAAAACTTTATCTTTTTCTTCGTTTTAAAATTATTCCTAAAAAGCCTGGAAAATGTATATCCCTACTGTTAAACATTAACGGTGGTAATTGGTAAATACTACATGTGATGCTCAAATTATTATAATAAAACTAGCGGCCCCGACAGACGTTGTCCTGCCCTTAAAAGGAAATAAAATCCTAGAACCCGAGTACAGCGCTACCTACCGGATAGAATTGTAATCTAAACCATTCTCGAATCCTCTTGGAGACACAAAAAAAAAATCATTAAAATCGGTCCCGCCGTTTTTCCGCGCAATTTTCTTAATTTTTTCTTTCATAAGAACCTTCTCCTGACAATAATAAACACATCAAAAAAAGAAATAACGAAATCAGTCCAGCCATTCACGCGTGATGCCTTTTTATATAATAGATAGATATATAAGATATATATAAGATAGATTTATTTGGACGAAAGTAAACTTTCAAAAATTAATCAATGTTTATTTCAGTCATTCAATACAAACATTTACGACAGGACTCAGACTGCTACATTATTCCCGTATGACTGAATCTTCAATTGAGTTACGGGGGCAAGTAATTAATAAAATTAGATACTTACTGGCTATGTGCACTTTAAGTGAATAAATTAACTATTCTTCTACCTATGTAATAAATAATAATAATTATCGTTGCAATACACTATTTCAGATTTATATAGGAAGCCGCGGTGATAAGTTTCCAATACGTTTTGACTATACAAAACCTTAGGATAATTGGTAAGTAGAGTATGATCTACGGGCCCATTTAACAATATTCAAGTACCTAAATGTTATCCTCCAGTTGTCTTCATACATAACTAGCGTAAATAGTAATTGGGATCATAGTAATTAAGAGTAAACTTATTGTATTTCATAGTCCCAAAAAATAATATTGACAAGTAGCATTACCACAGGCTAGACGCCATGAAATAGATACTAAATAAAACATCCACCAAACGAATATTATCTACTCTACAATCCTACATTTTATAGCAGTCATAAAACTTACATAAACCCGATAATTTGGTTGATATCCGAAGTCTACATACATGTAACAGCTAAGGTTAGGTTTCAGCTATTCAGACAGGTTTATCATGCATCGTGTGCGTCGGAAGTCAAGAGCCTATATGTTCACGCTTACATATGTTATACTTATAACCAGCAACATCATTTGCATTGCGGCGCGCCGCATTCTGACGTGACTATTTGCTCTCGGGCAGGTGTATAGGTCTATCGATATATACCTAGCAACACTGTGTAAATATCACAATATGTGCGTGGAAAGGCGTTTTACATGCTACATTACATATGACTGTTTTTAACCCCCTACAGAAAAAAGGGGTATTATATGTTGAGGGTGTGTATCGGTGTGTCTGTGTATTTGTGTATATGTATGCCTGTCTGTGGCATCGTAACTCTCAGATGTTTGGACCGTTAGTATACCGTTTTTTTTTTGTTTGAAAGCTGATGTGATCGAGATGATTTTTGATAATTTATGAAATTCTGTTCAGGCGTTTGAAAATTATCAGCTCATTTCCAACTTTCATAACTCCGATTGATTTAAAATTTGGTGTACCTACTGTGACTTCGGCAATGTTTTTAAGACATTATATTAACCTTGAGTTGATGCTACAGAATCAAGAAGTCTGCAGGATACCTAATTCTTTAGTAAAATATTATAGTAAATATAGCATGTGTGGGCTTATAAGAATGGTCTCAATGAGTTTGTGTTAAACAGTTGATTATCAAGGCTCAATTGTGGGGAATATAGTAGTAGTTTGAAATATTTAATTAAAACTGAAATAACTCCAGACACAAAAAATCTTTAAAAACTCCACCGACGCGGCGACGCTTGAGTCAAAATTAATGACAAACAAAGACTCTTGTTTTTTTTTTACTTTTTAGATATTTTTTTGTATCTGGGGTTATAAGATAATGTATAAGTATTATGTTCATTTCCCTGAGACTAACATTTTTAGCGCCTATATAAGCACGCGCCAGTTCTATAAAAACTGGGCCCCACAAAAAGATGCCTCCAACGGGTGCATTGTCGTCGGCCCGGTGACACTAAAATAAATTTTATGGTCCATAGGCCAGTGACAGATTTCCATGACCAATTTCCTCTCAAACAATAATTGGTGAGAGGCATCAGAGAAGTGTATCATAAAGCCTCGTGAACGTCAGCTTGAACGAACGGCTCCGTGGGGGCCATGAGCGGTGGTAGCCTCCCAAACACGTAGAAAAAAAATATATATTCAGTCATTTCCTCCCAACTAAAAACTATTTGAAATTGTAGCTAACCCGATACCTTGAAGAAAAAATATAATCAGCTGACTGTAACTTGGGGCGTTATGTGTCAGCTGGTCGATCAAACATGTAAAAAAATATTATAATTACAGTGATTTCCTCTCACCTAAAAATGTACCTGATGATAGCTTATGAATATATATGAATAAATATATATGTCAGCTGGCTGTATGCCAGAGCAAAAACCGTCAGCTGATGCCTTGAAAGTTACAACGTAGGTGTTAGGCGAGAGCTTCTGTTACATAATTAAATGCATCAGCTGACAATATTTCCCTCGACTTACTGATAGCAGATTCTTTTTATTAATTACAGCATTAGAATAGCAATCTATACATATAAAATGCTTTGTCCTGAATGTCTGACTGATGGTAAAACGCACAGCCTTAACCTCTGATCGTAGAGGACCTGACCGACCTGATCTGACCTAAGACCTGAAACTTGGAGGGTGTGTTCGTTGTATGACGTAGGCATTCAATAAGAATGGTTTTTCCAAAATCCTACTCCTAAGGGAGTTGAAAGGGGGGGGGGGCAAAGATTGTATGGGACAACGTGATTCCTTGGTCCAATCTACTTCATACATACATACATATATACACACTCGCGTCTTTTATCCCTAAAGGGGTAGGCAGAGGCGCAACTAGTGCACCCACTTTTCGCCATGCGTATTCCGTCCCATGATGTGATAGGGGACGAGCCTATGCCATATCGGGCACAAATTCCAGACTCCGGGCTGATACTGAATAGATAAATCAGCATTGCAGTCGTACCGTAATACAATTACGCCACCGAGGCAATCAATCTAATCTACTTCAAACATTACATAAACCTTTTTTAAGAGAATTGATGCAAGACGTGTTACATGTTTTATTGAAATTCATCCCCTAATGTTTATATGTATAAAAGCGAAAAGTCATTTACTCACTCATCACGAAATCTGAGAAACTACACGTGCTAGGTGTCTCAAATTTTGTAGAGGTTCCTTTTAGGACGTAGGAGCTCACTAATACGGGATTTTGCGAAATTCAACCCCTAATGGGGTGAAAAGGGTTGTACGCGATAAACTCAAAAACACGCAAACGGATTTCGATGAAATTTGATATGGAGATAATTCGAGCACCTGGTAAACTGGAAAGTTTTAGGCTACTTCTTATCCCGGGAAAATGTAGAGGAGGGAGTTTTATCCAGGAAAAACTGTTTCGTGCGGTCGAGGCCGCGGGCAAAAGCTAGTCAGCTTATAAATTTTCATCTGGTAAGAAATGAGGTATCTTAAATTTTTCGTCTTCACGCTCCGATATGAGTTTTCCGATGAAATGAATAAATACTTTACAACTAATACGTTTAGAATTAATTAACTGAAGAAATATTAAGTGATTATCAATTTATAATTTATTATACTCTTCGGAATATGATGACATGGTCAGCAGAAGACTTTTCAGACTAACACAACCAACTGCTGGTACCGCCTTTGTCACATGCCCACGTTATACAAAGAACACACCCTCCTAGTTTCAGTCTCTACGATCAGAGGTTTCGGGTGTGCGTTTTACCGTCATTTAGTCATTCAGGACAAAGCATTTTATATGTATAGATTCCTATTATAATGCTGTAATTAATAAAAAGAATCTGCTATCAGTAAGTCGAGGGAAATATTGTCAGCTGATGCATTTAATTATGTAACAGAAGCCTCGCCTAACACCTACGTTATAACTTTCAAGGCATCAACTAACGGTTTTGCCCCGGCATACAGCCAGCTGACATATATATTTATTCAAATATATTCATAAGCTATCATCAGGTACATTTTTAGTTGAGAGGAAATCACTGAAATTATAATATTTTTTTACATGTTTGATCAACCAGCTGACGCATAACGCCCCAAGTTACAGTCAGCTGATTATTTTTTTTCTTCAAGGTATCGGGTTAGCTACAATTTAAAATAGTTTTTAGTTGGGAGGAAATGACTGAATATATATTTTTTTCTAAATGTTTAGGAGGCTACCACCGCTCATGGCCCCCACGGAGCCGCAGCTGACGTTCACGAGGCTTTATGATACACTTATCTGATGCGTCTCACCAATTATCGTTTGAGAGGAAATAACCACGGTCTATTACATAACTCAAGTCATCACTATAACATCACATACACAATAACATCACTCCAGCTTCTTCACGTACCGCGCAAAGGATCCAATGTACCTATAGGAAGGAACAACGCCAGCAAATTGTTTACGGATTAACAGTGGGAAAACTTCCGTTGTTCTTGGTTCAAGTCGATATGGAGATTACGAAACTATGGTACCACAAACTAGCTCGCGTAGTTTATTACCTACTAGCTTTTGCCCGCGGCTCCGCCCGCTTTTAAGAGTTTTCCGGGATAAAAGGCCCGCTTCATATTTTCTCGGATATAAAGTCTGTGTGTTAATCCTCCTGGATGATCTACCTGTGTGCCAAATTTCATCGAAATTTGGTTGCATCTGTGTTTACTTCAAACAAACATCCAAATATTTGCACAAACTTTCACATTTATAACATTAGTAAGATAAGATATCGCCATGTTTGGAATTCCTGGCCAACGGATATGATACCACTGAAGCAAGAGAATAAAACAACAATAACAGAAAACCTTTTAAAATCAATGGAACGTCGTTAAAATTATTTCTGACGCCTTTTCCATTATCCCTGTTTCCAACGCACTAAGAGTGTAAGTGCAATAAAAACTATAGACACATATGTACACCAATAAAATCACAATCAATACACGACTGAATAGAGTCGTTTCATTGGTTAATTATTTTTAAAAGCTTTTATTTTACTTGCAATGTATGTATGTATGTAACTATGTTAGCTCGGGTGGAATCTTGCAATTCAATTTTGAAGCAATTACCTTCAACCGATTGTATTGAAATTTTGTATACACGATCATTTTGGCGAATTCTGAATCCAATATGGCGGACTTTTGTGCACGTCCATACTATGGATATAAAATGATAGGGGTTTTGAGAAAAATAAAATGAACTCTCTAAATCCAATATGGCGGATGACCCAAGATAGCGGACTAGTTATGTTTTGCGCACTCCTATAATATGGGTATCGAATGAAAGGACTGGCTAAGAATAACTCGAAAAATAGGTGAAAAATAAAAAATAAACTTAGAGTAAAAGCTTTTAAAAAACAAGCTTTTATTTAAATGCTCCAAAAAGAAAAAAAACAACTTTAAATTGAATCCATTTTTGTATTATACTATGTAAGAGATAAAAGCTTGTCGCCAGATTTAGTTGTGTAGATAATACAATAATTAGGTATGTAATTTGATCTTGACAAAAGTAAATCTCGCGACAAGCTTTTATAATAATACTTCAAAGTATTATATAAAGTTTGATTCAATTTAACCCTTCAAGCCCCGCTTATATATATAGATGTATGGGAAACCCTATATATATGGACACCGGTGTCCGTCGCGGGGCTTGAGGAGTCAAAGTTTTTGTTTCTTTTTAAACCAAGTGGACGATAGCCTAGTTTGGAATGGAACGGTCTGCCGAGACAATGTCCGGAGGTTCGAAACCCAAGGCACACACCTCTGACTTTTCAAAGTTACGTGTGTATTGTTTATCAATAATCGTTCACTTTAACGGTGAAGGAAAAGACCGTGAGGAAACCTGCATACCTAAGAAGTTCTCTATAAGAATTTCGAAGGTATGTGAAGTCTACCAACCCACACTAGGCCAGCGTGGTGGACTAAGGCCTGAACCCTCTCGGTAGTAGAGGAGGCCCGTGCCCAGCAGAGGGACAGTATATAATACAGGGCTGGTATTATTTAAACCATTATATAGATAAAAACCTTTTTTCTAAAAAAAAAACATTAAATAGTGATTATAGTTTAAATACAGTTTGTTTGCACTATTAAAATGTATGAGACCGATTCTGCACACGACGGCAAATGACGCGCGACAGGTGACGTCCTGCAGGGCGTCATTTGCCGTCGTGTGCGGAATCGGTCCCATACAATGTATACAACATACAATAGTGCACAGTAGTGCCGTCGGCCGTGCTCTGCGGAATCACAGCTTTAGGGATAACCAAAATGTTCTTTTATCCTTATTTTTTCCCAGAAATAATGGCTTATTTACGAAGCTATTTTAAGCCATACATCATTAATCCTTATCCGATTAAGTACTTTAAATACATTGTGCATTTAATATAGATCAATAGGTATTGCCCTTTACCTATTGCATGTAATTTAAATAAATATTTTCGAAGATATTAGATTTAAAATGCAGGGACATAGTGGTTGAAGCGGTACCGGCCGGCGGCGGGGCCTATAAATAGCGCGTCGAAGGCCGCACTTCACCCTACAGCACTTTATGATTAGCGGCGATTGCATACATTTATCGGAGATCAAAGTTACTTTTATATAGAACAAAATTATTTAATGCGGGCGAAGGCGCGGGCAAAAGCTAGTTACGAATAAATTGCAGAGCGACTTCCCTTCTTCCTGTTGGAAATGCATCGAATGGATGGCGCAATTCCAACCAGGGGTCTTAGACATTTACCATAAACCTTCTGTAAACCATCGTGACAGCCTAAGGCTAAAACCATCTTAATACTGTAGAGGTGCCCGTGCCCAGCAATGGGCAGCATATAATACAGTTCTTCCACGACCTTAATTATCTTTTAAGTACTAAACTTTAATAGCCCGCATAGAATCAATGCCTGTATGGATAGGTGTGTAATTTCAATTCTACTAAGGACTGTATTAATAAAAGCCACTCAATTCCGCTCTGAAATGCGATATCAATCGACATCTGAAAATAGTCGCTATTTAAGAAAACCATATTAACATCAATTCAAATGACTTAAGTTATAATATGTGCCCGTTTTTGATAGTTATGTTTTGTTTGTGTAACAGCGCTTCTTCAGCTGAGAACATGCTCTTAAATGACAGCTTAAGCGTGGTTTATTAAATAGTTAAATACATTAAAAACTTCATGAGACTTTACTCAAATGTGACGATTGATTTTATTAATACCAACTTAAAGGCTAAAAGTGGAATATCAAGGCTAGTTAACCAACTAGAGACATATTATAGAGAACCCTCTATAAACGCTAGCTTGAATACTCGCTCTCGAGAGAGTGCTGTCTTTGTGTGTTAATGTGGCTTACAACCGAGTGGCAACTTGAATGAGGCTACTTATCGAAGCATGGGCAAAAGGCTTCTACCCATGAACGTCTTGAAGTCACAGAAAGTCTTGGCAGACTGTCGAATGCTCACTCTGAATCAGAAGACTAGTCCAGTACTTATTTAGCTGAAACCTTTTGATACGGGACTATTTGTATCCGAATATAACTACTAAAATACAGAATCAACAGAGATCCAAATACATTAATATGTCGATGAAATGAAACTGAGAGATGATTAAAGATTATGGGCAAAAATAATTTTGTCATTTAGTTGGGACTTATACTTCATTTTTTGCTGTTATTTAATTAATTTAGTATAACTTTTATTGGTTATCAATCATTTTTTAGTGAACTAATAAACTAAATATGGATATAGTTTCAATTTACTTTTATCCCATGTTAATTTAATGTGTGTAAATAAAATTTCTACTTTCTAACTTAATTTTAGCTTTACTCTGATTCTTAACAGCTTCGCCTACAATTAATAACAAATAGAAAGTTAGACATTTTTTTTTATTTCATTGAATGACAAGATGAGCATGCCGTTTGCGTGATGGTAAGCGATACGACCACCCATAAACAGCAGCAACACCATCCAGCACCTTGAGTTACAAAGTACTGTGTGGCAATCCACTGCGCTCGTCATCCTGAGACATAGGTAATATGTCAAGTCTCGTTATGTCCAGTAGTTTACACTGGCTACAATGTCCTTCAAACCGAAACACAACAGTGCATGCAAACTGATGCTTGGCGGTAGAAATAGACATTGCGGTGGCCCCTACCCAGACGGACTCTTACATATGAAAGACCTACCACCAGTGAAAGAATTTATGGTATTTCCAACTCAAAGTTGAATACTAATTGAAAATTCAGGTCACGTCTATGAATATAAAAAAGAAATTAACGATTGTATATAGGTACATCGTTCTCAAACACACAGGCGGCCCGCAATCCGCACAATAAAGCAATAAACTGACAAATAATTGACGGAAAGTGGCTGAACTTTGACCAGGAGTTCACTATCCAGTAGCTATCAAACAGTTAAATGGAAATACGACACGTAGTAGTTGTTTGCTTTGTAATCGTAACATTTGTTTGTTGTGGTTATTTTGCATTAGATTTTGCTCAAGACTCGTTTCAATTTACCGGAATAAAAGCCCACTGTAACATATGATCTCGACGTTGGAAATTACCAATGTTGTAAAAGACAAACTTGAACTCTCTACTTTTCTAAACCTTTTTTATTATTTCCATATTAAAATGTTTTCCAAAAAAATATATATGTACATAAAATTGCCAGTTCCATGAAATAAAGAATTTATTTACAAAATTAGAAATTTCCATCGTCGATATAGCATCATGTATTGGTAGGGTTAGTCCTAAGTGTCAAATTACATAAAAAAAAAATCTATTCAGCCGTCACTCGTTTATCAGAAGTAAATACTTGTAACGAACAACCAAATATACCTACAACCTTTTACCAGTTAGTCACATCAAAGCCACTATGGTAAAGATTTTATACTAAGTATCAACACACGTTTGATTGGAATAATATTGTTTTATCTACGCACTAGTCGAACAATGTTTATTAGTTACAATAATTATTGGATCCCAACATTATTATAATATTATAACGTCAATGTATGATAAATTCATTTGAATAGATCAAAGGATACACAGGCAGCCGAAGTCAAAATCTATTTTCAACTTTACTGATCCCTGGTCAAAGTAATAGCAATCAACCGCCCATTGAAGGCACGTCGAAAAGCTGCTATTTCGATCTTATATGTCTCAGTTTTACGATGCAGCGATAGGCAGATGTCCGATTGTTTATGGTACTGTTTTGAGAAACGGACAACATGGTTTGCCTGGTAAGGATCAGTCAACAGACGAAGTTACATGGTTTCGGGCTGACTGTAAAGGCATTTAAATACACATGCTAATGTTAGGAACTATCAGTGTAATGCCACACTTATTGGTGAGACAGCGGTAGGGATCCTAGCATGATCCGGCATGCAAGTTAACATAGATGGTAACTATTCAGCCGTATTGAGCATATTGAAGCATACCGTCGTAATATTGTGATCGCGCGTGGTTTGCTTCAGAATAATCTTAAAGTTGCAAGCTTGACAACAACCAATAAAATCATCATTGATGTTTATTACATCAACACATACTACATATAAATATAACTGTATAATATAATATAACTGTTAGCCTCAACATTCTCCGTGAAGCCCTTTCGCCTGTGAATACCGTGCTACAAGACAATTGTTTATTTATCAAATAAAAATAGTCGTGGCATAGATGGAATGAAAATAAAATATAAGACATATCAGCTGTCTAATCGAAAATAGTTGGAATACTACGCAGTCTAGGAATCGCTCAGCTACTGATATTATTGGATATTAAATTCTATCCCAATTTTAATTGATTCTCAAAACATCTGGTTGGTAACTTATCTACTACCACCGTTTTTAGTAGGAATACTGTCGGAGCATTCCATTATTGCATAAATGATGTGTAGCCAGAAAGATTTGTCACGCGGACGAAGCTGCGAACAACATGTAGTATTTAAAGATAGTGCAAACGTTTATCAACAAGCTCTTTTGTACGGTGTCCATCCACTCAGAGCATTCAAACATCAATAGCCAATACAATAAAAGACAAAGGAGAACCGCCCATTATTTTCATGAACGCGCCAACTTCCGACTACTCGTATGTGTATAACATGCTGTAAATCCCTTAACGTACCCGAGCCTACTCACACGCGACATCCTTTACTATTGCGTCTGTCAGCTGCCTCTAGCAACATTCCTTTGTTTCCGTCATATCTGCCTCGTCAAAGCGCCGAAGCTCACATCCCAATGTACAATCATCCACTTAAGTAGCGGAATTATGTCGAATCACCTATACGTTTAATTTATTTGAAATTTTGTTCTTGGTGAGGTGTAAAGTAAATGACTTTTATTTTATTTATGTACAGAGAAAATAAAATTTGGTAAGAATAAGAAAGAGCGATTTGAAGTTTTGAATTTGTTCAACTAATTATGTGGCCGCCTGTACATGCCAGATAGCCTAAGTAACACATGTGGAGATGACAGAAATTTCGTTAACTTTATACTTTGTATGATAACAGGGCCTCCGACTATTGTTTTAGATGAAACTCGGGGAGACGTTCATTTTCCTATAACACTATTAGTAACCGCCTTTGATTACGTATATTATTAATCAAAGGTACTGCTATATTTACTTATAGTAACTACTACACTTACTAGATATCATAACACATTGATTGCGTTGACTTACAAGATTAATTTTTTCACAGCGGAAAGAGACCGTAGAGACTAAACTAGAGACTGCCTCGGTGGCGTAGCTGTATTACGGTATGTCGGCAAAGCTGAGGTCTTAAGTTCCATTCTCGGGTCGGGCAAAGCGATAATGGGTTTTTAAATTCAGCCCGGAGTTTGGAATTTGTGCCCGATATGGCGATAGGCTCGCCCCCTATCACATCATGGGACTGAATACGCACGGCGAAATGTGGGTGCAGTAGTTGTGCCTCCAGGCGAACATCAATCACTGCGCTAGAGCTCAAGACTTACTAGTCCAGAGCATGGCGCAGTGGGCGATTAACGTGGCTGTCGTTTCAGAGCCATACTTTGTCCCTCCCAGGAATGACTGGGCTGGTGACCTCGATGGCTCGGTGGCTGTCGTCACCCGAGGTGCTGCCGGCTCCCCGCCCTTCGAAAAAATAGCGAAGGGCTCGGGATGTGTGGCGGTTCTGTTGGGAGGGATATGGATTGTGGGAGTGTATTTTTCTCCCAACAGAACCCTAGCCGAATTTGAAAACTTTCTAATCCGGCTAGGGACCCTGGTTGCGCAAAACGACAGCCAGCCTTGCCGCGTGCTTGTTGCTGGTGATTTCAATGCCAAATCTTTGGCCTGGGGATCATCGGCTACAAACCCACGCGGCGTGGCCCTGGAGGAATGGGCAATTGCGTCCGGGCTGACCGTTCTGAATCGGGGCTCGGAGCACACGTGCGTGCGACATAATGGCGGTTCAGTGGTAGATATATCATTCGCCAACCCAGCTGTCGCACGCCGTGTCCGGTGCTGGAGGGTGCTTGTGGATGAGGAGACGTTATCGGATCATCGGTACATAAGGTTCGACGTCTTCTCGTCCACAACTATTCAGTCCGGAAACCCGAACGCCCCGGTACGGTGCGGTCCGCGCTGGGCTTTAATGCGCCTCGATGTAGAAGCCTTAAAGGTGGCCGCTCTGGTTCAAGCATGGATCCCTTTGGCGGAGGACGTGGTGGAGGTTGAGGCGGAGGCGGAATGGTTTCGGGTGGCAATGACGCGTATTTGTGATGCGGCCATGCCCCGAGTAAAACGACTCGCTCCGAAACCCCAAGTTTACTGGTGGTCGGCGGAGCTAACCCAACTACGTACGACATGTACAACCGCACGCCGGCATCTCGCCAGACATTGCCGTCGCCGACAACGACTTTCGAGTCACGAAGACCAAGAGCGGCTCCTTCATGGTGCCTACAGAGAGGCGAGAAGAGCGCTGCGAATGGCCATCGCGAGGGCGAAACGTTTGGCCCGGCAGGAATTCTTGAGGACTCTTGATATAGATCCATGGGGGCGCCCTTACCGGCTAGCTATGAGTAAGCTCCGCCCACCGGCGCCCCCCTTGACTCAGAGTCTTCGGCCTGAACTGCTAGCGGACGTAGTGGCTGCCCTCTTTCCGGCCACGGAAACATTCACTCCTCCACCGATGTCGCCACTCCTGCTGGCGACATCGTCACGGACATCGGCAGAGTTGGATGAAGTCACAGGTGTGTCCCCCGCAGAGTTGAAAGCTGCAGTGCAACGGCTACGATGCAAGAAATCTGCCCCAGGGCTCGACGGTGTGCCCGGACGTGCTTGGGTGCTATCTGTCGAGTCACTGGGTGACAGGCTCCGTAGCCTGTATTCCTTGTGCCTTCAGCGGGGTCAGTTTCCCTCTCACTGGAAGATTGGGAAGCTGGTTCTGCTAAGGAAAACGGGGCGACCCGCAGATTCGCCGTCAGCCTACCGGCCCATTGTGTTGCTCGATGAGGTAGGCAAGCTCTTTGAGCGCATAATTGCTAATCGCCTCATCGAGCATTTAGAAAGAACAGGCCCGAACCTTTCTGATTGCCAATTCGGGTTCCGGCGCGGTAGGTCGACAATTCACGCGATTCTGCGGGTAAAATCTCAAGCAGAGGAGGCAGTGGCTCGGGGCAGAGTTGTTATAGCAGTGTCTTTAGATATTGCAAACGCTTTTAACACTCTGCCCTTGGCCTGCATCGAGGCCGCACTGCAGTACCACGAGGTGCCACCATACCTTCGGCGTCAGGTGCACTCGTACCTGTCAGACAGGTATGTAGTGTATCCGGGCGCTGATAGATGGCATCGGAGATCGGTGTCGTGCGGTGTTCCGCAGGGGTCAGTCCTCGGCCCACTCTTGTGGAACATCGGTTACGACTGGGTGCTTCGTGGTGATAATCTTCGGGGAGTAAGTGTTGTGTGTTACGCTGATGACACACTTGTGACGGCAACGGGTAAGTCCTTCCAGGAGACCGCTCTGCTTGCTGCGGTTGGTGCAGGTATCGTAGTAAGCAGAATCCGGAAATTAGGGCTTAAGGTGGCTCTGGAGAAATCTGAGGCTCTTTGCTTTCATGGGCCTCGGAAAGGGCCACTCGCGGGTGCCCATATAGTTGTGGAGGGCGCGCGGATTTCCATCGGCTCACGGATGAAGTACCTCGGTATTGTTCTTGACAGCCGGTGGAATTTTCGTGCGCATTTTACGGAACTAGCCCAAAAGTTAGTACGAACAGCAGGAGCACTGGGAAGCCTGCTGCCTAACCTGGAAGGTCCCGGCATGCCCTGCCGACGTTTATTCGCGGGAGTCGTGCGATCTATGGCCCTTTACGGGTCTCCTGTTTGGGCTGAATTTCTGAGTGCTCGTTGCGCTGCTCTTCTGCGAAACCCGCAGAGAGTATTGGCGCAGCGGATGGTCAGGGGGTACCGCACGATCTCCCATGAGGCGGCCTGTGTTCTAGCTGGTACTCTACCTTGGGATTTGGAGGCTAAGGTTCTCGCGTCGGCCTTTCATTGGCGGGAAGCGACCTCTTCTCAGGGGGAGAGACCGACTCTAAGAGAGATTGAGGCTTACCTAGCCTCGCTCCGCAGACTCGCCGTGGAGGAGTGGATAGCCAGACTGGAGAGCCCAAGCGCAGGAGTCCGAACCGTCGCGGCAGTGCGACCTGTCCTCACCCAGTGGATGGACAGGCGCCACGGTGCCCTCACGTTCCGTCTAACTCAGGTGCTATCTGATCACGGCTGCTTTGGTTCGTACCTGTGTCGGATTGGGAAGGAGGAGACTGCCGTGTGCCGACATTGTGGCAACTGCCGCGATGATACGGCTCAGCACACCCTTGAGGAGTGTCCAGCCTGGAATAACGAACGCAGTGCTCTCCACTTAGTTGTCGGGAGAGACCTCTCGCTGCCGACGTTGGTTGCCATCATTGTCGACAGCAAGAGATCATGGCGAGCGACGGTTTCCTTCTGCGAACGTGTCATGTCGCAGAAGGAGAGCGCTGAACGGGACCGTGAGCGGACGGATCCCGTCCGCCAACAGCTGAATAGAAGGAGGCGTCGAGGCCATGACGTCTGACCCGACGCACCCGCCCTGTGGACGGGGGCCTAGAAGAATACCGCCACGGTCAACCCTACCTGTCGTAAAAGGCGACTAATGGGATCCATCAGGGCCATTGTACATACACTCGGGGCTGTATGTACTTCAGAAATGTCCCTGAAATGGATTGGATAGATGTGCAGACCTCGCCGCTGTTTTGGACGCCAATTGGGTTCGATGTGCCGACGGACTGTTTAGACAGTATTTCGCAGTGGCTGCTCCGGTAGCAATCTGAGGTAATGCCTTATGGTACCCCGGAGCCGCTTCTAATGCGTCGACGTAGGTTACCGCGGGGTTTTAGTCGGTACGCCGGCGTGCAAAGCATGCCGGAAACCCCGACATACCCGCCTCGGTTCCTCGGACTGACGCGGGATCTTAAAGTGATTTCCCCGCGACAAAAAAAAAAAAAAAAAAAAGTAGTTGTGCCTATGCCTACACCTTTGAGGGATAATGTGTGTGTGCGTGTGTGTGTGTGTGTGTGTGTGTGTGTGTGTGTGTGTGTGTGTGTGTGTGTGTGTGTGTGTGTGTGTGTGTGTGTGTCTGTGCGTGTGCGTTTTTCTCTTCAATTTCAGCTCGGAGTCGGGAATTTGTGCCCGACATGGCGATAGGCTCGCCCCCTATCACATCATGGGACGGAATAACGGCGAAAAGTGGGTGCACTAGTTGCGTCTCTGCCTACCCCTTCGGGGATAATAGGCGTGAGTGAGTGTGTGTTTTAAATAAAAATAAACCGACTTCAAAACCACTACAAATCAAAAATAATTAAATTGTATTCGCTTAGTTTATACGTATATTTGGAGTCGGTGCCTAATTTAATTTGAACAATGTTTTCATATACTTGTTTGTATATTTCCTTAGCTTAGCTGGCAATTTAAATTAGGCATCGACTCCAAATATACGTCTATACTAAGCAAATACAAATTTTAATTATTTTTGATTTGTAGTGGTTTTAAAGTCGGTTTATTTTTTATTTAAAAGTTTTTATAATCAATTAAGTTTTTTACACAAACTGCTGTCATTTCAGAATAACTTCTAGTCACTAAATGTGCAAAACATGTGAAAAAAATCTTTATTTATCCAGCTTTCTAATGAAGTATAAATCATTAATTACCTTTAACCTTGTAGAAGTAAAAAAATACATATAAATATTTGAGTATTGCTCTGGTACGAATTGTTTTATATACATCTTATTAAAGCGTATAAAATTTAATTTATACGTAATTCTATCAACACTAAACATTTTTTTACAAAAAAATTCAAACGCGCGAAAATGTAAAGCAAAAAATAATAAACATTTTTTATCGGAGGCATAACGTGCTCACTTCTTATAATTTGGTTGGTGATATAGGTAGAGCAACAAAATCTCAGAATAAGCAGATGTTGCCGACTGCGTCTGTGAACACAGTCAACTAAGAATATTCAAAACCAAAATAAAATATTCAAATTAAAATCTTGTTTCTATCTTTTCAGTTTTTCAACGAATAACGAATAATAAAGATGGCAGATATTGAAGAAGTCGGGTTTCTTGTTTCAATTTTTTTTATTAAATAAACGCATGTCTGATATCAATGAAAGCTTCTATGAATTTAAAATACATTTTAACTCGATGACAGAGCGCTGAAGATTTGATAATTTCATTCGAATGCTCACTTTAACCCCGATGGACGGAGACGATATTAGAGCATCAATAATTCACATGTTCTCGATTTAATTGCCATGTGTGGAATAAACGCCTGATCTTTCGATATCATCGAATCGAATAATCTTTCGATCGCCTAATTAATACATGAGCAAGCTTATTCAATATTAATAATAAAATTATTGTTTCGTGATTACTTAAACATATACACCATTATATAACGATGTCTAAAAGATACTTTGTAAAACAATTAAAGTTAGTAGATACTTCTGATAATAACGCACGTCCGTTCCAATAGTAACAGACGAGTTTATTACATAATACAACGCATATTTATATTGCAAAGCAGGGTTCGATGTATCAACGGATGCTTTATCACGTCACGCTTTACGATACATAATTATCAATTGATAATTACATAGTCATGTTTAGACACAAACACAAGATAGAATTCACTGAATAAACTAAATTTCGCGCAGTTTGTACAATAGCAACTGACAGCATTAAAATTCTTCGAATCACTGACACTTTAAAATCCTGTACTTATTCTCTTTGGTTTTTCTTTATTGCCTGGGAACTGGTGTAGGTCTAGTACGTCTAATGCAAGTGTTTGGCCTTGGCTTACAAAACGTACATTCAAGCGGCATTGTATAGAATTAACTGAATTCCCGCAGCTTCATGCGCATTGAATTCAATACAGTCAATTGTGCTGCTAAGTAAAATCTTAAGAGTCTATGACTTTCTAAATGCTCAGTTCTTTAAATGTATAATAAAGATGCACCAATCTCAGTGAACCATTTTGAAACTCACAAACTAACTGCAACATTGAAGATCAAATGATTAATAATAGAACTATGAAATATCTGAACTATACTTTTCGGTTTAGCCGGGCAACTACTCCCACCCAGACATTAGTTATCAGAAAATTGCCACACGAACAAATAGTAGGCAGTAATAAGTGGTCCAATGAATTTTTGATAAGATTAATATTAACTCCGCCTATCACTGATCATTTATGTGTTCTTTACTGTTGTTAAAATGAAGTCATTCATGTGAATAAACAACAAGTTACTTCGAAGAATTTCCTATATAAAAGTAATTATAAATGCGAATGTTTGTAAAGATGTTTGGATGTTTGTTCTAAGAAAATGCCGTAACCACTGAACGGATTTGCATGAATTTTGACACATAGACAAAACATATCCTGTATGATTGCGCTGCATGCGACTATGAAAGTTGTACTCTAGACATTATTGTCTTATTATCTTAGCTTTATTTTTTCATTGCCTCCGAAGGCAGACTAGCTAACGGCCCACAAGATAATAAGTGGTGGAAAAAGGATAAATCGTAGCTTACTATTCCATTATAACCACATTACATAGGTATGACAATTCACTGTCAACACACAAGTAAACTAAGTTGACCGACAGTAAACTAAGTTAATTAGCACGTCGGAAACATCACGATATAACATGACGACGAAGAGGATTTGAAATTATAATAATTAAACCATTTAAGATAACAGGCAACCTCGAATCTTCAATGTGAGTTGTGCATAGTACTAGTAATTGGTATTAAAATATATTATACATAGTTAATACAACTAGTACGCTCTTCACATATTTTCTTTTTTGTTTATTACAGAGTTTCATTTTCACTGTGCATCATTATAAAGAGAATTGCTTTACTTATATGACATTTTTACGAAAAAGAGTAGGTATCTACCGATTAACAAAGCGACATTTTTTTATTAAATAATATGCAATATATTTTGTGTTAAATATAATATTAGAGAGTAACTTTTTTATTTCGTCAGCTTATAATACCTGCACTAGTAGCCCACTCTGCCTTCGCATGGGTAGCAGAGCATAATATTATATACCTACATTTATTTTTCTGTCGTACAAAACATTTATGAATTATACGCATGAAGTTTCCTCTTGAATCACAACGTCCATTTGGTGAAAAACGTATGAAAATCCGTTCGATAGTGTTTGAATTTATCGCGTTCAAGAGACAAACAGATGCAATAGGGGAGTTCTGTTCATAATAAAAAAAATATGTAGGGACATAGGGATATGTATATACAAGGTTGATTAAACGGTGAGGCTTTATTTCTAGCTACATATGTAATGTACCATATACAAGCTCTACACCAAATTTCAGTTCAATAGGAGGAATAGTTTAGCCACAGTATAGATTTTTCGTGTTTGCAAAACTACATCGGGATGTATATCTGCCCTAACAGCTGACCGAAAGCCTAAATATTGTTATCTAAGGTCATGTAAGGTGCGTGACCTTAAATATCAACAAAATTAGGAGACGTTGCCCCTCTATCAGCCAATAATCACGTCAAAGTGAGTCTTAATCTTAGTACAATAAGAACGAAAACACAATAACATTACATCATAACTTTGTAACATAAACAAAGAAGCGATTAATACATAGACCTGGGTCATTCCAATCTTCAAAAATTCAAAGAACTGTTTTAGTTTTTTTTGTGTGTCGCCGTAATTGCTCCGGGACATGAGACGCCTTGCGAAAGCGCCTGAGCCGCTTCCTAGGTACAATCTTATTATTGCTTACGCGCCATTTTGAGAATATCCAAATATTGCTTTTTGTTTATGTGATAGGACACTAATGTAAATGTATTAAAAAGTGATAGTGTTTATTTATTTCTTTGTGTGATACGAGCACCGATCTTTTGTATGTTTGTGTTTGGTTTCTGTAACTTTGTGACAGCGAAAATTTTTAAATTTGTACTTGAGACCCACCCGCTTATGCGCCGAGCTACCTATCTATTTGTATTTGCCGGTCGGCTCATCGGCGACATGAAAGACAACAGAATGCGACGTTGCCGTTTTGTCACGCAGATGACCGCAGGTTAGTGTAAATATTTATAAATGGTGTTTGTGTATTAAATTGATAGAACTTGTTAGAAAAAAGTGATTTTCTATTATTATCTTTATCGAGTTTTTGACCGTTTCGAATTATTTCCGAGCCGATATGGAGTACTCTGTCCATTTTAGTGCCCCTGGATCATAGCAACCTTGTATAAAATAAAAAAAGACGTGTGGCACTCGGGAGACTGCCGCGGTAAAGCTATTGCATAGCATTTTTTATCAACTTATGTAATTATATATTTTTTTCTTTTGTCCAAATTTCACTTGCCGTAACGCCGAAACTCTAAGCAGGCAATTCTAATATTTATAACCTCTTTGAACAGATATAAAATAAAAACTTTTTAAAAATTCAAACTTAGAATCACGTCATCCCGCCACGGGGACATTCTTATGAACTGCGCGCGTTTGACATTTTGATACGTTTCACGGACTGGAACAATTTTTAAATACACGGTAATATCGACCTTTTATTGTTTAACATTCAGCTCATATCCTCTTACATGTTGTATTCTTACAAGACTGCGATATTAAATTTACTTACGGAATTTTACACTCTACATCGTTGTGATAGAGTTGAAAATAAAATAACACCGCTGTGCCGGTCGAAGTGGGGAGGGTTAGGTTATCTTCGTTACGGAATTTCTGGATTCGGTCTCCACGCTCAAGACCCGCGATAGAAGCTATGCAATAGCTTAAAAAAAAGAAAACCGCGAGAAAAAAATCTTGGATAAAATGCCCGGTTTATATTATTTCGGGATAAGCAGTAGCAGTATGTCCTTCCATGGGTCTCAAACTATGTCCATACTTATTTGTTTGCGGCTCCACCCGCAAGAAAATATTTTCCGGGATAGAAGTTCCAATTTATCCCCGGGATAAGAATTAGCCTAGGTCCTTCCCAGGGCCTTAAACTTTTATTCTCCCAAATTGCATCGCAATCGGTTCATCGGTTTGGCTGTGACGGCTCCACTCGTGAGAAAATGAAATCCGGAAAAAAGTTCCCGGTTTATGTTTTTCCGGGACAAAAGTAGCCTATGTACCCTATGGATCATAAACTATCTCCATACATATTTTCTTGCGGTTCCACTCGCAGAAAAAAAGTTTTTCCAGGATTAAAGCCCCAGTTTATATGTTCCCGGGATAAAAAGTTCCATATTTCCTTCCCAGGGTCTTAAATTAACTCCCCACCAAATTTCAACAAAATCGGTCGCGTAGTTTTTCAATTCAAACAAACAAACCTTTCAATTTTATAATATTAATATAGATTTATGTGACGAGTAGCATTTATTCTGATGTTGTGAAACGAGGTCTTTTACATTTAAGTTGTGCTTGTTTTTATTTACCTTGTAAATGGGATGAATCGTTGATAATAATATAAATGCAGATAGTGTAAACTTAGCCCTTATCCAAAACGCACGTTTAACTCCAAAAATTATTATGCAAATTTGAAATATTTAATTCAAAACCTCAGTATCGCTGGAGAAAATCACGGCAAAGGACGCTTAATAATAAAATTCGTTTGAAATAATTATAACGTTGGGAAGTAAAAGAGTGCCAGAAGTGGAAACCTTTAAATAATTCCTAACGTACGTATTTAAAATGTATGCCAAAGCGCGACACATCCCCAGTTTCCCGAGCGTGAACAACCGGCTCGGATTCCAATTTAAACGAAGCTTAAAACTCTGTGAAAATAAATAGTACACTTTCCCGTTACGAACGTTGCAGTTTGTTTTACGATGCCGATTGTTCGTCGCGTCGTCTCAGCCTTTATTTTGGGCGAGTTTCGTGTCTATGCTATGAGAACAACAATATTCAAGACGTATTTTTTATCATCTACATGTTATATTCTGTATGTTGTAATTTGACAATAAATCTTGTTCTTTATATGTTAATTGATTTTGTTCATAAGTTTATTTCGGTGAAACTAGTAGGCCTACCTACATTAATGTTCGGTAATACTTTCTTTTGCTAGTAGAGCATTTACCGCGGAACCCTGCAATATCAAGCCGCTCCAAGATTCAACCAAAGTTCACCGTTGTAGTTTGTAATTAAATGTTTCCAACCAATCCCCGTTCATAATCACTTTAACGGAAAATGCAACTTTTCTCTATTCACATTAACTTTAACATAAATACACTTACGTCGAAAAAGGCAATTAATGTTATCTACAGTTTATTTTAAAATGTATCAACCATTTTTCATTATAGGAAGAGATTTATTACGTTCGCAAAGCTGCCAAAATGCCTTGGTGATAAATTTACAGCAGTAGAGCTTTAGGCAATTAGCGCTATTTTTTTCTATACAGTGTAAAGAAATAACCATAAAGGCTGTGTTAAATATGAACTAAATACTTTTAAATGCGAGTAACGGTCTAAAAACTTAATATAATAAAAGCGATGTTGAAATAATTCAAATTCTATAGACTATTAAAAATCCTGATCTGTGAACTGTAACCCATCTATAGGCATTGCATAGAAAATGCGATTCGATTGCCAATCGCCAATTCTGTAATAATACGAAAAAAATATATAAAAATCATCTTACTAATATTATAAAGGCGAAAGTTTGTAAGTATGTATGGATGTCTGGATGTATGGATGTTTGTCCCTCTTTCACGCAAAAACTACTGAACGGATTTCGATGAAATTTAGCACACGGGTAGATCATGTCCTGGATTTGAACACATAGGCCACTTTTTATCCCGGGAAAACATAAACCGAAACTTTTTAATGCGGGCGGAGCCGCGGACAAAAGCTAGTATACAATGGGAACGAAGTGAAATCAAAAAATAAACACGGCTATAGGTACATTTAATACTGACATGTCGGGTGTCAGTATTAAATGATAATTTTAAGTAATATTGAGCAAACACGTGATACATATTAGCATATGTATTCAGGAGTATTTAATACTACTATATACATATGCTAATTTTTAACAAAACGCGGCCAAAATAAATATCACAACATTGTCAATGAATACAATTAATATTATGATGATTGAGACACTGAAAATTGCTACTATAATACATTGAGCCGTTTATTGACGTAAAAAGTGACCACAATACGTCATAGTTGGTGAAAGTGAAGCCGATACGGCTTGGGTTCCCTTTGCCCATATTTTCCGACAGATTCTGTCAAACACAGAGAGATAGCAAGTCATAAGTCTTAGAAAGTGCTGCCACCTATATCTAAAAACATACTACATGAACCCGGTGGCCAGAGGGTTACCTAGCGACTGAGGCGCCATAATTTAATATGTGTAACTGAATTTTTGGGACAAAAAAATACAAGGTGTGCCATCTAACGTTGTTTAGTAACATAGGTAATCGACATCGATTATATTAACAAACAGCAGCTAGATGGCCGATAGATGTCATTATTATCTCATCATTACTGTACCTAATTAATAAGTTATAAGTAACTAATGTTATTGTTCATAGCGAAGTCAATTCAAAATTTATAATTTACTTATCAAGTATATTGTTAAGTATCACCCAAAACTTAAAAGGGAAGCCGGTAGGAATGGGGTGTGGACGCCTCGCCAAGATTAGGTATTATAATCTTCACTCCTGGAATAGCACTAAAAATCAATGTTTACAAAAAGTATATTCCTGGGGTATATTCTTCATTCATTTATAAGGAATCCACTTGACATTAACAGACTGCCTCGGTAGCGTAGTTGTTGTATGGTGCAACTGCAATGCTGACGTCTCGGGTTCAATCCCCGAGTAGGGCAAAGTTATATTGAATATTTCTATTCAGTATCAGCTCGGAGTCTGGAATTTGTGCCCGATATGGCGATAGGCTCGCGCCCTATCACATCATGGGAAGGAATAACGGCGAAAAGGGGTGCACTAGTTGCGCCTCTGCCTACCCCTTCGGGGATAAAAGGCGTGAGTGTGTGTACAAATATGAACTACGTATATGGAAGTATATTATGATAAAATTATTACTTACGTACGATTAAATAATTCAACATGACATGGAATTAACAAGTTCTTAAAGTATTACTGATACATATAATATGTAGAGAATTAACAAATCCTAATAATGTAACAATGGGCTGTTAACTCTTGGCCATGTAAGTTTCCTGCCAAAATTAGGTTAGCTAATTTCTCATCTTCCTTCCATCTAAAACTTTGTCTTCCATATTTAGTAACATCTTGGTGACGTCATTCACTATGCAGCAGGTTGCATTCGCGCGGGAAATGAACACAATCACCCTATTAACAATTCAACAAGCAAAACGAGCTTTGGCGCTGTTGCCTGAACTTTGTACAAGTACTTCCCACTTACCATCGCCGGCAGCCATTATTTGCAAAATGAGATCGGTCATTAAGGAATCTATTTGAACCAGGACGCCATTCAAGTTGCAAAAAAACCTTATCCTTTCTTACGTAGTATAAAACAAAGTTGCCGACCGGCTTTGTACACGATAAATTCAGAAACTACTAAACGCATTTCGGTGAAATTTGTTATAGAGATAGGTTAAGATCTTGAGAAGATTTGAGTCTATTTCTGTCCCTTGGAAATATATGACGAAATTTTTATCCGTAAAAATCTTCACGACGGCGAAGCCGCGACCAAAAGCTAGTAATAAATAAAAGGATTTTGTTGGCCTGGTATTAATATAAAATCGGAATGAGCATTACCACTGCAACTTTAATCATTTAAAAGTTCATTAAAGTAAACGATTATAACATCAAACACTTTAAAGCATAAATCTGAAGCATTTTAACTCTGGCATGAGTGACAAGTCACTATGCGTTCATTAATTAATGTAAGTTACAAAAAAATCAATAAGTAAAAAAAGCCTAATCAAACTATAACTTGAGCTGCGTGCAAAATTGATCCCGAATTATGTAATTTTGCGCAGGCTTGTGCACTCTACAGATCTTTCCCTATGTGTGATGCACTTATTTAAATCATCATGGATGTTATCATACACTATTTATAGAATAGTACAATTGTATTTAAATAAACCAAATTAAAAATGGAACCCGCAACGAGTTTTGCAAAGCTAAATCCGCTAGGGAACAGCATGGGACAAAAATACAAATCGGAGTCTCAGAAACGAGGGTGGCGTACACTTTGTTTGAATTGAGGTTTTGTCAAAGACGAACAGTCGTCCTCCTCGGCTAAATGAGAAACTGGAGCTCTTAAGACACCGACATAATGTCGCTAGCTACATACACCTTTGACAGGCGATTGCTTTAGAAACTGCCGCCCCACAATTTTTGAGCTCAGTTGTGTGAAATGTTTCTGCCTTATTTCGGCGGCGTTTAAATAAGATTATTGAGGATTTTTCCTGAACGTTCAATTGACTGTGTATTTATAAAGGAGCAGTGGAGCAGATTTCATTATGACTCGCGACTTTGGATTTGGAAACAGGTAGAGAATTTAGAAGTGAAAGATTAAGACTACTGTGTAGCTAGCTAGTGCTATTCAGTATTCTGTGCTACGACGCCAAAAATAATAATTATTTTAGTAACAAAATTACACGGGAAGATACATCAAAACACTCCACACTATATAGGCACTGCGTGTCTCGTAGAGTGTATTACGTAGGAGCGGCATTTCGGAAAGGTGTGCCATGTTTAAAACATTAGCCAAGAGACTATTAGTGTTAGGTATATTAATATACTTATTAAAATTTTATTCGTATTAAGGTTGATTTACCTAGTCTTCGAATAGAGAACCTTACGGTTCATCACCCAAATACTAGACCAACGAGGCAATTACTTTTAGGCAGTACTAAATTTCCGTGATGCACTTAAAATTTACCTTTTTGGGTGGTATCCCGTGATAAGTTATGAATTTTTTCACTGCGAGGGAAGTTCACAAATCGTTATCGTATTTACTATAAAATATACAATTTGTCTTATTAAAGCCGGTAGGAAAATGGTAATATCGTGATGAATTCTCTCAATTAGTCCACAGTCCATCATTTCACTGTTCCGTAATATTCCAGCTACGAGCACAAATAGATTAAGGAAAACCGGCAAAATTTTCAACACTAATTGACAGTCAACGGACATTTAAAATCTGTGGCGTTAATAGCATACAATTTTGCACACGAATTCACAACGTAGATAAATACATACTATGTTTGCTAGTTTAACTCTTCAAGCTAATTATTTCCATCAGGAACTCAGGTATTTTCTATCTAATAAAATTCTGAAACACCCAGATTAAACCAGCGTCTATAATAACATTATTTTTTTGTATGAAAATATCTTACACAACGTACATGAGCACTATGAAAAGGTTTTTTAAAATAAGGCGCTTATTTAATATATGGTCGCATCGTGCAAAAGTCTTGCGTTAAGTTATAAAACTATAGTTAAAATAAAACTATTACAGCTTCCAATATCTAATAAAATATATTACATGTATTAAAATTATTATACCTATAGACTTATGGGCCAAGTTATTCTTGTAAGAAGATAAACCTATTTTGTTTGTAAGGTTTCCTTTGCAAACACATATTTACACCAATTTTTCAACTTTACCTACAATTACCAAGGCAATATAGGAATGACCGGTTACTACCTATAAGAAAAACAAATTCGAGCCCATTGTTTTGGTAGAGTCAACAAATTATCAGTATTACAAACTTAATGTTGAACTCAACTACATCGCAACTACTATCCTGTCGTTTGATAGCCATTGGAGTATATTACACAGTCAATAATATCGTGATTCCGGAATCGCGATATTATCACAAGAACGCAAATACTATACCTACAACCAGCGATATTATCACGGTACTGCGATACGCATCAATATTATCGTGTTATACGAGTATCGCGTGATATTATTGACTGTGTGATATACCCCATTTAGTTACTATTTAACAGGATCACTGCCCGAACCAGACTGTAGCGCTGACATTTAATTACAGTCGAGTCAAAATTGAAAGGTGTATACTGATTACTTTGCGAACTAACAGCCAATTTGTTTTAGCGGATATTGTCTTTGAAGGACTAAAGAATAACATCCCTTAAATGAGATATACGAAGAATTTTGCTGACGTACAGTCCAAAATATTAAAACGCATTTTACGCGAATTTCAAGTTATTATATTTTCCGAAAATTCGTTACATTTCCCATAAATGTTATTCAACCGGGATTACGGGATTTCCAATAGTCATTTTGTACCTGACGGCCAAATTTATTTGCCGTTATTAAATAACAGTCCAAGGCAAATAATAATAATCTCGCATGCGCTTCGCAATGAAAGCTGCCTTAATTACAGTTCAAGTATTAACTGCAGAAAGAAAATGCACGAAAGTAAGATTAAAGCAGTGGAAATGGGAGCGTTAAGAAGCATATGTGGGGTGACTGTGTGTGATAGAGTGCGGAATACTAGGGTGGTGGACATGTGTGGTGACCGAAATTGATTTGGGGTTTGGGCATTTGAAAAGGATGGATGATAGGAGACTGACAAAGAAGATGTATATAAGGAGAGTGTGGATGGAAGGGCCAGCAGGGGTCGACCGCACCGAACCTAAGGATGTCAGATATCTGACATTCTAAGTAAAGGCCAGGTCAAAAGTAACCTGAACCGGCGGGAGCTCATGCACTCTCGCTAGATTGATGAAGGTAGAGGAAGCAAAAGTAGTGTGCCAGAATCGAGCAAAGTGGCAATCCGTAGTCTCTGCGTACCCCTATGGGATAGAAGCGTGATACTGCAATGGTTGAAATTCCATGAGCTCATCAGAATTAAATGAAAAGTAACAATAATTGTAAAAAAAAGTAGGTACCTGTATAATACTAAAGTAGTATATTATTTTAAGATATTTATTGAAATAATATGCAAATCCCGATGCGATCACGGTTCAAAAGGTAAATTAATATTTAAAGTCTGTTTCAAGTTCTGAATAAATGCTAGAGTAATCACGGCATGTATGGACCATCATAAAGAATTTCTTAAATAAAATTCGGAATTTTATTTAACTTATCCAGTTCTAATCTAATCGCAGTAATAGGTACAACTACGCTATCAAGGCAAGCAAGCATAATAAAATTACATAAATCTCAAAATCGGAGCACTTTAAAACTATAGGTAGATTTATTTCAAAGGCCTAGTTTTTAGGAGTACTATCCAAATATATATAAAGTGTCTTGGGTAGAACTTTAAGCTCGTGCGGCGTTAGGCCGCATGAGAGTGCACGCTTATTTATACGGTTGCCATTCCGACGTACGTCAAACGAATGACAACTCAATACTCAACCAATAAGGATTAAAAACCTTTTTGATTGGTAGTTAAAACCATAGACGTTTACGGAAGAGTGTAAACCAAGAATTTTATACCCATATGGATTATTCATTCCGTTTAACAAACTGAAGAATAAAATGTGACGTCACAGTTAACTGCTGTCTCTCTCTTTAGAGTGACAAAGGTTTATTTTCTAAACCAGGACGTAACATAATTAACTGTCCATAATAATATGATATGATATAATATGGCTGCCTCGGTGGCGTAGTTGTATTATGGTACGACTGCAATGCTGAGATCTCGGGTTCGATCCCCGGGATGGTCGGGTCGGGCAAAGTGATTATTTTCCATTCAGTATCAGCTCGGAGTCTGGAATTTGTACACGATAAGGCGATAGGCTCGCCCACTATCACACCATGGAACGGAATAACGGCAAAAAGTGGTTGCACTAATTGCACCTCTGTCTACCCGGGGGATAAGAGGCGTGAGTGTGTAATAATATGATATCGCACCATAATATTTATTTTTATCTCTATAAAGTAATGCGGTTTAAATTAACTATGAAAACCAACTACAGCGGCTAGTAATAGTTGATATTTAAAAAATATAATTTGAGTTAGAAAGTTTATTCCAAACAAAATTGGCATATTTACATACTGTTTTGGTAAGTAGTTCGGAACTACTAGTTCCACTTACATAAAAAAATACCTCACCACGCGGTGGTGAATTCAGTGGCGGCCTTGGAGGAGGGGGGCGAACCAGGCAACCGCCTGGGGCCTCGCAGTTACAGGGGCATCTTGCAGCTCCTTGGGGGACCGTTTTTTGGCACCTTACTTACAAAGCTGTTAAAAAAAAAAATTTTTGCTTCGCACGGGGCCCCGCGTGCTTTTTTTTGCTCGGCACACAACCTCACATTATATATGTTTTACTTTCGCCTGCGACTGGATATGTTCACGTTGTTTGCTGGCCTTTATAACCAAATATGGAGACTGTAAGGTTAGACAGAAAAACATTGGGATATTTAAAAATGAAAACTACACACACACACACACACACTCACGCCTGTTATCCCCGAAGGGGTAGGCAGAGGCACAACTAGTGCACCCACTTTTCGCCGTTATTCCGTCCCATGATGTGATAGGGGGCGAGCCTATCGCCGTATCGGACACAAATTCCAGACTCCGAGCTGATACTGAATAGAAAAACTCAATATCACTTTGCCCGACCCGGGGATCGAACTACAGTTATTGTTAAATTTAAATATAATAAAAAAAAATTAAAAAACATACTCATAAAAGTAAACAATCATACATGAACAAAATAATACACATTTAGGAAGTTAATAACCTAATTTTCAGTGAGTAATTTTGAAATATTACGAATATCTATTTTGTGTGATTTTACAATTTTTGCAAGTATTCTGCGAACTTTTTTTCTGTAATTATCCACTATAATAAATATTGTGTTTTAGAGATATTCTACTATGAGTTGTGTAATTCATGGTTGCAGAATTATTTGCAATCCAACATCTAGTGTGAAATTCCATAGGTAAGTTGATTGTAAACAAAGTTGTGTAGATATTTATAGCAAAAGTAATAAACACGTGGATGTTTTACAAATTACAATACTAAATAAATTCTTGTTTGAGAGCCATGGAATCAAAAATTAACGCTACATTCTGCGGGTGAGGTTTCTTCCTTAAATTTATTTTTAATATTCTAAAACTTCTGTGAAGAAGCCAACAAAACTATTAAAGTTTGCTAAAGATCACCATAATGTGCTCTCTTTCGGCAAATATATCTTTGAATTTATAAAAACAAAATTGTTTTCGGCGACTAAAGGTGTAATGTTAAAACAAAAGTCTTTATGTCATCACTATATGTAATTTTTCTTTGCTTGCTATTTGGAATATACTTTTAAAAAAAATCTCAAATGTTAGCAAAATTTCACTGCAAAATATTTTCAATTTCAGACTGTAAAGTATAATAATGAACAACTTTAGTAAGAAATAACTTGTCATTAATTTTCTTCTTTTATCTCTTCATCTTCTGCTGCAATACTTTCTTTTATTTCTTCTAATTTATTTCACGGGATGTCTTCACATTTACTGATATATTGAAATCTTTCAAGTCTTGACGTTTCAATGGTGGTTCATATTCATTTCGCTGACATATAATGTAAAAAGTAAATATCAATCAATAATAATATATTTAAGTACCTATATATTTTAGACAGAGGCAGAGGTGCCATTTAGTACACTCAGATATCACCCAATGTACCGCCGTTATAAAATTTGGTGGGTCGCAAGCTTAATGCCCTATCCTACTAATCTTACTAATATTATAAAGGCGAAAGTTTGTAAGAATGTCTGGATGTATGGATGTTTCTTTCATGCAAAAACTACTAAACGGATTTCGATGAAATATGGCACACGGGTAGATCATGTCCTGGATTAGCACATAGGCCACTTTTCATCCCAGTAAAATATAAACAGTGACTTTTATCCCGGAAAAACATTCACGCGGGCGGAGCCGCGGGCAAAAGCTAGTAAATAATAAAGTCTAAGTGGATCATAATTATACCAGTGAAATGATAAAAAATAATATACTTACAGCATGAGTTTCTGGTAATAAATAATTATTTTTGACATCTTCTGCCATATTCCGAGAAGTAGAAGACACATTATCACATTCAGAATCATAATCTTCTGTCTTTAAATGTAGACTAGTAATTCTTGCAGACATCAAATTGACCTTTTAATGGTATTTATATTTAACCACGTTTTTGCTTATCCAGATCTTTAAGAAATCTGTAAAGAGTAATACAAACTCGATTTTATTTTAAATAAAAGTTTCAATAAATCAATGCTGGATACACTGAGAACTCGATTGTAACTGTTGATCCTCAGTTTTTATTTACGATGATTATTTAAAGATTAATAAGCTTTATAATATTCATTAGTAAGGCGGCTAGTATTACAAATACTCTAGCACCATCGTGAAACCGGTCCACCAAAGCTTACACCATGGTCACCCTAGCCTCTTGTTTACATATACTATTTACAATACAAAAAATCACATTTAACATTACGTTAATATGAAAAAAGTAGTCATATATAAAGCAAATCACATTAAGCGAGGTTTTTCTACAGTTCATTTATAAAATATTCACGTATTTTATTACGATTCGTATAAATATTGATAAAATTATAATATTTACACAATATTGATTACAATAAACTTACCTGTAGAATTTCACACTAAATTATGGATATCAAATATTTCTGCAACCGTGAACTACACAATTCACATTAAAATATCACTAAAACACACTTATTATTGTAGATAATTACAGAGAAAATTTCGAAGTGAACATTTATTTGACAACTATATTGTCATCGAACTTAACGTTTTATAACAGTGTTGCCGAAATATGTATTCGCAATTACCAATTAAATGAGGAAATTTTGTTTAACTAAAATGTTAATAAGGATAAAAAACCTTAAGGATATCTTATTCAACAAGAATAATTCTGAAATGAAAATAGTACTTATATCATTATATAAGATATGTTGGAAATATTTATATATATATGATTGAGACGACAATAACGGTATTGATATTTTTTTATGGGTGGGGAAATAATCCGTAAGCTTTGGCAACATAGGTTAAAGAGTGAGTGAGATAGAAGACAGCTCAAAAGGTAATTTTTTTGTCTTCACAAAAATGTGTGTACCGAGCAAGAATCTTATACCCATATATGGATTTTTCATTCCGTTCAACAAACTGAAGAATAAAATGTGACGTCACAACTGTCTGCTGTCTCTCTCTTTAGAGTGACAAAGGTTTATTTTCAAAACCAGGACGTAACATAATTAACTGTCCATAATAATATGATATGATATAATATGGCTGCCTCGGTGGCGTAGTTGTATTATGGTACGACTGCAATGCTGAGATCTCGGGTTCGATCCCCGGGTTAGTCGGGTCGGGCAAAGTGATTATTTTCCACTCAGTATCAGCTCGGAGTCTGGAATTTGTATACGATAAGGCGATAGGCTCGCCCCCTATCACAGCATGGAACGGAATAACGGCAAAAAGTGGGTGCACTAATTGCGCCTCTGTCTACCCGGGGGATGAGAGGCGTGAGTGTGTAATAATATGATATCGCACCATAATATTTATTTTTATCTCTATAAAGTAATGCGGTTTAAATTAATTATGAAAACCAACTACAGCGGCTAGTAATAGTTGATATTTAAAAAATATAATTTGAGTTAGAAAGTTTATTCCAAACAAAATTGGCATATTTACATACTTTTTTGGTATGTGTAGTTCGGAACTACTAGTTCCACTTACATAAAAAAAATACCTCACCACGCGGTGGTGAATTCAGTGGCGGCCTTGGAGGAGGGGGGCGAACCAGGCAACCGCCTGGGGCCTCGCAGTTACAGGGGCATCTTGCAGCTCCTTGGGGGCCCGTTTTTTGGCACCTTACTTACAAAGCTGTTGAAAAAAATTATTTGCTTCGCACGGGGCCTCGCGTGCTTTTTTTTGCTCGGCACACAGCCTCACATTGTATATGTTTTACTTTCCCCCGCGACTGGATATGTTCACGTTGTTTGCCGGCCTTTATAACCAAATATGGAGACTGTAAGGTTAGACAGAAAAACATTGGGATATTTAAAAATGAAAACTACAGTTATTGTTACATTTAAATATAATAAAAAAAAATAAAAAACATACTCATAAAAGTAAACAATCATACATGAAAAAATAATACACATTTAGGAAGTTAATAACCTAATTTTCAGTAAGTAATTTTGAAATATTACGAATATCTATTTTGTGTGATTTTACAATTTTTGCGAGTATTCTGCGAACTTTTTTTCTGTAATTATCCATAATAATACATATTGTGTTTTACAGATATTCTACTATGAGTTGTGTAATTCATGGTTGCAGAATTATTTGCAATCCAACATCTAGTGTGAAATTCCATAAGTAAGTTGATTGTAAACAAAGTTGTGTAGATATTTATAGCAAAAGTAATAAACACGTGGATGTTTTACAAATTACAATACTAAATAAATTCTTGTTTGAGAGCCATGGAATCAAAAATTAACGCTACATTCTGCGGGTGAGGTTTCGTCCTTAAATTTATTTTTAATATTCTAAAACTTCTGTAAGAAGCCAACAAAACAATTAAAGTTTGCTAAAGATCACCATAATGTGCTCTCTTTCGGCAAATATATCTTTGAATTTATAAAACAAAAATGTTTTCGGCGACTAAAAGTGTAATGTTAAAGCAAAAGTCTTTATGTTATCACTATATGTAATTTTTTTTTGCTTGCTACTTGGAATATACTTTTAAAAAAAATCTCAAATATTAGCAAAATTTCACTGCAAAATATTTTCAATTTCAGACTGTATAATCATGAACAACTTTAATAAGAAATAACTTGTAATTAATTTTCTTCTTTTATCTCTTCATCTTCTGCTGCAATACTTTCTTTTATTTCTTTAAACTTATTTCACTGGATGTCTTCACATTAACTGATATATTGAAATCTTTCAAGTCTTGACGTTTCAATGGTGGTTCATATTCATTTCGCTGACATGTAACGTAAAAAGTAAATATCAAGCAATAATAATATATTTAAGTACCTATACATTTTAGACATAGGCAGAGGTGCCATTTAGTACACTCAGATATCACCCAATGTACCGCCGTTATAAAATTTGGTGGGTCGCAAGCTTAATGCCCTATCCTACTAATCTTATTATATTATAAAGGCGAAAGTTTGTAAGAATGTCTGGATGTATGGATGTTTTTTTCATGCAAAAACTACTGAACGGATTTCGATGAAATATGGCACACGGGTAGATCATGTCCTGGATTAGCACATAGGCTACTTTTCATCCCAGTAAAATATAAACAGTGACTTTTATCCCGGAAAAACACATTCACGCGGGCGGAGCCGCGGGCAAAAGCTAGTAAATAATAAAGTCTAAGTGGATCATAATTATACCAGTGAAATGATGAAAAATAATATACTTACAGCATGAGTTTCTGGTAATAAATAATTATTTTTGACATCTACTGCCATATTCCGAGAAGTAGAAGACACATTATCAGATTCAGAATCATAATCTTCTGTCTTTAAATGTTGACTAGTAATTCTTGCAGACATCAAATTGACCTTTTAATGGTATTTATATTTAACCACGTTTTTGCTTATCTAGATCTTTAAGAAATCTGTAAAGAGAAATACAAACTCGATTTAATTTTAAATAAAAGTTTCAATAAATCAATGCTGGATACACTGAGAACTCGATTGTAACTGTTGATCCTCAGTTTTTATTTACGATGATTATTTAAAGATTAATAAGCTTTATAATATTCATTAGTAAGGCGGCTAGTATTACAAATACTCTAGCACCATTGTCAAACCGGTCCACCAAAGCTTACACCATGGTCACCCTAGCCTCTTGTTTATATACACTATTTACAATACAAAAAATCACATTTAACATTACGTTAATATGAAAAAAGTAGTCATATATAAAGCAAATCACATTAAGCGATATTTTTCTACAGTTCATTTATAAAATATTCACGTATTTTATTACATTTCGTATAAATATTGATAAAATTATAATATTTACACAATATTGATTACAATGAACTTACCTGGAGAATTTCACATTAAATGATGGATGCCAAATATTTCTGCAACCATGAACTACACAATTCACATTAAAATATCACTAAAACACACTTATTATTATAGATAATTACAGAGAAAATTTCGAAGTGAACATTTATTTGACAACTATATTGACATCGAACTTAACGTTTTATAACAGTGTTGCCGAAATATGTATTCGCAATTACCAATTAAATGAGGAAATTTTGTTTAACTAAAATGTTAATAAGGATAAAAAACCTTAAGGATATCTTATTCAACAAGAATAATTCTGAAATGAAAATAGTACTTATATCATTATATAAGATATGTTGGAAATATTTATATATATATGATTGAGACGACAATAACGGTATTGATATTTTTTTTATGGGTGGGGAAATAATCCGTAAGCTTTGGCAACATAGGTTAAAGAGTGAGTGAGATAGAAGACAGCTCAAAAGGTAATTTTTTTGTCTTCACAAAAATGTGCGTACCGCGCTCTCCAGTAGTTATATTATAAACTTCTTGGTACCGAGGCCTCCAGTAGATATATTATAAACTTCTTGGTGTAAACGTTCCATGCAACGCTACACTCGTTTTCGGGCATGTCCTTTATCAGTTCCGTTGGATACGAACCTCAAACGTATCCACTATCCAAGTACTTAATTTGTGACAATTGTATTTTTGTAAACATACAACAAAACTCTGTGAATAAATTTCACGTTTCCTGCAACAGCAAACACGAAATAAATTACAATTTTCAACGAAAAAGTGTATGTTTTTAACAACGCTCAACTCTCCGGCAAATGTGCTTTTGCAAGTAAAACAAATAGTACGGCCTGAATACTTTTCAATTCAATCAGACGTGAGGGTAATTTTTATGTGCGGTTCGTAGAAGTTAATAATAATTAAGTCAATATTGATTTTATATTTTTATAGAATCCCGAAAAAGAAACAGTCGAAAGCGGGATTTGAACCCACGACCTCCGGCGTACCGTGCCAGTGCTCTTCCAATTGAGCTATTCCAAAAATATAAAATTCTGGATTTCTGGATTACGTTTTACTACCTGTAGTAAAACGTAATCCAAATTTAATTTGGGAGCGGAACATTTATCAACTATATTTGTTTGTACTTCCATTTGGAAATATATAGGATACACTATAAAATCAAATGATGTAATATCGATATAATACTTATTGTGATATAGAACTTATCAAAGTATTCATAAACTCCAATGCAAAATTTTACTTTTCCTACGAATACTTTAAAATCACTATTCACTACCATATCATTACCCTACTAATGTAAAATCATTAAGTCTACGATTAGCCTCTTAATAGTTCGTTAACGTCTGTGACAAGCAAAACCGCAACCGTGTTCATAAACAATAATCTGCTAACGTCACTTTTAGTATCTTGTTAAATACTTATAAATTAGGGACAATTGGTTTGAACTGTGAATAAGAGTTCGCCTGAAATTTCTATAGTCGACTGGTGTCGAAGCATAAAAATTACTTCTGCTTTGCACCCACTCAACTATCTCATAAATGGCCAAGGAATTAAAATGCGTATTATAATGTATAAGCTCAATGTGGCGAAGACCGTCAGACGCACAGAACAGGGATATTGACAAGTCAGACGTTATTTTAACTAAAAAAATAATATAAAAAAAAGCAAAACAAAAAACCCGACTCCGTCAAGATGGAAACAAGATTTTAATTTGAATGTTTTATTTTGGTTTTGAATAATCTTAGTTGACAGTGTTCACAAACGCTGTCGGAGGCATAACACGCTCAATTCTCATAATTTGGTTGTTGATGTAGGTAGAGCACCAAAATCTCGGACTGAGCAAATGCCTCCGACTGCATTTATGAGCACTATCAACTAAGATGTAAATTCATAAGAGGTAGAAAAGATTTACAATTTCGTATACAAGGCTGCCATCGTTGTAGCCATTTAGAATTTGTCGTAATTCTTATTATATGGTCTTATCTAACAGACTGTCTTCGCCACATTGACCTTATGCCGGAATATAATAAGTAATAAACATTTTCATACTGTAAGTTTATAATCGTTACCTTTAATATTAAAGGCGGCTTATTTTCAAAAAGGAGGAGGTTCTCAAAAGGACGGTTACCTAATTTTTATGAATGTACTCCAATGAATATAAAATTTGTGGATCGATTTCAATTGAACTTTTTGATATGATAAAAGCATCTCTCGCGGAGCTAACAAAAGGCATTACCTTGGTTTCAGTTTTATATTCGACAATAATTATAATATAAATTAACCTTGTTCCAGGACTCTAAAGATAACGTTGAACTTACGCAACACCCTTGGTGCGTGCGTTGTGTTCGTACGTAATATGAATGCTTGATCAAGGATATCTTATGAATGCTAAGTCGGAAATTATGTGAATCACATTGTATCAGCTATATGAAATGAAAATGTAAAGATATATCTAATAGCATGATATATTGGCGTAAATCTCAATACGCCTTTCCATAGACATCGTCAGGAAACCACGTACAGATATGATGTATATTTTTTTAGTATCTTAAGATACAGAGTGATAAAAAAATATATTTATATCTCGATACAAGTGAGTCAATCGAGACGTGTACCAATGGAATGAAGGCATTCCTTGCTCACTGTGTGTGATACTTTAATATAATTTAAACCTATACATGCTGGGATGTAATGTACATTATAGCTGCCATGTGTGACAGGCCTTATTTTAAAGGACATTTTCCTGTACATAGATATTTACAAAATAAAAAACATCCAAACATCTCCACAACGTGCGAAATAAGGTTTCGTAAGAAATTAAATAAAAAAAAAGGAGCGATGTCATTTGCATTTCTATTCGTAATATATATTTTACAGTTTTCATCCATTTCTCTAATAATATAATAATGTCTGTAATTTTTGGGGCAGAAATTTTTAATGCAGAAGTAGCATGCGTGTAGCACCTACTCATACTTAAAAGTTTTCATATTTGTCCTGACAAAGTCACTTGGAGATATATTCAGATTCGTACATACATACATATACACTCACGCCTGTTATCCCCGAAGGGGTAGGCAGAGGCGCAACCAGTGCACCCACTTTTCGCCGACATTCCGATGATGTGATAGGGGGCGAGCCTATCGCCATATCGGGCACAAATTCCAGACTCCGGACTGATACTGAATAGAAAAACTCAATATCACTTTGCCCGACCTGGGGATCGAACCCGAGACCTCAGCTTTGCAGTCGTACTGTAATACAACTACGCCACCGAGGCAATCTCAGATTCGTGTTAATATTAAAATAGATTACAAACCTTGAGAAGTGTGTAAAGCTAATTACGCGAAGTGTTAATATCGTCCCGTCCACAGGGGGCGGCACAGGGGCGCCAGGTGGATCACTCGGTAATTCCGAAACAAAATAGCGGTTGCTCTACATCTCTACTAACATAATAAGCTATTCAAATTTAAACGCGTAGCCTGGGATAACATAACATTATGTACAAACTGAGTAAAGAAATAAAACGATAACAATTACTTATAACGCCTTTATAATAGTTAAAATCGTATGTTGCTCTACTTCTTATCTAACTAATATTATAAATGAAAATGTTTGTAATCGTGGGAATACTCGAATTTCTCATCAGATTTTTTTGTAGGTAACGCTGCCGTTGTAGCTACAACTTTTTGTAGCGGGAAAGCTTTCCCGCGGTCGAAGAGAAGTTACGCCCAATGCACGAATTGAGTACTTAATATAAAAAAAAAGTACCTAAAATTAGCAGTAGGTAGTTTTTTGTGTCGTGTTACCCTACCTATTTTAGCGAAATTACTTATATTATGACAAATACAACCTACCCATACCTAACCTACTTATTTAATACACATAATTGATACAACAAAAACAGAATTAATTTCTATTACGATGTCTGGCAAAATTGAGAATAATAATCTCACAAGATTGGCTTTAGAAAAATCGTAAATGATAGCTTTCGTAAAATTATGTCAAACGTATTAAATGTCGTATCTGTTAAAAAAATATTAGATTATTTATAAGATTGACTCTTCAATTAACTTGCTTGAAATTAAAATTAATGACTGTACCTTTCGTATGAAAATTTTCAGACAGCCCTGGATTAAAATATAGAGCACTAGCTTTTGTTCGCTGCTCCGCCCGCATTAAAAAGTTTTTCCGGGATAAAAGTCCCGGTTTATACCGGGTGGAAGGGAAACGCTCTCGGAAACGAATACAGGTGATAGTATTGGTGATTCCTGACGTGATGGCACTAAAAAAATCGCGATCGCATTGTTACAATTTTAGTAGGATTTTCTCAAATTTCTGTACAGCTTCACGTATGGATAGATAAATCAAACTATTACTCTGAAAAACATAGTAAAAAAGGTCAATATTTCAAAAAAATCGTAATGTAACACGTACATCAGCTGACGGGTTAACGACCGCGGGCCGGTCCCGGCGCAGCGCGACGGCCGCCCAGTTCTTTGTACGCTTTACATTGCGCGCGCATGAATTACGGAAATACTAAAACCGTAAGTATTATCGCTTAGCTTTGCAAATGAATATAGGTTTTCGTTAATGCTATGGTTCTTCTCTCTTACCCTTCCGGTATAGAGAGCGTTTCCCTTCCACCCGGTATTTTCCCGGGATAAAAAGTAGCCTATGTGTTAATCCAGGACGGATGATCTACCCGTGTGCCAAATTTCATCAAAATCCGTTCAGTAGTTTTTGTGTGAAAGAGGAACAAACATCCAAACATCCATACATCTATACATCCATACATTCTTACAAACTTTCGCCTTTATAATATTTGTAGGATTGGCTACTTTTTGTACCGGTAATAGAACAGTATAATAATTTTAATCTGCGAAAGGTTTTTCACGCTGGCACCTACGCCATATAATATAATAAACGGCAGAATATAGTAACAGTCGGCCTAACCAAATAAGGTTGTTTTAACTTGTCACCATTTTGCTATACTTTATTCTTTGCAATTATAATTAAAGACTCCTAGAACTAAAAACAATAGTCATACTATTGATTCGGACAGTGTAATTAACTAATTACCGGATAAACATTATAAATAAATAGTTACTAATACTGGCCTCTGTTTATAACAGAGATAATTAACACAATCAGAGTCAATGTTCGCATACGCATTGCAAACTGACGCCAACAATAACGATTTAGGAAATAAAACGTAGATAAATTCTAATAGAACGGTTTATTATTAATTATGTTTTAGCAGGTCGATCACCTTGGTACCAATTCTAAAGCAAGATACATAATATGTATATGTTGATAGTAACAAAAACTACGAGTACGAAATACTTTTTACCTTTTTTTTAATTAGACAGTGTTGACACAATGAATTTGCAACATACATACTACATTATAATATGTAGGGTATTTGCTATAGAGATGTTTATATAATTGCATAGTGTATATGTTTTATATTTATTACTTTTAAAGACATTATTTAATATGTGTATATTATTGTATTTATTTTCGTATTCTTTACATATTTCGACATTATGTTTAAGTTCAATTTCGTGCACCTATTATGTTTGCAGCGCCTCAGCTCGACTGGTCAAGAATGCCTTCGGCACTAACATTTATTTATAACCTTTACATAACTATATATAGAGTGCAAATAAATAAATAATACACATAGACAATCTCGTTGCAGGCATTGAACCTGCCACGTAAATTAGAAGTACTCAAAGTCAAACTTCAAATCAAGTGATAACATACGGCACTGAGACGTGACCTCTGACTATGGGCCGCCTAAGACGGCTCACGGTCACTCAGCGAGCTATGGAGAGGACTATGCTAGGTGTTTCTCTACGCGATCGAATCAGAAATGAGGAGATCCGTAGAACGAAAGTCACTGACAAAGCCCAGCGGATAAGCAAGGTGAAGTGGCAATGGGTAGGGCACATAGTTCGAAGAAATGACGGCAGATAGGGAAGAAAGGTTCTCGAGTGGAGACCACGTACTGGCAAGCGCAGCGTCGACCGTCCACGTGCAAGGTGCACAGACGACTTGATAAAGGTCGCAGGAACAGGCTGGATCCAGGCCACTTTTGACAGGTCCGTCTGGAATTTTTTGGGGGAGGCCTATGTTCTGCAGTGGACGTCATGTGGCTGATGATGATGATGATGGGGAAAATATATTCCAATCAAAGAAATGTCCACATACCAACCTTCCGAGACAAACTAAAACTTTGTGATTTATTGAAATTTAAACTCATGAATAATTTATTCTTTGCACAATTGTCAATAAATTGGTCATAAAATTCACCAATTTCCATTATTCGGATAACTTATTGAATACTCTAGAAAGCGGCCAGCGGCGTAGATAATATCAGAGTTCCTTTATTATTCACTACAGTCTGCAGTCGAAAACACATCGCGGTCAATATATGGCTAGGTCATTAAGTTAGCCTAGTGTATAGAGTCAGAAATTAAAGCCTACTTTCGAGGGAGCAAGGCGATGATTGGGGCATGATAACATCCCGGAGTGACGGCTTAAGTCTTAACGTGCTCGTCGAGGCAGGGAAGGATTGGAGATTTTCATCCATCCGCAGCCTGTCCGGGCCAATTGCGTTCGATATTCCACCAAAAACGTACTCTATTGTTGTTCACCATTAAACGCTCTTATATGCGTGTGATTGCATGATTGTGTGAAATATTGCAGCGTTATAGGTGTTTAATATTTTAGATATATCATTATAACGAATGGCTAGTAGCCATTTTCTAAGAAACATAATAAACTCATTTGCAAAAAAAACGGGCACCTAAGCAATGAACCATTTCAAATGTTACTATTGGTTTGTTTGATAATTATAGGTAGTTTTACTTTCACAATTTTGTAAATTAATAAGCAAATAATCGTTTTCGTCAGTATTATCATAAAATTTTGATAAAATTTATGGGTTTTAATGCTAAAGTTCACTAGTAGTGTATGCTCGCTAGTAGTGCATATGCTCGTGAAGTAAAAGTTAACAAAGATTTTTGTTTGTTTTTTCTTTAATAAAGTAAAAGCAGATAAATGTTTAGTATCGAGTGTGACCCCCTCTAGCTGAAATCACAGCTTGAATTCGTCTGGGTATGCGAGCGAGGATATCCCGGATACTTGCTTGCGGAATACGTTCCCACTCCGCGGTAATCACATTCTTCAGCTCTCTGATGGTTTGCGGAGCCGGTTGTACTGATCTCACGCGTCGTTTCAGAACGTCCGAGACATGCTCTATAGGATTGAGGTCGGGACTTCGAGCTGGCCAATCCAAACGACGAATGTCGACCTCTTGCACATACGCTTCCACATCGCCAGACCGGTGGGCGCGAGCGTTGTCGTCCATAAAAATTGAGTCTTCACCTAAAGCGGCCAATGCGGGTTGTGCATGAGGAATAAGAACTTCCGTTATGTATCGATGTCCAGTCAGTGAGCCGTTTTCAATGAAGACTAACTCTGTACGATCCATTGAATTTATTCCTGCCCAAAACATAACAGAGCCCCCACCATAAGGTGCGATTTCTTCAAAACAAGCCTCTGCAAAGCGTTCTCCTCGTCTTCGTAGCACTCGCCGACGTCGATCTTCACCGAACAGAGATATCCTGGCTTCATCGGAGAACAATACCCTATTCCAGTCTTCTTGAGTCCATGACTCACAATTTCGAGCAAACCTAAGCCTGGCAACTCTGTGCTCACGGAGTAACTTAGGGCCGCGGGCCGGGCGATGACTGCGTATATTGGCCGCGAGCAGCCTCCTCCTGACCGTCCATAGACTAATATGCACATTTCTTACTTCTTCGAGGTTGTTCTTAAGGTCCACATACGAAGACTTGCGATTTCTCAATGAGCGACTCACAAGAAAACGATCATCCCGTGGTTGGGTACATGGTTTTCTTCCAGAACCAGGCCTTCTCTCGACGGAACCGGTGTCTTGATACCGCTGCCAGGTCCTTTGAACCGTCGAGCGACTCACACTTAGCCTCTGAGCCACGAAGCATTGGCTGCAGCCCTCTTCGAGCAGCGCAATAATTTTGGTAGCTTTTACCACTTTCTCTAACATTATTGAGACAGCTAAACAGCAATAAATGAAGCTTTGACAATTAAGAATATGAAATAAATTCATAAAAATTGACTAAAAGTTATGAAAACCGATATTATGGAACTTCGCACCAAAAATGTAGGATAAAAAGTGGTTTTCTGTAAAAACGAGCATCAAACGAAAATTTTAATTTAGAACGTACTGTTTTAAACACCACGGCATTTTTAAAACCGGCCAGTAACATGTACAAGTGATTGAAGTCATTTTGGTACGGTATTTTTTTAAAAAAGAATTAAAATCCAAACCGCCCGTTTTTTTTGCAAATGAGTGTATTAATAAACATTAAGACCGGGTATTTTCAACTGTTGTTAGGGTAATCATCGGTGGTATTAAACTGGCTTTGCTCACAGGGCTTCGAGTGCGCCTGGTACTGCAAGCGCGTCCAGCTTAATAAGACCCTGACAAAAAGATAACTACTGTTGAAAAAACGGAGCCTTAATGTACATAATATGTTACATAATTAATACTTATTATGTAAATACATCATTTATATATTAAAAAACCCAAGTACATACAGAATACAGACAAGAGTAATACGTATTACAAAGCCGTTATAATACCAAAAGTGGGTATAGCACAATTTATGACTATTTATTGGTGATTACAAAGTGTATAGGTACTGCCGAGGCATTAAGTTTAGTTGCTTTTAAATATAAAAAAAATACTGGAAAACGCAAGGAATAAGCATAATTATAGACCACATTTTTTTATTTAAATATTTGGCAGTTTTTTTAGCTCGTAACATCAATAGGTTAAACATTTAATTACTATAAAATTACAATCTTTACTCTGGGTAAATGGGAGACGTAACCGGATGAGTCCATCACAAGCGTCGCGCGTTTCCCGTGTTACGAGGAAATATATCGAGAGAAGTATGAGATAGGCTGAGATAGATCTAAGACAACACATACGACGCTATGGAAGCAGCTAGTAAAATAACAAGATACCAAACAAAATTAATTCCGCATACGTATGAAACTCAAAAAGAGAAAAAAAAATGATTAAAACTGGGCTGTTTCACACACTGTCAGCTGCTGTGGCGTCTATAAAAAATTGTGGATTTCATACTTTAAAAAGTGCACGGACCAATGGCTACGGGCTAACGTCAAATCAAAAGACCACGCGCGTCACAGAACCCCATCCGCTGCGTTTTCCCATACCCGCGACTAATTATTGTAGTGTGTCGCCCTCATTCGACCGCGCTAAATGGAGACGGCCGTGTTCCGTATTAACCGATCCAGAGGACGAAATCACTCTGACCATCCGCCGTAAGAACGAGTTCATGAAACTCCAACACTCCACAAGACCGCAGTTCCGTCCTCGCCGTCGAGGACCTCGCCGCGTTCCCCGGCGCTATATAATAATAATTATGATAAACTAAAAATAAACTTTTCTATCGCCAGATGAACTTAGCCATGAGATGACCCTATTACGTTACTAATTACTATGAAATATTACTACAGTTTCATAATGCAAGAAGGATTCTTAGCGGGAAATATGTAGCAAGTACAGTCAGCCACATAAATAGCTGAACAAATTCAAAACTTCAAATCGCGTCTACGCTTTCTTGTTCTTAGCCATTTTTGTTTTTTCTTCACAAAAATAAAATAAAGATCATTAACTTTACTTACCACAAAGAAAAAGTAATGTTTCAATTAAACTTAACGCGTGAAGGTTCAGCTACTTCTGTGGCTGACTGTACCTCATGAGACGCAATGATGTTCTTAGAATTCCGTACACGCATTTGGAGATGAGGAAGCGTATAAGATTACTTAAATGCATCTCCGTGTATGTAAGCGTCTTTTTTTCGGTAACAATTAACTATTAACAATGAATAATTTGATCTATAGTTTGATGTAATGTTGTTAGCTAAATTAAATAAATTCGTGCTTAAAAAAATCGGCCCACTACAATAATGGTCAAAGCTTATGAAGGAAAAAACACAACTACTGCTAATCCCAGCAAGATATACCAACGAAGATCGGTGAATTGAATTTTTATGAGTAAGTTTTATTTTTGTTTTTCATTTAGGAACTGCCTACAAAAAATGTAAGTGTTGGATCAATATCCTACTAATATTATAAACGAGAGAGTTTGCACCAATGTATGGATGTATACATACATAAACATGTTTGTTACTCTTTCACGCAAAAACTGCTGAACGGATTTCGATAAAATTTGGCAAACGAGTAGATCATGTCCTGAATTAACACATAGACTACTTTTATCCCGGGAAAACATAAAGCGGGACTTTTATCCCGGAAAAACTTTATAACGCGGGCGGAGCCGCGGGCAAAAGCTTTTGAATATGAATTAAGACCAGCAGATAACGTAAACAGTGGTTGCCTGTTGTATAATGAGGCGATATCAGATATTTTAAGCAACTACATTTATTTATCCTTATGCTATAAAAATACTTTTATAAAACCGTAGTACAATTCATATAAGGTAATCGATAAGAAGCGTGCTTTACACAAATTCGATAGCAATTATCACACACTAATGTCTATAAGAATATCGATTACAGTTAGATAGATCGAGTCCACACCGTGGGTGAGACCGTTGAGACGTAATATAACCGATATTAAAAGCTTGAATAAAACTAATCATTTCAAATAAATAATCTGCAAAAGTCTAAACAAATATGCAAATGAACTTACCTTTATGCGTGTTCCCGTGCAGTATTCTCTGTATTTCACCAGCTTCTGAACCACTTTCAGACTCGGAGTAAACAGACTGTCCAGTAGGCACATGAATAATTTTTCCATTATTCGCGACTCGTAAAGTTTGTCCCGCACCAACACTCGTAGTCCTCACCGGCGGCCGCGGCGGGCCGCGCGATTCACTAACTTTAACGTATTGCGGATACTCGTTTGCGTTAACTAGCTTCCTAGAGCTATTTGCTTCATTCACTACACTTCCACAGGTATTTAACGCACGTTGTTCTTCAAAACTGATCCGCTTGTCATTTCGATCTAATGGCAATGTGACTCGGTTGTACATTTTTCTTTCTTGTAGCAAGATCGGCGATGTTGTTCTGATGTTCAGGTTATCCAGTTGTCTATAAACTATTTCGGAATCAACTGGCGGCCGGTTCTTTATAAATGTGTCAGTGCGCCTTTCTGGAACGCCACGTGCAAACGGTACCGGAGAGTAAATAGGTTGATTCATATAATTTCTTAAATCGTTACCACGCGGTAAACTGCAACTTCTAGGCTCCATCACTACTGAATTAGGCGTACTACAATTAGAAATTGTATAAGATACTTTTTGTGTAGCTGGATTTCTCATAGAGGATTGTCTCAGAAAATATTCATCTTCTTTCTGTTTCATCTCTTTTAATTTCTGCCAGTAAAATGCTTCTACTTTTTGTCTCGTCTTTTCTTTGTCCATTTCTTCGAATTTCTGAGATTCTTTAGGTAAGGTCGAAATCGGTGTAGATCTGTGACTAACTACTGGCGTTGGTGATGGAGTCGATTTGTTACGATTAATAATTCTGTTAAGAGAGTTTCTCTTTTCTTCAGCTTCAATCATGTTTTTTCTTACATGTTCGTATGGTGAAACAGTTTTTGGCATATTTGGAATCTTATGATTTACCGGCATGGGTGATGTCGGTGCTGAGTAATTGTAAGGCTTTGCAACGTTCACTTGATTAGCGGTCTTTTTAGCATTGGGTTTAACTTGATCTTTATTGTTGTCAAGAGACAGACTTCGAGCTCTAGTTGGCTGTATAGTTCGTACATCTGCTTCTTTCTTCGGTGATATGAGGAATTTAGTACTGACTCGTTTAATTTCCGCGCCGACAGAAGCTGGATTTGCTTGTGCTTGGGACGCTTTATAAATTTCAATTTCATCGAGTGGCGATATCTTGTCCGTTAATTTTTCTAAAGAGTGATAATATACATCCGGATATTTCGAGCTATTATAACTGTGATTTATCGGTGGGTGAACCATTTCGTTATGCGGCTTTGGTGGCACCTGCGGTCGAGCTGCGTAATTGACGTAATCTTTTTCTGTATTTCGGGCCTCTAAATTGTTTGCGAGCGTATTTCTGATTTTAACACTCTCCGAAACTAATGTACTACTCGATGAATGATTACTTGGTATATCAATATTCAACGTTTTATTATCATTGCGCCCATTCGAAGTAGCTAAATTCTCATATATTCGTTCGCTATCTTCGTGGGCATATTTATCGGATCTTATCGCGCGCGGATTTTGATATTGATTATTTGTTGACACATCATTGACACCTTTGAAGGTCGATTGTGTATCTTTACTGGTCTTCTCCTTGGATTTGCTTGAGAAAAACAAGGGAAACAATTTCCGGAAACTGCCATTTTTCTTCTTAATATTATCAGACATATTTATCCGCAGTAGTTATGTATCCTGAAAAAAAAAAACAAGTTTATTAAAAACAAAGCTCAGGAGCATTTACAACTCTTTTAAAAAAGTTACGGTTGTTTTGGTAGCTTTTTACAAAAACCGAAAAATTTCGAAACAACCAATCAATTGCTTTCAGAACTTTAATAGCAAAAATCTACAAGATCAATTTTCACGTAAACACTCCAGAACTAGTTAGTATTGTTGAATATAATTGATTCGTAGATTGAGGTTTATTAAACGTAACATCGGAGTCTGGTTACTGTCGGTACCAAGGTCAAGGTATAATGTTCCTACGCTACGGTACGCATGCCTACGTTCCTACCTGCCTATAATCATCATCACTACAAAGAATAAAACAAAGTCGCTTCTCGCTGTCTGTCCCTATGTATGCTTAGATCTTTAAAACGACGCACGGGATTTTGATACGGTTTTTTTAATAGATAGAGTGATTCATCGGGAAGGTGTTTTATGTACTTTTAGCCCGCAAAAACTTATTAACGCGGGCGAAGCCGCGGGCAAAAACTGCAATTATTCTTCCATATATTGAACCAAAAACATTACTGACATCGCGTCAGGAGACTTCTTAACTAAATAACATAATACTACTAATATTATATAGGCGAAAGTTTGTAAGAATGTGTTTGTTCCTGATGTTTGTTCCTCTTTCACGCAAAAACTACTGAACGGATTTCGATGAAATTTGGCACACGGGTAGATCATGTCCTGGATTAACACATAGGCTAACTTTTATCCCGGTATAAAAATATAAACCAGGACTTTTATACCAGAAAAACTTTTTAATGCGGGCGGAGCCGCGGGCAAAAGCTAGTATTATATAATTGTTGCAGAAGAGGATTTAATTAAAATATGGCTTTGAATAAATGCACTTATTTTAGCTACCAGAATACTATTTTAGATTAAAAGAAACGAACCGAGTTCGATGAAATTGCTATGGAGATAGTTTGAGATCCTGGGAAGGACATGGGAGTTGGGAGACACTTTTTATCCCGGGAAAATGTAAAGCGGGACTTTTGTCTTAGAAAAACTTTTTCACGCGGACGGAGCCGCCAGAAACAGTCTAGCACCTTATACAAAAGATGTGAAAAGTTCCGTTTACCACTCTATGACTCGCTGCTGGCCATGGTGCTTCGAACATAGCGACCGCGGAGTTTTGTTTGCCATGCCAGTGTAGGATGTATAATTATTGTTGCATTATAGAGTTAGGGACTGGCAACACTTTCACGCTGGGGCGAAAGATCAATAGCTCTAGCATATTATGGACAGCGGCTGCTAACGTTGGGGTATCATGGTAATTTGCATTTCCCCACAAGAATAAAAAAGGTACGTAATTGGTACATTTTTATGCTATAAGTACTTAAAACAACAATAAAAATGTCTAGAGTCGACGCCTGCAGGATCTAATGAAGTAACTAAATTTTTGCACATTTGTAGTATTATTTTTACTATAATACTTTGTCCAGTTCAAACGATAATAACAATAATAGCAAAGATAAGAACTGATAATGGAGTGGAAATTTTAAAGGCGTGTCTGTGGGGTTTGGACTGATATAAGGTTATCTATATCTACCTACTCTTATGCATCAGCACTTAAACGGATGAAACAGAGGGAAATTGAAACATCGAATCGACTGTGATTAAAAGTATGGAGTATCAAGATATCTTTAACAGAGCTTAATATATATTTATTTATTAAATTTAAAAAATGAAAATCGTTTATTGTTTTAATCTCCACAAATTACTTTTTATAATTTAACAACTTGGCGTAGTAAATAGGAATAAATGCGTGCGTAATCATTGATGGAACTGTAGGTAGTACAACTTTTATTACTGTACGTGTATTTCCTCAAAATAGGAAATTTATTTCGAGATCTACAAAAAAAATTAATTACCATCCAAGTAAGGCTCAGTCGTCCGGCAACTAGGAATATTATACCTATTTATCATGAGCACGAGCGCAAGCAGACACTCGCTTACACATACAAAACTAAGTAAATACATTATTAACAAAAAATAAAACCGAATTCTAGAACCACTTTCAAACAGTGTAAAGTAAATTACGGCACCGACTTCAAATATCAAACCGCAAAGAAAATTACATTTACGTAATCCTATGCAAAAATAATAATTTAAATCAGTTGGGGTAAAACATTATCGCTGAAAAATATATGGCAATTATCGCCTCGGTACTATTTAGGGGAGCTAGAACAGCTTAGTAGCACATAATAACCAACCGAACGAGAACCTATGCGTACGCATAAACAAAAGTACCAGAAAAATAGCAGGTAAGTACATTTTTAATCAGTAAAACTGAATTCAATCTGCACTTAAATGCTGTGTTTGGAAAATCAATTTGTATAACATACGTTTCAATTTTACTTTAAATAATCATTTACAATAATTAATACATTTTATTTTGTGAAATTATAAATGGTTCAAGTGGTGGTAAAAGACTATCGTCTGTTCACAGTGGTCTAGACATTTAGGAAAGATGTGACCACACGAGTTCAAGGGTCGGATTTATGGCTTTTGCTGCATTACTTCATAAACATGGTAAACGGCTGAAAATTATTTGCTGAAACATTCTGACCTTGATAATGATAATCCTAAACCTTGGCTGGATTCCACGTTAGGTGATAACTCGAACTAAATAGAAATACATGACAGAACCTTTGTAGTCCAAACAACGGTCTACACTGTAGACTCTACAGTGTCTATACAATATTATTTCTGAAAGATAAAATGCAAAGCACGCCGTAATGCACTGAAAGTATGTATGCACATGCAGAGTACGTCGATCTGAGAACTGTGAAACATTTTGCGTCCGGTCTCTCTGTATACGTCAGTAGATGAATTCGCTCTACTATACATGAACTATGCACACATGAATGTTGTTACTCAAATGCGATTTATTATGCTTTTCTTTTTTTTTATTATAACACTATTGCACTACAAAATTATTTTTGTCCGTAGTTATCCGTGACACGACATTCTTTAGTTTATAACGAATTTATAATTAAATGTACGTCTAAACTTACGTACCTACTATTTTTATCACGAATGTGCTATACCATTTTCAAAAAAGAAAGAAAATTAAGTATCTTCTTTTTAAATTAATACTCTGAAAAAGTGTCCAATAAGTATTACAACAAAGAAAATTATAATAATGACATCGTAATTTCGAAGTAAGTATAGATTGTGTAGATTCTCGGTATTTTGACCGGGAGAAGTTTCGAATATCTAAATCTGAATCAGTTTCAATATACTCGTAGTTACATGTTTCTCTTCTATGTTCATTTTAAATGTCTGTGAACTTTGTGTAATCGAATTATAAAATTAGCTATTATTCATAACTTAACTGTCCTACGACGACTGTTTCTTTGTTAATAATACATTAAGAAATCTAGAAAACAAAAACGCATCGCGCTTTTGATTGGCACGTGATCGTTCCTAAAACTAAACATAATTCTTTCTGCTTGAAAAAGTTTATAGCGCCGTCTAGAGATGAATAAGGGCAGGAAGATAGGTTCGTGCATACTACATGGTTACAAAAGATAATTAAGTTTAGTGTCTAAATACGAAATTTAATTGATTACCACATTTTATTCTCCTGATTGTTTTATAGACGTAGGTACCAGTAGTAGCGATAACGCGTTTTTGACCGACTTCAAAAAGGAGGTTCTGTATTCGATCCGTATGTATGTATGTATGTTTGTATGTATGTAAATTTGTATGGCCGCGAGTTTCTCAAAAACTACTGATCCGATTTGGATGTGGTTTCCGATGTTCAAATGTATAGTTTTCAGGGAAGGTTTTAGTATATAATTTATGAAGATCTTCGTAAATACACAATGGAACTCTTCAATAACTAACAGCAGATGACTCGCGAATGCTGCAATCGTATATGTATGATGTATTGTTTACACTATTCTATGATTAACTAACAAAATAAATTAGGCATCTACTCCAAATATACGTATATATACTAAGCGAATATAAAGTTGAATAAATTTTTGGTCCGTAGTGGTTTTTAACTTACGAAAATGGTATCTGAATTTCACGCTCAACTTTATTGCCGCCCTGATAGTTGCCTTATCAGTTCTTTATTTTCTGTTATTGCATAACCCTAGTAGGCCAATGGGTCTTAAACGGTGACCTCTAAAGTGCTTAAAGTGGTCCATTGCCAGTACAACGAGATAATGTATTCGAAACATGAATTGTTATACTTGAAACTTTTAGCTAAAGAATATCACTGCTTTAAATTATTCTTTTGATGAAATTAAAATATATCCAGTTATCCAAATACGAGCGTAGTTTACAAGTGTTTCTAATCTAATTGGAATTTCGGAATCAAAAGTAATTCAAAACACCGTTTACATTGTACGAACATAATAATTCTATATAGTAGGTAAGTACGTAGGTAATTTATTTCAAGTAAGTATGAAGTTATTTTAAATTACGTAAGTAGGTATCTAGGTAAGATCCTAAATCATTCTGCGGCGCCGAAATATACATAATAATTTAAAAAGTAAGGATTGAATATACAAAGGTACCTATATAAGCTATGTTTCATCGTAGATAGTAATAAGTTTATTATCCTTACGGCAAAATAGTTTAATATACATGACTGTTGTTAAATGTAGGAACTTACTTCTTTCCTCATTGTAATCCTAACTAATATTATAAACGCGAAAGTACCTAACGCTGTCTGTCGTGCTTTCACGCCCAAACTACTGAACCGATTTAATGAAATTTGGTGCACAGATAGTCTAGAGCCTGAGAAAGGACAGAGGCTACTTTTTATCACGGGAAAACATTTTCACGCGGGCGGAGTCGCGGCCAAAAGCTAGTACATAATATGTATAATATACTTATAGGTATTTACATTGGGTACAGGAAAGTATTCATACACAGGGTACATTTTGAAAACATTTCCGATGAGACAAATATTTTCAGGTTCAAAAAGTACCTACTACATATACGTATATATATTATATCTTACAATACTCTCTGTAGATACGTATTGGAGAGCGACGCGACGTGATATTGTCCCCGAGTTCTGAGTGTTATGCAAAAAAAAATACACTGAGCAGTGAATAAAATAGGTTATCCAAAATATAAATCACCCAATATAATTATAATAACGGATTGCTTTTATTACCTACTAATTTAAAATTTCAAGGAACTTTTCGCCGGTGTCGTACAAAATTAAACTAAGTACTCAATTTTTTCTATAACTTTTAACATATCGTATCATTTGCATAATTGAAATAGAGTTATAGTCGGTAGGTATATTATAAAGGGAATAATGTTAAGATCAATGAAAGTGGTGAATGCATGAGTCAAAAACGGCCGCACACAATACAACGTTGTTACTTATAAAGTACCTATTTATCTAATGCGCGCAAACGAAGATTAATATTCGTAATGTTATCACTAGATTAGGTAATTACCGTTACGAGTAAACAATAATTGATAAATACATTTTATTTAATAACATTATAACATTAAGTAAGGTACCTACCTACTTAGTATCTTCGTTTTGTTTTGATATTTTAATGGGACTGTAATTTACTATAAACTTGAATAAATACATTTCACACAAAGCTAGTAAGTACCAATAATTCGTTACAAAATAATTATAACGACTTACATGATTTACTGCACTCAAACAAGCGATTGTTACATTAGAACAGAACCATGAGTCACAACCATAAATAACATCTTGAATTTACCGCATTCATGTCATCCGGTGACAGCTTATGAACAACTTAAAAACAACTTATTAGTTTATCAATCATTCATAAATATTACATGAAACACTCACTGAAAACCGAAGTTTTAATATACTTCGATGTTACTAAACCAAACCGAGCGTACACGAGTAATACACAAGTTGAACTACTCAACAACATTACTAACTTATTACAACTTTCAAAACTCCATTAATTTACTTGGTTGTCATCCTTTAAGATTGTCAGGCACACTCAAAACTGGTACTGGCACCTTTCATGTAAAACTTATTATGTCAAGGAAATTGTCCGAAAACTATGTGAAATATACATAATTTTGTGAAATAACCTTTTACGTACTTAATCTGCATGATAGGTACCTCTACCATATATTTTTTTGTAATATCGAAGGCCATAATGTCCATAATATTTATAGAGAGCCTAAGCGTCCAAACAATAGAGTCGATATTACACTGTTTTCAAAGTTTATAAGTACAATATTACGCTCCAATTCACGTGAAACTAAACTTTTTTTTTCTTTTTTTCTTGTGCATTAATTGTGTCTTATATTTTTAATATTTTATTTAGTACACACATTATCTTGTGCTAATAATATTCTATAAGAAAATAACTGGTACAATAACCATCATTTTTAATTCTTATACAGTATTTGAGTACAGTACCATCTAGTGTTGCGAAGCTTATACTATCTCACACATACACTTACGCCTGTTATCCCCAAAGGGGTAGGCAGAGGTGCAACTAGTGCACCCACTTTTGGCCGATATTCCGTCCCATGATGTGATAGGGGCGAGCCTATCGCCATATCGGGCACAAATTCCAGACTCTGGGCTGATACTGAATAGAAAAATTCAATATCACTTTGCCCAACCCGGGGATCGAACCCGAGACCTCAGCTTTGCAGTCGTACTGTAATACAACTCCGCCATTGAGGCAGTCATTACACGATCTCAAATTAATGTAATATTTAAAATTGCAAAAGTACATAATGTAAAGAAAGTAACCTAGATGTCGCTCTACTATTACTCCCATAGAGAGCTTATAGGCCGCGTGCACGAGCTATAGAGGGCAGCACAAAAACGACACACGAGCCACATGTGGAAAAAAAATTATAGCAATTAGGACATAGAATAATAAAGCCAAGAACTCCCAAGAAGGATAGCTTCATAAAATATGAAAAAACTGTCGAGTGTGAAGCTTAAAACTTATTGATGGAGTTTTGGAGGGAACGTGGAACCGTCATGAGGTGCTCTTGTTTTAATTCATAATTTTGGTGATACTTAGTGTTATATTGCATAATTATGGTGGTATATTGTCCAATATAGTTCTATTAAAAGGCTCAAATGAAGTGTATTGAAATAACAGTGCTAATCAAGTGCTCTTTTTTGTTACTGCCAAAACTTCTCGACAAAGTCTTGATAAGCTAGCCATCGCTTTACTTCGACATAGTAGTTAGTACTAATCATAACAAAGAAACAATACAACTGCAACTTATATACTTTAAAAAATGGCAAACCTAAAACTTTGCCACTGGCAGATGCGCAAACCGCGCCTTGCCAAGAAAAAAAAACTCATTAATGTAGACGTAACAAGAAGTTTATAATATGGGTATAAAATTCTTGAGACGTAAGCCACCCATAGAATAAAGACTAAAGCATCCTTATTCCTGAGAAGCCACCAATTCCAATACAATAATCATGACAGATGTCACAGATCGGCGATGTCAAGAAGATTATAATATTTCTGCTGTTTACGTGCAGTGTTGCAAAAGTTCCCGATTTTTCGGGAGATTTACCGATTTTACTATCATATCTTCCGATCTTTTGTGCTAAATTAAAATACTGAAATAAAACTAGTTATTCGATTACCCCCATTTTTTTGAATATTTCATTTTATATACGACGTTTTAAAGAATTTGCAAGCTTACTCCATTACTATGAAATGTTGCAAAGCATTCATAACGTTGGGAGTAAAATAAAATATAAACCCGTCCCGGTAATCCTAAATCCCCTACCTACGCTAAATCCCCTGTATCACAGATTCTTCGAATACAGCAATATTGTACAATTTTTGTTTTTCTTTTTAATAATCACCAAAATATAATAAATGGTTTGTCTCACGAAAGAAGTCTCGCGGCAATATGTGGAACTAATCATGACAGATGTCACAGATCGGCCATGTTGTCATTGGTAGGTGCTGTTTACGTGTAGTGTTGCAAAAGTTCCCGATTTATCGGGAGATCTACCGATTTTGTCTGTAGTCTCCCGATATACCAATTTTACTATCATATCTCCCGGTCTATTGTGCTAAAATAAAATACTGAAGTAAAACTAGTTATTCGACCCCCCCCCCCCCCCCCCCTTTAATATTTCATTTTACATGCGACGTTTTGAACATTTTTCAAGCTTGCTCCATTATAATGAAATGATATACCGATTTTACTGACATATCTCCCGATCTATTGTGCTTAATTAAAATACTGAAATAAAAATAATTATTCGATTTCCCCCTTTTTTTGATATTTAAAATGAAATATGCGACGTTTTGAAGATTTTACAAGCTTGCTCTATTTCTAAAAAATGCTGCCAAGCATTCAATACCTTAAGAATAAAATAAAATTGTAAACACATCCCAGTAACCCTAAATCCTCTGCCTACCCTAAATCTCCGTAACGCAGATTTTTCGAAAACAGCAATATTGTTAACATTTTTATTTTACTTTTTATAGTCACTAAATAATAATTATACCGAAAACTTTTATTGATTTCGGGACGTCTAACACCTTAAGGTTAGCAACATTACGTCGCATGACTGCGGCGCCGCGTCTGCGGGACTTCTTTCGTGACACCAGGGATGCCAGATAGCGTCTCTGTAATACTGGTACAGAGGTCACTGAAAGTTGGTATTTTACCAAATTTCATCAAAAAAGATGGTACACGCTATGAAATATTTAATTTCAGTATACAATTTTTTTACGTCCCAAAAGAAGAATTTGTAACCATTGCAGCTACTTATACACTTACGCCCGAAATTAATAATCAATCCCAATCCATTTTATGCTATCTAAGACTGGTATTCAATCGTTTTTTTAGATAAAGCATGCCAATAACATTTCCATAGATTGAGTTGGCTATCTCTAACATCAATCGATCTTTGAGAGGACGGATTACAGATTGTAGATTGCCCTCTGTTTGAAAATGACAGTTTACGCTTGCCAATAACCTATCTATCCGTTTTGACATTTCATTCGATCGATGTCAACAATCACATTTTGCAATCGAACCAATTCCACAGTTTACTGCCTATCTTCTGAATATCGCTAACGTTGACTTTACGGAAAAAGAAAAAGCAATGGAAATTTCCATATTCTCTAGTGATAGTGACGATAGTGATTTGGAGGGACTGACTCAGTTATCCGATTGGGACATTGACAGCGAAACCGAAAGCCGCGCTTCATCACGGTTAATGAGAAGAGTTAACTACATGCAGACCCTGGAAGATGTTGATTTTACATTTAGATCTAGGATATCGAAATCTGCATGCCAATCATTGTTAGTTAAACTGATGCCGTATATCCGTGTAACTTCTACAAGGTAAATACTTTTTCACATTATTTCCAAAGAAACCGTACCTACCGAACTAATACCTATTTTGGTAGTATTATAATGCACTTTGGTAGGTACTGACAAGCAGTATTATACGTCCTTGCTAATCTACGGTGTTCAGTGATATTAACAACCAAAAAATATTATTAGTAAATTATTACAATAACCAATGATATAATTATGCAACAAGAATTGGTATATTCTTAGATACAACAAAAAAAAAACATAATTTTGTCATTGATGTTAAAAAGTTGGTACTTTTGCGTACCAACAAAGGTTTTAGTTGGTACATGGTACAAGACACTGAAAAATTGTACATGTACCAGGAAATTAGTACGTCTGGCATCACTGCTTGAGACAGACTTTTAATGATGTTTTGACTCACGCAACAACATGAACAAGCGTGCAAATAATATTGCTAGTGGTATGAGATTTTCCCCAAAGTTGGGGTAAGTGGAATTGCTTCTACCTCGAGTCATTATTTATAAAGATTAAAAACCCTCAATGGTTTCAAATTATTATTTTACCGATGACGTGATTGATACCCCTGTCTGACAGGATGGTGAATTCAATCCAAATTTTAGGTTATGGCAAAGATGGTGAACTTATAGTCCTTATTCTGAGTGGTGAACATTATGAAGAAAATTCCCACCATTTCAGTTTTGAAAAATAGGGTTACCAGACGATCAATGTATTTCCTGGAATAAAATATCATATCAAAAATAATAAACATTAATTGTATAACAAAGATTAAAATAATAAATAAATAACGCAGATCATCATTGCGTATGGCTTATTATCATGCATGGATCAAATTTCTAGGTCTAGTTGCCTAAACCAGTTAGCTGCGGCAGGCGTGAATTCGTGAAGCTCAGCTATACCGCCGGGAAAACAGCGAAGCGGACATTCATTCACCACATGGGAAAGGGTCTGGTCAGGTGCTCCGCAGTCCCATTGTGGTGACTCCCTTAATCCCCATTTGTGTAGGTGGTGGTTTGATTTCTTATAGTTGGCCCGAAATCGATTTAAGCGGCTCCACGACTTAAGGTCATCATTAAAGCTGGGTAGCTTTTTAGTAGGGTCTTTAACGAGGTGCGAGTTACAGTTTTTAAAGAGGCCCCACTCCCAACGCCATGCCTCGTTGAGTTGAAACTGGTGTTGGATCCTCTCGTCTGTCCATATTAGAGACCTGGAGTTTAAACGGAGACGAGGGAGCTCGTCCAGTGTTTTCCTGATGGGTATGGGTTCAGAGTGGTTTAGCTGAATACATTTCGCCCACTCGTTGGCAGCTGCTTTGCATCTTCGTAGCTCAGGGGGTGGAATGTGCGCCAGAACAGGAAGCCATGGAAGTGGGGTTGATGTTATTATAATATTATATATTATTCTTCCAGGACAAATACGCATGGCTTCATGGAGCCGAGTGTCTACCTTATTAGTATGGGCGCTACGATACCACACAGGTGCGCAGTACTCACCGGTTGAGTATACTAGCGCTAGAGCAGACGTGCAAAGAACAGTCGCAGAAGCTCCCCAGCTTGTGCCCGTTAGTCTGCGGATAATGTGGAGCCTCGTTTTCATCTTCTGCTTGACATTTTCAAGGTGTGTTTGGAACGTCAGAGTTCTGTCAAGTGTTACACCTAGGTACTTTGGTGTATGATTGTGTTTGACAGTTTCACCACAGAACGTGACATTCAGTTTCCTTTTAGCCCAGCAGTTGGGGAGATGGAAACATGAGACTTCGGTTTTAACCCGTCGAGCCCCGACCGGTCCGATCGGACCGATCTGACAGCTGTCAAACTCGCGATGTGTGTGTGTTGACGCGCCTTATGTGTGTGCGTGTAGGTCGATTTTCGCGTGTTGACAGATCACGCGTACTGGGCCAATGTGACCAAACGGACGCCTGAGGGGCCATTGCTTAGGTATTTTTCCAAAGTGAAGAAGGAATTCGGGGTAAATTTCATCCGGACCTGCGGCCTTGTTTATTTTAATACACTTCAGTGAACTGTCCAGATCAGATAGAGAAAACGGTTCGCTTAAGGAGTCATTATCTGTAGCTGTGCTGAAAATTTTTGAAAGTTTACTCGGAGTTGCTTTAGTGAAAACTTTATCAGACTTTTTGCTCTTAGGGATGTTTTGCATGTGTTTAGCAACTTCGTTAGGGGATAAGAATGGTGTCTGTTTTAAATATTAGGGGGCACTACCTAGTTTCCGTAGCACGTTCCAGCTCTTCCTACTAGAAGAGTGAAGTCCATGCTTTCGACACACGATTACCATTTAGCTTTACGTGACGCGTCCAAGGACGCTAGGAGTTTCTGGGCAGCTTCGGGTTCGTTCGTGCATAGATACTCTTCGTAAGCTTCTTCGCTCTCAGCCGTCCAACCCGATATATATTCCTGACGGTAGCCTCCTGGGATGGCTCGTTTGGCAGTTGCAATTGTAGCACCCACAAATCGGTTGTAATTTTCGACTGATGGTTTTATAAATCTGGTGGTCGCATCGAGTTTTGCTAAAAAACTGGCCCAGTCAGCTCTTGCAAAGTTCCATCGAGGTCTAGGCGTAGACTTCACTAGTGGAATTTCAACTCCTACGGTAATTATAGCTGGTCTATGTTGGCTCCGGGGGAAACTTTTAAGTAGTATTCTACTTACTGGGAGTACCAGACCTGAGGCGTCTTCCGATGGAAGGCATAGGTCTGGGTTGGTTTGATTGCCACCTCGCCGATCTAAATGAGTTTCGTCCCTTGGGATCGAAGATTAGGTGAAGGTTATTTCTTTCGGAGCACGCCATGAGCTCTTCACCATTTCAATCGTTTTTGGGGTATCCCCATGCAGTATGATGTGAGTTAAAATCTTTCCAGTAACAGGGCGCGGTGTGATATGTTAGGCAGAGTGGTGCTAGTTAAGGGTGTGGCTGGGGGCTTGTACTGAAACCAAATGCAGTGAACCGATGTAGGTGGTTATTATTTCTATATTGTTTGCCTCTGTGATATTTAAGACATTGCAAGCTTTAAGTGTGTTCCTCTGGTAGACTGCGAAACCATATGTAGGCGAGAGAGTGTAGCCCAATAATTTGAAGCCTTCAATGTGGGCTCTCCGATTCAGGTAATTTTTTCTGTCTATATGGTGTTCTTGAAGACAGATTATGTCAACGCAATGTTCGCAAGATAATCTGGCCAAATAGTCACATTTTGATTGTGATGCACCTTCTATATTTAACTGCATGATGCGTATAGAAGGTCCAATGGTCTTAGGTGTTGTATCTAAGATGTTAGTAGGATACGTTATACTTCTTTAGGCGCGTTATGAAAAAATGATGAGAGTGAAATTTTACGATGCGCGCGCATGTGAGACATAAAATTCTCACGGGAGAAGTTGCCCGAAAAAGGTTAAAGCTGTTTAATGAAAACTTTTGGATAAAAATTGAAAGTAGATATTAAATTAAGAAAAAATAAATATTTAAATAATTAATGATCAATTTTTGAATTTATACATTATTTTTAAATATTAAATAATCAATAATAAATATTTAAAATTAAGAATTTTATACTATTTAGGACAAATTACGTCAGACGTATTTATTATTCTATAAATTATATTTTTAATATATACATTATTTCAAATTTAGACTGAACTTTATTGACTGTGTTGACTATTCTTTTCCAGGGCTTTTATCATTTTATTGTCATTAATTATTATTTGCATGCATAATGATGCCAAAGAAGTACAGCTTCTCACGCGCGTACATACGTACACGCACCGATTTTTTTTAGCAAAGCTGCCACATTATCACCTACCTGAAAATGTCCAAGACAAAGTTACCAACACTGTAAAAAAGGGAATTAGCAAGTGCAGGCTCATCGTCGGCACTAAGGAAGACATTGTGAAATTATTTAATTTAGTTTATAGTACCTAATATAAGAATAATAATAATTCGGAATTTTATACTTTTAGACTGCCTCGGTGGCATGGTTGTATTATGGAACAACTGCAATACTGAGGTCTCGGGTTCGATCCCCGGTTCGGACAAAGTGACAATGGGTTTTTCGACTCAGTATCAGTCCGAGGTCTGGAATTTGTGCCCGATATGTCAATAGGCTCGCCCCTTATCACATCATGGAACAGAATACGCACGGTAAATAGTAGGTGTACTTATTGCGCCTCTGCCTACTCATTCGGGGATAAAGAGCGTGAGTGTGTGTATTTATACTTTTTTCTGATACCTTATTTCTATATTCACAATATTGTTTAGTGGAATCGAGTGCATTTTAGAAGCCAGATTTTCACAAGACGTCGTCTATTTTAATAGGGGATTAGTGTATTTCATTTTCGTTACACGGCAATACTGCAATGATCTGTATCGTATTTTGAAACACGAGAGTTTTCGCACGTAACGTGGAAGTGTGATGAGGTGCTCTTGTTTTAATTCATTATTTTGGTGATACTTAGTGTTATATTATCCAATATAATTCTATTAAAGTGCTCAAATGAAGCGAATTGAAATAACTGTGCCAATCAAGTGTTTTTTCGTTGCCGCCAAAACTCCTTGATAAAGTCTTGGTAAGGCATAGGCACTGCTTTACTACGACATAGTACGTAGGAAAAAAAAGACAACCAAAAATATCACTTAAGACGAGGCTGTATGGGCTTGGACCCTTTGCCCTATAAGGGCAAATTATTAAAAAAAAAACAAAAAACTCTTTGGGCCTGTGGCCAGTGCTGCCAGGTTACGCGACTTTTCGCCATTTAGGCTATCTTGAAGAGTGTCGGGGTGACCAAAAATTGCGAATGGCGACCGGTCGCCGTTTAAGCTATCTGTTGCCGTATTAGTCGCCAATTTAGGCTACTCCGGAAAGTTCGTGTTTTATGCATTGTTTTTGTCGAATTTGAGGATATTTATAGCTTTGAGGGTACGAAACATGTACTCAGATCCCCCTTACACACAATTTTTGAAAACTGGGGACCTTTTTTTTTTAGCTCTGCTCTCGCATACACGGTGTGGCCATAAAAGCCGACTCGCGTCAGACTACTCGCAGTAGGGCCATAAAAAATAAAATAAAAAAATACACAATACACATCCTTGTTTCACACCCTTATTATTGCAAATTCACTCCGTGTAGGTTCCATTTATCCTGACACAAGTATGTTTGAGTTCTCATAATGAGACTTCAGTGCTCGAAGCAAATACTAAATAAAAGTACTACTATACTATAGTTGGATTATTATAAATTAGAAATTAGAGAGGTTTTTTTTTTGCTCCTTCATCTCTCCATATACGAAGAGGCGACTTTAGGCTACTTCACATTTCACAATGAATTTTCGGCGACTTCAACCGTCAAACATCTGGCAACACTGCCGGTGGCGCGGACTGTAAATTGCCTAAGTTGCCTACGTGTTGCATATTTATTTGCTAATATGTAATCACTGATGTTAACTTTCGTTTAAAAAATATCCACAGAAATAAATAAATCCTATTACGTGTCCAGGCACCAGTGCTTTTGGTAGAACCGACGTTACACTCTCTGCTAGTAAGCTGTTTATCGTAGTTTTAATTCATAATACGTAGGGTATACGCGAAAAAAAATGCCGAAGTCACGAAGTGAATTTCGATTTGTATTTTTCTCATTAGCTATATTTTTGTGCTACTTTGTATTTGGAATGCTACAAGAAAAAATTACACGTGGCAAATACGGTGAAAATGATAAATTCACATGTGCTCTGTGCTTAGTTTTCATGCAATGTCTGGTTAACTACATTTTTGCACAAATACTTATGGTAAGTAGATCATTGAAGGTAGTTAATCTAAGATATAAAAATATTTATGCCATCGAGTATAAATTATATAATGTAAATTCTTTCGAAATTTTACAGCTTTGCTTACTCCCATACTGGCACATATAACTTTAACTTTGTCATACAGTGGGCACTGAAAAGTCTGCCTAATATCATTATACCCACGTAGTAAAAATACAAGTGCCTTACTTACAAAAAGTTAAGGTGTACTCTGAAATCGTTAAAATTTTTGGCATTTATGATATTTAGTAGAAGTCATCAAAATTTACTTGTAAAGAAATGCGTATGGTAATCTTTGGTCTTTCATATCCCTAGGATAGTTAACCTTTTGTGTACTTTCCTGTTTAAAATATTGATCTAGTATTGAGCACTGTTATGTCTCGATTTGAAGGGCTTTGTAGCCAGTGTAACTACAGAACATAATGAGACTTAACATTTTATGTCTCAGGATGACGAGCGCAGTGGAATGGCACACAGTACTTTGTAACTCAAGGTGCTGGATGGTGCTTCTACTGTTTAGGTATGGGTGGTTATATTGCTTACCATCAGGCGAACGGCATGCTCGTCTCGTCATTCGATGCAATAAAAAAAAGACGGACAACAAAGTGATCCTATAAGGGTTCTTTTTTTCCTTTTGAGGTACAGAACCCTAAAAATGGAAAAGGTCAAAATCCGAGTTTTTTTATTTCTCTCTTTACACTGATGATTTATGCATCATTGATATTAGTACTGACAACAGGTGTTGTATGAATATGTATTAAATTATAATATCAGTATGATCTTATTGCTAAAGAAGAACATAATATTCAGCATAGCATATAAACTTATTTTTCAGTTATCTTGGAAGCATGAGCCAGATAGCACAAGAGGCATTTACTACTTTTCATCATCTCTTACATATTTCCTAGCCATGGTTTGCTCAGTTATGGCACTGCAGTGGGTGAACTATCCAACTCAGGTAATTTTGTATGTATTATATTGTTCTCTCTACAAATGTTATTATGAAGAAGTATATTTTGTTTAATACATAGGTAGTCATTTCTGAATTTGCTGAACATATTCTAAAAAACCTTAAATAATTGAAGCTTCTTTTGATATAATTCATTAATCACAAAAGATTTTAAATATTTTATGAAATGTATAGTTTGTTTTTTACCGTTTGGCTATTATTGTCAAAATTCAGTTGTTGAATCTCTTTTCTGCTATTTGATATAATTCCTACCAGATATTAAATGCATATAAATCTAATTCAAGCTTTTAAATGAGCACCATATGTATTGTACATTGGAATACTTTAAATTAACATTTTGGGAATATTGACATTATATTATTTATCATTGGGTTTATAGATTTTTGGACAACTTAAAGTACTATACTTACCTGTTCCACTCTTTCTAATTCTATTCGAAAGTTTAATTCGTAACTATATATTATCACAAGTTTATAACCATTTGTTTGTTATAGGTTGTTGGAAAGGCGGCAAAACCCATACCAGTTATGGTGCTCGGTGTTCTTATTGGACGTAAATCCTATCCACTCAAGAAATATATATTTGTATTTCTAATTGTTATTGGTATTGTGATGTTCATGTATAAAGACCAGAGCCCGAAGGCTGTCAATGAGTCCCAGGGCTTCGGTATTGGGGAGTTACTCCTGCTGTTATCACTTACCATGGATGGACTTACGGGTGCTGTGCAGGTAAATTATTTTTTTGTACATGTAGAGCTCACATCTGTTAAACATATTTCACACCTTATTTGTATAATTACCATTTGAATATATATTTAGAGCACTAGATTATTAGTTGACAGTGTGCATGGTTGAGGAGGCCGATGGCTGGCACATGCATCATACTCGTATGCATCATAACAGTTGCTGTTTGCGTGGACTAGTCTGCTTTGTTTGGTGGTTGATTCTATTGTTTACTTAAAATTTAATATGCAGGTGGTTGTTTGCCTTAGGTACTCTCCGTTAATTTACGCATTTAATATCCGTATTTGATTGCCTCGATTGAAGTGTAATTTGATTTCAGGAACGGATAAAAAGCGAGTCTTCACCATCGGCTTATTCCATGATGCTGAATACTAATTGGTGGTTAGTACTGAAATGCTGTTTGCTTATACCTTTTACTTATCTTCAAGCAATATAAGTGCAATGAAAATTGAGTTTAGTCTTAATATATATTTGTAATGCTCAAAGCGATTGCAATTTTAATATTTACTAGCTTTTGCCCGCGGCTCAGCCCGCCTTAAAAAGTTTTTCTGGGATAAAAGTCCCGCTTTATATTTTCCCAGGAGAAAAGTAGCCTATGTGTTAATACAGGACATGATCTACCCGTGTGCCAAATTTCATCGAAATCCGTTCAGTGGGGCTAGGTCGTGAAAAAAAAACACGATGCGTATCCGCTTCGTTTTATTGTGATTGGTTGAGAGATTTACGTGTCGGTCTCTCGATCAATCACAAACATCAAAATACCAATACATCAGTCATTCAACCAATATCGTGTTTATTTTTCACGTCCTAGCCCCACAGTAGTTTTTGCGTGAAATAACAAACATCCATACATCCATACTTACTAACTTTCGCGTTTGTAATATTAGTAGGATATAACATTTATATGAACATGCCATGTTAAAATTATAAATTAGTTTCGAATGTCTTTTGCGCAGCATTGCGAATTTTGTAAGGAACGTAAACTGTGTGTAGGTACTTATTGCTGTCCTTGTGTACTTAAAAATAAATATGATCTGTTTTTGCAACCAAAATACATCAGTGGTTTGTGTTTTTTTAGGGGAACAATTATTTCCGCCATAGGGGTGCTGCTGAGTGGAGAGCTAGTTAAATTCATAAGCTTCGTGTCGCTGTATCCCTACATTATTGTATACCTTGTCGCATTTGCCCTTATGGGTGCGGCAGGACAACTATTCATATTCTTTATGGTGAGTTTTATGTATCATCCGTATAGTACTATTTTACTATAGTAATGTGATTTCGATCAATGTGTAATAAATAATAATATAATGTGCACCAGTTAAGCTATGAGTTACCCTTATTTGTTTTTTTTTTTACTTTAGATGACTTATCCTATATTATAAGTTTTTATACTTGTTAAGGGCCATGTAGTGCGTAGACACATACACATACTCTCACGCCTGTTATCCCCGAAGGGGTAGGCACAGGCGCAACTAGTGCACCCACTTTTCGCCGTTATTCCGTCCCATGATGTGATAGGGGGCGAGCCTATCGCCATATCGGGCACAAATTCCAGACTCCGACCTGATACTGAATAGAAAAACTCAATATCACTTTGCCCGACCCGGGAATCGAACCCGAGACCTCAGCATTGTAGTCGTACCTTATACAACTACGCCACCGACGCAGTCTAGTGCGTATACAATGTTTTATATTTTTATGGAAACACTGAAAAAGAAACAGTCGAAAGCAGGATTTGAACCCGCGACGTCCAGCGTACCGTGCCGGAGCTCCGCTATCTGAACCCTACCTTAGTCTGTCCAATTTCAAGTTCCCTATTTTATTTCTTTAAAGGAGATGCCCAACGACGTCTGTTAGTAATTATTACAATTACTTTATATGACTTATATATTGTATGTTACGAGGAAAATGGAAGCGCACTATATTCAACATAAAGGCTTGTCTAAGAGCAATATGTCAAGAAAAAATATGTAAATATGATTGCAGGTGTCGGAGTTTGGTCCACTTCCATGCTCCGTAGTAACTACGACAAGGAAGTTTTTTACAGTGCTCGCTTCCGTTATCATCTTCGGCAATGTTTTAGCTAGCAGGCAATGGGTTGGCGCTGTCTTGGTCTTCAGTGGTAAGTTTGAAACGAAATTTAGGAAGTGAAATTTTCCTTTTAAAAGTATAACTGTAAATAATAACATATAAATTAATTTAGGTTTGAACTTATTGAAAAATAACCAGATGATAGTTAGACACAGACAGATCATATTTGCATTTTTATGAATAACTAGCGGCCCGGACAGACGTCCTGCCCTAAAAAGGAAATAAAACCCTAGAACCCGAGTACAGCGCTACCTACCGGATAGAATTGTAATCTAAACCATTCTGGAATCCACCTGAAGACACACAAAAAATTACATTAAAATCCGTCCACCCGTTTAGGAGTTCAGTGACATGCACGTTTAATATGGTGGTTAAGTATTCTTAAGTTTTCTAATTTTCCGCGCAATTTTCTTATTTTTTTCTTTCATAAAAACTTTCTCCAGACGATACCAAAACACATCGAAACAAGAAATAACGAAATCAGTCCAGCCGTTCACGCGTGATGCCGTGACCAAGGAAAATAGGGATTCATTTTTATATATATAGATAGATTATTCAATTAGTAGATTATCGTGGTGTGCCTCGAAATCAAGTGCTCTGTTATTTCGTTGTTGCTATAATTAGCAAAAGATAATGATTATAATATTTATTCGTTCAAAATTTTCTGAAGGCACTATTGTTCCCAAATTTAAATTGATGATTGCATATTTTTGTTTTACAGGTTTGTTCCTAGACATTCTATACAGTAAAGGTAAACCCCAGCAGCCGAAGAGAGTAGCTGGAAAATGAGGAATTCAGAAATATCCATAAACTTTTATGATAGCTATTACACAGGGATTTCAAGAGTCTCCCCTAACTGGAACAGATGTTTTAACGGTTTTTAGTTAAAAGCGCAGCGAACGTGTTAAAACTTTTAATAAGGTTTTAGTGTGCAGTCACTAGTATAAGTAGCTGAACAAATTCAAGATTTCAAATTGCCTACATACTTTTGTGTTCTTACTATCTTTTTTTTCTCTTCACAAAAATAAAATAAGATATTTGCTTCACTTCATACGAAGATTTTTTTTCAGTCTAACTTAACGCATATATAGGCGATTCGGAATTTTGTTTTTGTACAGATATTTATGCTGCCAACTTTACGTGCGACGTGTGTTGTGTGAAGGTAGAAAGACTGACTCAGCTAACGTGCCTCTGCGTGTACACCCTACGCACCAATGGAAACGCGGCCTTACATTCATGGCGTATGAAATAAAAATGTCCCATACGTGAGCGACGAACGCTACGCGTCTAAGGGTTGCGAGCGCCTTCTGCACTCACCCAAAAGACCGGTGTTCTTGTATAAGCCGACCCTCGTCAGGCTAACAAGAGTTTAGTCAGGGACAAAAAAAAAAAAAAAACTACGCGTCTCGTAGCAACGCGGCGATCACCATGCTACGCGAAAAAACGTAACACCTTGCTTGCTGACGTATTTATGCCTCGCGTTCTTCATTCACGTATAAGATTCCGTCAGCTGGCTAATATTATTTTCACACAAAGCATTCGCTTGCCACTGCGCCTTTACGTTCGGGAGACTCTTGAGCAAAGAAATTTAGCATAACATTTTTATTAACATATTGTGCAGTACCAAAAGATAAAATCAACTAGATTTAAGAGTGAATAATGTTATACATTTCTTCCATTGCCTTCATAACTACCATGTAATACTGTAAACTGATTCAATAAGCAGCTGTTTCACAAATTGCAAGTAAATGCTACTGGTCAAAACATCACGAAATAGTAATGAAAAGTGCATTAACAACTATGCTCCTAAATAAATAAAATAAGAATTATCTACATTGACTGGCAGAAACTATTTACTTGAAAATGGTGAACAGTGGCGTAACCACACCGTAAAAGGCTGGCAAATTAATCGAATGGAGCCTTTCCACTAACATGAAAAATCTGTGCCTGTACTATGTGCGACAAGAGCGTGACCGGCCTGAATAAAATTATGAAACAACTGGAACTGATAAAATAGTTAATTATTCATACTTTGATGCTTAAATTTTAATATGGTGACCGATTTTCTCTATTGTTTATAATTGATTGGCATTTTTGGGGCATAATATTTAAAAAAAATCAGCATAGCCCAGGATTAAATCCTTTATTATATTGCGGGTAAGCTCAGCAACGATTTGGGCCATGCATCCACGCAAATTTAACTTTTTTAAATCCCAACCTTTGTCAATAGGGTTTGGGTCTGGCGACTGTGTGAGCCAGTCCAAGACCTTAATGTTGTTATCAGTGTTTTACGCGGTGCACACGTGACTTCCGGGGTTTGGAGTCCCTATCCTCTTGCAAGACCTAAATGAATCTATTTTTATTGTGTACAGCCTTTTAAAAGAATGTATAAGCTTTTACATTGATCTCGATTGATCTTCGTAACATGCTATGCCCTAGTTAATAAGTTCAAATTTAAAAAACCTCTATATGAGAAGCACCCCGAAATATGCACCATTATTGGATGTTTGACAGTTCGCACCAACTGTTTGTTATTGACAGTTGATCAAGCCCGCGATGTTGTGTTCGAAATCCAAAACAGCGCTTCATCCAAAAACATTACACTACTTCAATCGCGATCCTTATTTTCTTCTGCCCAGGCCAATTTTTTTATGTCTCTCTCGGTAATTAAAGTTTTCTTCATTGTGCTTCTATGTTTCACGTTCGCTTTCTTACGCAAGAAAAAAAAATATTTTTTTATACATAGTTCTACAATCCGTGTATCTTCGACTGACGACGTCTTTCTTAATTTATCCCATTTTGGTAGGTCATCAACAACTTTACTATGTGAAACCACTTTACCCATTTTGTTACGAATATCGTTGACCGTTTTATAAGCTTCGTTGTCTGGATTAGAGACATTTTAGGTCATTTCGGGTGCAGTCAAAAATACCGCTTCGTAGCGCAGTATGTTCCTCTCATGGTGGAAAATTTGGTCTCGCTCCTATTTAAGCGCTTAAAGCTGCTCAGAGGTTACGATGCAATCATTATAAGGAATCATTTAATTTGATGACAGAATAAAATATATTTAAAAAAATATTCACTCCAAAAATAAAATGCTGGTTACGTTCTTATCGAACATAATATATGAAATGAAATGAAATGAAATAAATTTATTCGAACCCATAAAATGTTATCGATACTTAGATTCAGTCAATATTAACTCTACCACCAGTTCGGAAAGCAGTTCTCACTAGAGAAGAACGGGCAAGAAACACTAGTGCTGCTCTTTTCAAAATTAGTTCAAGGTATAAAATACAATTAATAATAAAAAAATAAAAAAAAAATAACATGATATAGATATATTTGTTATTTTTGTTTAGAGCAGTTCATTTATATACTCGCAAAAAAGGTATTAATTTAATTTTAAAATCTTATACGATTGCATAACCCTCTCAGGAATCATGTAATAATTAGGTATGAAATTCATCAAGATGTCGTATTGATCTAAGTTCAATATATACCCCTAATACTTAGATGTAGTAAGCGAAAAGGGCAGATAAGTCCACACAAGCAGCACCCGTTCACGAGTATGACGCATGTGCCAGCCATCGGCCTCCTCAACCATTTTTTATACATGTTCACAAAAATCTTAGTAATCTTAGGACATGTCCAAAAAGGGTTAAGTTCTTATCAAGATACTTTATATATATATTTGAATAGTACTCCCAAAAACTAGGCATCTGCAATAAATCATATACTTTTAAATTCCTCCGATTTCGAGCTTTATGTAATTTTGTTTTGCTTAGAAAATACACTTAAAATTAATGTTTTTAAAAAAGCTTGTTATAAATGGAGTTGTCTCTAAATATTTTTTTACGGATCCAAGATCCATATGTTTGCCCCTTTAATTGCCTTAAAGTTTGAGGTTGGATTTTGAGGCCTATCACTAGTACAAAAAGCGGACATCTTTTATATGGGGGACATTTCGTTCGTCATGCCACCTTGTAGTTACGCCACTGATTGTGAAACGTGCCCTAAAACTTCCTTCTAAGGAGATAAAGACTGATTACTCGATTTGCTAGATATTTTTGCTTTGGTTCAGTTTATAAAGTGTTTTACTTAAAATTGTCGCCATTTTGCAATATTTGTTTTACTGATTAATCGACTGAACATTTTTATATAAAATATCCGTGTATATGAAAAGCACTAAAAAAACAGGAATGGTAACGCGGCTGTCGGCTTATTTCTACAGTATCTATCTCAGATTATTGTTATAATGATTCATAGCATCTATACAAGTTTCTAAGATTACGTGGCGCGGACATTGGGAAAATTTTCATGCAAAAATTTAAGCCTGCTCCGTCAGTAACTAAATTTACCGTAAAATAGCAAAACGCATGTGAATGCACATGAACATTGACATGAATCATGATCGTAATTGCCATGTTTCTTTACAAAATTTGCGCATACTGAGACCTCTTGTCATATGGATGTGTCAGATAAGGCAGCGGCTTATTACCAATTGATAATAACTTTTGGACGAAAAATTTGGGCCTGATGTCTGGTCTATAATTAACTATACTGTTGAATGTCTTTGCATCCACACAACTTGTAGCTTGTCCGATTGCAAGGGACACGACTACCACTTTGATTACAAGCACTGCGTGTCATTAAACAGTTCTCATAACCCTGAGATTAGATGCTAACATTCACAATGCCCAGTAGTATTACTGGCCGAAGAACAACACTGCTGGCACAATGTTGTTCGGCGGCAGAAATTGACATTGCGGCGATATGTCATACCTACCAAGCCGGTCTTTCGCATACACGAGACCTACCACAATATACTTCTGGTACTGTTTAGTTGTAATATTGATTTATATACGTTTAATAAAGACTATTTTGTGATACACTCGCCCCATATGGGTATAGTATAAGATATTTATACGTGCTGTGCACATGTGAACACTGTTTATATCAACCCTTTTCATACCATGGCTTATGTTGTTACAAGGCAATAAATTATCATGTTTAAACCATATTGTATTATAATTAAATAATGTCTAATAAAATAAATGCACGGGTACTCTGAATGCTTATATACATCTACATACCGTAAAACTGGATTACTGATAAAAGTTTCCCAGATAAAACACATTATAGTGTACAATTATGTTACAGTTAAAACCCAGACAAGAGATTTTATATATGATAGGTTAGGTTACCAACCAGTTTTTCCATTGCAACCAGTTGGTACTAGAATTAATTATGGTTCAAAGATAGAATCAGTTTTATGTAAAATTTAAATACATAAAACAGTAAATTCTAGTTATAACTATGGAATTCTAGTTTTAGCAAAGGCATTTAGTGAAAACTAGTTTTACTAGGAAAAACGCATTGTAACTGAGAACGGGTTGTAACTGTAGCATATGTTCACATATCTACTATTCTTAACGAAATTACGGTTCCTGCTAGCTCTCTTCTACTATGCCTTTTACTAATCTTAGTAATACCATAAAATACTGAATAGTAATACGAGTATATATTATGAATCGGAAAGTTGGCGTAATGTGCAAATGTTTATTCACATTGTGAACACGGAAATCGCTGAACAGTTTTGGATGTAATTGGCGCACGGATAGACCATGCCCTGAATTAGCATATAGGCTATTTTTTATCCCGGTCATCCTATTCCCTAATAATCCTAAGTACCTACTAATCCTAGTTCTATTTCCTCCTTTGTACCGATACATGATATTTTTTAACTCAATAAAAGCTATAGTAACGAATTTTTATCGTTGAGTTTTTCTGTCACTTTGGAAACTGTAATGTTCAATTAAAGATCCTTATTGTTTTTTTCGATTCATCGCGAAAATAGACCAAAAGTATGTCAAAATACTTACTTTCTCGAAACAGGATGGTTTATTAAAAACGACCGTAAGCTAGAGTACATCAGTCAAGCACTAGAACTTAGATAGTTAATAATGAAATACTGATTACCAACCACAATATTTTTTAGTTAGCCCACAATGTTTTAAATAGTATAAGTACCTGTAACAACGTTATTAGTATGAAAAGGGTCATAGAATATAGCCTAGTAATTACAGTATGAGATTAGTTCATTAAGGTAAAATATTTTAATAGCGTATCACTTCCAAATTGTTAAAATATTGAATGAAAACTCAACCTATTGCTACTCAATAACTGTATTTTATCATCTTGAGAAATCTGCAAAAGGGTTACTATATATCCATCATAATAATATGTGACAAATCTAATAACGGAGCTATACTCCGTCCAACCATTTATTTTACTTTTGACATATGCACGCCAATGAAATTTTGTAATTATTGACATGATGTGGAAAACAAAATGTACTTTATGGACGCCATTTTTTCTTTTCCATAGTGAAGCGACTTGCTCTTCAGCTCCGATATTAATTATCGATCGATATTCGTTAAGCCCACTGATTGTGTGACAGAGATAATTCAAAACTTTTCATTGAAAAATAAAATCTGCAGTATAAATTAAATATTTATTTTTATAATTATGTGTAAGTATATGATAACCAATAAATAAACCACTAAAGTCAAATATTGACAAAAGTTATATTGGATATAAAATACATACCCACAAAATAAATTTATAAATAGAAAATAGGCACATTTAAACGCTTAGGCATGTTTATAAAACAATACAAAATGTTAGCAAAAATAACATTTCAATGTGTTTAATCGACCTATTAGTAAATCGATTGTTACAAGAAATCGAGCCGGTAACACATTAGTCCATCCCCAATTGATAAAAAAATGTACTGTCAAAAGTTAAATAAATGGTTGGACGGACTATAAGTACACTTACGCCAACGTGGTTAAGTAACCCATTAGTCAAGTCAGGGCCTAGACATGATTTAATATTAACTGATAAGTAGAAAAATTGGTTTTTTATTTGCCATTTAAGATTTCTAATTACTTGGGCGTTAACATTAACCTGGGTAGCTCTAGCATAACAATGTTTCTGTAATGTGTATGCTGCAGCATAACTACCTTATACCTTCCAAAGGGATATCAGTAATGTAATAATATTGCTGTTCACGCGACTAAAAATGTTGCTTGGTAATTAAAAAACCAACAAAAAAAACTGTTTATTTTATTATCGAGTATAGTTTGTCTACTTCATTCATTTTTCTGCTGAACTGGTATCCTATTTAAATATTTTACTTAGTTAATCCGTCCGGAGGTTCGAAACCCAAGGCACACACCTCCTGACTTTAAAGTTACGTGTATATAGTTATCAATTATCGTTCACTTTAACGGTGAAGGAAAACATCGTGAGGAAACTTGCATACCTGAGAATTCTCTATAAGAATTACGAGGGTGTGTGAAGTCTGCCAACCCGCACTAGGCCAGCGTGGTGCACTAAGGCCTTAAACCCTCTCAATAGTAAAGGAGGCCCGTGCTCAGCAGTGAGCGGTATATAATACAGGGCTGGTATTATATTGTATTTATACTTAGTTAATCAAAATAATTTAGCAAATAAGTGTAGTACAACTTCCAACGTTTTAAGTGCAATCATGTATTTTACGTTGTAAACATTATAAAAATATTTGAAACACAACTATCTTTTAATTTAATCAAATACGTTTGTCAACTATATATTTGGAGTCTAGACAGTTCTGTTGTTCAAATAAATATATTGATTTATTTTATAGTAAATACAGCAATGTAAGGTATTTATTGTATTTTCTTCTTATCATCCCCTTTTTGCAAGTGCCCACAGAGTTAACTTTTGTAAGTTCTTGCAAAGATATATATATTGCACGAGGAATATTTATTGCACACTACTTTTTCTTTTCATAAAACTGAATGACCAGGGCTGGCAATCCTTTTGCCCAATATTTCTTAATCTAATATAATGCTTTCAAATTTCCCTAGAATACCTATTGGGCAGAGTAGGGATTTTTGAATTTTCTCTAAAAATACTAAAACCAAGAACTATGACAGTATGGGCTCTAATTGTTTTTTATTCGTGCTGTCATAGTTAGATGTTGCTCTTGGTTCCCTTTTAACACGCTTTTATTAGCTTAGCATACGTATGTATGAAACAGAAACTTTGAACATGAATTTTGACCCCCTTCAAAAGGTCGGATTAATTAAAAAATTTGCATACTTATCAAAGAACGATGACTATTCAATATTTTAAACTAAAATACACGCTGTTTTAGAAAACCCAGCTAAAAATAAAAAAAATTATTCATTTTTAGTGACATCTGTTGGACCATAGTAGAATTATTACTAAACTGGCTGCTCCTAGGTATGTGTAAAAAGTCATACTTGTCATAAGACTGCGCTTTCGTTTATTTTTTAATGACATTTGTTGGAGAATAGTAGAACAGAACTAAAAAATTAAAAATAATAGTTTAAAAAACTAACAAACACGCTTTAGAGAAAATCTAACCAAAAAAAGAAAATAAATTTTAATATATTTGAATTAAGAATAGTGTAAATAAGAAAAAAAACATTTTATTGTAAAAAAAGAGTGGTGTGCCGTGTGCATGGTGTCAATAATTATAAATATTTTATTGACAATATTATAAGTAGAAGGATTATCATTTTGATAATTTTTAAAGAGCACTCCACGCTTTTTTTTTACAATAAAATGCATTTCTTTCTTATTTACACTATTCTTAATTCAAATATATCAAAATTTATTTTCTATTTATGTTGGATTTTCTATTATGCGTATTTTTTATTGTTTTTATTGGTTGGGTTTAGTAAAGTTTCCAACTGCTATTCTAATAAAGAATATTGTTGTCTGAACTTAAACTTCAATAGGTGTATGAAAACAAAATTTAATTTTAATTAGTGACTCCAGAATATTATGTAATCAGCGTATAGGTGACGTTAAATCAATTTTCGGTTTTTGAAGGCGGTTTAATTTTTGATTGTATGATATTATTGTAGGCACTAATGCTATCGACTCAACATACCTACGTTTCATAACTGAAGCGGGGGAGTTGAGCAAGAATGTTGCTTCTAAAGCAAAAAATCTCGCGACAAGCTTTTATCTCTACATAGTATTAAACAAAGTATGATTCAATTTAAAGTTATTTATTTTCTTTTTAAAACATTAAATAAAGTAAAATATTAGGCCATAAAGTAAAGTAGATAAGTATAACCTATTATAAGTAGCTATTGAGTGGTGATGACAAAAAGAGGAATGTTGTAAGCTTAACATGTTTACCCATCTGTGTGTCTGAGGAATCGTAGCTCCCAAACGAATGGACCGGTTTTGATGAGGTCGTTCTGCTTGAAAGCTCATTTAATCGACATGGTCTTGAGACGTTTGAAGATCATCAGCTCATTCCCTATTTGATAATTTTTTTTATGTAATTTAACGCTTCCCATAAGTTAGAAATTTGGTGCACTACCTATTAGTTGTTACTTCAGTAATATTGCTAAGACGTTCAGCCTTGAAGCTGACGCTGCAGCATCAAGTAGCCTGCGGCATACACAACCCTTCAGGTTATAACAAATATAGTGAGTTTGGGTTCATAATAAGGGTGTCAATGAGGTGGAGATAGATGATTGAAGCACTATGGTAGAGAATAATTAAAAATGCACACACACACACACTCACTCACGCCTGTTATCCCCGAAGGGGTAGGCAGAGGCGGAAATAATGCACCCACTTTTCGCCGTTATTCCGTCCCATGATGTGATAGGGGGCGAGCCTATCGCCATATCGGGCACAAATTCCAGACTCCGGGCTGATATTGAATAGAAAAACTCAATATCCTTTGCCCGACCCGGGGATCGAGCCCGAGACCTCAGCTTTGCAGTCGTACTGTAATACAACTACGCCACCGAGGCAGTCGAATTAAAAATGAAATATTTTTTTAATAACGCCTGATACAAAAATAATCCTTTAAAAAGCAAAAAAATATACATAAAATTTGTTTTTGGGCCAACCACATGCCGCACTGGATTTTTTTATGACATTGAATGTCGAAACAAGCATGCCGTTCGCCTGATGGTAAGCGATACGACCACCCATATACAGTAGTAACACATCCAGCACCTTGAGTTACAAAGTACTGTGTGGCACTCCACTGGGCTCGTCATCCTGAGACATGAGATGTTAAGTCTCATTAAGTCTACCACCACTGGGGCGTGAGTAAAACGGGTACGTTGGTTTCACATAGTCTTATGGTCCAATGTCGACACTCGGGAGTACCTATAGCTTCATCCGAGCGAGCATTGGACAGAGTCCCTACAACTATGTACACCCTACACCGGCTTACCAACCATAACCCGCGGTGGCCTTTTTCGGCGCCTACGGGACGGCCCTGGGGTATCTTGTTGCACAAAGATAGCTGCACGGATCCGCCCCTGCTCATTATGTCCACTAGATTTTGTAACCAATTAACTATCATGTTATTCAACTAAGCATCTTAACGACGATTCCTCTAAAATTGTTGAACGTTGGGGAGCTTTTCTTGGTCCAGTATCCTCGCATCGGCAAAGGCCGCAATTGCAGGCCGTTGCTGAAGTAATTTACCAACAAGTAAGGTAAGTCTGCGGGTAACACGTCTGCGCGCGCTCTTATTGATACAACTTTTTTTTATTGCACAACATTTATTTCAATGAAACCACATCTAATTACATACACTGAACTTACTTTAAAATCTTATAATAATCGCATGCATTTGATCTTACTAAATCTACTACAGACATTAATTACACAATTAATTTTAATTTTATTGTAACGTGAAGTAACATTACTATATGATCTTATTTGTAGCAAAATAGAATTCTCATTCAATTGACTCGGCAATCACACTCAGAATCATTACAATTTAGCACACACGAAGAATAATGTGTTTTCATATTATACAGATAATTATTAAAATCTAATAAGTTAGTATAGACCTACTATGTCTATCTTGAATAAGGAATATTTAGACAAATTCATTGATTTTTTTAACTAGGTACTCAATAAATTTGTTTGAAAATGTTAACAACATTAGTCTATAAGATACTTTTTAACTATGAGTAATAATATTTTTAACTATGCATTTTTCTTAAACTACCTACATGCTACATATTTTAAAACTGACCATTTTCTTATACAGTCACCAACCAAAAGTGCGGAACACGAAGTTTCCAAACGAATGAATAAATAGAGAGGTGGGCCTAAACCTTGGCCAGCAAAGTGTTGATCATATACTTCTAGATTTTTGTCTGGAGACACCTACACGCGATGAATTGGTTTTAAAAATTATAACTATCTAATGCAGATCAATAGACAACACGTAAATTATATCTTAGAATTACTAAAAGTTAATTACGCCACAGAATACGTACTTACCAACTTGTGTAAGGAACAGAGGCCCCAAGTCGAGTAGGGTTGTAAAAATTAAGAAAATTGTACTTTATTGAAAGAATAATACCTTTATGCGCTTTAATAAGATGCATACAAAACAATTGGTACCAGAGCAGTACTCAAATATTTATATTCTTTTTTAGTTTTAGGTACAAGGATGATAATTGTGATCTTTTATACCTTGTTAGGAGGCTAGATACATAAAGAAGTTTTTAAAATATCTTTCAAATTTAGTACTTAGATTTTTTCTAAAATAGAGTTGCTTTGTAAAAGAATAAAAAATTCAATCTATACTAATATTATAAAGCTGAAGAGTTTGTTTGAACGCGCTAATTTTAGGAACTACTGCACCGCTTTTGAAAATTCTTTCACTAATAGGAAGCTACATAACTCCTGAGTGCTTTAGGCTACTTTTATCCCGGGAAATATTTTTGTCCCGGAAAAACTTTTACACGCGGGCGGAGCCGCGAGCACTACTAGTGGAATATAAAATTTATAGATACTAAAATAGTCCATTTAAAACTTATCTCACATCTTAATCTTTTTATTTTTAAATACAAGAATTTTATTTAGGTACTAGAGAAGAACAAGAACCCCTATTCGATTTAGTACATTATATAATATTGAATTTTATTTGGTCTTAAAATTCAATAAATCCTAAATTGCTCGAAAACTATTGAGTTCCAGATAGGGTTTCATGGTACAAAATCGATTGCTTTTGACCCAATCTACATGCTCTTAACGGGAATACGTCATATTACTAGTCATATAAAAGAGAGTTATGTTAGTTACACCAGGTTACACCATATATAATTCGAGAATGTTCTTTGGATTTGTATCCGTTCCGAATAGCAGAAGAACTATAAAAATATGGAACAGGTTCACGATTAATATTAGATCATTATTAGGTCGATATTAGAAGTTACTATATTTGTCATAACGAGTCTACATTTACTTACATCAGTTGCTGATATGAGAATTCGCCCACAATACATAAGATCACAGTACAAACACTTATTGTATAACTATACTAATAACTATAAAACAGCATTGTTTAGAAAAAACATTCTGTCCATGAGACCAATTGTTATATTCAACAAAGTACTGAATAACATAAAAGACCAGTCTACAAGTATGTTTAAAAAGAAAGCATTACTATTGCACAAGTCTATCTACCTGCTCTGTAAACGACTCACGTCAGGCTACTGGCAGGCCATTAACAAAAAAATATATTCTAAAAGATTTTTCTAGTGATAATTTTATTTTACATTAATAGATCAACTAAGTTATACTTAGTTGGTCTCACCCCTCTCAGTAGTAGAAGAGGCCCGTGCTCAGCAGTGGGCAAATATATAATACACTAAAAGTACACATTAATATTAGTAATAATTTGAAATTTGTTTAAACATCAAACATTTTACATATTTTGTCAACATTAAACCGCGCGCCTAATAAAATAATGACCTATTCCAAAATCGTTGACTTGTGGGAATCGTCAAAGAACTGATTTCCGTATGCAAAGTTGTTTTTAATTCACTATAAAATTTAACTTATAATTTATTCACCTCAAAATGGATCGTTATCGTACATTACCTACCCTCTCGGTCGAAAGTCAACGTAATACTGAATAGATCTGTGTGGCTGTGATAATCGCGCGCACAAGGAAAGAACATACATTTAAAAGATTTTGACCCTAATTCCAATGTTGAAAAAACGCATTTTCTTAGTCTATGTAGCTTGCATACAACTCATAGTCAAAATTTCGGATTAGCTCATTATTTTATTAAGAGGGCGAAACAGTCTAGTCTAATGAAAAAATACTTAGATTAAAACATGGAATCATTTATGTAGCTACAAAAGATATAGGTAAAAGTATAGATAGAATTGGGTATTTCGCTTATAGCGACCATTATAATAATCTTAACGAATATAATTTACTACCTAAGTACTTAATTACATATTTATCCACATATATATGTATGTATCTTCAATAATTTATTTATTTGTTTATCAGGTTTTCCAGCAGACTTAACTTAATAAAATTTGTATCAAAGGTTTTGTAAACGGTATGGTATATAAATATATAGTATTATCTTTTTCTGTAAATATAATATACCTACCTAAGCTGGTGTTGATAAAATTGAAATTAATAATTAATTATTCATTACCTTATGAAAGTACGGAATGTTATCTTTAACATGTTCTGACGTTGCGTTATACTTAAAATAAATATCTATTTTTTATGTAGAAGATATGTTTATAGTTTTAAAAAAATACTCAACCTTATTACTATTTGTAAATAATACTTATTTATTTCTTGTAGATATAAACATTTCTCAAAGTTTAAAATCGTCCAGAGGTATTTGAAAAAAAAAATTATATTTTTAATCAAATCTACATAATAATATTAATTAATGTAAGTACTTAGAAGAATATTAAGGTTATAAAATAAGACGGTGGTATACGCACAACGGCCCGACTTTCTATGGGCTAAGTGCGGAAAAAGGACCCTGACAACATAAAGACGGTGGTAGTATGAAAATATTACACAGTGTTATCGAGAGTACATTCTATATACTCTTCTAGGAGTATACGTAATGTTTGAGAATAAGATCATATTTGATAGCCTCCTTGTTAACATTAACAAACAAGCGCAAATTTAGTACTTCAAGCCCTTATCAATAACTTCGTCGATGCCGTGAACTCTTCCAGAAGTGGGTTCAGCGACATGATGAACATCTACTTCTTGTTTCGGGACGACATATCGCACGGTCTTCTCACGGGGTCAAATGGTCACCCTGGTATAAAAATCGTCATGTTGAGCAAAATCACAGATAGAAATACTAATACAATAGGTCGGGGTCTTTTCGCATATGATAGGGGAGACCTAGGAGGGTTGTGACAAAATTTACTTAATGTGACATATCTCAGTTAAAAACAATCCTATCCCTACGAAATTTATAACAGAAGATAGCTAGTTCTTCATATTATATAAAATCAAGAGAAAAAAGTTTAACAAGGTAAGTTGTGACAAGTGTTTATAAGAGCATTTTATGAAGGGAGATTGAATTAAAACATTGCTAATTTTAAGTAAAATTTAAATAATTACTTTTTAGTAGCCTTTGGAACACATCGTTGCTATATAGTATGTATATGAAAATGAAAATAAAAAAGTTCATTTCGTTACACAATAGGCAAGTATATACCCTCATACATACCTACTGCATAGTTTAGTAAACAAGCTTGATATTAACTTCTCCATAATAGTTAATAAATGTGGCAAACAAGCGAGATTAAAATTATATGTAATATATAATCCGATAAACAATACAACGCATATAATAATTGTGACTCTCCTCCAGTACAATTTCAAGTGACAATCCTTTACACCCGCTGAATTGCACCATTGTGTAGTGGAATAGCCTTCGTGCTCCGCTGCTGTACTTGGTCTGATATGGTGATGTTATTGTACAAGAACCTCACCACTTCAATGTACCTACAGATATTCGATGTGGCTCCGCTGTAGGCATTGCCGTACAATCAGTCTCATACAGTCCAGGTCTCTATCGATTTAAAGTCCTTGTCATAGTCCACAAACGCTAAGCAGTGGCAAGTTATATTCCTTAGTTTTCTATAAAACCTGCCGCATTGTATGAATGTGATCTACGGTACTATATGCTATGTTTTTTCGGAATCCGGCTAGAGATTAATGACAACCCTCGAGAACTGATAATAGACACGACTCAAAAGTGAGATGGGCCTATAATTTTTCAACAAGGCGTTACCTTTCTTGAAAAACAGCAGCATACTCTTGCTCGAGGCAGGGCACCCTCGAGCAGCACGGAATGAAAAAGCCTCTGAAAGACTTTTAGTATCGGCGCACCGCCCGCTTACAGAAGCTCTGCAGTGATTTCGTCTTAGATGTAGGTTGTTGTTGTAGTTAGCTTTTAGGTCTCCAGCCGAGTTGGCAGACCTGGCAACTGAGAGGGTAAAGCTGCCAGTAGAATCTCTCAATCTCTCTCAACATAACTCCCTTCGTCGACACTACGTTGCTGTCTTCCGCCGTCAGCTTGGACATTTGGCTTTCCCCGATAGATAGATTCTTTGCAAACACTTTGGAGCCTTTGTTCCGTTCGATCGTCTCTTTGATGCTTACAAAATTGTAAGCGCGAGTGTCTTGTCGCAAAGACTTCCCTATCTGTCTATCGAGCTGCGGATATGTTTCAGCGTTCTCCGAAAGCTTCAACGCCATATATCGACGTACGTAATTTAATAATTAAACACTTTTTGTGATAAAAAAATGTATTTATAGTCCACTCGGGTTAAGAAATAATGAGTCATCAGTGCAACTAGGGGATAAAGATGTAGGTACTGACAGTGAAGGAATAACGTATTATAAAAGATTTTAAAGTACATACATATACACTCACGCCTGTTATTCTCGAAGGGGTAGGCAGAGGCGCAACTAGTGAACCACTTTTCGCCGTCATTCCGTCCCATGATGTGATAGGGGGCGAGCCTATCGCCATATCGGGCACAAATTCAAGACTCCGGGCTGATACTGAATAGAAAAACTCAATATCATTTTGCCCGACCCGGGGATCGAACCCGAGACCTCAGCTTTGCAGTCGTACTGTAATACAACTACGCCAACCGAGGCGAGATTTTAAAGTGTACATATACATATACATATACACTCATGCCTATTATCCCCGAAGGGGTAGGCAGAGGCGCAACTAGTGCACCCACTTTTCGCCGACATTCCGTCCCATGATGTGATAGGGGGCGAGCCTATCGCCGGACAATTTTAAAGTGTCCGTTATTTATTAATAATTATTTAGTTATACTCTTATATTTTCCAATAATTTTATGAACTCTATTATTGGACACCGCACACCCTCCCTGTTTTCACTATATTGCAGTATCTATTCTAAACTTACTTAAAATTTTCATTTCAAATAATAGAACATCAGTGTTAATTTATAAATTATTTTCACATGTCATTGCAAAAAACATTCTTATAATTTATAGCGAATGTGAGTATAAATAAGAAAGACGCGAATACTCAAGAATGCGAATACGAATACAGCATAATATATTCGTTACATTATTAGTACCTACTCACACCTGCACGATGCAAATTGCAAGTTTCTGCAAGGCTTCTTTAGTCTGATGTCGGCTTCGCAATTTAAATTTATTTACCTAATTATGCTATAACGTAGGTAATTAATATCACATGAAATGTACTATGTCATCAACCTTACCAACATGTAACAATTATTATTAACTTTAGGTATTTGAACATACTCTGCCTACTACAATTTTATGCGTTTTATTCGGATAATAAAATACAATTACTAAGAGAAAAAAATCTCGTAACTATAGGCGTATCTATATACCTGGTGGCCACAGAGTTTTCAACCTTTTATACTACTACTATAATCTTTAAAAATGTACATTATCAAACTGCCCCCCCCCCTTCTGAAAAATTACTGTAGCTACGCTCATGTTCGCAACAAATCGATGCCTACGGACTATACATCCCTGACTGATTTTAGAGAATAAATTCCATAACTTTATTTTGGCGTGGCAATACTAAGTTACTTCCGGAACCCTTTATAATTACTAGAGACTGGTCTCTACGGCAAAGCTACTCGAAAATCGAAACCAGAATATAAATATGGAGCAGCCAAATATTTCTCGGGTTACGGAAAAAAAAATCGTAGTGAAAAAAAACTGACACGTGGCTCGGGAAGGCTTGCATGAAATTCATTAAAGCAATAACTTACAACAGAGAACAATACTAACAATTCAAAGTTCTTCTCCGGGTCACGGCGGCGGTCGTAGCCGAAGTTTAGTTCTTCGAAGACAATGTTCTCTGGAGCCAACCTGCAACGTTATGTGCAGCACAAATCTCAAACAGTACAACCAAACAGTTAGACGATCCAATTCGCAAAATAGCTGTTTTAATTTATAGTTACCGCTTTGCGTTGCATGCGAGTTATTACATTGATGCATTTGACGCCAGCTTACGTAGAATTAACCGATTGTACAAATGAGCTGATAGTATTTAAACTTACTCTGTTATTTCAGCGCCAAATTCCGTTTCAGATCGCCTCTTGACAGCCACGGGAGAGTTGTGACGATAGCGCATATTCCGCAGGGCAATCCAAGAGTTAGTGTCGTCGCTACATCCTGGTATATTGTCGCTGGAGAACATTAATCCAATGTTATGAATTATATTATAGGCATCTATTGGATTATAATAAAACATATTAATATTCGACAGTTTCACGCATGGTTCTGATCCCGCATTAGTTAAATAAGGTTAAGGGCCAGCCTCACAGGATCCAAGCAAATTTTATTTGACATTTAACAGCTACTGCTATAGATTGTACTAATGACAATCAATTAGGGGCATAGATTAGAATATGGCTTTTGTATTTGGTCGAATTATACATTTATGCGGTAGTGAAATCGGCTATAAGACTTGAAACGGCCGAATCGGGAAATATTAGGATCTTTTCGCCCTACAATACGAAACGTGAATCTGACTGCCATAACATTATATACGAGATTTGAATTTATTGCCCAGTTTTTACGGTGTGTAGGTACCTATATGCAAAAAAATACTTGAATGATATGATTTTTTCGTCGGATAAAACCTCTGTTTTAATAAGTGAAACAAACTAATAAATAACCAAATACTTTTTCCATTCCATTATTATCATAGGTATGCTTAGATATAAAAGTGTGAATGTTATTTTTTTTGTCCACTGGCAGTTCTGATTAGAGATTGAAAGAGGTGTTATATTTAATTGTTTTGGGTAATAATGACAGAATTTACTTACCAAGGGTCTTGTGGTGACGCAAAATTTTCACGCGCACGGGCCGATCGTCGTCGGCGCCCATCCAATCTTATGGCCATATAGTTCCGGTAGTGCTTCTTCACAGCTTGTTTCACCTGTTTGTTGGTTTATTTACATGTTATTGGTATAATTCAGTAATGAAAATTGCGTTGGTATCCTACTACAATCCTACAGGTCCGTGTGGAAGTCTTTGGGGGAGGCCTATGAGCAGTGGACATCATGGGGCTCATGATGATGATCCTACTAATAATAATATCAGATCTGTATATATATTATCCCATGGCTGGGCACTGGCCTCTCTACTACTGAGAGGGTCTTAGGTTTATGTCAGGTAGACCTGAACGTTTCAAACGCGTCGAAAAAAATAGAGGCGAACAATTCCCCACTAAATGAGTTCGAATACTTAATTATTGTTGTTTTTCATGGGTATAATTTTCTCCCCGTTTTAATGGTAACTGGTATTATTATGCGCGCATACTTAAGGATACGCAGAATGATGCAGCGATAGCGTATGACACAACTGTCACGCATACTAGCTTAAGGAAAGTTGACCTGTTTTTTTAGTTTCATTACAGCGTCACTCTATCTAGGTATATAATTAATCAAAGGTTGGCAGACTTTACATACCTTCGACATTTTTATAGGAAACTTGTCATATATGCAGTTTACCTCACGATGCCTTGCTTCTTCGTTAGCCTACTCATGCTATGTGAATTTTTGTGAAGATTTTTGGATATTGTTAGAGGTAGTCGCCGTAACCGCTGAATTAATTTGGATGAATTTCTTATACTTATATAAAAAGAAGATGTACCTACATTTTGAAGGAAGTAAATTATTGAAATTTTTAATAATGCCGTGAATCTGGGGATGACATGTTTAAAAATTACATTGTTTATTGCAAACATTTAATCACGCCTACTCCCCTTTTAGGGGTAGGCGTAGGTCTATCTTACCAAGGCACATTATTTTCACCAACTATTATTTAGATTCCATTTAATAGAGCGCGAGTCTATAGCCCTTTACTGGCCCATTGGCCACTGGCACTGGAGGCTGGAGCTGTCTGTGAACGAAGAGGCTAATAATGAACAAAAAAAAATATGACTTTACCCGACCAGGAGATCGAACCAGAGACCGCCACAAACCAGTCTTAGCTCACACCGCAATACAAGTTGATATCTTCCCAAGTAAAAATGACATGCATATACTTAAGCATAGAAATTATGTACTTACAAGCAATCGAATGTACTCGACAAACAGACTTAATGAATACACAAAAAGTATTAAATTGTGTTAGTGATGAATCTGTTACTTGTTTTCGTTAGTTATTTATATTAATAGTATTATGTTTGTTGTAATGACAAGGGACTAGAAATCGTTCAAGTAATATTACTTCTATTTCTACTAGTTCGTAAGACTCGAATGTGGCGAAATAACAAAATAAGTATTTAAAAGATTCGAGAGGGTAGTCGACAGGGTTTGTTAAGGTACCATCGTGATAAGATGGTTTTCATTTGGACCTTAAAGCCTGTAAGGTGACGAAATGATTATTTAATTGTGCAATAAATTAATTTCATCCTGGACTACTACTACTACTCTAATAACAACCAACCAACACACGTAGGTACACAAATATTGTCTTGGTAAACAACGCAAGGGACGCTACAAATAGTTCGCTCATAAGTAGGTACTCTGTTACATTATTAAGTCCATATTAATTGTGCCACGTTTGTGAAAACGTGCTTTTAATTAGTAGCTCGGTTCTGCGACGCACACTGTAGCGTGTGGTTGACGGGGTCTCCTCAGGGGGTTTGTATTCCACACAGCTATATTAAAAACACGATGCCATTCACACACTCACATTTTATTATTTATTACAGTGTTGATTGACTTACTAAATTAAATACAATATTTTTAAGTTAATAAATTAGTTCAAAGTTTTAATGAATATGAAAACCGTAAAGCATGGAGTTTATTACTATCTAACTTACCTCTTCGTTCAAGAAGCAGTAGATCAGCGCAATAAAGAATCCTTGAAAGGAGCGCAAGAAATGAGTGACATAGCTCCACATTTGGAATACTAAAATTCCATGGCTGGTAGCGTAGCCTTCCACCATTGATAAGAGGTTCGTGATGCCCAGCAATGGTAGCAGAACTAAGGCGGCGCGAACCGCTTTCCTATTAAGCATACAACTTTGAATGAATCTCGAGAATCTTTCATCAGATATATTTATTATAGAATAAAAAATATGTATACGTGGATTATGCCTAAAACTACTGCAAAATCAAACAGAAAACTAATCGCATTATCCGCGACTGCTCGACGTAACTTCTTATCTTGGGAATAGAAATGAAGACGGACGGTGTCGCGAGCAATGGGTTGTGGGTTCGATTATCGCAGAGACCACATAATGTAAAAATAATTAGCTTGTCTTATTCATCAATACTGCTAGGGGATTGTAGGCCTTGGCAGTTGCTTGTAAACATTGGGCCATTAGGTACATATAAAGGTACATTTAAATCAGTAAATTTAAACATTATTTATCTATCCATTGTTGTAGATTATGGGTGGGACTAGGGAGTAATTTTACAGCACAATGTTGTTTATATTTACCTGACGCGTACTAGTTCAGATGTGGTGGAGTGTCTCAGTTTCACAATCAGGACTCGCATAATGTTGACCAAGAAAAGGAAGTTAATCTGAAATAAAGAAAAATAACATTGAAAATGTAAACGTTTACGTGCCATTGCATTATGCACCAGTACTATTATTAAATACACAATAATACAACAAATTCGCTTTGTGGTTTCGAAAACGATCATAATGTCGATTTATTGTTTTACATTTAAGAAATAAGCCTTAAAGATATATTGTGTTGTTATGAAGACTATATTCAATTGTAGAATGTAGGTACCACACTTATTTAACTAGGCATAATGAAGTTTAAATTTCACACTACGCGTATATTTCACTGTTGTGAATGACCTAAATTACATTCGCAGTAGGTGGTATAAAGCCGAGCACGGAACACATAACGAGCCATCGGGTTCCGAAGGGTAAACATAAATTTTTATACATTCCACAGGAAATCGTTACAAACAATTACCGCCTGTATATCGGTCAATTATGCTGTATCAGTTTTTCAGACGGAGCGTTAGTGCGTGTCCGAAGTCGCCCATGTGCCGCGAGCCTTAAAAGCGCTTTGCCAATTTCTATCAAAATTTAAATGATCTTTGTATTTTTTTCAAAAGAATACTACAACGTATATTCTCGAAAATTTCACTACGTCAACAATTTGATTTTGTATGATTTTATATTGAAAATAATGAAATTGACGCGTATTTCCTTTAGGCGACTTTTATACCAATAAACAGTAATTTTCGTTAGTTTCAAGCACGATTTTGATTGAAAACGGCAACGAGTTTGAGTCTTCGTAAAACAAAATTTCTGAAACAGACGTTGGAATTTGGTGGATAGACTGAAATTAAAGAAAGATATGAAAAATGTGGCTCGTTTATCCCATTAATATTGAAATAGTTTTTCCGATGATGTATTATAAATAAATCAGATCAGTTTATTATTTTAAAAACCACGATGACAAGTTGACTGAAATGATCGATATTTTAAATGTGGTCTCTAAAGTAATTGCAACTAATTACTCGCATTAATATTTTTTTTAGACATAAGTGTCACCTTAACTCGCCGTGATCTTTGGAAAACTATTTCAGATTATCGCTGTGCAATTTGAGCATGGCATTTAAAAAAACGGCAACAGCATATTCAGTGCAATTAAAATGGTCACCTGATCAAAAACAATGAATAACTGACCAGTATAACTCCTAAACGCGGCCCTTGCAGAATCCAGTAAAACGTGTGAAAGTTGTACCCGTACCAACATTGTCTGAAATAAAATGAAGAATTATTAGGTTACATACTTAGAGACTAACCAGCGACCACATAGCCTCTAGTCGCTGGGCCTACCTAATCGCTGTATAAGGCTGTCACGGTTAGGTACCTATATAATATAGTTTTGTCTCGTTTTCTCAGGCGGTAAATGTCACTCAACATAGCAAGACAAAACACTCAATAACTATCACATACGTAGTATACAACGTTCATTAGTAAAGCGGTTAAAAGGAAAGATGCAATATTTTTACTTTGCTTTCATTTAAATTAATTTCATGTAGAATAGACTTCGACTTTTTTTTTTGCTTGGCTTGACACGCTGCCGCGTGTCTCGATCACGAGTATATAAAAAAAAAAAAATAGGTACTATAATTTATTACCAAAAATTGCGATTTCAAACTGACAGTAAAAATTTTCGCGCGTAAACGGAGAGATACACGCCCTGTGACTAGGGCTGCCATCCGTCCGGATTTCCCCGGATTTCCCCGGATTTGTCCTAGTTTGAAGGGCGTCCGGGGGCCGTCCGGCCGGGGTTTTGAAAATTGTCCGGGCAAAACCCGGACACTTTTGTTGTCAGGGGAAATCCATTTTTTATAGATGAGCGACAAATTGAAATAAATCTTAGTTTAAACTTCATGCATTTCCCCGCATTCAAGAAGGAATGGCAAAATGTTTTTTCAGAGGTGTCCGGGGAAATACCCATATTTTGCCCAAATGTCCGGGATTTTTGCCGTGTTTATCCGGCGTCGGCAATTTAGATGATGGCAGCCCTACCTGTGACGTCACACCTGCAAGCTGTCATTCACTGGTATTAGGCATATTTGCTCGCCACTGGCATTCTTTGATACGTTTGATGCCTAAGTTTTGACTTTCGAAATATTGTTTGAATAAAAAAATGCATAAATTTTATTATCAAGTAATAAAAAATGAACAATCCATCAACATCAGGCAGTCACAACGATGCCACCAATGTTCCGAGAAAACGCCGAATTGATTCATGTTTTGTGCCACTGTGTCCATAGATTTCAACGAGGTTTCCCAATAAAATATTTTTAACTGGACCTTCTGACTCGAAATTAAGAAAAAAGTGGTTCTAAGCTGCGAAGAGAGAGACAATTTGCATGTGTGACGTCACAAGACGATAATCTGTTTTTTAAAACACGTTCCTTTTCACGTTACTTTCAATTCGTAATTATTGTTAAAAATCTATGTTAATTATAATAATAACGTTGTAGTGGCCCTTCTTTTATGTTTGTTTAACATTTTAGTTACAACATATTGATATTCTTCCCTATTACCAACGTATATTATATACTAGCCTTTGCTCGCGGCTCCGTCCGCGTTAATAAGTTTTTCGGGTATAAAAGTCCCGCTTTATATTATCCCAAAATAAAAAGTAGCCTATTATGTAAAATTGACCTGTTTGATAAATAAATAAAAAAAAAATCTTTCTATTTTTTAAATCAGCGACACATAGGCCTAAGACATTCTAAGACAACATAATTGTTAACACTAAGAGAAAAGCAAAAATGTGAATAATATTTCCTAGCGCTATAGCAAGGATATGTCAAAGTGTGGCAGATACAGTGTCCAATGCTCCTTCGGATGACGCTATACTCCCAAGTGTAGCGTCATCCGAAGGAGCATTGGAAGTGGGCCATAAGACTGTGTGAAACCAACATAACTAATCTACTCACACCCAACTGGTGGTAGCGATAACGCGTTTTTTGCCCACGAAAAAAAAGATACTTACACTCGCATCTTGCGTTGCCCGTAGTAGATAGCAGTGAGAAGAGCCCATGCAGATGTGAAGATCAACGGTAGCCCCCAGCCAATCACGTAATAGTATTTAAAAGGTATTTCACCACGAAGAAAGTTTGCAGTAACCAGTTGATGAAGATACAACCCTTCTATCAACATCCACATGAACATTACTGATATCGCGTACTCCAAGCAGATATAAGAACATTCGCAGATATATGGCTGAAACAAAAAGTTAAATTCATGAATTCGAATGGAAATTAATCGTGACGAAATGTTATTGTTTGATTTTATGAAAATCATAATACTTTCCTAATATTTTCACGTATTGAATAGTACGCAATAATACAAAGTTAAAATTAATTACTTATGGGATGAAAATATCTGTGGAACTATTATTGACTATTCACTATAGTATAATACTTATGAGGTATTACATAAGTCAAATCTGGGAATTGTGTTTCGAAGTACGTAATAATGTATGGAAATTAGATATTCGTTAGGAGGACTAGTCGCAGACATACCACGGAGTACGGATACATGTGCATGAGCATTTATTCTTGTACGTTAATTGAAAGGAATGGTCATACAAGCAACGTCCTTAATATTACGTTGTTCAGAAGAGCACTAAAGGCGGGGAAAGTTGGCAAAAGTTCAGTCTCACAATAACTTACTGAATCGCGTGCTTCATGCTCGCATCTAGAAAACTTCTGAAACATTATCATTCATATAATCACTTAATTGTACTGCGAAATAATTTAACAAAAACTAAAAATAAAATCTCTGATAATATTTCACCGAAAAGTATCAAATACTTCAATGGAAAAGAGCTTATAGGTTTAAAATATTATGTTTTTACTTTCCATAAAATATTAAAATTACGGCGTAATAACAATCATGTTATTTCTTTACGCAGAAATTGTTTTTTTTTTATAAATAGGTCGTAGGTATTTTGATAAAGTACTGAATATTATCAGACTGTGTAAATCCTCTCAGTTGTTTCAAAACATCTTAAATATTTAAAGTAAACAAATAAATTTATTTGATTATCCTGGAATTTTATGTAGCTTCGATAATAGCGTTTATATCTGCAAAAAAATAGGTTTTGGGATCACCCACCATATTATCGATTCCTCGTATTATAGATTTCCCAGCGTCTTCTTGGTATGAGCGGACTAGGGCTTGATCTCCATAGAGAATCAAGCGTATGATGATTTGAACCAACATGGCTGAGAAGAGAGAGTAATGAACCCTCGTCCTGGTATTTCGCAAGCATCTAAAAAAGAGCATTAGTATTTATTAAACTTATAAAATCATTAATGTATCAATTATAATACCTACCCAAAAAGTTTCAATTTTCAATCGTCGGATAAAATTATAACCTGATAATATAAAGATCACACAATGAAACGATATCTGTGAATCAATCAAACAACTGTAATTTTTTTTTCATGTATTTTATCCTATTAATAACTTTTATCGGAGGATCGAAGAATCAACCCTAAGATTTACAAAAAGAGGAACAAAGAGGAAATAAGTAGATACTTACCTGTACTGCGTGTATATTATAAGTGATACACATATTGCGATCAACGATGTGCTGAATCCAATAATTTCCATTAAACGCGTGGAGCTAGCAATGTCAATTTTGCTCTGAAAAAAAGCAACGAAAATTACATTTAGCTCCATCTCGATTCAAATAATACTGTCATTAGTTTAATATTACCACTGCGTAGTTTATCTGTCGACCTGTTTACATATTTTCGTATAAATTCGTAAGCTCCTAAAATCATTTAAAAGTATTTTTAAAAGCCTAAAAATTAAAGAATTTCTATTAAAACCGGATGCTTTATATTATTTTTTTGCCTAAAATGTATTTCATATAAAAAGACGGCCCATTGTGTTATACACAAACCCGATTAATTGTGGAAATATAAAACCGGTAGTAAATATTTTAAGCCGCTGCGGAGACAAAGGAATGACAAAACCTCATTACTCCAAAATCATGAAACTATTTTTGGGATCTATATAAGGTACGATACTTACAAGGATTTAATATTATGTATGATAGTATGATTGTGATGTGCGTTGAGTGTACTTAATTTGTTTTTCTTTGTGTTACCTGTTAAGTAAAATAAATCGATTTTATTTTATTTACGTGAAGAGATTATTTATTGTGAAGAAAACAAAAATGTATAAGCGATTTTAAGTTTTTAGTTATTGAATGTACATATATTAGGTAGGTTCTACACAGTTTTAATAACATTATTCTACACTAGCTTTTGCCCGCGGCTCCGCCCGCTTTAAAAAGTTTTTCCGGGATAAAAGTCCCGCTTTATATTTTCCTGGGATAATAAGTAGCTTATGTGTTAATCCAGCACATGAACTACCCGTGTGCCAAATTTCATCGAAATCCGTTCAGTAGTTTTTGCGTGAAAGAGGAACAAACATCCTTACATTCTTACAAACTTTCGCCTTTATAATATTAGTAAGATTTGAACACCTACAATGCGACTTTGAGTGTAGAAATGAAACATCAGGGCCTAGTATATTAAGTACTTGCTAGGTACGGCCAGATTTTAAGTTATTACTCCGATGAAAATAAATATAAAGTTATATATACAGGACTATTTTGACATTGCGTTAATAAATGAAACCACATAGTCGTCTTTGCCTCTGCTAACATTATTGCAAAAATCATCAATTATAAAATAAAAGTTTTCACGAAAAATATCAATTTCACTTTCCTGATTTTTATACATAATATGGCGTGTGGATGAGTGATTTTCTTTTTTATTTTACACCTGCGGTTAAAATTACTTATGAAAAGTGTTATTTTCAAGGAGATAAGTGTGTGGTTACATATATATAAGATGGTTAGCGATACGACCACCCATAAACAGTAGCGACACCATTCAACACCTTGAGCTACAAAGAATTATCTTACTTTCAATGTAACTACAAAATAGAAAGTGCATCAGCATACTATACCATTTTGTGTCGTTATGAACGCATACATAAACAAATCTCAAACACTTGTCTGTTTTACACACACTAGAATAGTTTTTATAAACATGTGCATGGCTGTTATATTTGGTTGAAAGGAAAGATTACGCAAGCCACGAAAAAAGAAAAAAATAGTCCTTTATACATTGACCAAGAGCTCAAGTGATCTTGGAAAAGTTCTTTTAGTTTTAGTGAAATATTTGAAGTCAGGTGGGCCACTTGTAAAAGATTAGCGGGCCCCATGCAAAGTCTCAGTGGGCCAAAGGTTGAGTGTGCCTGATTTAGATTGTAGAGTATATTAAACTCAGGGACATATTGAATTCATGATTGGAATATTATAACAAATGTTCAATTAGTCTTTCGATAAAACGTCTGTAACTTTATATATTATTGTGTTAAAAGCTTTTCATACAGTTTTAATTACATAAAGGTGTACATAAAATTGTATACGTTGGTGCGTGTTCTATTTATGCTCAGATTGTCTATTGCTATATGTAAGGATATTGGTCATTACCTGCGTACTGTTGTCGTCATCGTCATCCACCATGATCAATAAATGTTGAACCTCTGATGGGAAACACGGCGTGAAGTTTGTCCAACCTAAGGGACTTGTTTCGTTAGGTCGCTTACCAACCCATAGACCGTCCTCACTGCATTGACGAAATGCTTGGCCTCGATGAAAAGAAAAACAGGGTTTAGCGGAGTTAAAGCATACCAGCACGTAACATTCAGTCTAGAATAACCGGTCATCATTGATGAATGGTTAGCCTAGACTGGATGTTCATGGGCGTACCCGGGGAAGGGATAGGATGGGGTAGCTACCTCCCTCTAGATTTTGTATGCCTATGCATTTTTGTATTCTCTAGTATTGAATTACAATTGGAAATATCTATAAGAAAGTAGCGATGTAGGGGGCATAACGCATAGACCCGTTAAGATTTGCCTCTCTCTAGGTCAAAAGCTGGGTACGTCCATGATGATGTGAATTTTATTATGAAATATTGTTCGTAGTGTTATATTAATAAAACACCGACCAACAAGGCGATAATGTTGTTTTTAATAGGTATGTTTGTAGTTTATCTTACGAAGCCCTGTAATTTACGTGAAACAATAGTTTTCATTTATTTATTGCAATTTGAAATCTGGTTACTTTGACTTCGCATGGCACTAAAATTTATTAGATGTATAACTCGATATAATTAAAAATACATCCATTCAAGGAAATCCTAAACGATAAGGTCGCATGTAATATTTTTGTGTACCTTCATATTTTACCGGTTCGAAACTGGTTCCTAAACCCCCTTTTATTTGCTTTGCGGAAAAAGGACGACTGCAAACTTTTAGAACCGACGAAAAGCCTTTTAAACTACGAATTTGAACTCGAAAAACTGTTGCGGAAGACACCACGTACCGTTTATAAGAAATTATTTTCGTATAAACAAACTTTAATATTCATTAGTAAGTAATGTGGTAGCGTAGGTACCTGAATTGTGTGATCCATAGAGTCATGAACTATAAATAAAAATCTTTTTTTGGTATTTCAATTATTTAAAACACGTACGTCTTGCTTTGATAATTGATATGGAATTAATGCGCTAGGTTGCTATACTCGTTTTCTCCCAATACAGATACGTTCTTACACGAGTATTTAAATGAGATTATAAAGTAAGCGAAGAATTAATGTATCTATATTGAATCGTTTTTGGTAATTAAATGTAAACCAAAATAGTAAAATGATTCCTGGGTAGTCTACATTTTCTTACGAAAGTATTTAGGAATACTTTTTTTGTCAATGAAACTGCTATATAGGAACAAAAAACACCTATTCAGTTGAAGAATGAAATAAATAACGAAAAATAAATATTTATCTGAAATAAAGCAAATTAACGACTGCCTCGGTGGTGTAGTTGTATTATGGTACGACTGCAATGCTGAGGTCTCGGGTTCGATCCCCGGGTCGGGCAAAGTGATATTGAGTTTTTTTATTCAGTATCAACTCGGAGTCTGGAATTTGTGCCCGATATGTCGATAGGCTCGCCCCCTATCACAAATCATGGGACGAAACGACGGTGAAAAGTGGTGCATTAATTGCGCCTCCGCTCATAGGTAGGTACCTAGGCGTGAGTGTGTGTGTTGTGTGTGGGCGAAAAAAGTTTTTACCAACATTTGTGCAACTAACAGTTTGCCAGATAAACCATAAAAACTATCTGAACCCCATTTTCTAAGATGGCGGCCACGAGACAGGGATTACGACCCCACAAGCATAGATTTAACATAAAATTAAAGAGATAATAGGGAACTTGAAATTGAACAGACGAAGGTAAGGTCGAGATAGCTCAGTTGGCAGAGCACCGGCACAGTAGGCTGGAGGTCGCGGGTTGAAATCCTGCTTTCGACGGTTTCTTTTTTAACGTTTCCATTAAAAATAAAATCATTGTCCACGCACTACATGGCCCCTAAAATGTATAAAAACATAAAATAGGAATAGATTTAACTTTACGCCTCCTAGTCTGTCAAGCCCCGCGACGGACACCGGTGTCCATATATATAGGGTTTTCCATACATCTATATATCGCACCTTTAGAACGAAAACGACACAATTCAAAAAATAGAAAATTGAGTTGTCATTTTTAAATGACTAAAAACTAGTCCCTTATTTATAAAAATATAATAAAAAATGGACCGATATAACAGTTTTGTTCTTTTCCTGCTTGAATATGGCTGTGCTTGATCTATTATTGTATTGAGAACTTCGTTTTAAGTAATTTTATGACCATAACTCAATTTTCTGTCTTTTTGAATTGTGTCGTTTTCATCCTAAAGGTGCGATATATAAGCGGGGCTTCATCTAAAAAATTAAAATGTGTCCTCTGATAAATGCAACCCGAAATCTTACTTTTCAATGGATTATTATACTCACTCGATGTATCGCTTAGACGTTCAGTAGGGCAATTTTGTTCGACAACAGCACCTGCCTGTGTCGGCGGCCAGCACAGGTACCCATCGTACGTCGCATTGCAATATAAATAGTCTGACAAACAAAATAAAACTGGTTATTAAATAAATATTCGACAGCGTTAACACGAGAGTAAATTTAAAAATCAATATACTACTATAGTAAAGAAAGCTGCAATAGCCTAGTTGGGAGTGGAATTGACTGCCGGGACGAATGACTGCAGGTTTAAAACCCAAGGGCCTCTGAAGCACCTCACCTCTTCTCACCTCTGAGTTTTCAAAGGTGATTTTGATTTTGACTGATTTTAACTCAGAATAATAACTAAAGCCAATTGTTCTGAAGATTTTTCTAAAAAGTCGGCATGCTATGGTATGTTAATACAAAGTAATATAAAAAAATGGAAACTACGCAAATCAATATGAAAAAACAACTAACATTTGTCTGAAATCATCGCAATCATCAGGCATGACATAAATCGATTAGGTATATCCAGGGTACATGTGCCCTTTTTTGATTTTGCTGCGCAATATTAATCTATACTAATGTTATAAAGCTGAAGAGTTTGTTTGTTTGAACGCGCTAACTCAGGAACTACTGAAGCGATTTGGAAAATTCTTTCACTAATAGGAAGGTACATAACTCTTGAGTGCTATAGGCTACTTTTTATCCCGGGAAAATATTTTTGTCCCGGAAAAACTTTTTCACGCGGGCGGAGCCGCGAGCACTACTAGTGTTTAATATGTTGACAACAGCTCTGAAGCTATAGTCAGATTACCGTGTGGTAATTTAATTACTTAGTCTGGCCATAAATACTGTTACAATTAAAAATAAAAAAATGTTACGTTTGAATTTGTAATTTGTCATTTTTATACGATTGTTCATTGTGTTTTCTCGTTTTGGCGCCAATACATTGTATAATATTTTACAATATTAAAATGGAGTGGGGTGATAAAGAGAACTGAATCGCTGTGATTGCATTACACAAAGTAGGTAGGGAGCCAAATTTAATTTGTAATACTCTCCATACACTTGGTATTAGTCAAATGTTTGTGTACCGGGCTATTAATAGGTACAATGAGACCTCCTCTGTTTGTACCGAGCTTTATGACCCAGTGCTGAGTCTTGCTGGAAGGTCCATACTTGGTTATTGAACATGGTATTGTTAAGGGGCTTAACTACCTTCTCAAGAACGGTTTCTTGATACACTTGTGCCGATGTTTTGATACCTTTTTCACAAAAATATGGCTCAGTCACTCCTTCATAGCTAACACCCCACCAAACCATCACTGAAGTCGGATAATGCCCACGTTGCACTCTGTCGACTAATTGGGAAGCTTCCTTAGAGCTTTGAGCATAAATACAGTCATTTTGTTTGTTAAAATGTTGCTCGATTGTAATTTTTTTTATCCGTAAACAAAATTTTTTGTGACCTCCCTTTGCGTACCACTTCAGTAGTTGTTTTGATTTTACCACCCAATTCTTTTTTAAATTATCAGTTAAGAAATGACCAGTACGTCTCTTATAGGCTGCAAGTCCTAAGTCATCTTTTAAAATACGCGACATGGTTCTAGGTGCTATCTTCATCTCCGGAGATAAAATCTTTTAAATTTATTTACGTCCTTTATTCTAGAGGTGCTTGGTAGCATTCAATGTTTCTGATGACAACGTCATGCATAAGGAGAAGTGAAAGAGAAAGGTGGAGAAGGTCAGCCTTCTCCACCTTTCTCTTGAATTTCTCTGCCATCTCCACCAGCCACACCATCATGTGGGATGAATAGTTCGGAAGAAATTTATTATATAGGTGCGTGTTGACCTTACAAATAAAACTTAAGCCGTTATGTAACATAGTTTTAATAGTATCTCCAATAACATCGTAACTAAAACTATACACTAAACTTGTATTCAAACTAAGTACATCCGTAAATAATTCTAAATTAAAATAAGTATCAAATAAATTTACTAAATTACATTAGCGGTGGAAAGAGCTAGTGGTACATCGACGATTAGGTCAGACAAGGGTCTTGTCTTTTGGCTTGTAAGTGAGAAAGTAGTCTCGGTACTGAGGTAGTTCAATGGCTATTTGTCCGGGGAGACCGCAGTTAGTGAGCGCTTCCTTAACCTTTTCTTCGTTCAGTTCTTTCATTACACACAAGTCCGTCAAGAAATCTAGCCATTCTTCAAAAGTTAACTCAGTTTTGCTGAAAACAGTAATTTAATGCAGTATGCATACCGCTTTGAGTTATTTGTTTGCGTAACGCTGTGATTCCGCAGAACGCGGCAGACGGCAGATGGCATGTGCGGCGACGGCAGACGGCAGACGGCATTACTTTGCAGTATTAACTTGTATGAGACCGATTTCCCACACGACGGCAAATGACGCCGGTAGGACGTCAGTCGTCACCTGCCGCGCGTCATTTGCCGTTGTGTGGCATACTAATGCCATCTGCCGATCGGAAAAGGAAATAACAATAAATAAAAGAAATAACTAACAACGACTAGTTATCAGAAACAAAACAATAAATATGATAAATAAACAAATTTCTACTATGCGGAAATGTATCGATACATAGTGTTTAGTTAACCGATTTCAACAGTCACAGATAATATAAGATCTATGTTTTGAGCTATCAAAAGAATGATGGCAAGTTCCATACAACGTTTTACCTGATATCAATTTGGCGCGTCTTGGAATGAAAAAATGTTAGAACGATAGAATATACTTATCCTGAACCCAATCAAAAAGATTTTTTTTATTTGGAAGCCACAAAAAAAAGTTAAGAGTTATTTAACATTTTCATAGAGAGTTTTGGCGGGAACTTTAAAGTGTCATTAGGTGCTCTTGTTTTAATTCATTATTTTGGTGATACTTAGTGTTATATAGCATAATTATGGAGGTATATTATCCAATATAATTCTATTAAAGGGCTCAAATGAAATGAATTGAATTAACTGTGCCAATCAAGTGTTTTTTCGTTGCCGCCAAAACTGCTCGATAACGTCTTGGTAAGGTAGCCACTGCTTTACTACGACATAGTACATAGTAAAAAAAAAGAAACAAAAATATCACATAAGACGAGGCTGTATGAGTTTGAACCTTTTCATCATCATCAGCCTATTGCAGTCCACCGCTGGACATAGGCCTCTCCCAAGATACGCCACAGAGCCCGGTCTGCTGCTTTATACATCCAGTTGCTTGAACTCTTTGCCTTCCCAATAAAAAGGGAAAATTAAAACAAAAGTCATAGTTTAGGTTATCACTTATCTGTCAATGAGATATGATAGCAGATGTAGGCTGTATTTATAGTGGTCTCGGACGACAATATGTGAAATCGGTAGAGTTGCCAAGAAAAATTGATATATTGGAGCAAAAATCGGTATATGCAAAAAAATAAGCAATATTCAATGAAAACCCTCTTAATTTCAAAGTCTAGGGACTATTATTAATTTTGCCGCCCATTTAAAAATACTGTCCCCTGCCGCCCCAAACAGCAGCATATTTAACCAAGTAATCGCAAAATATGAAAGAAAAAGGGGATTTTAATCTTCGAATCGCTGAAAATCGGTAGAAAAATCGGGAGAATCTTCTAGCTTCAAAAAATCGTTGAAAAATCATGTCATTTCGGTATTTCGGTAGGACTGGCCCAAAATCGGTAGGTTCGAGACCACTGGCACTGATGTAAATAAACCGAATTCAAAATATCATAATAAGATGCTCACTGTCATCGGCTGGGTTGCTATTACTTCTTTTATAATTAATTTCTAGCGTGAGAAATGGAACAATCTTTTACGCCAACTTAACACTGAATGGCAAAAAATCCATTCGGTGTTTATTTTACTACAGTATTAGTATTCAAGAATAATAGTTACATATTATTATCACTTCTTTGATATAAAAATATAATGTAATATCTACCGTGTTCTGCCACTTTTAATCTTAGGTGGCAACACTTTTTTTTTGTCACTACAGATCAGAAGTAACGAAACCGGAAGTACAATTGATTTACTTTTAATTATAAACATAATTTTGTGGCTTTTAACAGTGAAACTAAAACTGTGGAAAATATTACATATTTAAATTATATTTGTTTTTATATATCTTAATCTTAGACGCTAACTGAAACACTCAGGTAAAAACTTGCCATGATTCTTTGTCCGTGTCTTTACTCTTTCTACTTTCGACACTGGCAATATCATTGCCTGACAGCGATGGAGCCATAAACTAAAGAATTGAATTGAATTGAATTAGTTAACCGATTAAGTCGTTTGGCGGTCAGTTTTAATGGTGCGCTACGTGACAGTCATACTCTCCAATTTTATAGGGTTATCTGTTACGGTCCATTGGAAAATGTTTAACGTGCCTGTCGTAATAGATCTTTTACTATTGACAGATTGAGATCTTTTATGAAATTAAAGTTATTTATGATAATTTATTGTGTTATATAAACGGGAATAACAGTGCTAAGTGTTGTGGAAGTTATGAAGACGTTTATTTTGGTCATAACCTATTACGTAAAGAGAAATGAGAACAGGTAAAATACCTTTTTTATGATTTGTTTACATTTAGTTAAATACCTCAACTAATTGAGTATGGTTAGTTGTTACGTACTTACAGCAGAGTTCAAAAATTTCAATAATACATTATTTGAAAAGTGGGTACATAATTTATGCTAATAAACTCATTTGCAAAAAAAACGGGCACCTAAGCAATGAACCATTTCAAATGTTACTATTGGTTTGTTTGATAATTATAGGTAGTTTTACTTTCACAATTTTGTAAATTAATAAGCAAATAATCGTTCTCGTCAGTATTATCATAAAATTTTGATAAAATTTATGGGTTTTAATGCTAAAGTTCACTAGTAGTGTATGCTCGCTAGTAGTGCATATGCTCGTGAAGTAAAAGTTAACAAAGATTTTTGTTTGTTTTTTCTTTAATAAAGTAAAAGCAGATGAATGTTTAGTATCGAGTGTGACCCCCTCTAGCTGAAATCACAGCTTGAATTCGTCTGGGTATGCTAGCGAGGATATCCCGGATACTTGCTTGCGGAATACGTTCCCACTCCGCGGTAATCACATTCTTCAGCTCTCTGGTGGTTTGCGGAGCCGGTTGTACTGATCTCACGCGTCGTTTCAGAACGTCCCAGACATGCTCTATAGGATTGAGGTCGGGACTTCGAGCTGGCCAATCCAAACGACGAATGCCGACCTCTTGCACATACGCTTCCACATCGCCAGACCGGTGGACGCGAGCGTTGTCCTCCATAAAAATTGAGTCTTCGCCTAAAGCGGCCAATGCGGGTTGTGCATGAGGAATAAGAACTTCCGTTATGTATCGATGTCCAGTCAGTGAGCCGTTTTCAATGAAGACTAACTCTGTACGATCCATTGAATTTATTCCTGCCCAAAACATAACAGAGCCCCCACCATAAGGTGTGATTTCTTCAAAACAAGCCTCTGCAAAGCGTTCTCCTCGTCTTCGTAGCACTCGCCGACGTCGATCTTCACCGAACAGAGATATCCTGGCTTCATCGGAGAACAATACCCTATTCAAGTCTTCTTGAGTCCATGACTCACAATTTCGAGCAAACCTAAGCCTGGCAACTCTGTGCTCACGGAGTAACTTAGGGCCGCGGGCCGGGCGATGACTGCGTATATTGGCCGCGAGCAACCTCCTCCTGACCGTCCATGACCGTCCATAGACTAATATGCACATTTCTTACTTCTTCGAGGTTGTTCTTAAGGTTCACATACGAAGACTTGCGATTTCTCAATGCGCGACTCACAAGAAAACGATCATCCCGTGGTTGGGTACATGGTTTTCTTCCAGAACCAGGCCTTCTCTCGACGGAACCGGTGTCTTGATACCGCTGCCAGGTCCTTTGAATCGTCGAGCGACTCACACTTAGCCTCTCAGCCACGAAGCATTGGCTGCAGCCCTCTTCGAGCAGCGCAATAATTTTGGTAGCTTTTACCACTTTCTCTAACATTATTGAGACAGCTAAACAGCAATAAATGAAGCTTTGACAATTAAGAATATGAAATAAATTCATAAAAATTGACTAAAAGTTATGAAAACCGATATTATCTTTTGGAACTTCGCACCAAAAATGTAGGATAAAAAGTGGTTTTCTGTAAAAACGAGCATCAAACGAAACTTTTAAATTAGAACGTACTGTTTTAAACACCACGGCATTTTTAAAACCGGCCAGTAACATGTACAAATGATTGAAATCATTTTGGTACCGTATTTAAAAAAAAAAGAATTAAAATCCAAACCGCCCGTTTTTTTTGCAAATGAGTGTATATTTTAAAATTTGATTTGAAAATATTTGTGTTTTGTTACCAAACAAAACATGTTCCCATTGCGAAAAAAATTAAAATTTCGTCTATTTCAAGGTAACACATTTTGTGTGAAGAAGCATCACTGCATATACTTTGCAGCCAGCATACGCTATACGCTATCGTTGAAACGCACTTTAATGACCCGAGAATGTACACACACAAGCCCTATCCGAACACGAATGAATGAACACAACATTAAAATGGCGGACCGATGGTTGCATACCCAAAGCGTCTGCCGTAATTAACAGATTGGTGTAGATTACGTAGGTATAGTTTATTTCAAGCTAGTGATTTTGTATGGTGTAAAAAAAGGAAATATGTTTTGTACCTTTTTATTTAAAATTGCCTAACTCTTTTCTCACGTCATCAAATTATATATAAAATATATGATTTTAGTGTGACAAGCATTATTTTTTTATTTATATCAGTGAATACTATAGTGCGTTTCATTTTTATTTACCGATGGCGTGAATTGGCACCCTTGTCTGACAAGGTGACTTGTTATAATATCTTTTAAATAATAACTTAGGCCCGTGATTCATTCATTAAAAACTAATGTCATTCACTTATGATAAATAAATATTCGCCTTGTTCTATTTATTAATATATTATCCTGGATCTAAAAACGTAGTTAATAATGGCGTAGTAGATAAATGTATACTAAAGTTTATTTAGCTGCTAAATATCAACTCACTCGTCAATTATGTTTATAGTGTTTGATTTATTTCCGTAAGTTGCAGATTAGTTTCATGGTGTAATTTCGTGACGTAACTATTTGTAGTTTTCACCATTCAACTTAGAACAAAATGAAGTATTTATTGGAAAATACGTACCTACTAGTTAATTATTACGTATTTACGGCAGAATTCAAAGATTTTAATAATATTTTGTTTAAATAGTGGGTACATTATATATTACAAAGAAACATCGTATGAACTTAATCAAAGTCATTTCAAGAAAGCAAAAATCACGTTATCCTGCTAGCGCACTATTGAATAATGCTCAAAATTGCAATTTCACTACACAAGCTAACAATGAATAATTCACCTGCTCTAGCACTAATAAAAAGCGATGCAAAAACCTTCAAGAGAATTGGCTTACTGCGACATTCACATCGCAAATACGAAAGTAAAACGATATTTGTGAATATAATGAAATTCCGAGCAACCGGCTTCAAAGGTGTCGTAAACTTTTATTTCAATCTGCACGAATCAGAGATGCAACGATATTAAGTTACGGGAGGAATTTAAGTAGGTAGCTGGATGCGAAAAAAGTTTTGTTCTATCCTTTCTGCTTTTGATAATATAAGGTTCCGTCAACCAACCTTAGGAGAGTATGCAGAGAGAATGGTTTTTATTATTGTCTTTAAAATTCTAAGCTCTTTTTGTGCTTCAGTTAATATCAGACAATTCTATTTCTCTTTAGTCTGCACGCTGCACTTTATACTATTCAACTTTGTGAACTATTCATTTGAACATTTCCAGTTACGAGAATATTGTTCATGTTTCGCAACACGGAATCGAGTTTCAGTAAAGCGATGTTCATTAAATCATAAATGTGTGAAATACAATAGTGCGAAATATTCATTCCAAACCGAAAAACATTAATATCTGGACTTGCAACAATTACCCTCTTTATAAGTGTTAACGCGCCTAATCGCACAGCGGCAATCTGTTTCCGTCCAGTAAATTGTAGCTTCATCGTACAAATGATTGTCTAAATATATTATTTTTTTTACCACCACCCGCGCAAACGACAAGACCTCATTTCACTTTCCGGGATCGGTGTGAGCACTAGTTATATTGAATTTATTGTATTTTTGAACTATTAAAGAAGATTCTGAAGAATCCAAGGTCTTATTTATTGCCTTCTTTGTCAAAACCTTCATTGCGTCCAAGAAGTTTATAATATTATCTAATGGAGAGCGCGGTACACACATTTTTGTGAAGACAAAAAAATTACCTTTTGAGCTGTCTTCTATCTCACTCACTCTTTAATCTATGTTGCCAAAGCTTACGGATTATTTCCCCACCCATAAAAAAATATCAATACCGTTATTGTCGTATCAATCATATATATATAAATATTTCCAACATATCTTATATAATGATATAAGTACTATTTTCATTTCAGAATTATTCTTGTTGAATAAGATATCCTTAAGGTTTTTTATCCTTATTAACATTTTAGTTTAAAAAATTTCCTCATTTAATTGGTAATTGCGAATACATACTTCGGCAACACTGTTATAAAACGTTAAGTTCGATGTCAATATAGTTGTCAAATAAATGTTCACTTCGAAATTTTCTCCGTAATTATCTACAATAATAAGTGTGTTTTAGTGATATTTTAATGTGAATTGTGTAGTTCACGGTTGCAGAAATATTTGGTATCCATCATTTAGTGTGAAATTCTACAGGTAAGTTCATTGTCATCAATATTGTGTACATATTATAATTTTATCAATATTTATACGAATCGTAATAAAATACGTGAATATTTTATAAATGAACTGTAGAAAAACCTCGCTTAATGTGATTTGCTTTATATATGACTACTTTTTTCATATTAACGTAATGTTAAATGTGATTTTTTGTATTGTAAATAGTGCATGTAAACAAGAGGCTAGGGTGACCATGGTGTAAGCTTTGGTGGACCGGTTTGACAATGGTGCTAGAGTATTTGTAATACTAGCCGCCTTACTAATGAATATTATAAAGCTTATTAATCTTTAAATAATCATCGTAAATAAAAACTGAGGATCAACAGTTACAATCGAGTTCTCAGTGTATCCAGCATTGATTTATTGAAACTTTTATTTAAAATAAAATCGAGTTTGTATTTCTCTTTACAGATTTCTTAAAGATCTAGATAAGCAAAAACGTGGTTAAATATAAATACCATTAAAAGGTCAATTTGATGTCTGCAAGAATTACTAGTCAACATTTAAAGACAGAAGATTATGATTCTGAATGTGATAATGTGTCTTCTACTTCTCGGAATATGGCAGTAGATGTCAAAAATAATTATTTATTACCAGAAACTCATGCTGTAAGTATATTATTTTTTATCATTTCACTGGTATAATTATGATCCACTTAGACTTTATTATTTACTAGCTTTTGCCCGCGGCTCCGCCCGCGTGAATGTGTTTTTCCGGGATAAAAGTGACTGTTTATATTTTACTGGGATGAAAAGTAGCCTATGTGCTAATCCAGGACATGATCTACCCGTGTGCCAAATTTCATCGAAATCCGTTCAGTAGTTTTTGCATGAAAGAAACATCCATACATCCAGACATTCTTACAAACTTTCGCCTTTATAATATAATAAGATTAGTAGGATAGGGCATTAAGCTTGCGACCCACCAAATTTTATAACGGTGGTACATTGGGTGATATCTGAGTGTACTAAATGGCACCTCTGCCTCTGTCTAAAATGTATAGGTACTTAAATATATTATTATTGATTGATATTTACTTTTTACGTTACATGTTAGCGAAATGAATATGAACCACCATTGAAACGTCAAGACTTGAAAGATTTCAATATATCAGTTAATGTGAAGACATCCAGTGAAATAAGTTTAAAGAAATAAAAGAAAGTATTGCAGCAGAAGATGAAGAGATAAAAGAAGAAAATTAATTACAAGTTATTTCTTATTAAAGTTGTTCATGATTATACAGTCTGAAATTGAAAATATTTTGCAGTGAAATTTTGCTAATGTTTGAGATTTTTTTAAAAAGTATATTCCAAGTAGCAAGCAAAGAAAAATTACATATAGTGATAACATAAAGACTTTTGCTTTAACATTACACTTTTAGTCGCCGAAAACATTTTTGTTTTATAAATTCAAAGATATATTTGCCGAAAGGGAGCACATTATGGTGATCTTTAGCAAACTTTAATTGTTTTGTTGGCTTCTTCACAGAAGTTTTAGAATATTAAAAATAAATTTAAGGACGAAACCTCACCCGCAGAATGTAGCGTTAATTTTTGATTCCATGGCTCTCAAACAAGAATTTATTTAGTATTGTAATTTGTAAAACATCCACGTGTTTATTACTTTTGCTATAAATATCTACACAACTTTGTTTACAATCAACATACCTATGGAATTTCACACTAGGTGTTGGATTGCAAATAATTCTGCAACCATATATTACACAACTCATAGTAGAATATCTCTAAAACACAATATGTATTATTATGGATAATTACAGAAAAAAAGTTCGCAGACTACTCGCAAAAATTGTAAAAAATAGATATTTAGATAGATAAAATAGATATTCGTAATATTTCAAAATTACTTACTGAAAATTAGGTTATTAACTTCCTAAATGTGTATTATTTTTTCTTGTATGATTGTTTACTTTTATGAGTATGTTTTTTATTTTATTTTTTATTATATTTAAATTTAACAATAACTGTAGTTTTCATTTTTAAATATCCCAATGTTTTTCTGTCTAACCTTACAGTCTCCATATTTGGTTATAAAGGCCGGCAAACAACGTGAACATATCCAGTCGCGGGGGAAAGTAAAACATATACAATGTGAGGCTGTGTGCCGAGCAAAAAAAAAGCACGCGGGGCCCCGTGCGAAGCAAATAATTTTTTTTAACAGCTTTGTAAGTAAGGTGCCAAAAAACGGGCCCCCAAGGAGCTGCAAGATGCCCCTGTAACTGCGAGGCCCCAGGCGGTTGCCTGGTTCGCCCCCCTCCTCCAAGGCCGCCACTGAATTCACCACCGCGAGGTGAGGTATTTTTTTTATGTAAGTGGAACTAGTAGTTCCGAACTACACATACCAAAAAAGTATGTAAATATGCCAATTTTGTTTGGAATAAACT